>JAUNZM010000452.1:0-1302500 GCA_033459285.1 Clamator glandarius | reverse complement strand
GTTTGCAGCTCGGGGACAGGTTTTTAGGGTTTGTGAGCCCGAGTGTGCAGCTCAGGGGTTGGGATTTACCTCTGCCTGCCCGGTTTGCAGCTCAGAGACCGGTTTTTAGGGCTGTGAGCCCGGGTGTTCAGCTCCGAGACTGGATTTTACCTCTGCCTGCCCTGTTTGCAGCTCAGAGACCGGGTTTTTAGGGTTTGTGCGCCCGGCTGTGCAGCTCCAGGACTGGATTTTAGCTCTGCCTGCCCGGTTTGCAGCTCGGGGAGCGGTTGTTGCCGCCGTGTGCGGGCTCCAGCGCTGCCCCAGCCTCTCCCCGTGAGCTCTTGGGCGGTGAACTCGCTCCCGCAGCTTCAGGGCGAGGAGGTTTTCGGTGCCGGGGGAGCCGCAGCGCTGGGGAGAGGAGCTGGGAGCCCCGCGGCTGCGGCTCGGGGCGCTCCGGGCTGGAGGCGTCTGATTAAAATCAGGTGTTTAATACAATTACAAGGCCCAACGGTTTATGGGGTTTCAGCCGAGGATTCTTTTTTTTTTTTTTTTTTTTTTTAGGGATCACGGCTCCAAACAGTAGTCCGGAGCTAAGGTTTCAGCATCCCAGGAGTATTTATTTGCAGAACAGATGAAACGCGGACACGGGTGTGCGGAGCTCTCTGCGGTGACACCGGCGGGGCAGCTCCCTCCCCTGCACCCCCTGTCCCTTTCAGAACGACCCCCTGTCCCTTCCCGAACGCCCCTTTCCAGCCTCTCCCCCCTTTCCCTGAGTTTAGTGACCGCGAGGAGAAGCGGGACCGGCCGCCTCCCAGCCCCGAGCCCTGCGGACTATCCCCCATCGGAGATTTGGAGCAGATGCGGGGCTCCCCGGCTACCTGGGGCGCTACCTGGGGCGCTACCTGGGCTGTCACCCGGCTGGGGAGGGGGATGGACGGGGACAGAGCGACACGCTCGGGAATTCCGAGCCGCTCGCCCGGGAGAAGGGCAGGCACCGAGCTCACCCCGAGACTTTCGGAGTCGCTTTCTCGCTCCCCTCCGGGCTGGGAATCTTTAGGAATGGTTGCAAATCCAAGGAGCGGGGCACCCGGCTTGTGTTTTCTCTGGGAAGGCGACGTTCCCGCAGGGAAGAACCGGGAGAGCAGGAGGAAAGAGAATACGGGGGGCGAGGGAGAAGGGTCGGCGGTGGCCGCTGGGCTCTCGGCTGGAGAGGAGCCGCCTGCGGAGCCGACTCGTTCCCTTTGGAAATCTCCGAATTCCCCCTCGCGCATCAGCAGCGCCGGGACGCGCCGCATCCCGGCTCCGAGAGGAATATCGGGGCTGGGGAGCCGCGTTCCTGCGGCCCCGGGGGGGTTTTCGTTAGTGGGAGAAGGAGAAAGTGGGAGCTGGAGCCCGAGCTCCCGAATCCTCGGGGAGGCGGTTCCAGCCCCGCAGCCCAGCGAGCGGGGTCCCCGCGCATCCCTTCTAGGGAAAAAAAAAAACCAAAAACGGGCTCCCCGCTTAGTCTTAATTTTTTTTTTTAATTAAGGCTGACGAGGCGGCGGAGGGGGACAGTAGGGAAGGCAAGAGCTGGAGCCCAAGTCCCGTTCTTCTCGCCTTGCGGCGCTCGGACAGGCGGGGCCGATGCGGGAAGGGGAATTTATAACCATTTATCACCGTTTCTTGGGTTTATTCCTTCTTGAAGCCCGCCGGCCCCTCTGCCCCGGCCGCCCCCGGCTCCCCGCAGCTCGTAGGGCCGGGGACAGGGACCCCGCGGTGGCCACAAGCCCTCGCCCCGCTCGCCCAGCCAGGTGCGGGGCCACCTCTCCCTCCCCTCTCCCGGATCCCTTCAATTAGGCAATTAGGGATGGCGGAGCAGGGAAGGGGGGGGTGGTGGTGGTGCTGATCCGCTAATTAAGGTGATGTGTAATTAGCGCTTCAACAAAAATTACCCGGGATTTAAGATCAGTTTAGTCTTAAAAAAAAAAATTATAAATTATCCCAGTTCTACCAATATAATTTATCAGCGCTCCCCCCCCACCCCAGCCCTCCCTGCCTGATTTATTGGGGAAAGCATGAAGGAAAAGCTGCAGAGAGCTTCCTTCTCCCTCGTCCAGAGAAGAAACTTGGCACGAGGAGAACTGGCTCAGTTATTGGACGTGGGAGACTCTCTGAGCAGCCTGGAGGTGCCAAAGTGCTGAAGGTGCAGGCGCAGAAAGTTGGGGCTGAATTGTGGCCTGCGATGGAGCTTGTGGGGTCTCCGTCTAGTTTCGCGCGTGTGATGCTGGGTCCACGTGTGTTTGCATCACGGGGCGCTTGCGTGCGCACGTAGAAATGTGGGTTTATGAAGTGCAGCAGGGGATGGAGCGTTATTCCGATTCCACCCGACTCCCACGTCCCGTGACAGCTCCGCGTGGATGTAGGAGCCGTCTGTGCAGGGGTGTTTGTCTGCTGAGCCAATACTGCGTGTGCAAAGAGCTTAAACAGAGTCAAACGGCAGGTACCGTACGCTACAAACCAGCCTACTCTGTGCAGGAATTGAAAATTGTATTTTAAAAAAATTCATTTGGCGACAAATAAAGCAGCTGCCCTGTTTTTCAGGCTTCGCGTTGGAAGCGCGGCGTAAGATCGCGTTCGGCAAATTAGAGTTTTGATAAGCTAAGGGGGAAAAAATGAAAACAAGCCTGTTTCTGAAGGCTGCTGTTAAAAATAGCTGATAAAGACACCGAGGTCAGAAAGAGCAAAGAAAACTCTTCTGTTCCCTGCACAGGCAGACACCGTCCTGCGTTCGATTGTCCAGCACCGGTGAGATAAGGCTTTGAAAGGGGCAGGATCCTGAGCTATCAAACGGGAGAAAGCCGAGCGTACCCGAAATGCTCAAAATCTCCACTCGCTTCTAGGCAGAACGCGGTGCGGGAGGTTGGATTTCCCAACACGGAGCAGCGTCATTCGTCGCTGTGGCTCCCTGTAATAATGCCCCAGGTCCTTGGTCAGACGTAAGTGTCCTGTGACCAGTGCGAAAGGATCGAACGCTCCAGCCTGCCTGCTGCACCTGCCCCAGCGCCTCACCTGAGCGACACGGGAAGCTCCTCTTGGAGAGGGGAATATCCTTCTGCGGCGTGGCTGCCTTCGTTAGTGTTTGCAAAGCACCCTGAGACTCTCGGAAGGAAAGGCCCCGTTGAGTGAGAAGCATCATTATTGTTATTACGGCTACGGTTATTACGGCTTATATATTTTATAAAAGCTCGGTGCTATTTAATGCAGCGCTTCAAAGACAAAGGCCTCAAGAAGTTTGCAAACATTAACGAGGGAAGGCTCGGTCTCCACCTTGATGATGGGGAAGGGATTGTTGGTTGCAGGGCAGAGCTGGGAAGGGGAGGACGTGCCGCAGGATCCCTGCCCGCTCCTGGTGACCGGCATCAGGGAAAGAACACGCATTTTTCAGACTCGCTTTTACCCTTTTCACTGTAAAATTTGCACTCTCTCTGTTTATTGTAGTTTCCAAGCCCCCCCCCCCCCAACTCCTTGTTGCAGTAAACTTGTAGTGGGAGGAATTATTTACTGGCAGAAAAATCCACATTTACAGCTCAGGCCTTTTCCGTAGCGTGAGGCTGGTGGCGTTTGAGCCTGTGTCTGCTCCCTGCGGGCCAGGGCGAGCTCTTGCTTTGTTTCCACAATTTGATGACTCTCCCACTATTACTGGATACGTTTATTTTTTTTTCCAGTTGGAGATTATTTAAATGATAAACTCGCGCTATTCCGAATGCTAACTGGAAGGATCGAACTCTGAGCTGAAAGATGATTTTCTCATGCTTGTTTCCCACAAGGTATTTTTAATCTTGCAGGTATGAGTAATGAGCATATCAATAAATACAGATCCACACAACATCCAGCCGCAGTTCAGGATGAAGATGTGTGCAAACACATTTGTTTCCACTCTCTGGATAACAGCCTGTTGATCTGTCAGTGCTCCACAGCATTCCACACCAAAACCACCACTGGGTTTTCTGATCCTAAATATGCCCTTTTTTTCGGGAGGAATTTCAGGTCAGGGATGTCGTCGTGGAAAAGATCTATGGCCTTATTATTTCTTTTATTTTCTTAATGGATTTTCATGCATCACCGCTACCTACTCACGGGCTGTTTATTTTTATTTTTATTGCAGCCGGTTGTGAGTTCCATAGCGTCCAAATCTGTAACAGAGTGTCCCTGTCCCAAAGAGTTTTTTTCCTTCTCTTCATTCCGTGAATGATGTGACCCTCTCTGCTAATAAAAATGAAATATGACTTTTAACCCTGCAATAAGTGTACTTCGTGCTCCTCAATGCTCAGACCCTAAATAAGCAGCTTGCTTTTATTTTTGTGTGTGATTGGGAAGAAATTTCCCTGCGGTGCGGGTCACAGTGTGTGCCTAGGCAGGTAGGGCTGGAATCTGAGCTCCTTTTCCATGGAGCAAAACGCTTCTCTGCACACAGGGACCGGTTTGTAGTCGCTCTGTTCAGCAGCGCTCGGTGTGTGGGATGGGGAGGAAGGAACGTGTCCGTGCGGAGCTTTCATCAGGTAGCCCCCAAGATGTGCTTTGCTCAAATTTATGATGGAAAGGTACCAAAAGCTGCTTCTTTTTTTTTTTTTTTTTTTTTTTTCCCCCACCATTGAACCCACTTTTGTTCTGCAAACAAGGCCACTGGTTCTCTCGAGGGGATGTTTTCCAGCTGAAAATGGACTGAGACAGCCAAATTATTTCCAGTAGGCCACAGAATAATGCTTCTATCAGGGTAAATCTTGGTCTCCGTTGAGCTGGTGTGGAAAGACTTCATCTTCTCTCAACCATTCGCGTTTTGTAACGCGATGGACGGAGCTGGGGGAGGCTGGACCACAGCCCTCCAGAAAGAAGTGACTGCACGGGCGCTTGGGGTGAAATGTCAGCCCAAAATAAACTGGGTGGTGATTTATTTTTGTCTCGAGAGTTTTACATCTTTCAGGTGTTTTTCTTTAAGGTAATATGCTGCTGTGGTGGGGGGTTTTGCGGGGTCTGTTTTTTTTGGCTTGCCAACTCTCTCAGCGAAGCTATGAGACACAATGCCCCGGCGTCGGTTATTGGCATCAATTTAGCCATCATTACTAGATAACGCTGTCAGCCCGTTTGAGATACATATTTGTTTAATAGTTAATGTTCTGTACAAAATGCAGAGGGTGAGGAGGAGAAGTCACGCTGCAGTGAATGCTCTGCTTATTTTATATCCACTATAACTATTTTTGTCCGTGAAAATTGGCTTAATTATATCAATGGAATGTTTCTTTTTCAATTCTGTGTGCAATTAGTCCATCTTGCTGCCTGCAATTTATTTTAATAAAAAAATAAACCGGTGGCGTGTTCAGTTCCTCATCCCCTGGGGACAAATGCGATTGGTGTGTTTAATTTCATTAACTACAATGCGGCCTACTGGAAAAATGTATAAAATCAGCTTTATACAGCTTAAACACTGGCATTTGAAACAAATCATTACTGCATTAGCTGTCACACTGGTAATTCTAGAACCCAAGACAAAAATATTATAGCTGTTTTTATAACCCTCCGCAAATACACTGTTAAAATAATTTGTAATCATTTTTTAAACATGCCCTGATGTTTTTAGTTTAAATATCTTATCACCACCAAAGAAGGGGGGGGGGCTGTTCATTATTGCACGTGTGTTTTATTGAGTGATTCATAGGTTGCTTCCCCTGTGGAAAATCCACACCTCTCTGCCTGAAGCTCCCCAGGCTGAGGATGGGCCATTAGCACCCAGCGAAACACGCTTCCTCCTGTATTTTTTAATCTGAATTTGAACCAGTTTGCAAGCTTTGCTTTTGGAAAGGCAAGGAGCGGTGAGGATTAAGAACACTATGATCGCTCCCTCTACCACCCCTCCTTCTACCGGCCGGTCTTTCCCTGCTACCCAGCGTGCAACGTCTTCTCAAAGTAGCTCTGAATGTTTCTTTGGTCTCTTAAGGGTGGGAGGGAAGGAGGCGAGGGTGCGCGCATCCCTCTCCAGGTATGGTCCTGAAAATAGGTTTCTGCTGTGGTTCCGTGAGTTACAGTGAGGGGTAACTTCAGCCCTTCTGGGGGAGCAGAACTTGGCAGCCGGTTCTCAACTCTGCTCCCTGCGCCTCATCAGAGAAGGAATTTCCAGGATACTGTGATTTAGCCACAAACCTGTCCTTTACTGCTTTAGTTGATGTGTGTGTCTTTCGTGTGTAAGTGTGCGCAGAGCTGGTTTGAGATGCGTAACCATCGGGCAGGACACGTGTGCCTAATCCTCATCTGTGAAAACTGAGGTTAAACTGACAAAATTCAGGATTTTTTTCAGAACGACAGGCCAGATCCTCAACTCATGTAAATCAGCATCAACATCAATGAAACTAATTTTCACCAGCTGAGGACACGACCCAAGAGATTTTGTGCGTCTGTGCATAAAATACACAAATATTGGTACAGAGCTGCTTCGAGGGGAATCACTTTTCGCATCTGCAGATCAATATCCAATGGAGAAATGTGGCTTGGTTGGTGTTTTTCCCTTAACTCACAGGCTGATCAATCGCGTAACCTCAGCATAGTTGAGAGAAATTGTTATTTTCTGAAGCGGCCTGGATTTCCCTTGCAAAGGAACAACATCCAGAAGATGGGCCGTGCTGGACACGAGCCATCTGTCCCCTCGCACGCATCGTGCTTTGATTTCTCCCCCTCGCTCTGCTGCCAGAAGCAGTAGCTCATTTTCTTTTCGGTATCTTTAACTTTATAGCAGCGGTGGTTTGGTAGAAGCGATATTGAATTATTGTTTTATTGATATCAAAGGGGGAGGGGAGGAAAAAAAAAATCAACTTTATTTCCTACTTGATGTAAAATCATTTCAGGAGGATGGAAGAGGCCGAAGGCCTCCGCGGGCTGAGGAAGAGCCGGGGATCCGCGTAGGGAGGGTGGGGATGGGCCCAGGGCTGTGTTTGCGCTCGGGTGTGAGGGGATGACGCTACGGGATGGGGGAAGAAAGAGGATTTTCCCTCTGTGCCGTGGGCGCCCTCCTCGCAGAGCAGCTTTACCTGGGTTTTAGGCGCAGGCCGAGCCGGGGCCAGGTCCACGCCGAGGGCCGGCCTCCCGCACACGGACTATATTTAGCCCCTGTATTTGTTCCCTCTGCTCGGCGTGACTCTGCTCCGAGCCTGCAATTCTTTGGCCGTAAGGAAATATGGAAAGTTGGATGGGAAGTTTTGCTCAGAACATGGAAAAGTCGTGGCGCTGCGCCGCGGCCGAACGGGGGTGGGGTCCCGCGCGCTATTACTGACACAAAAAACACCCAACTTGGAGCGCCTTGAAACAGGATCGGTTGTCAGAGACGGGTCTGGGGGAGCGCAAAGAGCAGGAATTATGTTTTTTGCTAAGCTGACGAACACGCTTCACCAGCCTGAGCAAATAATTTACCCTCAGCTACTTCATCTGTAAAGCAGGAGGGTTGCGCATACCTGCCGTGTGATTTCTGGATCAAGGTGTTGTTAATGAGCTTTGTGTTTGCTCGAGCTCTCTCTGAGGTTGCTGGGACGTTTTCTCTGAATTTACTGGATCAGATTTTATTCTTTTTTTTTTTTTTTTGCAAGTTTCAGTTTTGACTAAAAATCTTTTGTTCCATCTCTGATGCTTGTGAAAAAATGGTTTTGTTTACATGCAGTCTGGCATTTTCTTTCCTTTCCTTTCAGGACAGTATTTAGTGTTTTTTATTTCACAATGAATGAACCTTTTGGGCTCAGTCATATAAATTAATTTTTAAATGGCTGCACTTGAAGTTCATGCAGTATAAAATTGCTTTGCCATTTTTTTTCTGTTTATAGAAAAGGAATGGTTCCATTTTATATTTTATTGCATGAATGTGAAATAAAGAGCACTGCACAACTTGTGAGCGATCATATATTTTATTTTAGAATTATCACATAGGAATAAAATAAATGTAAATCCCCCCATGGCACAACAGTTGTATTTAAAAAGCAGCTGATACCTCGTGGAGAACTTTGAAAAGCCCTCTGCTCAGAAACAGTTCTGCTCATATATCCCATATAGAAGGAATAAAAAGCAGATCTTTGTCACTTTGGGAGTTCTTAAATTCTTCCTGCTGGAATACTCTTCAAGTATTTATCCAGATAAAGTTTGGAGCAGAATTTGGTCCTTTGTCTCTTGCTCATGGTTGCATCTATGAGGGAGTGATTTTAGCAGCTGCCTAGTACCGGGCCTGAAGGTGAGCCGTAGGAAATCCGAGGGAATTTCATGGATGTGTCCTTCAGGAAATGCCTGAAGACCTCCTGATCTTTCCTCAGGCTGTAGGAGATGCTTGAGGTTCCAGGCAATTTGAATATCTGTACTTTTAAGGCCCTTTAGGTAAATTCTCATGTTTCCTCAAGTTGTTCCTTATGGAGTGGATTTTGATTGTTTTTTTATATGTAAAAATATTGCATACCTATGAAGCAAAATGCATATCAACATGTTAAATGTGTCCCAGAAAACTCACGTCTGGCTCCTCTGTAACTGTTCAGACCCGCAGGGGTGAATCATGGAATCAGAGAATCATTAAGGTTAGAAAAGACCTCTCAGATCATCCAGTCCAACCATCGACATGATGCCAACGCACCTTCTAAGGTCCAGGTGCTAAAGGTCTGCGTGTTTCTAAGCGTGCCTTTCATTTCCTCGTTAAACTTTCAGATTACTTCTCAACTCCCATTTCAGAAAGAGACGCGTTTCAGCTCTTCGGTTGATGCGTAGATCTCCGAGCCCTGAAAGAGCAGAGCGGCTCAGTGCCAAGAGTCGCACGTATTGCCTCCAGCCACAATCAGAAGGTTTCTTGTATGATCCAGGAGTCGATACCCCAGCTCTGTATTGATTCATGTAACGGCGCTGTCTGTTCCAGTAGATCAGGAAAAGGAGCCTGCATTAACACCTCTCCGTTAATCCATTTTTACCCAATGGACAGTAACTGTTTTTTTTCCTAAGCATCGCTCTTTAGCAGTTTGTGAAATAACTCTTGAGGCTTTAACTAGAGAAATTTCCTGCCGCACAGTTAATTCCATTGAGAGTCCCTTCTGTGTGTCTGTGGCCGAGCTGTCTGGGAATCTCGTGTTATATTGGTGATTTTTGCCTCTCGGCACGATAGTGGTTGAAGAAAGCGCCTGCCTGGCTTGTCTGGGGATGCTGAGGTTCCCTAGGCCAGGG
The DNA here is from genome assembly GCA_033459285.1 of Clamator glandarius. Classification (NCBI taxonomy): domain Eukaryota; kingdom Metazoa; phylum Chordata; class Aves; order Cuculiformes; family Cuculidae; genus Clamator; species Clamator glandarius. Next base: position 1,293,314 of record JAUNZM010000452.1, on the reverse strand, counting down.
ATGCAACCCATCACACACCTGGGAACCAAGCTGAGACCTCAGAACTGGTCCTCCCATCTTCCCCCAGCATTTACCTGAGAAGCCAGGATTTAATAAATGAGATGGGGAAAGATAAGCAAACAGGAGCCTGTGGAAGATTTCTGGAGTGTTGCTTTGGTTTGGAACCCTCCTTTCTTCCCTAATGAGGGCAGACATAGGGCAAATTGAGGCTCCTGTCTAACTCAAGACCAGGAAATACAAATTCCTCAGTGGAAACTCGTCTTTAACCTTGTAGAGCCGATCACTGTCTTAAAGGAACCTTTGCCACAGCCATTTACTCTCCAGAAGCGGCATTGCAACCTCACTGCTCGCAACCTGAAACCTGCTGAAGTTCATGGTTGTCCTTTCTTGACTTCCCTGGACTTTGGAGCAGGCCCCTGAGGCGCTGATCTCTTGAGGACAACACCACTATTTGCATATAAAGATTTTTCCTTATATCTGAGTTTGCGTGTAATGCTCGTTAATGATTAGCTACCAAGGGTCTGGTGTAAGATACCTTTTTTCCATTGATGAAATCAGCTGTGCCTTTGTCTCTGCTTCTAAAGTCCTTTTCCTGATGTGACCTGGCTTTTAAAATATTGATAAACAAATAGGTTTGGTCTTTTTTAACCTGTAATTTGAAGAGCTGTGTGCCTGATTCTTCTTCAGGAGCCCAGAGGAATGTATATTTACTGCCCTTTCAGAATCCTAGTGTAGGTAGAATGATTCTATTCCATAGTCATATTTCAGTAGTTGAAAAATGAAGAGAGAGCTTTGAAGACTTGCCTTTCGAGACATATCTATCTATCTATCTATCTATCTATCTATCTATCTATCTATCTATCTATCTATCTATCTATCTATCTATCTATCTATCTATCTATCTATCTTTAATAGTTTGCAGTTGCGAGCTGTAACTGTCTGAGGGGTGTTCTTGTTGATAATGACAGATTCTTAATCTTTCTTTTTAGTTCTTTCGGTGGAATTGCATCATACATGTGTGAAATGAGAAGAATCCCTGAAAACAGAAAAATATCTACCTGCTGATCTATCTGTCTAGAGACTAAATATTGGACTAGTGGTCTTTTAGATCAATCCTGTGCCTCGGTTCTCGCATTAGAACAAAAAAACCTAAAGCACTCTTGAAAAACTACTGAATTCTCCTTGCAGTGTCAGGTTCCCAGATAATGATGTGTCTGTGTGTGAAAATATTAAATTGCAATAACATGCAGAGTGAGTGGCTTTCTGAATGGGGTATTCAGTTCACAGCTTGGACTATACATAAAGCTAGTGAGTGACAGAATACAAATGGTGTCATAAAACATCAGGGGAATTTATAGCCAGGCTCCATCTTTTTGATCTATATTCTATCTCTGGAGTGCTCTCCATCTATCTATCCGTAGTTAATAACAGTTAAACATATTTAATTATTTATTACTGTTTAATGTTGAGAGTTATCAAAACAGATTACGCTTCCCCCCTGCCAACTTAAAGGTATTAGGAGAACTCTAAATTGTATATGCCAAAGTCTGGGATGTTTCCTGTCTATACACGATGCCGTAAAAAGCATCTCTGGGTGTAGATGCTTTTAAACTGCAATTGTTTGGTGAAAGCAAACTCTCTTTTTTTTGCCGGGGATTGTGCTTCATTTCTAAAACTTCACTTGCTTCTTTCACAGACTGCTTTTACCCTTTGTAGAAAAAAACAGGGAATGGAGAGTTCACTTTCACTTAAGATGAGAAATGAAATAACAGCGTGGTTCCCAGATGCTGACCCACGTCCACAGCAGAGCCACGCTGAAAAATCATCCCAATCGCAAGGCAGCTCTGCCCACCCTCCTCACATCTAGAAATCGGCCCCAGCAGGGTTTACAGAACTCCTTGAATGATCCCGTCTAAAGACCAAGTGTGCCACATGTTCTTGCAGCCTCCCAATGTCTGGGTCTTCTCACCCACGTCCGTGCGCAAATAAAACACTTGATGAAGGTTCTCTGAGAGCCCCTTGAGGCTGAGACCCCTCCAAACGTCAGGTGTGCTCAGCCAGCCCGCGGGTCTCCCGTTTCACAGAAGGAAACCTCAGCATCGCCAGCCTCCCTGGACGCAGGGCTCTTACTTTCCTGCCCTCTCTCCCCAGCAGAGGTGTTAATCGTCACCCTCTGAAGTTGTGCTGAGCTGCTAAAAGCCAGCGTTTGTTACTGAATCTCATCTGCTGGCTCTGGGCTGGCAGTAGGTGTCTGGGATCCCCCTCTGCCCTACCACCTGGGTCTTGTCTATAGGCAGTTTGATAAGAAACCGTTCTTTCTTTTCTACCTAAGCTCTCTCTTTACCAGCGGTTTTAAATTGCTTTCCACTCCTGACAGACAGCCCTCGTTCAAAGAGAAATGGGGAGGAGGCTGATGGTTCCAGTAAGTATTAGGAGTCCATTAACAGAGGACCGAATCCTGTTGGGATCTCCTGGGAGACACCCCTCCTCGGGCCACCAAACAGAGTGCGGCATTGTGAGCGGAAAGGGCAGGGGGATAAAGGAATCCAGCCTCGCTTTGCTCTGACAAAGAGACCTCAATACTTTTATTCAGTGGAAAATGGAATAATACTTCTGGGTTCGCTTTGAAAGCCACAGCCACTGGCTACTTTATGCGCTGGGGATGGTTTCCCTGTGAGGAAGAGCTTTTTTTCCAAGGGGAGAGGACTTTACACATGAAATGAGATTAAAGGCATCTCTGTGCCAACACGTTAAGCATTTTGGGGGTTACAAGAAGTATCGATGGTTCACTGCAGTCCTGTGCCAGCTGGGAATAACCCCACCACCCCATGCTGCTGCTTGGCACCACACGTGTGTGGGTAGCAGACCTGCCTGCTGGAAATAAAAGTTTTATTATATGTCATGTTCCCTTTAAAATGCACCATGTAACGTTCTTTCAGGAAAGGCAGGTTGGGGGTGACTCCAGATGTTGCAGCACTCTTAGAAAAGAGTCACTTTTGTGCAGCTAAGTGGCATCCTTGTGCCTCTGAAGCTGAGGTTTATCTACCAACTGCAGAAAAACACTCAAGCGAGGTAAATCCCCCTTGCTTTTGCATGTAAGAAAAGACTTCCTATCGTAGGTATCGGTAAGAACACGTGAGCTAAATTTGAAAGCGTTGGGTTTTTCATGTTTCAGTTTCTGATGTCTTTAAATCTATTTAAAATCATATCTTCATGATAAAAACATACTTTAAGAGTAGAAATATGACATTACAGCAAAGTATAAAACTCTGTTAATAAGAGGATGGTGTTGGAGTTGGCACGATCTGCTCCTGGGATTCACTCCTGGGGATTTCTTCACTCTGGGCGTGGGGAGGCCCTGGCCCAGGCTGCCCAGAGCAGGGGTGGCTGCCCCATCCCTGGAGGGTTCCAGGCCAGGCTGGATGGGGCTGGGAGCCCCTGATCCAGTGGGAGGTGTCCCTGCCCGGGGCAGGGGTGGGACTGGGTGGGCTTTGAGGTCCCTTCCAACCCAAACCAATCCACGGTTCCATGACTTTCCTGTTGTCTGGGAGTTGCTGGGACAGCGTCTATAACAAAACACTCTCCCTGGCTGAACCAGGAAGAATGTTTTGATGACTGCAATCTTAATTCTGGTGCTGAACGCTTCAGCAAATGCATATTTCAGAGCAAGTAGCATTATTTACAAGGGGAAAAATATGCTCTTAGTGGAACATTTGTGTAATGGAGCCTGGGCTTATAGTTCTCTGTTTTCCCACCTGCCTGCTTCTCGATCTCAAGAGAGTAGGTAGAATAAAGATAAGGGAGAGAATGGAGAAAAAGGCCCTGCTCTCAAAATAGCTGTTTTATGTACACATTTTTCTCTGTATCACATAGACCCTTTTTAGCCAAATCCTTCTTGCTACCCTTTCTCTTCCGACTTCCAAAGTCCATTGATGTTTTCTGTTTTAAACAGTGTCAGGTTGTGTTGGGAAGCACTGGCCATTTTTAAATGCAGCTGGAATTGGTGTGGCCTTCCCAGACTGGGCCTGGGAGACTGAACATTGTTTGTTCTCACTGCCGGCCACAGTCTTCAAACTAAATAAATGTATCTCTGAAAACTGAACTTGGTTTTTGAAAGGCGTGAACTAGGTCACATGGATCAAAGTGAAACCATTTTTTTTCTGTTGCCTAGAATTGATATTTTCATTACTAATCCCTTAAAAATTGCGATAATTTTGGTTGCTGTACTCAAGTGTGCTCATGGAAACACGTGGTAAGAGTAGGTGCTGATCTCATAGTTTTTGCCGCGTGGGACCACAGGGGGAACTTCTCTGCTGCATTCAGGAAAAGAAAAATCAACAGGATTTTGTGTATCTGCAGAAGAGATGTTGGGGTTTGGATTACCTTCAGACTGCAGCCGTCACTTCAGTGGGTCACATTTCCTTTCGGTTTTGTTCCTTGGAACTGAAAAGTGGTACTTGTTAAGGCAAACGCTTCAAGAATATTATTATTCCTCTTCATCTTTCTCTTCTATGGTGAGATGGAAGCACACCGATCTTTTGCTCCAAGCCTTGTAGCACCTGGAACATCAAAAGTTGGGAACAATTGCTGTTTGAGGCACCTTTATGTGAGACTCGGCCCATTCTGATGCCGTCCTCTCTAAAGCCCTTGTCTCTGGGGAAGGCAGGTCTCCAGCAAAGCTGTCACAGGGTAGTCTGCCCAGCAAAAGCATCTCCCTTGGTCCTACCTGTGCACCTGAGGTTTTCCCGACGTGTCTCCCCAATACACGGAAAGAGCTGCCGTTCGCAGGAGCTGGGTGGCACGGACCAGATCCCAACAGATGTTCATTGCAGATGTCAGTCCTGGGGACGGATCTCTCTATGGTGAGTGGGGGTTATTTATAGTGCTTCATAGTATTTATAGTGGAAGGAAAATCAGAGTCCATGATGTCATATTAAAAATATCGATAAATCATCGATTACTGTTTAGCCCAGGCTTCAAGTGTGAGTAACCGGTTTCCATAAATCACCCAGTTCCTCCAGGACTCCTGCGAAACGGAATGTCGCTGTGCTGGCAGGTTTCATTTAGGAAGTGAGGCTCTGGCTGTGTTTCAGAAAGTGATGAGTGAGGCCGATGGTCAGTGCCAGCTACCGAGGCTGCCACAAACGCGGGATCCAGATGCTCACGGTGTTCAGCTACGGCCAGTCTGCCAGGATAGGTGATAATTTCTAAACGGTTTTGATGTTTGAGTGAAAGGCTGCTCAAAATAAGATCTTTTAGTAAACGTATTTGTAAGTGTAAACATGCTGTGCCGACTCCCAGGGCGTCGTTCCTCTAGGACAGGTGATCAGCGATGGCACCACCCCTCGGATAGCGTGCTGTAAGCCCTCCCAGTTCAATGCTCATGCTCATCCGAGGAAAACATCTTTATTTGAAAGGATAATTCTGGGTTAATACACCGATATAATTACTCCTGGCATGAAGAGGAGAGATAGAATCATAGAATAGTTGGTGTTGGAAGGGGCCTTAAAGATCATCCAGTTCCAACCCCTGTGATGGGCAGGGACACCACCCACTGGATCAGCTGCCTAGACGGGCCAGGGCTTCCTTCCCTCTGCTTCCTTCCCCCATTGGTGGGGTTGGAACTGGATGATCTTTAAGGACCCTTCCAACCAACCCAACCCATTCTATGACTTACCCCATGGATGCTGCATCCGCTCCCTCTGTTTCAGACCAACCGTGTCATTTTGCAGGGACATGGTGCACTGCTCTCTGTGCTTGGGGCTGGCTTACTCTGAGAACACTGAGTGATTCCCACTGCCGATTTTTGGTTGGCTGGGCAGTTTTGGGTAGGCTGGAGGAATCCCCGGGCTCCGGCGGTTACCGGAAGCCAATGCCAGAGCGTTTGAAGTTTCCCCATTGACATGCGGCATGAGTTTCCTGTTTGATTAAACAAATGATGCTTTGCTTAATTTGTCTATGTTGGCTATTTTTGTGAAATATGCACTTAATTAAGTAAGAGAAATACAGAAACATGTTTATTCTCAAGATTTATGCGAAAAATGAGAACCCCACTGAAATTTCCAGTAGTGAAGCAATTAAGTAATGGAATTCTACAGTATAAACATAGTATAATTCAACTATAAAAACGATGTCTAAGTAATGTTAATGAGCTGACTTGGAGCTACAAAAGCCAGAAAAGTTCACAGTTACAGATGAAAATTGAATTTGTTGGGAATTAGAACTGAAATAAAGGTGGTTTGCATGAGGAATAGCCTGCAGTCCCAGTCCAAGCTCCGGCCACGTGTACAATATGTGAAGGGAAACGTCCGCTGGATGTCAGGGTAGCGGAACCAGTCGGGACCGTCTCTAGGTTTCATATGCACAGCTCTTACCCGTAACAGCATTATTGTACTAATTATGATTTGCTCAACTGGTGCTCATCGGCGTTTGCTGAGAGTGGAGTTCTGTGAAGAAAATGTTTCCTATAAATGACCAGTGCCCAGGAGCAAACAAGGCAGGGTCTTAGCGATGTCTTGGGGAAAGTTCACACATCCAACCATCCCATGAAACAAAGAAAAAGGGGGAAAACTGCCCTCCCCAGCCCCCTAGAAAAAAGAGGAAAGAAACTGTCTTGCTCTGCACTCTCAGCCCCAAGATGACTTAGCCAGGGGTTGCAAAATTGCAGTTGCTTGTTGAAATCTCTTTTAGAGTAACTACTTACATATTCTGTTTGCTGAAATGCAGAACCATAAATCAGTGACTGTGTCTGCAGGAAGAAGCTCAGCCCCATCAGATGCTTCAGCCGGGGTCCAGCTTGAAAAAAATCAACAGAATGCTTTTTTGGGCTTAAGCTTGAACTGTTTAAAAATACCAATTTTCACTATAAATTCAGTATAAACTGAATATAGTATATATAGAAAAAAACCCTGAATATAGTATATATAGAAAAAAAAAAAGCTTTTGAAGTTTTCCCATTGACATGCGGCAGGAGTTTCCCATTTGATTAAACAAATGAGGCTTTGCTTAATCTGTCTGTGTTGGCCATGTTCAGTGTATCAAGTGAAAGTCAGTATAAACTGAATTTGTATTTAAATTTGCCAATGTTGGTGCAAATCTCGTCGCTGGCGATGTTAATCTGGGTTTGCTGTACAACCTCTCCTGCCACAAGCACGAGTTTGCGATCGGGCGCTTGGCAGCATGAAGGGAGCCGGGACCCCGCAACGGCTCTTTTTGAGGACTCGATTTTTAGATTTTCCTTTGCCACTAACTCGAACCTGATTTTTTTTTTCTTTTAAATTCTTATCTCTTTTGATACGTTTCTTTCAAGTCTTTTCCCTGAGTATTAACTAAGTGGAGTGCTGTGAAGGTTTGTGTTTACAGCGCTGGGGCAAATCCCACCAGCCAGGGCCGTGTGGAGCGAACGTTTCCTTTAAAGCCGTGTTTTTAACCAGCTCCCGGGGGATCTCTCTGCACTCTGGCCTCCATACATTTTCTTTTCTTCTCTCATTCCACTTCAGAATGTTGTTTCTATCACCTTCTCAGCCTAGTAAATAGCACGCTGAAGATTTATGATGTTTAAACTTTTAATGCCGTAATGTATTTTATATATTTTTCACAGTATTATTCAGATGTGTTATGTTATAGTTTGTTCAAGTTCTAGTGCAACTGCTTCGAGGAACTCTTTCCTTGTGGGTAGGTCCTCTTTGCCAAAGAGTATTTGCACTTGCTTCAGAGGAGGAGGAAAGGAATGCTCCATAAATGTTGCACAGGATTAAAACTGTAGATGGCCAAACCATTATGGTTGGAGACTTCAAGCCTGAACCTGCAGCCTGGAGGAGCTACGAACCAGAGTTCTCTTCTGCAGAGCAAGCTGTGCTTGCTGATTCCAGGCTTTCGTGGACTAAATTCAGTGCAAAATGATTCTGCCAGTGTTGTGGGAGGAAAGTAAGGAGGGAGACCACATAGAGGTCCTGAGGAAAGAAGTGGGTGAAGAACCAGTGGATTAGTTCAGGTGGACACAGGGTTTATAATCTCAGGTGCTTTCATAAATCCTGGAATGTTTTGGGTCAGAAGGGATCTCAAAGCCCATCCAGCCCCACACCTGCCCTGGGCTGGGACACCTCCCACTGGATCAGGGGCTCCCAGCCCCATCCAACCCGGCCTTGAACCCCTCCAGGGATGGGGCAGCCACCCCTGCTCTGGGTAGCCTGGGCCAGGGGCTCCCCACCTCACAGCAAAACATTTCTCCCTAAAATCTCATCTCAATCTCCCCTCTTTCAGATTAAAACCATTCCCCCTTGTCCTACCCCTACACATCCTGATCCAGAGCCCCTCCCCAGTTTTACTGGAGCCTCTTTCCATACTGGAAGCTACTTCTTCGGGCTGAACCACCCCCACTCTCAATCTGTCCTTGTATTGGAGGTTCTCCAGTCCTTGGATCATCTTCGTGGCCTCCTCTGGCCTCCTTCCAACAGGTCCATGTCCTTCCCATGCGGAGGACTCCAACTTTCACGTTGAACTTTCCCCCCCAGCTGTGGTTCTGAACATCCCCCGTGCCGAGGGTTTGTGCTGTAGAGAAATGGTCAGCCCGGCTTTGCTGCTGGGATTGTCTGCTCCTGCTGGTGGGAAGTGTTTCCATCATGAAAATACACAGGAGACATACAGGCAGAGTCAAATGAGCGACACAGTGCTAAGAAGGATGGATTCTGCTTTAATTTTGGGGCAAGTCCTGGTCTTTTCTGTTACCTTGCCCCTCTATGGCTGTTAAAAAGAGAAAAAACCACAACCCTGCCTAGGATTAATTAGTTGTGAGGCACATCTGTCCGCCCTGGGATACTTTCAAAGTGATACTAATTCTTCTGTCAAGATTCCTAAGTTTATAAAACACTAAGTACATCTACAAAACCAGGAAACGCTGTTTTCTCCTCATGCAGCTCCTAAACCCCAGCTACCAGATGGGCCAAGGCCGGCACCCAGCGAGGGAATATTAATTGGTGGAGAGAGACTTAGTGTTCTGGGTATTAAATTATACGCCTTGGGAAATGCAGCACAGTAGATGTGTGTTTGTGCTGAGTAGCGTCTTTGTCTTTCATACATAAAAACACTAATTAAAATATAATGTAAAAACCTGCAGTATGCTGGTTACATTTTAGTGCGCTGCAAAGGTAAATTAAAATGAAACAAAAGATGTATATGTTGGGTCATTAAAAGCACATTGTTAAATCGCTTTCTGCCACAACATTTCGGAATTGAAAGCTGAGCAGAAATACATCTGGAAGCGGACACAGAAGCAGATTGCCTCTCCTTTATCCGGCGTTCTGCATTCGGTCCGTGGTTCATTGGCGCTGCCGGTAACCACTGTGCAGAGAAACACAAGCAAGCGCAGCTCCTGGAACTGTACCTGGCAAAATTTCCTTTTCACAACATCTCCAGTGGTCCCGCACAACCCCGAGCAGTTTTACTCTCCGGCTCAGAGAGCTGAACTCCATATGCTGTCTGCTGCTGGGATAGAAGGTCCCTTTCAATACTTTCAAACCAGCTTGGAGTATTAACTGAGCTGTACCTTACAGCTTACAGTCTGTAATGAGAAAAGTAGGCAAGCTGTCAAAGTTAACAATTAAGATTGATCCTTCACAACTTTAATATGTGTGATATTTCACATTTTAAGTGAACTATTTGATGTTGTTTAATCAAAGCATGTTCTGAAGGTAAACCAGCACGGGCTTACAGTGGCAAATCAGCACTGGCTTACTTTGATTTTATCTTCTATGTAAGCAGGGGTGTGACCTCCTTTACATTTCTTGGAACCAACGCAGTGCATACATTTAATTGTTGCAGCCCCTCATTGCCTAGTGGCCAAGCAGGTTCCAGGGCTGGAGTGGGAACCATCCCCTCTAGGGTGGCAGAAGGGATCCAGGAACCTGCAGTGGGTGGTGGAAAATTTTCTGGGACAGAGCACATGACTGTAACACGTCATGGAACTGTAGAATCATGGAGTGGTTTGTGTTGGAAGGGACCTCAAAGCCCATCCAGTCCCACCCCTGCCCTGGGCAAGGACACCTCCCATTGGATCAGGGGCTTTAAGCCCCATCCAGCCTGGCCTGGAACCCCCTCGGTATTTCCCATTATACATTCAGGGTACGGCACAGCATCCACCTTGCAGGGGATGGTCACTTTGGCAGCTTTGGAAGGCTTAAGCCAAAGCCCATCAAAAACTATAAAGGTCTTTCTGTTGGGAGTCATCCAGTTCTGGGTTGTTCTTCGCTTTGTGAATGTAATCACTCAGCCTCAGTACTTGTAGAGTTGGTCTCCTTATTAATAAGTGTCTTCCTGGGCAGAAATCCAAGGTGGAAGGTCTGAGGTACCGTACAGGTTACCAAAGGTCACTTGATCGCCACTGTATTGCTTTGATGGTATTTATTTAAGTCCCTTCCAGAATCTTCTCGTAGTCTTCCTGGCATAGGATATGGCCCCTTGGTAAGGAGAGAGAGAAAAAACATCTTTCTTTGTGCCACTATCCCCCTGAAGAAAAAGCTTAACATCTGATTTAAGTTTGCTGAAATAACAACAGATGTTTATCTTGTATTGTATGGCACATGGCACTACATCTCATAAACCCCCTCCTGGAGCTTAAGGCGGAGTTTCTGGTCCCTCATTTGGACACTTGCAGGCTTTGTGCTCTTTTTTAAATGTTTTCATTTCTCTGGAGCTTAATCTGCTACCAAAGTATTTGTAAGTATCACGTTATAAACCGTGAAACGAGGAATAGCAAAGGAGATTTTCAATACTTCCTCCCGCTAAGCACAGGACTGTGCCGCTACTTACCTGCAGCCCCGAATAATGAAACAAACGTGCAAACTTCCTGCAGTTTCTCATTAAGAAGAATCCAGTTAGGGGGTGGGATTGTGGATAAAGCAGTCAGAAAAAAGAATCGTGCAAAGACTGGGGAGGAAAAATGTAGAAAAAGACTGTTTTTCTGGGGCTTGTGAGAAGTGAAACATTTTCACTTCTGAAATCTATGTATATTTTACTGTGAAAACAGTTGATGCTTGTAGCTGGTGTAATATTTTTATTTTACGCACAGCAATACTTCATTCCGCTCATTCTAGCTGCAGAGAACAGCTGCCTGACAGAAAGGACGGTTTCCTTCCAGCACTGATCTGTAAGTGCTTGTGAAAATACCCACAACCTTGTGGAAACAGCAGCGGAATTCTGACTGGTAATTTCACACAGCTCTTCTTGAGGCACTAGAGGAGGAAATGTTGGGTTAGAGAGAGGCTGCTGATGTTTCAGGTTGCAAACCAGAGATTGACAAGGTGTATTTGAAGAAGTGAGTGTCTTGGGAAGAAGAAAAGCAGGCAAACATCCTGAGGAGATGTGGTTCTGGCATCTTCCAAGTAGCAAGCGGTAGGATGAGAGGAACTGGACTCAAGTTGCATCAGAGGAGGTTTAGATTGGATATGAGGAAGTATTCCTTTACTGAAAGAGTGGTGAAGCCCTGGCGGAGGCTGCCCAGGGCAGTCAGGGACTCTCCATCCCTGGAGGGGTTCAAAAACCATGTAGATGTGACTCTTCAGGACATGGTCTAGTCAGCACGGTGGGTTGAACTGGGTGAGCTGAGAGGGCTGTTCCAACTTTAATGATTCCATAGTCTTTCCCTGAAGCTCCAGACAGACGGTTCTTCTGCTGCAGCCCTTCCTCTCCACAGAATATTCTAGAGATGCCCCATTATTGTCTTCAACGGAGACAGATTTTTTTGACATCTTCTAGATATTTCTGAGCTCATTGATCCGCGAACACTGTGGCTTCTTTTTTAACATACTCTCTGAAGGCATGGTTTATTTTATGTTTGAATCAATGCAGCCCTCTTTTGTTTCCTCCACTGAATTCTTTATTTATTATTTCCTAAAATGATTTGATTTTCCCCCTCCTTCAAAACACATGTGATTGCAATAAGCAGATACCACATAGAACCAAGAAACAAAAGGCTGAACATGCCGATAATGTACATTTGGTTTGTATTTATCGTTTTAAGATGTGTTTTAATTGGTTCACTACCAACATCCTGTAACTTGCAGTCAATCAGAAGAGAAACCTGTTTCATTTTAAAGCCAGTTCATTTCTTCCCTCTTTCAGCTGGGAGCGGTGGGTAAGGCCCTACTGTGGTATCTCCACGTTTAATTTCATTAAAGCATTTAAATAGAGGGGATTACAATACGTCTTGTTTTGCCGTTCTCCGTTGATGATCAGGGGCTGGATTTCATTGTGCGATGGGTTTTGAAAAGAACAACAATGCAAAACACATTTTGTTGCTTTGTAACGTAAACCTTCATGCATAATTTCTAACAAAAACATGCAGCTATAAAGCTAGAAATAAAGAGTTTGCCTGTTATTCCAGAAGCTTAATACGGTTAGTTTAATGAAGAGAAAGTGAAAAGGTGACATGAATGCCATCTTAATGTACTTACCTGACAGCAAAATTTGATTCAGTGGACTAAAGGTGTGACAAACTTGATCTAATATGAGTCTTTATTTGAAAAAATAAACACAATTTGGAGACAAAGCAAGTGAGGCTGGCAGAGTGATGGGAGAGATCATCACGTGCGTCCTCCTGGACAACGCCGAGGCTGCTCTTACCTGTCTGTGCCTGCCAGAGCTTTGCTGACTGTGCTCTTACAAACTGCCTGGTACAGAGTTTCCACTCTTGGACAATTTGCCAGTGACTTGAAGTTTATTGCTGACAATTTAAACACCGAGGTTTGGTGCCTCCTAAAAGGTCTGCGTGTACCGAACAGGAATTCATTTGAGGAAGTCTTGTTGAACAGGAGGTCAGCCTGGAAAACCGCAGCACAGTCCCTTCTGACCTTGCTTTTTAGGAGGTTAGTGGCGCTGTTATTTTGGACTGTCATCTTCTGCCTCCAAGCTACAATTCTGGATTAGCAGTTTTCGTAACTAATTTAAAAGAGTAGAAGTGTCCTTTTGCTCCTGCTAAAATCAGAGATAAATAAAGAAGGGGAGGTCTGAAAGAGGACGCTTGTACATATTTCTGTTTCCCACCTCATCATAACGGACTTTACCAAAAGTCTCAACTTTGTTTTGTAATTGATTGTTCCAAAAGCTGTATATAAACACCAACTTTTGGGTTTAGTCAACACGAAAGAGTGCCTGTGTCTGGTGGAATTTGCAGGGTGTTTTTAAAGAGGGACTGATTACCACATGTAGATGATGAGGGTCTTCTCTCGTTCAGCATTGTCTTGTGCCTCCAGCAGCTTTCAGATGATGTTGTAACCCTTGCTGTCACCTTGGGGGTAACTGAACCAGCAATGACCAGAGTTCCATTCAGAGAAACTTGGTCCTCTCTGGGAAAAAAGGTGTTCCCAAGCAGCCACCCTCCTGTGCGATAACGCATGTTTCTGCTGCTGCGGTGAAACTGTTTCATGTGGTTAATCCGAATTGAGAAGTTTATTAACAGAAGTGGTAAGATTGTGGAATTACCTGGAAGTTTACCTTGGTTGGTGTCACAGAGTGTTAGAGGCCAGGAGAAGAGCTGTGGGAGCTGCTGGAGCCCCAGGCACGGTGGATGACAGGTACTAATTGTCCCCAAAAACCAACCAACTGAGAAGGTTTCAAAGCTAAAGTCTTGAAAAGGAGTTTTCCCATCTTTAGAGAGAGTGAGTAGTTACATGCTATGCAGAAAAACACATGGAAATTTTTGTTTTAATAAAACGTGATGGAGTTTCCCTTTTCTGTTTGGCTTCTGGAAATGTGGGGAGAGAGAAAGATGAAAAAAGATTCCATTTGTTTGCTGGCAAATCTGGTCAAAAAGTGAAAAACTAGGAGGCTTTTTTTTATTCCTTAAAAGTTCTTGCTGAAAGCCTCTGTCCAGCCCCATGGGTAGCTGGGACCAGGAGATCCCTGTCCCACCCAGGTGTTTCTGCAGCGTCTCTGGGATTTTGCTAGAGAGAGAAAGAGGTGCAGAAGTAGTGAAACGATCAGGTTTCGAGCCATGGGTTGGAAGCCCTGAATTAGAAATGAAGGGCCAACATCGCACTACTGTGGTATGTGGGCTTAGTCCAGGAAAGAGTTGTCCCTCAGGCGCTGTGATGACAATATAAATAGTTCTCTCTGCTATAAAACAAACACAGAATCACTTATTTAGTTCTGCACACTGGAAGTTTGCCCAGTCTGTACTAAATATGTTGTATCTTGTGTTTATTGTATATATAATAAATGATTTGTCGTGCCAAAAGGGTCAGACACTGTTCCCCCAATATCCTGTTCATTGTTGAGGTTTCTGGCCATCTTCTCCCTTGTATTGATTTTTCTGGTCGTCTTCTAGAGAAGAGCCTTGTTTGCTCCCTGCTGCCATAGCAATGCTGCTTATCCGGCTCCTCTGAAAGTGCTTGAGGAAGGAAGGAAAAAAGGCTGAAGTGCATCATGAGCCAAACCCACCCTGCGGCGTGTCGGTCTGTGGCTCACGCACTCACCGTATGGACCTGCAGCCATTCCAGGATTCTATGAAATGTCTTCAAAAGTGGGAGGCAAATGCGTTGTGGAACATTGCAGAACTTGGAGAGAGAAGAGCTGAAGCGATGGAAGATAAGAATAAAGAGGATGCAGAGTATGATCAGCTGCAAAAGGAGAATAGGGGGAAGAAAGGTGGTAGAACAAATGAGGTCGAAAGGGCACAGAAAATAAGAAGTGGAGGGGAGGGCAGGCTATGTGTTTTTGAGAGATTTTTTTAAAATAGAAATCAGTTTAAAACATGAGCAAGAAGGACCTCAGAAGCAATTAAATTTTACAGTTTCAAGGGCAATCAGATTTAGATAGAATTGTTTTTAAGTAAAACTTTCCCTCTTGGAAGTTTTGATCGGAAGAGGAGTGATTCTCATTGCAGAAGCAGATGATGCTTGGTCACAGGAGGTTCCAGGCTGTGCAGGTGCGCTTAGGGCTGTGTTTTGGCCAGGTGCCTCTCCTGGACGAGGAACTCTGCTGCACAGTCCCTGCTTCTGTGCACAGGATCCTTTATCGGAGGCAGCCTGGGGGTGTTGAGAACAGCCAGAAATGTTTGCAAAGGCTGGTGAACGTCAGTGTGGCCCAGAGAATAATCTTGCTGTAAGTGCCCATGAGATGCTCAGTGCACATCCAGTTCCTGGGAGACGTCAGTCACCCAAAGATGACAAAGGAGTCCCTGCTCTTGATGCTGGTGAAATGCTCTTTGAGGTTTCTTTGGGGTTCTTTCTTTTCTCCTTTTTTTTTTTTTTTTTTTCCCTTGTGGTTTTTTGCTTTCTTCTGAAGAATAAAAAAGTGACTTCCCATGCAGATCTTCTCTGTACGGGACAAGGACTCTTTTGATCTATTTTGCATACAGTCCTTGTTCCAGAGAATCTTCCCGCAGCTTCCTAAGGAGCCCGGACAATATTATGTGTGGGTAGAGGCAGAGCGAGCCTTTCTGTCGGGAGGAGAACAGCAATGACAGCTGACCAAGCCCAAATAGACCCGAATACTGAAATTCTCATTAATTTTAGTCTGCTCATCTGAACAGATGTGATAGAATGATTCTTCATTAGTGTTAGTTACTCTTATGCTTTCTAATGCAATAGTGCATGCAGCTTCTTGCTGAGTCTGAGGCCTGTGATGCCAAGAGTCATGTCCAGAGTGGAAGAGATTCCAGACTGAAGCTGGTCAAGCCCCCTCTGGCATGTTTCTACACAAACATCTCAAATTTATAGTTCCTTTAGCAGAGAGATTAAATCCACTCCTATTTAAAAAGCGGCTATTTTTAATTCGGTAGATAAAAATAAATAAAAATAGAACATACTGGTCTTTCCTTCCCTTAGGACCCAAACATCTGGGTGGTTGGGTTTTTTTGGCAATTCTCTCCTGAAAAAGTTTGCATCCAGAAGGAAATTGTCTTTGCGCAAAGTTATTTAGTGCAGATAGCTTGGAGGGGGATGAGGCTCTATTGAAAGTGAAGTAGAAGGTGACAGCAAAGTGATGCTGAATGTGGTGAAAATAAAATGCAAGCGAACCCAGGGATGTGAGTTATAAAACATGCTGTTCTTCTAGGGTTTTTTTTTAACGTGGGGAAGCAGTACCTGTTGGGGAATAAACTGCAGTGCCTGTGCTTGGCAGGGTCACTCGAGAGTCACGTTAATGGAGACAACGCTAATTTGCTGAGGATTTCAGATCGCGGGGCTGTCCTGAGGGAAGTTTGCCCATCGAGTTACGAACAGAGCGAGCGTCCACGCTGAAACGGCCGGGAAATCTGATCCTCGCAGAGCGCAGGGTGCCCGTGCCAGCCGGTCACCGCGGGTGCATTTCACCCTCTGCAGCACTTAAGTCGTGTTCAGCAGGGCAGGAGATGGTTTGCAAAGGCTTGGGTTGATAAGGAGTTGCCTAAATTAGGCTAATGATGGGTTCTCCTGGGTAATGCGAGGGAGAAAAAGTTCAAAGCCTGGTATTTATGTGCACAAAGTCCAAATACCTGCCAAGTCTCTTTGATGAAGTGTCTTTGTCAGAACGATTAAATGGAGGTTTAAAAGGCCAGACCTTTTCTCAACATATTTGACCTGCTCTTTCTTTCCTCTCTTCAAGGTGTCTTCATGTTACATTTATTTGCTTCATGAATTCTTTATTACACTAATCAGTCCTGATGTACAAACTCATTAGAAAATGAGCTGGAAATGTAAGATCTGTCAAATTTCAGAGACTTCTGACATCGTTAGACTCAAGGGCCTTTCTGCAAAGAAAAGAGAGAAAGGAAAGAAGCTAATGAGGAAATGTCAGATAATGTAGAAGTCAATCCATTTGGGGATGGAGTTTTACAAGTTCAGAGAGAAAAGTTGTAGCGTTGCCAGGGTAAACACCTAATTTTTTTTTGTTAATGTACATTTTAGATTTTTTTTTTCTTACTAGTGTTACAGAACACTTCTGGTGTGGGTTTGTAATCGATGTCTTAAATCAGTTTACCATGTTACTTTTTTAATGATGACACAGAAATGAAGGGAAATAATTATATGAGTGGGATTTCCTATTATAGCAATTACCAATTTGTATTATTCTGGGTCTTGTGCCAGTCTCAGCTGAAATCCCTGTCCCAGTGTGCGAGTTGCTGTGTAGATGCACAGCGAAATAAACCATTCTGTGATTCTCCCAAACCATTCTATGATTCTGCAACCATTCAGGGTCAGGATTGATGGGGCTCTGAGCCACCTATCTGGTTGAAGATGTCCCTGCTCACTGCAGGGATGTTGATCTGGGTGACCTTCATGGTCCCTTCCAACCCAACCTGTTGCATGATTCTATAAACGATGCCGTAAAGCAGACTTTGGTCAGCTTTAAAAAGAGCTTAGATGTGTAAGTTTTGTCAAATCCGTCAAAGGCCCCAGCATCAGCCTAACCTAAGAAGGAAAATGTGAAAAAAGAAACAGTGGTGATGAGAACAGTAACTTCCTTGTGGTCGTACGTGGGTCTGTCACTGCCCTGCTCAGGAAGTCACACCTTCTCCCACTGCTCACTGATGGCTTGGGTGAGTGCAGTTCTTCTGCTGAACTTGCAGAGAGCAAAGGAAAAGACACAATTCACAACACAGAATGGTCTAATACTGGTGATGGGTGAATCCGCCAGCCTTTATTCAGCTTCGGTTGCCTTTGTACTGGTAGATCAAGGTGTAGCTGGTTCATTTTATCGGATGCTGTTGGGAAAATTATTAGTGATGCCCTGTGCTCTCTGAGGAGGAGGGTTAGTTGCTCCATCCACACAGACAGTGCCGTGCAGTGAACAGGAGCCTGGTTAGATTCAGCTGGAACATGGCAATGTCTGCATTGTCCATCACCTGCCTGATGGACATCAGCCTGTCAGTGGCAACGAGCGCATCTGTCTCGGTCCGTGACGCTGTTACGCGCCTGTGGGGCAATCGTAGACAGAGTTATTGCGGAAGAAGAGGAAGACCACTTTCAATGAGGGGAAGCGGGATGCAGGACACCTGGGATCTGCTTTTGGTCTTGCTGTGAGCTGCCTGTGTGACCTCGAGTGAGTCTCTTCCTCTTTCTCTCATCACAGGCTGTTGTGTGCCCGGCACGGTGCTGTCGCACTTACGGCTGGCTCTCAAACAGCAGCGCAGACTCTTCTTGCTTTGAGATGGATTTTTTTTCCTGAGGTGCCTGGATTCCACCCAGGAGATACTTTGGGACCTTGAGAGGTGCAAGAGATGCACAGAAGCAGGCTCTGGTGAATGCTGGGTGGCTCTTGCTCTGTGGTGCAGCACACCAGAGAGCATGAGCGGAGCCAAGGGGGCAGCTCCTGGGCTCTCTCTCACTCCATGTCCTGTCATAGCACTCCCCAGATCAGAAGGTTACGAACATGTGCTCAGCCAAAAAAAAAGGGAGATATTTCTAACTATGATTTAAAACTCGAGGAAACACAGGAATCAGACGTCTTCTGCACTGTCTTGACAGCATCATGCTGTCAGAGCAAGGAGGAGAGGCTCAGTTCACTGAGTACAACTGCTGGTGTCACCCCTGCAAAATTATTGAGTCACAGAATCGTCTGGATTGGAAAGAACCCCCAAGCCCATCCAGTCCCACCCAGGACACCTCCCACTGGATCAGGGGCTCCAAGCCCCATCCAACCTGGCTTGAACCCCTCCAGGGATGGGGCAGCCTCCTTCTCTGGGCAACCTGGGCCAGGGCCTCCCCGCCCTCACAGTTGAATGAAGTTCTATCACCACGTATGTTCTAGAGCAGGCGACTCATTTGCTTGTATAAAGCAGGGCAGAGCTGACTGCCAAGAGAAGCCTTTCTTCAAGGCCTTTTCTTTCCCTCTTTCATTGGTGACGAGCCAGGTAGCAACTCAGATGAGCAGGTCCTGAAGGCTACCTGCTTCTCCAGCTGTGTGAAGCTGAGGGTCCCAGCTCCAGGTCCCCTGTTGCTCAGCTGGTTTGTGTATTCCTGAAGGACCCACACAGCATCCTTCCTTGGGGTCTGCTTCTCAGCGGTGCCGAGCTGAGCATCCCTGCTCTCCCGCCTCCATCCGCAGCGTAAGAGAACAGGAGCTGTGGTTGCTCAGCACATCATAAAAATGAAGCCCCTGTGGATTTTAGGGGGATAAATGAGAGAGAAACCGGGCTCAACGAATAAGATAAGTTTGCTGGCAAATTGTTAGTAGGAGTGAAAGCGAAACCTGAGGCATTTCCATACCCATTAGAGGGGGATTTCAAACCTGGACTCTGGCCTGCTTTGAAATCATTGGTCTCCTGGGGCCGTCTCACCATATCCTGCAGACGCTGTGCTGAAGGGCAGCTGCCATTTGTATCCATCCTTTTGATGGCACTTTAAGCACCTCCAGCCCAGCTTTGGTTGGGGTTTATGGCCACGACTTCTTCTGCTAAACCCTGCGTGGGTCTGCATAGGTGTATCTAGAGTGCAAAGGTGAGCTTGCAGAACCCCTCAAAGGCAGAACGACTGCAGCACATGTGGTGGAGAACCATGATTCATCCCAAGGAGTTCTTTTAAAATCAGATTAGAGAGGGCAGGCTGGTGAAAGGGAAGGGTGTATGTTCTGCTTTGCAAATCTAACTCCATCAAAAAGGTGTCAAAGAGCTGGTACTTCCTTCTTAGCTCTTCCCCCTCTTTCCTTCCTCTTTCTGTCTCTAGCTTGTTGTCTTGCCTTTTTTTCAGACAAAAACCACATCTCCAATTCCTTCTCTTTGAAGCCTGTGGCTGCTCAGGTGAAGCAATGTCATTAGTCCCTTAGGAAAGGGTCTTGGGTATTTTCCTTACCCAAGGGGTGTGGATCTGACTTCTGCGCAGCAGCCTGGGTTTCTGTCAGACCCATAAATACAAGATTTCCAGGGCAGCAAGGCGTGAAGAGCGCTGGATCAGACTGGCTGTGAGCAGAATTCTGGTATGTGCTTCTATTTACTTTGCTGATGACTTTGTTTTAAAAGTCCTTTTATTCAGAAAAAGAAAAGGGTGTTTTTGTGCAGTTTCAGAGCCATTGGAAACCCTTCATTTTGTCTTTGGTCTTACGTAGAATTTAAACTCACGACAACCCATCTTGGCTTTTGGATCTGATCTTCTGGATTTGGCTGTTGTGCTTTCCAGATGGAACACCAGCCTGGGAGCCACAGAGCTTCAATTTGTTCATCCTTTTCTGGGTGATCCCTGCTGCCCACTGAACAGTTTCTCGATCCCTCAGTAGTGGTTCTGCTGTACGACAGTGGTCATGTCCTGCTTTAGGGTGAGGATGGCTGCAGAAAGAGGGAAGAAAGGAATACACAAGGTATAGGATGAAATAATTGACTTGAAAATCAAACTTTTTGAACAGTTGTCCTTCAGAAAGCATCTTGTAAAGAGCTGCAGGAAGCACAGGTCTGTGTGAGGCCGGGAGCTTTCCTGTCCGGAGCCTGGTCAGCTTTTACTGCCCCACACTTGGAAATGTTCAGCACTGCTGGTTGCCTATCTTGCTGTTGATCATTCCTTCTGATAAGGTTAGTCTTTGTTTGTGTTTTTCTTGCCTGTCTTATCTGCTCTTGCCTCTTCCACCGTCTGCAGCAGGGACAGCCGCTGATGGGAGCTTGATTGGATGCTCATAATCTTTTGATTTGGGTTCGCACCAATGGATTATTTCTGTCAATAATAAGCAGTTCATTATCAAACCGATCACGTTTATACAAAAAAATACTTTGATACTTTCTTCTGCTTTTCCTTCTCTTCTTTTTCTGTTAGGGAAAGATACCCAACACTAATCTTAACCAGTTCTC
Source organism: Clamator glandarius (assembly GCA_033459285.1). Classification (NCBI taxonomy): domain Eukaryota; kingdom Metazoa; phylum Chordata; class Aves; order Cuculiformes; family Cuculidae; genus Clamator; species Clamator glandarius. The sequence continues at coordinate 1,272,568 of JAUNZM010000452.1, read as the reverse complement.
CCCTGAAGACTTAGAAACACTTGATGGAAGAAAAAGAATTACTCCCATGGTAAAATGTATCCGGGTTGCCTTTCTTATTACAAATCCGAGACTGAAAGCGCCACTGAGTTTTCCCTCCTTGAGACATCTTTGGCTGGTTTTTCAGTAAGTTCAAACAAATTTATGAAGCCATATATGGGGAAGTTTACATTTCTGCCAAGTGCTTGTTGATAAAGGGGAGACTTTGATCCCTTGGCCTGTCAGTTGTGCCTCATATGTGCCGGGTCAGGACAAAAGTCTAAGTGTCTTTCCCTTAACAAATGGATTGTGCTGCCTCTAAAGCATTGCATCTGTGTAACAGCCACTGGTCAGCTGGCATGAGGGTTTTGAGAGGTTTGTCTGGGGAAATTCTCTGTGTAAAGACTGATTCACGACACCTGAAGTTAGCCAGGTTAATGCGAATTTTGAAACAGCTGATGATGGAAACCAATCTCTCTGCAGCTATTTAGAAGTAAATGCACACACCGAAACCCCATAAACAGAACACCTGGCAGCCTCTTGGTCAGGAGTTGTGTTGTACTGGCTGTAGCTTCTGCAGACAAGCCTTTTCTATCTATATTTAAGTGGATTATTTGAGGAAAAGACATCGTTTCACGAAGAGTTAGTGCTGCTGCCAAAATACAGCAATCTGAAAGCAAAGCAGCTTCCTGAATACTCGTGCTCTTATGTTAGCCTGACCCGAGGCTTGGGAAGTTAAGGATGCTGGAAACAAAAACCTATTAGAAAAACAAGGTGTGCTTCTATGTATAATAGCTATTGTGTCACTTAGTGGCTTTGGGCAAAGACTGGTGAAGGGCAAAGGGTTTTATACTTGTTGTGGAAGTGCTTTGTGCTGCTAAACTCTGCGGCAGCAAACAAACTGCGAAGCCAGTCTGATAGTAAATGTAATGGGTAATGCAAGCTGTGGATGCTGAGATGGTATTTAATTCTGTTTAATGCCTTTTTGTTTGTACTCAGGGCAGATGTGTGTGGTTTGGACTAATCTGTTTGCAGCCCGGCTAGCCTGGTGGATACAGGGCTCGAATGCAGGAAGGCAAGGTTTGTGGCTCTGCCGCTGCCCTGCAGGGTAACCTTTGCGTGGTCATTTCTTCTCTTTCCTCCAAACCCTTAACAAGCAGCGTAAAGTCATGTTAGTTCTTTGGGGAAAGGAACTCTTGCTAACAAGTGGTACCAAGTCCGGTGCCAATTTGAGGCCTCTGGGAGTTCCTGCAGCAGAAATAATAACCTGAGATGAGTGAAGGCAACGCCAGCTTGATGGAACATGGTGTGTTAATTTGATGGTGGGCAGTGCTGCTCTTGATCAGAAATCCAAACCAAAAATCCCCGTGAGCAGCACAGGGTGTTTTGTTCCCTTCATGCCTTGTACCCACCTTGGGTGACCTGGATGGCTAACTTGCCTTTGACTTTGTGGCTCTGGAACTGCTCCATGTGAATGTGCTAATAATAGCTTGGAGACCAAACAGAGATGTGGTGTCACACGGTGTTGAGTGAGGCCCAGAGATTCATCTCGGGAACTGTAGAGGGTGTGCAGAGCCTGGAGAGAGGAGACCTCTGTGAAGTGCCAGCAATTGCTGGAAAAGTGGGGCTGATGTGTTCCTGATCTCCTCTCTCAGCAGCTCCTCACAAAGCAGCCAGCCCGAACGAGCTGAAAGCAGCCATTAGAAATACTTTTTATAAAGTCAAGAGGGTGAAGGGACGCTGGTTATTGCAGATGAGTGTTGCTCTCTTCCTCAGAGGAGCACCTCCGCTCCAGCAGGCTCCTCTGAAGCAGCAGTGAGCTGGTATTTGCACGGACCAACACCACGGGATGTTTGGACACATACAAACTTTCCAAGTTGCCCAGTTTGGGGGCCGTAACAGAGACGTGTGCCCTGCCAGGCTGTGCTGCCTTGCCAGCTTGGCTCAGGCCTTGTGTAAAGCCTCTTGTTGCTGCTGGGCAACTTTGGCCTCTGAGGGTTCAGCTGGAGTTCAGCCCTGGGGGTTGATAATGACCTCCTGGGAGCACCAGAATATGACTGATGGGATGCTGAACTGGCGATTGGAAGGCATGGTGGTGATCGGTGGACTCTGCAACCTGCAATGCTGTTATGTCTGACTCCTGCGAGGGGTTGAAGGTATTGTGATGTTTGACTCACCAGGTTTGCATGGCAGAGCTGGTCCGTCGGGTCCCAGATTGCCCCTTGGGGAGCAGGGGTCCCTGTGCCCCATTTAAGAGCCTGGTACGAGCACTACAGGAGTCCCTTCAAGTTTGGAAGGGTGTCAGCCTGTGCCCACGTGCACTGGCCACTTGTTCCTATTGCTGCTGCTGCTGCCTGTGGGAGTTTTTCAATCTCCCTTTTCCAAACGGAGGCCCTGGCTCAGCCTGCTGGGCTCCCAGCCCCTTGGGTGCCGCAGAGGATCGGGGACCTTGTGCTGGCTGCGATGTGTGCTCTGTAAATGCCAGAGGAGGGAAGGTGCAGCCTCAAGCAAAGGATGCAGATGCCCTCGCTTCTGATGCCAGGACCTACTGCAAAGACACCTCTGAAACAAAATACCTCTCTGTGGGTGAAGTTGCTCCTCTGACCTTTGTGAACCACCAGTACGTCCCTTCCCCATGGTGGAAGAAGCACAGCGATGGGTATGGCTGGTGGGGGTTGCAAAGTGCATTTAATTCTTATGGTAGATTTCTTCTGAACACAGACCTGTTTTACCCTCCTACTGCTACCACAAAAGTACCTCATAGTTTTCAGGAAGCCTGTACAGAGTAATTTTCCTTCTACTTTCCCCACTTCCTCTAAATGCTGGGCCAGACAAAGGTGCTGCAAAAATTATAAGCCGCAGTTTGATCTCTCCAAGTTGAATGGAGTGACTCTGGGCTCGCGGTGCTGAGACGACATAGGAATCGGGCCTTGACATTTGTTTTCCTGTGGGCTCCCTAGATGGTCTTTTATTTTAATCTTATTTTTGTTCCTCTCGTGTTCTTTCCTCCCTCTCCTCACTACATTCACTGGTTAAAATAGAACAGAAAAACACTGTTCGAAGTAGCTCGGAAGGCAAGGTGGAGACAATATTCCAGGGGGCACGTGTAGCCCCAGTTACTGATTTGCTGGTGGGGGAAGAGAAAGAACCATGGCTTACTGGGCTGTAGGCAGCACTAGTCACACCCTGGAAGACACTGGGTCTCCTACAGGCTTCATTTACACCAACTGATGGGCGAGACACGGCCTTTATCTTCTAAGACAGAGGTGCAGCAAACCAAAGCCCTTCTGCGTTCAGAGCCTCCTGGAGGATGTATAGATGCCCTTCTGGGCTCAGCGCGTCTAAGGCCCGTTTCAGCTCAATGTAAAAGCTGTTGAAAAGGTTCCCAGGATCTACAGCGAGCCCTCAAAGGAGGCTTAAAGGAGTTCACAAGAGTCAAAGACAAAATGAAGAGGGCAGAGAGTGCAGCAGGGGGTCCCTGGTACGAGATAGCAGATGATATTGGCTGTTCAAACACCTCTTGATGGCATTTGCTTTGTAGACTTTTTATTCTGCAAACTCCTGATTCCTGTCCTGAGGGTTCCTGGAGATGCTGGCAGGTGAGCTGGGTGGGCTGGCAGTTCCCAGCGTGTCCCACCACTGCATGATCGTGGTCAAATCTAAAAAACCTCAGATCAACCCACAAAAATATAAACCTTAACATATTTAATACAATCTTTTCTTTTCAAACTATTTATGTTTAAAGGCCACCCAAAAAAACCCCAAAGCACAAAACCCATTCACTCAGCTGATCTTATTATAGACTGAAAGGCTTAAGTGACTCCTCAGGGACCTGAACTTGTGGTTGAAGGACCTGCTAAGTCCCAAATATGATATTAAGGAAAACTTAAACTTCACCCTCTACTGGCCCTCTATTGAAGTGTGGAGGGGCTTAGAGGCTCTGATTGTTTTCCATGTTAATGTTATTAGAAATAACGTGGAAAAAAACAAGTAGGAAGCAAAGATCTACCACGTTGGTACATTTAATAACAGTGAGAGGTGTCATCGTGTGTAATTAAAGTGTAAGCTCCAGTCACTGGTCTTGATCTCTGACCTCTCTTGCTGTTCATCTGCTGCCTTGACGATCTGACATCTTCAGGTTTTGTTGATAACTGAAACCTGGAAATTCAGAAATTTGGAGCTTCAAAAGATGGTGAAAGGAGGCAAGTGAATTGTGACAGCTGAGGCAGCATCTAGCAGTAGTTTATACGAGCATCTCTGCTTTCTCAAGCTGTCAGAGCCCACAGGTTCACCCTGTGGGAACAGGCAGGCACTCCCATCCCTTCACCCACGCGTGGTGCTTGGCTTCCATGGTTTTATGGCAAGAATGATTCCAACTGGAAAGAATACAACAGAATATTTCTCCCTGCTGTTTGCAAGTGCCCCCCAGAGCAACCACCACCACGCACCCAGGGATGGGAAGGGGAGCGCTCACATGAAATAGCACCATCTAGTGATTGCCCCCCCTCCTTTGTCCTCGTTATAAAGCAGTAAACACCCAGGCAATTACTAGTTCCAGGTTAATTGGAATGGTGGCTGCCACCTTCTTAGGAGACTGCGAGGGTGTTCTCGGGGGAGGAAGCTGTGCCATCCTCTGGCACCCCCTGTCCAGTCTGTTGGTGGCCTCGGCTCAGCTGTGTCTATTGGATTACACACTCCGGTCTCCACGCAGGGAGAAACATATGCTTTTGTTTTTTGGCTCAGCTGCCCCTAAACATCCGCATCAACAACAGAGAACACTGCAACATTTTTTTCTCAGCCGATTGAGTCATCCAAATATGCGGTGGTAGGATCAGAGAATGAAAGATGTGTGATAGCGAAAACAAAGCATCTTTGAGCTGGTCCACTGGCTGTAGGAAAGCACCTCCGTGTTGCCGTGTCCGGCAGGAGCGATCGATGCCAGCTGATGCTTTAGAGCTCAGGCTGGTGTGGCCGTGTAAGTGCAGCACCTGATGGTGCTGTGGCCGTAGCTGATGTCTGAAGGTACTAAAGCCTAAGTGACATGATCTGATGAGAATGTGCCTCTTTGCTAGCTGGGAGTAGGACACCTATAGAAGAGTTTTCTACCTCCATATGACTTAATTTCCACGATTGTTGCAAGATGTCCTTGGTGTCCAGAATATTTTCTTTAAGTAAGAAGGACAAAGCGTTTTGTTACCACAAAGACGGATATATAAATTGGAGTAAGAGCAATGGCTGCCCCTCACGAGGGATGTGAGGACTTGGTAGTGCCGCTCTTCCTAGTGATGGGAGAGATTTTCTCAATAAAATGAACCATCGTAAGGCTTTGTGCAGTGCAGGTATGGTGATAAATGCCTCTGTTGCAAGATGTTTAGAGGCCTGCTGTATTTTGCCGGTGTTTGATGTCCCAGCGCTCTGCATGGTTGTCCTTTGCTGTGGTATCTGGGTATCTTTGCTAGGAAAGAGCAGAACTTGAACTTCTTACTTCGACCTCTTCAGAAAAGCACTTACGCTTAAGTTTAGACAGCGTGTATCTAAGGACCAGTGGATTTCAGATTGTGACAAGTGCTCTTCTAAATAACGGCCGTAATGCAATAAATGAGGAGCTTCTGTTTGTTGAAATAAATCAATAGTGCCCTGCCCACTGCGCTCCCAGAGGTGACAATGCCAGGATCCATCTGCTTTGTCAACCAGCCCTGCCTTCTGCAGATAGTGCTGGCATCTGCCCGGGCCCGATCTCCAGCCTTGCAGCATTTCTCCTAGATGAGTTAAACTTTTCCCCCCTCCCCTTCCTTTCTCTTCTTCCCACCTCCCTCCCTCCCTCCCTGGTCCTTGACGGAGGCGCAAACACTCTTAAATGAGAGATAGTGGCTTCCATCCAATGGAGCCCCGGTTAATCACCGAACATCGTGGGAAAAGCACAAGATGAGGGCCGAGAAACAGCCCATTGTCTGGGCAAGATTAAAGCCCCAAAAGCCGTATTGTCTACTGAGGGGATAAATCTTCCTGCTGTCACTCAAGCACTGAATTAAATTCCCCTTCATTTCTAAAGGGGCTTATCTATACTGAATAGGCTGTTGCGCCACAAGCGTAAGGGAACGTATTAAGTGAGCTCCTGTCTTGGGCACCTTCACAAATAGACGAAAAACAGGAGCAAATCTGGAAGGGGTGGGTTGTGGGGGGAAGAGCAAAATTGCTTTGGACTGAGGGAAAGAGGAGGATGTTAATTGTTGTTGCAGGTCGTTATGAACGAGCTAAATGAAATGGCCATTTTGCTTGAGTCTCCGGCTTCCTCGCCATCCGAGGTGGAGGATGAGCAACGAGTGGTGCAGGGGTGGTTTGGGCAAAGGGATGTCCTCACGTAGTCCAGCGAGTGCCCGGGTGACAGCGTGATGGTCTTGCAGGATCCTTAAGGGAGCGAGCGGCCCTTTGGTGATGCCGAGGGCTGTAGGGGTGCTGCCAAGGACCATCTGCCACCCAGGTTGTCTCGGGAGGAAGAGCTGCGACAGACCCAACGCAAATATTTCAGTAGCGCATTTGCTCAGCTGCTGGGGCTGGCGTGCACTGAGCAGCCGAGGGGCTGCGCTCTGGTGCGAGCTGGAGAGAGGAGGGAATATTTTGAGCAGATGCAGTGTCTCAAGGAGCCCACAGGCCACGCCACCATTGCTTCTTCTTCTCTAAATGCTTCCTCTAGTCTCTGGCAAGGGCCCAGCACTGTGAGGACACAGGACACACACAGTCGCTACTGGTATCACTGTGATCCTCTCCTCCTCCTCCCCTCGTGCTCACCCTTACAACATTCCTTACCAAATACTGACATGTGCTGGCATCCCACCTGTAGATGCCTCTGTGGGAATGAGTGGTGTCCCCTTATTTTAGGGGTGGTCCAAGGAAGTATGAATGCTTGGGTGGTGGACCCACTGTTCGATAATGAACTTGACGTGTTCAAAAATGGGGTGTTATAGCTTAGGGCTCCGTTTGCGGGATCCTTGGGGCTGGTGCAGGCTGGTTCACTACTCAGGGTAGTGAACTGTCATTCTTCCCCAGTGCACTTACATCTCAGAGAAACGTCAAACAAACTTTTAAACCAAAATCAAGCATTTTTATACTAATATGCTATCCCTTAGTGTCAAATTACAATAGTATCATCAAACCAAATTTTAATATTTGGAAATGGAGCGTGATCGATTCTAACTCCATGTAGGCAAGACTGAATTCTAGCTCTTTGTTGAGTTTTTTTTTTATCTGATTTGATTGGAATATATTTGTTTTTATGAAATATTACTTTACCCTTGAGGGTACTTGATGTCACGCTTGTCTGTGGTCTTTATTGGTAGCCTGGTCAGTTTATATCTGTGCAAAATAAAGGGCACGGGGAGGGGAAAGATAAAGGTTGGAGAGGAACTGTTCTTTGGTGCAAACTGAGCATCCTCCTGGTTGCATTTACAATGTGACTGTCAAGGGCCAGCAACGTTTATATATATTTGTTTGCCATACAAAATATTAACTCTGCAAAATGCTCTCAACATAGCGATCAGAGCTCTCCGCTTAAGGGAACAGATGATTGTACTTCACCTTCGTGTTAGCGTGTTGGATTAGCCGCAGACTGCAGTTCACATTCGGTGCGATTTGGTAAGCACTAAACAGGATTTTCTGCATCCTGAGTGGAGTTTCCCCTTGTTGATAGGGTTTAATGCTCCCTTGTACAAATCTCTTACTGTGCAAATACCCCCAATCTCTCCTTTTAGCAACCCAAACCATTGCTTAAAGAAGTGGGTTTACACCTGCTTACCAGATTAATTTAATTAGCCAAAAAATAGAGTCAAAGAACTGGCTTGAGAATAATGCTTTGCAAAGAACACTTTCTCTATTTCTTGTTGAATCTGGTAATCTAGGGGAAGCTGGATTGTAATATTATTCCTCTTAATTTCCTGATTCCTTGTTTTTATGGACTAACTTGACAAAGTAAATGATCAAAATAATGTTTTGAGCTTTTTGTATTTTAAATAATACAAAACCGGCTTTCTACTCTTTCCAACCATCGTATGAAAGAGCTGATCTCATCCTTGGCTGCTTCAGGAAATCCCATTTATTTGTTGTCTAGAATTGTCTCGGTTCTGAAGTTTTGCTCAAGGAATACCTAGAGCTGATCTCTCACCCAACTTGTGTTATTTCAAGAAGCCTGCGCTAATACAAAAAGGTTTGTCATTAAATTTACTAGAGCTGGGATGTGTTTTGTGGTGACACTTTGTGCCCACCGGCACAGCGTCGGCCAGTATTGAGCGAGGGAACTAGAGCATCGGGGCCAAAGCGCTGCCTCCCGCTGGGGCTCAGCACCCGCGCGGGGCACCCGCTTATGTTGTGCCCTGGCCCACAGGACTCTCTTCTGCACCAGCCACCCCCATGTCAAGCCCTCGGATTTGGGTTTGCTCACTTCTTAAAACTGCAAAGAATTTATTACTCGGAAAAAAATGGGTTTTGTCAATAGTAACGTTTTTACTGTAGTGAACTTAAGTATTTATTTCAGCTTCATCCTTACTTTTAAGACTTCGTTGCAAATCAGGCCTCTTGGTTTAAGCAAACAGCATTTTGCAGCAAAAAAGGAGCTGTAGACTAAGTGTCAAATTGCCATTTTATGCTGATCCTCCTTTATCTTTTTAAATTTTCTTAAAAAGACATCAGAATTTGTAAAATCCCCATTTTCTAATAAATACAGTTTTTTAGCGGTACATGGGATTAGACAATTGTAAGCCCAGTGAATTATATACATTAATTTGGTTAGAAATCAGCTGGTATTTTCCTATTGAATTGAGATCAAGGACTGTTCCATTCTTTTTTCTTCATATTCTACAAGCTCTTGGAAGAGGCACAAGATTTAAGTAAAGCACCTTCCGAGTCCTACATAATGCTACTTTTAGAGTAATTTGTATTTAAAAAATAATAATAACAAGCAAACAAACTTGTTAGCCCATAGGATGCTTCTGCCCTGTGGCTTAATGGCACAGGTCTTTATACATCCAAATCCAGCAGCTTTCAATAACAAAGGATGAAATTCATGAAACAAATTGCTTCTCTCTTCGTAAGTCACACTCTCGTATGCCAGGGTAAAGATGTGTTGATAACATTAAAATACTTTGGTCGCCGATGAATTGTAAATTCCCACCAAGCCTCGGGCCTCGCAAGGGAGCTGCGAACAGCGTGGTGCTGGACACAAAATGCATTCAGATTGTGGCATTCACAGCTTCATTTTTTATATTTTTAGGATAAGAGCTGAGGAGCACCACTGGAGATTTGGGTAGGCGGGGGGGGGGGAAAGAGCAAACTATGCAGGGGAGATTTAATGAGCGTCAGGGCTCTTTGGAGCTGAACTGGCATAAACGTGATCTCTGCCGACTGCGACTTTGGGGGCAGAGGAACAAAGGATAAATTTACATGAATGTCCTTTCTGACAAAAGGTAGCGTGTTTGCACTCTAAGCAGAGCACCGCTCCTCATCCACAGGAGAGTAGTGTTATGCAGGTGCCGCTGAGGGATGCTTCGCTCCCCAGTGCTCCACCGCAGCCTCTGCTTCGGGAGGAGCTCTGGAGGAGTTTGGCTGTCGGGCACCTTGGGACTTTTCTCTTGTGGTTAAAGGAACTTGGAGAAGCCCAAGACTGTGGAGCTCCCGGCTCTGATCCGCACAGGCATCCGGGCACTATGGAGCAAGAGCATCCTTAGGTGGCATTGAGCCTGTGCAGGCAGCTGTCCTCGTGCTCCCTGTGGTGTCGTACACCAGCTCTGGGTTTTCCAAGACGAGCTGAAGAAGGCCAGTGATTGTCTTCTTGCTTGAAGAGCAAACTGACCTCCCACGTAATTGCTGTGAGGTGGAGTTGCCATAATGCTAGGATGGACTTGTGTCCAGGATGTTTGTCTGCAGGACTCCACAATGAATGCTTGAGGAACTGTGTATTTTAGATAATTGATAGAATAATGCTGTAGTTCTGCTCTTTAGTATTTTCTCTTAGTTACTGTTTTAATCAGATGTTTGAGTTATCCAGTGCCATTTGAACCCGAATGATCTACGAGTGAGAAAAGCAGTAATAGATGGCTTTGTCAGGCCAGTTTTGGGGAATACCTCACTAATTTCAGCACGTTTGGAGGAAAAGTGTTCAGCAATTAGCATCCTGCAGCAGAGCTCAGGGCTCTGTGACTTCAAACCCAGGGCAGGGGAGGGGAACCCAACAGCACGAGGTTCTTCACGCAGGTCAGGAGACTTTGGCAGGACCCAAAAGGGTTAACAAACAAACTGCCTGAATCGCTTTGTTCACTGGAAATCTAATCAGATGTTAACCTACAGTCCATATCCAAGCAATCCTTTCCTTATGATAGTGATTAGTATTACACTCAGAATGAATAGACCAAGGAAAGATTCCTATGGTAACCTTCAAAATGCATTCCATCGGCAGGCTCTGCCTACTCACAATAATTACATTCTTAACTCGTCTAACAAATGGCATGCTAATTAGCTGCTTAACCAGCCTCAGCTCATTATTACCAACGTTGGGCAGGCTTGAGTAAAGTGACCTAGAGAGAACAAGCCCACTTAAAAAAAATAATAGTAATAATAAGACATTTGTCAGATTTGCCATGAAGATGGACCTCCTCCACAATGACAGGACCCGCTTTGTGCACGGATTGGCCTTTTGGAAACCAGGGCACCTTTGGAGCAAGTTTCAGCCTCCTTGGAGCTGCTCCTCCTGGGCTGTGTGTGCTTTAGTTGGCATCTGCGAGGCTTAATAGTTGATTGTAAGAGTGTTGTGAGGGACTGTCCCAGGTTTGCTCGGTGTGCTGGTAAATGATTATCTGTTGGAGCAAGTCCAGAGGGGGCCACAAAGATGATCTGAGGGCTGGAGCACCTCCTGTACGAGGACAGGCTGAGAGAGTTGGGGTTGTTCAGCCAGGAGAGGAGAAGGCTCTGGAGAAACCTTAGAGCAGCTTCCAATACTGCCAGGCTCCGTCCAGCTCCTCTGGTCTGTAGTTGTGGTCTTTCTTCCATGAGAGTGAAAGGATTTCCAGTGGTTTGGGATTTCACCAACTGCCTCCAGTTCTCAGCAGAGTGGGATGGGCTTATGAGCTAGTGGAATCTGCACACTGTCACACGCATTCCCTCTCGCTTTTAGGATGGTATCTCCAGTCAGAGAGAAGCTAACCCGAACCTCACCTTGTGTCTCACTGGCTATCTTTGCTTCGCTTGCTTTCATTGTTTTCTTGCTAAACACTTAATTTCTTGCTACTCTGCTGCGGTGTTCGCTTCCATCAGGTGGAAAATACAAGAACAGAACTTTCATCGCTGCTCTGGGAAGGTGCATGGTGGGTTTTTTTAATGGGGGGATGTCCCAGCTGGTTCCATTGCAGCAGCCCTCGCAAAGGCAGGTTCCAAACAGGAGTGCGTTGGGGAGACTCCTGCTTAAAAAAGCCCTCAAAGCCCTGTTGTTTCAGGTTAGCTGACAGGAGCTGGCGTGGGTAAGGGAAGATCGCAAAAGTGAGGGGCTTTAAAACTCTTTTCACAGTTCTTCAGTGTCAATCCACAATGTTAATCCTAATGTAAACAAAGAATAACATGATTTTTATGCCGCTAAATGCCAACTTGTGATGTTGCAGAATGCTGCAGTGGTAAGGGTTGCTCCGAGTACAATCTGTTCGGTTTCTGTGTCCTTATGCCAGCTGGAAATACAAGCTCTTTTACCACGATTTCAAATATTGATTTGGTTACCATACATCAAAACATTACTTTGCTATGTTAAGCAACGTGTTTGGTTTTGGGTTTCACGCTTCCACCCCTTCTAACACCTCAATGCGCTTTTGCATTTTGTTGCACTCCTAATTACTTTTCCCCTCTTCACCTCTGCAGTTCATTCTTATGTGGTTGAAATCTAACCGTATGAATAATGGAACAAAGCTAAGCGCGCTGTCTCCAACAGAATGCAGTTTCCTTCTCGTGTTTGCTTACGGAGAACCACCAGCCACAGAGCACGGAGTTCCAGTAAAGGAAGTTGCTGTCTTTACAGCTTGTGTAGTGAATTTCATTGTCACAAGACGCTCTGAGCTTGAACGAGAGGCCGCGTACCTCAGTATAGGTGCAAACATACAGATGCCAGACAGTTTGACCAAGCACGATTAAGGGGTGAATGCCTGTATTGGTTATTGATTTACTTTTCTCCAGTGCAGTAGTTAATTATGTATTATGCTACACGTGTCTTTATCCTGGCTGGATGAAAACTGTGTGCTAGTGATAATTTTCTCCAGTATCTGCTTGGGTTCTGGCTGAGTTTAGTTGTTGAGTTTTTGCTGTTGCTGACTCTCCTACGGGCTGGTCTATCCTGCAGGTGGAGCAGTGTCTGGGGATAGCGTGTGCCTGGGGTAACAGCAATGAAATTTCTATTCAAACATAAAAAAAAACCCCAAGAATTTGCGTTTGAGTTCCTCTATATTCACCAATTGCAGAATAGGAACGATACCATGTGAATGACGCATCCAACCAAAGGAGAAAAACGGAGCTCATGTTTCAGCTCTTGTTCGGAAGCTGCTTATTGCTGTGAGTTGAGAGCTGGGCTGGGGAAACGATTCAGGAAAATTATACATGGCTTTCAGGCCAACTCACACATCGAGTTATTATTGCATGTGACCGCTACAAGGGAGCGGGTCAGCTCTGCGCTGTGCTACCAGGAGGGGAAAAGCCTGGTTTACTTGTATAAAGCGCTATTTTTACCCAAATTCTACGCTAAACGGTGAATCCAATTCTAACCATTGCAAATGGAATAACCAAAGGTTTCTACTTTATAAAGAATCCCTCTCGGTGAGTCACAAGTTTGACAGTCGTGGTGGCTCTTGGAGGAATGTAGCCTGCTAAATTCCCTTCTTTCCTCTGAGCACAACAAGAGCTCAAGTAACATGGTCAGTGGAGAAAAGTGCTTTAAAACTCATGCAGGGGAATACAAGTTTTCTTGACTCTTTGGGAGGGGGCTACTTGTGTGTTGCTTTGGGAACAAGTAGGGCAGATGACTGTTTGCTTTTTGGAAGGCTGAGCAGGGCTCTCTGGGAGTCACCTGGACTATTGCATTCATTTTACATTTTCAGTGGACCTTGCAAAGTGTCCCTGGTCTCTTCCGAGCAGCAGTATCCTCCCCCTAGCCTGAAAACCTAGCTTAAAGGAATGTGCGTCTTTCCATAGAGCTGTGAAAGTAGCAAAAAGGAGCATGTATTGAGAAAACAAATTCTACCTGGTTAAAAGAGAGGAGCAAAGTGCCTGGCTTGACCAGATAACCAGGATTTTCTCGTAGTGGAGGAAGATTCTCGTCTTAGCTCTGTGTGGTGCAGTGACACAGCATGAAAGTATCTCCTTAAAAAGGGTCCTTGTTCTGGTAGCAACCAGAAACATAATTATTTCTCAGTTTCTCACCCCCTGGAGGCACAGAATTTGATGTTAAGAACTGTTTCCTTAGCTGATGAGTGGCTTTCTTGTGGCTACAGTTGCTCCTCTGTCCCTCAGAGTGACACGCGTTGCAGGCGGGCTGGTCGGGGTCACGCTAACAGCACCGATGCAGCACCACGGGTCGGATCCGGAGCTGATCCCATCTTTGCAGGCTGCTTGGGAAGGGGAGGCTGGCTGTGGATGTACCCACTGGAACGGAAAGGCCTTTTATTTCTTCCCGTTCACAGCAAAGTGTTAGAATTGTGCAGCGTACCATCTAGAATAACTGAGAGAGGAGGAAAATAAACAACTAAGTGGATGCAGAAGACTTCAAGTCATCTGGCCCCAGGGTTTTCAGCAGCGTCAAGTGATTTTTGTTTGTAAGAGATTTCCTTTCATCACTGACTCGAGCAGTGAGATGAGCTAGGAGCCAGCTGAAACTTTTGCACTAAACCCTGCAGAACCTTCCATTATGTTGGAGAAATTTTGTCCTTCTCCCTCAGACAAGCTGCAACTTCTGAATTTTCCCAAATCCTCTTAGTAGGGAAAGTGGGATTATTAGCAAGGAGACAGCTAGTTTGCTGGAAGTATACCAGAAAGAGCTGGAAATCTTCCTTGCTGCTTCAAACTTGGTGGGGTTTGAGGTTGTTTAGCTGTTGGTGGCCAGGACCCTGCGGATTCGGGGGTGCTCATTTGAATGGCACCTCCAAAGCCACCAGAGCGCTCCCTTCCTAATACAGTCGGAGCTCGCAGCTCTGCATAAGCCGCTAACTCTGAACTGGAGCGTATTCATAAACCACCCCCATTCATATAAGGCAGTGAAGGAACAAGGAATATGAAAACACAGCCTCTGAGATGGCTGTGAAAGATTCTTATTATCCTGCCCCAGATGGCACCAGCTGTACTCCTGGGCCAGTACTAAATGACTGCGGCTTGTGCCAAATATGTACTTGAGTGGGTTGTACATGCCCTTTACAAATAGAAGTTGAATGTTAATAGATACCGAACGAAACCCATTGCCAAACCAAACAGAGCCCCTGGATATATACAGGGCATGCAGGGAAATTATACATTTCAGCGACGCTCGCCGCAGAATGCGTGCGAAGGATTTCAAAGTGTTGGTGGATTTCATGCAGTCGTGGCTAATTCTCCGTGTGCTAATGGCCACGCGGAGATGCGGGGAGAGGAGCGAGGGAAGGTTAAAATCCCGCCGCACTCGGATCATGTAAATTCAGGATAGGGTCAGCATCCGGTGTTGTAAACAACATCACATCTCGGAGTACACGGAGTTCTGATCCTTTCAGGTATTCGAGCCTTTGTCTGCTGATATAACGCTTGCCTGTCAGCCCCACGGTCAGAGGCCCAATCTTTTTTTCTTCAGTTGCTGAAAAGGTCCCAGCGCCACATCGGGGCAACATACTGGCTGCCTATTCTCCTTCCCTATGGAACGCAATCACTGGACAACTCTGCTATAATTCACTCCCTGGCCAGCCCTTTGAAAAGGTGGGCTGCCTCAGCGCTGTTAGCCCAGCAAGATAAATCATGTACTCGAAATTAACTTCCATTGAAAGGAAGGGGTGGAAGAAAAGCTGACTGGTCAGGCGGAGCATGCTAAAGAAAAGATGACTAGAGTTGATAAATGTCATTGCGGATAATTTGGGGGCTGTGATTAAGATCTTATCTAGGTAGGAAGTAAATAGAAAAGACTTAATAAAAGTCCTACCCGGGGATCCGTCCTTATGAACTTGTGAAGTTTTAATTTTTTTAAAGTGAATATTGAGGAGAGCTCCAGAAAGGTCTTCATTAAAGGGAGAGTTGTTTTCAGGGTGCTGCCTGAAGAGATTTAAAAAGCGCCTGGGTGAAACTGTACGTCTTTCCCCCTCTTCCGCCGCTCCTTTTTCTTTTCCAGAGGAAAAAGAAAGCATCTTTGTCTAAAAATTCCTTTAAAAAGTTAAAGGATAAACAACTGGGGGAGAAATGATGAGGATTTCTGGGTAACAATCATCTGTTTTTTCTCTTCTCTTTTTCTTTCTTTAATGAATGGGCTTTACTACCATAAAATTCCCTACAAATAAAATGTAACCTTATCCCCGATATGTGCGAGGGAGAGAACGCAGAGGCCTGTTTGTCCATAAATTCACATACTGTTCGCTCAGAAAGCATAAACCGCCTTCTATTTTTATTGTACCAGCTAGAATTCGCCTTTATTATATTATTAGCAGTAGTTTGCTTTTTTTTTTTTTTTTTATTTCGGTTCAACCAATTACTCCAGCAACCTGCAAGCAATGAGCAGAGAGCGGTAGTAAACTCGGCTGACATCTGTGAGGCTGCGTGACGAGGATCCAGAGCCCAGTGTGAGTTCCCTGGCGCTGGGGGGGAGCCCTCGGCTGGAGCGCGGGGTCCTGTACAGCTGCGCTCTGGGCACCGGCTCCTGGTAGCTAATGAGGGCAGTTAACATTTTATTGAGGAGTGTATCCTGCCATCTCTAACCTACCTAATGCACATCTCCAAAGGATATTGACCTGCGAGAGGTTTCCAGAAGCCTTGAAATGCCACTTCCTAGGTTACACAGGCTTCTTATTTGCTTCTTCTGTATCTTTTTACTACTTTCCCCAGTGTATGAAACATATTTCAGTATGAGAACTGGATAATATAAGGGGGAAAGAACAGATCGGGGCACATAGAAAGGAGACCTGGAGGGCTGGGGGCACTGTGGTGTTACCTAACCTCGAGCAAATTGAATCTGGAGAATTTGGGAGATGGAAAAAGATGCCGGTGTGTCTTTGCTCCCTTTGTACCCCAAAGCATCCTTCCTGATGTTGCAAAAACAAACGGGGAGAGGCAAGAAGAGCGAGTAGCTAGAAGTGGTGTGTCTTTTCCACAAGGCTCTGATAGCGAGTAAATTATTATGGAGCAGCGAAGGACAAAAGCAGAACCTGCACTCAAAGTGCTGTTATTGTGCCCTCGGAGCAGCAGCTGCATTGAGGGGGAAGCTTTGGGGTGATGGGGACGCTTCTACAGAACATAAGGCATTTTCAGGGCTCAGTTGAAGCTGCTTTTTGGTTCAGATACGTTTTTCTGTGCGTGCAGAGGTCAGTGTGATCCATGCGGTGCTGCCTGGCTGCAGGTGTGGGATGGGGAGGGCCCCTTCCCGTCCCGCAGGAGGCACTGGAAAGCCCTCTGAACCTCAGGAAAGGAAAAGGATAACCGAGATGGTCAGGCTTTTACAAGGGCTGTGCCAGCTTTACTGGGTATGCTGGCTGGACGGTGCCTTAACTGCGGTTTCAGCTCCAAGATGCCTGCAGCTTTCTTTGTGATTAAACACTTACTTAAGTGTGTGGCTGCGTTGTTGCTTGCATAGCCTGGGGAGACTTGTCTTGCTTGCGTTTATTTTAAGATTCCACAACAACAAAACTCGTGAAGGTCCAATGGAAACTGTGAACTTAAAAGGCGCGTGTTCATCTTGGCGAAAACACTGACTTTGGTGGAGCGAGAGCTGAAAAATCTTCTTCTTTCCATTTGTAAATTCCTCATGCGCTGTTGCAGATTTCTGTAAGTGCATTCACTATTTACAAGTATGAGCCAAAGCCGTGAGTTTAGTGTTTTATTAAGAGGATTGCCTGCCTTGGGAAGCTGCTTAGGTGCTGCTTGCATCAGAGTGTCGTTGGTTCCCTCAGCCACAGGAGACTCTGCTGCTCCAGGATGGGCCAGCTGTATTAAAATAAATAATCACAAAATGGTTATGAGTGGTGGCTCTCAGATGATAAACAGATGCTGTTCTTGGGGTGCATTTTGTGCCTGTAAGTATAGAAATGCCAGTGGTCATAATAACAAATCCTGCACAAGCTGCCTTCTATTTCCAGAGCTCTAGTAAAAGGTAAGGTTTGGTGGAAAGGGTTAAATGGGACTTCAATCAAATTTGGAGAGATATTTGTGAACTGTGTTATGAGATGCAAACATCTCTTAAATATGGAGTGCAAAAAAGCAAACTGCAAGTCTGTAATACCACAAAGACACAATGTGCTGCTGAGTTTTGTGTATCTGAATGTTTTCTGCAAGCTGTCTGCTCCGCTTTCCATGAGCGCTGAGAGCGCAGGTAGCCCCAGTCTTCCTTTAAAGACACTTTGAGGAGAGTTGCTGAGCTGACTGCTTTCCTCTGTGTTCTTACTGAATCCCATCGCCTGCCACTCTTCTGCTGGCCTTTTTTTGTACGTTTGCTGCAGAAAATTAACTGTTCTTAAGAAAAGTCTCCACCGAAATCTAGTTTCAAATTCAAACCCCATCCTTGTTCAAAACATACTTGGAGTTGAATTCACAAACGCTTTCCAAGCTATGGAAATAATCATTTTCCAGTGATCTCATCAGCATGTTCAAATCTCCCTTGTTAATGACTCTGAGAAAACTGTGGACCCAATAAACTCCGTGTCAGGTAAAGAATACAGTGAGGATTGGAAAGTGACAGATAAAGCAAATATCCTGCTCCTAAACAAACACAGCAGGCCGGGAGAAGATGACAAATGATGGGATTGTGTCAGCTTGAAAACAGATTGGACTAATGGCATGCTGGACTTTGCACTCCAGGGGATCAATACTCTATCAGGCAAGAGAGCTCGAGACCTTGTGAATAGCGTCTGTGCGGACAGAAGAAAGATATTTGCTGATAGCGTGGGTGTTTGTGGCTCGCACTGCGCTGCCTCCAGCACCCGGGAAAACCTACCAGGGGGGCTCTGGGATTTCTACAGGCTGAGGGGAACCTGCTCTCTGAGAAGCGCTTCCTTTGGTGTGGAAGCAGAGATGTGCAAAGTCTGCGTCTTTGAAGTTCAGACACTGCTGGCCTTTGGGCTCATTTTGCCACTTTCTTTCAAGCTTTCTCTTTTTATTTTCTTTTATCATTTTCTTGGGGACAGGGGCGTGGAACTGAGTACTTAGGAAGAGAGAAAAGTTTGGTTTTTTGGACTTTAAGGTAGGTTGTGCACATAAAACCCCATATTTTTTTCCTCTCTTGGTCTACTTCTGTTCCTCAGACCTCCAGTTGGTCTAAACTGGGTTCATTCTGTGGAACTCAGAAAAACTGATGGAATGTGATTTTTGTGGGCTGTTTAGCTGCATGATGCAGAAATACCCCTTCAATACAAATATGCGTTTACATGCATATGGAGTCGGGGAAAATGATCTGGCTGTTGTTTGAGCCCCGGGTTGGTGGTTTAAGGCCAGGCTGCAGGCAATGGGGCGTCCCACTGCTGGCCATCAGGAACTCTCCAGTTCCCCAAACACCATCTCTTTGTCCAGCAGGATTTCCCTGTTATCTGGGCATCGTCTGACTTCCACCTAAACATTTCCACTAGCAGGAGCCACGAGAAGTTGCAAGGCTTGTCTGCAATAGGCATGCTCTTTTAGGGTGCTGGTCCCACTGAGCCCATTAAAGTTGTGTTAAGCATGGTGTGGGTTTTCTCTTTGTCACCCGTGAACAACAGCAGGTAGGGGACATGGTCTGTGGGCTCTCTAGAAGGGTATGGTCCTCAGAAACGGAGAGGGGAGTCTCCAAGGGATGAAGTGAAGCAGATGAAAACCCTTCAGGCATCTCAATAGCTCTTGTGGACAAAGGCTGGTGTGGTCTCTTCCTCCTCTAGCGAGGGGAAAAAAGGCAGTTAAAGGCTTTTACTTTGGCAGTGGAGAAAGAGGAGCAAGAATACGTGTGTGTTTATCCGCAACACTGAAATACCTCTGTAATAGAAGGAAGGGAAGAGCCTGAAAAACACCTTGAAGTGAGGAATGTGGAAGCCACCCTCTGCCTCCGAGCAGGGTGTGCGCCTCTACACCTCCTCCTGGAGCGGGCAGGAAAGCCCAGGCTCCCTCTCCCCCTGGATATATCGCCAGCTGGTGCTCGAAAGCCTGGGGTGCAACTCTGCCCATCATCATTCCTAGCGGGTGCGTGTTTTTTAGAGGCCAGTTTGGCTTTTTTGTGTTCTTCTTCAGTAAGGCTCAGGACTCCTCCTCGCCGATGAGCAAGTCCAGAGTCCTGCTGCGATTGCCACCTCAGGCTGCTCCCTTCCTTTCCTTCCTTTTCCAGGGGCTGCGAGACGGCCCCTTCCCCTGCAGCCGATAAGAAGCGTGTGGGTGCAGGGGCCCTTCTGCCGCGAGCCGGAGCGCGGTGGCTGCCCCCTGGCAGAGGCGCTTCAGCCTTCCTCGGGCAATTCTATATCGTAGATTGCACCAGCAGCAAGGAAACCTAATCCAAAGGCTTTCCTGATGGGCGTCTCTTGCATTTGAGTGTTTAGACTCCATCCTGTCCCTCTCCTTTTCACTGTCAAATGCTTCCAACAGCTTTGGGAGGAACTTTGGTCCAGGCTAGAGGGGAAAGAAGCTCCGAGCTGCACCCTGGCCCCAGCTATGGCCTGAGATCTTCCTCTAAAACACACCCAACTTGCTGTGTTTGAGTAGTTCTCATTAAAAATATGCATTCCTACAATTTTGAGCTCTTTCCTCTTTCTGACATGTCTGAAAGGGTTAACTATTTTCTGATAGATTGCGCTTTCTTTAAGAGCTATTAGTTGTTTACCTGAGCTAATGAGATTAATGTCATATTGAATATGGGAAAAAACGTCCCTTGGACAGCTGAACACATGCTTTTAGATTTATATGCTAATCATCACAGGCATGAAATTAATGCGAAGGAGACAGGAATGCTTGTGCTTGATCAAGAAAACAGAAAGAATTAACCAAGTTGAGTTTGCCCTTACAGATCCCACCCTGCGGAGCCCAAGGCAGGGCCCTCCGGAATGGGATCGGTAGGACGGCTCCGCTGAGCCAGGGGCTGGAGGAGCTGCCTCGAAATGTGTGTTTTTAACTTTGAAAGGTCTGGTTCAGAACCCAGGAGATCTGTATATTGCTTGTGCTTTTCCAAGGTGCTTATTCAGCTTTAAAGTCTCCACAGAAAGAGAAGGAAAGAAAGCCTCTTGTGTGCCTATAAGTTTCTCTGTTGGTATTTCTCACTGCCCATTTGATATTTTAGATAAATAGGCATTATCTCATCTGAAGGAACTCTTTGGAAAGCAACAAGTATTTTTTTATTAGAGTCTAACAAGCTGCTATTTTAGAAATTGCATCTCTAACTGTGGTATGGAAAGGTAGGGTTGACGTGAAGGCCATTTAAGAAAAAAAGCAAATTAAATTCCAAGCAAAACATATAGAAATAAATCTCAGGGGAATTTAGCCACGAACAACATAAACATTTTTAATGGTGGAGCATTTAATTAAAATTGAGTGGTCTCAGTGTGGAGGTATGAGAATGCACGGGAGCTACAATAGCTTATACGGACACATTGTAAAATAAACCAATCAAAAAATAAACACATTTTGGCCTCTGAAAGACTGTGCATATTCCCCCTAATTTCCTTGTCTCGTAAACACTGCTGCAATGCAAATTAAGAGTTGAGGAAGCTAATGAAGCTTAATGGAAACATGGTACTATGGGCTCGTGCAGAGGAAAACGCTCTGCATGATGTGACCCCGCATCCCTCGTAAATGGGGTTAAAGTCATCAGGATGGGCTGAACACCAATTTTCACTTCCACTTGCTGGGACTTCTGCACCTCCAAGTCCTCCCAGTAGTTCCCAGAGCGCGTACAATTCCCGAGGCAAACTTGGAGCGTTGGGAAGGCCGAGGTTCTCCTCCTCCTCCTTGCACCACGTGGTAAACGAGGTGCCTGCACACGCTGCTCCCTGCATCCCACCTGCTCCGTCCCACCCTGCCTGCTCGTTTGGGGTGCTGGGCGATTGCTTTCACGTCAATAACACATTCCCAGGGCAATGAAGAAGCTGAAAAGGAATAGCTAAGGCATATGAGCCATTATGAAGCTGGAATTTGCTGCTTAAATACTTCTTTGACATCCTCTCCCCTCTTTCTATAACCGCTGGAGAAGAGGGAACGCTCGGATACTTTGCTTGTATCGCAAGGAGGTTAGAGAAGAGAGTTGCCAGTTAAGGATCTCTGCTCCATGGGAGCCGACCTGGCTTAAAATCAGATTTTGGGGGGGTGCTTGGGGAAGGGGGGCAGCCAGAGGGAAGTTTAGTCTCAGTATTGTCTGGCTGGCTTGGTTACTGACATGATCTCACTGCTGCTGCTTGTCAGACAGCACTAAAATAATAGAAATGATATGCTGAGAATGAGAAAGTGAAGGCATTTTGCGTGTGTCTCAAACGTTGCCTCCGTTTTTCTGAATTATCTTGCACACCAGCACTTTAAACCAACTAACAAGCAGGAAAAACACTTGCTTGTTAGCTTCTCCCTTTTTTTCCCCCTGTAATTTATGCAGAACGTGTGCTCAGAGAAGCCAGAGGAAAAAGGAGTGTTTTGCATTTATTTTGGCTTGTAACACGGTTGCTTGGGCCAGAGAAATTGCACATCGTATGGGTGGTGGGGTGGGGGCAAGTGTGGAGAAGCCCAAGAAATGCTTGCACCTCTTTTCTGCTCAGCTTTAATAATAAATGCATTGCTTCACTGAGGCATTAATTGGAATCAGTTGATGTATATCATAAATTAAAGCTAATTCCCCACTCGAGTATCTCAAAGGAATCCACTAATTTCATTTTCTTTACGAAAATCAGAAAGCTTGAAGGTGTCTGTGGCCAAAACCAGTGGGCAAAGGGTTCCTCACCTGTGCATCGCTGGGGGTTGTGTGCCCGCGGGTGTATTGTGGGAGATGAGGACATTTTGTATTTTTAGGAGTGTTTTGCTTAAACCAGGAACTCTGAGGAGAGTCTAGATGCACGTTATGAGTTATCTGCGGCGTGTCGTGCTACGGCAGCGAGTTACCTTACCAGCCAGCTGCGCACGAGGGAAAGTATGAGCGCTGTATTTGACAAGTAAGAATGCATTGAACCTGCCACAGTCATTTGTCTTTATTGCAGCCCTAATTTGAATGAAAGCAAGTGCTAATAGAGGATGCAGGCTAGAAAACTCTTGGACAAATATCTTGTAGAGGAGAAAAAAAAATTTGTAGTACGATTTAATAGCCTGGTTTATCTTTGCTCCTGGCAAAGTTTGCTAGCGTGGTGATGCTAGTTCCTGCTGCAGTTTTTATCAACGCATAATGCTTCCTATTCCCTCGCCCCCCCAAACTTCCCCGGTGAATTCATCTAGAAACATATCGATTCCATGCTGCGCCGGAGCGGGACAGGGCCCTGCGCTGCAGAGAGCTCTCGCTGTTTCCCTTTTATGAACAGTCACAGGCTGTGTCTGTCAGCGGCGCTTGTCCTGTAGTACGTCTTCCTTGTGATTTGCAATACGAGCCACTCATCGAGGCGAGATAGACGTGTTAAATAAAGTGCCTCCAGGCCTGCTCGCTCGCGCAGTGGTGGCCCATTGTGCTGCCATTCGCGAGAGCCAGGGATGGGTTTGTCCCTTTGGAATCCTTTTTAATTATCTTCAACATGATTCCAGCTTGAAATGATATTTCAATTGAAAAGAACTCGAGGGACAATTACCTTCTTCCGTGTCTTTGTAAATATTCATGTGCTGATTTGTTCAGATGGGGAGCAGGGGTAGGAAGAGGGGACAGGGAGAAGTGGGAAGAATCCGACAACGGAGAGAGTAAACACCGGGGAAGGAGTAGAACTAGAGCTGAAAGCCGCCTACTTTCAAAGATATGTTTTAGGGTTCTTTTTTTCCTTCCTTTTAGCTACTTTTAATGCAATGTAAAGTGACCAAATTCAACAAGTGCCAGGGCTGTCAGGACCTGCTGTGCTGGTGGGGAAGGCAGCCAGATGACAGAAACTGTCTTGTGAACCCAAATCAGCTGCTCCATTTCCCTCCCCCTTTTCTCCTTATCCCTCCTTTGTCTTCTTATCTTCCAATATAGATCCCATTATTTCACACTACATTGAAGAAGGTCTTGGAAATTGGTTTGGGATCTAGTTTTGGTGACCAAATGCAGATACCTGAACTGGGCTGCAGGGTTTGCCTCTCGCATTCTGCTTAACCCCTTTTCTTCTCCCTCTCAGTTTACCCGTCTCCCGCATGAAACTGGGTGGTCCCTGTCGAGTACAGACTGATGGTAGCCCCGGGGGCGTGCTGAGCTGTGGGCTTCCCTCCAGCCGATGCTGCTGATCATAGAATCATAGAATCATCAGGTTGGAAAAGACCCACAGGATCATCGAGTCCAACCATTCCCATCAATCACTAACCCATGTCCCTCAGCACCTCATCCACCCGTTCCTTAAACCCCTCCAGGGAAGGTGACTCAACCCCCTCCCTGGGCAGACTCTGCCAGTGCCCGATGACCCTTTCCGTGAAAAATTTTTTCCTAATGTTCAGCATAAACCTCCCCTGGCAGAGCTTGAGGCCGTTCCCTCTCGTCCTGATGATACTAAATCCCTTGTGACTGCAACTTGGCAAGTTTGTGCTAGGTAGCACCTGAAGAGCAAGGCATTAATTTGAGTTCAGATCTCTAGAGAAAGATCCTTTGTGCAACCAACCTGCTCCCAGCCCTCTAAGAGCAATGTTAAGACTTTTAATAGCATGCTTTCTGGGTCCCATAGGAGGCTGGGGAGAATAGAAACACTTTTAACCGTCAGGTTCTAGTTTAAAAAATACTCCACAACAAACCCTAGATAATTAAAAAGATGGATACAGTCTGTTTTAGACCTCTTGTTTGTTCAGTATTATTTAATTCCACAAATATTATGTTTCTTTTTTCCATCATCAACACCCCTCCCTTGGGACACGAGTTACCACGAATTTCATTCTTCTGAAGCCTCATTAATGTCACCAGTTGTTCACTTTGACTTATGGGCTTAAATTACCAGAGACTGGAACAAGTGTAAATATAGTGGGGCTGCCCTTGAAAAGCTCATCCACACTTAAAACTTCTGCAGTAAACAAGAGCTGAGAAAGTCAGGAGGCTGCAGATGGGGTTGGGGTATTTAGATAACTCCCTCAAAAATCCCCTGACAGCAGACAGGACCTAAACCAAACAGTGTAATGAGACCAGATGTGATAACACTGCTGGAGCAGAAGATGTGCGGATGCAGAAGAAATATAATGCCAGATGCCTAAGCAAAAGCAAAGCAGGCGGGTAATTGATGGCTGCTCATTCCTCAGTTGTGTTTGCAGCCCTGGGACTGTCGCTGCTGACAAGGAACACAGGTGCCTGCGCTTAATTACACCAAGTGCAAAGTTAGGTGGTTGGCTGGGATGGAAAGTTGGGATTAATGACAGAAAAGACGAAGGCTTGAATGGGAACGGTGAGGGATGCAAGATACCCCTTGCCCTGTGTTGCTGGAGTTGTCTCCAGGGAAAGTCTAGTTAGAGTCCACCCAGAGGCGAGGGTGCAGCACCGCTGGCTTCTCCCAGGGGTTTATATTGGGAATATTTCCCTCGATACTGGGGAGAAGCACAAGCCAACGTACACACAGAGGGCTTGACATCATTCTTTGCTTGCTCCTTAGATGCAGCAGTTATAAAAGTACACGTGTAGTTGACTTTTATATTCTATGCCTTTTAGAGCTTCAAGCTGTAAAATAGAATGTAATGACTAATGAAACATGTGGAAGCTTCAGACAGTAGCATCAGGTGAGCCTTGAACAGGAGGAGGCCGAGTCCTTCAAAGAAACACAGCGAGGGGAAAAAATGGGTCGTGCATAGAAACTGTCAATCTTAGGCTGAGCAACACACACATAGAAATATTTCCTGAACCTCACAGTTTTACAAGAGGGTTTATAGCATTGACACCACAGTGCCACTGATGATTTAGTAAGAAAAAACTATTTCACTCACATGCTTATGGCATAATGAACACAGCCACAAGAGTTAAATCACTTTGCGTGCAGACATTAAACTCTTAGACCAACAGTTAAATGTTGGAAGTTTCATACTTGCTATTTCTTCTCTGAAGAAGAGCTTTTTGGTATTTAGATTAGCAACAGGATATAATAAACTTGTTAGCGTGTCAAAAATATTGCGTTGGGCAAACCTACGTGGCTGGTCTCTTCTCCTTGGTTTTGTTGTGCAGTAAAAGGCAGCAATTAGTGCGGTGACTGGAGGAACGACCCAGGGATGGCTTGGCAAGGAGTTCCCAGGATGTCCCGCCTGCTTTCCAACAGAACGGGACTATGGAGCCAGGGATTCATGGAAATGGATGTTAGCAGGGTGCTTACCAAGTGCAGAAAGAACCCAGGATCTCTGAAGCACAAATGTGCTGTATTTGCAGATACAGCCAAGTATCGTGGGTGTAAAAGGCTGAGGGACAAATAGGATTTTCCAGTGCAAAATTAGTCTGCTAACAGTTAATATAGATTTTTGTCACATCTATTTTCTTATTTATTTTAAAGCCTTGCAATTGCAAAATACAAATCCTAATTAAAAGCAAACCAAACCGACACCAAGCAATAGGAAAAAGTTCCTTGATGGGGAACAAAAACATTTTTGTTGAGGTCTAATAGAAGTTTGAGCTTTGTCCTAAAGCTCTCTCTAGTCTGCAGTGCCTCTCGCTTATTGAATAAGTGAAATGAAGCCCTTGGCGAGAGCCAGTAAGTGTGGGACAAAGGGCAGCAGTGAAAAATGAACACAGTTTCAAAATGCAGAGAAACAGATGTGAATCTGCAGCGGAGAAAAGGAGGAAGGGAAGCCCATTACGGCGACCGTACCGAGGGCAGAATTTAAAGCTGCAAAACATTCTGTTTGCTTGGATGCGAGCCCCACGCAGTATTTTATGGACTCGTCCTCTTCATTATCTCCCGTGCTGGAGTCTGGAGAGGCTGCTTGTCAGACAGTGTTGAACATCAGAGGGTTCTCGAGGAATATGCATCAAAAGAGCTCGGGCAGGGTGGGGGGAAGGAGAAGGTGGGCACTTATTAAGTCCTGCTAATGTTAGTGATATATTGAGTGAAACATCATGAAAAATGAAAGCAAATCCTCCTATAATCTTGACAGAACAAAAGGCTTTCAGTTAAAATAGAAAATGCTAAGGCGGTATATATCAGGCATAACTTTTATATTAAATGTGCATGTGGCAGAATATGGATCACATTATAAGAAACGTTGTTTGGCTTTTTTCTTCAACAAGCACCTAAAGCTCTTGCTTGGGAAACTTTTGGATGGTGCGCTGCTTTCTGTTGGTAAAATTAGATTTTCGTGTGTTTTGTGATTACGAGGGATTTGCCCATCTGCACTTGGAAGAGAAAAAAATTTGCTCATCAGTCATTAAGTACAAGGTTTACATGTCCAGCCTGAGTGAGAGTAGCTGTGCTTCTCATTTATCTTTCCCTGACAGGATAAACCCAAAACGACGATGCAGTTATTCTTTTTAAAATTCCCACCTTTTGTAACCACTTAATGGTATCAAATTTATCTGATGACTCTGTTTCTTTGAGCACAACTTCCCCAATTCTAATTACTGCACCCTTTTGTTCTAGGAATAATAAAATATAAGCCAGCATTGGCACAGGAGCAAAGTGTCCCCTAGCAAAAGTCAAGTGCTTGCAAAGAAAATAAAACTCTCCCAGTTCATTCCAGTAGCTCTCACAGCAGCAGTTGTTTCCGTTAATGCATTTGATTTGTCACAACTGGAAAAAAAGTCTTTTCAAATACCTCTATCCTTAAAATTGAATGTTGTCCTCTTTGGCTTATCTAGCCCGGTGCCGAAGTCGTCATCTTGGCAGCAGAGGGAATTCATGTATTACTTTAGGGCTCAGGCAACGTAAACAAAACTCAAGTGGCTGGAGGGAAAAAAGGATCATTATGTGAGCGAAAAAAATTAAACATCTTGACTCAACAAATGCTACAGTCCTGTCTTATACCAGACTGTCTGTATGCCAAGTTACAAAAAAAGTCATCTGACTTAAGGGGAGGGAGAAAGGGAAACGGGGTTTCTGTTTCAATGAGCAGAAATGTAATATAGGACAAAAGTGGAAAGGATTTTTCTGAATATAATTTTTTTCAGCTCATTTTTTTTTTCCTTTCGTGTCTTCAATAGTG
Organism: Clamator glandarius; assembly: GCA_033459285.1. Taxonomy (NCBI): domain Eukaryota; kingdom Metazoa; phylum Chordata; class Aves; order Cuculiformes; family Cuculidae; genus Clamator; species Clamator glandarius. The sequence goes on along the minus strand of JAUNZM010000452.1, from coordinate 1,245,148 downwards.
TTCCACAATAAATATAGTTGTGCCAAATGCAAATAAGGCTTGAAAAGGAAGTTTATGTTCCTTACAACAAAAAAAACCCCTCAAGCCGGTTTCTTTCTGTCTGTCCAAGGAGGGCATCGTGGCATGTCGGCCCTTTCCGAGAAAGAAACCATGACAGATTGGAGGGAAAAGATTTCTCTATCCATCTTGTTATGTCACCTCTTATAAATCAACATATCTTAATTAATTACATTCTTTTCATACCAAGACTTTAAAATTGATGAGGGTGTGCCAGTGTGTATTTATTGCTCATTAGCTGCATGACTCTACAGAGTTTCCCTACTCTATTCCCACGTGTTTATAAACTCCGCAGTGTACTGCGGACATCTCATTTTACTCACTGTATGGATAAGTGTCTCAGTCACGGCGACTTAATTGCGTTGCTATCCTGCAGCAGACATAGCAGATACATAAATTATTCTGTGTGTGGATGCGTTTTTACCCATACCTTGTGTGCCCATAAATATCTGCACCTAAATGCGCGCACGTGGGGACCGCAGATAACTCCACCTATGGACGACAGCATGTTTGGGGGATTGCAGATGAGTGTATTTTGCTTTTCTCATTTATAAATTGAATATGAAGCCAATAGCCAAAGGATTAATTCATAGAATTGCTAGGTTGGAAAGGACCTTTTAGATCATGGAGTCCAACCATTCCCATCAGCCACAAATTCTTTGATATCAGCAATAGCCCTTCCTTAGGCAAGCCCATGGTGCAGAAGGCTGCATATTAAATATTTCTGTCTCATTGTGTGCCAAAACTTACTAGGAAAAGAAATCAAAATGAGGATGAAACAGGTCTTTTAACTTCGCTAATAACCAGGCACAGCTGATCGGCGCCGCAGTCTGAACCGCACAGGTCAATCCGAGCAAAGAAAGCAAGGCAGAGTTTAAAGGGGAGCAGTTTAAAATGAGCTGGTGATGCTGGAACAAAAATGTTTTAGGCTGTGGATAGAGATCAGTGTTGATATCTCGTCTGGTTGTTTGAAGAGCGTGGGCCGTTCCTGCTAGAGCCTGGAGGAAAAGGTGAGGGGAAGGGGGACACGGAGATTCCCAGCCCGCAGCGAGCGTGGGGAGATAGCGACCAGATGGGAACTGTCAGCAGGGGTGAGGATATTGCTACTGCTGCTCGAAAGGAGAGGGGGAAGAGGCTGAGAGAAAGATGGATTACGCCGAGGAGCAGAAGAGATAGTGAAAAAGAAGTGGGGAAGGGGTGTGGGAGTAGCTCTGGGTTAGAGGAGCCCGGTTCGACGTGCGCTAACAAACAAGGACGTTGTTACTGGAAAAGTTACAGAGTTTACAAAACTCGTTTTAAATTTACAAAAAGTAGAAAATAGAGATCTTTCTGCATTTGCATTAAAATCCAGGCAGATTCGGTCTCCAGACTCCTTAGTAAATAGGGCAGTTGCTTGGGATGAAGGTGCAGGTTTGGGTTTCTCTCAGCTTAATCTGCAGCTGGAATTCAAACCTGACTCTCCCTCACCCCATGCCCTGCCTGAAAGCAACCCCCTGTAGGCAGCAGTAGTGCCTCTGGTGCAGTAACCACCACTTCTCTGGAGCAACTGGCTTTCTAGCCTCACAGCACAGCGTTTACCTGCAATGAGAGGAACGTAGGTTAACATTCCCATTCCCTAACCATCATGCTTTTAGCTCTTTTGAGGTGGAGCCGTGGTTTGGATGAGAAACTGAGAAAACATAGAGAAAAGTTCCTGCCAGGTGTATGCAAGACTTTCTCTTTATTCTTGCAGCTCAGCAATGAGGGGAGGCCCCAAGCAGGCACCTATGAAGTCAAGTTGTTAGTTCAAACCAGCTCTCAGCTCGGAGATTCTCCTAACGGCCTGGATGCTGTGCTGCTTCGGGACTTCTCTGGGCCGTTATCCAGTGCTGGGAGCGCCACCCTCATTTCTGGACCTTGCATTCACGGTGAAGCTCGGTGCTTTTACCAAAGAAGCATCTTTGGATGCTATCGAGCACCCCAAGAACAATTCCTCACACGCTGCTTCCCCCCGGCCTTAGCTGGGAAGGGGCCCTGAGTGTTTCACACTGCTGGATGTGGCTTTTCCTCCCCGGAGCCTTGAAAAACCACGCAGCTCAGTATCTTCCCGAGCGTGCGTGCAAGCCTGTTGAAATAAGCCATGGGGTTAAACCTCCCTGGGGTGCGAGCAGCGTCGCTCCTGCCACTGCCCTGCTGCAGACGGGTCTGTGACGGGCAGACAAGGCCCCTCACTCAGCGGTTCACGGCTGGAATTTCTCCCGGGCTAATGGAGCGCGGAAAGCCGAGTCCCTCAGCTGGAGCCACATGTTGTGCTCAGCCCCGGCTGGGGGATGGGATGGGATGGGATGGGATGGGATGGCCCTGCTGTGGGCTGGCCCTGCTGACCCCAAGCTCCCAGACCCATGGCTGCCCACGCTGGGCCGTGCAGGTGAGCGAGCAAGTGAGGTTGGGCTGGGCTGGACCGTATTGGACCATCCTGGCCATGCAGGTGGGAGAGCAAGTGAGGCTGGGTCATGCTGGACCATCCTGGCTCATACTGGGTCATGCCGGACCTCACTGGCCATGCAGGCGAGCGAGGCAGCGGGTGGCCAGTGGGGCTCAAACAGCCCTTTCACGCCTTTCTCCTCCCGTTCAGCACTTTTTGCTGCCGCTCTGGTAAGTGTTGAACATTCGTAATGATGAAACGATAATGAAATGCTGCCCGCTGGAGGCGACGTGCCAGTGCCCGGCTCCAGCGCCCGCATTAGCCTAATTCAGTAAGTGCTAGATGCCCGCTTTGTTTGTGTGGAGCTCACAGCCCTATTGATGTCAAGCAGGCTGTTAAAAAGCATAATGACATGGCATTAGAGACCCCGAGAGCAATTAACAGGCTGCTTAATTAGCAAAAGGAATTAGAATTTGAGTGGCTGATCTTTGCTTAAAGACTTGTAAAAAAAAAAGCTGGAGCAGTTATCTGATTATGCATTGATCAAACGGGCTCACCCTGTCCTTAGGTAATTCTCTTCCCTCCATTGTGGGCTTTGAATATACAACTGTTTAAATATTCTGACCTGCCCCAGAAAGCAGAGGGGAGCAGCGCGCGGGGCTGGCGAAGGGGTGTGCGCCGTGGGGCAGGGGCTTGGCCAAATGGGTGGGCGCCGTGGGGCCGAGGGTGGGATGGAGGAGCAGGTGCCGTGGGGCTCAGGGGTGGACGGAAGGTCGGGCGCCGTGGGGCTGAGGCTTGGCCGGAGGGCTGGGCACCGTGGGGCCGAGGGCTGGCCAGAAGGGTGGGTGCCATGGGGCTGAGGGAGCTCTGTGCTGGCTCTCGCACGCCGCCGCTCAGCCGGAGAAACCCGGCGTGGTTGACTTTTACACAAACGCGTGCACACGCGGTGTTGTTTGTTCTGCCCGCCTCTGGATTTGATTCACTCCGAGTGTGTTTGTTACGATGCTCGCCCTCATCAAATGATTGTGGAGTCGCTGCTGGGGACGGGGAGACCTGCAGGCATCGTAAAACACTCGTGTTTATTTTAGGTGGCGTTTGCAACAAGATAAACACATTGAAGAGAAGAAAGAGAATGCAGAACAGAGGAAAAAAGAGAGTTAGAAACCTGGGGTGCTTCTGTCAGAGACTTTGAGTGGTGGTTGCTGGGGAAGGTCAGAGTAGGCGATCGCTGAATTTCTTTGGCTGTAACGCGCCTGTGACTCTCGTCTGACCTTGCTGTGCTTTTGGCAGGCGGTTCCCTATTACTGCGTGGCACAGAGTTATTAAAAAATCCATTAACGGTTGTGTTTGTACTTGCCAGGAGCCCACCTTCACCAAATTTTACACTGTTTATCGTGAATATTGTTGTCCTTTTTACTACACATGATTTTGGGTTATTGGGAAGGTATTATTTAACGTTTCTCAATGCAGCGAGTGCATAAGTTTTGTCTGGATTTGTGGGAATGAGGAAAGAGATTTAACCTCTACAAGGCAGGGGAATTCTGCCATACCCAGGATTGTTTTCATTGTTCTACTCGCAGAAGTTTTGTTTGACCCAAGCTTGATTGTGTTTAGTTCCTGACAATTTTATTCTGGAAATGTTAGTTCTAAACATAACCACCCAGTTTCTAAAAGGCCGCCATTGTTTATTGTTTTCCTTTTAATAATCTTATTTTTTTCCTGTCTTCGAGATGGCTTGAAAGAGAATAAAAATCAACCCCATCCCCATAATTCAGTGTATGAAAAACATCTCTAACACTTTCCTCACTGCGGATACTGTTTGGGAGAGTAACTGTGCTGTGGGATCCTCTTCCAGCGATCTTACTTCTGGAGAGAGCCTGATTAGTTTTTAATGAGTAAATTGCAATTTGGGTTACAGTAAATCTCTGCTTACAGGAAAATTATTCTGTAGGGAAATATTTATTACTTCACTATGAGTTCATGTGAGAGAGATCAAATCTGTATTAGATTTCATGTCGTAGCATTCACTGAAATATTATAGAATATTATCAGACTGAACTTAACCAACTCACCCTGAGCTCCCTGGCTGTTCATCTCATCCCCTCCTTTCTCACTGCCGTGTGCTGAATGCAGGATTTGGGGGTTTAATATTGGGGTTTTTAGTTTTGTTTGAGTTCCCCCCGTGCCAAAGGGGTATGAGTAGAGGTACTAAAATAGAAAGAGGGGGGAACTGCCTGCGCCGTAGCTTTTCACATTAGGCTGAGCGATGCGATTGCCAGGGAAATCTCGAGGCTGACATTCCAAGGTCTTGATCTGGACGTGGGCTCAGTGCAGGCAGAGCTCCCTGCTCGTGGTTTCAGTGGGACTGCTGATGTCTTCAGGGATTTCTCCAGACGGGCACCAGGCTGCTATCAGAGAAAAGCCTGTGTTCCATACAAGCATTTCCCTCATCTTTCTACTTTAATGACATATTTCTGCAGGAGAAACACTGAATCTTTTCCAATAACTGCGAAAGTGTATTTGAAATAAAAATCTCGTCCCTCTGGAGACTTTCCTCCCTGATAAATGGACTATTATGCTGTGCGGCCAAAGAAGATATTAATATCTTCCAAAAAAATGAAAGAACATATTAATAACTCATCCTCTGTCTTAAATAAATTCCAGATTAAGTTGGGTAAAACATACTTTTAAGGAAAGGAAATGACAACAAACCCACATTTGCTACGCATTGCTGGGTAAATAAGTGTGTAAAGTTATGCTTGTGTTTAAATGTTTGTAGAATAAAAAATGAATTGCTTTAGGCCCACTCTGCTAAATTCTGCGGAACTTTCGACGTTCTCAGAGCCTTTATGCTGGAGCCAACTGGAAATTTTGATAAAGCTTTTCCTAAGGGATGCTTCTGGTCCTCAGGATCCAATTGATTGTCCGAGGGAGGAGCAAACGCTAGCCTGTGCTATCTGACTCAGACCAGAGACTCACACCTTTTTCTCCCATGACTGTTTGTCATGGATTTATTCTGGGCTGTCTCAGTCATTTCATGGATGTTAGAAAATCCAAAATGTTAAAATCTGTATCTGGAGAAAAGAAAAGTTGAAAAAATCATCAGGATTGGTAAATCACCTCTTGTCCGATTCTCCCTCGTTTTACGCTGCCTTTTCAGCGAGCAGATGCTTTTGATCTCGGTCTGAACTTCAGCGTGAGGGACTGAGTTGTCTCTGCTTTGCCCTGCTGTGCTACCATCCCTGTTCTACAGAGCGGAGGCAGAATTCCGTTACGGAACACTTAAAGTAAGGCATCGCGGCTTCTGATTTATAAAACAGGTTGTGAACTGCAGCAGTTCAGGAGCTGAGGTGCAACCTCTTGGACATCTGTGCTGCAGGGGAAGGGCTGGTGGCTGTGGGGCAGGAACCCGGTCAGCCCTCTGCGCTCATGACTCAAAACTGGAAAGGCAGCCGGTCAGCAGGACTAACCCGAGTGGTGCTGGTTCGGCTGCAGCTCCCAGCCTGCCCTCTCCCGCTGTCCTTGCTCCCTGCCGGACACGCCTGACCCTTGGGATCTGTCAGACAGACCCATAACCTGCACAATCTGAGATGTGTACCACGCTCCTTTGTGAGCGGCAGTTTCGGAGTTTAGGATGTGCTGTTATCTTTGGAGGCTTAATAAAATCTGCCTGATTTCAGCTCGGATCGTTAGCTACCTGGTAGATCCATGAAAAGCAGGGCTAAGAATGATTTGGGAATTGTTAATGTTGTGTGGCTCAGCATCACTTTGCAGACTGTTCAGACAGTCTTAAAATAGCCACGTGCTGAAGTAAGGTCTTTTAAATGCTCTGAATTTAATTGATTTTGAAGCTACTATGACGTGTTAAGAGCATCGAGTGAGCTGAGGTAACATAAATTTGCTGAGAGTTTTCTGTATGTGTGTCACAATGCAGGTTAAAGAGATTCGCAGCCTCAGACTCCAGTAAATGGAAAATACTTGCACTCATAACCTTTAGCGAAACTCTTTGTACTTCCACTGCATTTAATAACTTCTTTAGTGTTGCAAATATTGAGGTGAAGTGCACAACAGACTCTGCGCTTCCCTAACTTCGGCATCTCTAGCCTAGCAGTCTGGTTTCTGATGAGGATCTGGGCTCCGACTCCTTTCCTTTCCTTTCTTTCAGGTTACCCAGAGCATGCGTGTCCTTCCAGAGTTTTATACGTAAGCCTGAAGCGCAGCACTCTCTAGATATGAAGTGACAAGATGCTTGCGTGGGTGTGGAACGAGGCTAGAGCAAGTTAGGAGCTGAGGTGAAAGCAGCAGGCTGACGAGAGGCTGTGCTCAGGGTCCACAGATGATCTGTTGTCTTCTGGATGGCAGCAGCAGGCGATGTTCCTGTCCCACGGACTGTGGAGGTGGGGAGCTGAAGCAGTTCTGTAGGCAAAAGGCAATGCTCGTTAAATTTCTCTGTTTTATGTAAGGATGGAATGAGATTGAGGTGTTCTGCTGTCTGAGCTCCCTGGATAATACTGTTACTTAACAGGTTAGTGTAACTGCAGTGGTGTTCAAGGGTGGTGGTAGAAGGCAAAAGCATATTTAGTCACTTAAAAAATTATGACTATTTATGAAGCTTCTACCATGCTATAATAAGGCAATCTTGGTTCCCTACTCCTAGAAGCTAATTCAGATGAGCTACCTAGATGAAAAATGAGTAAGTTTAGAAGTGGAAGGGGAAGCAGGTCTTTTCCAGAATGACCTCTCTGGATGACAGCGGAAATAATGAAAAGCTGCCATAAAACACAGGGGTGTAAACTGTAAGTCCTTTGGAAAGAAGACTTGTACTTCACCCAGATTGCTTTCTTCCTGATCTAAAATTAGAAAAAACACACACACTTTATTAGAGGGTGGATTAATGGGAGATGTACAAGGTCTGAACCAGCTTTGCAAAGATTAAAGGTGGGTCATTGCTTTCTGTTTAATTTTCTCCTCCTTTCCTATCAGCAGTATTGATTTTTTGCCTGGACCTAAACCTTGAATGTGCAAGCGATATCACAGGAGTGCATTGTCCTGAGATTTCAGTCTGCTCCTCGCAACTTTGATGCTGGGATTGCTGGAGACAAGCACGAGGCTGGTCTGATGCCTTCACGAAATGCAGACCAATTCAAACACCTTGAGGTTCAAGTAGCACCTGTTAACACTCACTGGAAAATTCTGTAGCTTAGGCAAGAGCTCTCAGTGTATTTTTGCGTAGGGGACTTTCATTTCACACAACTCCTCTTCTAGCAGCTAAAGCGCTGGCGTGTTCTGCTCTCCTGAGGCTGTATGTGCTGAGCAATCGCCTGCCCTCTCCCAGGAACTGCACATGGTTTCAAAGCTCACCCCTTGTATGTCCCATTGAGGTTAAACATTCGCTCTGGCTTCGGCTGGTCAGCTCAAGTGAAGAATTTTAGGAGCTGAGTTTCTACTTGTAGGTCTTCTGCACCTGCATAGGAGATTTCCAGCCTCAGTCAGGCTTCTTTTCATTTTGCTTTAAGACTTTGATAATAAAACAAGTGTAGAAGGAATTCAAAGCAAAATCTATCCGTCTATGAAGTATTATATAAGCACATGGAAAACCAGTAATGATTAAGATTGTTCATTCATGTTCTGAAGGACCTGAAATAAAAATAAGTATCTTTGTTTTGTTTGATCTCTGAGTTACAAGGCTCAGGTAGCATGAAGTTTAAGGGACCGTTTCCGGAGCTGTCTAAAGGCGCATTTCAAAAAGTACTTGCTTTCAGTGATATTTAGATTCTAAGGTGAGTAGAGAACTCCTTTTGTGGAGGGGAGGAGGTGTAGCCTTTGTTTTCTTAGGTATTTGCGTTACTCTTGAACCAGCGAGCCAAGCAGCCCCGTGTTGTCCCAGCTGTGGAGAGCATAAGAAAGTAGAATTGGAATGAAACAGAAACTGAAACCCCTCCCCACAGGTTGGTCTGAGGGGCAGGTGGAGGAACTGCTGTGCCTGAGAGCAGAGGGCGTTCTGATCAATAAGCAGTGCACGCAAATCTCTTAGTTCTGTTTGGCTTTAAATCCAGAAGCTCTTCTACATTTTGAAGGGCTTTTAATTAATTACCATTTGCTTCGATGGGTATAAAATATTTAAAACTTTGTGAAAGCATCAAAAACTGAGAAAAGAAACAAAAATACCATCTGTCTTTTCATTAACAGGAAACTGTTGGCTAATAGCAGTGCTGAGATGGATCCATGTTGTAAATGAAGCAAAATAGGAGAATATAAGCAGAATTTTTTTAACCGGTGCCATTGAGCACAATGGTCCTGAAATCAGGAACTGTTAGAGAAGTCTTGTCTGGTTTGGACAGATGCTGAAGACCAAGAGGAGAATCCCTTAGATTTCGCTGCACTGATCACCCAGGCTTTGGTTAGTTTGTTTGTTAATAATAGTTGCCCACACACTTCGTGCTCTCTGGGGGTGTAGAGAGAAAAAGAGAATAAAATTCCAAAGAGTGCAACTCCAGGGACAGGAAGGAGGGAATTTAAATTGAGTTGGTGGAGTCATACCGTTTTAGGTAATCTTGACCTAATTAGTCTAATGGAACTGAGTCCAGCACTAAGCATGCTCAGATTTTTCAGAAAGTAAAGATTAAATTTAAAGAGATTAGACAACTTTTTTTTTCCTCCCTCTGCGAGATTTTAGCTGTTCAAAAATGACAAAAATGTTCTTAAGCCTCTCTGAAGGAAGGGTGACCAAACAGACGGCCTTTTGTTTAGCGATGGAGCTTGCTCGCAAGCCACTGTGAGGTGGTGTCCGGTCACTGTGTGCGGGACCCAGAAACATGACTTATCTATCGCCAGTAAAGCGAATCAGGCTGGGGTATTAGCAGAGGGATTAAAAGTCGAAGTTGCTAGCGCAGCAGTGAAAACACTGGCCACCCAGAAGGTCTGTTGGAGAGACAATTTTGTAAAAGCTTTCTTTAAAGAGGAAAAACTGGGGCAATGCTCTTCCCAGTGCTAATATAAATGAGCCTTGGATTCGTTCTATTAATACTGAGCTAGTGTTAAGGTATGGGTAACAGATGCCACTGACTTTACATAGCACGTAGGCTTCTGCGTGAGCCTGTGACCTCTGAAAATGGACATAGGCTCCTAAATCCTGCCCGTAGGTAGTTTTGAGGCCTTAGTGATGGGCACACGCAGGTGGTAAATGTTGAAAGCGGTTCTATCAGGAAGGAAGTTAAGGTACTGATGTTGCGTGAGATGGGAGCTGGCTGCCACCCTAGGTCTAATCAGGAGTTGTTCAGATGGTCAATTGTTAATTTTGTGATGTTTCACTTAAGGGGATAAAATCTGCTCATGACTGTGCAATGCTGTGGGGATTTCAAATGACAATCATCATTCTTTCATCCCTGTAGGTCATATACAGGGCATTGCCCTAAAACTTTTCCCTCTGTCCTTGGCTGGTGGTCTATGTGAAATGAGTTTGTGGTTTAAACCAGTTCTGGATGAACATAACTGTATATTACAGACCCATCAACTTGATGTGCAGTGTTCGGCTTCTCTATTTCAGGGATTGGGCTGGCCATGAAGGATAAATCGTACTGTCGTTCTATCTCTCCTCGCATTTTCAGCTTTTCTTTGGGTAAGGATATTGCCAGACCTCGCGTTCGTAGTCCAATGGACTTGCAGATAAGAGCGGCACTTAATCAGGGTCAATCTAGCCTGTATATATGCACACGTACTCCCGATTTCTGAGAAACCGCACCTGTCTGCAGTTAAAAAGGAATTCTTCAGGATTCTGATTCAAGATTGGGCATGGAGGCATTCTGGCTGTGAATTGACCAAGGGCAAGTTGTGTCCTGTGGACCAGGAACGAGGCAGGATATAGTCGGACCTGACTTAAACTCGTTGGATGGATCTTACCACTTAAACTGGTAGTGACAATCAGATTTTCCAATACTGGTCCCGCACAAACTCTTACATTACACGCCTGTGTTGTGACATGAGAGCCTCAAATCATCTCAGCCAATGCCAACAGGGATTTTTATTTTTTTCCAAAGTATGGTGATTTTCACAGATTTATCTTGTCTTTTTTTAATGGCTGGCGTTAAACAGCATCGCTGTCTGAGAACTGGGGGCAATTGCAGGAGTCAGATTGCCTGATGAGAAACAGGTACTTCCCTACTATCTACAAATCCCTCAACGAGGTGAAGCCCCCAGCTTCAGCACTGCTATTTTGCTGTCAATCTTGAGAAGAAACATTAAGATGAAAAACAGCTACCTAACCCCTCATTCTACCTTTTGGATAAATATGAGAGTTGTCTAAAGGCTGAGGCCCCTGGCCCAGGTTGTCCGGAGAAGTGGTGGCTGCCCCATTCCTGGAGGTGTTGGAGGTCAGGTTGGATTGTGAGAGCAATCTGGTTAATGAAACTGGGATCAGTATCTGCCCCATTCACTTCCACTGGTTTCCAGTAGCTTGTTATTAAGACAGATGATCTGTGAGGCTTTTGGATATAGAATAGTTTTGAACTTGTTAAATCTTCACGTTGCACAGGACTGGGAGAGACTTGAACAGCTTTTCTGCACAGCTCTGCACTTCCAGGTTCTAATGGGTCAGAAACAACATCGAAGTGTCTCAATTTGTTAAAAAAATCTGGTGAGAAACCCTCTTCTCTTGACTTGGCAAGTTTTGTTGGGCTTGGAGGGATTTTAGTTATCCCAAATTGTTTGAAGGCTCAGTCACTGAAGATGGAAAGGTTGTGAGACCCTCAACGTGGCACTCTCGCTCCCACAAGTAAAGCCTCACCCCTGCACCTGTGCTGCTTGTGGTCCATACAGAAGGATAAGGAATGCTCGCAGTGTCTTTATGAAGCCCTGATTCCTTCAGTAAGGTTCTTTTATGAACCAACCCTTTGACTTTGAAGCCTCAGCTGAAATACTTCTTGACCTTTGCAAGTGAATCGGCGAGACACCAACCATGTGAGGTGGGTCATATGGAACAGATTTAGATACAAACTCATATCATCCTACCAGAGGAATGCAAAGTCCCTCCCGATCCCTTCCACAAAGCTGCATCATGTGTGTGAGATAAATCCAAGGGACAGAAGGGGTTGCCAGACAGCGCAAGGGACAATAACTTAGCTATCTCAACCAAAAATCTCTCTCTTTTTTGAGATTTCACTCTTAAAGGTGTAGTAACCTTCTCCTTTGACCACTGTGAGTCACTCAGTGAGGCGTCTGGGAGCAGAATGGAGAGGGATTTATTGCTGTTTTGAATTGTGATGATCTGGCAAAATGTATAAGGGACAGCATGAGCATGAAGGTGCCTTTGGAAAGCTGCGTAAGGGTTTAGCAAGTCAGAAGTAGTAAAGAATTCAACTTTTTTCTGAACCCCTGGGCATCCTGAGAGAGAGTTCATAGAATCATAGAATGGTTTGGGTTGGAAGGGGCCTTAAAGAACATACAGCTGCAACCCCTCCGTGTGATGGTTCCATCAGTTCATGTTTTACACACACAGACTCATTTCTTCCCACAACAAACTTAGAGGGGTAAGGTAAGGAGGACTTTCCTGAGAGCTTTTAGGGGAATTTTCTCCCCCCTACTTCAGCATTTCTCAAAATGTTAAACCACGTGTTTTGAATACACAGAGGAGAGGTTACATGAAATGTATGGTGATGAGAACAAGCCTGAGTGGAGCATAAACCAAAGAAAACTGCTCAGGTGTGAGGTCTGTAGAGCAGAGGGTACTGTGGCAGTCACGTAGTATCATCCAGCTCAGTGTTTCAGGCGTGAGGCTGGTGATACGGATCCTCGGTGTGTCCAGTGTAACGGACCATGCTTTGTTCAGAGACGAGCTGTACAATAACCCTACTAGGCACACACCTAAGACATGGGGGGCTCGCTCTCCTTGTTTCAACGATGCTGAACAAAGGTTCTTCGGATTTCAGAAGATTCTTGGAGAACACGCGATCATTTTTTACTTGCACAAAGTCTGTTAATGGAAAGAATGTCTTTAAACCCTTAGGCAATCGTTTGGCTGATGGAGACTTTCTTGCTGCTTTCTGCAGGAGGAACTCCTTTAGCAGGAACTGCCGACAGAGTGCAGGCCCTAGTGATTAAAACGTTTTTCCCTAGTGAAAAAAGGAAATTACATCTTCTCTTAGGAATGGGAGGAAGAGTTACACAACAGAAGACCATTATGGTCATCTTCTGCTGCTCACTTTGATGGAACCCACAGGTCCAGCTGACAGAGATTGTGCTTAAGCTTTTGACAGAGGCAAAGCTTAAGCAAACCCATTCTTTAGCATTTTATTGTGACAGATTCTAAGTGACTGATGCTGCTCAGTATCATGATTCTTTACGGATCCTTCTCTAGCTTTCCCATCCATTTCTAAAGGAAATGTAGAGGCCCGATACCAGTGGTATGTCTGAAAACTGAGTGTTGTGATGTGTTGTGATCCTCAAATTCCATTTAGGCACCAAGTAACAGCTTATGTTTTCTGAAGGTTCGAGTCTGCTGGTGGGCGCTGAGTTGCTGGAGATGCTCCATGGGGCCCACTGAGGGCCAGCACTTTAGTGTTTGGGCTCCCATTAGAACTTCTGAACCGTGGGTGACCTGCTTTTTTTGCTGTTGAAAGGTGGGAAAATGCAAGCATCAGGCCCGCTGAGACAAATCTTTGCAATTTTAGTTAGAGAGGTGTCAGGCTCCTGACCAACATCATCCTTCATCCCCTTATTTCAGAGCTTTTTTTCCTTTCAATGTGCTTTTGCCTTAGGACTCTACAACTCTGACCTCTAGCACCAATATTATACCTTTAATTATGTCTGCTAGACAAATATGTCACCTTCAACTTACTTTAGTCGGGGCACGCTATGAATCTCCCTCGGCCAGCGCACTGCGAGGTTCTGGGTCTGACAATGCTATTAGCAGGGCAGCAGTTGGAGCTGTTCGTGTAATCATCCCTGCGAGGAGGTGGTTTCCTCTAAATGAATTGTCAGGGCTTGCATTTAATCAGCGATGATACCTGCGTGTTTTTCCCTAAGATTACAGCCCTTGGTCTCTGTGGTTCGTGGTGAGCTGGGTTCTGCAGTTGATCTTTTTTGTGGGGTTTTAATAAGTTTGGCTCGCACATAAGTAAACGTGCGCTTGACCTTGAACACAAGTAGCAAGGAGCTGTAGCTGTTGGTGCTGCTGACAAAGCAAACAGCTTAAATGTGGAAATTAAAAATGTATTTTCTTTCCATATTTATCCTTTTTTACTTAACCTATGGCAGAAGAAAAATAGAGCTCGGGCTGCATCTGCACCAATCCTCAGATTATTAATATTCCTATTAAAGAGCAACGAGGATAAAGAGCAAATGGGAAAGAATAGGAATTTTGTTTGCTCGCTGGCACTACAGCGTGAAGCATTATTAAGATGATTTGTTAAATAATAGAAAGGGTTTTTCATTTCCTAATTTTCCAGCTGCAGCTAAAGCTATCTCCCGGCAGCCTGCTTCTCATTCCTTAATATTTAGACTTATGGACCAATTTGAGAGTATTTTCTTTCCCTCTATGATTAATGCTTCTATGAAACAATGTCATCGCAAGCCATCTACCCACCTTGTCAGCTTGGCATCAGTCTGGCTGTGCTGTGCTGTAATTTATGGCTTCAGCCAGTAATTTGCAAATCTAATGTTGGGGAGGCTATGAGGATCTGAAATTTGAATGCTTTTTACTGATTTGGTAAATATCTCCCCCATTAGTAAAACAAATGGCACGGGGATCAGACATCATCTCCAAGGCTCAATAAATATTTTATCAGCCATAATGGAAATTGTCAAATTGATCTAATTGTACAATATGTTATCAACAAGATATCAAAGTTGGACATGGCCCCTGCCCTTGTCTATCATTCCCAGGCTATTGTCTTCGATTGAGACTTCCTGGGAGAGAAGCAGGGAAGTGCAGAGTTCATTGCAAAGTACTGTGAATAAATACTGAGTGAATATCCATTCAGAAGATAAATTCTGGAGAAATAATTAACTCTCCCCTGCTCGACTATAAAGCAGGACTGCGGAAGGCTCATGTAAATCTCCCATATGATAACGGGGTTTTTATGTGGAATCCATACACATTGGTCTAATACATAAAAGCAGATAATCTGTCACTGGTGCTGCTTTTGAGGTAACACTCACGGGTTTGTTCCTTTTAGAAGAAGCTGAGTGAGTGAATTCCAAACCGAATTCTAGTTCTCTGGCAGCAGCTGTAGCGTTGTTTAATTAATTTATTAGCAAAAATTTAGGAGAAAAATGACTTAACTTTAGCTAATCCACATTTGTAAATAATTACAGATTTATTTGGATGCCTGATTTGAACAAGGTAAAACTAGAAGACTTTCCCATGCTAAAATTCATGCTGCTTATTGCTAAGAATGAGGATGACGGCACTTCGCTGCCGCAGAGAGGTTGTAGGCATTGCCGAAGTGCTTGAGATCTTTCGATGAAGGGTGCAGAAGAAATGGAAGAGTCTTCCTTTCTTTTTCTTGAAACTATTTTTTGGATCTCAAAATGCCCAGCCTTGCTGGTGTCTCCTGCTGGGAAATGTGCTGAAGAGAGTCAAAAGCCGAATCTGAAACATGGTCTTGGATGCAGACCCTAGTTGTGTTTTCCATTAGAGCTCTTGGAGGCTTACATAGAAGGTCTACACTTAATGGTATTGGTTTCCTGTCAATTTAAATGAAAACAAGGATAGAGAATGTGGTATCTTAATAGGAACCTTGAGTAAAAGTAGCTTGAGGTAGCACTGTCTTTGAGGAAGTGCTTAAATGTAAGCTAACAAGCTGCAAACATCTGATAATGTGTTTTTACTGTTAGTTTGTTGGGTACAGCCACTTTGTGCATTGTAAATAGGGAGCAGAAGTGAATGGAAGTGTGTGTGGAGTTAGAATCAATTTCAGGATGTTAATAAGTGAGTACAAGTAAGATCATAATGTTCATTGACTCAATGAAGGGTAAAGGGGCTGGTTTAACAAAATACAGCAGGGAGACAACTAAGACCAAGCTAGGCAGGGGCTTCAGTGCAGCCTGTAGCCCCAGGGCTCTTGAGTCAAGAGAGGTTTCTAAACATAAGCCATATGCTCGTTCTTTCTTTCAAATGTGCTTTTAAAGTATACGTTTGGTTTTCCACCCCTGTGCTTGGTCATTCCGGGTTATGCACAGTGAGCACGGGAGTTTAGTGTGGTTTTCCCCAAGGGAGTTCTGGATATGATTTGTTTTATATTTTTTGTAACAGAGTCTGAGCATGACGGAGCGATGGCTCAACAGATGCCATCGGGATCTTGCCTTTATTAAAAAATACTGAATTCGGATCGCTTTAGACTCGATTCTGTAGCAACATAGTAAGAAATGGACATAATTCACTTTTAGCATAAGAGGTGACATCTCGGTGCTTGCTTGGCTCCGTTGCAATATATGCTCATTTTAGAGCAATGTTTGCCTAGATCTGTTTTCAGACTAGTGCCGTGGAAGAAAAATAACTGTTGGCCTTGCTTCACAATGCAGGCACGCATGAAATGGTTTTCTGTTAATGATTCTCTCCTGTTAGAATTCAGTGGTGGGTGAACCTGAAGGGTCTTTGTTACTGGGGCCTCGAGAGACCATGGGGGCTTGCTGCACAGACCACGTACCTGTCCAAGGAAGGGGCCCATTCTCCTAGAATCATGGAATCATTAAGGGTGGGAAAGGCCTTCTTTTTTGACCTGACCAGTGTGTGTGTGTATGTGATGAACTCCCAGTCTCTTGTCTTCCAACTACTGCGTTCTCTGCAGCATCTTAGAAGCACTTGGCAGGGTTTTGTTTCTCTAGCAGACATGTACAGAGCTCACAACCGTTTTGTTTGAATGGCTCAAGTGATGACAAACTTGTGGGTGTGCGTGAGCCCAGACTTCAGCACCGATGATCTGCTGCAAATCAGTTAGAGTCGATGAGCGAGCTATTAATTTTTAATGCAAGGTTTGTGCAATTGTCCTTTTATTTGCATCCCTTGCACGCTCCCACCTCCAAATCAGCAGACCTAGATTTTTATGCGTAATGGCTTCTGGTGAGAGGAGAACTGAAAAAAAAAATGTTGTTTTAAGCATTCATTTTCTAGGCCAACAATAACCCTAGCCTAGACGAGTAACTCCCTCCTAGTTCCTATGGAGAGAAGTGTTAGACTACACAGACAGTGAGGTCATTCATAGTCACTATTGTTTCTTGATAACCCAATTAAGAAAGTGCAATTTATCTAGCCTGTTTCCATTTAATTATCTAATTTGTCTGAGAGAGTCGGACTGGCTATCTCCACTGCTCTCCAGGGTTGCTATCACGCTCAGGACTTGTTCAGCAGCACACTCCCCAGGTGCTTTTCATTCATTTGACCTATAGTCATAGCCAGTTATAAATCAGGGGGGTAGAGTGAGCCACCGCATCGCTTTCCCTTCCTTTATCATTAGGGGGGGAAATGTGGGCGTGAGATTGAGAGCCACAGCGCTATTGCATCATTTATTTAATTGATGTAACGTTGTAGAGGTGCTTCTAACTGACTCCCTGTAAGGGTGGTGCTGATGTCCTCAGTTTATCCACCTGTCAGATTGGGGTTGATGCCTGGGAGTTCATGTTACAGATCAGACCCGTGGCTGAGCCTAATCTGTGTCCTCTGTCTAACGGTAATCGGTATTGTAGAGATAGAAAAAAGGGAGGGAGCCTATGAGGGAAAGTTACCTTTCAAATGAGGATTTCATCTTAATTCAGGTAGCATTTTTGAGATTTAATTCACATTTTGAGTGTGAAAGATGTGACAACAGTAGGAGTCACCACCCGGTGCCCTGCTGCTTCTCTGGTACTGGGCAGTTGCTGTTGTGCCTGTGGTTATTTGTGGTTCAGTCCTCTTTGAAAGGCCCACCCATAAATGTTGTGCTAGATATGCTGCAAACGTTTATCAGAGATAATAACCACCTCCCAGATTCGTTGCACTCTGCTGGCTGAAGTGCAGATCCACAGAGGCCATTCTCGGCGCTTCACGAGGTGAACACGAGCCACCTAAAAACCTTGCTTTGTGGTGATGGGAGAGTATTTTGGGTTCTCCCTGTTGTCACGTTGACTTGGAAAAATAGCAGCAATGACCTTGTTTACACTGGGTTTTGATTTTTGGAAGCTGGGGCTGTCGCCCCTTCCCAAGGCGGTTGGTGTGCAGGGTTCCCTTTTCTCTGCGGTTGTTTAAGCTGCTGCTGTGTCTGCAGAGGCGTGTTCTGTGCTACTTGAAGTTAACCATGAACCGCGCTATCTGCTGATAGCACGGAGAGCGTGTTTGCTTTGCCACAGTCCTGTGCAGTCCCAGCAGGTGGACAAATACCTCAGAAGGGTTTGGCTTTGTTTGTGTTGTGTTGTGTGTGGGTTTCCTCCTCTCGCCTCTCCACCCCGTAACCCTGTCACAGAAGCACTCCTGCACTTCCAGGTGGGCCTGTCTTGTCTTGCTGAATTGACTTTAGAGAAGAGTTTAACAGTGTAATCAGAAACTTGGCACTCTGCGTGTGTTTCCAGAAAATCACCGAACAACGTGGCTAACAAGTTGGCCAAAGGATCGAGGAGGAGCAATTTGAATTGATCTGATGCATCGACAAATGAGCATCTCATGCCACGTTTGTAGCGAGTTCTAATTCTACGTAATTGTATGGTGTGATTTCAAGTAATCTGCTCTCTCTGTTTAGCAGGGATTATCAGATCACATGGCTTAAACAACATGTGGGGAAATAGCTTTTGAAAACTTTCTGAATGTGCTGATTCCATGTTACATATCTTCAAATGCTCAGGTATTTGGCGTATGGTTACAGTAATGATTATAATGCGCTGATAACCTATTCCGTCCATAAAGGCAAATCGCCCAGGTGCTTCCATTACGCAGGCGTGCGAACCGATGCCTGGGGAGATGTTTGTCCTGGGTTTCTGCAGACGCTAAGATGATTGTATTTCAAGCCCGGCTTTGTTGCCTCCCCATTGTGTGTTGCCTCTCCAGTGCCTGACAGTGTGACGATAATGTAGGTTTTTTTACAGATGGGATTTCTGAAACTGGTTCTGTTACCAAACACAGATCCAGATCTGTCCTTCCGCTTTCCATGCCTCCCAGGTTCCTAGATGGAAGCCTAGAGAGTGAAGTGTGAGGCCATAGCTGATGGCCAGCGTTAGCAGAAAGTCGATGTATGCACCATGTGGTTTCCTTTGCTGCTTTTCAGGCTTCATTCTTGCATTTCTTTATTAAAACTGAAGTGTTGCATTGTTTCACTTTCACTGGGGCAATGCTGATATGATATCTAACAATTCTCAAAGTATAGTTAGAAGTTTCAGGCTCCAAAGAACCCAATCCCATCTGTTTGCCCTGTCAAACTCTGCTGTGTAGTAACAGTTCGGTTTTTCATGCTCTGCTGCACAAAGGGTGACAGTGGCAAATTTTAGTTTCTGTTTGTGGCTGAGATTTGGGGCTCGGCAGAGCCTGTGCTTCAGGTTTCCTGGAGGCTGTTGATAAAGCTTAAAGCCAGTTGCTGAGCATGCAAAACTATTGCATTCAATATGCTTATGGCTTTAGTTTCTTATTCTTGTGTCTAAATGTTGGATTGTAAGATTTAAAGTACCATTTTCCTCTTGATTTAATATTTTGAGCTTTCTCTAAAGTCATTCATGGCTAAAAATGGATTTGCATCATGTTTGCTTTAAATTTTTCTCTCAAAAGTCTGTTGTCAAGTTAGTCAATAAATGAGGGGTTTGTGGCAATGTAAAGTGGTTTTAAAATTAAGATCTGCTCTGTTATTCTCTTAAAAATCCTTGGTTATTCGCTCTTGAAACATGGCCTTTTTCAGAATGCCAGTCGAGAGGGTATTGCTTTTCATGGAACAAGCGGCACGTGTGTCTGCAGTTTTGCAAATGCAGCTCAGTTCTTACTTAGAACATCTCTGGCTGTTTCTTGGACCTTGGGAGAGGAGTGCATGTGTGTACTTTCCTGATTAGGATGTATCCCCAGGGATCAAGTGAGAGGGCAGAGCTTCCTCTAGTGATGTGATTCCAGATGGGATGTAACATCTCCAGTATCTGGTCGTTGTGGAGGGGACACTTCAGAATGTCCAGATGATGAGCTGTCTGCCTTTTCTTCACTACAAATGGGTGCCGGTAACAATTCAGTCACATTTCTCCCACGAGCTGGGAAGGATGTTGTGTCTCAGAGTTTCTGTTCCTATTTATCTTTTCCAAGAGAAGTATCAGTTAGTTTACTGTAAAATGTAGAGACTTAAAGGAAAGGCAAAGCACTCGAGTGGATATCATACCAGTAATATTGACTAAGAGATTGACTGGGGTTGGGTGATTTGATCCTGACGCGCATTTTGTCTGGCAGGATAGAACCTCCTTGTTGGGTTCGTAATCCCTTGTCAGGAATTGTGAACTTGCTTAATGCGCAAAGTTCATGAGTCACAAGTAGTCACTCATCTTCTGCTCAGCGGTATTTGATTCATCCTTTCATCCCTTCACTGTGATTTTTCTTGGAGCTTTTCATCTGGCTGAATCGGAGGATGGCTGGTTGTTTTCTTTGAATTTGATGAATTCATCAGGTCACTCCTTGGTGTGCTCTTCTCCATGAAATGTAGCAAGGGCTCTTCTAGGTTGTTGGGGGACAGCATCTCGCAGACTACGTGTAGAGCTAGGGCAGGTGTCAGTTCACAGAGCAGATTTCTGGGTCTCGCTAGCTGTGCAGAAGATGCTGTATTGCCCTCTGTTAGCATCTCGTTTAATCCTTCTTGCCCTGCCCTCCCTCCCCCACTGTTCTCAGGAACCACAAGAGGAAAGTCTGCATCCTTTTACGCGGCAGAGAGCCCGAGAAAGATCCTGTGCTCGTTTCCATTATGATAAAAGACAAAACAACTAAATTAAATTGGAAGCAATCTCTGCATTACACAAGTCTGCATACTCTAAAATTCTCAAAACAAAAGAGGTGCAGAGGAAGCCAATCACCATCGGGAAGGAGGAAAAAAGTATCTCTAGACTAGAACTTTTACTGTTCCTTAACTCAGAACTGAAATATTTTAACTCTTCCGCAAACAGAGCCAGTTAAGTTGCAGAATGCAAACAGCAAAGCCCAGACATGTCGTTGCCCTGAAGCCCCTGAATTGTGGGCTGGTAAAGTCCATAATTTCCAAGCAAATGTGCCCGTAGCTGATGTTGGTGACTGTGCTGCAATGGGTTAGTCTGAAGCTGGAGTTTGCACTGTTCACCAGGGAGATACGTTCACCAGCCAGAGGGAAAATCTGCTTGGGACTTGGCAGTGTAAAAATGCAGAGGAAATCCAAACTGTCTTCTAGCACTCAGATTCCTTTTTTTTTTTGCCTTAAAGAAATAGTTGAAACTTTGAAAGACTAGACTATTCTTTGTTATGGTTAAATTGGCCACCGACCCACTGGCATAGAACACAACCTCTTGCGAGAAGTTGTTGCTAGATTTTATTTCATTGGAAATGGAGGAATGGAAAAGTTTGATGATCAGGTATCCTGCCTCATCCAACTTAATTATTTTAAGGAAAAAACCGAAGTGGTTTCGGGGGAGGAATTCCTTGGAGCTCAAGTCACAATGTTATTATCAATTCAAATTCAGTGAGCTTTTCTATCCCTTGACTCTGAATGGCCCGATCTTATGAAACAGAGATGCTGTGTGCATGTGCGCAGATGTGCACTGGAAGTTGCCGCTAATATTTTTAGCCTTCTTTAACCTTTGTTAGAAACAAGTGGAGTAACCTACATTATTTTTTATTATGTTACATTAAAATAATTATTATTTACATTTATACAGTTCGGGGGGGAGCCTTTTCAAAGATCAGAGGCGTTCTTTGTTGCCTACTTGTGAATGGAATTTTCGGGAGGAGCACAGGAATATCAGGTCGCACTCTGCCACATTGTTAGCACAAACCTTTGCCAAGATGATACCCGTAGTCGTAAAGGGACTTTCAAGCTCAGTACTTAGAGAAGGGGAACTTCAGTTGAACTCGCTGACAGGATGGGCTGATTCCAGGGAAGGCGCTCAGCGCTCTGCAGGATAGCTCCTCTCCTGTTGCAGGGCAAAGACTGGTCCCCAGCCCTTGCTCTATCATCTTGGCCAAGTCACTCCCTGCCTCTAGACTCGAGCTTCTCATCTGTGCCACTGGGATAAAAATTCTGTGGTTTTCTGTTTCTTTAAGTCTAAAGTTTTCTGGGCAGAGATCTTTCGTAGGTTTTCTCCATCCAGGAGAAGATGATACTAGTTCTAGCCTTTGTAAATTAACTTCACACACAAACTACAGTTTGAACTGGAGTTGGGTGCTGGCATTTGAGGACAAAATCTAGTCCAGGCTACCTGGAAAAGCTCACAAGTGCATGGTTCTGAATTTTTCTCCCGGGCTAAAGTGGACAACGTCACCCATATCCTGCACAGCATGAGGAGCAAACCCTGGTTGTTCTGCTTTAGGTCTAAGTGATATCGGTGACCGTCAGTTGAAAAGTACGGAATTCAGAGAGTGAGGGTTGGCAAGTAATAATTCACCTGCACAGGTTTCTCAAGAATCATTTTTTTTGCAGTGGATTGTTCAGCAGTTGGGCCAGTGTGGCGTTGTGTTTCATAGATCTTGAATTATCTGGGATGGGATCGGGGTAAATGGTGCAGGGATTGCAAATCAGATCAAGCAGAAACTATGATTTCTGCAGGCCTTCATCTTCGAGATGACTACAATAAGAACATATTCCTGCAGCAGTGCTGTGATCCCATCATAAGTTTGTGATGAAAGTGCAATTTGCCTATTCAAAAAAAATAAAATTGGGGGGGGTGGGGAGTAAGTATTGCACATGGGAAAAAAAGAATTTGTATTTTTTTAAAAACATTACAAACAAAGTGTGAGAACTCTGAGTTCTGTAGATGGACAGCAGCGTTACCTGGCTGTTCTCCCTCGTGACTGATAAGTTACAGCTCTATTTTGATAATCACGGCTGGTGAGATAACTGAGACAAAGGAGGGGCTTTCTCCTCCTGCAGAAGTGCCTCCCCTCAGGTAAAGCAACTCACTTGTTCATAAATTGACCCATTGACCTTCTAATCACTGACAAATTATCCACTGCTTTATTCTACAGTCTTCATTATGCACTGTTATTAAACAGACTAATTTCTTTTTTATTAGGACAGGATCACTGAGGTGCAATAATGACCCTTTTGAGCAGCTTCAGCGAGGGGCTAGAGAAGCATTTCTATGCTTTTTACCCAAATTTCAGTCTATTGCAATAGTTCAGTGGCTGTTTTCCAGCCACTTGTGATGCAGAGTGTGACACTGGAGGCCTTTCAGGTGTTGTTTTATGGAATGTTACTGTTCTAAAAGTCAAAAAACCTATGGGGGAAAAGTCTTCCTACCAGGAATACAAAAACCACCCGAGTCACTTCCCCAGCCCTTCCTCCACCTGCCTGGATGGAGCCACAGCCCTGATCCACCCTTCCTCGTGGAGCCGTGGCCTCGGCATGGGAACTGGCGGCTGGTTTTGTGTGCATTGCTGAATGGGGTCGGGCTCTCCTCGCGGAGCTCTGTGCAGGTGAAAGGGGTTGTGGCTGCGCAGCGGGTGACCTCTCTGACCGCTGAGTGACAGGGCAGCCCGAGCCTGGGCTCTGCAGCAGACTTGAAGCAAGTCTGGAGGGAAAATAAGCAGGAAACGTGTTTTGCCTAAAAAAACAGAGATAACTTGATGTTGCTTGTATGATATTTTTTAGCTTTTCCCATCAGTCTTTTCACTACAGCATTTCCAGTTTTTCAAAGGATTTATTGTGAAGGTATAGGGAGCGAAGGGGAGGGCAAACAAATTAGGGGTTTAAAATTACTATTAAGTATCTTATTTTCAACCCCCCCTGACTGAGATCCTTAGTTCAGAAAGAAAGAAATCAATGAACCATAGTCTGCATTTTGAAAGAGAACTAGTGAGCTAAAGTTTCCAATGCCAAACACCTTAAAGAAACTCAATTTTTCAGAAAGCTGTAAATTCCTCCATTTTACACAGATGTTTCCTTTTTGACATTTCCAATGGGGTAGAAAATGCTGGGATGCCTAAAATAAGTCTGAAAGGCTTAAAGTTTGATAAATTTTTATTTCCCAATGTCCTTTCAGCTATGAAGGGTTGGAATTCATTGCACTTTAGAATGTATGAGCTAAAAAAATTCCAAATTCACTATTTCCCCAAGATTTATTTTAGAAGTTGATGATGCAGAGAAGTTACCAGCACCGCTGAGTGAACAAGTAGATTGAGTCAAAAATTAGCCCTTACCAGGCTTCTGAGAAGCTTGGTATTTGCTCTTCTTCCTCCTCCTTTGCGCCAATTTGAATTCGTTTGACTCTGAGCTGTGTCATCAGGAGCAGGACTCCTGTGTACTCAGATGGGGAACATTCAGTACGTCCTGCATGTGAAATCCTAACGGTTCCCAAATTACCATGCAAACCTTATCTGACTCTTCGGAACAAAAACTCCTCTATTGCGTGGACTGCTTTTCACCAACCATGTTGGTCCTTCTTTAGTCCCTTGTATTGTTGGCATTAGAAAAACTTAATGTGTGATGCAGAACCTTGGTGGAACCCTCCAGGTTGTGAGGATCACCACGTAGAGAAATAGAAGTGGGACTCGGGCGACAACACGTGGTGCAAATGCTATGGTGAAGCGTTCCTCTGCTGGAGGACAGAGGCCTGAAGTGCGTGAGCCTTTCCATTAGTGAGTTTGCCACTAATCTCTTTAGAACTGAGAGGTTAATTTATTCTTCAATGGGAGCAGGGGTGGGTGCCTCATCCATATGGTTGTAGCGCTTAAACACCCTCCAGTGTCAAACGCAGAACTTCAACAGCCTAAAGCCCCAGTGGTGTGGAACACGGAACAGAGAACTTGCATTTTCAGGGGTTCCAGTTGCTCCAGCACTGCTCATCCTCGGTATCTCTTGAGGGGCTCCTGCTTTCCTCTAAGCACAGGGAGAGAGAATGCCAGTCAAGTCTTTGCCAACCTGGGTTTCATCAGTGTTTGTAGGACTGAGCTTAGTCAACATGATCTCTTAGAAGACTGTCGGTGAAAAAGCACAAAGCCAAGTTAGATTTGTTGAGATGAAAGGCAAATAACTCAGTCAACTGATGTGTCGGAAGAAACCCGTGATAAATTCTTGCAGACCAGTGGGTATTTCTTAAGCCACTGGTAGGGGGAAGCTCTGGGTATTTTAGTCTGAAGTCTTTTGTTGCAAGATTTTAAAAAAATAAATAAATGAAGTGAAATCAAAGGCTTGGGTTTGCATGATGGGAGCTCCGGGGAGCTCGTGCACGGCGATTAGCATCGCTCACAAAAAGTACTCTCTGTTCAGGTTCACAGAATTATTTCCCCGTTATCTTTGTTGTCGATGGCATGATTGTATATAGATTTCCACAGAAGAGTTCTGTTATTTTGCAGTCGAAGGGACCTGTTGTATTGTTTGAGACGCACTTGTTCCAATGCTGAGTGCTTTCCATCTGTTTTCCTATTTCCTTCCTCTTGGTAGGAGCAGCGTTTCCTCCTCTTCTTGCACCGCTGGACGGGTGGGGAGGGAGATTCCGTGCAAAGCCTTGCTTAGTTCTGTTGTGGGATGTGGCCCAAGATTTAAGCTCTGTCTTCAGGAAAAGCAAAGGGGAAAGACCGGAGGAAGAATGATTTGTGTGTGTTTGTTGCCAAGGCTTTTGGAGAAAGCATGTTATAAGGAATAAGTTCTTTATTGTGAGGGTGGGGAGGCCCTGGCCCAGGCTGCCCCATCCCTGGAGGGTTCCAGGCCAGGTTGGATGGGGCTGGGAGCCCCTGATCCAGTGGGAGGTGTCCCTGCCCAGGGCAGGGGTGGGACTGGATGGGCTTGGAGGTCCCTTCCAACCCAAACATTTCTGATTCTTTGAAGGCTTTACAGAAAGGGAGCTTGGATGGAGCAGAATCACTGTGCCAGTCTGAGATAGACAGAACTCTTCCAGGCTGCCAGCCTCTCCTGCCTGTGTTAAATAAAAGCAGAGAAAGAAATAAGAAGGAGAAGGGTCTGGAAAGAAAGGTGGATTTCCCAGAAGAGCACAGGGGACTCGGCATCGCAGGGCAGTGGCAGCGGGATCTGTCTGCTGCTGACCCCCGGCTGCCTAAAACAGTTCTTTTGTAACCTTGTCCTCCCCTCAGAGCTGTACGGTATAATGGATTTCTTTAAATTAATAATGCGTAAAAGGAGATTTACACCACAGTGCTAAAATATTGTCTTTGCCTTTTATTCATGCATTTGTCACTGTAATCTCTAATAGAGGTGTTCAGCGAGGGGATAAATAATGAAGTGTAAAAAACTCTGTCATCATCCAGAACCATTTGCAAATTCATCACCAATATTCTTTTGGAAGCAGAGACAGAGGGGAATGAAAAATATATCCCGGTGCTAATATATCTCACTGATTTCCATCTCCCGTTTATTCAGAGAACCTACTTTGAGCTATGATAGAATGGGAATCCTAGAAATTGCTATTCCTTCTAAAGACAAGTCTGAGGCTGCTGCCCAGCCTCTCAAGCGACAGATTAAATACAGTCAGTGAATCCTGAGGAGAGTCAGACATAATACACTTACCTTCTGCTTTTTGATTCATTAGGGTTTAAATTATTTGGTACAAAGTAATTAGGGAGTTGTAGCAACTCATATGCATTTAAGCTGTATGAAAGCTTTTAAAGACATGTTTAAAAGGCAAGAAAATCAGATATTTTAAAGTAGAAATCCTTTATAGAGACTGAAATAAGTGAGAAGAGCCATCCTGAAACAGATGCGATTCCTCATCTTGTTCAGATTCCTTTAACCTTTGTAAAAAATGTTGCAACTCCAGAATTATGTAATTGTGGGTTTGGAACAAAAGAAAATGTTTTCTTGCAAAAGAGCTTCCCTTGTCGTGCTCACTGGCCATCCGAGCCTGTGAGTTATTACAAAATTTAGAGGGCAAAGACTGTTTTTTTCATCAATGATGTGTGACCTTATGCAGGGTTATTTGGGTAAGGTCATGATATCACGAAGGGTGAGATAAAGTGAACAAGGGCCATTTTAGCCTGGAGCAGAGGAGGCTGAGGGGAGACCTTATTGCTCTCTACAACTACCTGAAAGGAGGTTGCTGAGAGGTGGGTGTTGGTCTCCTCTCCCAAGTGACAGGAGAAGAGGGAATGGCCTCAAGCTGTGCCAGGAGAAGTTCAGACTGGACATTAGGAAAAATTTCTTCACAGAAAGGGTTCTCAAGCATTGGAACCACTGCCCAGGGAGGTGGTGGAGTCACCATCCCTGGTGTTTAACAGACAGATAGATGAGATGCTTGGGGACATGATTTAGTAGCAGACAGGTACGGTTGGAGTCGATGATCTCTAAGGTCTTTTCCTACCTAATGATTCTATGATTCTGTACCTTTTACTGGAGCCTTTGCGATTGCACTGGTACAAACTGGGTAGTTGGATTGAACCCAGCTTAACTCCTGGCATCCAAACTGGCAAGAAGCGAGGGGAGGAACTTGGTTAGAGGCTGGGTTTGGGGAGTGGGTTCCTACCTATACGTCCTGAGCGATGTTCTTCCTAATCTCTTGTGGCAGAGACCGGTCTGTGATTTCACTCTTGATCAGATGTCTGCACGGCAGCAGTGCTGCAGTGGAAGGCTTTTTGGGGCGTGAAATGTTTGAACCTAATCTCAATACTGAGGTAGTGACAGTGTGTGGTGTAGACTGAGCTTAAAAGTGCTGGAATTCAATGGCCTCGGCTGTTCCGTGTGGGATTGCTCCCTGCTGCCAAGCCAGGGCTCGGCTAGGACCAGCGAGCAGGCTGAAAGCAGAATGTAGTAGCACTCTGCAGCGGGGGAGAAGATGAAATATATCACAAGATAATAAGAAAATAAACCATTAAAAGGCTCTGTTTCCTATTATCATGTGGTTTTATGTTAATGAAGTTGTTCCAGGCCTGTTTGAGTTTAACTCAAGCAGGGGAATATGAGTAATATGAAAAATATGTGGGGACGAAGACCCTAAGTTGAAAAGTCTGCAAAACATTTAATGTTTTCATTCACCACACATTTCAGAAGAAGATATAAAGCAGCCAGAAAGCGGTACGGAAAAAAGCATTAGGAGCCAGATTTTCCTTTTTGTGATCTCTGGATCCCCGAATCCATGTTTCCAAAGCAGGACGACCCTGAGGCGGGTGGTGGGGACGAGCGTGGGGAGGGTCGGGGTCAGGTTCATTTACTCTGCTTACCCTTCCTGGTCTAAATGCTTTGATGAACCATAAAACGCCAGAGAAGATGACACGAGTGCTGTCTCTGCAGAGGGTACCTGTCCAGAGCCAAGTGCTTTAAACGGTTAATTGACGTACAAAAGATGAGAAAATATTGGAGGGAAGAGCTTGGGAAGCAGCTTTGATCAGAAAAATGGAAAACCATGAAAATGCCCAGAGACTTGAATATTTTTATAGTGTTTGATTTCAGAAAAAGTAAAAAATTTAGCTCTGACCTGAAATGACCTAAATTGAGTAAAAGGAAAAGAGAAAGCATGAAAGGACTAAGACGTCCCAGATTTAGGAAAACAGATTCTATTGTTAACTGAGTTGATCTAAATGTTTTTGAATTTTTTTTTCAGTTAATTGAGAACCTCGAATAAAAACTCTGTTGCCAATTAATATATACCGAGCTCTTTAAACTGATTTTTGCACTGAGAATAGACAAAAAAATTAATGTTTTTTGGATAGCAGAGATCGTATCCAGGAATTGAATGGAAAACGTTCCCTAACACGTGGGGCAGCAGGAGGAGGCTTCGACAGCTTTTAGCATTTACTGTACCTGGTTGTCCTAGTGCTTCTTCTTGCTTCTTGCTCGTTTTGCTCTCTCTGTCTCAGAGCGGTAGGAGCTCCAGGTCGTGCATCACGCCTCGCTTGTGGTCAGCCAGGAGAGGGGGAGGTGTGGTTTGGGTTGATTTTTGTTTATTTTTTGTTTTCTAAAGTAACTTTGCTTTCTATCTTCCTGCTGGGTATAACAAGCGTGGTAAAGCTGGGGACTCTGAATCTGCGCCTTGCCCCAGGCACATAAAAGAGGGTTTTTCTCTCTTCCAAAGTGAGACATCTGTGTTCTCAAAGCGAAATCTCTTAAAAATCAAAACAGAGATAAAGATTGAAGGAAAATAATTTTTTTAAATGCTCTTTCAACAAGAGAACTTTCCTCGATAACTTGCAACGTCCTGAACTGACCATAGAATTAAAGGCACTGAACACAAAGTCTGGTAAGAAAGTAGATTTTCAGGCGAGATGCAAAGTGACTTATGGAAAAGGGGGACAGAATAGGAATGAAAAGGAAAGTGCTTAGCACCAAACTGGGTGCAGAAGTGGAGTCTGAAATCTGGTGCTGCACAACCTAAGTTTAAATGCTAAAAAAAGACAATAATTGAAATTTATTTGTTTATTTAAGAAGTATTCTGTGCAGGGTATAGCACTTGCCTGAGCATCTGGGAGGAGGAGTTTTGTTCTTATTCTGAGCAGATGGAGTTATTAATACGCAATATTAGAGGACAGCAGCTGTATTTAGCTCTAAATAAAAATAAAATGCTAATTTGGGTTGTTGTATTTTCAATGCATCTGTGTTTTTTTACTAAAAAATAAACAGTGAAAAATAACAGTCATTTA
This sequence comes from Clamator glandarius, assembly GCA_033459285.1. Taxonomy (NCBI): domain Eukaryota; kingdom Metazoa; phylum Chordata; class Aves; order Cuculiformes; family Cuculidae; genus Clamator; species Clamator glandarius. The sequence continues at coordinate 1,216,001 of JAUNZM010000452.1, read as the reverse complement.
GACACCTGTCCCGGAGTGTGAAAATCTCTCCTCTTAAAGAGAGAGCTTCAAGTTCCCTTTGGTAGCAGTTGATATTTCAAACAATGCGGGGCTTTTGCTGACCGGTCACAAGCAAAATGTAAATATATTTTTACCTTAAATACGTTTCTTAATACTAGCTTTAAAGGCTGAAAAATCGCTTGTTGAACTGCAGTTGGCTGCTGTACGTTGCGGCCTGGCAAAGTCCATGGTGCAGGGAAGAGAAGTCCTTGCGTTTGGTGTTTCTGGGCAGTCTGGAACGCGAGTCGTTTTGCTGTGGGACCCAGCCAGACACAAGTATTTCCATCAGGAGTGATGCAGCGGGAGGAAATGTTGTGTTGTGTAGAGATCTGTCCAGGGCTAAGGAGAGTTGTATCGAGTTGTATCATAAATCCTTCTGGATTTCGCTGTTGGATCTCAGTGAAGATCTGCAGCATCAGCAGTGAAAGGAGGATCTGGCCTGGGCTCACGTGGGCTGAGAAGGTCGCAGAACAGAGAGGCAACCACTGGGTGTTCATTGGGTGGTTAACTTCATTTTGTTCCTCAGACTGGTGATCCCCACCTGTGAGTGAGGACACAGTGATGCTGAACATGTGAGTGAGGAGACGGGGATGCTGAACATGTGAGTGAGGACACAGGGATGCTGAACATGTGAGTGAGGAGACAGGGATGCTGAACATGTGAGTGAGGAGACGGGGATGCTGAACATGTGAGTGAGGACACAGGGATGCTGAACATGTGAGTGAGGAGACGGGGATGCTGAACATGTGAGTGAGGAGACGGGGATGCTGAACATGTGAGTGAGGAGACGGGGATGCTGAACATGTGAGTGAGGAGGCAGGGATGCTGAACATGTGAGTGAGGAGACAGGGATGCTGAACATGTGAGTGAGGAGACGGGGATGCTGAACATGTGAGTGAGGAGACGGGGATGCTGAACATGTGAGTGAGGAGACGGGGATGCTGAACATGTGAGTGAGGACACAGGGATGCTGAACATGTGAGTGAGGAGGCAGGGATGCTGAACATGTGAGTGAGGAGGCAGGGATGCTGAACATGTGAGTGAGGAGGCAGGGATGCTGAACATGTGAGTGAGGAGGCAGGGATGCTGAACATGTGAGTGAGGACACAGGGATGCTGAACATGTGAGTGAGGACACAGGGATGCTGAACATGTGAGTGAGGAGGCAGGGATGCTGAACATGTGAGTGAGGAGGCAGGGATGCTGAACATGTGAGTGAGGAGGCAGGGATGCTGAACATGTGAGTGAGGAGGCAGGGATGCTGAACATGTGAGTGAGGAGGCAGGGGTGCTGAACATGTGAGTGAGGAGACGGGGATGCTGAACATGTGAGTGAGGAGACGGGGATGCTGAACATGTCACCGAGGATGCTGGCAAGGCTCGTGAGGCCAGTCTGTAGGAGAGGCTGTAGTCAGGCCAAGAGCTTCTTTCTTCATCTCTTTCCTTCAGGTCCTCTCACAGTCGTGCTCATTAAGGCAGCCAAGGAATGGGATGGGGAAGAAGGGCTCCTCTCTGACAGGGATGCTGTTTCACCATCACCTTTAGAACCTGGTCGGGTTGGGTGACACCGCTGAGCTGGCCCTGGAACAGATTACTCCAGACGCTTGTTCCACGCAGCACAGATTTTAAATAGAAAGCTGCTTGTTAGCATTAATGCTCTTCTTCCATAAAAACCGAGTTCTTAAAAATTGGAAGGTGGTTTGTTGTATCGCGCATGAGGCCAGAGGAACCTTGGTGAGCGCTGAGGGTGGGCAGTCTGCCCTAGAACCGGGGTGAGCGCTTTGCACCCAGAACGGCTCCTGTTCCAGCTTTGATGTTTCAATTCTTAGAAGCTGCAAACGGGACAGAACAGCTTCAGGGTGGAAGAGCCTAAATTGGCACAAGGTGGGCGCTGGGTGCTGTCGGGAGCGCGGGGAAGACGGCGGCAGCTGGAATCCCTTAGAGCCCCGGTTATTACTGTATCTGAGCTGCAACATTAAACGGGAATATCACCTTGCCTTCTGTTTGCTGAAATGAATTAAGTGACAGGAAATCATGGATTTCCGAACCTGGCTTTCCTTACGACATTCCTTGCTGCAAAAGGAGAACTAAACCGGTGAAAGTGGGTAACAAGAAACAGGTTCTAAAATTGTTCTGTGTGGTAAGGGCGAAACACCATCAACCTGTTCGGTAGCAGCTCCGCTGCTTTCAAAAGAGGATTTTAAAGCAAGATAAAGTGTGGTTGATGGACTGGGGAGTGCAGAGATTGGATTTTAGTGGGTTGCAGTAGGTTTTAACATTGAGGGGTGGTGCCAGCATCCCCACAGAGCACTGCAGAATTGGTGCTCACACGCCAGGTGACAGCAGCCCCAGTCACCGCGTTGGGTTCTTTGTGTTTTCATAACCGGGGGGGAAAAATCCACTTCTGAAAATGCTCCCTTAAGCCCCTTCGTAGGTCACAGATGGAAAAAAAAAAAGCAGCGAAAACTTTCAAAGGAGATTTTTGGAATTCTCACCATGGTTTTGTTATCTTCCTCCCTTTCAATGGTCTCACTGTTGGAGCTGCTTCAGTGGGAGTTACGGACCGATGGGACAGGGCAGGACTGACAGAATGGGCTTTCTTTGCCCCTGCTCTTACAATACAGGAGGAACATTCACAACTATTGCAAAGATTCATTCTTATCCCTGTTCCTTCGTGACCGCAGAGCCTGTGTGAGTCTCCTTCCTCGCGCATTCGTATGGGAACAGCATTTCTTCAGACTTCCCTTTTTGTCTTTTTGCTTTTTTCCTGTTTCTGCTGATGCTGGTTTTCAATTTAAAAATCACAGTCCAATGCTGGGATTGTTCTGGGTTCCTGCAGCCTGGTCAGAAAGACCTTGCCATTACCAAAAATTAAATTTTCAGAGAGTGTAATGGCTGAGTTTGGAGTGAATCTGGTTGGGTTTAGGCTGTATCTTTTTCCATGTTCAGAAACCTGAAATTAGAAGCCATGTTAAAGCAAAAGCCTTGGGGCTTTGTGCCAGGAGGCAGCGTGTGTTGCACTGATGGTTTCTTCGTTTCCAGGCACAAGTGGCCAGTTCTCTCTGCTCTGGAAGCCAATGGTTTGCAGGGGCTGCTGCTTTGGAGGTGGGACAGGCAGATTCAGCCAGATCCCAACAAAACGTGGTTACTCAAACTCCTCAAGGGGAGGGAAGAGAGGCCTTTGGGAATGAGCATTGATCAAACCAATGGTGTTTCCAAGGATTTCCAAAGCTGGTCTCTGAAAGGCGCTGCCGGTTTAAGGTCTTGCCATTCCTGCTGTCTCTCTCGGAAGCCGCAGGAGGGATGGCAGAGCTGGGAATACCTCTGCTTCTCACCCAAAGCGTCGCCTTTGCCACCAGTTCTTGAGTTTCTGTACCCAAAGCTGCTTGAGGAGCAACTCTGGGTGGGAGGGGAGGGCAGCCCGAGATGGAAACTTGAACTTGGGCTGCTGCAAGTCCCCACAGCCTGTCTGGAGCCTTGCTGTAGCCTAGGAAGTCAGAGGAACAGGCTCCTGAACCGCCTTGGCAATTAAAAAGAAAGGAATGCATGGGTCTTAATGGAAGTACTTCTAAGCTGTAGTAGTGACTCGTTGTTTCTCCTGCTTTCCTCCTTCTCCTGCACCTTTGTGCCTTCCATATGCAGCTTGGTGCTCCCGTTACTGCCTAATTTCTTTCTCTGTCCTTTTTTTCCCTGCCTCAGCAGCTTAAAGAAAAAAAAAATCCTTTCTTTCCTAGCCCTGTGGCTGTGCTCTCCTCTCCTCTGCTCGTGTCCCAGAGCCGTGCTCGGGTCAGCAGCAAGCTAACGCTTTTGTCAGCGTGATTAATAGCGCTGTGGATTGTCGTTAATTCACTGGCTAATGACTGCAACTCTGGCCGCTCCTGGAGTAATCGGGTGATGTATGTGGGGAGCGCGCACCTCATGGCAGAGGTGAAAATCATTTCGACAAGTCAAATATTGTCACAGGGAACAAATGGCTCTCCCTGTTAATAAAAATTAATGAATTTTTTTTACCACTGGCCTGCTAAATGAAGCTGTGGAGTGACTGAGCGGAGGGGACAAGCTCGGTGGAATTAAGCACTTTATTTGATGGTTAAAACTATAAACATCTTTATTACGGTTGTGATAGGATGTGGCAAGTGGTGTTGGGGATTTTGTTTGTGCTCCAGAGAGGTTTGTTCAGATGCATGGAGGCTTTTTTGAAAGTTTGTGTCTGTGTTTGCATTGGGAGGGAGAAGAGAGTGAGAAAACAAAAGAGGTTTGGTCTGGTAGAGTGAGGATGAATGTTTAATATTAGTAAGAAGCGGGTCCTTCCTTTGCTTCATTCTTTCAGAGTGTCCTGGCTGCTCCTGGGCACAGGACTTTGGCAGATCCATCTCTCCATGTTTGCCATCTCCAAGCCTGGGCACGGAGACGTCGTCTGGGAGAGCTCATCCTCATCCCCAGTTGCTGGAGCCCAGGCTGGAACATGGCATGAGCGAGCAAGAGATGCCAGCAGCATCCTTGAAGTCAGAATTTTGAGGCTGTGGCCATAGCCAGCACTGAATTCCCTGCTAACCGATGGGCTGCTTCTTGTAGGTGGTTATGGAAGGGTTTGGGCTTGGTTTCGTGAGGACATCTGATTGTGTCTGTGCTGATGAGAAATGTTGGGTCCTACTGGCGAGGTAATTGCTGTATGGATGCAATTATATAAAACATACAACACTGGGTACGCAAGGTGCAGCTGGTACCTCAGATCCCAAAGAGCCGAGGGGGATGCTGCCCAACCCCGCGCCGTGCTGCGTTTGGGAACTGCTGCAGGTAGATGCACTCTGATGAAAATCATCAAGGAACTCAATCAACTCCTTTTTGCTTGCGTTAGCTGCAATTTTTATACTCTTGCCAAGCTGACCATTTGAAAATCCCAGTATTAAGTAGGAAACAGATGTCAGGTAACCCTGCACTAAGGCCTGATTTGTTTTATCAGATACGTGTGGGAAATCTTACAGTGATTTCACCATTCAAGGGCCGTTTATGTAACGAAAAATACCACTTGATCTGTCAGATCCTTAACATTTTCTGAGTTATCATATATTTGACTATTTAGGGAATACAAAAAAAGGGAGAGATTAGAGAAGGAAATCTCAGGAAAGCTTTAAAATAGACAAATAAACAAATTGCCTCAAGCTGCATCCTACAAGTTCTTCTGTTTTCTGCAAAGCTGTTCTGACAGAGGCTCTCTTGGTGAATACAAGGAGAAATAGTTGTACTACTTAAAATACTTTGCTTTCCACACCAAGGAGTAGAGGCTGTCCTGGGAGAAGTGAAAGGCTTTGGAAAATTTGGGTTTTGATGCCCTCAATGAGCTCTTTGCTGTCTGAATTCAATTGTACGTGTGTGCCGCACCCAGGGAAGCGATCTCAACAGAAGAACCACAGGAACGCACGATGCCGTTTTTGTGGGTTTAATCCGCTTTCTGTGGATACAATTTTAAGGGCAGCAAAGTTTAGAAATGTGTTTAAATCCCTGAACAGTAGCAATCACTTCTTGCCTCAGGCGTTATTATCACATAATTCAGGATGGAGATGCTCTCTTCCACACTAAACACTGAGCAAAGTCTTGGTTTTGACTGTTACCTGTAACTCTTGTTTCTTATGCAAAAAACCATCAGATAACGATGTTCTGTCCAGGTTTTGCTGTCTTCTTTTAGGTGAGGGGTTCTTCCCTTACGTTCTCGACTGCAGCGCCTAGAGGTGAGGGTGGATGAGGTGCTTAGGGGCATGGTTTAGGGATTGGTGGGAATGGTTGGACTCGACGACCCGGTGGGTCTCTTCCAACCTGGTTATTCTATGATTCTATGATTTTATGAATGAGGAATTTGGTTCCAAACGTGACCAGTTCAGAGATCTCAAAAAAATATGGAACTCCTGGTTTATAATTTCTACATTGAATTGGAGACCGTGGGGATTGTATAAATGCAGAAGAGCAAATGACATCTTGCTGCAGCTTCTGCTTTCGAAGTACATTTTACTGGTGTGCTCAAACACGGGATTTGGCAAATATTTCCTAGGAAAATCTACCCTATTGGGACAGAATAAATTAAAACTTGATTAAGCAATCCCCAATCTGGGTTAAGCGTTACTGTGTTTAGAAACAAATTCTTTGTGGTACACAGGAAACAAAGAGCCTGGCTTTTGAAAAGGCTTTGAAAACTACATTTAAACTGAAAAACTTCTGTAAAAGTCCAGTGGTAATTGGATAAACCAATACTGCCTTAAATAAAGTAGATGTTGTTTTAGCCTTGTCTAGGATGCTGCAGATCTATTAATATTTTTAATAACACAACTGTGACCTTAAATGCAGATATCTGGCACTGGAAAATCAGGCCAAGAACCGTGTGTAAAGAGTTTTCTGATGGGGCTGGATGATATTTGTCGAGTAAATCTTAACTGCTCTGTGGGAGTTTATCAGTATTTCACTTCCAACAAGGAAGGGATTTTTTTTAACAAGGCTAAAATGCTGGTTGTTCCATAAATTTATGCTGAAATATCTTGTACTCAAAGTGATTTGGAAACGTTGAACTGAAATATTTTGGAGCGTGTTAGTAAAACAAGATAAATCTGCAGTTGTTCCTTTCTTCCAAAGAATTAAAAATTCAAAGTTCTATCATTTTTAGGGGATTGCCGTGAGGGGTTTTGAAAGAATAATTCCATATTGCTACCATGTGGTTTCTGTTGGACTCTTGGAGGAGCAGGAAGGTCCCTGAGCCGGGCTCATGGCAGGATTTAGTTTACGTCGTGTTTCCAGCAGAGGAGGCTGGGAGGACAACGTCCCGTGGGAAGAGGTTTGAGCTCTCCTAAAGCAAATGTTGTGGTGCATGTCCCTAAAAGAACCAGTCCAGGAAAAGAATGGTGAAGCTGTCAGAGATCAGGTTTCTTTTCTGTGTTGTCTGGTGGGTTTTTATTGGTTTAACTGTAATTTCCATCATGGTTTTTACTTGAGGGAGCCAATATATCTGTATATGATTCTATACTATAGCTAACACACCCTTCTGCAATTATCCTTGAACTTAATCAGTGAGATTGAACGTTGTCAACTGGGCAGAAGGTACTAATTTTCAAATTCATAGTAAATTTACATCCTCCGATATTCTAAATATCCTTTTGGAGGTGGCTAACCTTGCTCCAAACAGTAACTAACACCAGCCAGAGCTTCTCCTTCCCTCCTGTTCCTAATCGTGGCAGCTTCCTTCACCGGAGCAGATTGACCAGTCCTGACACTCATCTCCTTGCCAGGGCCGTGCAGCTGCTAAAATCCAGGAGCTGAAGAGTTAAGGCACAAATAAAATCTCAAGTTCAGACTGTCAGCTTAGATAGTGCTTAGCAAGGGTCGAGGAAAAAAAGCCAGTTGTGATTTAGAAGAGAAACAGTGAGATTTGACCAATTCCATGGAATACCTTTCTTAGCCCCAGGGCAAGTGGAAGTGGTATATTAACCAAGGAATAGAGTAGAGGAGGAAAAAGGCCAAATCACATTTCTTTGAAACAAAGAGGCTTTTTACCAGGAACAAGCCTTGATAAAAATTACAGTGGCATCGCAAGTCATTTCACCCGCCCTGCCTGAGGCTATATTAAAGCAGTGAGGAAATAGGGGATGCAGCAGCCCTGAAATACAAATACAGTAGTCCCGGGAGCGTTTTTAGTATAAATAATCCTTTTAAGAATAATGTGGTGGCTTTAAATAGGGCCAGGTGGTGGGTGCAACACCCAAGAAGGCTTTGGAAAGGAGCAGAGGGAAGCAGGGTAGCATCCTCTGTCTGGATGGGGTGTGCACCCACGAATGCCCCATCCTCCTTGTGCTCCTGCATCTCCCACGTTCTAAACTCAAAGAGGATCTAATTAAATCAGCTACAGAATCCTGTCAATGGATCTGTCAAGTTAAGCCATAAGAACACTGGTGTGATCGTGAACTGAGCGGGTCTAAAACTGCCGTGGTTTCCTGGCATCAGGTGAATTTCCAGTGGAGATCATGAGATTCCTACAAATGTATCTGCTGCTGTTTGAGTTTTATTTGTAGTTTTGTGGGCAAGTCCAGTAACCCACGCTCAGGAAACCTACCTGTTTCACACAAAGTGTTCAGGAAGGATTACATCCCACTGTCATTTGTTGAACTCGCTGTCATTCCTGTCCTGTCTTTTGCAGAAGAAGCTTAGGAGCCCTTTTGTAGCCAGAAGTGTCTTTTAAATAGATTTTGGTGGGGGAAAAGCTTTAGGATTGAATGTATGCTTAGTTCTTTGTCAGGTACTTTTGTTTTTCTTCCAGAGAGAGGATCTTGGCTTTAAAGAACGCTTGAATGATGAGATAAAAAACACCCTGTACAGGAGCCTCTGCAGAGGTGCTCACAATGCAAACATTTATGGGAACTAGGATATACAAAACGTTTTGTGGAGAAATAGAGATCTCTCTGCAGAGAATGGGATTTAAAAAAAACCAACCCAGTTGTTTCTTACTGACGCTGTTTGACCTGTTAAATTTCCATTTTTTCATAGTAGTTAAGCATCTCTCTAATCCATCAGGACCCTGGAAACTGCAGGAAAGGTTCTTGGCCAGGGATGGAGTTCAATATTGTTCCCATAATATCAGGAACTCGAATCATTAGCCTAACAGTGGGAAATACTTGGTTGACATCATCTAACTCTTTCTGAGTTTTCCTTACTTGCATGTTTGAAACCTGACAGGTTAAAAGTGAGCTGGAAGTTGGCTGGATGAATTTAGTCGGAGAGGTGTCTGGGCCACAAGAGTTTGGTGCAGATTTGAGGGTTTTTTGCTGCCATAGTGCAGGGTTGTGGTGATGTTTGTCCCTCTATACACCTGCATTATCAAATTATGGGCAGTTACCGTTAAGAAAAATCTGTTGGTAATTCTTGCTGTGGAAAAAGGGCTGACAGAAAAGACCTCGAGGTGTCTGGGAGGTGTCCAGGAATCGGAGAAGACAGTCAACCTGTGACCTTCATTGTTTTAGGGCCACCCTTAGGCTTGGTGGGTCTGGAGGCAAGACAAGGAGTACATAAAAAAGCCAGTTGGCGCTGGACATCAAACCCCACAGCATCCCGGGTGCTTGGGAAGCAAGTCTGTGGAAAGAGGGAAAGCCATTTCCAGTCGCTTTTTGAACAGAAGCTTCTGCTCCCGGTCCCCATCTGATCCAAGAAACCTGTCTCTGTGGTTTACGCCTCCCTGGGAGAGAAGCTTCCCTACAGAGTCCCAGCTATTCCTAATCATAGGCTTGGGACAGGGACATGGGATTGTGGCCAAACCACACTTTCTAGTGGAGAAACCAGGGAGGGTTGTGGGGAGAAACTCCAGAGCAGCAGCCAAATCCAGGGCTCTTTCGAGGAACAGGTAATGCAAGCCTGTGACCCCACGCCCAGGAATTAGCTGGTTGGAACGCCTGGAGTCAGAAGCAGCTGGATGTACTGCTAACCCCAGCAGCGCATCGGGGAGGATGCACCAGCCCCAGGTCCTGTCCTCGTCTGTCCCATTCCCAGCTTTGCTGTGTCCCTTCAGCGTGCCAGTTCCTGCTGTTGTATAAAACCTCCTGAGATAAAAGCTTGAGCCGAGTGCTTGGCCACCCTTTGTGTCTCCCGTTCGGGGAGGAACTCGGGCAACCTCTTCTGTACAAAGAAGAGTTTTTGCACATCTTCACTTTTGGGGTTGAAAAAAGCATTCTCGGGTCAAACAGAAGTTGGAGGCTGCTGCAAAAATGCATCCCTGAATTCTGCGATTGAACCCTCCATCGATCGTTTGTAGCCGTAGGAGTACTCGGCTCTGACCCAGTGGGGTTTATGTGCTGGTAAAAGGTCCTGAGCTGAGATGGTTTGATTTGGTTTAACCAGTGCGGGCATTGTAGGGTGGATAATCCCACTTAGCGATGGGACTGTTCAGTCTTCTTGCTGCTGTTCGCAAATAAAAAGTATGTGAGAGAATGAGAAATACTTTCAGAGGCCAAATTTTAAAAACTTGAGTGGGCTGGTCCAGTAGAAAAAAATGCAACAAGTTTTACAGCTTGTTTTGGCTTTGGAATAAAAAGGGGAGGTGGTGGAAAATAGCTTGAAATCTAGAAAATCGGTAAATTTATGCATATATGAATTTAAGAAATAGCTTTATGGTGTTATCAGTGTTGAGGGAAATGTGGCTGGCAGAGTTCAGCCTCACTCAGGACGGTGTAAAAATGGTATGAAACGGTTTTTCCCTGGTTTTGCCGAGCTCTGCTGTTTGCCACACGTTATAAAACTGGCGAGCTTTGGAATTTTTTGGCCAGGGCTGGAAAATCCAACTTATATTGTGACATTAGCCTGTGTGCCTCTGTGCCTGTGAAAGCAAAGCCCTGCTTTTGACACCCACCTCACGGCGCAGCCCGCTGTCCTGCATTGATTCCCTCCTTCCCTTTCATTCCGCAGAGTCTGCGGACACTGTCCCTTCCCCTGCTCTGCCCTCCCTCCTCTCCTCCACGCCTGGGGTATGTTTGCCCGCCTCACGTTAGGAAATATAAATTGTTATCGATTAATATTAATATTTAGCATGTTTGTGAAAATGTCTTTTCCCAGCGCTATTAATCTGCATTGTTAATAATGCCAGGACTCCTGTTCTGGACCCTGGGGAACCCACAGTGAGTGGAATGACAATGAGACGGTGACAACAGCCGAAAAGCTTTCGCTTGGCAAAGATGTGAATTCCAATTGCAAGGTCTCCTTTTGGAGACTTACAAACGCTTTATTCTTGTTCTATGGTTTGACATCCAGGACTGAGAGAAATATCCAGCGTCGTTTGTTAGGTTTTGGAGAGCTGCTCTCTCTGCATTTAGTTTTCTATTCTAAATAGGTAACGTTTCTCTGAGCGCAGAAATTTATCTTGCTGTTGATCTTGAAGTTCCACTTTACTGCATTTCTAGCAAAGATTTTTCTGTAGAATTGGGCCACTTCTGCAGTGACAGAGATTATTTTAAGGGGAGTTGCTTTGTAGCAAAAATAAGCAAATCGCTGCGAAGCAATTAGAGTTTTTCTTTTTGAAGTGGGGGTGTTTTCTTCCACCTCTTCCCTTCCTGATTCTCTTGCTGCTGTGTTATTTCTATGGATGCTTCACAAACGTTTGTTCAGACTGTACATTTCTTGTGATGATTCGTCGGAGCTTTTATGTTGTAAATAGTTTAGAGACACAAATCCCAAAGACTGATGTATTTTCCAGTAGCTTTTTTTTTTTAAGAGAACCTACTTTATCTACTGCATCCAAATATACACTGCATTGATTTTTTTTTCCTTAATATAGCACATTTGGCAGAAAGCTCAAATTCAAACATAAAACAGATCAGGTGGGGTGTAGTTATGGACAATAACATTCTCTTAAGTTTGATTCTAAAAGGATCTTACGTGGAAATATTTTTGATGCCTGATTGAACAAGACTTTTACTGGAAATACAATCTGGGCATTTAGGGGAGAGTAATTTGGACACTTTCCCTGCTGGTTTTACTAGAGGAAAATGAGTATTAAGGAACATATTGCAATACTGTTTCAAGCTTTATTCTTCATTTCTGTCAGCAGAAGTCCCTTAATAAAAGAAAACACTTAATTTTTTACTTAAAACCAAAGCTGCATTGAACCTTTAATATACCTGTTTTTACAGCAACTTCTGAAGCAACTGATTTTTAGAATGAGCATCTGAAAATACAACTGATCCCCTTTCCTGCTCTGCATTCGGTCCTTGCCTGTTCTTCCAGCTCGCTGCTCATGGGAGAGGGGGGTTTGTGCTGCTGTTTAAGGAAAGAACTTGAGGCTGATTTGAGAGTCACCGTTACAGCCAAGGCAAAACAGACTGTAAATGTGAAACCTGAAAATCGAATATACAAAGTAAACATGGAAAAGGTGTTATGTCGGTTTTGATCCTAGTCCTTTTGCTTTGTGTTCGTCCTCTCGTCTTCTCCCCCACTCATCCCTCACTGTCTTCAGTGCTGAATAACCCTGCAGTTCTTAGCGTGCTCCCGGATTCAATTGCTTTTTAATGCCTACTGCAGCAGCTCGGCGTCGGACAGAGGTTCAGGGAAGTCCTGGGTGTCCCTAAGCACCACTGCGAGCTCAGAGTCACTTGGGTGTCGGGCTGCGACGCTCAGACCTGTGGGAGTTCCCTCTCATGAGACAAGCCCACACTGCTCGCTCCTTTCCTCTGCTAAATGTTTTGGCTCTTCCCCTTTGGATTTAATTTCAGTGACATGGATAAATAAAGATTTCCATGAGTTGCCCTGCTGCTGTGGGTTTTTTGGGACGTGTAATTCACACGGGTTTATTGGAGCAGAGCACCACAAAGGGCTGTTACTGTATTGCAGTGAGCCGGGCAATTGGAGCTTTGGACCACTGGGTCTGTGCTACCTGATCTGGTTTCCAGGATGCTGTTCACACAATCAGCATCGTCTTGCGCATTCCTGAAGTTCTAGGCTTCATAGAGTGCAAGTAAAATATAATTACAGTGTTTTAAGGGAAAATATAGGCCAACCAGCTGGGAGAGCTGGAGTTTGGATGTCTTCTAGAGCTGTGAAGGATTTGTTATGGTATCAGCTCAGGGCTGACTCTAAATTTGAATGATTTGAGGTTAGCAGGGTCTGAATCTGAGTTTTCTACTTGCGCCACTTGAGTGGGAATGTGAAATACCAGATCTTCACCCAGAACCATTCTGACTGCCCCTAGTTCCTTTGACTTGTAACAATTTGGGAAGGGGGAATTCAGAGATACCCAAAGGGAAGAAAAATATGATTTCAAGCTGATATTTCTAGGTGTGTTCAGCATCAGAGAGGGAAAAAAAATAGGCAATATCACAGAAGGTTGTAGCAGAGATCCCCATTAAACAGAGAAATTAAATAGAGGATTGCATTAGCAGTATGATTTCTCAAAACAGATCTTGTGGTGCTCCCTCAGCACGGTGGCATGTTGGCAAAACCGCTTCCCATTTGCAACCACTTCCCTCCCGACACATTTATCACCCAAGACTTTTTTTCAACTGTAAAACTTGTGATGATGAAGGGTTTTCAGGAGTGAATGAAAGAGCAACAAAGATGTTTCTAAATGTTCATTGAGAGCAGAATTAACTTTTCCTGCTGCGGCAGTTAGAGTTTTATGGAAAACCTTGGAAAGCCTCACCCCGTAGTCCAACAAGCATGCGGAGCGCTGGCCCCGCGTGCGGACAGGAGGTTGCCCTTTGGCATTTTCTGTTTTGGTTGCTTTCTGTGGTGCTTTCTGACAGCTTCCCCTGGAAAACGCTGTGGATACCCACCAGCACGGCTCCAGTGGGGGAGCAGGGTTCTTGCAGGGAATGGAAGGAAGAAATTGAGGCTCAAGAACCTAAAGTAATTGTCCTTCCTTCACAGCCATCACAATATTGTCTGGGGATGGAGGAAAAGCCATATCTGTATGGCTGTGAAGGATCTAATGCTTCAGTCCCATCCTTAATGAAAGAGAAATAATGTTGCTGTAGTTCTGGCATGAATTTGCATCCTTTCTGGCAGGAGGAGACTCAAATATTTCAGACTTACTTCCAGAGATGGTCTTGTGTGGAATTTTAGGTCTTTGGCTTAAATAGACAAACCTTGTGAAGTGTTACTAACCCAGCCGTTCTTTTCTGTGGCTGATGGAGGGAATCGTGCCTTTGCTAGGTGAACTCCCTTGCCCGCAGTTGGTTGCCTTCACCAGTAACGTGACTGCAAAACCACCCCTAGATGAACCACGTAAGGGAGTCTCCTTGAGGACTGTGTCAGGCACCTTGACTTTATTTCGACGCCGCGGTTCTCAAAGCCTGCAGGAGCCCTGCATCCCGGAGCACGTCGGCCCGTGTGCCACCAGGTGCCAGCTCCTGCTGCTGCCAAGGGCTTGGAATTCATGGAACTGTGGCTTTGTATGCTGGGCCAGCCAGATGCAATCCAAATGGGGATTGGGTTTCTGATTTTCTATTGTATTTCAGCTGTGGCCATCAGGTGGCAATCTGATCACTGAGATCATTCGCTGTTCTGAAGTCCCTCTTTGGGTGGCTGCTGTCTGGTGCTTTGGAGTGGCCTTTATGATTTATAGATGTGTCTTGGAAGGTCTGGTCTGTGCCTGGCTGTCAGCATTCCACCCTGTTCAGGATGAAGTGGGAGCAGGGAGCAAGGTTCATGCAGAATTCTGAGCGGAGTGAGGTGGAGTGTAGGGTAGGTACTTGTGGTAACACCCCCAACGTGAGTTATAGATGGGCTCACGATATCCAGAGGTGATGAACCCTGGCAGTTGTTGGCAGCAGTTACTCACATACTTGCTAAATGTAAGTATTTGTGCTCCTGGCTGAATTAGGCTGCGATGTTGACAATTCATTCCAGCTCTGCTGGTCTACAAGTCAGTCATAAAAATGACTTTATTTTTGTTGATGAAACATCCCGAGTGTACAGCAAATAGAGAGAGAGCTCCGTCACCCCGCAGCTAAAGATGTAGGCAACCTCATTTTCTGGAGGTGTGAAATACTCAGTGCTGTCTTTCCAGTTTAAGTATATTGGGGATTCTTTTGTTTGAGGGCTGGGTTTTCTTTTCTAAAGAAAAATCCGTACAGTGCAGGAGCCTCGAGCCTCTGTGGAGTTGTAAAGGTGGTGGAGATGTCCTTCTTTGGGCTGGACAAGAAGCCTGAGGTCACTCACTGCTCTGCCTCAGGAGTCTGAAGTGGAAGGGAAGCCCCGGCCAGCGGGTATTTTTCTGATTATGCCTTTTGCATTATAACAGCTCAGTAACGAACAGTTCTAGACAGCACAGTTTTGATGCCTGTAAGCGTTTCTAAACTTACAGCTAGAGATGAGTTACAAAGTTTGAGTAATTAAGTAAAAAAGCCTTTCAACAACCGGTTAATCCCTAAGGAAAAGGAGTCTATCGGTCTCTCACGGTGTTGTTTCCGTCTGAGGTTTGAGGTCACAATTCTCTGTGTATATTTATATTTCCTACTCTTTTGCTCAAACTCTTTCCTTGGGCCTGAGACTCCAGGTTGGCTTCTGCAGCAGAGGATGAGTTCAGGGGGGGCCTCCAATTCCTCTCCTTGTTGTTTAGAAAATAGAAATACCTGTTTTTTTACGAGTGTTATATTAATACAGACCAGTTGGACTGGAGCATGCTCTGACCTGGCTGCATTGTGAGCTTGAGCCTGTTGGTTTTTTATGCCCAAGTGAAAACAAGCTGTTTCCCTTGAGCATTCAAGGCAGATTGTGCTCACGGGTCAGACGTTGGTTGCTCGATAGGAACTCATTCACGGTGTGTCCCGTCACTGTACGAGGTAGAGATGTTCCTTACAACGTCCATAAGTGTAGAAGCTCAGTCATTTCAGATAAGTAGATATTCCCTCATCAGAATTTTATATTATCAAATAATAATATTAATAAATGGATTAAAAAACAAATAGAAAAGCTACGCAAAACCCACTCGAACTCTGGTGCATTGTTTCTTCTCCTCCCATTTCCTTTAACATCAGACTTTCTTTTTCTTTCATTACAGCTGCTAAATAGATTATTCATGAGGTCTCTCACCAATACTCAAGCATCACTCTCATTGTTACCAGAACCTCATTGGTGTCACACAGATTTTAAGCCCGTGCCCATATCTGATTATCTGTGGAAACAACCTTTCAATGGGGCTTTTTATCGAGTAATTTTGCTAGTGAGCTTTGAAGGACTAATTTCAGTTTCATGACAATAGCAATAAGGTCAAGTTGTATTTCTGTGCTGCTTTTCACATAACCAGGCATTCCAGGGCACTGAAACCCTCGCCACGAGAAGCGGGGCGCGCGCAGGACAGCGTGGCTGTCGTCGGGGACCAGCCACGTCCTGCGTACGGCTCTCCTGGGGCCCCTAGTGAGGTGGCGAGGAGGCTCAGTAGAGCTGGAGATTGTTCCTAACCAACAACAAGTTCTCTGTTTATGTTGTTTTACATCCAGAGTACGTCTGAGAGGAGCGCCGAGGCTGATAAACAGTACGATGAGCGGTGAGGGTAAGCT
Source organism: Clamator glandarius (assembly GCA_033459285.1). NCBI lineage: Eukaryota > Metazoa > Chordata > Aves > Cuculiformes > Cuculidae > Clamator > Clamator glandarius. Next base: position 1,199,948 of record JAUNZM010000452.1, on the reverse strand, counting down.
AGAATGTTCTGCAGCGATTATAGGGCTGTCAGCAATGCAATAACCAGAAATTCAGGAGGCTTAATCAGTGCTGAAGAAGCAGTGTGAGTAGATGGACTTGTCTGCAGATGCTTCAGCTCTAATCAGAACTAAACCTCAGCTGCCTAATGTGCCTAAAATCCCAGGAATATACATGACCCGTGGAGATCTGCCAGCACATCTGTGTGTTTTAGTGACACCTCCTTGATCTCTGGGAGCTCTTTCACAGCAGACTCACCGCTCTAGGGGTGCAGTGTCTGGGGTTCTGCGCAGGGGATGGGCTGAGCAGCCATGGAGCTGTGCTCTTCCAGCTCCCAAGCGAGAGGTATGGGGGCCACTCTGATCTTCTCTGGCAGCCCTGGCTGTTCAGAAAAACTGTAAAAGCAATTGATCTGAGTATTCGGTTGTGGTGAAAAACTTGCCTTTCATACTTGTGCCTCCTTGGTGACTCTGCTCACCTGTTCAGACCTGTTGTGACCTGAAATTATCATTTTGTGCCACTTGCCAGTCCATGAGAAATAGTTTTAGGAACTAAAAAGGCAGACGCAAAAGATTACCTGTGCTGCATGAGCTCTCTTGAATTATGAGGTCAATCAGATGTGGGTTCGACGCCAGAGTAAATTCAAATTTAATCAGAACTGACCTGATTGTCCCCTAGAAGAAACTAAATTAACAGTGTTCAGTAGTGAGGTGTCTTTATTCTTTGCTTCTGCCATCTGAAAATGTTCACGGTTCGTACTCCAATAAACCTAGTTTTGCTTTTCAACTCAGTTGGAATTCCTGCTTCTTAAGTGCAAAAGAGGCTAATCACAGAGTAGAAAATAATTTGACTTGCTAATACTAGGAGAGAAAACATTTACAGCGACCACAAGTATTTTGAGGATTACAGGGTAGATCGTCCTTATGAAAGCGTGTTTCTGGCGACGTGTTTGAGTAAGGAGGGCTGCGCTTCTGAGCAGCGGAAACGTTTGTGAGCCGTGGCAGGCAGGTCTCTGTGTTTCTCAAAAGCTGGAGCAGAAAAATGTTGGCAGGGGAACCAAACTCCTCTTCTTTAGTGAAGTCTGCCACCAGGTTTCCTAGGCATGAACACAGGAAAATATTTATTAGGCACAAAAAACCCAGTGGAGATGTGTCTCTTGCACAGAAGGTGCATTCTGAGCAGGGAGAAGAGATGTTCTGTGTGGAGCTTCAGCCCAGCCTTGCTTTTTGAGCTATTCTTCCCTGATGGTTTCTGCTTGGCAAGCAGAGCTGCCTTCCGTGCAGCAGGGAAAACTGTGAGTTTTGCTGGGTGCTGTTCCCCCGATGACATCAGAGGTCAGTCATTAACATGCGCTGTGGGAGTCCCTCGCGCTCCGGCGCGGCCCACAATGAGGCGGTTGTTGGACTTGTTATCATAGTGGAAACTACCGTGCAATGAAAGCACAGTCATGCTGCCTCATGTTTAATTGAGAGATGGCAAATCTGCTCCCAAAATACTTCAGCTACTTGTATTGTATGACAAATGTGTTTTTCTTTTCCCCTTCATCTGTTTCCCTCCCCCCGGCTTTTCCTTTTTGGATGAAAAAAAGCTTCATTTTTGTTATATATGAACGTTGTGGTTTAGCGGTTGACTCCTCTTGGAAAAATCCCCCAACACTCTTACCCTCTGAGCCTACAGTTTTCATTCTGAAGCTTCCGATCTCTAATGTATTTCAGGCTCCCTGGGACTTGCTGGGTTTATTTTCCCTTTTTTTTTAGTTTAGCGTGTTCAGAACTGGTCCTTAACTTGCTTCTCAAGGTTATTGCACATTCATTCTGATATTGTGCATCATAACAGGGTGTTTTTGTAGGACCTGGTCAGCAGGGGTGTCTTTAGACCTCCAGAGGGTGAGGCTGGGGACTTAGAGAATTGTAGAATCACAGGATGGTTTTGAAGGGACCTCAAAACCCATCCAGATCCAACCCCCTGCCATGGGCCAGGACGCCTCCCACTGGATCAAGTTAACATTAAATTAATAAACCAGGCCATTTCTGTATCAATTTTGTTCCTACCGGGTACAGTTTCCAGAATCGGACAGGGAAGCTCAGCTGATTTTTGAGTCAGTGCTTGTCATCTCCTTTGAGGGCAGTTTATCCACCCAGCTCAGTCTCTTGCCACTTCTTTCGCACCGTTCCCTCTATCACATGGGATTTCAGTGCACGTCCTTTCGAAGTTCTGCTCTGAGACTTCCCTGTTAGAATAATACTTGAGCGCATAAGTGAGCACTGTCTGCAGTTCTGGAGATGCTCCCCCTGTGCCATATGAGACCTTTTGTTCAGTGTTGAAAAAGCTGGGAGTAATAAATGTCCCTTTTTTCTCCGTGAACTACAGAATTGCAAGGAAATAATAATCCACGCTGAGTTTCAGTAAGTGACTGAAGCTGTGTGCTACAAAGCCGATGCAGTTGCTAATGGGAATACTTTTATTTTTGTTAATTTAGTATTAACTTATGATTAATAACTACAGATTTGTCATGGTGTAGCTGCAGCCAGCTTTCAGTAAATGCAATTTCATGTGCAATTTCAATTTTGCTGTACACAATGAATCTGGATTTTCTTATTGACTGGTATTTGGGGATATTACTTTAATATTTTACCCAACTTTTAGCTACAACTTCAATTTTCTTGCTAGCTAACCCCCCCTCTATTTGGAAGCAGCATCGGTTTGGTGTGAGGCATGTGAATATCCGCTCATCACATTCAATTCAAATAGGAGACCCGAATATGCTAACGAGCACTCCAATTAATGTGGCAAAAACTTTGAAGATACATGGTAATTACAATACTTTTTTGTTTCTGAGTAGCTTTCAGGGAAGATGTCTGAAACTTTCTTCCTAATCTCCAATCATTAGAGTGGAAATGCTCTTTGTTAGATAGATGAAAGTGCCTTTAATGGTCTTTGTGCACTGGGAAGCTGGAACTAAATATACATGTGTATATAAAATGTGTGTGTGCGTGTGTGTGTATATATGGAATTTTTTTCAGATCTAGGGAAATATGCAATATAGGAACATGATCCAGATAATTCTGTTTAAACTGTTTAGGATGCCTGGATAACTGTTCACTTAAGTGCAGTCCCTGGTGGAGTATTCTGCTTTGCAAATTGTGAAAAAAGCCTTGTTTAGGACTATCTGCAGAGGTAAATGCATTGCAAAGATTAAGTCTGTTGTCTGCGCTGGAGTTCCTCTGGAAAATTCCTGTCTGGATTTAGCACGCACTTGGACGATGCTGGAATCCTCTGGCCAGTTCTGGTACAGGTAGTTCAAAAAAGTTGTTGAAAACCCCCAGATGGTTCAGTTGGAGCCTTTAGAGGGCTGGAAACCACGTTTCAGTGAGAGATATTCTATCCTATGTAGCTCATTCAAGAGGTTAAGAGGTGACATCCTCAAAAATTGAAAAGGGAGAGATGTTGAATGCAGAAGGTGAAAAGGAGGCAGACGCTTGCCAGGGAGAGAGGAGACAAAGGGGCTTATAATTCCCATTAGTGCTCGCTGCGGGCTCTGTGTGGGGGTCGTACAAAGCCTTTTCCCTGCACAGTGATCGCTTTTCCCTGCGCAGGAGTGGGGCAGTTCACCAAGGCTTGTTGCCCATCGCTGGAAAACCTTAAATTAGGGGGTTTCAGCCCAAAAGCTGTGCACCATCTTTTGATCTAGAAGATGGAATTAGTTCAGAGGAGTCCTGTACTCCAAGTAATGCAGGAGATCATATGGAATTAGCATAAATCTGCTTTTCTGTCCTTGAAGTTTATCAGTGCTCTATCTAGTTGCAGCCCTGTTGGTTTCTTTACGATCCATCTCTGTGTCTCCCTGTTGGATCCAGTGCAGCAGAGCAGTTTGGCTCAGGGAGTCCCAGGGCCTTATGGTCCAAATGCAGATGCTGCAGTGGATAAGAGAAACCAGTGATGCGGGGTTTGGGTTTCAGTCAGCGCTCCTTTCCTACCCTCCAGGTTAATTTGATTCCCAGTCTTTTGTAGGTATTGAGCTGTAACTCTAGTGAAGACGCTAAGCGTGAAAGAGTTGACCCGGTGCTTCTAGCTGGATGCAGTTATCAGTTCTGTCTGATTACGTTAACTCCTACTTAAAATTTTGCCTTTATTCTGTGCACATCCTACTCAAATATTCTGATGTGTTTGGGTTTTGTGTATTTTTTTTCTTATCCCTTATTGCAACTGAAGAAGTTGAGGCGTAGGAGAAGCAGCGGCAGTTCTGGTGATGCTTTTGGGAAAAGAGCACACACATCCTTATTTTAAATAAGGTAAAAAGCAATAGGGACTTGCCTCTGAAACTCACACATCCTCAATAAAATGAAAATAAGCACCTGCTTATTTAGGCCCCTGCTTTTAAGTGCTTGCATTTCTCTTTAAGGAATAATGTCCTAATACTGCCTGGGTTGATTTGTTTCTGTCTGGTTTTGGAGATGTTGCCTGGAACAGCGGGAAGCGTACAGCTTTTCCTCACTTTCTCTTTGACGTTGTAGCACTATCGCAAACCAGACCTTTATCCCGCAGAGTTCCGTGAAATGATTCCCGCACTGCGGTTGAGCGTCTACCTTAAAGTGCTCACTGCTTAAGTGTGTAGAGCACATTGGTTTTAAAGCAGCATTATAAATGAGTGATGCTTTTTGATGATGTGTTGCTGGGATGCGCCTGGAAGGTCCCATCAGCCACGGCTTCTGTTGGACAACTTATTGAACCCAAGAAAACCAAATACTGGGCAAGCAGTTCTTGCCCAACTTAAGCTGGATTTTACCGTAATTTCTCTCTCATTTCCTTTACTGAGCCAGTTAAAACCATAAACAGTTGCAGGGAGCTTTGAACACCTCTTCTATATTTTCTCTCCTCTTTCTGCTGTTGAAAGACAACTGCTGCAGTGACCCTGATCCAGTGTAACGAGACAGACCAGCAATGAGCTTCCACCCCATCCCTCACTAGCACCGAATAACATGCCACTGGTAGGAACGTTCTTACCCCAGTCCTACCTAAGCTCTGTAGGTGAGGATTAGCTTTCTTCCTGCCGCTACTTCTGTCCTTAAAGCATGCGAACTAGGCTTTGTGAAACTTTATCCCCAGAAGAGATTAACTAATGTTCACGTGAGTATTTCAGTGTGTTTTGTTCTGCTGTTTCCCCTTTTAGGTGACAGCGAGATTGTAAATAATATGTACGAGACCGACCCTGATCTCCTTGCTGGCGAAAGCGCAGAGGAGGAAACAGAGGACAGTATTATGTCCCCCATTCCTGTCGGACCTCCATCACCCTTTCCCACCAGTGAGGACTTCACTCCCAAGGAGGGCTCACCTTATGAAGCTCCCGTCTACATTCCTGATGACATTCCAATCCCACCAGATTTTGAACTCAGAGAATCTTCGATTCCAGGGGCAGGGCTAGGGATTTGGGCCAAAAAGAAGATTGAAGTTGGGGAAAGATTTGGACCCTATATGACAGTACAAAGAAGCACATTAAAGGAAACAAACTTTGGATGGGAGGTAAGCGTGCTGGACGCGATAACCACGTTCATTTGTCTTCTGTGCAAACTGTTGATTGAGTCCTGCCTGGCCTGGGGACAGAAGGAGGGACTTTGCTAATGCTGTATTTCCCTGCATTATTTTGCATCCCCGATTATGTGTGGTATTTAAAAAGCAGCAGAAATTGTTTTTAAGAGAGCTTGTTGGGCTTACAAACATTGCTGTGGCACCATTTTAGAAGGTTGGTTTTAAATTATGTTGGGTCACTTCTTAAAGTGCTTGTCATTTTCAAATGGTGTTCAGAACTTGTCACAATGGAAGAAATCTGATGAGTCGCATCATGTTTTCTAGTCAGGTGTGTTACCTTTGACTCCCAGTCCATGTTAGCGGTGCAGGTGCTATTAACTGGTCATAGAGAAATAGCATGTACCCATTAACACCCGAGGTGTTCTTGAGTTCTTGTTCTGCAGCCAAGATAAAGAAATGTGAAAGTCATTTTTCCCTAAGAGCTAAACAAAATCCAGTCTTCGAGAGAAAAATGACCCCTATCGCAAAATTCATATCTGTCTCCTTGCTTTTCTGGAATTGCCCCAGATTGTCATCTTAGTCTCTTCTTCTCCTGTGTTCCTGACTGGAAAATATCCTTCCCCCTAAGAATTACCATAACTTCTAGTAGATTTTGTGAGCAGTGAAGTGTAGCCTAGGATTTATGCCCCTTGTCCACAGCCCTATCCCAGTGCATCTCATGTCCAATATCTAGTATATTATTGCTTCTGTTGCAGCCCCGTGTCCCCCCAAAACTCCAGGACCCCTGCTGCACATCGGATCTGCTGGCTTTTTTGTCTCGAGGCAGAGCTTCCCCTGGGGCAGCCGGTTCCGAGAGGTTTGGCTGGAGGGGACACACGTGGTGCTTGCTAGGCCAGCCTTGCCCCTCAAAATATGTGGAAGCTGAATTTTGCCTCCCTTTTGTCCTGGGTGAAGCAGTAACTTGGCCTGTTTTATCCTTCAGACATTATCTGATGTGAAGCTGTGGTTTAAAAAACTATTGGAGTTCAGTGGTGGGAAGCAGCTAAGAGAGAAACTGGTCTGAGTTACCCAGTGTCACAGACACAGGAGCCCTGTTTTCTTAGAAAACGAGGTCACAAAGGCCAAGCTTCGGCATTACCATTTTAAATTGTGTCTGATTATATTTACACTCTTGATTGTGAAGTCTGAAAAACTGGATTCTGTGAAACTCGAAGTAGTACTCATGTGTCCAGATGGTTTTGTTTACTTTTTAATGTGTCCACAGTGTAGGAAAAGGCAAAAACACTCACTATAAACCCCAAACTCAGTCATGTTTTGTTGTTCTGTGGTAGGAAGTGTCTGAAGAGCCAAAAATCAGAGTCTGGCTGAATGAGTCGAGTGTTTCCTTTTCTCTCTCTCCTAATGCAGGGAAAGAAGGGAAATTTGGCTGCGAGTTCTGCTTCCCTCTCCCCCTGGCCAAGGTGTTCCCCCACAGCTTGTCTTTGTCATAGCTGCTTGTCTTGTGAATAGCATTAAAGAATATTCGATTAGCCTGATGCTGCTAGCTTCAAAACATGGTTCTGGGGGGAAAATCCATCCTTTTTAATATCCTGGAAGTCCGCGTGTTCCTGGGAAGCTGTAGGTGCAAGGCAGCTTGAGATACCTTGTGTCCTGGTCACGCTAAAGTCTCTCTGAAATGGAGCAGATTTCCTGTAGGAATATGCAGTATTGGTTATTTGAAGGCTGCTCTGTGGAAGTGGCTCCTACAGAAAGGGGAATTATCTTTTTCTGAAACCAGTACATATAGGTGGCAGTTGTGGGGGTGGGTTTTTAAGACAATATTTCTTCTGGAACATAGAGCCATCCTCCTTGGCTGCTGGAAGTCAGACCAAATCTGAGTAATGCAGATCTTTTCTTCTATGACCTTAGCAAAACTTTTGTCCTCGTGTTTGATATTTCTGATAAAAGTTTGTATTTACATTTGCTTTTGTAAGAACCGTTCCCTATATCTGTTCTGTACCGAGTGCCAGGCCTGATAGAAGCTGCGATTATTAACCTCCGTCTGCGTTGACTTTGTGATACTCTTTATTTTCATAGTGTAATTGAACAAATGTTCTCTCTCTGTGGTCCCCCGCATGTCGCAGCAGCGTTCTTTTGTTCTCTGCTTTGGCAGGTACGTTTCACACCTGGAAGGAAGGACTCTTTGTCCTCCATCAGAGGTCCTCAAACACTGTCTCCAACCCACCCTTGACACTATGTCTCTTGCTTGCACTTGCAGATAACTTGGGAAGTTTTGCAACTCCCATGATGTTTGAAGAAAGTTCTGAAATACGAGTTTTGTCACTTGTTTCACTTGGTAATAACACACAAACACCTTCACGTTGCTAAATGGGAATCTTGTAATAAATACTCTGTTGGCTTCAGAGCCGTTTCCTTTGGGTCTAAGACTGGAAAAGTGGTAAAGAGATGCTCTAGGCAGCTTTACTTGATGACAGTTATTCTAGAAAATTGTGACTTGGGCCAGGTTTTCATCCACCGTGAATAAAATGAAGCGGACAATTGGCAGCAAGAGAAAAAATGGAGAAGGGGAGGAGTGTTTTGCCCCCCGACAAGTTGTTGGCTGGATGAGTGCCTCTGTATGTTGTTTCTTACAGAACTGGTGCATCTAACGGACGCGGGTTTTGGAGCCTGATGCAGTTTGATATTATTTTTAACAATAATTCCTCTGTAACTTCTCCTTTTGACCTGCAGTGACTTGAAGGGTGAGGGCTCTTGTAATGCCTCTGACATATTGCTGGCTGAGTGAGATATTGTTGTTCTACTTGAACTGCCGATTAGTATTTTCACTTCAGGAAAGTTATCTACTCTTTACACCTAACCTTCTTCTCTATTCATACCTCCCGGTTCATTTCCTATCATTTATAATCTTGATAATGCTACTTTCATGGCAATTCCTGAAAACCTAATCTTTTCTTGTTTGTTTTTAGTAGCCAGTTGTGCCTTAATTTAAATAGTTTCTGCCTTTTACACAAAACCACGGACACTTCCCACTGGATCAGGGGTTCCAAGCCCCATCCAACCTGGCCTTGAACCCCTCCAGGGATGGGGCAGCCCCCACTGCTCTGGGCAACCTGGGCCAGGGCCTCCTCATCTCAATCTCCCCTCGTTCAGCTCAAAAATATTCCTCCTTGTTATGACCTTGCACTCCCTGATCCAGAGCCCCTCCCCAGCTTTCCTGGAGCCCCTTTCCCTACTGGAAGCTGTTATGAGGTCTCCCTGGACCCTTCTCCTCTCCGGGTCGAACAATCCCAACACTTCCAGCCGGCCCTCGAATGGGAGGTGCTCCAGCCCTCAGATCATCTTTGTGGCCTCCTCTGGCCTCGCTCCAACAGCTCCATGTCCTCCCTGTGCTGAATGCCATGTTCTTGCCATAACTTGAAATCAAGAGAGTAGTTTTTTATTCTCATGAGTGTGTTGTGTTTCCTTTTAGCCAGCCAGGAGGGACTGTGTGGATCCGTGCCCTACTTTATCTGCAGCAGGTCTTCACTACCTGGTTTCTGTATGTTTTTCATCCAACATTTGCTTTGTGGAATATGTTTTTTTAAAATATTCTTTAAATTAAACCCCACCCCGTATTCAAGGGCTTTTTTACCACGGGATGGCAGCGAGTGATTCATGCTCATTTCACAAAAATAAATGAGATGTGTCGCTCTTCCGGCACCCGCCCCTCACGGAGATGATTCAGCCGGGGCTTGGATAGGATGATGTGCCGTGTTTTCCCTCAGTGCCTCATTCCCTGACACTGCTGCACTGATTGTGTTTATCTACCTTATTTTCCTTAAAAGACGCCACCCAGACTAAAAGCCTGGTGATTATTTAGTGTGACGTGATTGCCTTTCTGCTCTGCTCTCCTGATCCTATTACTTCCTTGCCTGCTGACACAGAACACACCATTCCACGTACCCCGAATAAATCAGTAGTGTGGTTTCCCTCTGCTGCCTCTGGGACCTAGAAAAAAAAAATCATTGCTTAAGGATTTTGATCACTTTATTGAGTAAATGATGATATTTATCATAGCAGTGTATATTTTACTAATTGAGAGAACAATGGAAATGGCATCCTGGAGGGGAATTTAGCAACTAGATTCTAGGGAACTGAGAAGAAATCGGATGTGCTTTTGGCTTGGTTTGCTTCAGAGGGTAAACACCACCAATAAAATATATTTATTAGTTCCTTTGATTTTATTTATATTTAAATAGAGATGAGTTGCTGAAACACAAGAGACTTCCCTCATACCAAAGCGTAGAGGCAAGTAGCTTCATTATGTATGAAAAACAAGTGTTTTCCTTTAATACTTCAGGATGAAGATAGAGGTTGTCCCGTGACAGACAAATAACAGTGGGAAAAAAAAGAGCCGGCAGCTAAGGATGCAGAGAGCATTCTTGGCATCACATCCGCGCCACTGGAAAACTCTGCTGCTTTCTGAACAGGCTTTATAGTGTCCCTGATTCGGAGAGGTTCACTCTCCCTCTTCCCACCAAATAAAATACTTAAATTTTGGTGTGAGGGTCTTTTTTTGATTATTTTGTTTGTCTTTTTAGAAATACTCATAAATGCCAAGGAAAGTTTACTTCAGCTCGGCCTTGCTTGCCGAAAGGAGAATTATATTGTATTTCCTTGGGTCTTAAAAACATTCATAGCAGAGTGAGACACTGAATATTCTTCTAACTCTGATGGTTTTGTTCTGCTTCCCAGTTAAAAGAGTGTACAGCCCAAATTTCCTCATCTCACTCTAAAGCTGATGCAGTTCCTTAAAGCACGTCTGTCCTGTTTCTTAATAAAAGATGCTAAAAGACGTAGGAGTCCTTCGAATCAGCAAAGAACTCCCAAGCCCTGCTGGCACTCATCTCTCACTGACATTCTCTCAGACTGGAAGGATGTGATGACATCTCCTTGTAGTTTTTCTTCATGTGTTTTCTGATTCATTCATTGTCTCCGTTCTCTGCCTTTCCCTCTGGCTTGAGGATAACGCGACTGTGACAGCCTCCGTCACTCCAGGAGAAAGAGCCCCTGAAGTGCTGTGCAAACCCACATCTAATGCTCTTGCAGGGAAGGAGCAGCCGTGGAAGTGCTGAAGCTTGGTGTGCTTCTCCAAGTTTTGTTTGGCTTTAATAATTCTGGAAAAGGAAGAATCTATGGGTTTGTAAGGTAAAGAGAACGCTGGAGCACACTGGGAGTTCCCAGATAAGCCCTTGGCCACTGGCAGTCGCTAAGAGGCATCCGCAGTAGAACGTACATCTACGTGCATTGCAAAACTGCAAATAAGCTCTGGTTTTAGACTGAAACCTGGCACTTAGGTGAAAAAAAAAATCTCAAGGGGGAAAAAGAACTTGCTGAACTCAAAATATTCTAAATACCATGCGATTTTGGGCCAATAAAGTTGCTCAGCTTTGTACGTGCTGGAGACCATCCCCTTTCCAGAAAACGGCTCTGGTGAGAACATCTATACTTCGTTTTTCTCCGCAGTGTACAGCCTGCGTTCTGGTGTTAGGAGACCATCGTGAGGTAGGGGAAGAGTCAGCTTCCAGGTCTTGTCAATTGTGAGAACATTTCCCATGCCCGGCATTAAAAACCTGCCCGCAGGCACGTGCTGCTGACTTCTGGTTCAGAGAAAGAGGCAAAAAATACAAAGCAGGGAGGGATGCAGGGGACCTGCTTTACTGTATCAAAAGCAAAACCCCATAACTAAATCTATTGAGAGGGCTTCATTTATTAATTTCAACCCCAGATAAAAATGAAAAATGCACCTTATGACGTCCAAGTGAAATGACTGAGATTTGTACCATTTTTTGATGTTTCACTAAATCCTTCAGTGTCAGGGTTAAAAGAGTAAGTCGTTTTTTTGGCCCAAGAATGCCAAGATATCTTGCTCTATCTTAGGCACTTCTCTAAAACATGGGTATATAAGGAATTAAGGAAAAAAAAAGAAGAGACAGGGGAAGGGAATGACTAAGAATACCTCCTGATATTTCTCCTTTATTTCCATAAGGGGTAATAACTCATGAGCAATCCGGCAGAGGGCACTTTCTTTAAATAGAACGTTCTGATTCACAAGCAGAAAAAGAAAATAAATATTTTCTTTTGGTCTTTGAGAGACATCCATGAATACCAGCTTCTGAAATAGTATTTTATCATCCATGCTTAAAAAAAAAAAAAGGAAAAGAGAAAAAAGGAGGAAAAGAAAATGCCACAAATAGCTCAGTGGTGACCACGGGGTTTGAAAAATAGCTCTTTTCGTTGTCAAAAGCCTTGCAGAATACAGGGAACTACTTCTTTCTCTGGAATGTTAACCTTCATAGAAGTCCAACCTCTATTTTGTTAATTCCCAGAAAAGCTCAGCTGATGGAGCATGGGAACACAGTAGGCTTTTGTAAAGGAAATGATCAATAAGTTAGAGTTAAACATAAATATACACAGGACTGTCAGCGAGGCATCGCACTGTGAGCTCTTTCAGCTGCAATTTCAGAATCAGAGAATGACAGCGTGGTTTGGGTTGGACAGGACCTTAAAACCCCTCCAGTTCCAGCCTTGCCATGGGCAGGGACACCTCCCACTGGATCAGGGGCTCCAAGCCAAGGTTGTTACTCAACTGGGAGTCAAGGCTTAAATACTCAGTGCTGAGTTTAGACTCCAAAGGTCTGTGACATCAGCAAACCTTTCCGTGAAGCTCATTTTTGTTCCTGGTTAATCATGAAGTCTGAAGGGTTTGAATTAGATTTCTTTACCTCAATCTGAATCATAGTAAAAGTGACAATGGTGAATTTTCCAGGGTGAAATGTTACATTAATTGCTTTAAGAGAAAGGGGAAATCACATTCTCTGCATAATTTGGCGTCATCCTCCTCTTCTTGTAGAAAATACGGAGCAGCACTGCAGATTTGGAAAACTGCAAGTGTGGCAGCTCTTACTTAGTGGGATTTAGAACTTCACCCATTTTGGCACTTCGTTTGCTGCCTCTTGTGCTCTGGAGATGCAAGGGAGTTCCATGGTATCTGGAGGGGAAAGTGAAAAGCTGGGTCTATCGCACTTTCTGCAGTAGTGCAGCGTAGGTGGGTCTTTGTTTTTCTCTTGGTAACATCTTTAATTATTTATCCTTTCCTCTTTGTGTGTATTTCATCCCACTAAAGTCCTGGGAGCCATACAAAATGAGACAGTCCTGATCCTGAAAGGCCCCAACTTTGGAAAACGTGGCCTGTTTATCCCAGGAATGTGTGAAGCTCAGTTTGAGTCACATTAATGGAAGAAGCGTGTCTGCAGGAGGGAGGCCAGTGGCAGGCAAGGTGGTGAGTTGGGCAGTTGGAGTGGAAGCAGTCTTTCCGTGGGGAAATTGTATTACTAACTGTGCGCTCGGCTTCTCAAGGCGTGACTCAGCCCCGCTGCTTTGTGAAATGTCGGTGTGAAATATCCACCTCGACTCGTTTCTGCATCTCTCTCTCATTTCCCGGTTCTCTCTGCCCTCTGTAAGCAAACAGATGACAGGATGGTCGGCAGCCCAGGCCCCAGTGGGAGCTGGTAGCGTCCTCGGGCCCCAGGCTGGTGACGGTGCGCTGTGACCATTTAATGTGTTTGCACCGATCGGAGACGTGCAGGTTCAAGTGGGTTGTGTAAATAAGGGAGAGGCATCTCTCGCTGAGGGCAAGTCAATCTGTGTACACATCGGGACTAGAGCACAGTTCGTCACAACTTGCCATCCCCTACTCTCTTAGCCCCAGAAATGCATAAAATGCGCTCTAAAAAAAACCTAAAGTCCTTTTCGCTAGCGAGTATCCTCACCCAGACGTCCTGCTTCTGCGTGTTCTTCAGCGGGGCTGATTCTGGCTGCTCCTGGCAAAGTGTTGCTGGTGAATTAACTCTCCAGTGTGCCCTGGAAGCAGGGCGATGCCCGGGAACGACGCGGCAGTCGAGAAGCCCTCGCCTTTAGGAATCGCCTTTCTGTTTAATGCATCCTGTCTGCTCGCCGGTATCGACCGGCGGCGCGCAGCCCACTCCTGCCTGCGTTTGGTTTGAGACCCTTTGCTCAGTGCGAGGAGTGGGTATTTTCTCCCTTTTGATCTGATTAGCGAGCAGTATGTTTCTTCCCTTTCAGATAATGCCCGGGCGAGCCTTTGCTTTAATTGTACATCTTATTGTGTCATCCCTGTTCAATCATGTTCAAAAATACCTACATTTCACCCTTGTCCCCCACCTCCCTTTTCCCATTTAGATCTCACCGAAGTCCATTCTACCTTATCAGCACAGTAATTTCATGAGCAGAGCTGGGATTTCTGCCGTTTAGGCCCCGGCCATTGTCTGTCGCAGCTGCAGTCAAGATAAACCCTCACCCAGAACAAAGTTGGAATGACCTTTTACAAGCAGAATCTGCCTTGTTTCCCTCCAGACTAATTTATCAGCCTTCATTTCAGCCTAGTCTCTCAGCAGAGGCCTGAAAGAACATTACAGAGAGCATGAATGAACAGGGGGATTAAGATGCTTGGCTAGTCCCTCTTTTTCATCAGACACCTTCTGGATTTACTGGGATGTAAGCTGTAAATGACCGTAAGTGGTGAACTGCCTTAAACTTGGGAGTGAGGGAAGGGGCGGGGTGGGAGGGGGAAATCACCAACACCAAATGTTTGGGGAAGAGAAGCCATGTGGGGAACTGGATAAACCTCCTGTCTCCAAATCAGAAAGTGGTAGGGCTGAGCAGTGAGTGAGTCCCCCCAGCTCTGCTGGCCGTTAGACGCAGGCTCCGTGTTTTTGAAGGAGATGCCAGGAGGGGGTAACGGGCTGTGCGGAGCCCTGCCTAACCGCAAGACGGGCTCCAGCTTTCTCAGAACTGTTAACGAGGGGCTTTTGCAAATTCAAATCCTATTTCTGCAAATTCAAATCCTATTTCTTGATTTAAGGGAAATATGAACAACTGGATTCTGTATGTATGTCCTAAAAGTACTTTTTGTGCAGCAGACCAGCAAAACTTTTACTGGGAGCATGATTTGAATGCTGTGAGAGCTGAAATCTCTTTAAGGTGAACTTGACAAGTGTCCAAGAGCCTGATACGAAATAGCAGATCCGCTCTTAGCAGACGACAGCTACAGTGCAAAGGACTTTCTGTAAGGAGGTGAATAAATATTTGTCTCATGAAGGAGGGGAGAGCTGTCAGTTATGGTTTGGGTGGATATCTTGTCTGTACGTCAGCAGCTGTTGTTAGCTTAGTGGAATTGATTAATTCCACCCCTAATGGCATAGGACATTGCTGTTCCAGAAATAAGTTGGATCCGTCTAGTCACAGAGTGAATTCAGGATGGTTTAGGAGACCACTTTGGTAGAAGATCTAACCTAGTGCAACTCAAACATTCAGTAGTGGAGGAAAAGGTGCAAGTCAGAGAGAGGGAAGGGCAGAGGAAATCTTTATATTTTCTAATTTTGTGACTGTCCTATTTAGGCTGCCAGGAATATTCCATAAGGTGCTCCATAAGTCTGCATTTACTTTCTGGTATCGATGTGTGCAGCTGATGCCTCCCAACACATTATTTCTGAAAGAGAGTCTATTTATTGAGATTTAAACCTATGTAAATTCAGTCTGGTTGGTGTTGCTGGTAAGCTGGGAGCCTTTTCCTGCTTTTCAGAGTTGCTTCATTTTATAAAGGGCTTGTGTGCATGACATAGATCAGTAAATGCACGTGTAAATTTATTGCTTGCTATAAACTGTAATTGGCAGGAGTAGGAATAGAGCAAATTCAGAATGTGAATGATAAAATACTGATACTGTATCCTTTAATTTATTACCTGTATAATCCACACTCTACGTTTTCCACTCCGTTCTCTCTCCTTTATGAGTTGTGTTTTCACTAGACTGGCATTTTCCTACTCTGATGAATTAACTGTCAATTGAAGTTAGTGAGATAAATCAAAACAAATGGACAGGCTGCTCCGTATTGACTTTCTCACTGCCTGATGCTGAAAGCCGCTTTCTGAGCACCGTGCTGCTATTATGCTCACTTGGGTCTAAACAAATGTATAAGAAAGAAGGAGTTGGGGGTGGTAGGTGTCTAACAGCCATCAATTGCATTTTCACTCTCTTTGTTTTATCTGGGATCTTGTCAACACTGAGATCTGGGCCATTTACCTGGAAAGAAGACACTCGGTGTCGTGTCAGCGAGGGCAATGTTAAGCGGCTGTCAGGAGCCATACGCTGATGTTTGTGTCTTTTAAAATATTGTCTTAGTCTGCACTTGACAGGAGGTTTTGGAATAACCGCAACAGTTTAAGTGAAAAGGAGGAGACTTTTATCAACGTGGGCTCCGACAGAACCATAACCGAGGTCTCCAGTCTGACCCAGGCGGGTTGTTAACGTTTGCTCTGGGAATCCTCTGTATGTCATTGTATGGACATCGGGCAGGGACTTCGAGATGTTGAAATCTTGGCTTTTATCCTAAGACAGCAGAACTGTTTCTAGCCCTGTTTCTTCTATTTTTGCAAGCAGATGAGTGAAGTTCAGCCCCCTCAGTAACTGCGATCATCAGCATCCCTGATCAGACAACTTGGTAAAATAGATCGGAAATACGGGCCTGTGTAAGACTCTTGCAGGCACGGTAACACACGGTAGAGAACACACGGTCTCACATGGGTACAGGCATTCATTCTAACGTCATCAAAGTTAGAACTGGATGATAGAAAAGCGATTGGTGGCGTATAAACCATGAGAACACAAAATCCATCTGTGTGTCTGACGCAGAGCTGTTGCGGGGCTGGGGATGGAATACCAGCCGTACCTCTGGCTGACCTCCGGTACCGCGCACGGTTTCGGGAATAAGAACAAGCATATGCCTGTCATACAGCGAAGGGGGAAATTCTTTTCTTATTTGTTTACTTGTATCTTAAACATCTGTGCCTGAATACTTGGCTTTGAAACGCATTCTAGATCAAGGAGATTATTTTTGCGTGCCTGTCACCTGGTGGTGTGTTGTGTCTCCCTGCGTAACCAGCACCATGTTTAGCAAATGGGTTTAACGCTTTCTCACCTGGAAGAGATCTTTGAAAGTTTAATTCAAGAAGAAAAAGGTTAGAGAAATGTGTGTGTGGAGGAATGGACAGTAGAAAGGGGTAAAGCCTCTCAGCAGTAGGTTAATTGGAGAGTGGAATACCAGTGTAGATGGGAGCACATAGTTTCCTTGGACAATGTGCTAAAGAACTGGGAGCTGGGAAGGACCAGCTGGGATTGTTAGTGAATTAGCTGAAGTCAGAAGCTGCTGAATGGAGCAAAGAAGTAAAGGGGAAATGAAGGTTAGGGTATAATTCAGTCTAAATTAGGTGGGCCATTCACAATGCATAAAAGGGCTCTGAGCTTCCTTTCTTGGGGAAAATGGGTAGGAAAGCTCACTTTTATTTGGATGCGTGTTGAGTGGTTGATTTTAAGAATGTGCATACCTAGAGCCTACTTTTTGGAAGTGCATTATCCCACATGAGTTTGGAGGAAGCATTGAAAATGCCATGAGCCTGAAAGACAACACATTGAGTAGGACAGACTCACAGCCCTTGTGCTGCAAAAGCAGGTCATTTCACTCTTACGAACTGAAACAAATGCTCTTCCTTTATTCTTTCTCTGCTTTCTTGTTATTAATGATGAAAACTCTGCATCTGACTATCAGATTCCTGGGTGCTTGAAATCCAGTCTGGCTTCATCCCGTCTCTACTAGATTTTGGAGAGATTTATTATAGCGTTTGTGTAATTTTATTAATGTCTAAGTTTTGGTTTTAAATGGGTGGACTACTGAAAGTGGTGTGGCAGACAGCGAATGCTCTTGGAGAGTGTAGGCACTCAACAAATGTTGACTATTTCATATTAAATGGATAAAACCCATTCCTTAACTGAGGGTTTCTCAGAGAAGCCTGCTGAAATAACCTTCTCCTGGTCAGGGCTGCCCCTGCTTCAGTGGATCAGGAGTGTGAACTAGGTCCACAATCATATGAGTCGCCTCTGACGCCTTCAGTTAATCCACATATTGAATGGTAGCTTTGGAGTGGGGGTAAATACAACAACCCACCAAAAACTTGGTGCAGGTGCACAAGGGGTACACGATGACAGAGGAAGACACCAAGGAAGTTTGTGGTCGCAGATATTTTTTTCTTTTTCATGTTAAAAACAAACTTTTCAATGATATTGATCTGTGGTGTGCAGCTTTCGAATAGGATGGGGAGAGTTTTGCAACCTCCCTTCTGGTGTTGTGATGTTAGACTTCTATGTAGATCTTCAGACTCGTTTGCCTACAATTTGCTCAGCGAGAGAAGTGCCTCATGTGTTTGATGAAAAGTATGTACCAGTTTTCAGCTTGGCAGGTATTTCAGAGCCCCTCAGAGATCAACGTTGCTCTGATCCGTGTTGCCTGTGAGCGCAAAGCGGTGGAAACCTCTGCTGAAGCGATGTGGTCTTGGTGGTTGTGTTGAGAAGACCAGGTTACGGACCCTTCAGCTCCACAGACAGATAACACAATGTTTCTGGTTGACACATAATGAAATGGTTTGGAAGGGACCTTAAAGATCATGCAGTTCCAGCCCCCCCCGATGGGTGTGTGAACCTACCTGTGGGGAGATCGCGTTGGGTCACTCGTCAGATAAAGCCTGTCTGGCTGTTGGCATTCCAGCTCTATCAGACACAAAGTGCTTAAAAAGGAATACTTGACTCGGCTGATTTTATCAGAGCGTGATGCCAGAAGTGCTGTGGCTGGAGGTAGAACTTCTCCCCCATGCCATGCCTGACGCAGCCTGGACTCGTTCCTGTGTTCACTCCAGAGGCTTATGTCAAGCTCAGTCAATCTGAATGAGATTCAGAACTGGAACGGCAATAAGTGTTCAATCAAAGTATTTGATAAATCGCTTAAACAATCTCACAGATTGCAAATTCTGTAAATGCAAGTTCTGCTCTTATTCAAAACTAGTGAATGTGACAAGACGGAGAGACAGCAAAGTCAAAACAGAAGGAGAAAAACTCAGATTCCTTGATGAGATGAAAATGCCAGCAATTTCAGTGGCGTGCAGGTAGGACTGCACTGCTCATAGAGCTCTTGAACCAATCCTTGAGCCTTTACAGGGAGAATACACAGATGGGATAAAGAAGAAAAGGCTGATTTGATGATTGCAGCATAATTTTACCTTTACTTTGGGGTATGTGTGTTTTCCTTAATATCCTGAATGGCATAATTTAGACAGTCAGGAAAGTTTTCTTTCTTATTAAATGGAACAACAAGTGACTGCAAAAGTCGGAGAAAGGAAATCTCAACAAACCCCAGATTGCTTCGAATGCAAAACAATTTTCCTTCTGTTACTCAGACTGTAGTGTGAGCTTCCACGGGGGAATTTATTCTGGTATCTCCAATAAAGGTGGAAACAAAATGTTGAAATGAACTCTTTGATTTGACTTTAAGCTGGTTTGTTACCCCCTGCATCCACGAATATGTCCAACAATGCATTTCATGATTATGTTTTTTTTGCTAAAATTTTGATTATCTCAAAGAAATATGGAAGAAATCAGGTTTTTTTAGTGGCTTCCAGAATGAAATCCTGTGTTTTACAAAAACTACCCAAACTGAAAGGATTTTAATAAACTACTAAAGATCTGCATTCTAGACCAGCAGCTACTGAAATGCCTTATTCTAGTAAACCAAAACAATCTTGAAACTACACTAAACTCCACTTCAGCCATGTGGATATAATTGTTAAAAAAAAAATCCCCCTTGCCTTTTAACCATTTTTTTGCCCTTAAAAAGAAAGTAATTTTTAAGATTTGCTAGCAGTCATTCTTTGCCCCATAAAATACGTATGTTTGGCACATTGATCACGTATTAGTTAATGGAAACGAGCAGCTGTAAGGATTCACATAAAACTCTGCGGTGTATATGCAAGGTGGAATTACTTTAAACTCTTGATTGGCTTGCACGATGCCAGTGCCTTTATTTTCTGGTATGTCTGTGGCTCTGTCTTGCAGATTTGGAGAGGTTAAGCTCTGTGTGTGCGTGCAAGCGTGTGCGTGCGTGCGTCTGTTGTTTCTTTCTTCTTGAAATGCTTCACTACAGTAGGCAAAATGGATGAAACACAGAAAAAGAGAGACAATAAATAGTTTCCTAACCTGGCTTGGATAATGGAGAAAGTTCGTTAGATTTATTAATCCTCATTTTCCTTTGGACTGTCAGGCTTAGAGTGACAGTAAAAAAGCTTGTGACGACTTTGGCTAATTTGCACTCCATTCACTTTCTCATGAAAACCCATCAGGATGACTGAAGAACTGCTCTGCAATTGACCTTATTCAATGGCAGAGTGATATACTGGGAAACAGGCCAGTTTTTACAATGCCGAAAAGAGCAAATTGGACGGAATCTTTGTTCCTCTCTTTTTTTCTCTTTCCTTTTTATGCCAGTCTTGCTCTAGTTAAGCTCTCTCATTTGTTCCAGCAGTAGCTCTAGGGCTCAGGTCACCCTCTGTGGCTGCCATTGCAGGTGATCGCGGGGCTGCTTGTCTCGGAGGCAGAGAGGAGAGAGAGAAAGGGGAGCACCCGAGGACTCTGCCACGGAGAGAAAGCCTAAGGCTCAGCCAGATGTTCAGGGGCAGGAGGCTGATTTTGACATTGCACGCAGAAATCGCCGGTGCTCGAGCAGGTTGCGTGCGTCCAGCAGCCAGGAGGTGAGGGATGCCCACACGTGGAGGTTTTCCTCCCTCTTTGGGTGAGACGTTAAAGCTGGTGGTAGTCTCTGCAGAGGCGAGGGAGGAGATCCTGTACTCATCTGGGAAACTTTTCTGCATTCCTTTTACATCCGTGCCAGCAAACCCAGGATCTTTGCTCTCCCCCACGTGAAGAGAAAATGAGAAGCGGAGTGGCCAGCGGGCTGGTGGCGCGAGCTCCCACGTAGGGACAACTGTCCCCTCAGAGGAACACTTAATGCTTTATGCAAAGGAGAACAGCCCTGAATGAGAGCCTGACTCAGATTAGCACATGAACAGTCGGTAGGCTGGCAGATACCGAATTTATCTGGGGTGGTGAAGAAAGGCAAAATGATTTGAATTTGAGTCTGAGAACGGGGTTGTCACTGTTCTGCGGGGATTCTGTCTTTCTGACTGAAAGTGCTGAAACCACAGCTTTGTTTCCAGGTCTTACCGTGAGTGGTTTCAGTAAAGATTTCAGACTAGTAAGATGTTGTTATTGATGTTTTTAATACAGTAGTTCCGGCCATCACGTAGGTGCTGCCTGTCTTCCCTGCTGTACAACACGTGCTCTGCTTCACTCCCAAAGCAGCAGGTTCTTGCTTCCAGTGTTCTTGATGCACCACTTGTTTGGTGAAGCCCTTCTGAGGGAGCCAACTGAACATCACATCGGTCATGTGAAGCTTTTGGGGGGCTTGTGAGGACTTCGGTGACCGTTCCAGTTCTCTCTAAGCTGGCAGGCTTGATCTTTCTTTGTAGAGGGCAGGATGCAATAAGGCAGATATTGCTGGTTTGAATGAGTTTTTTTCCAATCTAATACAACTAAAGAAAACCTGGTGAGTGTACAATTTGGGCTTCATTAAACCTGAACCACCCAGTGAGGCTTGAGAAACGTGTTCTTCTCCCACAACTTCACCAACTGATGAAGCACATTGTAGGCCTGGGCTTCCAAAGGGGGAAGGTGGGCTTCTTGTAGAAACAGAACGAAAAAAATAGCCACATGTTCAGCCAAACAAAACCATCTTTGACTTTTCAATGTGTAAGCGTTGCTCTTTTCTTACCAGCATCAGGACTTCTGGTTTATTCACATCCTTCTTAAATAATAGGCTGTGGAAAGCGCTTTGCTTTCCAGAGCAAGAGTGGAAAGCTCTTCTCTCTCCAATCCAAACCACCCCTAACATCCAGAAAGCCTCAATCAGAATGTTCTTGTTAAGGACAGTCGCATGTGTTATAGACTCCTGCAGGAAAGGTTAAATCCCTTGGTATTTTCAGGGTTTGCAAGTAAAACAGCAGGGTGGAGGCAGAGGTATGTGTGGCAGAATAGAGGAGGCAACAAAGCTTTTTCTACACGTTTTTGGGTGTAAATGTTCACACGAAGGAAACGGTTGTATTGACACAACGAGTCTTGACGTGCAGGGTAAAGCTGGAGAGAGGTGTGGTCCTCTCCAAAATG
This sequence comes from Clamator glandarius, assembly GCA_033459285.1. Classification (NCBI taxonomy): domain Eukaryota; kingdom Metazoa; phylum Chordata; class Aves; order Cuculiformes; family Cuculidae; genus Clamator; species Clamator glandarius. The sequence goes on along the minus strand of JAUNZM010000452.1, from coordinate 1,178,263 downwards.
CCCCACTGTCACTCTTGGGTCTCTCTCCTGATCTGAGCGATCTCTCCAGCTCTGCCAGATCACTCCTGGGAGATGTCCCTGAGCGGAGCGACTTCCGCCGCTCGCTGTTTCCACATGCGGCACAGAATCACTGGCATCGCGCTAGTCTTCTCTCTGTCATCTCCTTGCCCTCCTCCTTCTGGTGCCCTCAGGTCCTCCAATTTCCCCTTCTCTCTCTATCAAATTCTGCCCATGTCCGCACCCTCATTAATCAATGTCAAGTCACAGAGTGTACAACAAGGGCTGTATTCTTCAACTGCCCCCTCAGCCCTCATACATCCCATTGTTCCAAAAAACTGATTCAGATGGCAAGAAAACAGCCGATGCAGCACATAAAAGAGATGAGACAGAAATGAAAAGAATCAAGGAGTGGAAAAAAAAAAAAAAAAAGAGGAGGCATTTTTTTCCCCTGAAACACTCGAATAAATACTCAGCAATGATAATTTAAATTATTCATACATTTATGAAAACATCCATTGAAAAGTGAAGTGTATGATGCTCTTTGTCTACTTTACTTGTCTCTTGTTTGTGATTAACCTTTACTGTAACTTGGGCTGGCAGTGCCACGATCACAAAGACCAGACTTTTCCTTCCATGGGAAAAAAATGTTTCATCGTATCCAAATGAAAAATTAAGTGGAGATATTTAGTGCTGATGTGGCAATTTGTTGCAGGGCATTCAAGATGCAATATTATCCATGTCTGTGGTCCAAACACTGCCTACTAAAAGAATGAAAAAATGGACAAAGCCAGCTTTTAGCCGCGTGTGCCCTTACAGCGCAGTTTGACATATATTCTACTTAGTGCCACGAGGTCCTTCAGGAGCCAGAGCGCTCGGCACCGCTTGGGGTACAGGATTTGCTGCACTCAAATAGGAGAATCTGGGTATTTATGACCAAAACCACAGTCTCAAAAAATGGAAATACAGGAAAAAGGAACTTGACAATTAATTACAGTTCCTAAGATGTGCTGTGTAAGTCTTGTTCATAGAGCAGCACTAATTTCATCGCTGGGACCCTCAGGGTCTGTGAAGTCCATCTGACTCTTTTCCCTTTCAGAGAAGCTTTCTTGCTCAAACTTTGTGGTCCCTGCAATACTTTAGAAAACCTCGTTTTGTGGCAAGATGAGGAGTTGAATATTCAATGCCAGCAGTGATAAACAGTCTCATATCAGGAGTGACAATAATAACTTGAGGGGTTTTGAGAACTTGGAGCCATTGGGATTGTGTCCTTCTGCTGCATCTCTGCAACTCTTGCTTTTTGCAGAGCCCGAGAGAAGCAGTTGGAGCAAAACTTCTCCTGTGACATTTGTGTCTTGCTTGTGATTCATCATATTTCTATCCAACTTCCAAACCAGCGAGGTCTGGATAATGTCATATAATTTATAGATAATCATCCAAGCGTTTTTATTCTCAAGTGAATGTATTTAGTCCTGCAAATATGCCTCTCTGCCTCTCCAGAACTGGTTGATTACGTGGGAGGGGGAGCCATTGTCTCTCAGTCAAAGCCAGGGGATTTTAGCAAAGATCTAGTTACTCTTGTGTTGACTCTGCCGTTGACTCTGTGGCTGACCTTGGACATGTCCCTTATCCTCTGAATGCTTCGCTTCCTTCTGTAAATGGATAGAATGGGTTTGAATGCACGCAGAAAAGTGTGTCTGGAACTTAGAGAAGGGAGGTTTCCCTCAGAGCGGGCACTGTTGGGTGTTGGAGATGGAAGCCAACAGTTCTCCTTGGCCACGGGGTTTGTTACACAGCTTTATTGTGGCACTCGGCTCAGGAATTCTCTCCGTATTCTTTCACGCTGTTTGCAAACGCTTTCACGTTTTGTCTTCTAGTTTTTTAGTTTTCTACCTAGCAGCTGCTGTCCAAAGTGACTCCAAGTTCTTCTTTGCACCTATCTTGACTGGGATTGACTAGGTTTGTATTTCAAAACTGCCTCTGGGTTTGTCTGTTGCCGAGGTGAAGTGCGCGCCCTTGTTTCAACAGAAAACATTTTTAGTAAGTCCACCAACGGATAAATCTACTGAAAGAGGCTGTCAGCCATAGGATCCAGTATTTATATAGAAAGTGTGGTGGAAAACTGTATATTAAAAAAGGAAGGGAGCTGGAGCAAAAGACCTAAATCAAACTGCTGGCAATGGGCTGTCTTGGTGTGTATTTCTTGCTAGGCTGTGATTCCTTTTCCTTGGAAGTTATCCAGAACTCCCTGGCTCAGTGATCTGGGATGCTTTTCAATATGCTGGATATAGGGAGCAGCGGGCAAACTTCAAACAGGTCTGAGATTTTGTGGGGTATGGAGCGGCATCCAAAATATCGGTTCCTTTTCTCCGCCGATTTGCATAAATCCTCCTTCACCGCTTCCAAGCCTTCCTGTATTTCCTGGGCAAGGAACAGGCATCAGATCTGTCCCTCCCATTCACACAGCAAATGGAATCGCCTCTGGTAGCCCTCAGCGTGAGCAGAGCCCACTTGTCCTGCAGCAGGACACTTTGCCTCTCAGCTTTTCTCTCTCCTTCGTTAATGAGTGGGGAAACACAAGGCCATGTGCAAAGAGCAGATTTTATTGCAGCTGTGGGAAGGGTAATCTGCAAGAACACCCCCAAGCATCTCAATTTTGAGTTTTGGATGAAGGTGGCTTAATTGGGTCTGGTCTAATCATAAAGTTGTCCTATTGCTTGGTGTTCAGTGCCTGTAGTTGATAATTTTTTTCTGCTGCACGTTTCTAGGCTGAGGGATTGAAGCTATTTTCTTTAATTCCTCGCCTTAGTGTGGTGTAGCGATAATTCCTGTCTAACCGTTTCCCCCCGTGTCTCCTCCAGGTCAGGGCTCCGTCCTTGGGTGCTGGTCCCCTCGGTGGATGCGGGGTGGCTGGCTCTGCCCCCCCGGCAGCCCCAGCAGCCTTTGCCCATAGAAGGTGCGGAGATGCCTTGTGCGGCGCTCCCTCCTCCCGCCCGGCCGCCACTACTGGGCTCTGGGAAGGTAGCCAAATGCCACTGAGGACACTGGAGCAATAAATCATCCTCCTTCCAACATCTGCAGGCCCCAAAGGCTAGCCCCTTGCCGATGATGATCTCGCCTCCCACCCCCTGCTTTTTATCCTGTCCCTCTCTGACAAAACACCTATTGTCGCAGCCTGAGTGAAGAAGAGTCCTTTTTCCCTCACAAAGGCCCTCTGAAGCCAAGTTGTGAGCTGCCAGCGAAGATGCCTATGTCTCGGCGGGGAGTCTATATCTCACTCTTTTTCTCTGTAGTTCATACTTCTTCTCTCTCACGGGGGTCACCCAAAGCCTTTCACTCGGGCTTCATATTCACATAAAGACATCAAGAAAAAGAAAAACCACACCAGAAAGAATTATTAGGCATGGCTGTCAAATGCTTTGTGGGGGGGGGAGGTTGTGTGTAGGGGGAAAGAACAGTAACTCTTTATGTGCTGGCATTGTTACAGGAGCTCGTGTACCACTGCTTGGACACGGGTTGCGGGAAGATGTTCTGTGCTGTAGGAATTAGAGATGTGGTAAACGAAAACGTTGAGCTTCAGCAAAAGGGCGTGTTTTGTTCATTTCCAGTTTTCTCAGCAGACTTTTCTAGGCTGTAAGTGGCTTTTTCCTCATCTCGCTTCCTCTGAGAACTCTCGTTACTTGAAGAAGTCATGATGGCCTGCTCTCTGCAGAGTAATTTTAAGGATTGAGTAGATCAAACCATCTTCAGTCTGGTTTTCCGTGTGAATGGAGTTTAAAAATCGAACATCGTCCCCACCAACCTATGCCCGGAGTATCAGTATTTCCTCATCGAATGGGCAAAGCTGCATTAGCACAAATGAGCTGAGAGGATGGAAGAGCAGAGCCTCCTTGCCCCTCGTCCTTCCCTCGCTGGTGGCTGCACTTCGTGTTTGCTCAGAGCAAAACGAGCTGATGTGCGGGTTTGGGGCTTAGAAACTCCCCGTTTGTGGCAGGTTAGCACTGAAAAGCACTCCTGAACCTGCTCCCCATCTCCCTCCACCATGCTCGCAGGAGACTCTGGAGAGCTGTGGACTGAAGACTTCGCAAACAAATCGCCTGCCTGAGGTTCATCCAGATGCCACGTAGCCCTGTATATTTTTAACCCTTTGAAGCTGTGCTCCTTTTCTTTGCTTCCTGAGGAGCAAGTGAGCCAGGTCGGGCACTGCTTTAAGAAGACCCCGCTGCCTCGGAGAGGAAGATAAATTAAAAACTTCATTTAATCCTTTGGAAGGCCGAGACTGCAAACTTAACAGTCGGGTAACCTATTAAAATTTACAGAGTGAGGCATCAAAACAGCAGAAAAGTGCACATGTATAAAGTTTAAAGCATCCTTATAAAAAGCCGGAAACCTAACACTGCATTCCTACAAATTATTCCCTTAGCAAACATTTTTATTTCCAATTAGTAAAAGAAAAATTGCTAATTTGCTGCAGTTGGACAGGCCTGACGTCTCAATCTGCAAAGTGTCAGTGCTGTGAAAGGAAATGTTTCACACTGTGCTGGAGAGAGAGAGCAGCTCTAAAGAGGGTCAGGGCATTGGGCCCAGAAACCAGATTGACTGGCCATAGTGCTAAATTACTCACACAAGACACACATTGTGTGCCGTGCCAGCTACAGAGTGCTCACTTTCTCATTCTTTCCCTTTTTTAGTTGGTGCCTGGGGGGGAGGCGAGGGGACAGTGGGGTACGGCAGGAGGGGGCACGGAGGGGAAAGGGAGGAGGCTGCGTGGAGCACGACGAGGTCTATGGTCTCATCCTCTGGTTCTGGCTGGAGGCAGGGACCCCAGATAGCCGTGGCGAGGCGAAGCATCGCTCCTGTCCATTTATTGCTGCTTTGGAGTCAGCCGGTAAAAGCAGACACGCCTTTGCCTGTGCACAGATGTGAGATGGACCGAGGGAGCGTGGGGCTGGAGGTAAAGGCTCGGGCTGCTGAACAGCCCCTCTGCATCCTGAGCAGAACAAAGTGACACCTGGCAGCAGGAGGAGTTGGTTTTAAAGAGGGTAGTGGTGTTCCTAAGAGGAACAGGCTGGTGTGATGCGCCTCCCCACGTGAAGAGCTTGAGAGCTGCTGGAGGATGCCAACAACGTGACAAAGGGGGAGAGGGAGGAGTGGGGAGGGAGCAGCGAAGTCTGCGGGGATGTGGAAGGCAAATACACACAAATCAGTGTTTTCCAGCAGCGTTGTGGTTCTCTGTTGGAAATATCTCTGTTGTATTTATTTCACAGTCTCATCGAGAGCCCTTGAAGCCAAACACTATTCTGAGTGTATTGGGGTAACTTAACCGAGTTGTAAATCTGGGTTTTAAGAAACTATTGATTGGCTTCATCCCCGCTACCTAAAGAGTGATCACTGGATCATTTCTGAGGTATTCAGAAAGACTTCAGCTTTGATTTTCATGACTTCAGCTGGATTTTTTCCTGTCTCTGTTGAGCAGAGCTGAGACCAACAGGTTGTCATGGCTCATTTTTATACCATGCAGGCTGGTGTTTGAATTGAAATAATGATTATAATTGTTTTATTCATCATGTAACAGAAATAATGAGACAAGAATTGAGTTTGCAGAAAATTACTGCTTTCTAAATGACAATCTTATTCTCTACCTGTGAACAAGTTCCCTATACTTTTGGTTCCTGTTTCTCCCTTGCTGCTCCCCTTGCCTTTTGCTCAAATTCTCAGGACTGTGGGCACTAATTAGCTGAAAATGGAATAGGGATGTTGAGCGTGTGAAGTGCGTGTAAGCTTTAGTTTTTTATTTGATTTGTCACAATAGGCAGTGCATTTACAGTGCGAGGATGTACAATGGGGAAGAACATTAATTTTTTTTGTGTGTGTTGGTGCCCCTTCCCAAGCAGCTTCAGTGAGAGAGAGACCCCTCAATTCCTCTTTCCTTTCTACAAGGCACCAGCATGAGGCAAGCACCAATTTATTTGAGCTAAAGATCTTCCACGTGGGCACAGAATTCCAGTTAATTTGGTGGAGGCGACTAATTGACAGAAGCAGCTTTTAATTCACCCTGGAAAGGAAGCTCTTGCACCTTGACATAACAACCTCTGCAGCCCCACTCCCAACTAGACAGGTCCTGGGTTTCTTTCTGCTGATAATCCCTCCAGGACCTTTGTTTTCTGATAAAACTGGATTCCGCTGGAGAAACCTAAACACATTAGGGGCTCCATTACATCCCTGCAGCTTCTTAAAACCTGCCCTGTGCTTCCTGTGGGTTAAACAGAGCAGATGCCTGCCTGGTCCTTCCGTGGCCCATCCTAGCCCAGCATTGCGGGGGCTGCTGATAGCCCCGTGCCGTTGCTGTGATAAGAGAGGAACACTTCCAGTGTGTTCCTGTGGGAAAAAAAAAAAAAGGACCTTGTCTTAACTCCAACGTACAAATGTGATGGTTTCTTATTGTTGGGGATGAAGATGCAGTTCTTAAGAGTCAGTTTATAGCTTCTTCATCGATGTGAATCATAAAATCACAGAATGGTTTGGGTTGGAAGGGACCTCACAGCCAATCCAGTCCCACCCCTGCCATGGGCAGGGACACCTCCCACTGGACCAGGGACTCCAAGCCCCATCCAACCTGGCCTTGAACCCCTCCAGGGATGGGGCAGCCACCCCTGCTCTGGGCAACCTGGGCCAGCAGCTTACCGCCCTCACAGGCAAGAATTTCTCCCTACTATGTAATCTAAATCTCCCTTCTTTCAGCTAATAACCATTGCCTCTTGTCCTATCCCTGCCTTCACTGATCCAGAGCCTCTCCTCAGCTTTCCAGGAGCCCCTTTCCATGCTGGAAGCTGCTCTGAGGTCTCCTCAGAGCCTTCTCCTCTCCAGGCTGAACAACCCCAACTCTCTCAGCCTGTCCTCGGACAGGAGGTGCTCCAGCCCCCAGATCATCTCTGTGGCCTCCTCTGGACTCATCAGGTGGTTATTTATGATATGAAAATAGTACTGCTTAGTTGATGTGAGGAATGGAAGAGAGAGAATGCAGTTTATCTAGGGTTCTGGGTTTGAACGTTACCGAGTGGAAGGCCAAATACGCGTGTCCTTTTTGAGGAGGCTTTTCACGATGCTCATTGCCAGAACAGGGAGCTCCAGCACTTTTTGTGTGAAACCCAGCCCATCAGTGAATCCAAGAATTAATTTCCTCTGAAGAGGCACATTCTAGCAACTCGTACAGGAAGGAAAGGGAAGGGGAGAGTGATTCAAACTTCTGGGAGGACTTAGGAAGTTTTTGTTGGTGCTGGGTTGAAAGATCTATGAGCCACAGGCTGTGTTTGAATGAGTAAGGAATGACAGTTGCCTCTGTTTCAGTTTCCATTTTCTTTGCCTCTGGGGCAGAACTTTGCCCTGTACTAGTTGAAAAGTAATTTTAAGAAGAAACTTGTATGGAAAGCAGCAAGAAATGCTCAGAAATTTATTTTTTTGTAATTGTTATCCTGCTGTCCAAAGAATGCAGGGGGTGAATGGTGGTGGGTAGAGTTCCTTGGGCTGTTGGCTGCCTCGCCGCGACCTCGTGCGCGCGTTGCTTCGTCGGGGAAAGCAGTTGTGCACAATTGATGCTGAGGGGAGCAGTACTCCTGGTTCAAACATTTTCCAGGGAGAAGGAATTTGGTTATTCCTCAAGTCAAGTGAAATAAAAGACACCGAGTCCCCTTGAGTCGGTCATTTTTGTTTCTTTGTCAGGCAGTGAAAGGAGAAAGCTGGGAGCACGAGCCAGGAGCGATCCGGGGTGTGCTGGCTCGCCGTGTGTACAGACACGGCCTCGCACCCCATGCCAGGAGCCAGCACGGCGGCAGGGTTCCCCTGAACACCGTGTTCCTCCTGCGTCCCAGCCTGTGGGTCGGGAAGCGGGCCAAGGACTTTACATATGCAAACACCTTCACCTCAGAGGTGCTGCTCCCATCGCGAGAGGCACCTTCTGTCAATCAGGCCACGGAGCTGGCGCGATGCGGTAACCCTCACGCAGAGGGGTTGTCTCGTGCGTCCGGGAGCCAGCGTTGTGTGCCGAGGAGGGGAATCACTGCTGTCCATTGGAGGGGTTTCCTGCTTTTTGTTTTTCCTTCTTCCTTTTTTCCCCTCTGTGGGCTTTAGCATCTTCCTTCAAGCAAAATCTACATCCAGGTTCCCTACGAATTGTAGCTATAATTACAGCTGTACGTGGCCGCACAGAGACCCTTTGGAATCCAGATGTCCCGATTTTTGACCTCTGCAGCAGGGGCAGCGCTGCCCACATCAGTGTTACAGGACATATATTTATCTTTTTGTGGGAACAGCCTTGATGTTCACGAGTAGCAAAGCACGTTGGCTTTGATCTGTAGTTTTAAGAAGAATTTGTCCTAATTCCCTGTTCCTTGCAGTCTTTCTCAAACTCTTGTTTTTTTCTCTGTGAGTTTCATTGATTAAAAAGTCAGCAGTGGTGCCTCTGATGTATGGCTGGTGGCTGTGGGGACCCACGTGTCCAGTGCTGGAAAACACGTTCCAGCAGCAGGAATCGCCAAGGGAGTTTTCCAAAGCCTCATCTTTGGCAACTGGTGCAGGCGTTGCTGTGGCAGGAGTGGGGAATCCTTTCCTTACCTGGTCACACAGGTCAGCTGGGGAGAGTCTGATACTGGGGGTCTCTTATTCTTCTGAATCGATGCCCCAGAATGATGCTCTGATGAACCCAAGCTGTTAGAGAGCTCGCTTTTCAAACAGAGGTCTGTTGGAAACCTGTAACTGATATTGGCCCTGGTTTGATGACCAGATTTAAGCCCGGATGATTACATTCTGCATCCTATGAAATGGAAATGCTATGTTACCATTTGCCCTGACTTCTGCAGGGTTGCTTTGGCGTGCTGGATACTCACTGTGGTTCCCCTCTGAGATTGGTCACATTGCAGTCGATGTTTAATAGATTCCTATACAGAAAAAAACCTGCAAAGCACAGAGCAAGTTTAAAATAGTTAGCTTTGACCTGACCTGTAAGGATTTTGGTTTTCTTCTTTCCTTCCTCGAGTGTTTGTTTCTCACTCCAACAGCTCTGTTGGTTCTGGAGGGGACAGTTACACTTCTGAGAGATAAGCCTGGCTTCAAAGTCTGAATTGATGTGTGTATAATTCCAAGCTTACTGAGGTCAAAGGTGTTTGCATCTGAGGAGGGATGGCAGCCTTATTGTTAAGATTAGGTCTAAGGAGCTTGAAACTCAATTTCTGTGCGATTTGGACACGTATCCTAACTTCTTGTCTCAGTCTTGTCTGTAACACTGGGATAGCAATCCTTCTCTTTTCCTATTCTCACCATTAATCCATTGCTTTACGTTATTTCACAAGGACTCATCTTTGTATTTCGTGTCTCGGGTAGCTCAGCTGGGCTTCAGGCTTTAGTCCTGGGTGCTGCTGTTAATACACAGTGGGAGCCTTGGGCAGGCGCAGTGCAGCGTCGTGAGGTTCAGTCACAAGGTGACCTGAGCTGGTGCTTCCCCATCGCTTGGAAACGATGGGAATAATGGAGAAAAATCTGGCCCTGTCTCAAATTTAAAGTCAATGGCTTATCAGCACTGTTTTTTTCTGCTTGAAAATGGTGTTTACTAATGAGATTCTCTATATCCACCTGCTCAGAGAGAAATTTTGCATGTTTTTCTTCATAGCTGGCAAGAACAGCATGTTAAGGGAATTACGATTCTCTCGTGCTGTTCTCCTGCATCTCACAAAACACACGTAGCTCACTGAGGCTGCACGAGGGGTAGAGCCGAATTTGTTTTTGGAAAGAGTGAAACAAACTGTACTGGAGTTGGGAGAAACAACTGAGTACTGGGTTCTCCAATCACAGGAGGCATTTCTTCAAGTAAATTATCAGATAAAGGTCAACTCGTGTCACCTTAACCATGACGCAGCTAACCAAAGCGTTGTTTGTGAAGCAGCTGCTGGTGAGCAAGTGTCTTTGAATTTTATAGCTCCTGTTATCTGAAGCTAATAGAAACACAATGCCTGGCATGAGTCAAAGGTCATCTCATCTCTGCTGAGGTGGGTAGCGCTCAACTCGGCTCAGGATTACACGCGTTTTTTGTCTGTGACTAAAAGTTTTAGAGTGAGGGATTTAAATGAGGGGTGGATTCTATCCTTCCATTAGCATGTAAAGAAAAGTTTTCCTTTCATATTTTCACATATTGCCTCCTAATCTCCGTGCTCCAGAAAACAGGTAGCGTATTTCAGGCTCGATCAGGTGCCAGTTCAGTTAACCAAGCATCGGGATGGTTGAGAGCCACTTCTGAAAAATCAGATTTAATAGCAAATCTATTGAAACAATCAAAGCGCTCACCTTCCGGGGAAGCCATTGTGCCAAGTGCAACGTAAAGAGGCAGCAATAAATCACCATGCTATGCACCTCAAATAGATAATCAATTTAATTGAAAGCATCAATAAGCATAGTTTGACATTTATTACCTGGTGGATGTTTTATCTTTTAGGCTAGGGGACAGCGAGGCAATGATGAATACCAGTTCTGCCAAGGAACACAATTATATCGTGCAAGGAAAACAATTCTATATTCTGCAAAAAAAATGCAGTCAAAGTCATAATTGAACCAGACTGGGGAGACACCACAAACTCATCCCAGACTCTTCAGTCTCTTCTGGAATTGCCTAAGTGGGAGCACTATCTACAACACAATGGCAAATGCTCAAAGCTGTAAAATAGCCTTCAACAAGAAATATATAAACATTCAATTGAGGATGATCGTGTTTTTGCTTTACCTTTTCTCAGTCCCAGGAGGTTTGGGGTGTTGAGGAAGACAAGAACCAAGTTTATAAGAACGTTAAACTACTCTTATGTTATTCCTACAAAGCAGCAGTTTCCTCGATGGCATATTCAGATTATTTGGTGAGTGCGATAGCATCTCTTAACTCTCCTCGAATGAGAGATTATTTACTTTGGGCTGGCAGTTAAAAAAATGCTTTACTTCATTAAACCCTCGTCAATGGCTTCACTCCGTTTCGTTTCCAGCATCTGGATACATTATGGACGTTTCTCTGTCTATGATCTATCAGTGGTAGTTTTTAAGACATAAACAGAAATGCTATTTGGCAAGGTCATGTACGGAGCCATCTTTTAACCTCAATGTTCCTTTTGGCACGAGATTAAAAAGCTCCTTGTAATCTGTACTCGGAGCTGGATCTCCCAAGGTTTTCTTCAGATCTTCGCTTGGGGTGTTTAATCATAGTAAGGGCTGTGTGTGCTTCTTGGAACTTGTGATGAAACAGAAATCCATTTTTTTTTTCCTGGTACTGTTCCGAAAAGGGCTCCAAATGTCGAATCATTTTAATTCTGACAGCGAACAACTGGTGTTGCTGAGGATAACATGAGATCCTTTTAAAATCTCTTAGCCGTTTTGGCAGGACAGCCTTCTGCAGAGGTTTCAGAATGTTCTGGGCGAGCACTCTGACAGCCAGGACCATCGCTGGGAGCTTGTGGTCAGAGTGGGTGGAAGCCTTTTGTCAGGTGTCCATTTGAAGTGGTTGGCTTTGAGGTCTTTTTGCTGAGAAAGGCGTCTAATCAAGAGAATGCCAGCAGGCAGATAATGGTCAAGTTCTCCGACCTCAAGAAATGAAGTGCTCGCTGTATTTATAAGCTCATTTCTCTGGTTATTCATTGGCTTTTTTAATCAGTGCTCTGTCTAGATTAGGGCTTGCCTCTCTCTTGGGGAATAAAAGCCTGTTTCTGTGTGGGAGGCCCAAAACGGTCCTGGTGGAGAGGGCAGGAGCTTCTTGAAGAATGAGCAGACCTAGTTTGCTCCAGTGCCTGCATCGGGCAGATGGGTCCCAGTCGTGGTCTATATTCCACCAGCGAGGTGGGTGCCGGCCTCTTCTCCCAACTAACAAGTGATAGGACGAGAGGAAATGGCCTCAGGTTGTACCGGGGGAGGTTTAGGTTGGATATCGGGAAAAAATGGTTTACTGAAAGAGTGGTCAAACACTGGAACGAGCTGCCCAGGGAAGCAGTCGAGTTGCCATCAGCAGCACTGGTGCTATACCCAGCCCTGTCGTATAATCCCTTGAATGCTCCAAATGCGCATTCCTACCTGTGGAAGACATCAGCAGCCCGAGAGAAAAACAGAAACTTATTTCCGTTTGGACTCCCTGAATTCCTGTCTCAAGAAAATGCATTGCAATTGCCACCCACTCTCTGTCTGGCTGATTAAGTAAAATATTGACCTTTTCCAAGCACAATATTATCATTCCAAGCATAATATTATCCAGTTCTGTCTGAGATTGTTTCTACAGCTCTTAAAAGGGAACTCACCTGGCACCCCCTATCAATGCAGAGAAAACAGCACTGTGGGCTTTTAAATAAGAAACCGATTGTGCCGGTGTCTGAAGTTACTGCACGGAATAATTACATGTTAGCTTTTTGTTGTAGGGAGTATTGTTTGCTTGCTATCACTTCCAAGAAAAAGGAAGACAAAGTGCACTTCTCTGTTCTCTTTCCTTGCACAGGGCATTGCTACCAGGAATTCCGCTCCAAGTTAACTGATCATCCCAGAATGCGTTACTCGTTTCAGATTTGAGCAGCAGCACATCATGAAGACAAGTAAATATAGAATAGGAGAAGCTGTTCCTCGTGGTTAGCACAGGTCAGCAAAGAAACACGCTGGTACAGAAAATTCCCCTCCTTTTTTAGGAGGCTTTTTGTATCTTCAGTTTATTAAGGACTTCTTTTGCTAAATTAAATGAGTTAAGTGATGAGGTCTTCCTCTGGCTCCCTGTGGCAGGCACCCACACTGGTCACGCTGGTCACCATCCTCTTACTTTTCTTTCAGGAAAGATTGTCCCTGGAAAAGAGCCCTGAATATCCACATTTTCCCCTAAAACAAAACTTGAGCATCTTGTAATCAGCCTGATGTTTCTCTTCCAGTTCTTCTCAGGCGTTAATGGGCCATTTTTCTTACTGCATCGCGCTGCCTGACTATGACCTCGTCATGTTAAAGTGACAGTTAGGTTATCCTGCTGATGGGTATCAAGTTGACATATCCCATCCTTTCTGTCTGCGTGCCAGGCAGGGATGCATTCCCAGACAGCCCACCCTCCCCCAGGACGGGACCAGCCATTAGGAAGGCTGCTGTTTTCATGCGTTCCTTTCACAGTGTGAGCAGCAGAGCTAAGCTGCTAAATGAGACAGTGCGTTTCCCACTTTAGACTTTTGAAATCGGTGGGAACGTTGCATATTGGCTTTATTATCCTTCAAGTGTGATTAATGATCAAAAATCTACGTGTCACAGCTTAGTTATTTAGCCGTGGTGCACTACTGCGGTGATGTTGAAGGCCATTACTTTGATGGAGCTGAGGATAAGCTCTAGATAGAGCTGCAGTTTATTGAGCCTGAGTTTCAGCAAATTCTGTCTGCAGGCAATTGCGAGTTGGCTTTTCTGCTTGTGATTGTGAGTTGACATACTTACACGTGGGGAGCTCGAATGCCTCCAGTGAGCTCAGCAAAGTTGTGTGTCACTTGGGCAGAGAAGAGACGTGGCTTTTGAACCAGGACAGGCGAGCGTGCCTATGAAAAAATGTGTTTGCTGTGTACTCTCTACATGTGGCAAAGCCATTCATAATTCTTATCAGTGTGTTTCTATGCTGTGAGGAAGAGAATGCAATGAGCTCATTTGTCTCTGTTCTTTCTCAGACTCTGAACTGTCTCATTATTACATTTCAATAAGGTGAGGGCTGTGTCCTTTGGCACAGCCGATGGGAGAAGCCAAAGGCAGCTGGTCCTGCTCTGTCTTCAAGTCTTGAGACCTGGAGAAGAAAACCTTTTACCTTGGTACATTTCATCCTGGTCCTTCTCTTCAGCAGCTGTACGTGTGGAGAGGCTGAAGTGCTGACACTTTCCCTTCCTCCGACACTGATGCCCATCGGCTTCAGGGTCAGGGGCAAGAGTTTGGCTGTAATGAAGGGGTTTTTGTAAGAAAACAGGAGCGTTGATGCTGCCATAGAGGTGCTTGACCCTTGCCACTGCAGGGAGAAGGGCAGGGAGTTCTGAAAGCCTTGCCAATGGAATTGGAAATGAATGCCACCCCGCTGATACCAAGAATGAGGCAAGGTGGTCGATTGCTGCATTAACTCACCCAAAGGGAGTCATTTGTGGCTGTTCTTTGAGTATTGAATCATCTCAGGGACTAGGTGCTGTATTGAATCCGTTTCAACAGGCTTCTTCCCTTTGAGGGTATTTCCCAAGATACCCTGGTCACAACAGGTAGGATTAGATACTGAGATTTGATTGTATTGCTTTATATGGATTTATACGTCAGTGTGTGTCCTGGATGAAGAGTCTGCAATTTAATATGAAGTATGAGCTCCTCAGCCAAAGCCCAGAGGTCCCCATACATCAGATCGAGTCCGTGTCAGCATCGCCATTGCAAGGTGATATATCATCTCTCTTTATTTACTTATGATTATTACTGATCATCTTAACAAACAGGTTATCAATATATGAAGTTCATTTATATTATTCTGTCAATATCAAGGTCATTTTTATAACCAAAAAGGGTCGAGAACAAAAGATAGATGGATCATATATGACTAAAGCTAACCATCCAATCCATTTACATTGCTGCAAACAGCAGAGCTTTATCTGTTAACCAGAACATGACACTTCACTCTTGGAGATGGTTTTTTGCTCGGATGATAAATAGCTCGGGATACATTAAGTGATTATGTTGTGTGGTTCTGTGGCAGGCAGAATTTAGAGTTGATCACCTTAAGCTTCCATTCCACTACCATTTTCTCTGCGATTAAAGTGAAGATGTAACGAGTCTGCAGTTCAGAGGCACATTGTGTCAGAGGAGCTCGTGCTTTATTTACCATAAAAGCCTGCTAGGTGTGCTCCTGGGTTTGTAGAGGAGACCAACTCAGCAAATACTGGTACAATTCAATGGGTGCAATTCTGGTTTAATCCTCAGGCTGTTCATGCTGCTCAGTGCCCGGCAGAAAAAGAAGTGTCCCTTTCATCTTCTCAGAACTGACCGTCCCTTCAGGAAAAGGGGAGTTTAAGTACTTCTTCTCTCTGGGAGACTTTAGAGCAGCCTTAGAGGGGACCCAGAAAAGCTGGGCAGGAGCTCTTTATCAGGGAGTGCAGGGACAGGACAAGGAGGGAATGGTTTTCAGCTGAAAAAGGGGAGATTGAGATGAAATATCAGGAAAGAAATGTTTTGCTGTGAGGACAAGGGTAAGGTAAGGCGTCTGTAGCTCAGATCCAAGGAACATGTGTGTGAATGAAAGGCGTTCTCTTTTAGCAAAACTGCCAAACTACCAAGTGCGTTTCTCATGCTCATTAACACTGGACTTTAAGAACCTGATAAGAACGCAATATAAAACCAAAGAGCCCCTGAAGACTGCAAGATTATGTTTAATACTCTCCTATCACCAGGCCCCAAGTGCTTGGCAAGAGGAACTGTGACATTTACTAATCGGTCCCCTCTCTTATTTGTCTTGGCCAAAAGTCTCAAGTCCTCAGCTCATTGAAGTTATTACAAACGCTCTCCATTAGGTCGTGTTTAACTTCCTGGTTTGCAGTGAACTTGATCGCAACGTCCTGGAGGATTTATGCCTTTCAAAAGCGGTACCGTGCTTGCGATACCCTGTATGTAAATCATGGGTTTATTTTCTTTCTTGCAGTCTTTGTTCTTAAACATTTTCTTAATGTTTGACATTCATTCTATGTAACATTAATTAAGCAGCCCTGACATCTCCCTGCACCGTTCTGGAGGCACAGAAGCTTGTTCTGTGTGATCAAAGCTGCAGTTGCTCACTCAGAGATGACTTAGGATGATCCTTTTGAACACCCTTTGGCATAACCTGTAGTGATTCACCTCTGCAAACTGCATTTTCTTCTCCTGAAAGTTGGCAAACAGGTAAAATTCCTCCATGAAGCCGTAGAGGCCATCGGGCACGAGCAAGCGTGGAGGTGCTCCGAGTGACAGACTCCCAGCATTTTGGGCCCCAGGTCCCTCCTGATTTTGAAGATTTTTCATGCAACACTGCACCACCTTTTTGTTCAGACTTTCAGCTGAAAAATAAATGGTTCTAAAATGGTCTGTGGAGTGCAGACCACGGCTCTGCAGACTGCTACTGCTCCACAAACCACAGCTTGGCTGCTCTACACTGTTCCCAATTGTGCTGGGGTTGCCCTTAGCGCTGAATGCTTGGTTTATTCTTTATACTCTTTTCAGCCCTTGGCTTGTTTCTTGCCAGTCAGAGCCGTGCTGTTCATCCTCCTTCACTCACCAGCCAGGAAGGGAAATTCTTCCTCTCAGACAAGAGCTTTCCTCCCTTCCCTCTTCATTCCAGGCACACTCGTTTCAAATTCCCAAGGCAGGATATTGAAAATTTCCTCAAGTTAATAGGGCTTCACAAATTTACTTATCATAGAAAATGTAAAATTTTGGTAAATTGTTGGCCAGAAAGTACTATAAAATCCCTGTGTTTTAAAATTATGGCTAGTGGTAGAAATTAAGTGCTGAAATGGTTTTCTGTGAGTTCCTTCTCCCTACGGCTTTCCTCTGAAAGAAAGAACATCACCTCTGTGACTCCCCCATTGTAGGGCTGCTCGCTGCTGTGATTTCAAGGACTGTTCCAGCTCCTGAATGCGGTTTCACAGCGCACTTACAGTCATCACCAGGGCGAGCCCGTGCCATGCTGGTCACAGCTTTCAAAAGCTGCTCTCGCTCATGCTCCTCGCCCTGAGCTCCAGAGGAGGCTGAAGAACGTGAATAGGCTGATTCTTTAGCAGTTTGAGCAGGGATGGGCAGCTTCCCAGTGGAAAACCAGATGACAGTAAAGAAAAGCGAGGCAAGCCTGGAACTCCGCAATCAGGTTTATGCGTATTTTATATGTGTGTTCTCTAACACCATGCTCATCGTTTTTTTCTGTCCCATGAACCCACAGCAGAATCACCTCCCTCGCCCTGCTGGCCTCACTTCTTTAGATGCAGCTCAGGATACAGTTATTATTATTGGGCATTCCCTTCTGTTTCCAGCTTGGAGCAGATGTGGAAATACGAGGTAGGCAGGGATGCAGGGGGCAGGTTCCAGTCTGTCATCATCTTTGCCGCTGGGGTTTGCCGAGTGCATCAAGCCGGACCTATTGAAGTTGTAGGTTTTGGGTTTTTTTTGAAATGACAGTTTATCTGAGCTCGCGGGATGAATGGATAACGTTACTATTTACATAAGCTCATTGTGATCTGTCTCGGTAATGTAATCAAATTAGGGTTAACTGCAGCTGGAGGATGCCAGCTTGTAAACTGTTTTTCAAGAAGAATCACATGGTGTTCCTTGACATGTTTAGTATACAGTCAGGAGGCCGTGCAAAAACCATAGCACGTCCCTAACTCACGTAATGAAGTCGGGATTCTGCTGCCACCAGTTCCCTGGATCCAGAAAACTCAAGGCAGTGGAATTCCTCACCAGCCGACAGAGATACTCCTCCAATCAGAGCCGCCGACACCAGCTCCCCGACCTGGCTGTTGATGACATGTTGTCTTTCTTTTGACTAAAATCAACATATCAGTTGATAGAAAAAGCATATGGTGTAAATTTTGAGTACATTTAAGAACATCTGTGTTAACTGCGAAAGCGCAGCCCACTGCCCGTGTCAGCTCTATATTTAGTCTTACAGCCCTCGTGTAAGATGAAGTCCAGCCTGAGCTAAAATTACCCAATGAGTAGATTTTCAAAGTATCTTTTGTTATTCTTATTAATAAACATCGCATCTGGTACTCACTTTCCCTTTTTCTCCTTTAATTAGGAGGCACCATTTACATCACAGTGGTGCAGCCATCCAGTTCTCCTTTGGCTGCCACGACTCATCGCACCGGGCAGTCCTTGCTCCACTCCAGCCTCTCCGCTCCGAACTTCCATCTGCCCCGAAAGGCATTGTCAGACCCTTTCTGTTCCAAGCTGGGAACTCAGAAGAGTTCTGATGTTTCCTCCACAGCCAGGGAGGGTTCCTGGAGGTTCTGTGGTTTGGCCAGTTTAGCATCAAACCATCAACCTCTTCCACTGACACTGGCAAATAGGAGATTCAGGGATGCTCAGATACGAGCTCTGTCCAGGTCAATGCGGGATGTCTGTAGCAGAACTTAGTCCCATGCTGTTCGCTTTTCCCCATTATCATCCTCTTTTTTTTATTTTTTGGAAGTCCAGTGTAAAGGACGGATGGAAAACGCCATCTAAAAAGAGTTCCTGATCTCCCACTGCTGCTAAAATACCTTGAGCAATACATAAATGTGCTAATAGTTTGAGTGTGGAGATGGTTCCATCAAAATTAGGACCAGGTTAGACAGGGCTCTGAGCAACCTGATCTGGTTGGAGGTGTCCTTGCTCACTGCAGGGAGGTTGGACTGGACCACTTCCTGGTCCCTTCCAACTCAAACCCTTCTATGATTCTATGAAAAATAAATTCTTCATGAAATTGGGGTTTCTTTCCCTAGGAGTGCTGTAACAGAAGGAAAAAAAAACTCAGCTCTTCTGAAATATTCTGAATGAACAGGTAGAAGCACAACCACAGGTGCTGTTCTGTAGAAGCACCATTCCTGGATATGTATGAAATACTTCTAACAGAAATTCTGTTCTCCACAAATTTTGAAATTTGGGATCCACTATGAATTGAAGGGAAAAAAAAATAAATAGGATTTGAGAAAGAGAAGTTGCCCCTTGAGCGCGGGTTTGTCCAAACCAACAAAAGGAAGCTTGTGTTGGCATTTAGATTCAGACTCAGGAATTCCTGACTCTTAAGCCTGTTTATACAGGACTACACCACAGCCCAATTTGCACTTCATTTTGATTTTTTTTTCCCCTCGACGTTTACAGCCATGCCGAACGGGTGGATTATGCACTCCGAACGCACATACTTAACCAATTGTATTTAAAGATGTTTTGCATATAATAATTACAGTTAAGTGTCTTCATTTGGAAGCAGCAGTGTTGCATGAAGACTTTCAAGTTGTTTTGTTGGTGTATTTACATTGTGGCTCTGAAAGTTTCACGGCCTCATTCTCCAAAGGCTTTTGAGGGTGGCTGCTCCCCAGGAACACGCTGGGAGCCATGGGTACCGTCAGCAGCTCGGCTTCTGGCTGTGTGCAATAGATATTTACCTTTCAGTAATTCAGGGTGAGATTTCAGCGTGTGTGTGTGCGCACGGAAGGAACACACAGGTTTTATTGCTCTGGTATTCACCTCTTGGTGCTGTTTGCTCTCAGCTACTTTCTAAACCACAATTTCAGTATCTATTAGAGCTGTTGTAAAATACAGAAAGGTTTAGGGTTCTGGCTGTTTAAAACGTGACGTGTTGTTATTGCAGCTGAGCTTGGCAGATCTTTGCCAGCATTTAGAAATGTGTCAATTGGTCGATGTCACTTGGGCAAAGGGGTCCAAGGACTTTGTGCCAAGTCCTCAGCTGCCGAAATGCAACGGAGCCTCCTTGGCCCTTTCTTTTTGTTTTTATGAAGGAAACTTACTTAACATACAACCCCTCTCCTGCTTTGTGGTTCCTTGTGTTTTGGTCTCTGCTCATTGTAGCTTTTTTCCACTCTCCTTTGGTAGCCAAAAGGGGTCTGGAAGACCCGAATACCTTGACCCCCACCCTGACACTCAAGCCTTTCTTTAACCTCAGAGGTCAGCAAAGCCACTTAAACGCTTGGAGTCTGGCTGCGCAACCAAGTTCTTGTAGAGTCTGTTTATCCTGATGGGGCTATCCTGTGCGATACGAAGTTTAGGTACTTGACCTCTCTCAATGCCTGCTGACCTAGATCTAATCTGAGGTAGAACACAGCGCGTTTTAATTACTTGGATCACCACACCTCTGTCGGAGGAGGAATTAAAGGGCTTCCCGCGCAGCTGCTGGAAGCTCCGGGGCACCAAAGCATCCCACGGTCAGTCCTGCGGTTGGGATACAGCTATTGCCGTGCTGACCATTGGATGCAGGAGGCAAGAGCATTTGTGTTTGTGGGATGAAAGGTGCCTCCAGCTCACGGGAGGATGCTGGGAGTGTGGCTGTTGTTGGCCTGACCCCACTGCTGTTTGTCAGCTGGTGGCCGTGTCAGCCGGTGGCCGTGCCAGCCGTGGCCGGACTGCAGGCTGTGGTTGCCTGCTCCAGAGAGGCAGCCCACCAGTCTCCATCCTCTTCGTGCTCGTAGGCTACGTTACCTGCCATTTGGAAAGGAAACACGTGTTCTCATCAGCCAAATCTGAAGTTCTCTATAGACGCTGCAGAAAACCTTAAAATGTGGGGGAGAATGTAAAAGTAGTTCAGTATCAGTCCAATTCCAAACCGTCTGTGTCAGTTGAGACTTTTGGCTTTTCAATGTAATTATCCTTGTTGTCATTTTTATTGTTTTATAATGTTCTTAGTTGCAATTCAACTCAATTTATTTTCCTATTTTTTTTTTTTTTGTAGCAAATTCTGACTGATCCCGAGGTGACCTCCCAAGAGGGCAATATCAAAAAGGTAGGGTATGGATCGATCTTATCCAAGTTGTTTTACTGTCTGGCTTTGAAATACTCCTAAACACATTTTTCTTTTCTTTCTTCTGACCAGAGGTGCGTATTGTAACAGTGTCATAAAAGTTTTCCAATATTTGCTGTTGCTTTTTTGGATTAAGTATTGTGGCTCTATTGGCGTGTTTTTCTGTCTTTTTGTGATTCCAGTATTTATGAAAAAGAAAATAATAGCTTGAAGTATTCCTTGATTCAGCTACAACACAAACAGCTACCAGTCCAAATTGAAAAACCTCATTTACCTCTTTTCCAGTAAAAGAAAACGTTGGTCCTTTGTTAAAACTGTTAAATTTTTAGAGGTCTCTTTACTGTGTAAATGTGGCTTACGTGGAGTCCAAGGGAAAGGGAATAGAGATATAAAAGGATAAAATTTAACTCTCATAATGTATTACTGGTGCTTTTCATCACATCGAGATGCTTAAACTATAATACTGACCAGAGAGAAACGTGTTCCAAATACAGCCCAGCTGTATAAATCTCTCAAAGTAGCTGTGCAGCTGCCTCGACGCTGCATATTTCAGTAGCCTGGCTGCTCTTTGGGTTGGGGTTATTCTCGGTAGTGCGGCAATGGCTTTCCTTCCAGGGCTATCTTTTGGTTAACGGCTTCACTGAAGTCAAGTGTCACGAGTCGTACTTGATTAGAGCCTCTCTGGGTGTCCAGAGCCGGTGTGTCCTTGCCGAAATAATGAGCTTGCTGTAATTCTTTTCATATGCAATTGCCTTCTAACGGGTATTCACAGCCCTCTTCATGAAATATGACTTATTGAGAGTGGAAAATATTTTAAATTGGAACTTGCAACAACTGCCATTTTTATTTGTTCTTTTAGGCGAGAATCAATCCTGTTCCTTAACTCTAAAATCTAAAAGGAAACACTTGCTTCACTCTGCCAAACAAAGTGAAATATAATCCTTGTTGGGCTCCAGAGTTGGTTTGGAAAAAGATATTTATACGCATATCCGCTATGGGCCGTTCCGTTTCTACCACGTGGCGAAAAATAAGCTTTGGTTTTAGAAAGCCGGGCTACTGGCACAAACTCTCCTTTGACAACGCCATGACCTTGCGGAGGACCTGTCGCGATACCGATGAACTTTTTACCTTGCTCATCTCCATAACTCACTTGGCGTTTGTCTCTGCCTCTGTGGGATCCTTTTGTCCCAGCAGGCATGGTGACGAGGTGGCAGGTTCATATTATCGCAATGCACTTATCACAGGGATGGAGTCAATTCTCTGTGGCTCAGGACTGCTCGGCTATTTTTTTCTCAGTCTTTAATTATGATATCATAAATAAATTCTCTGTCCCCACCTGGCAGAATCCACATTACCCTAAAGAGAGCAGGTTTTGTATGAATGAAGGGTTGATGGCAACGTTAGACTGGCAGCTCTGTATGTTCAGTGATGGGTTTGTCTTTAAGCATAATTAATTTCAAGGAGAATGTTGCAAAAACTACAGGTATTTGAAAAACGCAGTGTCCTGAAGTATTTTCCTGTATGGGAGGGATAAAACTGGACAATTATGATATTTGACAAGGGGGGAAGGACTGGCCTTCCACTTCTGTCTTCTAAATGCATTGTAGAGAAGCACTCGCAGGAGTTTATGAGGTGATAAATTTATTGAAGGATGGGCAGTAGGGTTTTACAGCTAGGGTAAGAAAGGTCAATGCAGTAAGGTAAAGAGTTCAAGTCTAAACTTTATGGCTTGTGAAAAGACTACTGCTAGACAGCCTTTCAGCTGGGAGAAAATGAAAAATAAAGAATGAAAAATTATTCTGTTCCATTTTTCTAGTATCTTAAAATTGTTTGTAAGTAGCCCTCAAGCATTTTGCTCCAGTGGTACAAAACCCTCGTGGGGGAAGATTTCCTTTTCCAGCCTCTCCAAATCATTCACTTGTCACACCCCTAAAGACACAACGGTTGAGATTTGACTTCAATTTATTCCTGGTTCTTTGGAGATAAGTTGATGGCGAGAAGGTGACTGCAGACAAATGTACCTGTGGTGGGTGGGCTGATGTCAATGGGAGGGAAGGAAATCGAAGCCAAAGAGGGGGACCATCATTTTCAGTGCCCTGTCTGATGCCTGCTCTCTCACGGGCTTGGAACTGGGCAGCAGCAGGAACCTGAAAGACAAAAATATCTCTAGAATGCAGAGAAAACCTGTAAAAACAGTAAAAATCAGAGTAGGAGAGGGGAGTGTGATAGCAGTGAGAGGGATAGATGATGCACAGGAAGCAAACTTTGCTTAAAAACTGACCCCAGCAGTATTTCTGCTGTTAACCTGCCAAGGAGAAACGCTCTCTTCCCTAACTTTTCACAAACTGAGAGGCAGTGCGAGGTCTGAAGATGTGGGCAGCAGGCACTGTGGTACCCTATAATCAAGCTGACCTGGTCTGGCTTGGAGCAAAACGTGCTGGCCCCCACTGTGTCCAGTGTTTTTCAGTTTGCATCGTGGTTGTTTTTGCTGGGACCACCAACACCCGAAAGCTGGTGGGTTTGGTAGAGGCTTTCTCACAAGAATGAAGAATGGATCCAGAGTCATTTTTCTATATCTGGAAATGTGTTGCGCTGTAAGCTAAAACATGGTGTGATCCAACCAAGTTTTCCTTTCATCTCATTTGCTTGCAGAGGGTTCAAGTCACACAAATACACGTCATCTCCTCAGCCTCGTTGTTTTATTGTAAATAATTGATTGTGCAATAATGCTAAAATAGGAGAGGGGCTTTTCCAGCAGTCTGAATGCCGAGAATTCAGAGATGTGCCCAAATGTATAAGTTATCCCTGTGGA
The DNA here is from genome assembly GCA_033459285.1 of Clamator glandarius. Lineage (NCBI taxonomy): Eukaryota > Metazoa > Chordata > Aves > Cuculiformes > Cuculidae > Clamator > Clamator glandarius. The sequence goes on along the minus strand of JAUNZM010000452.1, from coordinate 1,154,930 downwards.
TATGTTGTCCCCTATTCCCAAACGTCTTTCTTTCCAAGCCATCTTACTGTGCTCTGTTTATTTTGCATAGGGAGCAGCTCACGTGTTCTATCACTCTGAATTTTCCAAGCTTTTTCACTGCCTTTAAAAAATGGCTCATTACCATTATCTTCATTGTCATTTTGATTTAATGAGATGAAAGACGGAGCCTTCCTCTGGCAGGAAGCGCGGCCGGTGTCCGTTACAAGACACCTTCTTTCCCAAGGAGCAATGCTCGGCATGTTTCTCTCTCCTCTAAAAGTCACTTTGGCTGATGGCGTGAGGGTCCCGGTGGAGGAGGCTCCGTGTACCCAGCTCCCAGCCTGCTCCGGAGGGGCTGTTTTTCTGTCTGCGGTGACAAGAGACCTTGGGGACTTCTCCCTTCAGTAGACTCTCTATTTAGTTTCTGTTTACTTAGAGGGAATGGCCTGAGGGGCTACTGGAGAGAAAACATCTGTGGGAGATAATCTATAGAGTTATCTATCTATCACTCTTGTCGACCCTGTCTCCCCTGAGAGCAAGCTGAGAGACTTGTAATAAAAAGGCATCGCTGAAGAGGCTTTAGGGACAAATAAAGAGACATGTTAAGGGCCAGCTGAAAAAGGATAGAAGACATTATTAAAGCTCAATGGCCGTCTTATCAAAATCCAAGAGGACAGGCATTTGGCAAAAGGCTTTAAATTTATTCTTTGACTTTCTCTAGAGCTTGAATTTATCCATTAACGAGAATGTGTTGCACAGGGAGCGGGAGATGCTATCGGCTTCAAAAGAGTTGGATTCAATCTGGTATTGTACAAAACACGACGACGACAACAAGTGGAGTCAAAACCCAATTTTTCCCCTACTTTGTCTGACTTCATGAGTTGTGAAGGAGTAGAAGCTGGTAATGTAGGGCTGATGACGCTATAAACGAATGCATTCAGCACAATTTAGTCTCTGCTCCCAAATTACACTGATCTTTAAAAAACCCAGTTACTGTTAGAAAGGGTGAGAGTGGTCTCTTAGAAAGCATCAAGAGTAAACAAGGAATCTCAGCGTGGAAAGCTTTTATTCCCGAAACAAAAGTAAAAACCAACCAATGTTTGGTTCCTGCAGACAGAAGCGGGATGGAGCCATAAATCTCCCCAGGTTTATTATTATACACAAAACGCTACAGGTCAGAGGAACCATCTGATACTTCAGATCCACATTGTTCACACAAGATGATTGATTGATAATTATGATAATTTGCCAAATGATTATTTGGGTATTATAACCATAGTTTGTCCCACCGGATCGCTGTGAAGACATTTTCTATATCATGGGCCGTCAGAAATGGCCTCTGGCAACGAGGGATATGGAAAGGTCCGGCCGGTCTCTCCCGGAGGGACCTGTAGGACTGATGAATGATGACCCAGAGGAGTCAGAAATCAGACTTCAATAAGCAGTCAGGAAGGTAGTTAGGGAAGAGCAAGGGAACTGTTAACTGTCTTTTGTGGAGCAATTACTGGCCGGGCCATACACCCTGGGGCTGAGCACAGCCTGCCAGAAAATTGTACAGCACAGAGCGGCTGCGGGAGTTGAACTTCAGGGTTTAAAGGGCCTGAATACACAGCGCTTCGCACAAAACACATTTGCATTTCAGCATTTCATATAGATTAGTAATCTATCTGTTCAACCTCTAATAAAAAACATTCTGAAACTCTTGGTAAAGATTTAAAAATCCACATTCTGGTGAAGTTTCTTCTTCTTTCAGTTCGCTGAATTGAAGAACCAAGCCCAGGTTGTAGTGGGTTTCAGTCTTCATGCTTATTGAGAATTCATATTATTAATCAGATGGAATTATTTTTAAAGTATCACCTGCTTTTTTGTGCTTAATAAAGGAGAGCGTGTTCCTCTAAAATGTGCCGGCCCCTTGAGAACTTGAGGACAGCACCGCACGGTGCCTAAACCCGAGGTTCTGGAGGCTTCTCCAAACCCTGTGCAGCAGCACTATTCCCACCACTGACGTCTAGTTTCAGGATGATGCTCGCCTTACAATAACTATTTCAGAAAGAGCCTTAATTTGCTTGTTTTATAGGTTGTATCTTTATGAAATAAAGGTGTGTTTAGCTGCCACAAGTAGGGGCAGCTTTGAGTTGATTTTTATAATCTTTTCTTGAATAGCCTTGCGTCATTCCAATAAGCCCTGGACAAAAGGGTGGACAGTTGTCTGAGAGTCTTTCTTATAACATTTCTCTCTTTCCATTGTTAGGGAGCTGCTAATAAAAGAACCAGGAGTCCATTAATTCAGTGAATGAACATATAGTAAAGTCAGTTCCCTCTTGAGAACAATAATGTTGCGGTCAGCTTAGGTTTCCATGGAAACTAAGTACTTCTAAGAAGTTTGCATCCTTGATTTTGCTGAAATGAAGCATGTAAAGTAAAAAAGAGGTGTAAGGCCGGCACAGAAAGGTTGGTGAGGAAAGTGATGCTTAAATTATTTTGCAGGAATAACATTGTACGTTTAATTTCTGTGATCTATCTGTTTGAGCTTGATCATGTAGTGTGTGTGTGTATGTGACAAATGATTCCATAAAGAGGTCTCGAGGGGGCTGAACCCATAAATCAGACCAAGTTAAGATGACTAGCAGTGGATAAGTCTGCTCTCTCCCCATTCCCATTGCATTTGAGTCAACTACAGCATCACAACAAGACGCAAGCGGTGTTACCTCAGACCAGGTCTCTGTTTCCAGCAGGTTTTTCCAGGTTTTTAGGGTGATGATGGTCATTTACCCTGTTTGCAAGTTAGTGCAAAACCTCATACGATGTGAAATAAGACCTTTTTGTTTATTTAAGCTGGTTCTTTTCCTCCCTTCCACACTAAGTGAGTTCATGGTTAAATCACTGAAGCCACCAGTGTAAAGCCAAGTGCAGCGATGCTGATTTGTTCTTTCAGCCCTAATCTGTACCACACTGTCTTATTTTCTTGAATGGGAGAATTGCGGTAGCTGAGAGGGAAGTGTCCGAAAGGCATTGCCGAGCTATTTATGCGCCTTGTTCCTAGTGACATGCGTCTCTGGTGAACAATATCTCCTCAGATAACAGTGTCCGCTTAACTTCAGGCACAGACAGTTACGAGAGGTCACCTTGTCTCCGTAGAATGCGTCTCAACCGTAAACACGCACTCTTTATGGTGCCCTCAAGTTAGTAACCCAAGCAGCTACACTTTTTTGGAAGGGGGAAGGCAGGCGGCTGTTCCCCTGGCAGAACAAACCAACCCTCTCCCGGCGGCTCGAGCCGATGATCTGGGAATGGGAAGCGCGAGCGGCAGAGCCAAGTCCAAGTTGCTGTCGTGTTTAACCCCTGTGCCTGACCACTGCTCTGCTCGAGGGGGGAAAAGCCAAGCCCACTCCACTAGTGATTTATACGGAGTGTCAGAGTCATATTTCAGCATCAGGGCGACCTCCTCTCCTCAGGGCAGGAGCCGGTAAAATCCATTAGCTGGCTGGCCAAGTTGTTCATGCTGTTTCTTTTTTTGTTCAGAACACTCTGTGTCCTGTCGGTGCGTGGTCACAGTGTGGTCAGAAACCTTTCAGCCTCGTGTTATTTACCTGCCTGGGTGGCTGACGAGCTCACCTGGAGGACGACTGCCTCCAAAGCCAGCGGCTCTGCAGAACAGTGTGCGTAAAGGGGGCTTTTTGAGACGTTTGGACTGAGTGGTTATGCTAGAGAAATCCGCAAATTTAGAATTTATAAACTTTTTTATAGCTGAGAGATTCCAAACTCGTGTGAAACCCACCTATCCTTGTGAGTGAGCTCCCTTTGCTCTGTGTTTGTGAAAACAACCCCACAGTAACAGCTTTAACACTTTTCTCACAACCCAGCTTATCTCTAAGTGTATCTAGAATTAATGAGTCCTTGTTGAAAAAACACATCTAATGCCATATGTGTCATTAAAAATACCCTACATATGCATTTATTCATTTGAATCCAGATTTGGTTTTAATTGTTTGCATTCCTTTGAGCACATACTCTTTTTTTTTTTCCTGCTAATGAACTGAACTGCAAACTGAAAGGCTGGCATTTATGCCCCGCCTGTAAGACGATTACTGGTGAAATAATATTCCGGATGATTAGGAGGCATTACAGCCTCTCCTCAGTTTAAAAATGCCAGAATGCCCCAGAGATCCCCATGAATCTGCTGCCAGCCGGCCCCTGTCAGAGCTGAAGGCAGCACTGTCTGGAGCCCAAAATCAACTTCAGGAAGGTCATGTGAAAGAAAATCCTCAGCCATCAGGAAGCCCTTGGCCTCCTGGCCTTTCTGACATTTTCTGACAAACCTTAAATCACCAGAGTAGACAAAACATCACAAATTTTGGAATGATAGCCTCTGGGATTTCAGAGCTGTGTGTTCACTTTGGAAGGTAACCCTCACACCCCCCTCGCTCTGCTCTGCGATTCCTCCTCGGATGCAGAGGGCAAGCGTGCCAGGAGTGTTCTTGGGATGCAGTCTGGGTTCGGAACCACGTGTGGGATGGGCTGGGAGGAGGCTGTAACCGATGCTGCGGCGGCGGAGGGAGCTGCAAGCGCACGCGTGTGGGTTGCCACCAGTTATTTACACAATCCTGGGCTTATACATCAGTATGGGAGGATGGATTGCGCCGGGTGGGACAGGTTTCTGTTCCAGGGTGAAATTCGGAATGGGGATTTATCGTATACATTACACACCTTAAAGGAGCCAGATGGTTCTATTAATATAATCTGTGATCCCGAGGTGCGTGCAGTATTCACTTAATCACATTGTGCAGCTATTAAAGAGAATATATATCAGGTAGGAGGGTGATTAGAGCTCGCTGGCTAAAAAGGAAAACCTGGACAGTAATTGGGGAGGGAAGAAAAAGGCGGGGGGAGTGTGTGTGTGCATAGCAGGGAGAGTGACTTGAGGTTGGCTGCTAGCACCCACGGTGCTGCTTTAAAAAAAGCAACAGGGGACTGGATGCTAGTGACCTATAATTAAATATATATATCATAGGAAAACCAAAAAATGCTTCCGTTCTTTTTTTATTATTCATATTTTGCTCTAGAAATATATCAAGGGTTTACAAAGCAGTAAAGATAGGGCTGTTGTCCCACGCACGTTCAGGGAGCGCCGTATATTTTGATGATGTCAGTTAGATGGGGGTTTAGATTAGATGAGGGTTTTATGAGATTATAAAATACGTGCTCTGAAAATAAGCCCAAATTCATTTTTCATAGGGCAGTTTTGAGAGAAAAATAATTACTAGGAGTCAGCTACTGAGTGATGTTCAGTAGTGCCTTCTGTCTTCACCCATGGAGATGTCAGGAATCAAGTTCATTCCCTTTGCTCTTTGTAGCAGACAGAGCAGTTGCACGTGAGTGCTGTGTGCTAAAACCTGCAGTGGGAAACCAGCCTTATCTCTGAGGGCAAAGAGGAAATTTTGGCTCTTAATGACTGTCCTAATTTTTTTTTCCCTCATTCGATTTGTGGAAATCTTTTTCACAACATCATGAGTTTTCAAAACTTTATTTCATTTTGAGTTGAGCAAAACCACTTCACTTAAACCTGATTGAGTTAAACTTTCAGATTATTTCCTTTAACTTCTGATAAATTTTGATGCCTGCAAATACTCGGATTTAATCAAATCGTAACTTTTCAACAAAGCAGTTCTGGGTTGGAAGTGTATAATCAATTCTAATCTTGGCTCTAGTTGATATCTACAATAGCAGGGAGCATTTCTGTAGTATTTAAACCAGCAAGGACTTGCCAAATTCAGAGTCCAAAATCCCCTGCACATGATTTCAGAGAGATGGGAGCTAGTAGGGCCGACTCGGTCGTTCCCAAGGAGGAGATAAAGCAGCAGTTGAGGAAATTGCAACACATCCAAGATCCTAGGCAGGCATCGCCCATTCTGCTTTGCTTATGTGCAGCCGTGCGGCATCTAGTCCTGAAGCTGTACAGTTCTTTTATTCCTTCACTTACTTCAATACCTGGTTAGTTTTTCCCTTGCTCTGCAGTTGATGCCCGGTGATCGCTTGGGGCTCCCTGCTGAGTTTGACTGGCCATTTCCCCCAGCCTCTTATCCAGCTAACGCTTCCTTGAAATGGAGATTACTCATTTGCTTTGTCACAGGAACCTTAAAAAAGGTGAATTCCGGAAAACTTGTGAGGAGCGTTCAGCTATGAGGAGGTCCAGGTTGCCACGTAAATCTGTACACTAAGAAAAACACTGTCAACCATCTGAGACGCTCGGCTCTGCTTCAGCCTGTCTCGAATTGGAATGGTCCTTATTCTGACACAATTCCTTTTCTGTTAGCTCATGTGCTTGTTTCTTTTTCACCTTAATTCCTGCTGGGAACAGAGGTCTGGAGCAATCCTCTTGGGCTGTTGTGTCCAGGTCCCTGTGATCACACGCAGTAGGGCTGTGCGATCTTTATTGAGTAGCTTGTGCCCCCCGCCTTAAGATAGTTTCTTTCAGACTTTTTGTCTTCTGATGACTAGAACATCTCTTCTAAGTTCCAACGTAAATTTATTCCTGGCAGTTTATATTTGCTGGTCCTTGTGCCAATAAAAACTTCTCATTTGAATGGTATCCCATCTTCCATCCCAGTTCTGATGTTCCCCATATGCTTATTTGTTCTCGCTGTGTTGGGCTTCCTGCAGGCAGCATCTCAGCTCCTGCTACGCAAACCTCATCTGTGCTACCCTGGTGGAAACCGAGCATCCCTGGTGTGTGGAAACGTTCGACTCTTAAGTCCATACTCATTTTTCCAAGGTGTTGCTATATCAGTAGATGTGTTGTGCCTAGAGTAGCGTCATCCAGCAAAACCTCATCCTCGTCCTGACACTGGGAAGGCTTTAGACAAAGCACTTTACTCCTCTTCACACAGCTGTGCGATGAACTGTGCTTGTTAATATTATTGAGGTCCAAGAAAAGAAGTCATTATATTAAGAAGTAGACATTTTAATTATTACTATCCAGATGACAAGATTTTTTTCAGAGTAATGAAGTTGGAAAAACAGGGTTTATTATTCAATCCTGGTAGATGTCTGTGTTATTTCTGAACCTACACCAAGGCTCGAGCTATTCGCTATATGAATGTTTGTGTTCTTGTGACTTAAAAGTGTTCCTCAGATGGAGGCTAGTGAAATGACCATGAAAGCAGATTATTCTGAGATGATCTGAAATGACTCTTTTTTTGCTGTGTGATAGGAAGGTTGGCAAACAAGCCGTGGATGAATGTCAGAGTTTGCAGTCGTGTTTGGTTTGGAAACTCGCTCCGAAGTTTGGATGTATCCCTGAAATTCATCAGAACCCCTTTGCTCTGGAAAAAGTCAATGAAAACCCAGCACATTACTTCTTTTTAAAAAAAATTTCTTCTAATTCCTCACACTAAGTGGACTGGAAATACCCAAAATCTAGGTCTCCTTGGTGTATTTTCTCTGTTCTTTTTGCAATGCCAGGCAAGGTTTTGAAGCATTGGGAGCTTATGTACATAAATAATGAGAAAAGGACCTAATGGATTTTTAATTCTCTGAAAGTTCAGAAATGCTTCAGAGCTGAGGAGAGCTTTGAGTGTGAGCCTTCTGTCTTGTGGAGGTTGAGTAGAATTAAAGAGCAAGGACTTGCTCTTGGCCCTGGTGAAGCTGCACCTCGAATGGGCTGGATGATCCAACCTGAACAACTCTATGATTCTATTTCATTATGCCTAACAGAGTTGATCCACTCAAAGCCGAACCCCAAGCGCAGACACGGTTGGCATCGCGAGCAGATTTTAGAAGAGGAGTAGATAGTAATGGAATGGTCAGCATTATGAATAACAAACTCGTATCCCAGTGATTGATTTCAAAAAGGGATGGATAACCAGAAAATGCCTGATTGCAGCACTCATAGATTTGGCCCCCGCCTCAAGCCACCTCCGGATGGATGCGGTCCCATGCAGACCTATTGGAATGGCTGGAAAGGATTGCTTTTACTGTGATAATGTTATGCCAGAGGAAAACTCTTAACATTTTTCCACTTGGAAGAAGGAGGCTATATTTTTCAGATATGGGTCAGATTAATATTTAGTGTCAATCAGAAAATGTGCTGGACTCTGTTTGGGTGGGGAAGCCCCTGCTGTGGATCCCAATCCGTCCTGTATTTCTGCTTGTTCTGTTACTCTGCCGCTCTTTGTACTCTTTTCTCTGATGCTTAAATATGTCACGCGCTGAATTATTGCAGCCGTGTGTTTGATAAGTGTCTTTCCCAGTTGTGAAGAGCCGTATCCCTCTCGTCATGTTTGCACAGCCAGGATTTACCTTTGTTAGCAGCCCCTCTTTCCCCAGTTTGCTTTCACTCACATAAAACAGTTCACCTGCATTTACTGTGCTTACAAAGGGCTCCCCCTTCTCGTGCTAACACAGCACATCAAATATTTGTTCGGGTTTTCTTTAAATATCTACCTAAATGAATAGCCATTTCCTTAAAAAAAAAAAAAAAAAGAAGGAAAAAAACCTGCTGAGCATCTGAATTCCTGTGTGACAAAGCCAGTGTGGTGGCAGGGGGAACCTTCCGTAAAAGAAACAGAAATACTTCAATTAAATAAATAGATGTGGCCTGATTGTGTTTCTACTGGAAAATTGCTTTAAGATAAGCATGTGTCTTGCTGTAAAATAAATGACTCAAGCTAAAATTCATATTCTGCTTTAACCTAAAGGACGTTCAGCTGTATCCCACGTCCGTCAGGGTGAGAGGAGGGGGTGGCAGCCTTGTAGCAGGAAAGATTTGAGTGAGATTTAGGAAAATTTCCTGCTACTATAGTTCAGTACCCGAGCAGGCTCTGGAGAGGAGATACAATATCTGCATTTAGGGCTCTTAGGAGGCTGGACTAGATACACACCATCCTGCACCGGAACAAGGACAGCCTGGATGGCTTCCCGGGGCCCTTTTGAGCCTGACGGGTTTTTATGGTGCTTTATAAGTTTATCTTGTTAATCAGTGTGAAAGTGAGGAGAGAGCGCGGGAGGCTGAGCCTCTCCTTTCATGCTCCCGGCAGGCTGAGCGCGCAGGCTGGAGCGTATGGAAAAATAGGAGATGGGGCAGGGAATGTTTTTCCTTCCTGTTTTTTTGCTTTGCTTTAATGGTGCCTGGTAAGTTTTGTGCTCTTTGTTTTCAGTGTTCCTTATCAGCCAGGCATTTTTTCTCTGTTTTCAAGTGGATTTGGTGCTCAGGAGAGCTGGTAGATGAAGGGAAAATTGAGCAGAAGTGCAGAAAGTTACCTCCTGAAATCCTACGCAGTTGGGTTTTCTAGTATGGAAACCAGTATTGATCCAGATTCTCAAACTTGTGTTTATGCACACCTGAAAAACAGTAAACTAGAGTAAAAGAAAACAAAGAAGAAGGGAAAAGGAAAAGCCCTAGTATTTGTAACTGTAGGCCAGAGTCCTGAATTAGAATAAGGAAATAAAAGGATGGAATATAGAATCAGAGATGCGGTAAAGGTTAGCAAATGAATGCTGAAATGCATTAAGCTTTTATAAAGAGGATTTAACATGTCAAGATATTTTTCAGTTTCAAGGTGGAAGTTATTTGTCCTTGTGGCTGACATTGCTGAGTTTCTATGTATCGTTGCAATGGGTGGAAACATCCTTTAACTGCCAGACAGCTCTTACCGATAAGCCAGCCAATTAATAATGTTGATTTGAAAAGCCCAAGAATAGGTGAGAAAGCAAAGTCCTTCGGTAAGTCATATTTGCACAGTATTAAGAGTCCCCTTTTGCCTGATCTAGTAAACATCGTATTAGGAACCCTGCGCTATTGAAAAGTGGAGAGACTATAATGATATGTGTAACTGATAATTGCCACTCCTAACTATTCAGCACCCACTTATCATGCCTTTTGTACATACCTACCTTTGAAACGGACAGCTTGCGGCCTATGTATTTCTCCTTCCTAAATATCAGTGGAGTGGGTTTTTTTCTGATACATTGACCTGTTTTATCAAAGAAGTGAAGGCAGAAGAAGAATCAGCATTTCCTTCAAAGCTGGAGGCCCTCCAACTGTAGACTTTACGTTAGGTCTGGGTAGGCAAACACCCACCGTGTTGTTTGCTCGGCTGATGATGTGTTCTTCTCTCATAGCATTGTTGTGTGCACCCAAAAGGCAAACGAGTGCAATGTCTGATGAAAAAAATGATCTAAATCCATAGCAAATGCAGAAGCAATTCACTGAGGTGATCGTAACCAATTCTGTGTGTTACCTTTGATCTTTGGTGTGAACCCGCTGAGTCTTGAGCAGCAGAAACACCGACGTTACAGGGCAGCGACACACAGAACCGAGTCTTAATCACGAGAGGGGCTTGGGCATAGCAGAAGTTGTCAACTGGCAGCAGAATGTACTCGATCATCGTATCTTTGTGTGTTCCTGTACTCTTAAAAAGGCTCAGGAATTGATTTAATTAGAAGTAGATGAAGCTGTTTGATTAAAGGGCTTATTTGTTGCCTGGACGTATGTATAGGTATAGAAATGCAATTAGTTTGAGAGTGCCATTAGCAGTGTCAGAGACCAGAAGTAATAGAGCTTAACCCTCCCAGGAGCGGCTCTGCAAAGCTGTGCCATTCTGATCCCTCGGTGCAGGACGTGTGTTACCCTTCCTACCTCTTAACTCTTTCTGCAGGGTGATTTCCAGCCCATCACCCTGCTCTGGGAAGCGCACACAGTGCCAGCTCTTTCCTGCCTGCAACAGACGGGGCTGAAAACAAGAAGCACATCAGAAGCTTTCCTTAAAATGTGCATAATACCTAAGTTCCTTAGCTTTCAAAAATCCCTTACAAGGGAAAGGACCCACTGAGGTGTCTGCTCGTGTATCCCTGCCTGCTGGGAGTGTCAGAGTCTGAGTGTAGAGCAGGCAGGATTGGAAAGATGCCTCTGAGAAATGATGGTTCTCGGGTGCCGTGCGGTGCTGCTGCCTTCAGCAGTTTCACTTTATCAGCAGCTGCCTGTGTTCACGTAGGTGCTACGAGAACTTATCTGCCTTTCTGCTCAGGCTGGACTTTGAATGCTGCTGTGATCTGTTCTAATGAGCGTTGTGGAGTCTTTGTGCTTTGCTCTGTTGTCTCCAGAGCCCTGCAGAGTGCGAGGAGGCTGGATGTACCCAAGGCCAGTGTTTAACTTGTCCTGTGAGGTTTGGGGTTTCTGCCCAGTTTCTTTAATGGAAACACCGTTGACTTTAGTGTGGTGGTTTGAGGGTTCAACCATGCTGTTCACCACCACCAGCTTACTAATAGTAAGTTGTGATGGTCCACAGTCTCGAAATACTTGTATGTGGGACCCGTCATGTGAGAAAACGCTCACGGGCATCAGTCAAAGCTGGAACAAACCGACCCTCCACCATCATAAATGTATATTCTATATCTGCTCTTTCCCTTGAGAAAGTGCCTCGCTTTAGATGAAAAGAAATGCACTTCATATTTCAGCTGATAATGAGAAGTTAATAAAATCGGGATTTTGTGCAATGCAGGACCTCTGACATCTTAATCTTTATTAAAGAGACTTAAACTACCAGGAACTGCTGGTGCTGACTGGCACAGCCAGACTCAAGAAACACCAGGAGAGACTGGCCAAATGAACTGTTAAACAACTCTTCCTAATCCATCAGGAAGAAACAATAAGTGCTGGAAACATCTATTTACCATGCATCAATCACGCTTACCTAAGCAATTTCTAAGTAATTATACTTCTGTTATATAGAGCGATGACTGCTCTGAATGAGACATTGGCTTTATTAAAACAAAAAAAATTCACTTTGGTTGACATCTCAAATGTTGCTTTACAGTTTGACAAGGTAGTTATTTTGCTGGATGTAACCTCTACTAATTGTTGTGTTCCAACCCTATCTGGAATTCGAATGGCTACTTTCCCCTTCTCAAGGCTTGACAGATGGAGGAGTTTAAAATGTTTAAGTGGTAGAGATTTTGTCTGGTGAACTTTGCTAAGTCAGTAAAAAAAGGATTTGGATGAGCTTGCCAAGATGTGACCCATGGGAAGGGGACATTTTGGGGGTGGAGGGAAAATAAGTGATCTTTGCTGCTGGGAAAGTTTGTTGCCTTTTCTTTCTTCCTTTCTTCCTCATCCTTGCTTTCATCTAGAGGCAACCCCGTAGGACTCTGATGCTCTCCAGAACAAAACAGGTTGTGTATATCCAGCTGTTCTTGTTCCTAGTACCGAAGGTTTAAATTTTGCTTCTATTTTTTCCTGACCAATGTAACACTCTAGACTAATCCATAAATTAATGAAGAGCAATTTGTATCTACATTTTGTAGAACTATACAATTATTGTCTCTTGTGTCTTGTTGGCCTTTGGTGTTTGGACAGCATGGAGTTATAAACCCACACATACGTGCACATATATGTGTGTTTTACAAACCCATCATTGTGTGGGGCTTTGAAATGTCGTTTTCTAATCCACTCGGAGAAAGGGGAGGGATAGAGTCTTTGTCAGTATCCAAGCAATTAGGATAATTAAAAAAGAAAGCTTATTGGGTAAACATGCTCTTAGATTGTGACCTCTTAATTAATGGACTACAGGGAGAAATTACAGCAGTGGCAAGATAATTAACACATGCATTTAAAAAGAACTGTTAGACAAGGGTATTATAGGATAGTAAGACACAGATTTGAATCACCGAAGGACTATGGAGGTGAACAAACACATTGAACAAGACAAGATTTGCATGTATGAGTGCCCCTGCACACAAGCGGGTACAGATTAGGTTAACTTCGTTATCAGAGGGAGGCGGCTCTTTCAGTTATAAATCCCACTTAGCGGGTATCGTAGATGTCCATGTGGGGTTTTGTACCTTCTCCAGAGAGAAGAATTCTGTCACAGAATGTGTTGCCGTTTCTAATAATTCTGGATATTGCTAGGAGAGTGGGGGTTCTCCTTGCAGTGACTGTTGGATGCTGGGATGCTGGGAAGGGCTGAGGTTGTCACCATAAGAACCCAAGAATAGCAGGTTTGGGGCATCTCATACACAGCACTGGCTTTGTGGATTTTACTTATCCGAACAAGTCCAGTAAATATTTTGGAATCTGTATCAGTAATTAAAAAAAAAAAAAAAAAAAGGTTTAGGAATCAGCGGTTCCATTTCAAAGTGCTCCATGTTTCTAGGAGAAAAAGGGGGAATCTGATATCACCTCAAACTTCCTATGCTGTAAGAGATCCTCAGCTTGATAGCATCACAGACATCTGTATATTTTTCCCTCTCTTCTCCTTGCTGAGACTTCTTTTTAACTTGAAACTACCAATAAATTTCCACCAAAAATAGAGTAGACTTTAACAAAAATCCTAAGTTTTTCCACACGTACCTGTATATGATGGTTTGAGCTGGAAGTGACCTCAAAGCCCATCCAGTCCCACCCCTGCCATGGGCAGGGACACCTCCCACTGGATCAGGGCTCCAAGCCCCATCCAGCCTGGCCTTGAACCCCTCCAGGGATGGGGCAGCCTGGGCCAGGGCCTCCTCACCTCACAGGAAAATATTTATCCCTAAGATCTCCTCTCAATCTCCCCTCTCTCAGTAGAAAACCATCCCCCTTTCATCCTATCACTGATGAAGAGCCCCTCCTCAGCTTTCCTGGAGCCCCTTTCCCTACTGGAAGGAAGGTGTGTAGTGAACAGTTGCTCCATAGCTGTCATCCCCTGTGATTTCTGGGTTACCTCCATCATCAGCAGTTAAAGCTGATCCCTCGGAAAGACAGATGAGCAATAAACAATCTACCTTCCTTTTGCAGCTCTGGAGGAAAGCAGTGTGGTATTTACCTGCTTGCTCAGGGATTTGCAAACTTCTCGAGAGAAACCAAAGCATGATTTGCAGCATTAGGGTGACGTGCGTGCTGTTGTGTCTCAGCACTGATTACAAAGTCAATCATCACCCCCAGTCTGCAGCTAGTGCAGCCCAAACAAGCTGGAAAATACAGATCAGACATTGTTGGGTTTATCTGCCACTAAAAAAATCTTGTTCTTCGCAATTGCAAAGGGGCCATCAGGTGGATTGCTCAGGCCTGTGTCATAGAATCAGAGAATCACCAGGTTGGAAAAGACCCACTGGATCATCGAGTCTTTATACAGGAGCAAGTAACTTGCCCCCAGACTGGTGGGAGCAGCTTAGATCTGTGATAATTATCAGTAATGGTTACCATTAATTCAATTATTGTAGATTTTAGGAAACCCGGTGTCACTGGGCATGCCTGGTGAGGAGCTCAGCGAGGAGCTCAGTGAGAGGAATCATAGAACGGCTGGGAGAACTACCTCTACAGTAGATGTTTCTCTCCACAGAGTGAGTTTTTCTCAATGGGCTGTCAGGGTGTTCACATCTGAACAGCACAGGGTGGATGGTGGAGCTGAGGTCCATCTGATGGAGCAGCATGTGGTTCACAGAAACCAATAGCCAGTGTATTGGGAGGAGTATAAAAGCTAAAATAGATGGGAGGATGGCAGATAGAATGGTCCATGAACCCAGCTAAACCTTGCCCAGAGAGCAGCCAGCCCGAGGAAAAGGTCTGAAGCTCAGGTGGGATACGGAGGTGGCCGCTCTGTGTAGAATGGCTCTGGTATAGGCAGCATCACCACAGAGCAATTTTCCATGCTCTTGAGTAATGAAATCTCCTAAACTCTAATTTATAAAAAGAACAAACTGCAGAAAAGTCTAAAACTAGAATGATTTGTGTTAGGACATCAAACCTCACGTTATATTTGGAGGCACGAGCCAAAGGCAAGTGATTATGTACAGTTTCAGAACATGTGATTTGCATAAGTCCCCACTCCTCACGGTATCGCGGGGAACAAAGAGATGCTCTGCCAAGCCAACATTTCGCATCTCCAGCCGTGCACTTAGCCCAAATCCCACCCACTTCTTGGTAAGTCTCAGCATTGCTTCTTTTGTCTGTTTATAAATGTGCCCGTGCAGTACAGTGTTCATCCTACCTGGAACATTAAAGATGCATGTAGACAAAAAAAATAATAAATAAAAAGAACAGCTTTCTGAATGTTTGATTAGTGACTTGGGCCCCAAATTTTTAACTAATTGAGTACATTAAATAGTATGTCTCTGAAAGACTCATATGAGACACTTTTCAAAGCTTCTTTAATAAAAATTCTATTTGGGATTTGACCATAATGGCTATCCTTGCTTGCCAAAACATGACTTCTTAGCAGGTGACTTTCATCAAGTACATCTGAAATAGTACCTAAATGAATTAGCAATAAAATGGACTTAGGCCTAGCAGTAGGAGCCTCCATTAATCTTGGGTTAATCACTAAAGAGATGCCATTCACTTTTCTTAAGAAGTCACATTTTTCTCCCCTTGCTGGCGACCAGATTTCATAAAGTAACATATTTCTAATGAAAGGGCTCTGCTTGAATTAAAACCCTGAAGGTTTATGCAGATTTTAGTTTTGATTACTGCTGGCATGGGCTCTTAGCAGACTCCGGAAGGTAGGTCCGCAGTGAAAGAGTCCCAGCATGCAGTTCATAATATTCTTTGAAATAAAATAGTGCACTTGTACTTAGTGGCTTTAATCAGCTCTGACTTTTGATAGTCAAACAATAGCTAATTACAGTAACACCTGCCTTCTAAGTCATGTCATGTAGGTTATTGCCAACAAGAGACCTTGTATCTTAGCTGCGTGATTATTATAGAGTCTAAAACCTATCTGTTAAAAAAAGAGGGGGGGAGAAGAGCCGAGTTTGGTAGCCATTATATGTATTTTTATTGTCTGGTGCATTTCTGGCTTTTCTGTGAACAGTTTTCAGTGCTTGAAAGGCAAAGACTTGGTGTTTATGGCCAGAGGAGATCTGAGGTTCAGGGGAAAGGACACGGTTTTGTGGCTCTTGCTCAGATAATGCTGCATTTCTAAACGTATTTAAAAGTCTCTCAATTTAAAATATGTTGTGAGTTGTTTGTATCATCTGATCTCTGGCCTGTGGCCACAGAAGAAAATTTTATTCCACTGTTGCTAAATGCAGTGGCATAGGAAACGGGACAGAGACCCGTTTAGTTCAACCTTCACTCGATTTGGAAAGATTTCATAAAATACCAAGCTATAAGGACCAGATTTTGAAATAACAGAACATGTTTCTGAAAGTAAATTGAGTTTTCCCCCATTATTTGCCTTTGCAGTGAAGAACGTGGTCAGATGGCTTTTGCCGTACACGCGCTACGCTGCTGCAGAAGCCATAAATTATTGTCTCATTCATGACTCTTTTCTCATTAATTTTGCTAGCAAATAAGGCTTCGTTTTCACAAACTCAGTCAAGTGAATAATATCAGATGTTTGCCAGAGGCTCAACAGCCACATTAACGACAGACAGAATAGAGATGTGTGCCGAGGCTGTGAGGGATGCTCCCTCTTTGACCCCAAAAGATTTTGGGTCAAATTCTATGCCTGGTGCTGCCAAACCTGATCTCAGAACTGTGGGACCAGTGAGGCTAAAGGGGCTTTTAATACCCTGACTGTTCAGAGCAAGCTTGCTAGTAAGAAAGGGACAATCTCTCCATTGCTGCCAGCAGTGGAAGAGCAGCTGGATTAGACCAGCCACTCGTGACCTTTATTACCAAAGCTGTAGCAGAATTCTCACTCAGGATGAAGGTCTTACCACGTTAGGTGGTCTCTGTTTTTCAGAAGGTAACATCCACACCTCCTACAGTGCCAGTACAGGAGAAAATTGGAGGGAGATGGTCGGTCTAAGGGGTTGAGCACGTTGTTCTGACACTCCTGGCACCAGCTGCGGGCATGGGAAAGGACAGGATCCACTCTAAAAACCGGGGTCCTGCCTCCCCATTTGATGGGTGGAGAAACTGAAAGGCAAGGTGTGGAGGGACTGTTTGAGACTGAGCTGATCGGGTAACGGCTTAGCAGGGAGTAAACCGCAGGGATTCTTTTCCTGAGTTCCAACCCAGTGCTCTGTCACGCTGCTTCCCCCTGAAAAGTCAGGGCAAGGCAGATTTGAAGCTGAGTAGAGCACTCTGCTGGCTGTAAGCACGTTAAGACTCCAGACCTCAGTGCATGATCCTTCTCAGCCCCTAGGACAGAGCAGTTTTCTGTCTTTCCTGGCACCTCAGCATCTATCTGAATACAGCTGTTGCTGTTTTATTTAGTGGTTTATACAGAAAGTTGCTATAAAGGTATACATTGGCCACTCTTCACATTTCAGGCAGCTGAACTGCAGTCTCGCCTGGTACGCCGGCTGCCAGACGTGATGGAAAATGAGTTGTGACACAGTGCATTGCCTGCAATGTGAACCATCATCTCCAAGTGCTGGAGATGTGCAGCAGGAGCTTAAATCTCTCTTTACCATCAGACTGTATGTTTAAAACAGTATTCCTTCTGGATTGTACAAGGAGAATGCAAGGGAATCCGATCAGGGTTACCTTAATGAACAGGGAAAACGAGTGCATGTTAAAAGGAATTGTTAACTCTGCTTCTCAAAGCTACTTTTAAGTTTAGTGTGTAATGGGCTGTTTCCCCCCACTCCCCAAGTTATTCTTACTCACTCCATCATTTGTCATGCTAACCTCAAAATGTGTAGTAAGAAATCTTCTTTATATCAGTTACCATGTTTGCCATATCTGATCAGTTTGATTGATCATTGCCCCAGCCACAGGTTGGTAATAAGCTGTTTTGAGAGTGAGACACATTTCCCCTAGGACAGAATTGGCATGACAGCATTATAAACTGGCCATTTATCAACCTTCTCCCTGGTGGTCACTGTCTGCAGGCGGGTGGGCAGGCAGGCGAGCTCGGCTTCCGCAGCTCTGCGGGGGAGAGGATCGGAGCCAGTGGGCATGGTGATGGAGCTAGTGCAAGAGACAGTAATAAATGATGCTGTGTTTGAATCAGAATTCTTAGTGCAAATGTCACGCTTAGAGGCTACCAACTTCCTTCTCGAAAAGCCGCTCCTGCAGATGCACGTCAGACCGTGCCGTGTCCTCAGCTGAGCGGTCCTGCTAGAAACGGGAGCAGGCCAGGACTGGCAGGGCAAGGGATGTGCCACCTCGCAAGACAGAGTGGGGTGCCTGTCCATTCCACAGGGCAAGAAGATGCCCTCTGCTCTTCAGAACACTGATTATAGCAAGCAACGTCAAGCTAAAGGGTTTTATAGACTGTGTGTAGAGAAAGACACACACTGCCTTAAAGCTGTTGTGTGGACATTCCTCACTTACACTTGAAATCCAGGGACAGAAGGAGGTGGTGCAAGGCCTCCTGTGTGTTGTAGTATGGTCACACATCTCTTCCTTGCACTGTGGCCTCGGGAATGGCAGCAGATTCCACCCTTTGGGAAGAGCAGCAGGTGTCCTCTTCGGAGCTGGGTGCTGGGAAAGTCGGGAGTTTTGCTTTCGGGTATCTCGCACCTCCCCACTTCTGCTGCGCTGGCAGTGGGACCTGAGGATCTCGAGGGCTGAAATAACACCTGGATTGGTTTCTGCAGGGTCTATGAAAACTTGGTAGCCAACCTTGCGTTAACTTCAGTGAGAGGCTTAAAGAAAAAATGGCAACAATTGAAATGATGACTTTTTCCTTTCTTTTTTACTAAGTTTACTTGCTCTGGAATACACAGACCAGATGATGTCCTTAATGAACTAGAAATTCTTGTGTCTTACAAGAGATTGTCTGTATGTCTGTATTGCAGGAATAAAAGCAGTGGGAAGCTGGCTTTGAACTAAAATGCTTGTTTTATAGTCTTTCTCGATCTAGAAGGGTCTTTAATCCCATGCTTAATTTGACTCCAGCAGGACTGCTTGCGTGCTCAGAGCGGACACATTTAGAAGTTCTTTGCTGGTTCAAACACATTTTTTTCGCTGTTATATGCTGTGCTTGCTCTCCTGATGCCTGCATCCCAGAACCTGCCAGTACACAGGGTTTCCAAGTGCTCTAAGAAAATCTTTCCGTGAGAGGCTGAGAGGGTTGTGGTTGTTCAGCTTGGAGAAGACTCTGAGGACATCTTATTGTGGACTTTCAGTACTTAAAGGGGGCTTAGAAGTAACATGAGGAAAAACTTTTTGGCTGGGCCAGTAGCAATAGGAGGAGGCGATGGGTTTAAACCAGAAGAGGAGAGGTTTAGACTGATATTAAGAAGAAAGGTTTTCCTATAAGGGTGGGGAGGCCCTGGTCCAGGTTTCCCAAAGAGGTGGAAGAAGCCCCATCCCTGGAAGGATTCAAGGCCAGGTTGTATGGGGCTTTGAGCCCCCTGATCTGGTTGAAGATGTTCCTGCCTGTAACAGGGGTGTTGGAACTGGATGATCTTTATGGTTCCTTCCAAGCCAAACCCTTCTGTGATTCCATGATTCTACAGTCTTACTTTTTTGGACATCTTGGACTTGACCATGTGCATGTTGCCCATTAGAGGAACGAATCCATCTTCTAAACAGAGCCAAATAAAGTGTTACAAAACCTGTGTTAGTTTAACCTGCTCACTGTGTTGTGTTTTTTTCCCCACAGAATTTTGGTAAAGTGACTTTTATTTTACAGCCTGAGTGTGAAGTTATTCCCTGACTGCATAAACTGCAATTTTTAATCTTAACGATAGATTTAGTGACCACTGAAGTGTAAAATAAACTACTGTGGCCTAATCAATCAAATCTGCATAGTTCAGAGAAAGCACCTGTATGAGGCTTTTATATCGGAATGTCTGTAATGGTAATAGATGTTTATTAGCAACCATAAAGCTGTTTGAATTTAATATCTCTCTAAATAACACCAACAGCATTAAAACAAATCTCTAAAGCAAATGCAACTGCGCCATAAACAGCCCACAATGTAGGGTTTAAAAGCCATTACAAGAACCCGTCGAGATTCATGGTTTGTTCTGTGGCTTTGGACACTCGACTGTGAGCAAAAAAAACCCTGTGGATATTGTGAGGAGCCCCTGGAATAAAGCATTGCCCAGACATTAATGAACGGAGAGTGTGGATTTAACACACAATGTGCACAGATACCTTGTTAACTTGAACGGGCAGGGGAGGCTCCTCACAAGGCTGTGGTCACAATGCAGCCCCACCTGACACGTCTTTAGAATTCAGTTTGTAAATCATGTATCCTCAGTTTTACCCAGAGGATCTGCTCCTGGGAAGTGCTGAGAGCTCTGGGGTTCTGGAACACCAGAGAAGTTTTAAGCGTCCAACAGGTTTCCCAGAGCAGGGGTGGCTGCCCCATCCCTGGAGGGGTTCAAGGCCAGGCGGAGCCCCTGATCCAGTGGGAGGTGGCCCTGCCCAGGGCAGGGGATGGGACTGGATGGGCTTGGAGGTCCCTTCCAGGCCAAACCATTCCAAGATTTTATGATCAAGGGTGACGGGGAAGCTTTCTGCAGAGACCCCTGGGCAGTGGCTGGCTGAACAGGGTGATGGTGATCGATCTTAGGTGCGTAAAGCTCTTCTCCTTGGACAGTGAAGACGGCTGCTGATCTCCTGTATGTTTATAGGACGTGGGAGCAAATAAGATGTTGTTTAGTGACACTGACGCAGGCTGAGGTCAGGGCCCCCAAGAAGCAGTTGGGATTTTTGGGGTAAATGTGGTCAGATCAAAGCATTAGAAAAGAACAAGGCATTCATATGACAGGAGGTCACGGATGCGTCGGATAAGAAGGGGCGATAGTGTTCAGCCGCAGCTGTGGTTACTGCCGGCAGCGCGGCCAGTGGCTCGCCCGGGGCAGCAAGTCCTGCTGGAGGGAAACATTGGGGCACTCTGTGCTTTCAGCAGCAGAGCCGGCACACAGGCTGCTGCCTCCCTCCTGTGCCAGAGGATGCCTGCACTGACGAGAGAGCTCATGGGACGCGTTGTCCAAAAGAAGCGAGGCCCAAAGAGGGGGGTTCCCAGCACAGAGGAGTCGAGAGAAAAGAAAACCAGCAGTGACCTTTCACTGGCAGTGAGCAGGGACAGGCACCTGGTGCTTAAGAAGTGCGTCTGAAATCTCTCTTGTTCCTGGGAGGCACTGGGGTAGGAAAGAGACTCCCTTGTGTGCTGGGGAATGAAATTTAAGGACAATTTTTTTGGTATCAAAAAGCCAGGTCAGCCTCCATGGTGCTGTCAGCTGGCTCGCAGGATGCTTTGGCCTGGAAGGATGCTCCCATCTGTCTTGATGCTCAGGGCTGGAAGGATGCTCAGGGCTGGAAGGATGCTCAGAGCTAGCAGAATGCTCAGGGTTGGAAGGATGCTCAGGGCTGGCTGGTGGCTGCCCATCACAACTGGGGTCCCAAACTCTGACCTTGGTCTATATGAGTCTGACAAACAGCCGAATGTGGTACCCGATTGGAGCAAGTGCTGTGGTGAGCGTTGGAACACACCGGCTTTACCTTTGTCCTTTATGGTGTGCAAAGGCACCGTCGGTCCTGAACAGACAAACTCCCTTCTGGAGGGTGCAGAGCAGCCACAGGCAGTTTGGGGAGGAGGTGTGAGACGGAGAGAAGCCTATCATGTACAAACTTCCAAAAGAACAGTGAATGATCAAAATGAGAGCTACTTATCATTTGTAGGAAGTTAAGGATTGATATGGGGCATATGGAAGGTGTTAAGAAGGAAAAGCTGTGTGGTGTGATCTGCTGTCCATCTCCTCCTCTGTGTGAGAGAGGAAGCTGCTTCTCCTCAGCTTTTTAAATGCAGCTAAGTATGGTCTTGTGTACTAGCAGGTTGGTTTCTGTTAGAAGAAATCATTCTTATTTTGCTATAAATTACAAAACACCACCTCTTCCCCCCGAAAAAAAGGTCTGACTTGAGCACAAACAATTCCAGGAGACAGCGACCAGGGCTGGCTGCGCGCGATAAGAAGCCATGATCTCAGCGGGGGAAGCTGTGGGGGTACAGCCGACCAGGACCAGTGACTTGCTTTTCCATGGGACAGGGAGAAAAAGTTAAACAGAAGGCAAAGGAGGAGGGGATTCGACCAGAAAGAGAACCAGTGATTGTTTCAAGGAATTAAAATAGTGGGATGAGTTCTTAGACAAATGCATTTTCTGTTTTCCTAGGAATCCCAGCTGGGATTAGGAGCAAGTATTCTCTGTGTGTTTCATGTATTTGTCTGTCGAACTCTTTGCTATATCCATGTTTAAGGCTTCTCCATCTTCTCAGAAGATGCACGTGTCTGTTCCTTGAACTCATTCACAGTTTTTCTGACTAACTTTCCTATCTGTGAGTTTGCCTGGATGCACAGGAGCGATTGGCTGTCATGAACCTCTAAGTGATGTGCTCAGGAATGAACCAGATCAATCCCCAACCCCCTGGTGTGGCTAGTTCACCTTTTCCATCCTTACTCTCCTCCCCATTTCTCTGTTGCATCTAACTTTTATGCCTTTCTTCAGTCCTGACTTACCCATTCCTGGAAACTGCACCTATTTTCTTTGTCACTTGACTGTTTGGTGTTTACCACAAGGTGCCAGTCCTGGCTGGGTTTCCAAGGTGCAATGACAGTAGATCCAGGAATGCCGAAGGAGCTTCGCGCTAGAAACACAGTTATTTTTTTGTGAGGCAGGCGTGAAGTGCTGAGGACAGAAACAAGATGTTCTGGGTCTGTTAAGTGGTTACAGTGCGTATTACATAGGCATTTACAGTGGGGCAAATAGCTGGGTGCAAGGATTGCATTGTGCCTGCTGGTTTTCATACTCTGCGGGATGATAAATGAGAGAACCGAGCTCAGCAGGTAGCAGACTGGTCTTGCAGAGAGCGCATTGAGATGAGGGAATTAAGTATGGAAGAAATGGAGAGGCTACTGTCCAGCCTTCCTATAGGTGTAGGAAGATAATTCAGTCCAATTTCATTAATCTCTGCTTTCTGAACTCACCTTTTAAAACAACTTACCCTGTGTGTATCTTGCCCAGATATGTACCCCTGACCATATCAAATGTGCACCGTTTACGGATGAGTTCCAATATTACACGGCAGCCCAGATGTGTAATATAAATGATATAACAGTTAATAACACTTGCATCTGATCTTAAGCAAGGTGCCTTAGGACATTACTTGACAAGAATAATTATTTCACCTAATAAAATAGCTATTACCAGTGCTTCGGAAAGGAGAGAGCTTGAGCTTAGGTAGATAGCACAGGGGTGAAAAGCTTTGTCTGTGGGAGGTGGAGCTCTGCAGGTTTCCCAGCACTTTGTGTGGAGCCTGGTGCTCCCACAGATCTGTTGCAATATATGCATATGTTGCAGGTGGCCTCAAATTGCACCAGGGCAATTAGATATTAGGAAAAATTTCTTCACTGAAAGGGTTCTTGACACTGGCAGAGGCCGCCCAGGGAGCTGGTTGAATCCCCATCCCTGGAAGCATTTAAAAGACAGGTAGATGAGGTGCTCAGGGATGGTTTAGTTGTGGACAGGTACGGTTGGACTCGATCTCAAAGGTCTTTTCCAACCAAGCGATTCTATGATTCTACGGATACAGCAGTCATCTCTGTAGGATGTATTCCTGAGTTACCAAGACTGATGACAGAGTTTGCGCCTATCCCAGTGCAGAGACAACACGGCACAAGGTGCCGTGGACCCGCCGTGAAGAGGCAGTGTCCCTGCAGCACTGTGAAAGCTGCACAGCTGTAGGCAAAAAGACTTTATATTAGTTTTGTTAAAAAATAACCATACTGTCCAACCACAGCACTCATTTTTCCAAATGAAATAATTTGTCTTTACAATGCATTTTTTTCCCTGACTTTGGGCAGAGCCAAAGGCCTCAGTCTGCCGTCAGGATTAGCAGCCAGTACAATTCCAATTTATAAATGAAACCCTTTTTGATTTGCAAATAAAAAGCATCTGAAACCACTAACCAACTTGGCTTTCTTCTTTATGCCTATAAAAATGACTGAACCATTTGTTTTTTAAATTTTCCAACGGCAAAGTGTGCTCCTATTAGCAAATATGTCCAAGTTTCAATTGGAAGAGAACTCCCTCTTTTGATGAGAGGAGTTAAAAAATCCTCATGTGTGCAAGGAAAACTCAGGGCAACTGGTCCCCTAAAAGCTGGATAACAAAGAATTTCCTTTTAAATGACCATCACCCCCCTGTCACTGCACCTGCTTGTACCGGGAGCCAAAATCTCAGATGCAAAGCAGTGGCCCAAGCAATGCAAAGAGGAGTTTTCCTGTGGATTTCAGGTGTGTGTGGGGGGGGGGAGTTGAATCAGACACATGGAATGGTTTTATTGCGCCCCCTCTTCATGGCAATTCCTCTTTGGAAGCTGTGTGAGGTGGGATCACGCAGCAGGGCCAGCGGTCCCCAATGCCCTTTCCATTTTTCCCTTTTCCCCTTTCCCCTTTCCCCTTCTCCTCCCTTCGCTACCCTCTTACTCTCCTTTTCCCTCTTCATTCTTCCCCTTTTCCCCCTCATTTTCCCCCTTTCCCCCCCCTTTTCTCCCCTTTTTTCTCCTCCATTCTCCACCCTTTTCTCCCCTCTTTTCCTTCCTTCCCTCCTTCTCCCCTTTCCCCCTTTTTATCCCCTTCCCCTTTTTTCTCCCCCTTCTCCCTGCTTTCTCCCCCCTTTTCCCCCTCCTTTCCCCCTTTCTCCCCCCTTTTCTCCTCCCTTTTCTCCCCCATTTTCCTTCCTTCCCTCCTTCTCTCTCCTTCCCCCTTTTTTCTCCCCCTTCCCCTTTTTTCTCCCCCTTCCCCTTTTTTCTCCCCTTCCCTTTTTTCTCCCCTTCCCCTTTTTTCTCCCCTTCCCCTTTTTTCTCCCCCTTCCCTTTTTTCTCCCCCTTCCCTTTTTTCTCCCCCTTCCCTTTTTTTCTCCCCTTCCCTTTTTTCTCCCCCTTCCCCTTTTTTCTCCCCCTTCCCTTTTTTCTCCCCTTCCCCTTTTTTTCTCCCCTTCCCCTTTTTTCTCCCCCTTCCCTTTTTTCTCCCCCTTCCCTTTTTTCTCCCCCTTCCCTTTTTTTCTCCCCTTCCCTTTTTTCTCCCCCTTCCCCTTTTTTCTCCCCCTTCCCTTTTTCTCCCCCTTCCCCTTTTTTCTCCCCTTCCCCTTTTTTCTCCCCTTCCCCTTTTTTCTCCCCCTTCCCCTTTTTTCTCCCCTTCCCTTTTTTCTCCCCTTCCCCCTTTTTTCTCCCCCTTCCCTTTTTTTCTCCCCTTCCCTTTTTTCTCCCCTTCCCTTTTTTCTCCCCTTCCCCTTTTTTCTCCCCCTTCCCTTTTTTCTCCCCTTCCCCTTTTTTCTCCCCCTTCCCCTTTTTTCTCCCCCTTCCCCTTTTTTCTCCCCCTTCCCCTTTTTTCTCCCCTTCCCCTTTTTTCTCCCCTTCCCCTTTTTTCTCCCCTTCCCCTTTTTTCTCCCCTTCCCCTTTTTTCTCCCCCTTCCCCTTTTTTCTCCCCTTCCCTTTTTTCTCCCCTTCCCCTTTTTTCTCCCCCTTCCCCTTTTTTCTCCCCTTCCCTTTTTTCTCCCCTTCCCCTTTTTTCTCCCCCTTCCCCTTTTTTCTCCCCTTCCCCTTTTTTCTCCCCTTTCCCTTTTTTTCTCCCCCTTCCCTTTTTTTCTCCCCCTTCCCTTTTTTTCTCCCCTTCCCCTTTTTTCTCCCCTTTCCCCTTTTTTCTCCCCTTCCCCTTTTTTCTCCCCTTCCCTTTTTTCTCCCCTTCCCCTTTTTTCTCCCCTTCCCCTTTTTTCTCCCCTTCCCTTTTTTCTCCCCTTCCCCTTTTTTCTCCCCTTCCCCTTTTTTTCTCCCCTTCCCTTTTTTCTCCCCCTTCCCTTTTTTCTCCCCTTCCCTTTTTTCTCCCCCTTCCCCTTTTTTCTCCCCCTTCCCTTTTTCTCCCCCTTCCCTTTTTTTCTCCCCCTTCCTTTCCTTTCTCCCCCTTCCCCTTTTTTCTCCCCCTTCCCTTTTTCTCCCCTTCCCCTTTTTTCTCCCCTTCCCCTTTTTTCTCCCCCTTCCCTTTTTCTCCCCCTTCCCTTTTTTCTCCCCATTCCCTTTTTTCTCCCCTTCCCCTTTTTTTCTCCCCCTTCCCCTTTTTTCTCCCCTTCCCTTTTTTCTCCCCTTCCCCTTTTTTCTCCCCTTCCCCTTTTTTCTCCCCTTCCCTTTTTTCTCCCCTTCCCTTTTTTCTCCCCTTCCCCTTTTTTCTCCCCTTCCCCTTTTTTTCTCCCCCTTCCCCTTTTTTCTCCCCCTTCCCCTTTTTTCTCCCCTTCCCTTTTTTCTCCCCCTTCCCCTTTTTTCTCCCCCTTCCCCTTTTTTCTCCCCTTCCCCTTTTTTCTCCCCTTCCCCTTTTCTCTCCCCCCTCTCTCCCATTTTCCCTCCTTTCCCTTCCTTTCCCCCCTTTATCCGCTCTTTCCCCTCTCCCCCCGTCCCCCTTTTCCCGCCTCTCCCTGTGCTCGGGCGCCCCCTGTGGGTCCCGCTCCCCTCACCCGATCGGCTCCTCAGGCCCCTTCGCACGGGGGGTGGAGGCCGGTTCCTCGGGAGCCGTTTCCCAGGCGGGTGACCGGGAGGCTCCGTCATTCCAGGCGCTTCCAGAGCTCAGCAGGGCCCTTCGTGCTCCCGGTTTGCACCCAAACCATTCTATGATTCTACGAAGGGTCATGCACTGGTGAGGCCGCTCCTCGAGTCCTGGGGTCGGTTCTGGGCCCCTCACCACCAGAAGGATGTTGAGGCTCTGGAGCGAGTCCAGAGAAGAGCAACGAAGCTGGTGAAGGGGCTGGAGAAGAAGAGGAGCGTCTGAGAGAGCTGGGGGTGTTTAGCCTGGAGAAGAGGAGGCTGAGGGGAGACCTCATTGCTCTCTCCAACTCCCTGAAAGGAGGTTGCGGAGAGGAGGGAGCTGGGCTCTTCTCCCAAGGGACAGGGCGAGAGGGAATGGCCTCAAGCTCTGCCAAGGGAGATTTAGGCTTGAGATAAGGAACAAATTCTTCACGGAGAGGGTGGTTAGGCATTGGAACTGTCTGCCCAGGGAGGGGGTTGACTCGCCTTCCCTGGAGGTGTTTAAGGTGAGGGTGGATGAGGTACTTAGGGACATGGGTTAGAGATTGGTGGGAATGGTTGGACTCGACGATCCAGTGGGTCTCTTCCAACCTGGTTATTCTATGATTCTATGATTAATGCCTCTCAACGAACACATTGCAGTTCCCAGTGATAAGTTCAGTGGAACTATCCCTACCTGTCCTTCTAGAAAGGGAAAACCCTAATTTACTGTTTCTTTGCAGGTCCGATCAGAGATACGGTCACTAACAGATGATGTGGCACAATTCTGGTCTTGGTTATGCAGGTATTTGTCTCACTGGAAGAGTTTTTCCCACCTACGTTGGCCTGAGCGGGAGGAGAATTTGCTTCAACGAATACAATCCCTCGTTTCCAAGTGTTGACTTCGGGAGGGATTGGTTCCAAAGGAGCTGTGTAGGAGTTCATGTCTCTATCAAGTCCTGGAGGACTGTGGTTCTGTTCCTAATGTCAGATCTGTGAACGCCACATCAGAAACGACAGCACTTGTCTGGATGTTGTTATTCCAATGAAATGAACTGTTCCTGGATACGTGGCAGCGAGAGCAGAGCCGTGCAGGGATTTGTTAGGAACGAGGGACAGCTTAGAGGTTCGGTTAACCCTGTTGAAAAAAGAACTCTCTAATAAACATGCAAACAACCCCCTGAAAAGCCCTGTGATGCTGTTAGCGCTGAAATCCTTCCGTCTTGAGCCAGAATGGCGATTCTCCGTTCTGCCAAAAGAGCAAAAGATTAAACAGGAAGATTTCTCTGGAAGTAGCTGGATGTTGCCTTGTAAGTCAGTTTATTAAATTATTCCAAACACCGTTCAAAAAATACCACTTTTTGCATTCCAGCACCAGGAATTTGGCAGCCTCTCTGATGCGGTATTTTTTGCTTTGTTGTACGATTCTCTATTCCTTGTTGTGTTTGGGGGGTTCTCCAAGAGAAGGGATGGGTGTTTGCCTGCCCTCGCTCCAGCTGCTGGGCTGGAAGATGCCAGCCCCCTGCTCCCTGTGTGCAGTGGGGATGCGGAGGAAAAGGCCTGGAATATGGATATTGAGTGGCTTTGGTAGTAACAATCCTTTTCTGAAATTCTAGATTGATTTCTGGAGATACTGAAGCCTGCAGCATCTTGGGAAAGGCTCCAGGGTTTGCGAATGTTGAAATGTTGTTAGACATGTTCTGAATTTGTGGTTAACTTGGAGCTGCCTGAACCGTGTTTTAATGCTGTGCAGATTCCTTTAACCCCTGAACCGTAGCAGAATAAGGCCCTGAGCTAACAACATAACTGAGAGCACCCAGTTCCACATGGCTTAGAGTTACGATGGCACTCAAGTATTTCTGTCTGTGACATTTGCTACAACTTTATTAGGCCTATACTTGAAAATTAATTTGTGAAGGGCAGGAGCAGGAAAAATCTTAATGAACCTTTAATCACCCCTGTCTGAACACATGTTTATACAGCAGGTTAAATGCATTCAGCGATGATTTTCTTTATCTCTTTTTGTTGCAGAGTGGTGATAAGTGCAGT
Source organism: Clamator glandarius (assembly GCA_033459285.1). Taxonomy (NCBI): domain Eukaryota; kingdom Metazoa; phylum Chordata; class Aves; order Cuculiformes; family Cuculidae; genus Clamator; species Clamator glandarius. Next base: position 1,126,509 of record JAUNZM010000452.1, on the reverse strand, counting down.
TCACTTATTGCTACTTACAAAAATGTGGGTTTAGTCTTTTAATTTTATACCTCTTGGTGTCCGTAATTCTCAGAAGGCTTTATCTCCCGTCACAAGCTGCAGTACTTCTTTGTACATAAATGCAAGTGCGCAGGTACGGGTGGGTGCTTACAATACTTCCATGACATAAGTCAGGGAGTTCAGTCTCTTTCCTAGCATTCATAATCTCCGATTTTCATGAAGCAAAGTTGATCTTGTTTAACGCGAGGGCCGTTGCAGCTTTTATGAGTTGTGGGAGCAGGGAAAGCCACACATTGTGGATCCATTTGAACCCCACTGAAAGCTTCTGGGCTGAATTCTGGGCACCGTCCACCTTCTGCACCTCGCTCTGCTGGCCACAACCCCCCAAACTGGAGGAGCAAGGGGTGCGTTTGCCCAACTGGCTCAGCCGAGCAGCAGCCGATGGTGAATCGGGGCCAACAACATGATGATCGCTGCCAATCGCTGTTAGCCCTTTGGTCTTCCCGGTGATGCAACTGATTGCAAAGTTATTAATGGCCAATGTACATTACCAGTATGACTCCCTAAAGCAGTGATTTGTGAGTCGGTAACGTAGTAAACCCCGTGCCAGTTCAGCGTCGTTACTGATTGCTCCTTCGAGTGATGGGGTTCTGTGTGCACCCAGGAAACCTTGGTTCTAACACCCTCAGTCACCTTCCAGATTTAGTTAGGCCTGAGGAAAAGGCACAGAAGTTAATGTGAGCCTGAGCAGTTTATTTTCTGATCATGTCATATCTTGTCTGAACTGGTTTTGTGAAATGTTGACAAATTATGCTTTATGGAAGCACATTTACTGAAAATAAGCAGGGAAAATGAGAGGTAAAGGTTCTCAGCTGTCTAGAGGCAGATTTCAAGCAGTTTTTCTCAGTGAAATTAGCGGAATTTGTGAAGACCAGGTCACTTAATCATCAAAGGGTTAATTCTAATTTTGAACTTCCCAAATGTCAGTGCTCCTCTGTCCAAAAGTACAGCAACTGCCTTTATCAACATATGCTTTTCATTACCTACAAGACTTACAATATTTTTGGTGTCTGTATCAACTTGATTCAATTACTGGTACCACTGCAAGGGAACATTACCTCCAGGGAAAAGGGGGTGAATGCATCAGTGCCCATGGATATAGTGTACGGAGCAGATTAATATAACAGATTTACATCCAGACTGCTGACTCCATTACTTTAAAACTCCTGTAATTGACTTTTTTAAAAATGACATTAGCATTTAAATGGTACTATCGTTACAAGGGTGAGGGTTCAGCAGAATATGATCAATTTATTGAGCTCTTCAAATGTTCTTTTGATATTTATTTTTTTGTTGTCATGCTGGAGGGGTTTTTCAGTGTTTTGTCAGACACAAGAAAAAGTCTATACCATTGAGATCTTGGTCTGTGCAGCTGCTGAGTATAAACGCATGAAAAGCTCACCTAAACCCGTGTGTGACCTACCCAGAGTTATCATTCTCACCTTCACCCCCACACCCTGCAGCTTGCTCCGAGATGTAAAATTCCTCTATGACAGAAAGAAATAATTCACAGGAGCTGTCTTTGGACTGTGAGGAGAGACTGGTGTTCGTGCTTCTTACATCGAAAACAGCCAGGAAGATGATCCACCGTGAAGTCCCCTTTCAGCATCACACATCAACTTTATTTCAGTCATATTCAGAGCAGATTTGGCCGCCAGCTCAGCCGCTGCGGCTGCGAGGCATAGAATCATAGAATCATAGAATAACCAGGTTGGAAGAGACCCACCGGATCATTGAGTCCAACCATTCCTATCAAACACTAAACCATGTGCCTTAGCACCTCATCCACCCATGCCTTAAACACCTCCAGGGAAGGTGAGGGAAGGTCTGTGTCCATTTATGGATAAACAGGCTTTTAAACCTTTTCCTCCTGAGACACCTGATGCCACAAAATCAAGCACGAAAATATAACAATCCCCTGGGCTTTAATGAGTCCACTTTGTTTTCTCCAACTCAGAAAACCAAAATCTAAAAGGAGAGGAAAAGAACAACTGCATTGATTATTTTTGTGTGTGTGTGTGTAGTTTTAATCGATGGCTCTTTGGCTGCTGCTCGTACAGTTGATGGATCCCAGTCCCATCCTGTGCGGAATAGCAGGTCTGGGACACTAAGCCAGAGTTCAGACGGCAGCGGCAGTGGGTAACCCGGTATCCCTCCTGCTTGCCTGCCTATAAAAATGCTTGGTAATGACCCAATTCGACCCTGCCAGCTCTCTCTGACCTCCTCCTTTTCAGGATGCTGCTTAATTTGCACTAATTACATTCCTTTCTGACAGGAACTTGGACATTGTCTCAAGCTTTCAGGTATTTTCACTGCCATATTCCAAGGCAGAGCACCCTTGAGACTTAGTATGAAAATGGCTATAACTTATACATGAAAATTCACTTTCTTTAACACAAAAGGTGAATCATTTGCGTGTAGTGTGATATATATAAAGTACCCTGCAAGCCTGACTCTGTGCTTTGATCTTAAATTCTTGCTAGGACTCAGGAGGGTTTGTTAAACCCAGCAGTAGTGATTTTGAATAATTAATACAGTTGTTGGCTTGGGTTTTTGGGTTTTTTTTATGGTTTGCCTCCAGAATCCCAGGTTACATTGCTAATAATAATAATAATCCTGGCGTTGACGACCACCACAGAAATTTCTGCTTCAGAGGGATCAGCAGCATAGGGAAGATCTTCTGCAAATAGAGAGACTTATGGGATGGGTTCAGCTTTGCTTCTTCTAAGATCAAAGGTGAGTGAGGGTGTCTGTGCGCAAGTATACGAACAGAGTGGAAAAATGAATTCAAACAGTTTTGTTTTACAACAGAATGAATGAGGAATCTGTCCAACAAGTTGTTAGCAAAGCTGAACTGTGTCAAAATGTCTGCTTGGGCTGAAATAGCATTTTTTACTGAGTTGGAGAGTATTAGAGGCATGAGGCTTCCCTCTTGCTTTGCATTAACACAGAGTTTCTGTTCCCTGCTAATTTCCATGGGGTTTCTCATCCCAGATCTCTCTGCATCCCAGAGAAAAATGTTGTTAACAATAAGTTTCTGATGTTTCCTCCTCATTTGGGCCTGAGGAGAGCTCCTGTGTGCCTACTTCAGTATCAACAGGACACAGTTCCCTGTTGCAAAGAGTATATGGAAGCTGTTTGGTGTTCCAGCAGAGCAACAAGTGAGTGCAGCCCTGCCCTAACAGTGATGCCCAGCAGGTGAGGAGCTGGCTCTGAGGGGCACGGGGTGTGAATCTGGGGCTGGAGGGAGAGCCCACTCCCCTACGGACGCCTATCTCAACATGAGATGTCAAAGCGATGCATAAAAAAAGTACCAGGGCTTTCTATTACTTTCAGAAGAATGAGATAGGAGCCTGTTGGAGCTGCACGAAGGCTTTTAGGCACAGACGCTATCGCTAAAGCAGTTGCTTGTCTCAAAATATTGTATCATTTTAAAGCGCAGTGCACATGAGCCGGGTGAAACAGGATACGCCAATTTGAACTGGGTCGGATAATGCAGCTCTGTCCTCGGAGAGACGGGGGCACCCTGGGCCCAAAATCCCTGGAGCTGTCTTTCAGAGAGCGATAGTTACGGAAATTAGCGGCGCAGAAACCCATACTAATCATTCATCAGGGCTCTTATTAACTGTCTTACCCAGGTTGTGAGGAGTGCTCGGCCCCCGGGCAGAGCGGCGGGGCAGGAGGCTGCCTCTCCCTCACCAGCATCGCCGCATCCCTCCTGCATCTCAGCATCTCCCACGGGGTAGGAACCGTTTTGTGGACTGTGGCATGAGGGGGATACAGGAATGCTGGGGAGGGGCTTTTTATGAGGGCATGGAGTGATAGGGCAAGGGGCAATGGCTTTAAATTGGAGGAGGGAAGATTTAGATTGGACATTAGGAAGAAATTCATCACGATGAGGGTGGGGAGACCCAGGTTGCCCAGAGCAGTGGTGGCTGCCCCATCCCTGGAGGGGTTCAAGGCCAGGTTGGATGGGGCTTGGAGCCCCTGATCCAGTGGGAGGTGTCTCTGCCCATGGCAGGGGGTGGAACTGGATGGGCTGTGAGGCCCCTTCCAGCCCAAACCACGATCAAATCTTCATGGAAATTTAAGCAATTCCTTCATGTGTCCGAGAACCCTGAGGAAAGCAAGGAGATGAGCCTCAATCCTGAGGACAGCCTTTCCCTTCCTCTGTGAGCCTTTGAGGCTGTCTGCCTGCCCCTCCTTGCACAGAGGGTTGGCACAGGATGAGCTGGAAGGGTGACGACTCAAGAGGGCTCTTATAATCACCCTGGTGCCTATGATTCTGTGAGGCAGGAGGTTGCTTTGGGTGATGGTGGGGGAATGGGAGGATGCCCACAAAGCCAAGGGTGTGTCTGTAAATATCATAGTTAATACACCAGGAATCATCACAACATCTCTTTACTTATTGACAAACTTTGCCTAACTTGGAAAAAACCATTAACATTTGGCCCTGCTGTGCTTCCTGTAGGGAATTTTTGCTTTAAGCTTTGCCCTTAGTTTTATCAAACCATTTTTTTGAGTATCAGCTTGAGACCTATTTCTTAGGAACAAGAACACCTTAATGTTTCAGAAGGGTGAGTTTCAAGTTTGACCCTCACTGTTCCCATCTGATGTGAGTTTCAAATGAAAGAAAATTAAATCACACACTTGGGTTCAAGGATTTAAGCCTGTGAATCTTACTCCAGCCAGTATCTCCACCGTAAGGGAAACAAAGGACATAGAGGAGATAAATGATACTTGAAAAAGACAGAATCTTTTTTGTCTGCTTCTTTATCTGTGGTTTGCCTGTGTTCCTTAAGTGTTGAAAGGGGCACTTTCTTGGCAAGTATGACACAAATAACCTTCACCCTTGACTGCACTGTCTGAGACAGTTATAAATTTGCGGATAAAGAACATGAACAAGAGTTACTTTATATGACATTTTCTCATGATAACAGAGGGTGGAGGAATGAATGAGTATCCCTGTCGCACTTGTCCCGAGATTGTTTTGTCCAACAATGGATTTATAGCTCAGCGCTTTCGCAGCATCGTAGCGAGTTGCCTGTGCAGGTTTTGGTGTCTCTGCTGCAGCATGGAGCCAGGGCAAGCTTGTTCCCAAGTATCAGCACGGTGTGTGTGTATGTCCTCGTAGCTGACGTTCCTCCGAAGAGGGGTGCACGGCTGGTGGGCAACCCCAGCCCGTGTGGAGAAGGAGCGGAGCATCCGCAGAAAGGATTTTGAGCTCTGATGGGCGATGGTGTTGAGCAGAAAAACTCCTGAGTGTCTGTGTAACCAAAGCATTTCTGGAAATGAGCTGGAGGTTCGGTGTAGGCATCCCGCAGTGGAGATTCCCCATCGTGTGTGGAGGGGCTGTGTGCCCAGCCACGAGGTGAACTGTGGGCAGCGCACGCCTGATTCCTTGGGAGCCCTCTGGAAACCTCAGCCTCAGGATTTAAATAGCTTCATCCAGTGATCTTGTGCCCTACGCTGGGAGCGAGGGGAGAGTTTCCTTGAAAGGAGACAGCTGAAAAGAATGAATTTTTCAAAGAAAGTGTTTGTGCTTTTTAGAATTAAGCCTTTTCTGTTGTGAGTAAAAGTTTAATCTCAAATTTCACCATCCCCCTTAAGACAGGTCCTATATGCTCGTGTATTGAAGTATATTTAAGTGAAAACAAACACCTGATAGTCATTTAATCTATCAGTTATATATTCTTAAATATAATTTCATAATCCTTTTAGAATCATAGAATAGTTTGGGTTGGAAGGTACCTTAAAGATCATTTAATTCCAGCCCCTCTGCAGGGACACCTCCTGCTGGATCAGGCTGCCCAAGGCCCCGTCCAACCTGGCCTTGAACCCCTCCAGGGATGGGGATTTAGATACATGCAAAAGCATTTCTTAAGATTTCTTGCTGTTTTAAACAGTTTTGTTTAAATGCCAGCACCCCACAGTGTATGGATGGGTACAGCCCAGCACGGGGGGCGACCCCAGCCTCTCTGCAAATGATCTGTCACCCGTATTACAGGAGCTGAAAATGTCCAGGGTTCTCAGATCCAACAATCAGCATTGACATTTGCATCTCAGCCCACTGCGGTGTTGTAATGAACCCCTCCCGCCTTGCCATGGACACTGGGTCTGATAATAGTGTCTGGCGACGGCTGCATTGCTATCTGTGCCGTGATCCATCCAGCTATGAACCTGGACAAGGCTTTAATAAGAGGCGCAGAATCGCCTGGGGCAAAGTTAGAGCGCAAACTTATCAAAGGCACTGAACTTTGCTTCTGCGCTTTCAGTAGAATTCCATTATTACTTCATAAATAAAGAGATTAAGATGGGGAGGGGTCACAAGCTGGTGATTGCAAGGGAATGCAGGTTAGGTAAATTCATAAATGGTATTGGGGCTGGGGAAGCGTCTGTCTCGAGCGCTACCACAGACCTGTTTGCAAGAGTTTGTGGAATAGATTTTTGAGGAATTCTGTGCGTGTGGAGCTTGGCAACACAGACTACTGATTGCTTTAGGTTCTCCATCCACATCTCACCTATTTCCTTTCCTTTAAGAGTTGCAATTAGGTCTCAGGGGCTTTTTTTTTTTTGCTGTGAAATCTTAAGTGTTAACCCAAACTAAAACCCAACTGAAGGCAATCAACCCCATCATCAGCTGTGGTTTCTAACTTGTGGTTATTTGAATAATGAAATCTAGTGAATAATAAAACCTATTCCCTTCTATTCTCTTCCAATGAAGAGAACTCCCCAAACACACACTTCTTCACTATTAGCTCTACTCAAACATGTGTGTTGCTTACCCATAAGAGTCACAAGTGCTTGTGACAATGGGTCTGTTTTCTGTGGAGGCAGCTTGCAGCCACTCAGTCAGCAGAGAACTCTTCCAGACGTGTAAAACTATCAGTGCTTCTATCAACTCTGCTCAGATCCCTTGTCTGTAAGGAAGCTGAGCCCTCCACTCCCTCTTTGCTTCATCAGAACCCTGCTTCTCCCATCAAGGAGAGCCTCCTCCTGCTCTGCTGTGCAAGCAGACGTTCCCTGCAAAGATTCCCACTGCTGGAAGGGGCAGCCAGCGTGCTCAGAGCTGCTGTGCAGCAGCATTTCCATTTACCATATTCCTGCGGGATCCCAGCACGAGGTGTGCAGCTAATAAATTCTTTAATGCTTTTGGAAAGATTACACACGTTTGAGCATTAGAGCAAAACACAACAGCATACTCCACACTGATTTTCTGGAGCATTTGGATCTTTGTTTTCACAAGGAAAAGGTTTCCCTAAAATAGGAGAAACTGTGTAGCCTTCCGTTTCAGCAAATACAACTGCCCGGCTTCCTAGAGAAGTGTGCAATGACTTTCTTTCTCTTCCTTTTGTTTAGTCTGGACTATGTTTGGGTTTTAGGCTTTCTTTTTCCTCTAGAGCTCCGCAGGCAGAAGACAGTAGGAGAGGAGCCAGCAGTGACTCAATAAATCCCTGTTCGTGTTCCTCCTCGGGGCAGGTCGGTGCTGACGGCACTGGGCAGCCTCTCATGGCACACACAGGGTTGTCCCGTCACTGGAGCACAACCTCTGTATTTGCAAAGAATCAAGTTGCAAGCAGGTGTTAATATTTCCCCTAAAGCATTTAATAATCAATGTTAACCTTAAACTCCCCCCTCATGTTACATTTTTCAGATACCCCTACGAAATGGCTTTTTGCCCAACAAAGCCCTGAAAAGTTCCTGTCTGTGGCAAAGACCCTGCAAAAGAAATCTCTGCTGCGAATAGGCTTTTATGTAAATATTTATTTAAAATACATATTCATTTTCATACCATAACGCTTCAGTCTCATTTTAGGCATGTCTGCGTGCATGTCTTTGCAGTGTGGGGAGCAACGTTACAGAACTTGGCTCCCAGGTGCTCCACAAGCCTTTCCCAACTGTGCTTCATACCTCCCTGTAGGAAGTTTTCCAAGGTTGGACTCAGCCTAGGATGCTTAAACAACTTGTGTTGTTTTGTTGGGAATTCGTTAAAGTAGATTGCTGGGGGAGACGATATGAATGAATTTCTCACTTTACAGGCATTTTTAAGGTTGTAGAATTCATGCAATTACATTTTTCTCTATTCATAAAGAAAAAATAAATTCTGCTTTAAAACATATTTCCATTCCAAAATGTAAGAAAACATTTTAATGCAAAGATTAATCTTAGTTTATATCATCTCCAGTTTTCATATTAGTGGAAAACAATAAGGGGAGCAGCAATGCGAGTAGAAATTTCTTGCTGTGTGTAACAGCACCATTTCCTAAGGCTAAGAAGGGAGGAAATGTTGGGAGGGCTTCATGGATCGGGCAGAGATATTGCCCAAGTTGAGTTCTAACCTTGGGGTCTCTGAACAGCTGCTTGAATTTGACTGACTGCATCCAGGCCTTAACTGTTAAGTTGCTTTCCTGCCATGGGATTCTTGTAATGAGTTGCAGTTTTAATATTACAGCTACTGCCTGGGGTTGCTCTGCTGCTGGTGAAAATGTGGCAAAACTTAGAAACATCTGCGGCAACGCGAGGCTGGCGATGTATAACGCGATTGACCAGGAAAGGAATGCCTTATTACATGGTCTTCTAGTGCAGTCGTCTTAACCTTCCGTGCTGGGTGATGATGGAGATCCTCTGTTTGTTCCTGATGAACTTCATTTTTTGTAGGATTATCCATAATTAGTGAGGCCCAAAATTTCTGAAGCCTCAAATCAGGGCTCTTAGACCCCAGTAGTGCAGGTCAGGACTCTTTATTTTCCCAGCTTGGACGGGTGGTGGTGCTGCTCCGTGCCTCCGCTCACCTTCTGCACAATGGGTACGGCAGCTTTCTGCCTGTCTGTCAGCACCATAATTGTATTTAATTCATAACTCTAAGCATTTGATTCTGTTTAAACACTAAGCGTTCGTATTTCTTTCCTGGAATTTCTTGTGGTCTTTATGAACCACTGTTGAGAAGCATGACTTCCTGCTGATGGGATGGCATGGGGACGTGGTGTCCCCTCTATGTAGGTCTTGGTTTCAGGGAGCTCTGTCACATCCTATGTCCTGTCCTTCCCTGGGAATAACCAGTCAGCTCTGAAAAAAGGTACTTTGCTAGCCTCCTTCAGGGAAACCATGGCTTTCATAAGCACGAGGATGTTTATCATCTTCCTTAACTGCAAGAAGAACCCATCTTCATCTTATAAGTCAGAGCAATATAAATTGTTTTCTGTTTTTAAAAAAAAATCCCCCTTTTTCATAGAATCATGGAATGCTTTGGATTTGAAGGGACCTCGAAGCCCATCCAGTCCTGCTGGGTCAGGGGCTCCAAGCCCCAACCAACCTGGCCTTGAACTCCTCCAGGGATGGGGCAGCCACCACTGCTCTGGGCAGGACTCAGAGGACTTCCTCTGCGTTTAATTAAAGCTGTATTCTGATCTGTGTGTAGAATGGTATCTATGCCTGCATATGGAACTGTATATTGATATAGAATAGATACTGCTGCTGGCATTCCAGTAGGGAAACAGAGAAACAACAGGCATTGCGGAGATCGTAGCGCTGATTAGGAGTGCAAATTAGATTTAGATTTCCTGACTATCTAACAGCAGCAAAGCATTTTTTTGTGTCCTTTGTGTATGAACATTTCCATTAAATTTTACAAAGGGCTTGAACTGGATTAGACTCCCACGGTTGCTTTGAAATAACAAAATGCGACTTGGCTGACAGGGGCTGTTTAGAAACCTTTTGCAAAAAATTATCTTCAGAAAATGTTAGCACTTAGCAGTTCCAAAATGTCTACTTTTGCCTTGCCCTCTCTGCCAAGTTCCCTTTTTGTCTTGCCGAGAGGAGGATAAATTATCCGACTTGCAGAGATAAACCACAGCGAGGTGAGATTGCTGAAGCTGAATGCTGGAAACTCCCCGCACTCTGTCCTCCTCTACAGTCTGAATTTAAACCCCCGTTTCTGGCTGCGTCAATCAGTCGCTTAATGAATACATTACTAAATGTCATTGTTTTTTTTCCTTTCTGGAAGATGCAATTAATGTTTTGGCTTAAGACACCTCGTTTATAATAAATGTATGGAGTGCAGCAAAAGATCTTTGAAGTAATTCGAGGAATTATCTGAACAGCAAAAAGGCATTCAATGAATCGCTTTGAAGAGGCTGAAATGTTTTGGCACAGGGCGAGGAGGAGAAATGGTACTTTATACACGCTGCCATAAGTGCTCTACAACCCGACATCCCGTGGCTGTGCCGAATGTCAGCGGGGGATTTGTCCCTGCCTGTAGCAGAAGGTGGAACTGGATGGGCTTTAAGGTCCCTTCCAGCCCAAACCATTCCATGACTGGGCTGAGGGCAGGAGTGCGAACGAAAGCCTCTGCTGCTGCAGCCCTGGGGCTCTTTTGGGGCGTCTGCCTACAAGAAAGTGTTCAATACCAAAAGGACAGAGGGAGCCTAAGAGGGTTCCCCCCAACCAGAGGATGAGCAGGAGCGTCCACTCAAGATAGCTCCTTCCAAAGAACGGGTGTAATGCAGGCTGGCTGAAACAGAAGGGTCGAAACAATTTTAGCAATAGGTGCTGACAGTTTCTTTTAGTCTTCTCTATGACCTTTGTGTATTGGTTTAGCAGCTGACTAACAATATCTCTGGATTTATCTATCCACGAAGCCTTTTGGCAGAGAAATTTTTTGCCGTTATTTATTTATCAAGATCTGTGCTCTGAGGATCACAGAATCACAGAACCACAGAATAACCAGGTTGGAAAAGACCCACCGGATCGTCGTTCCCACCAATCCCTAAATCATGCCCCTAAGTACCTCATCCACCCCCACCTTAAACACCTCCAGGGACGGTGACTCAACCACCTCCCTGGGCAGCCTGTTCCAATGCCTAACCACCCTCTCTGTGAAGAATTTCCTCCTTATCTCAAGCCGAAACCTCCCCTGGCAGAGCTTGAGGATGTGATACTGCTGACATTGGAGGGGTCAAAGGCTTGGGGTGTGGGGGTTCCTTTGTTTCTTGTGGATGAGAATAGAGCAATGCACCAGGGTGAATCTGTTCTGAGCAGGTGAATTGTGGAGGTGGTGGCTGGACTGAGTAAGATTATCAATTTATATCTAAAATCTAGCCTTTGAGTAGTGCTGTGACTGATGCCTTCCAGGCTGAGCGGGTTGGGACTGGCAGGGGAGATGACTGTTGAGAAAGAAGAAAGGCCAGGAAACTTAATTTCAAGCCAACATTTTATCCTGGTGTGTTCTGCTGAGATTTTCCATCCCGTGCAATCTGGAGGTGAATCAAACCTAATAAATAAAGCTCGGACATTAGGTACATGTTGTGTCTAATTCAGTTTTTTAGAGCCAGGCACTGACTTGCCCTTTTCTTTTGTGTCCCTCCTGTTCTGTACATCAAGTCTTTGGATGTACAGAACATTCTACAGAGCGCTGTGTCATCGAGAACCTTACCCTCTTTCCATATTTCCTCCATGTAACTCATCCACATTTTTTCTCTTCTTGAAAATCCTTCAGTGTTGTGGTGGGATGCTGTGTGGGTGTGCAATGAGTTTGGGGGCTTGACTATAAATCCATTGTGTCTGTGGAGAGCCCCCAGTGCTCTGGGACTGACTTTGGCTCTGAGCTTTCCAAGCACAGTGGTGAGACAAGATGAGAAGGAGCTCTGGGATCACAGTGCAGCCTCCGTTCGTGCCCTGCTGGAGCCTGCAGGTCTTTTACCCAGTTGGCACTGGATTCACAATCTGTAAAGGAAATGAAACCAGGAGTTTCATGTATCAAAACACAAATTCTGCACGGCCCTGGTGTGAACAGTGCTGTACAAAGGTGGGATATTAGTTATAAAACTGCCATGAGGAAAGGTTTAGGGCTTTGTAACCAGCTGCAGGTGATCCAATTTGATCATGTTACCCTGAAATCTCAAAAACATATGAAAACTTTGCCCTGACTGCATTCATTTGGGCTGGTTACGAAGACAAAAGCTTCCATATCCACTAGGCTTGGCTACAAACATCACCTGGCATAACTTCACACTGTTCCGCACAGACTTGCAGGCCCACAGTTCACCCGTTATCGCTGTGTGTGCGGTGCCAGGAGTGGGCAGCCCTGGTCAGGTAAAGGGTTAACTGCCCACGCAGAACCAAACAGGAGATGCAAGCAAACAGTCCCCAGCAGAAATTGGACCCATCACTTCCCTCTAATGAAAACCAGATTCACTCTTGCAACAATCATTCCACTGTTCCTCGATATCATTCCTAGCTTGAGAGAAGTGTTATTGTTGTTTCTATTAAAGAAAACCCCGAACCCATACATTATATATCTAGGGATGAGCTATTTTGTCTTCTGGAAAAGGAAAAAATAAAAAGGGTTGCAGGGTCTGAGTGCTGAGTCTCAAAGCAAAAGAAAAAGGGAGAGAGCCTGCAGAGCCATTGGTCCAGATCCTCCTGTAAATTAGTGCAGACAAAATAACTGACGTTACCCTCATTAGAGCCGTAAATATGTGTCTGGCAGCCCTTTTTGGTGGGGAGTGAGAGCATGTATAGGGCTGTTTCACTTTGTTAAGCAAATGTTCTCCTCCTCTCTGCCTCATTCCCTCCCATCTGTGAGCTTCAATTCAAAACCAGACCCTGTGCCAAAAGGGAGTCTTGACCTGAGCAGTATTTACTTTATAGAGCACAGTTGCCCTGGTTTAGGATGGAAGATCGGAGCTTTTTCTGGACTGGATGTCATTGCCCTTGCGTGGACCAAAGCACTTGTTTCCGATCTCGTTCAGCAGAGGTGAAGGGACTGCAGTGGGGCTTGCGGAGAACCAGGCAGTTTGGACTCTGGAAAAATGAAATTCCAGCCTATGCCTGTTACTAGTCCGTACTAGTGTCTGTGGCAAACATTGCTGGGACGCTCTAGAGTTGTTATTTTTACGAATGGCTGGGTTAGTTTGTACAGGAGTGCATTCTTCATTCAAACAGCGGTACTGCAGGGCTGGAAGAAAACTTGTCCGGCTGCACGCCTCTGCGTTCAGTTTAGGGGGTTCTGAGAGCACCACCTCGATGTGCAGATGCGTACGCCTGTACGTCTGAGCGTGCAACATAACAAATGCACGTTGTGAAGAGCTCGTGCTGCGGGAGCCTGGCGTTTGATGAGGGCTGCACCGTTTCCCATTCATTTCTGTAGCACTCCGGAATCTGCCGAGCCAAGCCAAAACTTCTCCACTCTCTCCTGCTCTTGGGGAGGAGTTAGGGATTTGTGAATGTGTGAAAGTAGTAGCTGCCAGTTATAACTGGAATCGAGCCTAGAGGAACCCAGATCCTTCCGCGGGAAAGTTTGTAACACATTATCTCTGGAATTGGCCCGGCTTTCGAAACCAGGAAGTATTAATGGGAATAAATGTGCACATCATTAGCACTTCCAAAAGCACGATTTATTAGACATTTTGGTTGCAAAATATTGTTTAGTTGCACCATCTCATTCATTTAAATATGAAATGTCATTAATGGATTGGTTTGTTAGATACACAGACCTGAAAGTGAGGGAATTCCTGACATGCAGCCTGTCTTTATGGTGTTCACCCCCACACTGAACGTGCTTTGAGAGAGACAAATCATTGATTTTTCTGCTTGGAAGAAATTTCTGGCGTTTTTAAAAGGCGTGAAAATAGGAGAGAGTTCGGGCTGAAAGTGATGGGTACAGAGCGCATTGTCAGAGCAGCATTGGAGGGACCAGGCACCCCAGGAGTGGTGAATCCGGATGGGAGACAGGGAAGAACTGGAAGCCGCATGCCATGTTTCGTGTGGTCCTGTCTGTGAAGCTCAAATTCCGTATACACTGTGGATGAAACTGGATATCCTGTTCCTTCCCCGGCTCCAAATAATGTGAGGTGGGGTACCAGGCTGCTGGGGGGCAGGAGCTGCTCCAGGTGGGTTTGGGGTTGGTGCTCTGGCAGTTGCTTGGGGCATCCAGTTGGTCTCTCAGATCCCGTGTGCACGGAATGTTCTGAGAGCTGTAATGAATGTAATCTTGCTGCAGTTCTGTTTTTCCCAGTCAATGAAAAGCAAGCTTCCAGCACTCGTTATGTGACTCACCTTAGAAATACATACTTAGATAAAACATCAACACGTTCTATTTTCATAGGAACAAACGGCTGGCCAGGGATCATTATAGTCAGTTATCTGCTCAGTTTTACTCGGTATCTGACTGATTCATGGAGGCAATGCTAATTACACGGGCTTTTTTCCTATTACAAGATTTTTTTTTCCCCCTAATGTTTTGCCCCTGTAGTCAGTCTGCTCCCTGTAAAATCCTCTCCTTCCCTCTCCGCCTTTGATCTCCTGGTTAGGGTTCACCTCCTTCATTTTTTGCAATTACCAGTCTGGAGTGAGGATGCCCCTGACCTTTTACCAGTGGTCTGGCAGACACATGGGACAGGAAGCTTGGGTTTTATTTCAGGCTTTTCTACTCTTCATCTTGGATGGATTACAACAGCAACAGCTCCGACGGCCGTGGAGCCCTTGTTGTGATAAAGCGGAGGTGACCTCACAGAGAAGTGCGCCGGCTGGAGCTATCCGATTTGGGATGGGCGGAATCACATCTTTGGTGGGTGATGTGATGCAGTAGCCCCTCATTTCTATATGTTGCTATAGTGGGAAGAATTTCTTTTATGTTCAGCAGTTACCCTAGAGCGCAGTCTGTTCTGGAGAAGAATCCATGTGGGTGTCAATACAGCAGATGAGTCATTTGCTCCCAAAAAAAGGACTTGCTTCTGTTCTGCTGCTGCTTCACTGCATTCTTTTGCTTTCGAACTTTTGAATCTACAGCAGCAGTGGAACAGGCGAAATAAATCAAACTGCCATAAACACTTTACAAAAGATTAGGATAGAGCTTGGGATTTGTGTTTGGATTTCAAGAAGATGGGTAAGTTTGTTGTAAGGGAACACTGGTTCTGCCAGTCAGATATTGACTGAATTGTAGTTTTTCCACCTCACAGAAGTAGTTGAGAGAGGTTGGTGGCTTACGTTGCTACAGCTCTGCAGTGAGAAGTGGCAGTAAATCTTACTTTCCCTTCTGTAGCTTAATAATAACAAAGAAATTGGGTTTTCATAGCTGGTTTTAGTAGACAAGTGAGTGAGAAGCTAGGGGTGTGTGAGCTTCTGCTTTATCATTTGACAGCAAACTGCAAAAACCCAGACATCCCCACAGAAGGAAAATGCGATAATTCCTTTAGAGGTGCTGTGATTTATATCAAGAAGTAGTGAAGACAGGCTCCAGTGTGTGAGGGAGGGGGCGGGAGCTGGAGAGATGAGCCCCTGGAATGACATTATACCTTTACCTGCTTGCTGAACATATCTGTGGCTTTAAATGACATCTCAGGGGACAGTATCAAACTTCTAAATTCCATTCATCCATCAGATGGGAGAACAAGACCTGGCTTTCAGTCGGGCGGGAGCCGGAGATTTCTCCTGGAGTAAATGAGCTCAGACCACACAGATAAAGAGCGTCTTCTGTTCCGTTCTGAAACATTTCAGGGGAGAATCATCTGTCACTCGGCTCCGGGCTGGAGGCTGTGCAGCTCTGGCTGAGGTGCGGAGTCCAGTGCAACAGTGATGCTTTTCAAAGCCTTTCCAGTCCTTCATTCCATTTTAACTTCCCGAATTTGCTTCACAGCTTCTTGTAGTTTAAACCAAACTGCCTGGCACTCAACCACTGTGGGTAATTGCCCTGCACGCCGCGTTCCCCCAGGAAAGGGGAGGCTGGGTCGTGCCCAGCAGGCGTTGGCTCCCCTGTGCCTTCCCGTGCGGCTGCTTTATGAACTTTGTCTGCTCGCTCTTTATGAACTTTGCCTGCTCACTCTTCTCCCCTCCAGCCTTCCCGTCCCAGCCAAACCGAAAAGGAAATAAACCAAACACCAGCTGGAGTAGGTTTTGCGTGGGGAGTTGTTTGCTTGCGTGATCCCAGCTCATCTTGAGTTTTATGTAGATTCAAGTGTAATTTTTATGGTCAGAGAAAATCTATTGGAGTGAATCAAGTACAAATCCAGTGTAGACAGTGCCCTGTGCTCTTCAGGTACAATAATGCCTGGGGAAGGACTGTGGTTTCACATATGCACCTTACAAGGAGCGGCTGTGATAGAGGTTTGGAAAGTTTTATTCATTTTATTGTATCACTCATGCTCACCTGGTCCAGACCCACTGGTACTCTGGGCTATGGTAACTCTTTTAATGTTAAAAACTCATTATTCACCTGGAAGTTCCATTTCAGAAGGCTGAAACTAGTCACAGATTTGGTTGATTTTAATGGATATTTTTAACTGTAAGAAAGGTGAATTAAAAATGTTTGACATCCACAGGCAGTTTCAGAGAAGGGTCCTGAAAAGGATTCTCCTCATGTACTTTTCCTTCCCGGTGGCTTCAGGATGGTCCCACCTGGGGCTCTCTCTGACTTTAATATTGCAGTCTGTCTAAGTAATGATGGTTTTATTTGGCTGAAGCAGGATAACAGGTTTGCCCCAGTGGGATGGGGCTGCTTCGGGTCAGTGGATCATGGAGCAAACTGACCTGCTGCTGCATCTGCTGCACGGGTCGCAGGGTGGGAAAGTCTGTCCTGGGGCACGGAGCGGGTGTTGCAGAAGGGGGCGAGTGCACAAGGGCTGGTGTGGGCTTTGTGCCTCATTCAACTGCCCTGAAAAGGAAAAGTGAGCATAGAGGTGGGAGAGAAGTTCTTCCAAGAGCAACAAAGTTGTAAGGATCAACCCTAGTCCCTCTGGCTTCATCTTTAAAGAGAAGCGAAACCCCCAAGCTGTAACTGAAATGCCCTCATAGTCCCGACCGATCAAACCCAAGAATACCTGGAAAACTCTACATCTGATTTTTTTTTTTGTTTGTTAAATATTTCATCTCAATTTTCAGAACAAATGACTTTGGGCAAACTGGAGATAAGGATCTGAAATGTGAAGCACTTGGTTCGTTTCATTGGAAGCTGCCATGGAAACATCTCCCCAGTTAACTTTGCTATCTACAAAGGCTCAGTCGGTACATACGATCCTAATGATTTCCACCCAATTCACAGCTATCTGGGTCAGACACAATTTGTGGAGTTTCACAAAAGAATTTGTGCCTTGTTTATTTATAATATGTTTTTCCACACAGAATGAGAAAAATACACAAGGAAGGGGGAAGAAAGGGTGAATATTTAAAGCAAAATTTCATTTTAATTAAACTAAAAAACAACTTTTCAAATATGAAATGTCAGGCTGGTTAACTTTGCATCCTGAGACTGGAAAGATACATTTTCATCTTTGCAATGCCTTAGTTAGTGGTTCCTGGCACATTACATTAACTAATTTGAGATCGAATTATCAAATTTGCTCATTGCTGCTAGCACTAATTTGAAACCTTACAATAAAGAACAGTTTGAGAGGCAGATGAAAGGTTGCCACCCACAGAGGCTCCAAGACCTGTCCCTGGTGTATCGCAGCAAGGTTCGGAAAGATTTGGGGTAATTGCAGTCATGAGCTGGAGTTGATTGAAGAAAATTATACCCCAGTTTTTTACAACAAGCTTTTTCTCCCCCCTTTTTCATCCTTTTATTGTGTGTGTGGCTTTTCTCAAATTATACTGTGAAATACTGCTGCAAGGAAGACAGCACTGCAGTTTTAAGAACTTTATTAAAACTTCGCTTACAACTCTTCCAGCTTTTTAACAACTGAAGTTTCAGGAGAATTCTTTCTATAAATGTTACCCGTGTTTTCCAAGAGGTTTAAGTTGTTATTTTATCAGAGTATTTTTGACTTTTGCTCACTTTTGGGCAAGTATACAGGAATAGCTTTCAAACTGATATAAAACCTTTTACATCTACTGAGTCTTATTGCATTTCTATGAGGAGAATTTCTTAATTTCTAGGTTTATAGAAGGAAAATTGGGAGCTGAAAGCAAGCATCTAAACCTCAGCGTTTCCTAATTGTTATAAAAGTGATGCATCGGTTTCTATGCTGGCGTGGTTGAATTACCATCCTCAAAGAACTTGCATTTTAACAAGTAACACAGGCTGAAGCAGCAGGGGTCCTGAGAGAGGCATTTTCTTCCTGACCTTCCTGAGATAAATAATTAAGATGGAGTCTAGATAAAGATCACTGTCAAAGGTGAGGGGTCAACTGGGCTGGCTGACCTGAGAGGTAAAATTGCCCTGCTTGCTGCTGCAGTGAGTTGAAGGCAGCTGCGCGTCAGCAGGAAACAAAAGTTTTTTGCTCTGTTGAACAGGCAGAGCCCTAGAAGAGAGGAGGTGGGGGAGTAAAGGGCTTCTATTTACAGTGTGTACCCGTCAAATGGGGTTCATGACAAAATAGTCCCTTCTCTGGTCAAGGTTAAGGGAGCGGAGTAGGGGATGGTAACAAGGCTTGAAATCTGAGGAGTGCAAAGGTTAAAATGTTCTTCTCATTTGGAGCTGGTAGGCATACCTGGGTTCAGAGCCGCCTTTCCAGCCGCTGGAGTTTGGTTCTGTGAAAAGTCATTAGCAAGCACAGGCTTTTGCATTGAGCCCTGCCCCAGGGTCCTGGTTGTGGCGAGCAGCCTCAGGCACCTCTTGGAGTCTGGTACCTACGGCTGCAAATACCCCCTGCTTGCAGCGGGCATCTGCCTCCAGCCCACACTTCTGGCCTTCAAGACCCTTGAAGTCACATTTTTATCCAAGAAGCATCCTAAGGAATTCACAGCAGGGCCTTGGATGGGATTCAGCCCTTTGGGTTGGCCATTGCTTCTTGGAAAGGAGCGTGTCCCAAAGGGAAGGGCGCTCAGCTCCTGGAGGGAAGGGTGCCCACCTGCAGGCAGGTACAGGGCAGACACGCATCAAACCACCCAAGAATGAGCTGATCTGTCCCTCCGGTGCCCCTGCTGCTCTCTGGTGACCGAAGGCAGTGGCCCTTGGTGCCCATGGTCCCTGTGACTGCAGGTCGTTCACTGAGTCTAGACAGAAATTTTATCCGAATTAAGGTGCCTTGGAAGGAAAATCACCCTCATTGCCTGTCTTCCAAAGTTGTGCTGCATCACTTCATGAGCCGACGGTCACTGAGCAGCAATTAAACTAAGCTGAAGGTTTAGGAGCAGTTTGGAAATTGTTTATAATGAACTAATCCATTATCATTAGAGGACCAGAATGTGAGAGGGAAAACTGGGGTAGGGGGCTAACAATCCACCTCCCCTCTCCAGCCTCCTCCATCCCGTTCCTGAGCTCATTCCTGTTTGCAGCACTCTGCTTTGGGAAACTTTCTCGCCAGGCAGCTCAAAATATCGGAGTTTACCCCTCTTATTGTTAAAAACGTGTGTGCCTTTGTCCCCGGGGATGGAGCAAACCCGCATGTGCCAACTCTCCCCAGGCAAATGCCATCGCCCACATGCTCCCGCTTTCTGTGAGGGGACGTGGCCGGCACGGGGGTGCAGGGGCTGGCCCCACGCTTGGCTCACGCTGAAGGCAAAGGAGCGGGAGCTGCGCCTTTAACTGTCCCTGCAAGATGTCTGCAGCCTGGGCTGCCTCTTGTTTGGAAGAGGGAGTGCTTGGGGGCGAGTTCCAGAGCTCAGTGACAGAGAGGAAACAGGGCCAGGAATAAATGGCCTGTTGATTTACTCAAGTTACATCATTTTCTTCCCCTCAAGAGCCTATAAATCTCACGCTCCTTGTAAAAACAGAATTTAAAAACAATTGAGAGCTTCTGAGACGACCCCATAGCTTCCAGCCACTGCAGCCTCCGAATATAGAGCTGCCTTTCACAGGCTGCCCCACCAGTTTCATATTAGATACTCGGGGAGCCCTGCTTCCAGCTAAGCGGCAGAAGCTGTTAAGATATTTTATAGTCGTCCTAGTGGTTTAGATAACACTCTCCCCGCACACATCACGGGGCTTTAGCTAAATAGCAGGCTTCCTGGCTCGGCCGTGGAGCTTGGCGAGTCGTTAATTCACACGTTGGGGTTTCTCCTCTCCTCGGCGATATTTCTGATCAAAGACACCCAGGCTGGCAGAGGTGCCTCCGGTAAAAAGTGGAGTCTTCTGATTATTGTACAATTTATGGCCACTTCGCTCGAAGGGTTTGTGTTTTAAGAAAAATGCTGGGTTGTTGAGCTCGCTGCAGTGCTCATTAGTTTTGCTTTCAGTCTCACATCCAAAGAGATTTTTTAATTCAACAGGGATTTGTGTTTTATTATTTTTTCCATTGCTAATGGGATACGATGGGCTGCAGCCCTTTCTGCAGCCAGGTTGACCTTCCGGGCGCTCATCGGTTTTCTGGAGGGTGGAACGGGGACTGAAATGGAACAATGCAAGTTTCAATGATGTGATGCTCTGGATGAGCAGCAGTTTGAGACATCTCACCTGCGAGCGAGATGCTGACCAAAAAGAGCTGGCAGTTAAGCTGCCTTGATGGTAGAAGCCAAGTCTTGATGATAATGTTCATAATTGTTATATGAAGATGTAGAGTTTTTGGAGTACAGATCACAGGTACGAAAGCTGAGCCTCATTCTTTAATCTGTGGTGCTAAAAGCTCTGGTTCAGAAGCCTCTGGGACCCTTGAAGAAACACAAGGGGCTTTTCTCAGTCTATTTGCAGCCTTTTGCCACTGTACGTAACACTGTAATGATGTTGAAGAGGCGTTTCGTGGCCTGGTCCAAGCTTTCTCATGGCTAGCGTCCAAGTTTTGATGCCAAAGCCCTAAAATTCCGCTCTTTTTATTGTAGCCGATAAGCTCTGAAGAGGGTTCTCTACTATTAGTGATGTAAACATACAAAAATGTGATTTAAAATAGTTTCTGAGATGTATACTGTGGGTGAAGAGCGTTCTTTTCATTCGGTAAAGCAGAGAGGAATCGTTGCTCCACTTGGCCATGGTGCTCCTGGCAAAACTTATAGATGGGTGAGTTTGTATTGTACTTTTTGCGGGATGCTTTGATAAGGATATTGTGGTTAAGTGCAGGAAAAGCAGAACTAAATAACAAAACCCGCAATTCCTTCTAGACTGATTTTTTTTTCCCCTCAGAAAAGAAATAAACATACAAGTTGACATAATTCACAGATGCCTGTATTTGTGCGTTTCTGGCTCTCTGCCATCCCGGCGTTAGCACAGGGGGGAGGAGGATGGAGTCCCTGCAGGCACAATTCATATAAACTAAGTGGATTTACTTATCATTTATGAAAACAAAAAGAAGGTATCTGATTAATTACCCTGTGGATTGAGGTCTGCATCGCGATGGTTTAAGCAGCCGTTTATCGTGTGCTGGGTTCCTACTATGTTCTGATTTCAATTTGCACTTTTTTCTTAGAAGTTTACAAATGGTTCAAGGGCTGGGTTAAAACATCTGGTGGATGCTCTCTGTCCTCCCCAGACCTTCTAGCCTGGTGAAGCTCTGGTAATGGAAAAGGATGCCTGTAGACATTAAGACATAAATCCTTAAATCAGTGTAACTTCAAGGTAAAACTTATGTATATTACACACACACATATCTATTATATCTATAGATAATGGCTTTCATCTGAAAGAGGGGAGATTGAGATGAGATCTCGGGGAGAAATGTTTTGCTGTGAGGGTGGGGAGGGCCTGGCCCAGGTTGCCCAGAGCAGAGGTGGCTGCCCCATCCCTGGAGGGGTTCAAGGCTGGGTTTGCTGGAGCTTGGAGCCCCTGATCCAGAGGGAGGTGTCCCTGCCCATGGCAGGGGTGGGACTGGATGGGCTTGGAGGTCCCTTCCAACCCAACAGGGGAAAATCCATCTCTTTTTTTGTATTAATAAAAACCAAGTCTGTTGAACTCAAATTACTTCATGTACATCAGGGCGTGTAGCAAGGTGAGGGTGCAGGATGGAGAAGCACCAGAGGAAGGGTTGATGGTTCTTGCATTCAAATAAGTTGATAATTAGTGTAGGGCTTTGGCAGCACAGTGTGAGGGTGTGGGGGTCAAAACGTGGCATCGCTCATTGGAGCAACAGGACTCGGGACAGATTCTTCTAGGAGCTGTAGCCAAGTTTGAAGTCAGGGGTGTGCCGAAGGACGTTGTGCGGGCTATGCCCAAGCAACAGTGCCCGTTCCACCAGCGATACGGCAGGAGCCGTGCGTGTTGGTGGCTCCAGGAACGCGTCAGAGGAGCTCGTGGTGCAGAAGCAGCCGGCAGCGATGGAGCAGGGCCGACTGCTGCTGCCTCCCACACTCTGCTGTGTGCTCCAGCCTGGGGCTCCCTCATGAAGCTCATGGCCAGTCCAGCCAGGAGTTAGATGGTTCTTGTTCATAATGCAATCTTAAGGCTCCGTGTGGTGTTAATTGCTGCTCAGTCCTCACCGTATTTCAGTAGAACGTCACAGCAATGTCTCATGTTATGTTGTGCGAGCTGCATTGCGCTTATGGCTGTAATGGCCCTTGAAAAGCCTGTCTGACACTTCAATATTTAACGAATGTTTTGTCAAAGCTGTCACTTAGAAAATATCCACGAGGATGCATTGGTCTGACCATGAACAGCCGAGTCAGTTTGTAATGGAGGGAGTTCAGCCCTAAGAGAGTGGCAGAGATTACTGCAGGTATAACTCTTGATTTGTGTGTCTGTCTTCCATACCAGACCTGCACATCATCCATTTTAAATACATTAAAGTTTAATCAGTTAATACACTTTGATGCACTAGATCCACAGTTCACCCCTGAGAACTCATCATATAAAACTTGATTTTTCTGTAAGCCTTTTTTAAGGAAATTCTTACCTTCTCTAATTCGGTGCTCTGCAATTTGGCGTGGATGTACCTGTCTCGTTTGTTGGTAGCAACGAGAGGTAGGATGACAGGCAGTGCCACCCAGACTGGGGACACTCTGGCCGTCACGTCGTGGAATGTTTCAGGAGCCTGTAGTTAGAGCTTCATGAGAAGCTGAGGACAAAACATTCCCAGCGGAGAATGGAAAGTTAGAGTAAACTTCCAGGGGTAATTTGAGAATCTGGAGTCTGTGCAAATCCCCCCCTGCTGAAAAAAGGCTGCCTTTCATAAGTAAGACAAGTGCTGGTAATGCTGGTGAGCTCTTGTCCTAAGCTACATAAAAAAAAAAGCCAACCAGAGCCTTTTGGGAGCACAAATAGCTTTTTGGAGGTCTTTTTTGCTTTGGAGAGCAAAAACTCTCTGCCCACTGATAATTTTGAACTTGTCTTTGCATTGCCCTAATGGCACTGATTTTGCACAGAGATTGGTAGGAGGGTTACACAATCAAATATGGACCAGCCCACCTTACGCTCCCATTCAGTAATTTAAGTGACTGGACTTTTTCTTACTTTGGTGGAATTTGCTTTCTCTTCATTCTCAAATACTATATAAAAACTGAAGAGCATTCTCCATGTATTTGATGTAAATTATTTACCTTCCTACTTTCAATGCTGTAGAAGGGAGTTTTAACTTGTTTTTATTGGAACAGCAGTAAGTTTTTCTTGTTTTTGAGTGCCTGCTGCTGCTGCCATCCTTGTTTGTGCAGTGTTTTGTTTTATGCCTTCTCAAGTAACTGAAATGCAAGGGGTTTGTTTCAAGTGGTTTTGACTAAAAACTCCGAAGGACCAGCTGCAGTCTCTGAACCAGAGATGTGGGTCATGTAAGAGTACTTTGCTCCTAACAGCAACTGAAGATGCTTTTGGAGCCTACGCTAATAAAGCAGTGTCCCAGAAGGTCCTATTAGGTAGAATAACACGGGGATTAGTTCCTTACCACTGTGGCTTTCAGCTTATGCCAGGGAGGAAGACGTTAGTTTACTCATTTCTGGTGTATAATTACACATCAGAGTATCCTGTTTTCTGTATTCATCCATGTCATGTTGGATCTTTTTAAGAACAATTTTATAATTTTGAATATGCTTGACTCATAATTTCTGTTCTGGAGTCAGTGCAAACTGCTTTGCATATGGTTTTTTGTGTAACTACGGGGTAAAAGCCTTTGGTAGTGAATGCACTTTCTCAGTAACACAGAGTGTTGTTTCTGTGACTTTCATACACGTTTGTGGTTCTCTTTGCATCTGTTTCTCTGTCCTGGTGAGCCCAGTGCTGTTAACCAGGTTGCAAATCTCGTTCACATTCCTGTCCTAGGCTGCAGAATCTGCCTCTTTTCCCTCCCCTTTCAAGAAGAACAATGCCTGCTTCCACATCTCCAGGAACCACCCTGTTGACCATCTCCTGGCATGCTTGATGAGCAGAAGCAGGTTCTGAATCCCCCTGGTGCACACAGTATTTTCTTTCACCGGGGTATTAAAAAGCAACTAAGAAAGAGACCTCACAGATGCCAAGAGCTGTTGAGCATTGAGTTGTAGCTTCCATGGTGCTTCGGTTCCTCTGCTGGGGAGATAGGCAGCGGTTTTCATGCTGTTTGACAGTTATCTCCTCAGCAGCATTACTGGGCTTATACATCTCCTTTCAGCAGCTCCAGATAGAGCTGACAGCAGGGGGATTCTGTTTTGTCTCAGCGAAGAAAAAAAAAAAGGTGGTCTTTCGGCAGTAGCCAAGGCCACACTCAAGCACCAAGGGGCACAATGTCTCCTCTGTCTCGGAGAGAAAATAGCTTCTGACAGGAATCAGCTTTCAGTCAACTGCCAGGCATCTCTCATTATGGGAGGCCCGACCTGCAGGCTGCTATGTAGATAACCTGTTATCGTAGGAGATTGAATGCAGAGTTAAATTGCCTCGTGCTGCTGTTTCTGCAGGTTACGGGGGGGAAAAAGTAGAATATAATATTTTTTTTCCTTAGGAAAATGTATCGAAGTTGAAAAAAATGGGAGTTGAAGGGAGGCAGTGCCCCTCTGTGGGCGTACAGACCGTCAGCGCGTGCCTCTGCTGGCTTTAAAGTGCCGTTCTGATGAGTTTAAGGCAGAAAAGCTGATCATGTGCACACCCAGTTTATTGATACGGGCAGCGCTGCGCTGGAACCAGCTTGCACAGAGTACGAGACTCTGAAATGTTTCTGATTAGAACATGGAAAATCTCGGTGGTTCAGTCAGGGAGTTGGCCCTGGAACCTTGTGAAGTGAGCATCGCTGCTTGGGTGAGCAGCCGCGGGGAGAAGGGAAGGAAACCCTTCCAGACACATCTTAACTCCAGTGTGTTCCAGATCCCCACTGTGCGCTGAATTTCTGTGTTTCTGAGGTGTTGCACAGGGGCATTTGCCCCACATTTCTCAGATGTGGGGCGCACAGCCTCACTGATAGCCACAGCCTTTCATGTTTCATCTCAAGGAGTCAAAATAACCAGGGACTCTGAAAAAAAAATAAACCCGAACCAAACCCGAGAACACAAAACTGATTGTGGCTCCTGCAGATCAGTGTGAATGCAGCAGCACCTGATCGATAGCTTCAGGCCAGCCTTTCATAAATCTGTACTAGTCTCAATCCAAGCATTTTCTTTAATCCACGTGTTCTTGCGTCTGGTGTGAAAAGATCAGCTGCTGCACCCGTTTCATCGAGCCCTTGCCCACACACCCTTTGTGCACTGGAAATCACTTTTAATTGAAGCCATATACAATTAGGGCCAACAAAGTCAGATGGGCCTATTATAGTAATTCTGTTTATGCTGACAATAAGTTATTTGACCTTCAGGCTGATCATGTTTCTGATACGGAGCATATCAACTCACTGACTTACCTGCTGGTCATGTGGAATCCGTTGCGCTGACGTCTGGGATGCTGCAGTCGGACTGTGTTTAGAGGCAGAGAAGAAGCATCAAGGAAGAATGTCTCACCTTAAAAAAGCTTTTACTCCTCTACTAAAATGCCTTGAAATTAGGACGTTTTTCTTTCTCCTGGCTGGGGAGAAAGGTCTTCTGAATAATTCATTCCAGATTAACTGCAGTAGCTGTTTGTTCACCTGCCTGGAAAGGTGATAAACCAATTGAGAGGGGATGAAAGTGCAGCTGAAAGCTTCTGCTGATCACCTGTAGATGCAGTTGGACATTCATAGGTTGAACTGGGATGTTTTAATTACAGCTACGGTTTGAAAAAATGCATGCTGTATTAATCTCACAGGAAACACCATTCTGAACTCTTCCTGACAAAGGCTCTGATTCGTCCCAGATGTTTAAGGTAAAAGGGATGTCAGGGCTCAGCTCGAGTGTGTGTATGTCCGTGAGCCTTTGAGAGAAGAGGTTGGGTTTTGCAGTGAAACAAGTGATGCTCTGTGAACTGAAGCTCAGTTTCCTGCGGAAGAGCTGGCCTTGAGCTGGCCATTAGGACTTCAGGCTCATGTTCCTTGCTGTCTCTTTTATATATGATTGTAAGGAAGTTGCTTCTTTTTTTTCTACTCTCTGTTGATGTGTACAATTGGCAACAGGATTCTCAGGGAAGGGCAGATATTTTTTAGGTAGTATTTGTGTTTTTCTGCGTTTATATCACAGTAAAGGAAATAGCTGTGCTGGCAGAAAGGTTCCTTTCTTCTACCATGCCCAGAAGGACCCATCTGAAATCCTTGTGTCATGCAATCATTCTTATTACAGTAGCAAATGTCTGCTTGTCTCTCTTGCCCCTCAGCACTTGTTGCTCCTTGCAGCTCTGCCTTGATCTTTTTGCACCACCTGCCCTGGGATCTGGAGCAGTTGCAAAAATAAAGAGGAGAAAACACGCAAAGCTCATCACAAGTTCAAAGGACCACGAACACTTTGTTAAATGCAGGCTCTTGGGGCTATCTTGTTCATGACATAGCTTGCTGAACAATTTGGTGACCACTGTGCACTGTCAGCTCTCACTGTCCTGCCACGGGACACAGGCGAGCCCTGAATGCAGCGAAGAGAAATGCTTTCATGTCACTTTTATCTCACACTGGCCGCCTGAGACAAGAGGTAGCACTGAATTCTTTCTAATAAATAGCGGTGGGATCCTGCACAGCTTTCTTTGGATGTGTATGTGCTGTCTTCTGTCACCAGGTCACTCATGCGAGCTCATATGGGTCACTCATCCTGAAGATGATCCCACCTGTGGGATGGTTCCCTCAAGGAACTGTTTCCACCCGTTATCCAGGTGCCTCTGGGTGAGACAGGGCAGGCACAGGCTGTGCTGCCTCTGCTGCCGCCGCGGTGGGTGCTCCCTGCTTTGGAGCAGCACAGGCTCAACTTCATCAGCGTTTCACTTTAACAGCAAGATGGATTTTAGAAGAGATTGCAGCAAAACTTTTAGCAGCCATAAATGCGAAAAGCAATTTTACTGTTAGGTTTGGAGGCTTTGTACAGTTTTAATTTGCAGAATATTAGGTAGAGCTGCAGGCTGAATGATGAACGATGGCTCACGTTCAGGAACAGCACTGGGACTGAGGGCAGAGCATGAGCCCGTAGGGGCGATGTGTTGATCCTTGAGGTCCCTTCCAACCCGGCATTCTAGTAAAGAAGAGTTTTTTAAAAAATTAGCAATCCTTAGGCTAGTGTAGTTAATTTTGAAGGGCAGCACTTTCAGCGTTGTCTCACAAGTGAATGGGTTTTCTCCCAGATCATTAGCATAACACATCTATTTCTGTCACTTTACATCTTCACGGGCACTCATGTTGTAGTTACCTTACTTGTCTCCTGTCCTTTCCCTACTGAAGCTTCTCAGCTCCAGTGACAAGGCTGTGAGACCTGATAAACCTCTTTCAAAGCCAGGCTAAGTATGAGAGTAAGTTGTGATAAGGGCTGTTATGTAGTGAACTTCAGTGAAGAAGCCAGTCGTCCGACGGCCACTTTGAATTTTGAGCTTCAACAAAAGATAAAATTCACTGGAACTAGTGATTTCTGTTACTGAAAATACTCAGAATTCAAGATGATTCTGATTTAATGCAAATATCCTCCTAATTCCTAAGCTCCGTTTATAATGGTGGATTGGTTTAAAGGGGTTCTGCAGGTGGAGGTGTGCTGTATTCAACATGACAAGACTCTGTCTTTAAAGACAGAGCCAAAGGACTTTGTCACCTGTAGAAATACAACCCTATATGTGCAGCCATGATTCAGGGTCAGGAGGTAAGGAGATAAGACCCGTCTTTTGTGAACGAGAGCTTGGCTTTCAGAGAGCAGGAAGTCGGGATGAATGCAGGGAGAATGGCAGGAGTCAGGATGGTGAAACTCCAGCCTGCTGTCATCTGATAAGAAAGAGACACTAAACTTCACGCTGCCAGGGCAACTCTGCTGGGAGGTGGAGGAGAAGGCAGCTGCTGCCCTGCTGGGGTCTGTCCTGTGTATTCACTATCAAAGAACTAATATCATATAGTGCTCGGCAGCAGGAGCGATGCTGACCCCTGCTCCTCTTGCCCCAACACCTCCTGCTCTCCCGACAGCGCGCCTCGGTCAGGAGATGCCTCGCTCAGGAGATGCCTCGGTCAGGAGATGCCTCGCTCAGGAGATGCCTCGCTCAGGAGATGCCTCGCTCAGGAGATGCCTCGCTCAGGAGATGCCTCTCTCAGGAGATGCCTTGCTCAGGATATGCCTTGCTCAGGAGATGCCTCGCTCAGGAGATGCCTCGCTCAGGAGATGCCTCGCTCAGGAGATGCCTTGCTCAGGAGATGCCTCTCTCAGGAGATGCCTTGCTCAGGAGATGCCTCGCTCAAGAGATGCCTCGCTCAGAGATGTCTCGCTCAGAGATGTCTCTCTCAGGAGATGCCTCGCTCAGGAGATGTCTTGCTCAGGAGATGCCTTGCTCAGGAGATGCCTTGCTCAGGAGATGCCTCACTCAGGAGATGCCTCACTCAGGAGATGCCTCACTCAGGAGATGCCTCGCTCAGGAGATGCCTCGCTCAGAGATGTCTCACTCAGAGATGTCTCTCTCAGGAGATGCCTCGCTCAGGAGATGTCTCGCTCAGGAGATGCCTTGCTCAGGAGATGCCTCGCTCAGGAGATGCCTCACTCAGGAGATGCCTCACTCAGGAGATGGCTCGTTCAGGAGGTCCTTGCTCAGGAGGTCCTTGCTCAGGAGTCTTGGAGATGCTCTGGGAGGGATGGGTCCTCCTGAGCACCACACGCCAGGTCCCTGCCTCAGGACCACATTGTCACAGCCACCAGCTAGGTGTGCTGGCCCTGTAAATTCTCGCGTCTCCCTCTCTCCACTTTATGCCTTTTCTCCCTTTCTAGTAACGTTTTGAGTCTGAAGGAAGACAAATCTTCTGGTACCACAGGGAGAAGTTTGAGAGGGAGGTTTCAGGGATGAATCTGGAGAAATAGTGCTGGGGCAGCTTGCTTTCGCCTCCTCCAGTCGCAAACTGGCACTTAAGCAGAAGCTGGCCCGCTGAAAATAACCCAGTGTTACTTCAAAATCTATAATGTATTTCAGTTTTTCCTCGACTGTGTAAATGTAATTAGAATTTGCCTGCATCAAGCGGCATTTCCCCAGAAAATCATCAATTAATTGATTCCAATTACTTGTAATTGTTTCTCATACATTTCAATTAGGCTGCTGTGTTGTTACCAGCAGTACAAGTCAATTATACAAGTAATCAACATGCCTTTAATAACTGTCATGAAAAGAAGTTGTGAAAAAGAGTTTAGGGAGGAAGGACAACGTTCTGCATGTCAAAAACTGCCAATTACACTGATTTATCTGCAGCGATTTCTGGAGACAGAAAATCACCAAATTGTAACAGTCAGATACTGCTGGTAGGCAAAGGGCTCGAAGCTGAAGGAAGGCACCACCACATCCCTGTTCTTGCACAAATAGTGGTTAAGGCTGAAAACCAGATTGGCTTGCTGGTAATTACTGTAGGATACATTATCTCATCTCCCTTGGAGGGTGAATCTGTTTATTTTATAAAAATAGGAAAGCAAGTTTGCATGGGAATTGGTAGGGACTGGAGTTTCAAACATGACTGAAAGGTTCTGTTTCCCCCGTGGTGATCATACAGGTCACTGTGATCTATCGGGGATGTGAAAATACAGGAATGCTGGGTCTGCAGACCTCCCAGTTGGTTAAAAAGTTAAACCACAAACCTATTGGAACGGAAAACGTTTCCAAAGTCATTTTTATCCCTCAGTCTTTAGCGTGATCTGTCACTTCCAGTGTTCTGTTGTAAATGGATTCATGCAGAAATTCGTCTGCCCACTGAAAACCACTTCATTTCGTACCTGTTGCACATAAAATATTGCAGCCTGTGAACAAAACAACCCTGCTGTGCACAGTGAGACGGGGGGGTTAGTATTTAGTGCGGGCTCTGTGCTGCCGAAGGGTGCTGCTGCCTGGGACTCCCTAAGCTGCGGAGTTTCGATTTACAGGCATTTTACTGCGGCCCTGCCTCGTGAGGCCGGCAAGGAGCAGCCCAGGATTTATTGTGCTGCTTCTCTCACGGAAGGGTCAGCGGCCAGCGCGGGACTCGCGGCGGGAGGACGCCTTCCCCGCTGCTGAGCACACCGAGCCCGAGCACTCCTGTCGCCGCCGAGGTAACCGGAGAGGGTAGGAAATGTTTTTGCTAAACTCCCCTAATGACAAGGCAGTAAGATGTGCTACCAGGACTTTTTCCATCTGTGGGATCCTTTGGAAATAGGGAAAACACTTCTCAAAATAGTGTTGTGCCATTCTAAAATGGGTTTCTCCTTTGAGCGGCATCAGCTTGTGATAAAATTCTGTAAGCTTTGTGTTGGAAATGCTTTGGCCTCAGTGGGTTGTAGGCATGGCAGCCCTCGGGCTGTGGCTCCGGAGCTCTGGTCTGGAAGAGAGCATCCCTTTGCCTGCCCTGCTCTGCGGCTCTGGCCCACGAGGCATCTGGGGAAGCAGCAGCAAGCTGGAGCTTGAAAGGCTCTGTGTCCTCTCAAGGACCGGTTTTGGCCCTGCCTGGTCCCCTCAGCAGTGGAGAATCACAGAATCATAGAATCGCAGAATGGTTTGGGTTGGAAGGGACCTTAAAGCCCATCCAGTCCCACCCCCTGCCATGGGCAGGGACACCTCCCACTGGATCAGAGGCTCCAAGCCCCATCCAACCCGGCCTTGAACCCCTCCAGGGATGGGGCAGCCACCGGTCCTCTCGTGAATAATGACATAATTTCCCATTGCAGCCATCAGCAGAAAGCAAGCCAGATCGCTCTCGCTGTTGTGACAGTTAGACTTGGCTGCGAAGTTTCAGAAGAAAACATCTCCTTTCTGAATGTACTCTCTAGATTTGGACAGCTTTGAAAATAAACAAAAAAACAGGTATTCACACGTCATGCTCTCAAAATTCCCTTCCAGAGATACTCTCCCATAGCTGCGGGAGCTCATGTGTGCCACAGACAGCTCTTGTCGATGCCCGGCTGATTCTGATATAATGCTTTGAAAAGTCGCTCAGGAATAGAACAGCGTTCCCAGATCCTGCTCTGGGCCCTGCCCTGCCTCGTAGTGCCCGTACGAGTCGCTCGCCCTGATGGATGCCTTGTTTTGTCATCTGTCATAGAGCTTTCGTTCGCCTCGGGGCTGGATGCTTGTGCTCTGCCAAGGTATCCCTAAACCCAGTGCTGCTGATTCCAGCCAGCCCTGTTATTCCCATGAGATGCACTTATAAACCCTGAATTCCTTGGCTTGGGACCTGTTGTGCCAGACACCGCCAGGGGATCCGCGTTGCCAGAATATCCATTTTGCAGGCAGACGTGCTGATATTTGCGTATTTAATAATTAACTCTTTTTTTCCCATTCAAAAAAGAACCATGTAGAATCTAAATATCTGGCTGCATCGTGCTGTGTAGAGATAGATGTTTAACAGATTTCTGACTGTCATAATATAATAACTGCTAATTCAAATGGGTTGTGGGTCACATGAAAGAAAGTCCTGGAAATGTAATGTTTTGAGTGTCATTGGTAGAAAAGCATTGCTGAGGCTGCTCAGGGTGGCCTGGAAAAGCCCATTATTCAGCAAAGTGATAACAGCATCTGTGATTTAATTAATATTGGTGATTTTGTGATGTGTACGGACTCCATTCTCACCAGAGTAAAGATGTAGCCCTACACAAAGGCTGGGGTCCTCGGGTCAGGGACTGTCACTATGGAGCTGATATCAGTTACAGAACAGACAGGAACAGATTTCGTTTATCTGACACTGCGCATTGTGCTGGGAAAGTTGGCAGTGCTAATAATTAGACATGTGTGTGCTGGCTAAAGAAACCCTGCTTAGCATGTAATCAATCTTGGAGGGGAAAAAGAGAAAGAGAAAAGATGAATCAGCCCACACCTGTGAGGCTTGCGGGGACTTAAAAGGAATGGGGAAAGTAAGATCCTGTCTTGGGCAAACACAGGAGGCTTTCTGCACACCCAAGCTGCAGCTCGGAGTACGTGAGAGCGAGCAGCCCCCTTCCAGGGGGAAGGCAGGACAGAACGTGCCTGACCCCATCACCCTCCCCAAGTCCCCATCCCAGGAGGGGTTTAAAAGATGAGCAACGTGCTCAGGGATGGGATGGCTTAGTGTCCATGGCAGGGGCGTTGGAACTAGATGATCTTTAAGGTCCCTTCCAACCCAAACGATTCTATGATCTCAAAAGTCTCTTCTAACCAAACAGTTCGATGATTCAGGTGAGGCGTGTGTGCTAGAATTCCTCCTGTGCGAGGCAGGTTAGCTGTGCACCCGCTGTGCATTGTCTGCGTTGAAACATGTTCATGTGAGGGTTGGTAGCAAATGATATTCCCACATGCTCACACACCGGGGTGGGGAGGGCGGATCTCTAGGCTTCTTCATGTCAGCCCAGACTGAAAGCGGCTGTGTCTCTGCATGTGAAATTCTGGATGAGAGCAACACCTCATGGCACAGCCCGCTGAGGAACTGCTGAGTTGTCCTGTTGTTCTGACTCCTAAGACCGTGCCTGGCTATCAGGTAATTATGTATTCTGACTTCTCATAAAGGCTCTATGAGGCCCTGGAGATGTTTGACATCATTTGAAAAATATGACATTAAAAAGTTCCCCAACTGTTCAAAAGCCAGAAAGCCCCAGACCTCCAGTTGTAGTGGAGGTGACAGGGAAAAGAAAAAGTGCTTCCACACTGAGGTAGCACTTCCATAATGCTTTAAATTCTGGGGCCATGCAAAAATAAGAATCAGATATTCTTTTTCAGTCTTTCTGTTTTTCTTTCTGAGAGGAAAAGAAAAGTTTAAAGAAGAAGGAATTTGAACAAAACATTGTATTTGTTACAAAGTGAAATGTCATTTAGGGATTGGGTTTTCATAATGGAGATGTGGCCAAAAAACTGTTGCGTTTCGTACTGATTCCTCCTTGGAAGAGTCGCTGTCAAAGGGGGGGGGCCAGGTCTGACAACAGCTCAGTTCACAAAGCTGTCGTGGCCTGGCGTGACAAACCTGTAACATCATGGCCTCAGGTTATGCCAGTGAGGTTCAGATTAGATATTAGGAGAAACTTCTTCAGTGTAAGGGTTCTCAGCACTGGCAGAGGCTGCCCAGGGAGGCGGTTGATTCCTCATCTCTGGAGATGTTTAAAAGATGGCTAGGTGAGGTGCTCGGGGATGGTTTAGTAGTGGATAGGTATGTTTGGACTCGATGATCTCAAAGGTCTTTTCCAACCAAACGACTCTGTGCTCAAAGCATCCGGGAGCACAGCATGTCAGGGGCACATTGGGGAGCTCATGGAGACCCTCATGCGCGTCTGTGTCATCACTTCCAGGTTCTAGGGTACCTCCTGGATGCGGGCAGTTAAGGATGGCACCAATCAAAGGAGATGTGGTTAATTAATTACTGTTGGTACCATCCAAATCAGTTGGAATGGACTATGATTAATTAATTACTGATGGCGCCATCTGAAGGAGATGGAGGGTGATTAGGGGCCACTTTCAGAGCCCACTCAAAGCTGAGGTGCAGAAGGGCTGATCGAGCTGCTGGAAGAGCTGGGTCCCTCGTGCTGGTGCTGTGTTCAATCCATTAGACAATGCTGCCTCTAGAGTGCGCAGAGCTGCACTGACTGCCTATGGACTCCAAACAATATGGGCTTTGTGAGACACTTGGCTATTTCTGCTCAAGTGGAACCTTCTTCGAGCAGCGTGATTCTGTTTTATTTTTCCAAAAATGACTTTTCCTGGCATATTGGGTATGGAAAATGTTTATCAGGTTTTGCTTTTGTTTATATCATTGGAGAAAAGTCACTATGATGTTCACGGTCAAGTTTAATCCACGCAAAATATGTCGGCCCGATGTGTTTATGTTTTCTGTTCGGTGCATTTACTCAGCCTCTTTTACAGCTTTCAGCAGGACACTGCGTTTTCCTGGCAGCTCATATTCTGACATGGTGTTACCCAGCAGGGGAGAAATAAAGGGAGGATGTTTAGGTTAATGTGGTTTAATAAAAGATCTGGTTTTAAGTCTGGAAAAGGCATAAAGAAGAGTTTTTATCCCAGTGTTGGTCGGAAGGGATCTGGTAGTCTCCAGACTCCATAACAAGTTTTGGATATGAGAAAATAATCATGGAAGAACTAGTGATTTTTCATAGCTTAACGATAGGAACCAAAGTGGCAGAGTTGTGAATCCGACAGATGCTACAAGCTGATCTTTTCTGGACCTGCTCTTAGGTCGCTTACAGAAGAAAGAAGTTCAGCTGAGAGCAGGACAGTCTATTAAAAGGTAGAGAATAAAGGAAAATTAGAATGAAGAGATCACTCAGGTTGGTACGCTAACTACATCTTAATACTCCTCAGGTCTTAAATTAGTAAGAAAAGTGCCCATAATCATTTAATTGTATTTTATCAGGAGTGTCACGGGCAGAATGCACTTCCCGATGCACTCGGATGAACTGTTCAGCTCACCTCCGGTGCTGGGCAGGGAACAGGTGCCACTCGAGGGACTGTTTGCAGTGTGATGCCAAATCTCAGAGAATGTTTTTGCCTGTTTGTTTGTTCTTAATTCTAAGAGATAAATTAATTTAGCAAAATCTGGTGTCCGTCTGGTGCAAGGTGACGAGGTGCTCTGTGGCTCGTCCTGGGCGTACGACAGATTATGCCCTTGCTGCACACTGACTGCCTTTTCAGTTTTCATAGTTATTCCAGAATGACTCCTATCGACTAGAGGTCTAAATCAAGTCAGATAAAATATTATTATCACAATGTTATAGATGAAGCATTAAGAAACAGTTCAGAGAACCTTCCTGAAGCTGCGCAGGCATCAGGGACACACCAGGACACGTGCCCGAGCTTTTTGTCTTCCCAGCCCGGTGCCTGGAGCAGCGGATCATCTTTCCTATTCATTGCTCCAAATAGAGCAGGCTTACCAGCTGCACACCCCGCTAGCGGAGAACGCGAGGCATCGTTCCTATCTAGGTTTGATGGGACGTGCCAGTGGCCGGTGCCTATTTCGGTCCTTCAGGTCCACTGAGCCCTCCTGGTTCAGTCTCAGCGACCACCACAATCACACTGGTGTTTGGGTTTGCTTCGATTTCAGTCCGAGGAATTTTTCCATACTGTCTGGGTTGGTTGGGTTGTTCTAAATACCCTTAATAGGTCCATTTACTTTAAAACATGCGTGCCCACTATGATCTATTTTACCAGCAGCAGCAGAGCGCGTGGGGGTGCCCTGTGGCTCTGAAGATTTGGTGCTGGTGACTTAAAACCATCTTGTTCTTCCCTCCCTGCTGTGCTGAGTACTGTGTACATTAGGAGGAATATACAGCTTCTGCCACCTAACTGTGCCATTTTCTTAGCAAAATACACCTTATAAAAAACGACTTTAGGACGGTAACATCAGGAAAAGCCAGTTCAGCCATTGTGGCATCATTTTAGACGACTCCACCTGGCTGGGAGCTGCTATAGTTTGGATGTGCTGCTTTTTCTCCCAGTGTCCAATAGTGAGATGCTAAAAGAAAAGGATTTTTATGTGGAGAAATGAGAAAATACTGTTGTGATTTTCCACTATAGGAAGAGAATTCCACCACCAGGAATAAGTCTATGTTTTTGTAAGTGAAAGACACTGGTCCTTGCTTGTGTAATGGTGATGATAGGGCAGCAAAGCAGCTGTGCTCTGGATGCAGAGTGATGGAAGAGTCCCAGTAGCTTTGGGCTGAAATTACAGTAATAATTCTTGAATTATAGCAGTCAGAAGTTAATGTATTTCTGCTCAGTATTGTCAGTGGCAAACCAAAGCCCATTAATTTCCCACTCAGTGTTTGTTTGAGAAATCATCCCGTCAGCTGCTGCTGGTGAACTTGTCTCCTCGCTGCATTCTTAGACATGCTCTCTGTCTCCCAGCGAGGGTCCTAGCCCTGCAGGAGATAAGATACAACCGGTATTCACTATGAGGTGTCAACGGGCTGCTTTATGACACATGATGAGTGATAAAGGCTGCAGAGAGGTGCTGATGTGGCCACATTAGTTAATGAGGTCATAGCTGAAGCTGCTGCCCCACTGATAACCTGCAAATCCAAATAATGTGCAGATATCAGTAGGGTGTTTAGAAGTCCTGTCCTCATATTCTTTTCCTGTCCATCACATTCAAGCACCCAATCAAACAAAAAACGAGACGATGCTTCCAAACGCTCATTCTTTTTGCAGCTCCCAGGGCTGGTCCAAGCGGTGGGAAAGCAGTGGGATACAGGAAATTTCTGCACAGGCCAGGCTGTCGCAGGGAGCCCTGCATTCTTGTCGTGTCGGAGAAGAGAATGGTTATTTTGCATTAATAGTTCTAAACACGGTTGAAAAAGTTGGGCTTCAGTCAGCTGCGTGTGGGTCGTGGAGGGTGGTAAGTTCGGTTTCAATGTACTGTGGTTTAGGGAAATCCTTTTCGCCACTCAACGCATCTCAGCAGCGTTTCTGTCCCCAGACAATGACCTTTTTCACTGATGATTCTAAATCTGTGACGGGAACATTCCTCGTGTCTCACAAAAAAAAAAGCATTGGATTTCAATAACAATATTTTTAGTAAGGAGCAGACAGAGTCTCCGTGCCGTTCCTTGGGATACTGGGAAAGACTGGGCACAGCGTTGCTGCTCTAAGTTCTGCCTGGAGCCTTCTCTTCTCCAGGCTGAGCAACCCCAACTCTCCCAGCCTTTCCTTGTACAGGAGGTGCTCCAGCCCTCGGATCATCTTTCTAGCCTCCTCTGGACTCATTCTAACAGATCCATGTCCTTCTGTGCTGAGGACTCCAGCATCACGGTCAGCAGAAGCCTTTGGTGGACCCGGGAGGTACCCCAGAGTGCTGAGGGAGGGAGAAAAAAGCCTTTTAGGATACATCAGAATGAGAGCTCCGTTGCTGCCTTAGTTGTTTGTCACCCCTGTGCACGGAGGATGCTTGGCTGGTCCCTTTTCCCTCTGCAGTATGGGTCATTGCTTGGCAGCTGTCAGAGCCATGTGTTGTATTTGCTTTATTAAAAAATCACACATCATCTCATCGATTTGGAAATCATATTGTCACTTAATAACAAAAAAATGCCTGGAATTTGGAGATCTGGTAAAAAGTGCTGCTTTTCCCCCTTTTTCTCTTCGTAAACAAGTCAAGTCTTGTCATGCTGGTGGTGAACTTTCTGTCCTTCCCTTCTTAGCAGCTCAGGTCTAATTTATTTAATCACTGGAGCAAACTTTCAAAGTGCTCCGTGCCTCCTCTTTTGTTTCTGATGTTCAGATGTATTTTTAGCGCTTGTTACTCAACTGGGTCTGTGCATTGGAGAAGAATTAATTCTTGTTTTGGGTTTGTTGTTACTCAGACATTCAAAAAAATGGGGGATTTGCAGACTTTGAACACCTCAGGGGCTTTGTTCTGTGCCATTTGTGTGTTGTTGGGATTTTAACGATGATTTGGGTTTTAATATGAGTTCAGCACTGTTGAGAGGTGACAGCCCAACCAACTGAAATCCTCGGGTACCCATGGAACAGCTTTAACCACAGCAGCAGCGCAGGCTGCCCTGCGCGTCCCCACTGTCTGCCCCAAGGCTGGTGCAGGATCTAAGCTTTCTCCAAACATTAACAGTAGCTGAAGTTCATCCTTTTAATGACTCCATAAAGCTGTTTGTTTGTAGCCTCCAGCATTCCTAATCGGAGTATTTACCAGTTGATCAACATGCTGTCCAGTTCTTCTATCAAACCTTCTGATAATACTTTTGTTGGGCGTTCCTAACCTTAGAGATTCATCAAGGCAATCGTTAGGGCACAGATGTGATCTCAGCTGTTTTCTTTTGATAACAAATAGAAATTTTTCTGTTCCACAATGAGCCAATCATAGGAAAAACAGTCTGAATGCAGTATTGGTTTTCCAGCATTTGGATGCAGGTTGCTTCAAAGTTCTTGGAAACAAATATTGACTGTGAAAATATGTGGAAACTGGAGAGTGATGGGGAAAACTAATTAAAAATGAATGAAAATTCTAAGGAAAAATATCTACAGTACTCACCAAGCTGTAATTTTTGTTTTGTTTCATCCGTGTACCAAATGAACAGTGAGTGCATCCTTATACACTTTCAAGCACAGAAGGAAGACTCTAGATGTCAGGTAAATCTGGCGAGGTTTCAGGAACACAGCTGAACTTTCGGCTGCTTGTTCTTAGCCAGACTCTGGATGTTCACAGGGAGCTCACAAGATCCAGTGACGTTCTTGCCCTCTCTGCTTGATTAGCCACAGAAGGTGCTTGTTCAGTAGCTGCAGTTCATTGCTTTCAGCAGAGGAGACGATAGTTACCTCTGAGGCCAACGTTGAAACTTCAAAGTCCATGCTCACCTCAATGAACTCCATACTCCATAAAATCCTGAGCTTCTCTCCTTGCTCCAGTTCTTTCATTTAAATTATTTAAAAGCTCAGTTCTGTGGTGAGCATGTTGTTAAGTCTTTTCTTTCTTTTTGTGGCTCATCTTGGTGGCAACGGTGCTTAGAAGGGATGAGTCTTGATCTCATTTATCACTTTTATTTGAGTTTTGTATGGGAGAAAATAAATAGGTGTAATTTGAAACTTCTCCACTAAAACATGGAATATAAGAGCAGTCATAGTACCTTGCTGGTGCTTTGTTTCAGAACAGAGATGGTGTGCAGGAGGCCAGAAGATGCTGTCGATGCCTGGGCTCCTGCCCGCTGGGCAGTTCACTGAGAGCTGCTGCTGCCTCTGCTGCTCCCAGCAGGGATATTTTGGCTCTGCAGGTTTAGGAGAACATTAAAGTTTCCTGCCTGGAAGAGCGGCTCAAAACCACACTTCTGGGACATTTACCATGTAGCCCTGAGTATGCTGAGCTTGTGAAAAGCTGTGTTTTTAAAAGGCTTCACTTTTGAGAGCGCTAAGAACAGCACATCTGCCCTCACTGTGGACAGGAGCTGCTCAGTGCTACCACTGCTGCAAATGAGCCCATTCAATGGTCCTGGAAACAGAACTTCACCTGCCTGTATTTGTGCATTTTGGCCTTTTTCTCCAAAGAAGGAGGAATCTCTGCGCCTTTTGGTATCAAGTATCGTTTTGCTGGCATTGCATCCTCCTTGCTGGCACACTTGGAACTTTATAGCAGAGAGAGTGAGTAACATGCAATGTTTTAATGGCCCAACTGGTCCCATAAAAGGTGTCACAATCCACTAATCTGTTTCCCTGTTCAGTTGGTCTCAAAGAGTGACAGCATCAAACCCTTATGTTTGGCATGGAGATATTTTACAGCTTTTCTTCACTGTACACAAGCCACTGGTGCGGGTTGCCCAGAGCAGGGGTGGCTGCCCCATCCCTGGAGGGGTTCCAGGCCAGGTTGGATGCCACTTGGAGCCCCTGATCCTGTGAGAGGTGTCCCTGCCCAAGGCAGGGGTTGGAACAGGTTGGCTTTAAGGTC
Source organism: Clamator glandarius (assembly GCA_033459285.1). Taxonomy (NCBI): domain Eukaryota; kingdom Metazoa; phylum Chordata; class Aves; order Cuculiformes; family Cuculidae; genus Clamator; species Clamator glandarius. Next base: position 1,086,826 of record JAUNZM010000452.1, on the reverse strand, counting down.
CCTTCCAACCCAAACCACTATATGATTCAGTTTCCCACGACACCTTGTGATTACAAAGCCTGGCCTCAAATGTGAGCCTAGGCTCAGAGCTGGCTCTGCTGACCCTCCAGGCACTGCCCATTGCTCCATCTGACTTGTCTCTGTCAGGAGACAGAAATGGCAAAAACTACCCACACTTTTTGCTAAGCACGTTGTCCTGAGTCCTTCAGACCCAGTTGTATCCATGAACGAGGGACTTCCATGCTCAACGTCCTTGTGTCGCCCCCCCGGATTAGTTCAGATGGAGGATGCTGCATAGTTAATCACACAGATTATGATCCTAACCTCGCCTGGGAGATCATCGACACTTCTTTAGCCCGAGTCATTGATCGTAGATATAAGGAAGAGGCTGTCCTGCTGTGCCAAGGGTCAGGAGGCTGCACCTCATTCGGCTTTGTGATGCTTGAAGCTCTCGATGACCCTGCTGAGTCCCTGGGAACCTCAGTTGGCTCTGGGTTTTGTAATGAGATTTCCCGCCATCCAGAGGTGACTCTGACTAATAGCAAAACACCAAACAACAGCAGTGACTTTTGAGGCTTTCTCTGGGTGGCTTATTTTCTCCAATTTCTTTCCTAAAACTGTTTTGACACATTCCAGCCTTGCAGTACTTAAAAAGGGCCTACAGGAAAGCTGGGGAGGGGCTCTTGATCAGGGATCGTAGGGAGAGGATGAGGGGGAACAGTTTTCATCTGGAAGAGGGGAAATTGAGATGAGACCTTAGGAAGAAATATTTTGCTGTGAGGTGGGGAGGCCCTGGCCCAGGTTGCCCAGAGCAGGGTGGCTGCCCCATCCCTGGAGGGGTTCAAGGCCAGGTTGGATGGGGCTGGGAGCCCCTGATCCAGTGGGAGGTGTCCCTGCCCGTGGCAGGGGTGAGACTGGATGGGCTTTGAGGTCCCTTCCAACCCAAACCATTCTATGAATTTTCAAGGGTCTTCTGTCATCATGAACTGTTCTGCTTTGGGTCTTATTTTGCCTTTCTAAATATTTTGCTCTTGGGCCGTAAGTAATTCTCACCTTCAGCTCTTTGTTCCTGCCTCACGCAGTCTCCTAACCATACCTGCTCTGGCTTTGAGGAGAGATTTCAAGTTTGAATTGGTTTTGGACACAGATTTTAAAGCCTCCCTGGTTTCATGGCTGGTCTGAGCACGAGTTAAACCACACACTCCTGCACCTCTGCTCTGTCATTCTATTCATTCTCTCCTTTTTTTGTGTCTCGCTCTTCCTCCCTCCATGGGCCCAGCCTCTGTGATTAAGTCTGCAGCTCTCCTGCTGTTTTTAATAGGCCTGTAGACCTGACCATCTGATGAGAACCAAACTGCACAGCGTGCTCCTGAATACTTTCACTGGAATCTCCTAATGCAGGGTATTAATCATTACTGTCAAACCATTCAGGCCCTAAATATGTCCACCCAGTATAAAATTATACTAAACAGGAGGGGGAAAAGGACTTGGCCCATATGAAAAACAGACATCAGGCAGTGCCCTGGTTCTCGGGCGTGATGGCCGAGGGCACCGGCCAGTTGGACAAACAACGGCTTGTTCACCAGAGTCCCTCTGTGGCTGATGTTCCCAAAAGTTACAGAAAATCAGCATGAGTTAAAGGAAATACAGAACAACGTGGCTTCCTCCCGCCAGCACGTTCTCAGGAATACTTTACGTGTGTACATGGTTCGGATGCTTCTACATTAGTGACCTTAATAAATATTTTGTGCAGTTGAGTCTTCTTCTGCTGCAATTAGAAAACAATAATTGCTAAAACCGTTGCTGTCATAGTGAGTTATTGTGTGTACAGGGCTGGGGTTTCTCGCTGCAATTTATCCCTTAAATGTGATCCTGGGAAGTGCAGAGCCCAGCGCCTCAGGGGCTGCTTGGCAAGCCTCAAGAAAGGTAAGGCTGTTTCTCTGTGAATTAGACATGTCTGTTTAAAATATATTTGTTCTTGGTATTCTAAGCTGCCAGGGAACGCAGCCACTGATATTAGAAGTGTCTTTTTCCCTTGTTTTCCCCCAAAAGACTGTTTCTAATTCTCAACAGTAGGAACGCCTTTATTCTTTGGAGTTGGTAATAAAAGTTAATCGAGCAGAAAATAAAAGTTACGTAAGGTGAGTGGTAAAGCTTTATTATTCCTGATGTTGGGTTTATCGATGACTCCTTTTGGTGATGTGAGCTGTGGCAAACCACCAAGCGGTGCCATCTCCTGCAGAAGCTGCGCCCCGCGGTGCTCCACGAGCAGGATGGGCTCGTTACTGCCCGCTGCCGCTCTCGGATGTGCCTGGCACGGCCATAGGGATTTATAGGGAAAGCTCTCCAGCTCCCAGTCGCAACATTCTTAGGTAAACGCAGGAAATGTTACTGGCAGTCGCGAGGAACTCCTGTTTATTCCAGCAAGGCTGCTGCCTTCTGTGTGTTTGGACTGACAGCATCGGTGGGAGAAGCCCGCTAGCGGTGAGCCTGCCAGCTATCACCCACGCAGCGAGCGCCAGGAGGCAGCTCCTCTTGTCAGTAGTTTCTCCCCCTCCACACAAACTTTTTCCAAGCCAACCTACAGAACTAACTAGCCCGCAGAGTACTGATGAAGAATCCTTTTGCAGAAGTGGAGAGAGAGGGGTAAGGAGGTTGCATACTCAGTCCTGCCTCAGCCTGGCAGCCACAGACAACGGATCCCCTTCTCAGAGTAGTTGCTTTTACTTGCTTTTCACACAAGGATGTTCAGGTCTTCACTAATTTTTCCCTTGTTTTACTCTATGCCTGTCAGAAGAATATATAAACCTAGTAAAATGGAAATAAAATACCTTTATAGATTACTGTGTGCAAACTGAGGTTTGTGTCTGTTGTTAGCTGTATTCATTTATTTGAGGGGTGAATATGATAATGGATCATTAATGGTTCAGTACACATTTCATTCATTATGCTACTGATTTAATGTTCTTTTTTTCAGTTTGGTTACGTCTTTTATGGCTTAAAATGTAAGGGTATTCGGCAGTTCTGAAGACCTTGCTAAGTTTTTCTGTTTCCCTTTGATCCCCCCGATCCAGTGGGAAGTGTCTCTGCTCATGGCAGGTGGTGGAACTGGATGGGTTTTGAGGTCCCTTCCGAACCAAACCATTCCATGATTCTGTGATTCTAATGCCTTTTGCATTTGTTGAAGCAACAATGAAAAATAAACAAGCCTGTCAATACTGGAAAGAGCTGTAACAATGCAGCATTCCCTGCTCTGGCTTGCATTTCATATTGACAGTGCTTTGAAAAACTCCAAATCCTCGCAGAACTGTGGTGTAGTAGGTTTGTTGTCACTGATCTTGATGAGAATGCTTAAACCTGCCAACTGTGTTACAAGCTTGGAGTCTAGACAGATATGTAGCAACCAAGGATGTTTCAGCTGGATTTTGCTTTTCAGATTAAGTAGAGATTCCAGAAAATGGGGTGGAGGTCAGTGCTCGGCAACAAGAACTTCACAAGTCTCCCTAAGAAGATCTGATTTTACTTATCTGAGAGGGTCCAGCTGCCAAATATAGTGAATTTATAGTGGAAATAAGGCTTCTTTCCTTTCCTCTGTCACCTCTGAGTGATCCCACTGTGCATTGGAGGAAGTGAGGAGCCATTTATAGCATCACAGCGACATCAGTCGGGATCCTGGGACACAGGTGGTGCTCAGGCAAGCTGAGCAGTCCCTCCCTCCCGTGATAAAATCTTTGGTGAGGTGCAATTTCCAGGTTTTACAGCATAAAACTGTGGGATTTAAGTGACCATGGATACATTCTTCCCTGGCTTGTTCTTGGATGCCGTTATGCTAAAATTTGCCAGAGTTAAAAAACATACGAAGAAGAGACCAGCGTTGTCAAATAAGTTCTAGTGGCTGCAGTTTGATTAAGTGAGGAGGAATTGCAAATTCCTGTAGGAAGAGGATTGCTAGGGTAGAACAATTCCACCCTCCACTCACAGTCAGTGCTTGTTTTACTGATCCCACGTAGAACTTTTTGTAGACAGAGCTCTCCCTCATGGGCGCTGACACCAGGGCTGTGGTCTCTTGGGCTTCTCTCCCCTTTGCCTTAGTCTAATCTGTTCACACCCACCAGAGCTAGGGCTCGTCAGTCCAGCGTTGGTGCTCTCTCCGCTCCGGTGCCCTCGGGTGTGGATATTCTGGAAGCGTCTGGGCTGCAGAGCTGTTCTTCCAATCCAGCTGTGTTGCAAGGGATGTGCGCTCCCTGTGCCACTCATCTCTCTAGCCCTCGGATGTGTCTCTGCCTTCTAACACAACATCTGTGCTTTGCTTTCATCCCTCTCCAGTGCTTCCCGAAGGTCTGTGTTGCTCCCTAGCGGAAGCACAGCCGCATTATGTTGGGCTGCTCTCAAGAGCTCTTGGCAAAGGCTTTGCCCGTGTCCAAGCTCCTGCAGGGACAGGACAGGCGGGTGCTGCTCTCCCGCGGAGCTGTGCTGCCCCAGGTAAGGGAAGGGAAGGTCTGGCTGCCATCCAGACCGTGCTTTCCCCCTCCACAGTTCCCTTACCCATTTGGGATGGGCTATTTCCTTCTCAACATCCCTCCAAATGATGTAGAGCATTTTAAGATAAGCAAAAAATGCTCTTAATGAAGGGAACCGTGCTGGGTTCATGTGAAGCAAACTTTGCCATGCTTAATTGTACAAGTAGTTTCTGGAGACCTTACAAAAGGGGATTTTATACAATTCTCATCCTATTTCTTCCCTCTACAAACTCTGCATGATGATTGATACCAAGAAAGTGGTGAGGATATCACAGAATTCAAACCATCTTGAAGGAAACGGACTCTCAGTGCCTGAATAAAGGAGAAAATTGTTAATAGCTGAAAAATAGCCAAATGTTCCCCTCTGAAAAGTCATTGTGAGACAATTATAACCACTATAATATTGTTGGCTTATGCTTTCTTCTAGCAAAGGTGGAGGGAGGGAACCTGTTTGCCAATGCAGTCTTTAGAAAATAGAGAATTATTTTTCTCCAAGATCAAAAGATCATTGGTTCAAATTAAACACGTGCTGAGAGTGAACATTTCCATCATGCTTACACTCTGTGCACACACGTGTCCACGTGCCTCTGTGAAGTGAAGGACATTTACAGCCGTGTCTGGGTATGGTGGACTTGACTTGATTTTACCTGTTTAAAATACTCATGCCTGGTTCCAGTTATGTGTCTCTTTATCAGCCTTTTATTGATCCTGTCGTGCCTCCCTTTAGAGGATAACTCGTGTACTAAGGGCCGTTTATTCCTTAGGTGTCTGTACCACTGTAACATGTTTCCATAACCGAGTTATTAGTTTTGTCCAGCCTACAGGAAAAAGTGATCCTGTAGCTGGCATCCCAGTGTTAGGTCATATTAAAACCATCTGTAACAAATCTTTATTTGCAGTTACTTTGGAGTTCAGATTTCAGCTTCTACTCCACCTGTCATCAGTGTTTATCCTCATAAACTTTCACAGCTTCTTTTAGTCTGTTTCTTTTTCTTTTTTTTCCTTCCATCTGAGAGACCTTTTCAGGATTTTTGGCAACCTCGTGCTTGCTTTGCCTGGCAAAACTGCCCTCATCTTGATTTGGAAAAGGCAGAGGTTTAATGCATCTATAATATCTTTAGATGAAGATAGAGAGAATGTTTTAATATGGTTTCCAAGATTCCTATGATTTCTGTGGCATAGGAAAAGTTCAGGGGTGCCTCAGCATTACAGCACATTTAAACTTTCATTTATTCCTGTGTCAGTGTCCGTATTGATTCAGAAGTCATGTCTTTTTCCTGATGCTATTGATTGACCATGAGTTTTGGTTGATTTGCACTAAGATCATCCAACAGGAGGTCCATCGAGCTGTGTTTGCTGTAAGGCACGGCAACCTCGAGCGATGGCTTCCTGGAAAATACCAAAGATGTGTTGTTTAAAAGTGAGCAGTGGCTCTGGCTCTTTGATTTTTGTCTTGCCTGAGAGAAGGGAGGCTGCTCGTCACTTCCTTTGGTGTGACTGTGCCTTCTGCCCACCCTTGTGCTTTGCCAGGTAACCACATCAAACAGAGCCCAGCGCTCAAACAGCAAATACACAAAACAATCAGCACTAGCAACTTTAACACTGCGGTAATTAGGACCTCTGTTCTCGTAACTACTTGGTATGTAGAAACTTTGCAGGATTGGGCTCAGACACTGTAAGGGAGAGGTTTAAAATGGTTTTTTTTCCCAAATGTATGGCTTTTAATCAGCCTTATTGTTCCTACAAGCAGAACCATTTCTAAATGTTGATCCTTTCCAACTGTAGTTTGTTCTGTCGGATCGTTGTGCTGAGCAAAGACGGGCATGCCAAAGAGAAACAGCTGCTCTGCTGCCTTGGAAGAGTTGTGGTTCCAATAATTCTCTATAAAGTGTGTTTTTCACTGTGATATCTGCTGTTGTTCTTTCAAGTGGGGTCTAGGGAACAGTTAATGCGCACATGTTTTCTCTCAGTGTTTCCAGAGCTGCCCAGTGAAGGAACACCAGTAACTATCGCTCCTGTATCAAAGTGTGTTACAATCTTGAAGGAAACAGGACACTTTTACACCAATGGGGGTTTTTACCACGTCCTCAATAGGACTGTAAACACACTGTGAATCAAGTGATTGATTTGAGGATCGCCTAAGATTGCATTAAATGAATGAGCCCTTGGAAAGAAAGCAAACCAAAAGTCACTTATTCTAGAGAAGATTGCACTTGAAATAGCTGATGATCGCCCCCATTGAGGTGATTATGATATGTGCTTGTGTACATAATTTGTCATGTTGACAAGTTGTGGCCGAAGGAGGAAGACCATGTTCTGGCTCCTTGTGATCTGGTTCTGCTCAATATCTGGAGCCGGTGTCCTCTTAATCACTTGGTTAGCCTCTGCCTCATAATCATAAGATCATAGAATGGTTTGGGTTGGAAAGGACCTTAAATCCCTTCCAGTTCCACCTCTGCCCTGGGACAGACACCTCCCACTGGATCAGGGGCTCCAAGCCCCATCCAAACTAGCCTTGAACCCCTCCAGGTATGGGGCAGCCAGCCCTGCTCGGGGCAACCTGGGTCAGGGCCTCCCCACCCTCACAGCAAAATATTTCTTCCTAAGATCTCATCTCAATCTCCCTTCTTTCAGCTGAAATAATACCCCACATGAGTGCACAGGACAGAGGAATTACACAAAACACTGTTTAACATCTGTGTTTAAATGGACTTCTATGAAGTATTTTAAAGTCTGTTGAGTTTCTAAGCAGTTTCGTTCATGTAAGCCTTCTGCTATCAGCCCGAAAGGAAGGGGAAAGCGGAGTACAGGTCTCTAAGCCGCAGCAGCCTCGTGCGTTTTGCCAGGGATCAGCTCACAGCCTGATGTTTCCAGCTTGGTTTTCAGTCAAGCAGAGTACGAACAGCCCCACTTTGGATGTTTAAGCAGAGCTCTAGAGTTTCTTCTGTCACCACTCCCTCTGTGTTGGCTTTCTTTTGATACAGAAGTAAACGCATGCATAGATTTATATAAAATAATTGCTTTTGTCTGTCTTCTGCAATCTGTGCTCTCGTTTAATGGCTCTGTTAGAGGTGAGCAGGGAGGCGGGGGAGCTGGCTGCAGCCATAAAGTGGACGGAAAACAAGCTTTATCTTTGTGACTCTGAAGAGTGCATTATGGATGTTTTTAATCTCTTTGACCTCATGGCAGAGAAAGAGGGAAGTGAAGAAATTGTGACAAACACCAGCTCTTTAATGCCAGGTTTCTTACTGCCTGGAGTGCCCTAAGGGTTAATGTCACAGTTTTAAAGTCCTTCAATCACACCCACCCCCCAACTACAGAACACTTCCAAATAATCCCTTTATAATAGACCCTTTTCCACAGATTGTATCTAACCCGCACATTAATGGGGCCCGTTGGTGTCAAGCATTTCAACAAATACGGCCAGTGAGGGCTCGGGGAGCCCCTCTTTGCCTACAGACCTTAATGATCTTTTGCCCCTCTGACTTAGCTCCCCTGCTGCAGGGACAAAATTAAACCACTGCGGATGGCAAAATAGTTATTTGCTGCCCAGGCAATTACATACTTCCAAAACTCTCCATCGCGGAAGGCCAGATGGGCTTTATAGAAACCAGACCCGGGCCGCAGTTTTAATTATCATAGTCCTGTCAGAAATGAGTGAAATTCTGAATGACCGCATGAAACGAACCAAAAGCCTTACACATGGATTTTTTCCTCAATAAAATTTTATGGCTTCTTAAAGAAACAGCATTCATATATTTTACGAGGTCTAATCATTCACTAATGCCTATATTAGTGCACCTGTGGCACTCGGCCCCATGGAGATTATAGCACGGGCTCCACTGGGTTCTCCTGCCTGTTATTGCAAAGCCCTTGTCACAAATGTTCCAGGGATAAAGCTAAGTTCGCTTTCGTTAGCCGGCAGTCGTTGTAACAGGGGAAGGAGATTTATGGACCTTTTAGTGATAGGATGAAGGGGAACGGTTCTGAGCTGAAGGAGTGGAGATGCAGATGAGATCTGAGGGAGAAATGTTCTCTTGTGAGGGTGGAGAGGCCCTGGAACAAGTTGCTCAGAGCAGCGGTGGCTGCCCCATCCCTGGAGGGGTTCAATCCAGGTTGGATGGGGCTCGGAGCCCCTGATCCCGTGGGAGGTGTCCCTGCCCAGGGCAGGGGTGGGACTGGATGGGCTTCGAGGTCCCTTCCAACCCAGACCACTCTGCCATTCTATGACTCTTATTCACTGATATTTTGGTTTTGTTGTGTGGGAAGGACTTGTATGAATGAAAGAGTCTTTCATAATACAGGTATTTGATAAATTAATCCCAGGGCAGCATCCCGATGTGAAGGGTTGGACATGTTGTGGTCCTGCGCTAATGCAGTGAGAGAGAATTTCTTTTGAATGCTTTTCCCCTTAAATAGCAGCGCTTGTAGAATAAGTGCTTGGGGACAGCGTACGGCTGTTCCAGGAGAGACTGGGGAGCAGTTGCGGAGTATTCATCTGCTCGCTGCTAATTGCACAGCCTCGGGTTCCAGTTTGAGTCATTCCGATGGGCAGCGCTGCACTGCTCTGCAAACTGGCCTTGGCCACTGGGGCAGCCTTGGGGTGCAGGGGGTGCTGTGTTCACAGCCAGCAGGGGACTTGGGGTGGAGGTTCAGCACGGGGAAGCAGGCTCACACCTTCTCTCTCTCCTTTCTGCCTCTGGGCTCTAAGTCCTGGCTGCAGCCTCTCTCCTGCTGTCCTGTTCTGTTCAGCACTGGCCCCCAAAGGACCCTTTCTATACTCCAATATGTCATTATTCCATGCAAGAATTTTCATTCTAACCAGCAGAGAAAGCATTTTGTTTATATGATGGGGAGCTGGGTTGGGATAGACCTGACTGGGCACAGGCTTTGGTGGCTCCGACTCCCAGAACTGCCTCCGCAGCAGAAGTCGTGCCATTCAGGTGAGCAGGTCTGCGTCCTGCCTCTTTGCTCTTCTTACCCATCCTGGGCAGAATCTGGGGCTGATCTGGTCAGGTCACATCTGGGGACAGCGTGGCAGATGGTGCTTTGCAGATTTCCAGCTGCTGTATAGTGGGATGAGCCAAGTAAAGGATGAGCCCGTGCAACTGAGCTCGTGGCAGAAGGAAGGTGGCTCCGAGGAGCGCATCTCCTCTGGTTGTTCAAGTCAGAATCGCTAATGAGGTCCACTCCAGCGACGTGCTGACAGCCACAGAACATACTGGGTGTGTTCGCCCCGGCGCTGCTGGAATGAAGTCAACTTTCTCTCCCTGTGCTTTCTCATTACTTCATGCACTTGGCAGCTGCTAACAGACTGGACGAGCTTAGCCAAAATCAGAACTGATGTAGAAACATGGAATAGACTATTTAGCATTTCCAAACATTCTTCTTCCTGGGGAGATGGCAGGAGAGGGAGGAGGAGCTGCTGGATGTGCGCGTTTTCTCTCTGCGGTGCTCTTGGAGGTGAGCAGGGAGGAGGATGGGGAGGGCAGGCGTTTGCGCTGGGCACGTGCTTGCGTCCTTGCAGCCGTGCGGCTTTGTCGCTCGGGTTGGAGCCCCGGCCCTCCCACGCTGCTCCGTCGCGTGCTGCTAGAGATGCAAAGTGCGTTTGGATTGAATACATCAGTTCCAAAAGCGGCTAATAGTAAACTGAGAATATTTGGATAAACTTGCCGGCCCTCTGGACTAGAAAAGGACTTTTGTTCATGTGAAGAAAAAGCCTGTTACATTTACCATGGGATGGCTGGATGCAGTCCAGTAAAAACTGAACTTGAAGTATAAAAAATGATTAGGAGTGTCAAATGAAGGGTCTTTTCCTTGAGGTCAGGTATTTATTTTTATTTATTAGAATGTGAGATCTACATCTATGGCCTCGCTTTGTTCTGCAGCTGCGTCTCCTGTAGGGATATCTTCCCTCAACAAAGCCAGGGTTGTGCGGAGGAAGGGGGCTGCCCAGCGGTGCCTCAAAGCCCATCCAGTCCCACCCCTGCCATGGGCAGGGACACCTCCCACTGGATCAGGGACTCCAAGCCCCATCCAACCTGGCCTTGCAACCTCTCCAGGGTTGGAGCAGCCACCACCTTTCTGGGTGACATGGGCCAGGGCCTCCTCACCGTCACAGCAAAACATTTCTCCCTCAGATGTCATCTCAGTTTCCCCTCTTTCACCTTCAAACCATTTCCCTTGTCCAGTCACTGTGCTCTCTGATCAAGAGCCCCTCCGTGGCTTTCCTGGAGCCCCTTGCAGGATTGGAAATCACCGCAGCTTTGTTTTCCAAACAGCCTTTCGTCCCCAAAGCAGATTAGGAACATCTTGGTGGTTCCTTTCAGACACACTCTTCCTCTTTTCTCTTGGAAAGAGAAGCAGGGGGAGCTGGCAGAGCCCCAGCCTGGCTCTACAGACGGGGGACACGGGGCAGAGTGGGACAGTGCGCAGCTTGGTCCTCTCTTGGCTTGTTTGATGACGTTAGCGATGACATCGCAGTGAGCAGGGTGCAGAGGGGTAGTAGGTTTGGACAGAAGAGGTAGATTTGTTATCAAAACAGCGAAAAAAAAGAGAGACAGATCCCTGTGAAATCACCACCAAGGTGCAGCCAACAGGTTATTGAGTCCATGCGCCTGCTTGGGTCATTTTTTGTGATACGCTCCAGTGTAAAATGTAAAAGACATACTTGGTGCAAATGTTTTCAAGATTTATTCTCATCTAATCGCTTATGAAAGTTTTACTGACTTTAAAGAACAGCTTTGCTAACCACCCATAAACCACGCTCTGCTGCTTTAATTAAACCATTGTTGTCCAGGAGGTTTTGTTCACACACTGACAACATCAATATAAATATATCTCCACCAGAGTAATTAATACAAGCGGGCGGCTCAAGGGGAAAAGCATGTGTGTCATCTCATCTTTGTAGGCTCTGCTATTGTATCATTCTTCCAAAAAAAAGTGGAGAATTGCCCCAATTAAAATGTTATGTGGCTTATGTCTGTTCAGATTGAATTAAGTATGATTGAATTTATGTTCATCCTTTGAGAGCTCACAGGGCTGCCAGATACAGACAGGAATCATTTATACCATGGAAAAACTCTGCTATTGGGTTTTTATTAAAGGCTGTAGGATTAGGTCTTAATAAAAGGTTTCAGCAGCATTTCAGGGCTGGTACAGTTGCTTCAGCTTAGCGCGTGAGTATTTGCAGGGGGAATGAGGACAATATTGTTGTTTTCACCACATCTTTCACTTATTTTGCATGCTAAAGTACTGCTAAAAATGTGTCACAGTGCTTGCTAGCTAGCATTGAATTAATACTCTTTATTGTGGTTGGAAGGTATTTGTGAAGTCGTGTGTTCTGCAATCTGTGATTTTAAACTTCAAAATAAATGAAGAAGAAAGTTGGTGCAGAAAGGTGTCTCCAGCTGTTACTGGAAGTGACTTTCTGGTTGTTATCAGGTGGAGCTTCCAAACACCTGAAGTCTTTGCATTCTTTTTTCAGCAGCATTTCAGAGGTGGGAGAGCGTTCAGTTTGAAAAGACTCTTGAGAACTTGAGAAAATAATATCGTTTCCTGCGCTGCTCATATATTTTAGAAGTCCTGAAGGCTCTTTTTCCAGGCATTTTGCTCTGTGTCCTGTCCTGTGTTTGGTGACACAGGTGGGGGTTTTGCAGTTGTCTGGTGGGAAGGGGCACGGGTCTCAGTAGCTGCTCACTTGCTGTGGTAACAGTTGTGATACCGAAATCGCAGCCACAAGCAAACTCCGTACAGTCATAGAATCATAGAATGGTTGGGGTTGGAAGGGACCTTAAAGCCCATCCTGTTCCACCCCCTGCAGTAGGCAGGGATGCCTCCCACTGGATCAGGTTGCTAAAGTAAGAGGAGAAACAGGCTTCTTCCCTGTTTAATATGCGGGACAGGAGTGACCCAGATGGGACATGGGTTCCCTTTTTCTGACCTGAGATCCTGATGTACTGCCCATTATTTAACAGCTGAGGCACGTTCCCATACCCTAGTGGGGCTATTTTGGAAAGCAAATATTTATCATCCTCAGCTCTGTCTCCTGGACTGAAGCCTGGCGTTCTGAGAGCTGAGAAAATCGCTGTAAAAGGCTGGCGCTCTTCTTTTTTTTCTCCTTCCATTTGGCTTCAGAGCAGCTCATCTTCTAAAGAGCAGAAGTCCTCTCTTGTTGGGTTAGAAGGTGAATCTAAATGCAAAATGTTAGCTCTGGTTGTTCAGCAGTACATCTAAGGCTTGAGACAAGTGTCCGTGGAAGATAAGGGATTCTAAGGAGGTTATCAGAATCTCCTTAGCTCAGACCTGACTTGTGCAGGCGTTGCAAAGTGTATGGAACATCAGACTGTGCATTGGTTTGAGTCCTGCTGCCAGAGACCCAGTTTTGTTGGAATTGCCTGGGTAAAATAACCAGAGCGGAGGTATCATCGTACCTTAGCTTTGACTCCTCACTGAGGCTCTAACATCGGAGCAGTTGCTTTAGCATCATTCTGCTGAACTGTCTTTTGACCCACAGATGGTACAAGCTCCGAGCTGGAGGTTTTGAAATGTTGTTTCTCAGTGTGTTCCAAGGGCAGATTTCTCATTCGAATCAATCCCTGGAATATGCCATTTCATAAGTAGGTGAATTGGCATGGAGTAAAGTTCATCCCAGTGGCACTGGGGACTCTGCAATTCACCCTTGTACTTCCTTGTAACTGAGATTTCAGTTTGTGATGCCAGACAAGATGATGCTGGTTTAGTGTCAGCTGCAGAGAGGAAAAATCACTGAGCTTTAGGAGGAAAGAGCTGAACTAGCTCTTCATCAGTCATGAATTTGAAAAGAGCCATAAGGTTGGGTTTGAAGAATTCTAGAGCTTGCTTTTTATAAAGGAACCTGCAAGTCAGAGTGAGAGAGGGTAACAGACAAATTTCTTTGGAGGGTGCAAATGCCAGTGAAGGAAGGCAATTATTCTATGATGGCGTGTGGAGTCAAAGGTCTGTGAATAAGATGCTCCCTGGGCCAAGAATTGTGCACATCACTTCTCCTTCTAGCAAAGAGCAGCACAAGACGTCGTCATGTGCCACGTTACTTGTGGCTGGTACGAGGAGTAGCAAGCAGTGGGAATGGGGTAGAACTGGGCAGTGGACTGGGCTGTGATGCCTTTGCCTCCCTCTGGAGAGAAGTTTCCAGACTGGAGCCTTTAAAAGGCTGTTGGAAAAAGGGCTCACAAATGCATTGCAGAAAATAATGATCTCCTGGTGGGGCATGGACCAGACTATTCGGGTATCTCCCAATTGTGGTGACACCCCTCCTGTGAGAACAGTTTTGTGTCATTGGAGGCAACTCCAAAAACCCCTTTTCTGATGGAGAAACAAATTGCTTGAGGCAAAGACGTCCACCCTGGTGTCCCCACTTCTCATCTGAGTGGTGCTTCGATTGAATTCTTGTGTAAGAATTACAAGTGAATAACATCTCTAAAGAAATCACACCTTTTAGCTTTATGAGAGGTGAGCAGCACAGTGTTGCTAAATCAAGAGAAAACGTCTTTTGCTTGGTGCGAGCAGGCTGCTTTGTTTTCAGGGCTTTTTAAGCTGCTGTTCCTGTTTTTGATCAGCTGCCTTTTCTGGAGGGAAACCTATAATATCCTTTCATTCTTTTTCTCAGTGCCAACCCCGTTCACGAACTCATCTATTTCACACCGTCTAAAAAGCATGAGAACAGCCTGCAAAGCAGCTGCCTTACTCATTTCTGATAAGAAAGGTTGTGTTCCTCCAGTGACTGTGGCACCTCTGGGGGGTTTCCTGTGCCGCAGAGACCTGGGTGCAGCTGTGCTCGTGGTGGTGTTGGCGCTGGGGGCAGGGAGCTTCCCTTTAGTGTGTCTTTGCTTTAAATCTCAGCTCTGAAAGTGTCAGGTCATGGCCAGAGCTATGGTAACACGCACCCCTTGGGCCTGTGAGTTCAAGGGATTTAAAGTGAATATGAGGAAAAGTATATGAGGTCCGACACAAAAAAATGTGAGACTGACCCTGTACCTTGGGAACTAAGAGCAGGAGAGGAGAGATAAGGAGATGGGTGTAGACCATGTTCTGATCTGTTTCTGAGACACAGCCCAGCTCAATCACTTCACTCCATGCAAGTGGACGCATGTTCAGACAGAGACGTTTTCTTAGCCTTAGTTGGAAAGTGTCGCTGTGCAGAAGTGAACAGCAAGTGAACATCCAGTTTCTTGGGAAACTGGAGAAATGAGTGATGGAAACTTCAGTTATTCACTGAGGCTGACAGTGACGGGATCTGAAAGATCCAGCTCAAAGGAGCACATTTGTTGTTGATAGAAAACAACCACAAATCAGAAACAGCACAGGACGTGGGCTCAAGTATCCAGACATCAGTTACCTGTGTCTTGAACTTGGGACATATATCCCCAAATCTATTAATTAAATGGAAATATATGCTATTCCAAGAACCTCAGCTCCCTGAATTCATTCACCTTTCCTTGGGGTACCTGGATAATTGATGTTATAATTTGTTTCATATATTCATATATATTATTTGATCAAGTATAATGTGAGAGTAGCAGTGAGGCAGGGGAAGAGACCAGAGCTGCCAGGACTGCCGGATCACAGTCTGGATGCTTCCCGAGGAAGAGTCTTATAAGTGGCCACAGGACAATGCTATTTCATGTGGTTCTTCTCGTGCTGGAGCCTCCGGGGGGCTTTGCCAGTGCTGTAAAAGGCAGGTATTTTGTACTTGATCTCAGCAACCTGAATGGGCACTTGAAGGCTCTGCTACTTTTTTGGCCAGCGTGTGAAATGCGGCAAATGGTTTTGGCACTCTGTGCTCTCAATAAATCACTCTGAAGAGGTCTACATGTTAGTGGTGTTCCACAACCCCATTCCCCAAATGTTGTTAAAGTAAAGCTGTAGTAATAAGAAATTATTTAAACCCCGCGGCAGTACCCAATGTGCATGCTGATCTCGCAGAACACCCAAAACACACCTAAAGAGGCTGATAAGAATTTATTGTTCAGGTCGGCTGCGTTCAGCAGTAGCTCCTTTGGATAGGAATAAGGGTAAGGAGCCAATTTCTTTGGTTTCATCATAGCAGACAATGCATGTCTTACCACTTTTAGTGTTCATTGTAAAGCCCCAGCTCCTGGAAACTAGTGATTATTTCAGGACCTCAGGTTTCTCAGTTACTGGGCACAGGGGAACGCCCAGGTGAGTCAATTACAGACAGCAGACCACGATACCAAAAAGAAAGCAAAAAGAATCCGTCAGCATTTATATAATCTCACTAATTTTAGAACAACCATGTGATTTGGGGGCCTTCATTTGCAGAATTTGCAAGAAGCAACTCTTCTGTACTTGCTTGAGCTCAGTCAGAAGAGTCATGACTTCTGCAGAGAACTGTTTGCTTTCGGTCCTCAGCAGCACGCGTTGGAATGTTTCTAACATTCCTGAAGCTGCCAATGTCTCCACAGGAGCTGTAAGGTACTAGCAAATCGTGTCTGGTTTCACCCCTTGGAACAGCACTGGGAGTTCAGCACTGCTGCACTTCTTGCTTCTGCTCCCTCTTCCTCATTCAGTGAGATGAAATATCCTAAGTCCTCATCTGCCTGGAAGTAGCCTCTGTCTTGTTTATCAGATACAGACTTCTCTCCAGTTCCCATTTATTTTTCAACTATCAAGCTTTTAGAACTATCCTGATCACTATTTTTTAAAATGAGGTGGGAGGAAAACTTCAGAGTTTATGTGTGTGTATATTAAAAAGAACTGGAAATTCCATTCTTGCCTCATGTATACAATATCTGAGGCAACCCTGTGATTTCATTCAAGCACAGTTTTTTACAGTTTACTGTTTAATTTAAATCAGTGTGGTATGAATTACAGTACCAGTGAAAAATGAGCTTTTGTTGAGATAAACGCCTGCCGTCATCTTGAAAATCATCTTCTGTTTTGACATTGTTACTCGATGTTTTCCTACGTGGTGATTAGATGTTACTGTGCAAGCTCAGCTGATCACTCATGAAGAGGATGAGGGTGGGAGGAGAGATACGAGGGGGTGGAATTGGATTCATGTATCAACAGGAGCTGCTGTTGGGAGCACCTTCTCCGACATCTGATGTTTCTCGGGGTTGCTTTTGGGGTAGCAAAACTGCACCTCCAAAGCAAGAATATAAGGAGTGTGAGGTAGAGGAGAGGGAAAGCAGAGCTGGTGTTGATTTCCTTCAAGAGTTTTTGGCTTTTCTCTTCACCCGTTTGCACAGAACTTGCTTTGCTGTGTGATCAATACAGGCGGCTGAAACACCACGGTGCCTGTTGCATCAACCTGCTTCCTAGAGCAGGAGATGCTTTCATGGAGATGACATTTAACCAGCTCTGTAAATGCTGTGCTGTCTAATTCTCGCTGCTGTTGGTTTCTCCTGTGAGGCTTTGTCAGTCAGGCCTGATGAACTTTCAGCTGGAATGAATCTGCTCTGCTTGAAAGACACATCGATGACACTGCAACTTTGCAGACTTTTTATTCTCATGCAGAGCGAACTGACGCATCAGAAATACTCGCTGGCTGCTTTGTGCTGGTACGTAAGAGAACAGCAGTTAAGAATGGGCAGACCTTCAAAAGACTCAGTTGGATCCAAATACGCTCAAGAAATCCAACCTCACTTACAAAGCTTGTGTGAGCGATCCAGACTCCTCTGCTTTGGAAACCAGACAGGACATTTTGGTAGAGAAGAGCCTTGTTTCATGTGATTTCTGGTGTTCTTTAGATGTGGTGGAAAAAAGATCGAGAAGGTTATTTTTCTGTAACAAAACTATGTCTCAGTAACAGCTTTCCCTGAGCTTCCTGGGTTTCCTTCAGATCCTGCATGAAACCAGATAACACGATAGCACAACAGCAGGCTCAAACGCATCCACCAGTGGAAAATTCCCACTCCGGGCATGCAGCTTGAGTGGGAGTGAAGGTTTGAAAACATTCAGTCTTTTGAAGACCTGGGTCGGTCTCTCCTGTTGGCTGCAGCCATGCAGCTGCCTCCCAGGAGCTGGAGCAGCTCAGCAATGGCATCGCACTCCAGGCTGGGCTCAGCAGCGGCACCAGACTCGGCAGCAGCAATGTTTGGACTTATACAGCAGGGCCCATGGTTTTTGTGCACCCAGCTGTTCTGCTGAAAATCTGAAAGCTAGCCTGCCAACAGGAGGGAACATAGATGCTGATTACCATGCTGAGGACCCTCCTGAGGAACCTCCCGAGGATGCCCACGGAGCCAGTTGCAGAAAAATTAAGTTCTCTGATCCCACAGTCATTCAATAGCCCTCAGAACTGGGAGCTGGAGACCCTGCCTGACACCCATCCACGCATCCCATGTGTGTGCATGAGTGCTTCGAAGAGCAGAGCCTGAGTAGCTTCACTCAGGGTGATGGCAAGAGCTCTACTGCACACGCGTGAGGTAAAGCACAGGTAGAGGCTGTCAGGGAATAACATTTTCTGTCCTTCCTGGCATTTCTGGGGATGGGGAGCTGACTCCATTCTGGACTTTACGTTTGGACGAGAACCTTACACCAGGAAAAGCAGTTCTCGCCGAATATGTCCCGAGCTGGGGGCACAAACAAGTTGCATTTGGCTCGGCAGCTCTTCCCATCGGTTTTCAGTGCTCTGACCTGTTTGTATCTGACACGTTTCTCATTAACTCTTTGTCAAACCACCAGGAAGCCTGTTTAATTGCAGGCAGAGTGCTGAATTTATGAGTTCATCTAGGCTTCGTGTCTACACATTGGCAGAGGTGTTTCTCTGGATGGAGGCTTTTTCTCTTCATTTTGTGGCAAGAATGGACTTTCTGTTTCAGTTACTTCTAAAAGTCATAAATTGCAGCAGTCCCTCCCTCCCCTTTATTTGAAAGAAACACAACAAAACTTCATGGCAACAGTTTATTGCTCTCAATCAGCTCGTGGGTCGTTAAAGCAAAAAGGGGGGGAAAAAAAAAGGGAGGGGGGGGGCGGAAAATCTGCCTCGAACTCCTGCCAAATAAAATGCAGACATCAGCCAAGCTGTCAAAGGCAGATCCTGCAACTATGGGATGAGAAGGTTTATTACACTTTTGGCTTCTGGGGAGGGATGTTATAGCAACAGGACGCTGGGTCGCTGATGGCAAACTCGTGGTTGCTTCGTTTCTTCATGCACACTAGGAATCCATTAAGCTAACTGACGACAGATCCCCAGGCATTCCAGCCCTACGGCACACCTCGGCGGAGGCCAAATGTTGGACGCTGCCCATTACAACGTGAAAGAAACAACCCAGCAGAGAGCCCACAAATTAGAGAGGCAGGAAACCTCAAATGATGTGCAAAAAAAATTGTAAACCTTCAGGAGAATTTTTCCATAACTTTTGCTTCATAACTCAGCATTTCTGACGCGAATAAATTATCAAGCGGGGCCTTTGCAAGATCAATGAGCCTTTTGGACTCGGATCCTGAATGCTGTTGAGCAGACAGCAGATGAAGCTGCAAAGTGAGCCCTGGAACATGACAACCATTTCCTTTTGGCTGGGGAGAGATGAGTCTGAACCGCAACCACAGCCAACGTTCCGGCTCCGCGTCCCAAATCCGTGTCTCTGCAGTGGGCCAGATAAAGCCCTGTGATCCAAAGGAATGTGAAGGTGCATTTGTTTTAACCAGAGAGACCGACGAGGAGAAGGACGGGGACTTTGGAGTGGGGAAAAGATGTAGTAGAGTTCTGGGAATAGATAGCAGCTGTCTCAGCAAGGCAGAATCACGGCACTGTTACCGGCCAGGGAGGGGAGTGGAGAGCACTTGGATGAGCTGTTGGATTTGTAGACAGAAGTGATGGGACATACTTTGGGTTAATGAGTGCAAAGTCTGTTCTGAACTCACCATCTGCAGCAGAAAGAGAAAAGATGAACTTGGGGTTTGGCGTGTTCTGTGCAAAAAAGGCAGTGAGAAATCCACGAGGAGGGATTGGGCGGGTGGAATAGAATGGAAGCTGATCAGATCCTTGCTCCCATAAGAATCAAACCTCAGCTCCACCAAGTCACGTTCCTCTGAATTACATGTGATTTTCTGTTGGGTTTTAAATTCCTTTGGCTTTTTTTTTTTTTTTTTTTTTTGCTGTTGTTGCCAAATATCTGATGTCAGCCTTCATCTGCCTGGGACAACAGGGGGATCAATGGATGAACAGTCTTAGGATTAAAGTTCTTGTTTAGTCCCTGACAGAGATGAACTTAGCTCTGCTCTGAACCGTGAATAACCAGGTGCTTTAATAGAAATGGATATGACTTTTAATGAGTATGTTCCAAATCAGGTGAATGGAGCCTTCCAGCTTCCATTTGCTCTCTTTAATTTACCCATTGATAATACTGTTTGCCTCCCATTTCTTCTTCCATTTGGTCATTTTCAGAGCATCAATTGTGCTTCTTCAGAACAGCATATAAAGGTGAAGGATTTATGCTCATTCCAAAATCCAGCCTGCAAACAGAAAGGCTTTTAGTTACAATAACTTGTAAACACTTGGTTTGGAGAATTTCGACAGAGGAAATTTTGGATTTCCTTCTGGTCTAAACTGGAAGAAGATGTGGTAAGAGGTTTCAGTTTGTTTTTCTGGAGTTTCTTTGAGGTGGGATAAGAGGCACTGAGAATATTCTCTGTGTGCGCGTTTGACGGGAACAGATCTATCATGCGGAGAGTGACTCGTGTTCACTATTAGACTGTTCCGTGTTTTGTAGACTGTGATATAACTTTCACATGGAACATCAGAAAAGAGCATGAAGGTGTGAACTTGGTCTTTAATTAGAGGTGTCAACCACAGCGAGCTGGGGTCGCTCGAGAAGGCTCCTGCTCTGTAAGCGGGCTGGCTTTGTGTGCTCCAGTGATCAGAAGTGCCGCATCGCAGTGAGTCTGAGAAAATCATCCTTCCCAGGCAGTTTGACCCCCCACTAGACAAATATTGAGGCATTCTAGGGAATGGACATTGGAAGTATTTGCCAGCCTAGGAGAGATATTACCCGTATTTCTTACTCCAGCCGTAGGGGAAAGGCACATACTATGTGCTTGCAAATACTGATATCTTTATGGAGCAATTGTCATTTCAAGGCAAGATTTATACAGCTGGCCTGGGTTCTCGTAGATAGTATCTTGCTTCATCTGTGATAAATTGCAAGTATCTAATGAATACCTAACTGCCAGGGACTAATAACTAGAACTTTAACCTATACTTACCTTGGTTTGCTCCCAATCGAGGGCACACAATGAAATACCCTATTATTAATCAGGCAGTTCCTTGCAAATTAGAAAGCTAGATACTATCTACAAGAAAAATCGCAAGGGAAAATGTGTTAGCAAAAATCCTAGGAAACTCTCTAGTTAAAAATCTATGATGGCTTTTCCTGGTACCTGTAACAGGAGAGGAGAACTAATTATCTCACTGGGAAATGGTAACTTCTTGCTGTTTAACAGCAGCATCACTGGTAATACCCTTGTCCACCCACTTCTGCCTCAGTATTATTTATTTTCTTTCCCAGCTGTTCCAACCTTAAAGGTGGTTTATCAATAACAACAGACACAAACCGTTCTGTAAGGGACAGGAATATGCAAAATCTCGTTCAGTGACGCTGCTGGGCCTCAGTTCGTGATCCCTCATTCTATTTCTGGAGTAGAGTGAGTGTGTGTGAAAAACAGGGGCTGAAGTTCTCAAGGTTTCATGCAACTTCTATCGTTCTCATTTTGATCTGTGAGATTTCACACGCCCTGTTTGGGTTTCAAAGCCCCACTCAGATGAAACCACAGTGTTTCAGGTGATTTCTAGCGAAGATGGGACCTCCTCCTGAGCAGCTGAGCCTTGTGCAGGGCCCTGCAGAGCAGCTGGGGAATGGGAGCTGAGCTCTGGGTTTCCCAGAGCTGTCTGAGTGTCTTTTACCAAGTGATTCTGATGTACGATAGCCGCTATCTGTAAGGTGCAGCTATGGGATAGCACTGTTCCTTCAGTCCTGGAGTTTGCTGTGTTGTATCCTCAGGGTGACTGGATTTCACTCTTATAATGCTTGACCAAACCATTCAAGTCTCTGTGCTGTGTACCCAAACTGTTCAGTGGCTTAGAATCACCAGCTGAGCACTGACAATTCATCTCGGGTTTGTTTTCTGAACGATTTCCATGGGAACTGTTATTCCTTTCTTTCTAGATGTTTTCCCCTCGTGTCCGTCAAGGTGTTGGTGTGGCCACTGAACTTTGTTAGTGAATTTGTGGTCAGTAAAGCCAAGACAAAATCTTGAATATCAACAATAACCAGCTCCTTTAGTCAGCCTCCATGTTCCTAAAGGTTCCCTGAGATAAACCAGGTGTTATTGCTTCCCGGGGATGCTGGGGGTGCCCAGCTCCTGAGCCAGGTGTGGGGTCACGGGGCCAGTCCTGGCCAGGTCCCGATGGACGCAAAGAGCTCAGGAGCGAGAGCCTCGCTGGCAACGTCACGCCAAGATCTCTCAGCCTGGCCTTACACTTGAGGTGTTGCTGTCATCGCCATGTTTTAATTTTTCCTTTCCTTTGTTCCTACCCTTTCTTTTTTTCTCTGTCTTGAAATAGATGGGAAAGTATTACTGTATCCCATGGGATCTGGAGAGAATTAATTGCTGGTAAAAGCATGTTAAGAGCTTTTGATGACTGAAGTGATTTGCAATGACACAGGGACAGGCAGGGGCAGAAGGAAATCCAAGTCCAGAAGAGAAAGATGTTGCTGTAACCAGGAGGCCCACGTCTGAGTGGAACGCAGTCTTGCTACGTTTAGGATACCAAGGGCTCTTCCCAATTTTGGTGTCCTGGGTGATTCTTAAAATGTGCTTTTTGTGTGAGGTGTGAACAGGATCACAAATGCCATGCGGAATGCTGAGCATCCTTGCTGTTTCTGTATCATCCAACTTGCTTTGCTGTCTTCAGAAAGGAAAAGTGCCAAGAGTCTTCCTGGTAAAACAGTGGTTTTCTTTACCCCAGAACCCCTTAATTAACCCTTTTCCCCCCCCACACCTGGACTGTTAAGAATTTGAGTGGGTTCATTTGGAAGGATTCCTCTTGTGCACACCAGCCAATTTTCATCCTGCCTCCAGCCACACAGATCCTCCAGGGCAGGTGGATTTCTTCTTGTGTCGTTATGTAAATGAAGGCTGCATTTATTACAGCATTCTTTAAAATATAATGTCGCAGCGCTGTGGCAAGTGATCTGTGCTGATATTTGTTCATTATTTATAACAACAAATGATCTTGTGTGAAAGGATAAAAGAGATAATGTGAAGATGGAGCAGTTAATTAACATTATGACAGTGTGGAGGAGTCATCTGCTTCAATTACTTAAGCTGATGTGGATATTAGAACCCAGTGCTTGTCTCCATAATTCTGAGCCTGTAGCTCATGGACAACTCTGATTTCTTTACTTGGAGTTTCTGCTAACCTGGAACTTCAGGTTGTGCCTAAGAGCTGATTTTAGTCTTGTCGTACGTCTCTTCTCTTATACGTATTCCATCCAGCTTTCTTATTTCTTGTTTGTAATCCTGCATTGCAAATAATTCTCCTTTTTTCTTCTCTCTGTAGCTATCCCTTGCTATCAGATGACCCATTTATTCCCTCTCCTGTTCTACAGATTGCCGACGACCTGGGAAATGAGAAGTTCTGTCTTGACGCCGGCCAGAGTGGCGCTGGGAACTGGCTGAAGTACATCCGCGTGGCCTGTTCCTGCGATGAACAGAATCTAGCCGTGTGTCATGTCAACGACCAGGTAATGACTCCAGCAATCCCCAGGCTGCTGTGCTCCCCTTGCGTCCAACGGCTACTGGGGTGAGTTGGCTGGAGGACAGTGTGTAGCGAGAGCGACTGAAGGATTCATCCATTCAGCAGCTCTGCTGCAGCATCCCTAAACTTATTTAAGACTTGTGTGATCATCCAGACTCCTTCTGTGGTTGGGAAGAGGGTGTGAAATGTTCCACCTCGTGTGAAACAGGTTATGGTAACAAAACACGAGTCAAACAGAAACCACTGGTGGTATTTCCTTGCCATCAAAACTGTAGGAAGTTCACATTGCCAGTTGCAAGTGGTGGGTAGGGAGTGAAATTCTAAGCTGTAAACTCAGCTGTTGTTTGTGTTTGAGAACGGAGAGAGAGGGGGAGGTGGTTTGAGAGTCAGATGAGGAGGATGTGAAGTAAAAACCTAACAGGCATCTTACAGAAATGCTGGTAGAGCAGGTCCAGGTAGGGGTGAGGGATGTGACGTGGCATTAATGGGATTTTGATAATGTCAGCTAATGGTTTGAACGTTCTTTGCAGCCAAAAACACACTCAAGGTGAGCAATCCAAGTTGGGAGTTTCATAAAGCTCAAACTGAGTACAATTCAAATAGAATTTACTGTTTCAGACCTCACTTAAATGAGAAATGCAGACTTAATGTTATTACCAGTTAGCAAACAGGAGGCATATTTGGATGCACACAAAATATGAGCTGAGGGCAGGAAAATACGGCAGCTTCTAATGAAAACGTTTAGAAACCTGTGGCTGGCAGAGAAGCTGAAGCTGGAGTCAATGTGAAATAGGGCAGCTCATGGGAATAGCTCTGGGTGCACCGAAATGTCATCCCACTTTGTGAACTTAGCTACGGGTTTAAAAAGCCTTTAAATAACTTAACTGAGGGTGCAGGAAAGAAAAAAAAATACAAAAATATCACAAATGTTCGTGATGTAAGCAATTTAGAAGAGATGGAGGCACAAATCTCTAAATTTCAGTCTGCTTTGTTAAAATGAGCTGCTGATTCCTTCCATGCCCACTCACCACCACTCACAAGGGCTCTTACAGCACGGAGCCTGTGAACCAAGAGCCAACATTTATCAGCAGCTCCTTGTCGTACACCGTGAGCTGCTCGGTGCTCACAGTGGCACACGGGGCTGCTCCTGGGTCTTGGTTTCACAGAGCAACAGGATAAATATCTCAGGGGCCATTCCACTTTCACTCATCTTATACAGAGGTCTTTTACCATCCCTCATTCTGCGCAGAAAATATCAGTTTTCTTTATATTTATTTGTCCTTGCTAGGTATTTGATAAGAATAGAAGCTCCTTGATCGACTGAAATAATCATGTTTCTAAAGAAAGTTAGGAAAAGAATAGTAGAAATGATACAATTTGCTAAATGTGTCTGGAAAATGATACTTGACCCCTGTTTTATTTTTTCCTGTGGCTGCTGCCACCTTTGCGGGGCAAATGCTTCAGCAGCTGAGCTGTTCTGATCCAGGAGACTCTAATATTAAACAGAGGGCTCGTAATAAATTAGTAGCCATGAGCTCGCTTGCAGGAGGAGAGCTGCTGCTTTTTTGTGTTATGTATATTGGAAAAGAGGGATGGACAGGAGCTACAGCCAAGGGAAAAATTGGTCCTCTTTAATAAGCTAATCTGATGTATGTTTGTATAACAGGTATTTTATATGTCCCTCGTTCAAACAGCCTCTCTCTCAGAAACACTTTATGAGAGAAAGACGTGCAGCTTGGCTTGCTCTGTGCTCCACTCGGAGTGAGATCAGCCAGGGAGCACGATCAGCTGCTGCTATTCGGCATTATCAATACGTGCAGGGGTTGCACCGCATCTCTCAGTTGCCCACCGCAAAGTGTTAGTGCCAGCTTCGCCCTGCACAGGGTTTCCATCCCCAGGAGCACTCGCAGAGCAGATCCCAACTGGAAAAGGATTCTTCTGGGCATTTTTTGCTCTCCCTTCTTTCTTCTCCCTTAGTGTCTTACGCCTTAATTGTGATAAAAATCAAGAAATGGGGTATTTTCAATCATGTGTGAGAGCACTGACCAAATCTGAGTGATAGAGTTAACAATAAAGCTGATATTCTTAACTATTTTATGTTAAAAAAAAAAAAGTGAGTGGTCATGAGGAGAGGTGTCTGTTGTGCAGTGAGAGACTGGAAATGATAACGGATGGAGGTTTTTGTATAAATGATGACTGGCAATGATTTATGAATGTTCTGATGGATCAGTGAGTCTGATCTTTTCCGGTGCACAACAGATGAAAAAGAAAAGGAAAGATAGCAGTAGTTTTAATTAATTCGGGCCATCAGTAGCATGGGTGCCAGGTAAAATTAATTATTACAATGAAATGTGCGATGAAATAAAGACTCCAGCAGAATCCAGCTTTCCCCTGGTCACTAATGAAGCTGGTCCTTTATTTCTTGAAAGAGAAACTCTATATTTCTTGGCAGAGTTTTTATCTGCAAACAGCTGCTTCGTTGTGAGTGGGGGGGCAGGGGAGTTACAGGTGATGGGGCAGCGGCCGCCTTCACCTTGCAGGGTTGCAGTCCTGGAGAGTTTTCTGGTGTGAAATCTGTGGCTGTGTACCTGTGATCCAGGTGTGCCTTTGGGATGGGGGTTTGTATTTTAGTGCTTATTTGGTTTGGGGTCACCAGCCGAGGGAGAAATGTCCATTCGTGGCTAGACTGGGTGCAGGATGGGGGCTCAGAGAGCAGGATGGGTCCCTTCAGTGTCCTTGGCCACCGGGCAGAGCCTGCCCTCTGCTGGAGCGGGACCCCCACACTCTTCCCCACACGCATCCCCTGCCCATTCCCATTTCCAGTCCCAATCCCCATCCCATTCCTGCTCCCACTCCTCTTCCTCTCCTCACCTGGAGCCGTTCAGATCTTGTCTGTGGGGGCCAGGTCCTCAGGTTCTAGGTGAGAGTAACCTACACAATAATTCTACAAAGATGTGTTATTTCTCTAATCATCAGCCCAATTTCGTTTTAGAGAAATGGAGACTTGAATGCATCAATTCCATCAAATTAATCTTCCCTTCTCTATAACAAACACACTGAACTTATAGGAGGTAGGGAAAACAATGGGAAGATTTGGTGTAATTTGAAAGAGAGAGGCTGTTACCATAAATACCACTTTATTGTCCAAGCCCCATGAAACACTGACACAAGCAGAGGAAAATAAAAGCAGAAGAAAAGAGCTCTCGGTAGCAATTATCACACCAATCAAGTGACAGCCTCCCCTATTAGCTGGGATAATTTGTTATTGGTTAAAATGTAAAATGCAAGTCTTTGCATACTTAACGTGTCTCTCAATTTTTGTTTCTGATCCCCAGATCTATTATAAAGTTATTAAAGAAATTGAGCCAGGAGAAGAGCTCTTGGTGTATTTGAAGGAAGGTGGTTATTCCCTTGGGAACATGGCACCCAGCATGGAAGGTAAGGCTTCGTTTTGCTGGACAGGACCCTTTTGCACCTCTCACCAGCAAACCTGGGGATGCCAAGAACCTCGGTTAGTGCTGAACTGGGACAAAACCCCCATGGTACCTGCCCCTCCTGTCACTGTTTATATTTTATGCATATTGTCACTCTTTCTCCACTGAGACTCTCTTAGACAG
Source organism: Clamator glandarius (assembly GCA_033459285.1). Taxonomy (NCBI): domain Eukaryota; kingdom Metazoa; phylum Chordata; class Aves; order Cuculiformes; family Cuculidae; genus Clamator; species Clamator glandarius. The sequence continues at coordinate 1,059,926 of JAUNZM010000452.1, read as the reverse complement.
CAGGTGAATTGTTATTAACCTCAAGGCACGCAACAGATTAATTTGCTGCTTCTTGTTGTGGGGTTGGATATGATCAGAGGTACCTGTTTAATTCCCAGGGTCACCCTGTTCCTTTGGGTGCGATAAAAATGGACCAAATGATTCCAAGGTTTGCAAAACACTGGTCTTTAGAGCTTTGTATGACTTGGAAAAGGGAGATCCAGGCAGAGGATGGAAGAGTTGTCACTAGAATTATTATTGCTAGACAACCCTAAAACCATGAAATGATGCAGCAGAGGCCAAAAGAATGGTTATTTCTAAGCAAAATGTTGCATTTTTATTAGTTTCATGTCTCTCCTGCCTTGCAGAGAGTTGGTCTCACAGCACAAGGTGCACAGGTTTGCAGAGGGAGAAGTTCCCTTAACTGCACATTGCGTGTGGAGCAACTTGAAAGAGTAAGCCTTACTCACTTCTTCGTGTGTTAGCAACACTGTTCTCCTCTGAATATCCTCCTGTTAGTTACTGGAGTTCAGTAATTGCACAAACTGCCTGAAAAACCCGTGGTGCTTTCTAGGTTAAGTGAGAAGCAACAAGGTTAAAGTTTTGGATTCTCTCCCCGCTCTTGGCTGGTGCTGTGTGATGCTCAAGAGGACAAGTAGAGGTGGGAAAAGAGAAAGAAAAGAGAAGACACTGAGTCCTTATTCCTTTTCCATGGTGTGCAAATGAAATGGAAATCAGGCTGGACTTGCAAAGCTCTGCTCTGTTTTATGGGGTTCTTGGTTTCCTTGACATTTGGTGACAGGGAGAGTTAATGAACATTGTAGAAGGTACATAGATGTTCTCAACTGGAGAGATTATTAGGGGATATTATTTGTGTCTTTTTCTGTCTGTTCATTGAACGTAGGGCCTGGTCCGGGTTTCACATTGTTATTTGATGACTAATTTCTATAAACACATTCTCATCTACCAGCTATTTTTAAACTATTAGATGGAAATACTTTTCTACATAATTAATCACTGACATTTATATCTTACCTGCACTTAGAATCATAGAATGGTTTGGGTGGATATGGATCTCAAAGCTCAGCCAGTCCCACCCCTGCCCCGGGCAGGGACACCTCCCACTGGATCAGGGGCTCCAAGCCCCATCCAACCCGGCCCTGAACCCCTCCAGCCACCACTGCTCTGGGCAGCCTGGGCCAGGACCTCCCCACCCTCACAGCAAAGCATTTCTCCCTAAGATCTTATCTCAATCTCTCTTCTTTCAGCTTATAAACTGTTCCTCCTTATCCTGTCCCTGTGCTCCTGGATCCAGAGCCCCTCCCCAGCTTTCCTGGAGTCACTTTCTGCACTGGAAGCTGCTCTGAGGTCTCCTCAGAGCCTTCTCTTTTCCAGGCTGAACAACCTCAACTCTCAATACATTTATTTTCTGTTACCTGTACGTGAATATAATTTTCAGGTTCAAATTTGTAGGGAAACTCTTAAAGAGTATGTACACGGTGTGCACAGTTAGTTTGAAATAGTTGTAAATAACTGGCTAGTTCTAGGAGGATCGGGGTTGCCGAAAGGTCCGTGGGCGAGGCGAAGGAGTGGGCGGCGTGAGAACGGAGATGGCAGGGCTGGGATTATTTTTTTCAGTGTTCTCCCTTCAAATGTTAATAGTTTTCTCAAGACCAGCAAGAGCTGGGTAATCTCAGCGTTCACAGCGATGGAGCCGCACACACCTTTTTCTGATGTCAGGAAGAAATCAGAAAGAAAACTCGCCTCTGCTTTGCATTTTGGTTTCTGAGAGGCTTTTATTCCAACAAGCAGGAAGGGCCCCTTGTTTCCATCTTTGTCCCCATGTGTGGATCTGTCTCTTCTTGGTAATGTCTCCTGCTTTTGCCACATAATTGCTTTCAAATTATAATAGGCCAACATTAAATATTTGACTTCTTAATACTTTCTCCTTTCGGTAATGCTGTCTTCCTGCTGCCTGGCACCCCCATTCTGATCCAGAATTAATGAGAAAGAAAATGCAAAACGGTTCAGCACAAAGATAATTATCATAAAAATCTTTTATCCAAACCCCAGCCAAACACAGCAGACCCCTTATCACTGCAGGAATTTTGAGTAGGGCACTTGAACTCCTTTGAGATTCAAGTCTGGTAGATTAGCATGTAGATGCCACATAATTGTGTTCCCCTTGGTTTCTCTGAAAGCTATTAGGCACTGATTTATTTTTCTGTTACATTCCTGCTTTGTCCTGAGTGTTACTGATGGAACTTCAGATAGACACATATAACCATACATTTGACAAACAAGACGGAGAGAACAGGCAGCAATTTTTTTTTGTAACTGGATTTTTTTTCCTTTCTTTTTATCCCCTTCTCCCCGTGAGGCGCTGAAGCAGGAGCCGTTTTGAAGGGCAGCATTTTCATTTGTGGTGCTTAAAGAAAGGAGAGAACTTTAATGAGAACTTGTTTTGAAGAGCAGGAATTTTATTTTTGGTGCTTAAAGAAGGGAAAAAAATCTTTAATGAACCTGAAGTGAAGACACAAAGTAAATACTGGGTCTTCTTAGCTCAGTCCTTTGGTCCTGAGGTGTCATTTTTGCAGGGGATGGTCTGGCCCTACGTCTACAGGTCAGGTCCTTCCCCTGTCGTGGTATTTATTGAGGAGACTGTCTTCGGAAACAGGAATGCTGGAGGAATGGGTGTTGGATAGTGATGTGATATAAATCAGCTGCTCTCCCAGACAGTGCTTCCACTGTTGAATCTCTCTGAGCACAACATAATATTTACAACCAGAGGCCACATCCATAACGTGTGACTCCAGGGTTTCTAATTGTATTTTTTGTCAGTTCTTGAATTATTCTTTGCAAGCAGAACTCCTTTTTTTCCAAACCCAAATATTCTGAAGCCCATGCACTTCTTTTCTTATTTTTTCTACCTGTGGAACAGCTGTGGTGTTTGACGAGATGTTGTCGTTACTGACCAGTTTGAGCTTTAGAGATGCTGGGATTTTTGCAGGAGCTGCTTAAAAGGTGAAGCCCCCTGGGAGATCCCAGTCCAGAGGGGTTTCAGTGTCTCCTGCACCAAAGCCTTCTCTCCTTGGGCCATCACTGTGTTGATGAAAGAGCAAAGAGGGGAAACATTTGATTTGCGGGTGAGCGCTGAGGTAGACAAGCACCTTGCCCGAGCAGTTCCACAGTATCTGGAGCTGCTGAGAGGTTTATCCTGTTGCTCCCCAGTTCAATGGGCTGCAGGACTCAAATGAGCTTCTGTCCCACGTATGGCTCTGAGAGATGAAACCAGAGCAGAAGGGAGGTCATGTTTATTAATGCCATGATGCTTTGAGTATAGCTTGATGTCTGAGCCTAGGAAAGCTGAACGCTGAGGCAGATGAACACTCATTTCAGTGTGTGAGAGAGCCAGTGTGAGTTTATTAATGATGAGGAGAGATGGCACGAGGAGATTATCCCCTCAGCCCATGCAGCGCCTGTGTTTGGGACTCTTGGTGCTGTCAGGCTCGTCTCTTCCCACCCAGAATGGGTGTGGGGAAGGGGAGAGGCACAGCAACTTCATCCCAGCCCTTGCCCCCCTTGCTTGCTGCTTTTATACTGAGAATGTTTTCTGTCCGTAAACATGTGCAGATGAAATCTTAAATTATACTCGTTAAGATCATATGCTTCATGCCGTTGTTACAGGTAAATGCAGTAACAAGACATTGTATGACACTGCAGCTCGTTTTTGTTTATTTATTTCCCTCATAAAAAGTAGTTTAGACTGTTTTAATGGTTATACACAGTCTCTTAGGCATGCTAGGTAGTTTTTTCTATCCTGATTTCCACTCTCCCCTCACCAGGGATGTAAAACACAGGCGATACATATCGGTGCTGCTCTACGCAATGCTGGCAAACAGCATTACTGTAAGGAGCCCAGCAGGGCCTGATCCACTGCATCGTGAGGCTGCTGAGAGCGATTTCAGAGCATACGAATCATTTTTCAGTCAAAATCCCTTTCCCCCTCAAAGAAAAATGTTGACCCACTGGATTTTATTTCTCTTTACATCCCTCTGTTATGCAGTTCAGGGAATCCCACAGCATCTCTGTGTTTTATCCGTTCCCTGTGCGCGTGGGGTAGAGCACCACGCTGCTTGGATAACTAGTGCAGCTTCGCTGCTTTAATCTCAGTGATATTTTCTTTCTGAGCTGTGTTTGACTGTTTCCAGTTCGTGGGCATGTCGATACTTTCCGCGTAGGTGTGGACCACTCTGGGTTTCATCTGCCTACATAGTTTGCTGCAGCAGCTGATGGGATCTGCTCTTTCTTAGTCACCGCGGCAGCGAGTCGCAGGCTGGCGGCGAGCAGCGACGCGGGGCGACAACCACAGCCGAGCCTCGCATGGGCTGCGCTGAGAGAAACGGGGAAGGGAGATCATCGCCCGCGTGGTCGCCGGCTGCGACACTGCCTGTGCTTGCACGCGTGCCACGCTTAACGAAGTTATTCCTGGTTTATATAAAACGCAGTCTCGAGCCCTGGAGCGCAGCCGAAGTGGTTATAATTGTGCAAAACTTGGGGCAGACGAAGTGTGTGGGGTAGTCGATGCTGAAATGTTGCAGAGTTGAGGGCCGCAGGCAGAGATGCGGCTGTGACGAGGCAAGAGCCGCCTCTTCCCCCTCGTCCCCTTTCCCACTGAGATGGAGCCGCTCCAGCCCAGCATTGGCTGCATCCTTAGGAGGAAGGTTTCCCCTCTTCCCTTTGAGCTAATGCATTTTACCGCAAGCTTTCCTTCTGAGATTGAAGTTATCAGGAAAAGGGAATAAAACTTAATACCATACAGAGCCCCGGAATCTGGAGGAAGAGGGGAGAGGAGGAGAGGGAAGCGCGGTGACAAAGTGGTGGCTGGAAGCTGCTGTTCCAGGCTGCCTGCTGGGTGGAGAAACCCAGAGCTCTCCCGACTCCCTCGCAGAGGTCGTTCTCCTGGAGAATTTACAGCTCTGAGCTGATTGTTTGCCTTGGCACCATGGTCAGGATGCTGCCTTGTAAACTTAATAATAGCTGCCCTCTTTTTAATTTGTTTGACCTTGACTACAATAATTTATTATGTCCATTAGATCTTTTTTTCTTAAAAAAAAAACCCCACAACCCAGCACAACAAGAAGGAATTTGGCTCCCGTTTCTCTCTTCCATGGTATTCTGGGTTTGAACTGCTCGGGTCTGATGGCGCACTGTGCTCCTGCAGTTGCGCAGGATGAGTTAAGAGGGTAACGTTAGAAAGAGATTTCCTTAGACAGCATCTCCCTCAGGTTTGTACTGTGGGGTTCGTGCGTTTCCCATTGTGGGTCTTTCCGAGTGTGGTTTGTTCCTTTCCCCTTTGGAGGAAGAGCTCGGTCTTATTTTCAGAAAAAAAACTAATTGCAAACAAAATAGTCCAGAACAGCCCCAGCATTTTGTGACTCTGCTGGTTCTCGCAGGTTTCAGTGTCTCCGCAGAGGCCAGGACACCAAACAAGATCTCTCCTGGTTGCGTGATTTCTCTTTTTTTTTTCATAATGCTTAAAGTGAAAGCGAGCTGCTGGCACAGCCTGCAGCCTGCCTTGGTTTCTCTCCCCTGCCACTTGCAGATTTCCTTTTGCTTTGTTTGATCGATCCTCACACAATATTGCATTTGCTGTACAAGTGCTGGGTAGAATAATTAGACTTGTTTGAACAACCTGATCCACAAGTCCAGATCCTCTTCTCTGTCTCTTGCAGAAGAGCACACGTTTCGCTGCGAGGACTGTGATGAGCTTTTCCAGTCCAAGCTGGACCTGCGACGACACAAGAAGTACACCTGCAACGCCGTCAGCTCCCTCTACGAGAGCCTCAACGACGAGATCAAGCAAGAAGGTCTTGGGGATGGGCAGGTCTACGAGTGCAAAGACTGTGAGAGGATGTTCCCCAATAAATACAGGTACTGGAAAGCTGCCAGACCCCGCTCTGGCCTGACCCTCTCCTCTGCAGACCTGGCTGATGGTGGGAGGTGTGGGACCATGGTGGGAGCTGGGCAGCTCAGGGTGGCTGTGGGGATTTTCTTTTGCTTTCTCCTTAGGGTTCTGGAAAGTTGTTTGTAGGATCTTTCAACACCATTAGCTATTTGGCAGTACTTTATTTCACCTTAGTTGCATTGACTGTGACGCTTTTCAACATCCATTGGCAGAAGCATCCACGGGTTATGGAAAATCCCCCTCCCTGGAGGGGTTTCAAGGCCAGGTTGGATGGGGCTTGGAGCCCCTGATCCAGTGGGAGGTGTCCCTGCCCAGGGCAGGGGTGGGACTGGGTGTGCTTTGAGGTCCCTTCCAACCCAAACCATTCTGTGATTCTGTGATCTTCACTAGCGTTAGTCATTTTGAACTTAATTCTATTGATTCTTTCAAATCTTGTATCTAAGCAAGCAAAGAAAAAAGCTGTTTTAATAAAGGTAGAGAAAGGTGAAATATGAAGACCACTCTACTGATTTATCTGCAAAAGAGAGCTTGGCTGTGCTGTCGGTGCCATAGGAGTTGGTAATAGATTCTTCTGCCAGCAATACCTGTGTAGTGGTTTCCTCAGCACAGTTTGATGGCTTTATCCCTCACCTTGTGTTTCCATGTTGATTAGTAATATTCTTAATTTTTTTACCTGCTAAGAAAAGGAAAACTTCTGTTAAAGTTAAGTCAAATATTTACAATTTTTAGGAGAAAATCTTTTTCTTTTCTCTCTCTGGCTGTGTTGGAAAATTTCTCTTCTTCAGCTTCCAGTACTCTTGAGATTTTTTGTGTTAGTTTAGGAGATGCCCTTTTGCAATGTGTGTGTCCCCTTCTCTTGGTAAGGTTGATGCACTTCTTGCTCCCTTGGTGTTCCGGAGTGGCACTGGGTCCCTTTTGCAGGGGTTAAGAGGAGCAGAGAGATTTTTAGAAGGAAACACGGTGGAACATTTACTGGTCATAAAAGTGCTCAACACGAATGGGTGGATGAGGTGCTGAGAGACATGGTTTAGTGGTTGATAGGAAAGGTTGGACTCATTGATCCTGTGGGTCTTTTCCAACCTAGTGATTCTGTGAATATCTCAAGCTTGAGTCCGTGTTTGTGCTAGCAGGGATTCCCAATTTTTGAGCATCCTGAGGTGACAGAGAAGCCTTTCAAGTCATTTCCAGCTGAACTCAGACTCCAGGTCACCAACCACAGACTAATATGCTTAGAATATGTTTGTAGTTGTCACAGGCTTCTGGTCTAAAATGCCATTGATTCCAAATATTTGAGTTGGGCTTTTTTAAAGGAAATAATATGAAGTGATTTCTTTCTCAGGGAAAGATTTAGCAACTTCACAACTCAACATCATGCACGCTGATGGATTTAATGGAGCTAGGAGAGGATGTCCACATCTATCCCTCCCCCATCAATCTGCTGCAGTTTATGTCCTGAGAAAGTCACTAAAACACAGCATCCTGACAGCATAAACTAGATACTCTTATAATTGTTCAGAAGCTAATGCTGATCAAATCACGGCTGCCACTGGGGACAGTGAAATCGAGCATTTAGCAGCTGACTAATTAAATAAATGTTTTGCTGATCCCAGTAGGTACCCTCTAAATAGCATATTAGTTTGTCCATACTCACCCTAAATAAACTCATAAATCACAGTTAGCAGGAGCATATTTTGGTGTATGTATCTGAAAGGTGTATATTTCTTTGTGGGTGCAAGAAATTTTGTGGCATTTCTTTAGCAAAATGGATATTGCTTCTTTAAAGTTAGTGGATTGGCTGTTTATAAGGGGCACGTTCATGAGTATTAAGTATCTGACTTGAAGGAAGAGGAGGGATTAGCAGGATGGTGGCTGTTGAGATACGCATGTGGAGCTGCTGGGCAGGTAGCAGTCCCACAGAGCCCACCTGTGAAGCCACCTTCTACATAGCTGTGTTTGTCCGTGTGCCAGCAAATGCTCTCAGGGCACAAAGATTCCAGTGCAGACCGTTTGTCGGTGCAATTAGCCTTGATCCTGGGAATTTCACAGGACCCCAGGGTCAGGTCCTACTGCTCTGGGGTCAGGACACCTGTGGGAATGGGGTCCCACTGGGCATGCAGGTCCCTGTGGGCATCTGAAAGGTGAGAGCAGTGGAGTCACAGAATTGTGGAATCACAGAATGGTTTGGGTCAGAAGGGACCTCAAAGCCCACCCAGTTCCACCCCTGCCATGGGCAGAGACACCTCCCATGGGATCAGGGGCTCCAAGCCCCATCCAATCCGACCTTGAACCTCTCCAGGGATGGGGCAGCCACCCCTGCTCTGGGCAACCTGGGCAGGGCCTCCCCACCCTCACAGCAAAACATTTCTTCCTGAGATCTCATCCCAATCTCCCCTCTTGCAGCTAAAAATTGTTCTGCTCATCCTGTGCCTGCCCTCTGTGATAAAGAGCCTGAGGACATGTCAAGGCTGAGTCCTGGGTTTCTAAACCCCTCAGGCTCCATGGAAGTTCCCAGGAGTTATCTACTGTGAAGCTGTCCCGTAGCAGTTAATGAAGTCTGGCAGGGTTTTCTAGTAGTGTTTAGTTTTAACGTTCCTATAAAAATTATAGCTGTGCTTTAAAGTTCCATAGGAGTGGTTTAATATCGATCTGCAGGGGATTTCAGGCAGCAGTAGGTTTCACGTAAGTTTGTCCTTCATCAGAATTCACATTAAGGAATAATTGTAACTCCTCACTGAAGTGAAGGCAGCAAAGGAGGCAAATTGTCTTTCTTGGTTCCTGAGGACCAGCCTGGGAAGTGCAGGATTTCCAGCCCACTTAGAATGAAATGGTTTTCCAGGCTCCGCACCTGCCCGATGCCGCTGGCAGTGCCTCCCTGTGCCTGGCACGCCGGGACGGGTGGCCCAGCAGCGTGCTGCGTGCTGATGTGCAGGTACCTGGGCATAGGGCAAAGACAGCATCCTGCCCCTATCCCTGAAAATCCATCCTGCTGTGGCCCCGCTCCAGCAGCCACTTTGCCATCGTCCTCCTCGATGGGAGAAGCTGCCAGTTGGCAGAAGTCGGAATTGCCGAGTTAAGTAATAAAAGATGCCTGACATTTAGAAGTGAAATGTGTTTGCACCTTATCGTGTTTCTTTCCAATGTTAAGTCTCTGTGTTCTGGGAAGCTGTGGGCTTCGTGCCCATGAAAATGGCAACGCGATAGTCTCAGCAGCACCAGCTCATATCTTGTCTTCCCCTGTGGGGATGCCATGGGAGTCTTGGTCACAAAGTGCTCATTTTTCCCTGCAGGAACCTGCGGGGTCAGGTCTGGTTTTACCTTTCCTTTCTCCTGGACTCAGGTATTTAATAAGAAACATCACGAAACGCAGCGACGTTTTGAGGCAGGATAGGGCAGCTTCCATCGGTGAAATAAATGCCAAATAATAAATGGTATCTGTGTGCCACTTCCCCGCTCCCAGCTGACACGCTGCTCATCTCCTTTCGCAAAGGCTTTTCCAGCTGCGCTCTGGGGCAGCGTTTGGTCCTGGAACCCCCACCCTGTTCCCTATCACCACCTCTCATCGCCTCTCCGGGTTTCAAACCCCCCGCCACGGGGCAGGCAGTTGGTAAGAGTAGATACTGCAACAGTGAGTGCCCGGTGGGCGCTCGGAGCCAGGCCCGGGCTGTGCCGCGCCTGCCGTGCCACTTCAGCCTGTCTCTCTTTCCCAGCCTGGAGCAGCACATGGTAATCCACACCGAGGAGAGGGAGTACAAGTGCGACCAGTGTCCCAAGGCTTTCAACTGGAAATCCAACCTGATTCGTCACCAAATGTCTCACGACAGTGGGAAACGGTTTGAATGTGAAAACTGCGTTAAGGTACGGTGTAGGACGTGGTGCATGTGGGCAGCTTTAACTGGGAGAGGGTGCTGGGAGCTGGGGGAAGGGGTCCAGAGTGATGCGGACGTGATGTGGAGCATGGTAACACGAGGAGAGCAGCAGGCTCAGCTGGCCCTGGCACATCAGCCTGGATACGGAGCTCAGACTTGCTCTGTGCGACTCCCCTTCAGCCTTTTCCCGGGTCTCAGAGTCTGCTGGGGTGGTGGGTGAGCTATGTGCAGGGCACGAGTGGCTTGGCAAACACTGCGAGCTCCACGCTTCCAACCGCATGCCCGCAGCCTGGCAGGACACGCTCAGCCCTGCTTGGCTCATTATGCCTGCACTGGGAGGTGAATACCCCACATTCTGAATGCCCGGAGCAGTGGTAACAAAAAATGGAAGAAATAGTCCAGCTTTTTGCATGTATCTCTTCTCCCTGCTGGTTTGTTTCCCTCCTTCAAGGCTTTTTCTCTTTCAGGTGTTTACTGACCCCAGCAACCTCCAGCGGCACATCCGTTCCCAGCACGTTGGCGCGCGAGCCCACGCCTGCCCGGACTGCGGCAAAACCTTTGCCACCTCGTCTGGCCTCAAACAGCACAAGCACATTCACAGTACTGTCAAACCTTTCATATGTAAGTTGTCACGGCCATCACGGCGCTCCGGCTCGCGCTATAATTGCACGTATCCTGCGGGGCCCCCCAGTTCTAGCTGTCCCTCTGTGAGCAGCCGCTGTAATTTTATAGGTCAGAGCACAAGATGAAATTCCGCAGTGATTTCTTGCCTTTTTCTTTTGCATGTGCCCTGTTTTTTCAGTAAACATTCATGGCAGTTTTTGACTTTCTTGACAAGTTAAAAGCTGAGTCTCTCAGCAGTCCTAGCGATGCCATTTTCTCATATCTTTTCTTTCTCTCGTCTATTTTTTCCCTTAATAATTTCTGAGCGTTCACATCGGTGACATAAATAAATAGCTGACACTGCCTGATCGAAATGTTTTTCAGGGGTGCCTCAGACACCCCAGCCCTTGTAAAGAATTTGGAATAGGCACAGAGATGAGAAGGTTTTCTTTAGAGAGTTTTTGCCTTCTTTATTTTCTGCATGTTTCATCTGGATAATCAAAGAACCACAGAAAAGAATCCTGGTATCATTAAGGTTGGAAAAGACCTCTGAGCTCATCCAGTCCAACTATCACTCCAGCCCCACCGTGCCTACTAAACCATGTCCCAAAGCACCATGTCCACACGTGTTTTGAGAGCGGTGAGGTGTCCTCTCAGCCTCAGGGCCCTCAGCTGCTCCCAGAACCCCTGTGCTCCAGCCCCTACAAATCCTCTTCTTTCCTTCTTTTTTTCCTTCTTTTGTTTTTCTCTATATAATGCTTGGAAACCGGACAGATCGCAGATTAAGGGTGCTCTTCATGTTATCTCTTTAGTGGGATATTTCCCAAAGAGTGTTTTTCCCTGTTCTTCTCATCTCTTGTCACGTTCAGGGTCGTGTCATTTTTTAGTTGACAAAACACCTGTTGGATTTTGATAACGGTGCAGAATAGCGGGTTGTGTTACAACAAAACTGTTGAAACTTTAGGGACTGCTTCCTGACACTCTTCAGAAAGTGTAATTCCAGCACGGGACAGGATCTGTATTTAATTCCAAGCTTTGATGTTACGACAAGGAAGCTGCTGGAGCCACTCCTGCCTATTTTTCTCTGTTGGTCTAATGGGAACAGTGTGCAGGGGTATCCTGGGAGACTCGTTTCATTAACGTGTTCTGAGATAATCAGATGGGTGTCAGCAGACGAAGAGAAAATGGTCTTATTGCTCACTGTGATGCAATCCTTCATTGGATGATGGGCACATGAAAGAGATCATTTGAGTCTCATAGCAGCGAGATGAATGATTTCTCCTCATAATCTCTTCACTCTCACCTCATCAGAATTAGGGAGATGTCAGTCTAGATCAGTGTGTGAAACAACCTGCAACTGATTCCGCCTCGCTCAGATGTGCCAGGCAGAGTCACGAGGATGAATATGGGATCCATTAGCAGCTTCAGGGGAGCTGGGAGGCCGGATTCGACGGGGAGTTTTGCCTTCCTGTTCAATGGAACTGATGTAAATCCTAAAGATATGAAAAAAAAAAACAGGGAAAGTCATGCCTGTGTGTACCTATCAGTGCAGGCTGGGAGGGAGGAAGGACGGCTTCGTCACCCAGTGGGGACACTGAGCGTCAGGAGAATGAGGATTTGGGTCTTTGCCTGCCCAGCTCCGAACAATATCCTTTCCCTCTCTTTGTCTCAGTTTCCATGTTTACGGAATGGCGATAACAGCAGTTCTCTGGTGAAAGAATTGTGTTAATTCACTGTATTTAGAATTTATTCCTATGTTGAAAGAGGCATCAGATAATAAGTTAAAGTGCTTTAGTCCATAGAAAAGCATGTGTGGGATTTTTTTCTTCCTTTGCCCTGTTCCTTCCTCACAACTCACGTCTGTAGGTGAAAGAGGTCATAAAAATTCACATTTTGAAAGCTCAGCATTTACAGGTCATTAAAGAAAACGCTGATGTAAACGCCTAGCATTGCTAGGGTGTCCCATGCTTTAACGAATACAAGATCTCACCCCGCTTCAAGCTGCAACCCTGACTGGCAAAGGATTTATGGAAAACCCCAATGGAGCTGTTACTTAATGGCATTAAGAAAAGAGAAGGTTTGATTAAATGAAGCAAAGTTCTTCTCCCTTCAGCCTTCAGTGTTTCCTGCCATGCCATGAGTACAGGGAAAGCAGAGCAGCCAATGTAAATAGATATCATTAAAATGCATTGTTATCTGTATTGAAAATTCCAGAAGAAGTAGAGCATGAAAGGTGTGCAAAAAGCTACATTGAGAAGCTTTATCAAGAGGAACATGGAGCCTGGTTTCTAGAAATCCAGCCCAACATAGAGCCGTAGCCTGCTTTTTACCCCTTTTCTCCTGTTTTTAGTGTGAGGGGATTCTGGGGCAGGGTGGAAGGGTTGGGAACGCTGATGAAGCTCCTAAGGAATTCCCTGCCGTGTGCTGTTAATTTCATATTGCTTTTGTTGTTGGCTTCTGTTGATGCTTTAGGTGAGGTCTGTCACAAATCCTACACGCAGTTCTCCAACCTCTGCCGCCACAAGCGGATGCACGCGGACTGTCGCACCCAGATCAAATGCAAGGACTGCGGCCAGATGTTCAGCACTACCTCTTCCCTCAACAAACACCGGCGCTTCTGCGAGGGCAAGAACCATTACAACCCAGGAGGGATTTTTGCCCCTGGCCTACCCCTAACGCCCACGTCCATGATGGACAAGACCAAGCCCTCTCCAAACCTCAATCATGCCAGCCTGGGATTTAATGATTATTTCCCATCCCGCCCACACCCGGGTGGTCTTCCGTTCTCTCCTGCCCCCCCGGCGTTTCCCGCCCTCACTCCAGGATTCCCAGGGATTTTCCCACCGTCTCTATACCCCAGGCCCCCCTTGTTGCCACCCACACAACTGCTCAAAAGCCCCCTCAACCACACGCAAGACGCCAAGCTTCCGAGCCCCCTGGGGAACCCAGCCCTTCCCCTGATCTCTGCCGTGAGCAACAGCAACCAGGCTGCTTCAGGGGAGGAGAAATGTGAAAGCAGCCTGGAAAACTCCTACCTGGAGAAGCTAAAAGCCAGGAACAGTGACATGTCCGACGGCAGTGACTTTGAGGATGTCAACACAACCACAGGCACGGATCTGGACACCACTACGGGCACCGGTTCTGACCTGGACAGTGATGCGGAGAGTGACAGGGACAAAACGAAAGATAAGAGCAAACAGACTGAGAGCAAGCCAGATTTTGTCAGCAGCTCTGTGTCTGCGAGTTCCACTAACAACGCGAGTGAGATCCCGCTCTTCTATTCTCAGCATTCCTTCTTTCCTCCCCCCGAGGAGCACCTGCTCCCTACCACGGGAGCAGCCAATGACTCTATTAAAGCCATCGCCTCCATCGCAGAGAAATATTTTGGGCCTGGCTTTATGGGGATGCAGGAGAAAAAGATGGGTTCGCTCCCATATCATTCCATGTTCCCTTTTCAGTTCCTCCCTAATTTCCCCCACTCACTCTATCCTTTTACGGAGCGGACCCTCAATCACAACTTGCTGGTCAAGGCAGAACCAAAGTCACCCAGGGACCTCCACAAAGTTGGCAGCACCAGCTCCGAGTCGCCCTTTGATCTCACCACGAAGCCAAAAGAGATTAAGCCAATCTTGCCGCCACCTAAGGTCCTGCCAGCCCCAGCCTCAGGGGAAGAACAGCCACTGGATCTGAGCATTGGCAACCGCATCCGAGCCAGCCAGAACGGAGGGAGAGAGCCAAGGAAAAACCACATTTATGGGGAAAGGAAGCTAATGGCAAGTGAAGTCTTACCCAAGATTTCCCAGTCGCAACTGCCTCAGCAGCCGTCCCTGCATTACGCTAAGCCATCACCCTTTTTCATGGACCCCATCTACAGGTATTAACATACCCTGCCTTAAGTGTTTCCTCTAACGAGCTGCTGTTATAGCTGACATCAAAACTTGGAGCAGGTCGGGATGTGGGTTGTTTAGAAAAAGCAGTGATGCTCTGCTCCAGTTGGTTGTGCTCCTCTCTCCTTTGTCTCAGCGTGCTGAGTTTTCTGAATCAAAAAGGCTGAAAGGAGTGCTCATAATCAATACGGGTAAAGGACACATCCTTGTTTTGATAAAGAAGAATCTTGACCTATTTCAGGACTCTCCCATGAGCCAACGCTAAGATGGCACTTCTGCTGGGGAAATTCCAGAGGTTTGATTCGATAAGAATGCAGATTTCAGATGCCTCGGAGCTCAGGCTCTCATGGCTTGGGAATGAGTCAGGAGCCCTGGGAGCCTGGAAATGCAGCTCTCCCACTGACTGACTTGATGGCCTTTTGTGAGCCACTTCACCTTTCTTCCTCCCTACCCTCCTTTTTCTTTCTAATTCCTGTTTGTAGAGTTTTTCAGGCGTATTATTATCTGCATCTCTCACAGATATATTTCTTGCAGACTGACCTTTCTTAGGTGATAGCAGGGCTTTTCTAGTTTCCCTTGGAACTGATGGGTTTTGAGAAGGACTCAGTTCTTCGCTCATGCCTAGAATAAGCTGAACATGGAGCAGACTGGTTAAAGTTATCCAAATGCCAGTTAAACTTCCAGAAGGAATGAACCCAGAAGGAGATGTGTGGTGAGGACTTGAGTCTTTGTTGGTTTAGAGCTTTTTATAAAATCTTATTTCTAAAGGAAAACTATCTTAAGGTTTAGGGTAAGGGTGCCAGTAAGTTTGTGTATGACCCATCCGGGCACTGGTGCCGTTGAGGGTGAGCTGTGTTTGTCATGTAGCAAATACTGTTTGCTTGGGTTTTAGCAAAGTCCAGTGAAAAGAGATCTCCTGAACCAGTTTGGTTTGAATTTTGACATGGCTTTAGGCTAGGATGCTTCATAACATCCACTCTGGTCCATAGGTTTGGCCCCTGGCTTCAGGGTCTCATTGAGCAGCCAGTTCCTGGAAGGGATTGGTTTGTTCTTGTGTTATTGAGCTAACTTTGAGTGGTGAGCTGCGGGGTGAGCCTAGCCGTGACCCAGCCTGCTGGAAAGCGCTTGGATCTGTGCTGTTTTCCTAGCGTTGGAAGGACCCCCGGGCACCGCAGAGCGATTCTGTCAGTGCCGAGATGGTTCTCTTGCACGTTCGAAGGATTGCGAACAACAGCGGGCGGCGTGGGCTCCGCTGCCAGGGGGAAAGGCAGGAGGGGAGAGCAGCACCCACGTCGCCGCCTCGCCGCTGCGGGGTGGCTGATAACTGTGGGAAAAAATGATGTCAATGTCTAGGCAGGCCAAAGAACTGTCAGCTGAGCTGAGGATTAGCGAGCCCTTGTGTCTCTCGCTTTGCCAGCGCTCTCAGGGTCAGTGCTGCACCTCTCGCTTATGCGCTCGCCGTCTGCGATGGAAACGGCTACATCACAGCCCGGGACATTAATGGGACCCACCATGGTCATCTCCTCCTGGAAAAATAAGGAATGATGTAAATAGTCAAGCATTAATTTTTGTAGAAAGTACTCCTGGAGGGGAAAAAAAAAAAGAGTAAATAAATGGGATGGAAAGGGAAAAGCTTGGAGTTCACTTTGGATCGTGCCACCTCTGGGCATTCTCAGTCGGAATGCTAAAATAGCAGGGGTTGGAAAAACCATTGCCAATTAAAATAGCAGCCTCGGGAAAACTGTAAAGGTCCAGAAGACAGATAGAAGTGAAGGATGAGGGCATCATTCGTTGCATTCCAGGGGACGCGTGTAGTTTTAGTAATATATTAAAATAGAAAACCAGTGGCGGAGCTGCTTGTGAATCAGACTCCTGACGTAATGAGCCAAACAGCAGAGCTTCCAAGTCCCGGCTTTAAAAATATGGAACTATTTTGTTTCTAAACTTCTCTTTATCAGACTCTCGCACATCATTTGGCTCCTTCATTTTTCTCCCAAAGGCCACTTAAATCCCTGACATTTTCTCCTGGTGATATAATTTAATGCAGCCAGACAGCCTGAAATCTGCAGAGTTTTTAGCTCAACCTTGTTAAGGTAACGTTCTCAGGCACTGAGCTGAAAAGATCGGCTTAATCCTCCGGGTGCTGCGGGATTCAGCTCTGACGAGGACGTTTTTGCGTGTGTTGTGCTCCCGTTGCCCGACGCAGGGAGACGGCGAAGCTGCGCGAGACGCTGTCGCTTCCCTGAGGCTTAAGGTTCTGATGCCAGGGTGCAGAGGGCATTCCCTGGGTATCCGAGTGGGCTTTGGTCGCCTTCCCTGCTCAGGAGCTCTCTCTGCTTTACCTGGGTCAGGGAGAAACTTCACACGTGTTGTTTTACAGACTGATGTTTTTCTGAGAACAAAACACCCGTGCAAACACCAACCTTCCAAAGCCCGGGAATTGTGACTGCATTTCCAATCCAGTTCTTCTCTTTCCTCCTACCTAAGAAAAATTAAATGCAGATTGAGTACAGTTCTCTAAATAGCACTGCATGACTCTTCTTTTAAACTCTTTGGTAATTTGATCCACACACCAATCAGCTAAACTGCAGCAAAATAATTTGCTCTCATTTATGCTGGACTAATGTAGTTACAATTACTCTTACTATTGGGTTTCTGCTGGTTTAGCTGAGCTGGACGCTATTCCAGTCATTTAAAGATGCAGCTGCATTTATTGGAGTGACTTTCCTAACATTTGTTTTCCCACAGAGGACATTTCAGTTTCTCTTTTTGGGTGATTCCACACCATGTTTCCCAGCAAGTGGAATCTTTGGTGAAAGTAAAGCCAATATTTTCAGAAACGGGAGTCTGGCGCTAGGATCGGTTCTGCATAGCACGATGCTTTAGCCTGGAATATCTGAATGGGCTAAAGTGACAGCAGAAGAACCCGGGCTCCTAAGTCACTGCAGAAATCTCCCACCAGTTCCCAACTTTTTTAATTCTCTGCGTGTGTTTGCCAATTAAACTCAGTGCATATGATATCTCAGCTGCAGGGGATGAAATAAATATGAAACACCTAATGATTTCAGCACGCTTGGGGCTGCAAAGCCCAGCCCGGTGTTAACTCGTAAGATAAAGACCAACTCTCAAAGACATTTTTTTTCCATGCAGTGGCTGCCTGCCGCAGATTCCAAAGCTTCTCCCATTTAAACATCACTTTTGTTGTCCATGTAATTTTTTTCATGACATATCACAACAGCAGAGACTTATGAATCAGGAGAGCAAAGGCATTAGTTCTCACACAGAAAGATCAGAACATTTTCTTAGTCATCAGTCTGATGGCTAAAATAATATTGCCCAAAGGAGGAGCTCCAGTTTCATATCACTTCCAGTGCTTTTTGTGGGGCAGCATAGGTTGTAGTTTGTAGTATCCAGTAGAAGGGGAAGAAAGATGTTTCTGTTAATAGGAGAATATCCTTGTATCTAGAATTAAACAGCTCTGCAAGTGGTTTGGCTGTTTCTTTGCTGCCTGCAGCCCTGTGAGGTATGTAACCCTCTGTGTTGTTGTCCAGCAGGGTGGAGAAGCGGAAGGTGACGGACCCTGTGGGTGCCCTAAAGGAGAAGTACCTGAGACCCTCCCCGCTGCTTTTTCACCCCCAGGTAAAGGCAGAGAAGTTGTTAATGTGGTGTTGATTGAATGCCAAGAAGTCTGAGAAGGAGTTGGTACAAGCTGGGATCAGACTGCTGCTTTCCACCAGTTATTTTCAAACATTTTTAATTTCATACCTGGTTTGAGGGTGATGGTAGCTGTGCCTCGCTCTCTCTTTCACGTTAACAGAAGGACAGGGATGAGGTCTGGACAGCTCCTACGGGCTGTCAGACTCCCCTTTCACATGCCAGAGTGCCTGTAGGATTTTCCTGGTGTGGGAACACCTGGTGCAGTTGTTTGCAATGGGGCAAAGTGGAGAAAGATCCCCTAGCATCCAAGCGGTACCATTTTATACCTGCCTGGTGTTCCTTTACATCTTCCAGAAAGCCTGGAAGGGCCGGGCAGTGGAGAACCACTCAGCTCTGCCTGATCCAGGAGGGGATGACTCGCTTTGTGTAAAGTTCTGTATAGAACTTGCATTCCCTTCTTCCCGTACTGCGTTCTCATCTCTGTTCTCCTGACAGCTCATGGATATTTGCTCCCTTTGTATCTCCTTCAGGTCTGAGTCGTTGCAGAGCAATGGGAAGCGCTGCTGGACAGATTTCCCGTTTGTCAGTGGGCTGGGAATGGCAGCCTGGGCCCGTAACACAGTGTTTGAAAGGCACACCAAGACTGTTCACAAGAATCAACCCCAGTTTACAACCCCCCTTATCTTATAAACTTTCCAGCAAGCCATGTTGCTCTTTGCCTTTAGGATTCCTTGCTCCGTAAGGAGCTTCCTTGCCCAGCATCCTCTCCGGTGGGACGGTCCCCAGCTGTCCTCGGTCTCTCCTGCCGTGACCACACGCTGGGAGCTGAGCTCTGTGGTCATTATTGTGCTCTCCTTTATATTCAGAGTCATTGTTCTCCTCTGATAATGTTTCCCACCTTAGATAAATAACTTGCAGGTTTGTGAAAGCTGGATCCTGGTTGCTTTCACAGCTAAACTTAGTTCCCTCATTGTTTTGCATCAGCCTCAGAGTTTGGTTAATAACTTCCCCTGATTTTTCCTTCATACAGGCTGGATAATGGTGACAGGCTGGCCAGGAACATCCTGTGTTTGTGTGAGTTAGAATAGTGGGGGATATCTGCCTGTAAAGAATCTGATAGCAGGGAGGAGCTAGTGTGGCAAAGCAACCCAACGAGACGATGAGAAACGTCCAGACCCTGAGTAGGAGCAAGCATTGGGTGGAAGGTTGTTAACATTGTTCCTGAAATCCTGACCACGTCCTCTTCCCATGGCAATGAAAAGATGTGGAAGGTCTGGTTATCTCTAAGGGCTTATCACGCAGAATAGCCTCAAATTTACAATCACTTGAGCCTGGAACTTCCTGGTAACTAATTTTTAATAGAGTGGGTTGTTGCGTAAAGATCACTTGGTCTCAAGAGTTGCTGTTCCCATGGTGTGTAATCAATCAGTTATTTCAACTACTCATAGTGAACAAAGACAGGTCATTTGTCTCGTGAGACCCCACCTGGAGTACTGAGTCCAGTTCTGGAATCTCCAACATAAAAAGGATGTAGAACTGTTGGAACAGGTCCAGAGGAGGCCACAAAGACGATCCAGGGGCTGGAGCCCCTCTGCTATGAGGACAGGCTAAGAAAGCTGGCGCTGTTCAGCCTGGAGAAGAAAAGGCTCCAGGGAGACCTTAGAGCAGCTTCCAGTGCAGAAAGGGGCTTCAGGAAAGCTGGGGAGGGACTTTTTACAAGGACCTGCAGGGATAGGACGAGGGGGAATGGCTTTTAATTGGAAAGGGGAAGATTTAGATTAGATTTAGGAATAAATTCTTCATGTTGAGGGTGGGGAGGCCCTGGCCCAGGTTGCCCAGAGCAGGGGTGGCTGCCCCATCCCTGGAGGGGTTCAAGGCCAGGCTGGACGGGGCTTGGAGCCCCTGATCCAGTGGGAGGTGTCCCTGCCCATGGCAGGGGTGGGACTGGCTGGGCTTTGAGGTCCCTTCCACCCCAAACCATTCCACGATTCTAGGATTCTATGATTCATTCATGAACACATGAGATTTTCCTACCAGATCCCCATCCAATATTATCCTGTACTCAATTATCCTAAAGGTCTTTTCCAACCTAAATGATTCTATGAAATCATGTTTCCAGGGGCTCCCGTGTCTCTCTCCTTGTCCCAGCATCCATACACCAGGTCAATTGGAGGCAGCTTGATGAGTGCTTCACTCTGAACAGTCTGATCTCAGCCTTTTCTTCTGGGAACAACTCCCCAGCTCCCATAGAGGGCCCTGAGTGGGATATGATTAAGCCAAAAGATGTGATAAACGACTGAGCATTTGGATGATGATTTCTCTCTCAAAATGAATTGCAGGTCAATTTTATTCCTTAGCCAGGCTAACAGGACTTTCTCTGCGGCCATGGGAGTTATTTGTCTATTTTAAATGAAACTCTGGACAACATAAATAAATGGTGTAACTTTTTGATAACTTAATGGAAAACCTTTTCTCACCTGTTAAGTTTTCTTTTCTTCTCCCCTTCGTTTCTATTATAACCAGGCAATTGTTCCCTAAATAGCAAAGTGCCTTTGCCACTGGAGAGGCTGTGGCCAGTGTTTAGAATTTTAAAATAAGCCTAAGGCTATGAAGCCAGCAAACATCTCTGACTAAGTGCCTGAGGAACAGGGCACAACAAAAGATAGCTCCAGGTACTCCCGCGAAGGGCTGAGTGGCAGAGCTCTGAGAGATCCAGATAGCATTTTAACGTGATGGTTTTGTTACATGACTGGCAGCTGGGGCAGAGCTTTCGCTGTAAATGATCAAGTAACCTTTTCAAGTGGCGGGCGCTAAGTATTACTTACTATTTATCATGGGCTGGGAGCCTCCAACTAAGGGGCCGTGGATCTATTATAGAGAAATGGGTTTTACTACTCCTCTTTTTTACAGCTTATGAATGGTTGTCAGCCTTCCACAATGTATTCTTTGGTGATTAAGACAACTTTTTTTTATAGTCATACATTTTAAACAATATCTTGGCTCTCTTCCCCCCCCAGCTCGGGCCCAGTTTAATAAAGTGTAAACGTGCAAAAGGTCAGCCCTTCCTGTACAATAGAGCATCCAGTTCTGATCTATGGTTTCCTCCTGCCTTCCGCCTGCTCGCTGTCCCCTGTGCCCGCGCTCCCCTCTGGCTCCCGCTCCCCCAGTGCTCCCGTCTGTCCTGGTGAAGTCGTCTGCAGCGCGGAGGCAGCTTTATTGCTGCCTTGTTTGTTTTGTCCAGGTTTTTTGCTTGGTATCTTGAAAGAGCTCTCAAGAGTGCATAAAACTGAATGTTGGAGTTGTCAGCAGAGTCCTCCAAGCTGCCTTTCTCTCTTGGATTCGGCTTGCCTGGTTTGCTCTAGTGAAAGTAAAAGTGCTTTTCTTTAGGTGGGGTTTTTATCCTATTTTTTGCACACAGGCTGACTGTTGTCTTTCCTATTTTGCTTTCCCCTTCTCCTGTATCTCCAGGTTTTTCCCATTCTCCCTCTTTCTGGGGTGGTATTTAATGCACTGGTTTTGTGAGTACAAACTAAAGGTGGTCAGGCACCCAGAAACATTTTATTCAGCACTGGATCTCTAGGCCTGTGTGTCTGCTGCTCCCATCCAACCAGGCTCTCCGTGTGTAGGTCGTGGTCCTCCTCTCCACTCACACAGAGCATTTTGGCTGGAATTCCCTTTCACTCCAGGAATCTCAGTCATCTCCCACCCATCTTTCCATCACCTCTCCCAACTTCTGAACCTTTCTTACATATAATTAACACGTTGGCCTCTTTGTTAGGCAAACTCTCTGTGGACCCACTCCGTCCTGAGTCTGATCTTAACTCCTTCTCTTCGCCAGCTGCTCCCTCCTCACCCTCCAGCTTCACTCACGCATTCCCCCATGCTCCCTTCCACTCCATTTAGCCAGGGTTCTTCTGCCTCCTGCCCAAAACTCCTCTGTCCTCTCTAACCTGGGGCTCTTTGCCCACTTGTGGCTCACTACTGCCGTCCCCCCAACCCCCTGTGAGACCAATGGATGCTGGATGAGAAATTAAACCTTGCTTCCCAAGGCTTTGAGATTCAGAGGAGGGTTTAAGCGATGAGTTCTACATCCAGCAGCTGACCACAGTGTCTAATTTCAGTGTCTTCCCTGTGAAAGGGAAGCTAGGCATATTCTGAGGTAAATTTTAATCCGAAATGGTGAAAGTAAGCCCATGTGCATTGTAGAAGGTACACAAATGCCCAGCTTCTGAGATCAAATGCTTACTGCATGGCTTTGCTAATTGTATCTTTCCTGATTTCTCTGAGCCCGGTATGCTCCTTCTCTCTTTCCTGGCTGGATTCGGTGTCTCCATCTCACGCTCTGCAGCTCTAGCCTCTGCGAGTCAAAGCAAGTATCAGCAGTGGCCTTTGACCAAGATACTAGCTCTAAAAGACATGTTTTATGCATCAGTTATCGTTCTTCCTGTGGATTTCTATGACGTGAGGTCTTGCCTTGTCCCCGCAGATGTCAGCCATAGAAACGATGACAGAGAAACTGGAGAGCTTTGCAGCCATGAAGGCAGATACCGGCACGTCCCTGCAGCCCCTTCCGCATCATCCCTTCAACTTCCGATCGCCGCCCCCCACGCTCTCCGATCCCATCCTGCGCAAGGGCAAGGAGCGTTACACCTGCAGGTATGGGCTGGGCGCCCCGCGGGAGCAAGACCCGACCCCGGCTCGTTGGGAACGTCACCCCAGGCACCAGCACGCAGGAGAGCGGCTTCACACGGGCATCTGCCTGTGCAGGGGTGGGAGAGAAAACAAGGAGCAGCAGAATTAGAACAGAGCATTCTGATGACTAATTCTCTCTGAAATAGCTTGTTTTGTCTGGTAGAAAGTCAGCATCTTCTATTTTCTTTGTAATTTTGAATAACCTTGAGAGCAGATCTGGAGAGTCTCAAGCAAACGGAACTCTCCAAGCCAAGTTCCTCGCATGTGGTAGCAAATGCCACAGTTTGCAGTGCGATCTCAGCTGTGTCCAATCTCTGCTATGTGAAATAACGCAGTTTAAAAACTACCATGCATTAAACTGCTCATCAAACACAGTTGTATCCACAGAAATACTTAGATATCCACTGTAGCTCTAAGAGCTCATATCAGAGCAGATCACTGGGGTATAAGAACCTGTTTCTGCTGACGCAGCTTTACCTGCAGCCCCTAGAGGTTCTTGTGGTGGCTCCCACTGTGGTTTTCTTGTGTGCGGTAAGCAGGCACGTGTTTTGTTTGATGCCTCTCTTGAAGCCGTTAAGTCAACATTTGGGCCTGAAGTGGATGCTCTTACAGGGCTTTTTCTCCTTCCTGCCCTTCTCAAGGATGCAGCGTGATGGACGGTTGTTCTGTTTCTCTGATGGAAATGGGTTACACCAGTATCTCACCACTGTGAACCCCATCATTCTGGGGGGATGCCGCTCTGATAGCTCCTCCCTCAGCAGATAGAATGACTGGTGCATAAAGGGTTCTTGTGGTTTGAGGGGCAGTATCAAGCGAGGGAGGTGGATGGTAGCGGCGATGTGGTGTTTGTAAATGATGCGGCGCGGCAGGACTTCCACGCAGTGATGGTTGCTTTGCCTTTCGCTCTCTAGGTACTGTGGTAAGATCTTCCCGCGCTCAGCAAACCTGACGAGGCATCTGCGGACGCACACTGGAGAGCAGCCCTACAGGTGATGTTGTCCCCCAGAGAAAACCCCTTTCCCAACATGCTCCTCGTTCACCACTGCGTTGGTTTTTTCCCCTTTCTGTAAAGCTGCGCCAGCATCATCCCACAGTCCTGTGGCATTGCATATAATGATTCATGGGATTGTATATTATGTGTACCAGCCAAAAATAACCAGCCTTGGCAGCTTGAAGATAGACACTTCACTTATATTTAGATGTATGCTGGCAAACGAGCGCTCTGATTTGCAGTGTTGTTCAACACTCACGTTCAACATTCATCTCAAGGACGGCTGAAGGTGCTGAATGTCTCTGAAAATCAGGCTGTTTTGGAGGGCTTGCCAGCGAGTTAACTGCTGGCTCTGGCTGGAGTCTTTTTTTTTTTTCTTTTCCTAATGCGTGTCAGAGGTGCCCAGAGTGATGGATCAAAAAGCAAAGCCTTGTAGTCTGTCTGCTTTGAAATCAAAGTTAGGGAGCGCCCTACCTTAAATCCCAAAGTTTAAAAACAGCGATGAGAGGGGGAATCCACACAGTTTTGCTCGATCAGCTGAGCATTTAGCGGAGAAGGCTGAACTGCTGTTTTCTGCTGGTGATGGACGAAGTGATGTGGTATTTGTGCTTCACTTTGCGTTGTGTCTGTGCGCAGGACTCCCCAAACCCCGTCTCGCCCGTGGGGTGCTGGTCCCAGAAAGCGACTCGTGTTTGAGTGAGGGCTTTAAATCAGGATAGAACTCACAAGAAAATGCATCTAAGTGTGTGTGTATGTAGGTGTATGAAGGAGCATTTCTCATGGAAGACTGAATGAGAATTTCTTCCCCCAGAACTTTTCCTGGTGTTTTGCAGTCAAAAAACTTCGGTCAAAAACGTGCCTTGGTTGATTTCTTGTTAGAATAGGTGCAAATGTGAGCAAAACCGAGGAGTTGAGAGCTCACAGAAAATCAAGCGCTGTTTTCTCCGTGCTGCGAGTGTTTTGAGCATGGTCAAACAATACTAACAATTCAGACAGTTTCATTTTTGGTAGCTAATATTGTGGTTTTTCCATACGCAGTCATAAGTTCACAACAAAGCTAATGGGATAGTTATTATATAAGGAGAAACACAAACAGATTTCTGAGCAGCAAAAGGCCACATGGTTGAACACATCAAATTTTTATGCTCAGTTTAATTTACGGACCCGCTCTCTCCCACACTAGGATCCCTGGTACACATGGAGACAAATGTTTTTTTCATACAGAGTGATACAAAATTTTGAGTGCAGACATTAGGTAAATCAAAAATTACAAAAGCCCTCTCCAAAGCAGACATATATTTTGGACCCATTCCGATTTTTTCAGCCTCGTTACTCGATATGCCCTGAATGGATCCTGTGTGCTCGCTGCACGCCCTGGTCTGACTGAAACACTCGCTCCCGGTTATTCAGAGATTGTTAGTTCAGTTTTCTTCCAAAAAAGGAGACTTGCAACTTAACAAAGGTTAGGAAAATAAAGATTTATTTGATCTGGTCGTCTCCCAGAAAGTGGCCTGTGTGGGTTTTTTTGTAATAGAGGTTTGACTTCTGGACAATGTTGCATTATAACAGCGCTCCGGAGAGTTAGTGCTGTGTTTACAGAAGAGCTTAATTATCATTGATTTTCTTTTGCTCTCAGAGAACTGAGATTTCCAACTTTTGCAGCAACAATTGTTTTGAAAGCTTGTTTTTAAGCACTGACTTTATGCAGGTAGAAGGAGGTTGTTGACTTTTCAGTTTTTACAGATGCCTTTCTTATAATTTTCTTCTGATTGTTGAATTTTTTTTTTTTACTCTGCCAGTGTTTTATATTCATCCAAATATGAATTAAAATTTCCTCAAAGCTAATACAGATGGACCAAATGTCCAGGTGTAGATCAAGAAACAGGCAGGCCAGAAAATAAAATGCTTTATTTTTCAGTTCCTAAATGTCATTGATAAGTGATGTGTTTTTTATCAAGGACTGATACTTCCTTGGTGTCTGTTTAATTATGTATAAATTAGGAACAGCACGTGAGTAATAAGGAGCCTAATTAAATCTTTTTGTAATGGGGAAGTGCTACATGTTTTATGAAGAGTAAGAAATACCTGGTAGTGTGTTTTTTACTTTCCAAAAATCAACTGATTTTGAGACTCAAGGACAATCTGCGGTGCTATGAGATTCAACTGGCTGCTTTTCACTTTCCCACACCGAATCTAGGATTCAGCAGAATGTGTTTCAGAAGCAGTGGTACAAAGGGCCATCAGACTTCACTGTTTCTTTCTGAGAAATGCAAGATAAGTCAGGCCTGTAACATCACCTCAGTCTTACCTGGAAGCTCAAGTGTGAAAACCAGGACTTTGCTGTCGTTCTGAGCTTACCAAGCAAAATCTGGGAGTTTTTTAGCGAAGCTCCTTCTGCTTGGAGCACAGGAACATAAGGGAGTGTTGTAGTTGTGGATTTACTGCTTAGTTTTGTTTTCCTTCTCTGAAACCACGTAAACTGTATAAAACCTGGACTGGGAACAACTAAAAGCAATGTGATTCAGCAAGACGCTTGTTTTCTTCTTTCAAATGTCTGTTCCCTCCAGGATGCCATCGAATTGATTCTGGAATTACACCCGCTGCCTGTAAGGCTGCGATTCCTCCCACAAAGATGGGCTTCCTGATGGCTGCTTTGAATTTGTTGCTCTTTAATTTCCTTTTAGGTCCCCGTGTCCTGTTATCTGCATTAACCTGAAACTAAGAACTGCAGCTGACGTTTACCACATCATTTAGGGTTAACAGAGCTCATAAAAAAATCTCTTATTTCTCATTTTCTCTTTTTAAAATGCAGCCCTGCTGTCCCATTTGAAGTGTTACCAAACTCGCAGGCAGAGAGTGAGGAGCTCAGTTACTGATTCTTACCTTACCGGGGTTTGCTCTCTGTTTCTCCCCTTCCAGTTGCATCGTCCCAGGTATCTGAGTTCCCTCAGGCTCTGAGTGTTTCCTGCTGCTCCTCAGAGTCCCCGAGTTCCAGCTTTGGTTCATTCTTAGCTATCATTCACTCCCACTTTATATTTTTTTAGCCCATTCAGTTTTACATTAAACTGATAAGAAAGAAACTTTACTAGGATTTTGTCAGCGTGTTTACAAAGCAAATACCACTGCTCTTGAGTTTTATTTTTCTCCTGCCTCCGTGTTCACCTCTTCCCTGCATTTAAGCTGGTTCCTCTGTCTGGGTCATTTATTTAGATTAAAACCAGCAGAGATCCGAGTATGGACCCCCCTGGGACCACAAATAACGCAGTACATCTCCCTCATCCCACCGCTCTCAGACATTAGCCACTGCTCCTTTCAAATGCCTCTCTGGTTTCTATTTTTTTAACAAGCTCTTTATCCTTTCTCCGTCCCCTAACCTGGATCCACATAGCTCATGGTCAGAGCAAGGACTTGTCAAAAGGAACTTTTCAAAGGCTTCCTGAACATCTAAATAAATCGACATAAAGGGGGCCGGGTCCGTCTTTCTCGTGCGTGCGAGCGCTGCCTTTGAAGTGACGGGGGCTGCTGGTGTGAGTAACGCAGGCGAGACCCCGATGCCCTCGTTGTGCCACGCACAAGGCAAACAGGAATAAGAGTTTGGCTTAGACTTTCTCAGCCTTCTAAAGTGGTAGAAAAACCCGCTGAAGCCTGGAAGCTCCTGGAGGAGCAGCAGGAGCTTCATTGGTTGCTGGCAGATAAGAGGAGAATAAGAGCTGGGAATCTGTGTGTGTTTAGTTCTCAGTACATAAACTGTGCTTGCTCTCGCTGGTGTTCGAGTAACATCTTGCTTTCTGAAGTTGTTCAATTCCTGTTTCTAGAAGAAATGGAAAAGAAAAACTTTTGAAGGCTGGTTTAAAAACAGATTTTGCTTTCTTCCTAGGTTAATCACAATAAAGGCTCGTTATTTGAAATATCTTTATTCTTTTTGGTGATTTAACAGTAGGAGGTTTGGAGGTGGACATGGAACCAGTAAACATCCATTGAGAGAGTGTCTCATAAATGTATCTGCCATTTCCAAAAATAATATCAATTTATTTTCTGATAAAAATCACAGCTGTAGCACATCTGGAAATTATGCGTGTATTTCACAGCAATAGAATATTTTTACACTCACAACTCCTTCCTGCAGTTGAGCCCGGTGTGTTGGTAGGAAATAATTCTCTATCCTTAGTGTCAAGGTAAACCCAACGTCAAGCAGGCAGAAGATGGGTTCCGCACGCCCTCTCTGTGTAACAAAGGTACAGAAATGCTCCATCATCTTCACGCCCTTCAAACCAAAGCTCAGCTCGGAGGAGGTTTGCTCTGTGAGAGGAGTACAGGGCGGTTCTGCCAAAGCTCACGGGTTGTCCCATTCTTAGGAGGGTGCAGGAGCAGGTTTACGTTGTCCTCTCCGCGTGCAGGATTTGCCAAGGATTGCAGCAGGGAGAGGATTCTGCTTCTCGTGGGGTTTGGAAGTTGGGCCATGAGCAAAGCAGCTTTGTGGAGGTACAAGTGAGTCTTTACAGGGAGATTTCCAAGAGGAATGGGATTTTCTGTCGAGCTCTCCAGTGTGGCTCGAAGCTGCCCTCTGCAGTGCAGCGCTTTCTCCTCTGGAGCTGAGGGATGGAGAGAGCCTGCTTCCCAGAGCTCGGGCTTGATGGAGCCTGGATTTATTTGGGGGGAATCTGAATCCAGACAGAGGGGGGTAGCAGCTTTGAACGAGCTCCCAGCACCTCTACCGTGGGTCCTGCAGAGGTTCATTTCAAAGAGGGAACATTTCTTTGCTCAGCAGTTTCCCTAAACATACTGGCTTGGCTCCTCACATTCCACATTTTTTCATCCTAAACCAGATATTCTCCACGTCGGAGTAAATCTTGTCCTGCTTGGAACCCACGGTGTGTTTCTTGGGAGCTAATGTGCTGTAATAACAACCACAATTACCTTCAAGGGCGCCCTGCGCTGCCTGCATCTCGAGTACCACATGGAATGTCACAAATAAATCTGGAGTTTTCTGGATGTCCACATAACTGTGCCATGTAGGGACGTAGTAGCTAGTAACTATTTTATATGTTCAGCCTCCTTTCTTTCTTCTCCTTCTGTCTCCTTCTTCCTCCCTCCACGGCCACATTTCACCCACTTCCCCTACAAAACAAGAAGGGTGGAAGAAATAAATTCACCTTTCTTATTTTTATGGTGATGGGTAGAAAAGTAATTATTTTGTTTAAAATCCTTATTTGTTTGGACGGCTCACTTCTTAATTAATCCTAATCCTTTTCTTTGTGTTCCTTGAATAACAATAATATCAGATTTGTCTGGAATGATTAATGCCTTGTGCTTCCTAGGTCCTCAGCTGTGTAAAGATTTATAGACCAACATTTTCTGGTTTTCTGATAGTCAGATTTTTCTTCCTCTTTTTTTCCCCTCACGTTGCACTCCTTGGCATTCGCTTCTATTTTTCAGGTGTAAATACTGTGACAGGTCATTCAGCATTTCCTCCAACCTCCAGCGGCACGTTCGAAACATCCATAACAAGGAGAAGCCATTCAAATGTCACCTGTGTAACCGATGCTTTGGGCAGCAGACCAACTTGGACCGACATCTTAAGAAACACGAACATGAGAACGTTCCAGGTGGGATGGGGCATTACTGTGTGGTTCTCCTGGGGCGTGGGAGGGAAAAGACGCTGTGGTCTGGTCCCTCTAGTCAAGCTCTACCAAGCTCTACCAAGGGTTTTCAGCCTGAAATGCATTTCTAGGTATGTGTGAGGTTCAAGAAGATAAATAGACGTTGCCTAAAGATAAAATACAAAGGAAGACATCCCTGTGCCGAAGCCAACTGTGCGATTTCCCAGCCTGGGGAAAAACAGCTATTGAAAAGTTGTGGGCAAGCAGCTCTGCGATGGGTGGTGGTTCTCAAATTGTACGAACCATCCGTAAATGCTAACTATCACCTGTATTTCTGTCTGTAGTTTAAGTGTGGAAAACATGAGCGTCCTTTGGCAGCTTTGGTCTGAGAGATTTCTCTTAAATACTAAAGCATTAACATATAGTGAGAGGATTGCTGGGGAGTGTTCCTCCTTTATTTTTCCTGTTAATAACAGCTTTGGTGATAGCTGATTGTTTCCCCTACTCTCTTTTCTCGTTTCTCTCACCCAGTGAGCCAGCACTCCGGAGTCATCACAAACCACCTTGGGACCAGTGCCTCTTCCCCCAACTCAGAATCAGACAACCATGCACTTTTAGATGAAAAAGAAGATTCGTATTTCTCTGAAATCAGAAATTTTATTGCAAATAGTGAGATGAATCAAGCATCAACTTTAGCAGATAAAAGGTAGACAAGCAAATGCAATAATCTGGTGACATGTATTGTTAACGTGGTTGAAAGACCAGGCAGCCTCTGTCCTGCAGTGCAGATTTTAAATTCCCCAGAGAGAAATGAAACAGAAGGAAAATGCATCCAGCTTCAATTCAGAAGGTGATTTAAGTTAGGAGGGCTGAGACCAGAGCCACAAACGGTTGGAGATGTGGCTGCATCAGGTGGGAGCAACCCACGGAGCACGTGTCAGGGGAAGCTGTGCTAGGAGAAAGCAGACAGGCTGCTGCCGTCAGCTCCAGCGCCGTAGCTGGGAGAAAAAACAGTTTATTCTCTAGATAAAAGTGTGATTGTTGAACCCTCACCTTCTTCTGTGAAAGCCCGTGTTCCATCATGGGTCAGAACTGGTTAAGGGAACCGGAGTCACCTGCTCTTCTGGTCTATTTGTTTTAAATGTACCTGTATCACCAGCCTTATTTTGACAGGGTGGTATTTCCCCTGCTGCTATGCTGGTTTCACAAATACCTGTTAAATGCCAGTACTTTAAGGTTTAAATCCAAAATGTAAGAATGAGAAATCCACACGAGGATGTGATCCACGTAAAGAGCAGTAAGAGGTGTGGGATGTGCTCACATAAAATCTCTGGTGAAGGTGTCGATCTTACTTTCTGTCACTTGGTGGCATCCTGTTGGTTCCAAGTCCATAGCTGGTGTTCTCACTCCTGTTCTTTTACTGCAGTGTGAACCTGCTGGGTTTGTGAAGTCTGCTAGGGGCACGAATAGCAAAAGTGAGATGAGAGCGAATTTAGGCTGGGTGTGTGATGACACCATGAGGAAGCCTCCTCCTAGTTTCTGGAAGGGAGATTGTCAGAACACAGCAGCGCGGAGGAGGAGGAGAGCCACTTGTCCCGCAGACGTTGTATTTTAAGTGATGGAAAACTATTATTTCAATCCAGACTAGACAAAATCCTACTTTGAGAAGCATTGGGGCTATATATGCTTGATGTGTTTATGAGCCTCTAAGGTACTGGGAAGGCTGATTATTAAGTGTCTGAAATGTGTCAGGTTTCCTTCTCCTTGTTGTTGAAATAATATGTGTATGTGCATCAATATGTCTCTGTATTCATAGCTATGTATAAAACTATCAGAGTTCTGCCATGCAGTGAAAATCAATAACTTATGCATTTGGCATCTTTTCTTTTTTCCTTTTCTTACTTCTTCCTGCCCCCTTGATGAAATATTTCAGGCCAGAAATCCAGGATATCGATGGCAATTCCCAGTGTCACGGATTAGCAAATGAGAAAACAGAAGATGTGGACGATGAAGATGAGGAACTGGAAGAGGAGGATGATGACAGCCTGACAGGGAAGTCGCAGGATGAAACGGTATCGCCCACTGCAGAGCCCCGAGGAGCATTTGAGGACGAGGAAGATGAAGAGCCCACGTCTCTCACCATGAGCTTTGACCACACCCGAAGGTGAGGAGGGCCATTCCCTTTGAGAAGTCAGTTGGGGCTCAGGCTTCTGACCCCATGTCAGTGGTAGATTGTGAGCGCTGTTGTTTTATTTTTTCAAGCTATGTGTCGTGCCTTCAGCATTCACTTGAGAGATTCCATTTTCACCATGGTGGGGGACACAATAGAAGTGGACTGCAAGGAGAATCTATGATAAGGTGTATGTCCAAGCCTTGAGATGTTTCTGTCAGGAGAACAGTTAGTCCGACACAGAAATCACCATTTTCAGGGTACCACAATTCAGTAGATAAAATACTGTGTGAGGAGCGGCTGAAGTCACTGGGTCTGTTCAGCGTGGAGAAAAGGAGACTGAGGGGAAACCTCATTGCGGTCTGCAGCTTCCTCACGAGGGGAGAAGGAGGAGCAGGGGCTGATCTCTGTTCTCTGACCCTAGAGAATGGCAGGAAGAGGTTCCAGGGGAGGATTAGGTTGGACATTAGGAGAAGGTTCTTCCCCCGGAGGGTTCTGGAACACTGGAACAACTCCCAGGGAAGCACTCACAGCACTGAGCCAGACAATATTCCAGAAGCGTTTTGACATGCCCTCAGCCACATGGTGAGAATGTTGGGGTGTCCTGTGTAGGGACAGGAGTTGGACTGGACGATCCCTGTGGGCCCCTTCCAACTCAGGACATTCTATGATACTATGATCTCCAAGCAGAAGAGCAAAGTGAATTGTAGCCACACTGAATCACAAATATCACTAGCACCAACGCTTGTTTGTGCATAGTCATGCTTTCCACTTTTTCTTTGCTCCTTGCGTTTTGTGTCGTTTTCGTGTTTGTCCGTCTGTCTGTTCACGCATGTGGCTTGTGAGACCCCATGGAATGTGCATGCAGGCACTGGGTTAGAACACTCACGTCGGCTCGATGTGAATGGTGAGATGAGCTAACAAGAGGTCAACCCCTTCCCCTGGTCATTGGTACAGGTGTATTGAGGAGGACGAAGCCGGCTTGTTAGATTTGGAGCAGATGCCGAATTTTGGGAAGGGGCTGGATCTTCGCAAAGCAGCCGAGGAAGCATTTGAAGTTAAAGATGTGTTTAATTCCACCTTAGACTCTGAGACAATAAAACAGACTCTGTACAGGCAGGCTAAAAACCAGGTAGGTACATGACAGACCATTTTATCTAGCTTGCTGCCAGCACGTACAGTAGGATTAGCCAGCAGCTGCCCCTCTGTAGCTAGAGCTTATTTCCCCTTGCAGAGCAGGAGCTCTGACTGTCACGCATGAATCAATGTGAACCAGGTTGCAACTAAACTGAAATAGTGGAGAAACAGAGTGGTCACGAGATTTAGGTCACCAGATCAATTTATCATTTAGCCTGAGCTGGGAGAACACACTTGGATAGAAAGATAGAGGCATCTGTCTGTTTTTATCTGTCTGCATAAATGTTTTTATAACTATTATATATTTATACTTTGGGATGGGTCTTCAATTGGTTTATACTAAAAAACTCTGGGTTTGGCCTGCAGGAACTGAAAGTCCCTGGGTTGGATTGTAAATGTGTAACAGAAAATAAATAGTATTTGCAGCCCCTGCAGTCCAGCCAGTCCAGAGGACTCTCTCCTTTTTTCTCCTTGATTTCTAAAATCAAACCATAAAATGGAAATCTACCCTGTGAGCCAGACCAGTTGAGGCCCCCTAAGAAAACAGGTTGCCCAGAGAAACCGTGGCTGCCCCATTCCTGGGAGGTGTTCGAGATCAGGCTGGATGGGGCTCAGAGCCCCTGATCCAGTGGGAGGTGGGACTGGATGGGCTTTGAGGTCCCTTCAAACCCAAACTTCTGTGATTCTGTAGGACGCAGCATTTTCCGGGTGAGACCAATTGAAACACAAGCCACTTGCCTGACTTACGTGTGTCTTGTTACTAACATGGCAAATGTACTAACTATTTAGGAACAGCCTTCTCATTTAAAATTTGTACCACGCTGTTAGGTCTGGCCTGTGCTTGGACTGGAGGGGGGTGGATTTTTGTGTTTTTGAATCAATTTTACAGCATATGAGATACAGGACTGGTTACACTTAAATCACAAGTAACTTAAATAAAGCAAACCATCTCTTGTGCAGGAAACGTAACAGTAAAACATTAGTGTGAGCAGCACAGGGCTGTTTCGTGGCTGTCTTCAAGCCCTCTGAGATGTGTCCATGTCTGTACACTACAAAGCTGCACCTCCTCCACCTACAGCCCATGGGGGTGTGGGCTTGACACGTAGATCTGACTCTCAGCATTTCAGGAGGAGAGGCTGAAGCTGGATAACTCCTCAGCACTGTCACCCTTACAGCTGCGTTCCTGAGGGTCCTGCTGTACCGAGGGTTGCACTGGTGTCCCAGATGATGGATGGTTCTTGTCTGTTGTCCTTCACACGCTGGATGGGGCTTGGAGCCCCTGATCCAGTGGGAGGTGTCCCTGCCCAGGGCAGAGGTGGGACTGGACGGGCTTGGAGGTCCCTTCCAGTCCAACCTCTTCTATGCTAGAAAGGCACATGAGACAAGCAGCCTTGGAGAAGCAGAGCATCGAGGTCACAAAGAAGCAAGCAGATTGGTATAGAGAAAACAGAAGTCCAGATGCATTTTTCTCAGCAGATGTTTTAACCATTTCGCTGCAGCAATAAGTCTACCATAACCTACACCGACAAGAACGTCCAAGCAATGAGCGTTTCATGCCCATGTTCCTCAATACCCAGTGCAGGTTCCTACAGGCCCTGGTGAGCTGACACGCAGGAGCGAGTCAGCTGGCATGGGCATCGCTGCACCATCTCTTGAGTCCTAGCCTCACTTTGCCACTTGCTTCTTTGTAGGAATATTTTCTTTATGAAGAAAACAAAGTAATTAGCATACTGCATGTAGCTGTTTTCCCCCGAGAGCAGAGCCTAGAATGTGATGTGGGTTCATGACCAAGTGCAGAGCTGGTGCAGAATTGGTTTGGTCCTACAAAAGCCTTTCCTAACTAACCCTCGAGCTGCCTACAAACGCTGTGGCAGATCTGAGCAGTGGGAGTGCTGGGTATCATCCCAGCATGTGGACATGAGTGTAGACCTGCTGCAAAGCTCTTGGCCCAGGCCTGTGTTTCCTGCGTGGTGAGATGGTGCTGGGCCTCACGCGGTTTGTTACAGCCTGTCCTGTGCGTGTATTCACACGTGTCCTCTGCATTGCTCTTCTCTCCCGCAGGCTTATGCAATGATGCTGTCCCTGTCTGAGAATGCTCCCCTCCACACGTCCTCCCAGAACTCTCTGGGTGCTTGGTTGGACATGGCAGGAGCAGCTTCAGAGTCGGGGACCTTCAACCCCATCAACCACCTCTGAGAGGTCACCAAGGCACTGGCCACAGTCCAAGCGAGGAGGCGGTGGTGCTGCAGTTATCCTAGCAAAAATCCTAGCAAGCAGAAGACGGATGAGAGGGCCTCAGGGAGTCGTCTGGACTTTTGGCTGAGAAGGAAACCTGTCGCATCCGACCTACAAGCCCTGCGTTTTTATCTCTCCAGAGTTTTCATCTCTAATTTATCAGAACGAACCTCTCCAAACCCTGATGTAGCCCTAGGATTTCACAGTCTATAGGAATAGCATGAGCAAGACACGAATTGCAAACGTGCAATCAGATGTTGCCCCTCACCTTACCGAACAGTATCACTGAGCCCGTGACGCCTGCGTGTAATGAAAGCTTGAAACCATCTGGTAGCGTTTCCTTTCAATTCAGCTCAATAGTGAAGTAAGAAGGAAAGAGAAGCTGGGGATGACCTATCCCTGGTGCAATTCTGACACGGCCACTGGAGTTCTACCAGGGAAGGGTAAATTCAACCCATTTAATTGACCCCTCCAAAGAATTTGAAGTCCTGTGCTCCCACGTCCTACCCTTTGTTCCCACCAGAGCGCACGGGCACAGGGCAGAGCTTCCCCGACATGAGCCATGCTGCCTGCAATCATGCCTTTACACCACATACAGGGTCCCTGTTGAGCAATCCTCACCTCGGAGCATTGCGGAGGTTGGGGTTATCCATGCGTCATGCGAATTTGTGGTTCAGAGTCATCTGCTGTGCCCTGAGTGCCCTCTGGCTGCGTCTGCACTGCCCGGTTCAGAGTGTTTTCCATCTCTGCTCGTGCCTGCGCCTGGACTCGAAGCATCCCGAGCGTTTTGGGAGAAGCCCAGCTCAGCGGTTCTGCTGGGGGGTTGGTGGCTCTCTGCCCTGCGTGCCTCACCACCGACCTGCTGGAAGCTTGGGCTTTCCCAGTCGGAGAGGTCCCGGGGTGAACCTTGGAGAGGTGTAGCTGGATGTGGACGCGGGGATGAGTCTCACCTTGAGAAGGGAGATTCAGGCACATCTGATTTCTCTCGCAGGGGTTTTTAGAGTGGCATCCTTTCCGTGCTGATGGTATCTGGGAATTGTGACAGAGATTTCTGACTGGTGCCATTGTTTCATTATTCTAGGTGGTTGCTGGTCATTGCACGATGCTATTTGGCCTACAATTTTAAGCATGAAAATTAAAATTTCCTTGCTTCAGCAACCTCAGGGGTGCAGCCCACAGCGCACAGCTAAGAATTGAATTGCCTCTCTGACTCTAAAATTACTCACAGATATTTTATGAGTGATTTTAAATTGCTTCAAAGTCTCATCTTCCTTACTGATCCTTAACAGCCCCCAGAAATATTGCAATGTTTGTGCTGTTCTGTGGTCCGATTACAGTCTGCTGGGATTTTGCAGGTCCAGAATAGTTGGGAGCGCAGTTAGACCTTGCAAAAGATACTGTTGGCTACACAGATAAAGTTTAGGTTGTGGGTCCTGAGGATTTTCTAATTGCAGCAGGTAAAAATTAGAAAAGCTGAGGGCTGGGCTGCTGCTACTGTGGAGTGAGAGCACGTCCCTCTGCGTCTCACCCACTACCGTCTGCACCAGCAGCCTGGCTATGTAAGGAGGGCATCCAAAGCCAGGGAAGTCAAGAAGAGCTTTACCCATTAATTTCAGCGTATTTTAGTGTTGGAGGTGCTTCGAGTGCGTATTGGATCAGGTCACAACCTCCTGCAGAGCTGGGTCCCTGGCCAGTGTTGGAGATGCCACCTGCAGTGGTCAGTGTATCCGCCTGTGAATACCTGACACGCGTAGCCTCTCCACCTGCTTGGTGTAGAAAAGAGCAGCCTGAGGCGTCTGTGCCAGTGCAGTCAGAGAAACACCACGGTGAAGCCTCATTCCAGCAGGCTAAAGCGAAGGAAACAGCTAATTAAATAAAGCAGAGGTTGTGTTAGGGACAGGGACGGCACCTTTGCAAATTGCTCTCTGCATCCAAGAGCACACGCAAGGCTGTTTTGAGATAGCTCAGATTGTCCAAGGAGGAAAGCATGTAGGGTGGCTTTGGTACAGGAGGAACAGAAGGTAAATGAGCAGCATCAGCCTGTTTTCCAAGACAATTTATTCATCCTTTTTGGTTTTCCACAATGCCCTGTGAAAGTGCCCAAGGCTCTGAGACCAACAGTCAGCGTAACCCGAACTGCTTCAGATATTTGCACAAAGCTCATGGGTAAATAGATCCCGAGAGCTGACAATGTCAAAAGAAACCAGGCTCTAAGAAGGATGGGATGTCCCCGTCCCAGCACATCTGCCTCTGCCGCTGCTGCAGTTCAGCCCTGCCAGGCGCTTGGCCTTTAAATTATTCCTACAGGGGCCAACTGAAAATAATAAAAGAATTGTTTCTTTTCCTGATGGAATTTATTTTAATCTGTATATAACTTGTAATTTTTTGCTAATTCTTTTCTTATTTTATTTCTTCCTTAACAGTATTTTTTGCATTAGATACCATTCTTGTGAAGAAATAATGTTAATATAAGTCTGTAGTGAAGGACCAAAATTGTGTAATTAAGGTTGTGTGATTGGTAACCAGGGAGTAGGAAGATG
This sequence comes from Clamator glandarius, assembly GCA_033459285.1. Lineage (NCBI taxonomy): Eukaryota > Metazoa > Chordata > Aves > Cuculiformes > Cuculidae > Clamator > Clamator glandarius. The sequence goes on along the minus strand of JAUNZM010000452.1, from coordinate 1,022,601 downwards.
TTGTCCATGTGCCAAATGACCCTGCCCGACCCTGCCAGTCTTGCTACCGACTCTCCAGACAATCATATGTTTTGTTACATTTGCCTTTAAGTGACCATTGCACCAGGCGCAGGTTCCTATTTCTTTCCTTGGCCGGGTGGGAAGTGCCCGCAGCCTCAACCAGCGAGCGAGCGGCCCCTCGCTGGGGCCAGACGAAGACCTGGGAGCTGGTGGGTGCAGCCGGGGAGCCCGAAAGCGATGCCACCATGCCCGCAAGCGATGCCACCACGCTGCACATCCCACCGGCAGCCCCAGAGGGACAGAGGAGCAGAGCTGGGGGATGCATCGTCTTCCCTGGGTGGGAGCAGCCAAGAGAGCCAAGGGGATGCGAGCTGGCAGAGATGCAGCAGCGTTGGATCGGTGGTGGACTCGCTCTTGGCATCAGCAGGGTCGCACGCCCGTGCCCTGCCCTGGTGAAGCCTCCGTCCTGCGAGCCCTGACCTGCAGGCAGCTGCCTCGCCGCCCAGCGCACACAGAGACTCGTCCAGCGAGCGCACCGGGGCCAGGGGCTCATCGCTGCCAGCACAACCCGGAGGAGCACTCGTCCTGGTGGGACCAGCCAGCCCTGTGGGTTCCCAGGTCCTGCTCTGAGAGAGCACGGAAACAGCCTGGAATCAAGCATCGAGGGAGATGGATCCTGTCCTGCCACAGCATCAGAGCCTGAGCTGAGCTCTGTGGCTCCTGGCAGCTGCTGGGACCAAACCACCCATCTGAGCAACAAACCGCAGCGCCGCTCACCTTGTTGGAACAAGACCTGTGGGTGATAGTAAGTGTTAGCGTGCTCTGACCCGATGCTGTGCTCACCGTTGATGCCATCTTTGAAGAGCTCAGCATCACGCTCCTCGGCACGAGCACCTGCCGGAGCAGCAGTGAGACGGGCTCCGAGGTGTGAGCCAAGCACTGAGAAATGCAGATGTTCCTGTGGGGGTTGATTTGGGGCGCTCGTGGTCTTCCCTTCAGCGTCTCATCCCTCCTGCCCCTCCTGTTGTTTGTCGGCAGCTCTAACCCGCCTGAGCTCACACAGGGCTCCGCGTGTGACGCGGTGCTGGCCAGGGTTGGGGGGTACAATCCACCCAGGGATTAAGGACATGAAAAAGAGAGGTTTTAAAATCATGAAATGATTTTTTTTCTTTTCATATTCCCTAATCCAGTTTTCTTCCCGTTCTCTCTAGCTAGCATCTCTGTTGTCGGACCTCCCGACTCCTCTAATTTAGCACTGATTACAAGTTTTAATTTTCTCCGCAGGTAAATAAACAGAAAGCCTCACTGAATCGCTATTTATCTTATAGCTTTCATTCAATTGCACTTAAAAAGCGTTGCAGCTCATAGCATATTTTTAGGTTTTGATTTGCTGTTTGTAGACAAAAGCAACCCCTTGATTTGAAGGATGTTTCCCCAGAGGCATGTGTGTTGGGGAAGGTTCAGCCACCGGAGCAGCCCTTGCTTCCCGGTGGGGTCCCTTTGGCTTGGATGAGGCACGGAGCTGTCATGCTCGAGGCCAGGTGACAGTGACACGTTGCTCTCGGAGTCGGGATGCTGGCGCGATGCAGCAAGGTGTGGGTTGCGGTGACCGGCACATGGCCCTACCATCTGCTGGGAAGCCAGGGCACCACTCAAGGCAGGATTTAAACCAAGAATCTTTGTGTAGGATCTCTCTGTTTAAAGTATTTTTACATCTCATAGCCGTATTGCCACAACAGCGAGGAGGTGGGAACAGGAGAAGCCCTGTGAATGTTTTGTATACCTGGATAAGGTTGACTGCTCTGGGCTGCTGAAGCGAAGCTGCACCCAGAAGGGTCCTCGCATCCCCCCAGTGCAGCTTTGCCCACAGATGGATCTTTCTGCCCAAGCTGGTTCTGGGGGAGGAATCGGGACTGAGGTCTGTGTGTTCCCTCCTCTCCCCTGGCTGGGGTTTTGCTGCGGCTGGTGCAGACGGTGGCAGGTTCTCCCGCAGGGCGTGCCGGGCACGCGTGGGCAGGGGAGAGGAGGGAGCACACAGACCTCAGTCCTGATTCCTCCCCCAGAACTAGCTCTGGGTGCTCGTCTTTAGAACGCAGCTCCTGGCAGCGGAACCCTGCTCGGCTGGAGCAGCGAAGCCAAACCACACGGGGCCCAACGGCAGGACAAGCAGCCAGGTTCACTCAGCTGCATTCCAGGACAAAACACAGCGCTTGGTTTCTGTTTTGCTTAAACCAGACTAGTGGCAGCTTTTGCTTTCTCCCTAATCAGCACTTAGAATTTCTCTTGAAAACGGCTTCTTTTCCACTTCATACGAAGCGTTTCGAAAAGCACTTGCACATGACGCGAACGTGTTTAGACTCTAAGCATCAAAGCACTGGATGGTGAGCCCCCTCCCCTCCGCCGCCTTCGATCTACTGACTTACATTCGAGTTTTACGTGCTGTATTGTGTGTGTGTGTGTGTGGCGGGGAAGGGGGAGAGCACCACGGGGTAGGACCCTGCCCGATGGAAACGGGGCAGGGAGCAACGCAGCGCGCTCGGCAAAACCCTCCGCTCCTCAGCGACGGTCAGTAGTGGTTTCACAAAGCCATGAACCTTTTTCTATGTAGTGTTGAGTGATACTGTGATTAAAACGTTATTGAATGATTCCAAGGTTCTTTTTCTCTGTCCTTAACTCTTGTTACCACTTCAGAAAAAAAAAATAAAAAAAAAAGAATGAAAAAGAAAAAAAAAATAAGGCAGCTTTGATTTCCAAATGTGCAATTCACACGTGAACAAAGTAATTCTGAACGTCAGCCTCAATGTATTCTACATTCTCGTTGCTCTCTTTGGAGCAAGAGACGTTTTGCCCTGATGTCATTTCCAGCCTGCAGAAGATGTAATTTAAAACATATATATATAGTGCTTGCAAGAATCATAAATCTGTGCATCCTATGTCATTCCTTTTCCCATTGTTACAATACAGATATGATTTAGGGTTCGGTTGTGTTTGGTTTTTTTTTTTCCTTTAGAACTGTATAGTGTTTTTTTAAATCAATTGTAAATGTCTGGTTTTCATATAATGTTTAAAAAACATTGAGAAAGAGGATGGTGCTTGTTCCATATCATTCTTGATTGTATATTGCTTCTGTTATGTTTATAAGTAAACTGTGCATGACTTGTGTTTAGCAGTCATTATGGTGTCTGTTTGTGAAATTTTTATTAAAAAGAAACAAATTCCGTAGATGCACTTATTGTATATGTGACTAGATTGTGCGTCCGGGGCTAGAAGCCTCCAACTGCCGAGGAAGAGAAAAAAGAAAAAAAAAGAAGTGTTGGCAGTTATTAATTAATATGAAATCGCTTTGTTTGGGAGCATAATGAAATAAAAAGATATGAAGTGTAGAAAATAATGAAGAAAAAGCGATTTTACAAATTTCATTTTGATGCTTGTGATAAAAGACAAATGTACTTGTGTAGAGAAATTCCTTTAAAATAATGAATAGAAAAAGCTGATTTTGAGGTTAATGCTGTAGAATAGGAATGTATACCAAATGTAATCTTTCCAATGCTACAATGAATTTATACATGAGATTGATATGCAATAAACCTGTGTGCTTTTATAAGCGATGGTCCCGTGGGCTTTCTTTCTTGAGACGATGCCAGGAAGCGTGGCTGCAGAAGGAACAAAGGTAAACGAGTGGCACATAGCAGCGTGTTTGGATGGGTTCCTCCTCCTCACTTCACCAACAGGTCGGTCGAGAAGGAACAGCATGGAAAGCCCAGGAATTGAAGGGAATGGAATGGGAATAGGGGCTCAGACAGGGGCGTTTGGAGGGGGTTTGGTAGGAAGAACCAGTCTGACAGAAAATTAGAATTTGACGTTCTTACAGTCAGCAAAAATAGCAACTTTTGCTTCTCCTCTTTCCAAGCACCTTGGTCAGGTACAGAAGGAAGCCAGTCCTCACCGTCCCTGGGGCTCGCCCAGCAGCGTGTCCTCTCGGAGAGCAGCAAGTACCCCCCTAACCTTTGGCTTTTCAGAAGGAGCTGACGTCCAGGGAGGCGGGGGCCGAGGCAGCCCCCAGGCAGTCGCCTTCTCACGAGACACCTACACCGCGACAGACCCAGAGCCAGCAGAACAGTGCCTGGAATGCAATAACACGGCAAAATGCTAACAAGCCTCACCGCCTCTGCCTGAACAGCCATCTGATATTTGATGTGCTTGGTTTGTAATGCTTAAAAACAGCTTCAGAAAAATTAGCTCATGGGGCACCTCTCCTTGCTGCCGAGGTCTGGAAGGAGCAGGCGGTGCTATGGAGCCGTGCCTGCATCCCGCTGAGTGGATGCATCGTTCTCAGGGAAGGGCGAGAACATTCTGGGGTGGGGGAAACAGGTTAGGACAAAGAATTGGTGGGCTTTCTAAAAATGTCAGGAATATTTCCTTTCACATGCGAGCTGAGAGTCAGCGACCGCTCTAGTGATCACTAGAGGACAGATGTTTCAGCAGGGGCTCTGGGAGTAAAAATGACTTGAAAGCAAGGTCTTTGGACTAACAACACGCATTACAAAACCGATGAATGGTTTCCACTTCAAGAAGTCATTCATTGTGATCAAATGATGGTATCCTACATACGGCATAATAGCTCTTCCCTGGTGTTTGCCAAGGAAGGGTTTCAGTCTCTGCTGAACTCTTGAGTAGAAACCTGTGCTTCTCTGCGACGCTGGCAACCTTTCTCCTTATTAGACCCAGAGGGAAATGAAAAAAAAAAAAATCTATCGGATGAGAAAGCTCTGATAATGGAGTGATTGTCAGGCAGGCCTTGGAGTCTTTTGAGAGAATATTGCTGACAAGTGGACTTTGTCATCCAGAAAGCACTTGAGATTCACCATAAACGAGCGAGAAAAAGGCTCCATTTGTAGGAAGGGGGAAAATCAGAGCAGGGGGCAAAAGAGAAGGTCAGGAAAGAGTCTGTTCCCAGTAAACACACAGAGCCTGCTGAGCCTGGCCTTGCTGAGCAGCTGCAGAACTGAGCGGCTGTCAGCAGCCTGAGCTCTGGATCCTCTTGCGCCAGCAGCTGCACCTCCCAACAGAGGGTGTTTGGTACCAAAGCACCACAGACCGGTGCCTCACAGACCTGGAGGGTGATCTTGTTTCACCATGGAAGTCGCAAGGTGCTCCAACAGCCTGCTGGACATAACACTGTCTGGTACTGGTCAGGCCCTGAGGAAAGTCACAGGTGTGGTCATTTAATAAAATCATGGGATGGTTTGGGCTGGAAGGGACCTCAAAACCCACCCAGTCCCACCCCTGCCCTGGGCAGGGACACCTCCCACTGGATCAGGGGCTCCAAGCCCCATCCAGCCTGGCCTTGAACCCCTCTAGGGATGGGGCAGCCACCTCTGCTCTGGGCAGCCTGTTCCAGGGCCTCCTCACCTCACAGGAAAACATTTCTCCCAGAAATCTCATCTCAATCTCCCCTCTTGCAGCTCAAAACCATTTCACCTCACCCTCTCCCTGCGCTCCCTAATCCAGGGCCCCTCCCCAGCTGTCCTGGAGCCCCTTTCACTACTGGAACCCAGCTTTTCCCCCTTTAAACGATGGGAGGGTGACCCCTTATTACCCTACAGCCTTCAATGACTGCCCTGCCCTCCTTCCCAGACGTTTCTCCCTATTCCCCCCTCACCCCTCCCCATTCCCATTCCCACCCCAGCTCCTCTCCCTTCCCTGCCTTTTCTCCCCCATTTCCAGCGCTGTTACCACCCGGTTCTCCTGCCCCGGCTCCTCCCCATCTTCTCCCCAGTTTCTGTGCGGTTTCTCCCCCTTCCCAGCCCAGTTTCTCTCCGTTCTCAGCCCCTGCTACTGCCCGGTTCTTCTGCCTCACTTTCTCCTCAACCTTTTCCCCGTTTCTGCTCGGCTTCCAGCTGCGTTCCCAGCTCTCCTGTTACCCGGTTTCTCCCTATTCCCAGCCCCCCTCCTGCTCCGGTTCCAGTCTCGGTTCCCCTGCTGTTTCTCCCCATTTCCCCCTGTTCTCTGTCCCCACTCCGGCCCCGATTCCTCCCTGTTCCCTGACGGGCCCCCCCGTTTCTCTCCGGCCCCGATTCCTCCCTGTTCCCTGACGGGTCCCCCCGTTTCTCTCCGGCCCCGATTCCTCCCTGTTCCCTGACGGGTCCCCCCGTTTCTCTCCGGCCCCGATTCCTCCCTGTTCCCTGACGGGCCCCCCCGTTTCTCTCCAGCCCCGGTTCCTCCCTGTTCCCTGACGGGCCCCCCCGTTTCTCTCCAGCCCCGATTCCTCCCTGTTCCCTGACGGGCCCCCCCGTTTCTCTCCAGCCCCGGTTCCTCCCTGTTCCCTGACGGGCCCCCCCGTTTCTCTCCAGCCCCGGTTCCTCCCTGTTCCCTGACGGGCCCCCCCGTTTCTCTCCAGCCCGTCTCTCCCCCATCTCAGTCTCTCTGGTCCCGCCTCCCTCTCCCCTTTCTCCCGGCCCGGCCCCTCCCCGTTCCGCTCCCATTTCTCCCCGCTCCCTTCCCCTCCCTCGTCCCTTTCCCTCACCTTCTCCCGGTGCTTCTCCCCGTGTCCCTCCCGGCCCCGGGGGCTCCGCGCGGCGAGCAGCGGGTGAGGCGCTTCCCGGGGCCGCGGGGCCGGAGGGAGAAGCGGGGCCGGGGCGGCTCCGGGGCCGCGAACCCCCCTGCGCTGCTCCCCGGGGCTCGGCTCTGCCCGGGGGCTCCGCGGGGCTGGGCCCGGGACGGGGGGCGGCGTGAGGCACCCCGGGAGAGGCCGGAGCTCCCTCGGGGTCCCTCGGGCCCGGCGCGGGTGCCCTGGGGTAGGGGCAGCAGCTGCGCCTGTTTGAGGAGCTCTCTGAGCTGCTAAAGAAGCTGTGAGCGGCTAATTCTGCAGCAAGGGGGTGTCCTGGGGCTCTCCAGCCCTGGCTGGGGCGCGGGTCCCCGTCCAGGCTCGGTGTGATGCCTGTGGAGGGGCACTAGGTAGGGGCCCCAGGCTCGGTGGGGTGAGAGGGGTGGGGCTGAGCAAAGCCCCTGAGGTGCCTCCTGCGTGCCCTGCCTGCTCCCTGGCGCTCAGCTGCCTCCCTCACAGCTCTGCCCAGAGCTGCCTGTGGGGTTCAGGAGCCTCCAGCCTGTCCCCTGTGCAGCCTGAGCGAGGAGAAGGGCTACGAAGAGTGTTGTGAAGCCTGGCTGTGTGGGCTCTGCCTGCGTACAGCGCTCTGGGAAAGGGGAGGTGGTTCCTGTGCTGTCCTGATGCTCCCCACTAAGCATAAATTCCCTCTGCCTTGCTAAGAGAAGGTTTTCAGCTATTTGTCTGTCTGTCTTACGCAGCTTTCCTGGTCACCTGTGCCGCCCTCATGTCCCACAGTCCCAATGGCAGCAGCGTGGACGATGAGGCCTGTCTCCTGGAGTACCGATGCCACCCGGTGCGGCCGGAGCCTCCCAGTCCGACCTCTTTCCCTGGGAAGCGCAGCTCTGCCACAGTGCCTGATGCCACCTCGCGCTCCCCGCTGGGCTCTCCCACCTCGGCCGAGCCTCGCCGCATCGTCCTCAGCACGGACAGTCCGGCTGCACTGAAGCTGGGGACTCAGCAGCTGATCCCCAAGGGCTTGGCTGTCTCCACCAAGACCAAGAACACCCCCTCCCGGCACCAGAGCTTCGGGGCAGCGGGGTTGAGCCGGGAGCCCCTGAGTCCAGACCCAAAGCAGGCGTCCGTTCCCAGCTTCTTAGTGGAGATGGAGGATGAGGATGGGGGACCCCTCAAGCGCAACCTGAGGAACATGTCTTACCGTGCAGCTATGAAGGGCCAGGACATGGAGCTGGAGCCTGTGAGCACTGTCCCGTCCCTGAAACCCGTGTCGGAGGATGGCAGCGCCCTACCTACCCGCAGCCCTGGCAGGAACAAGGTGGGTTTGGCACCTGTTGTTACCTGATCGTCCTCAGGCTGGGAAGCCCCTACTTTGTGGTGCCTGTATTTGAGCCTGGGGACACGACCTCTGCCTTGGGAAAGCCTGCATGTCCCCAGCAAGTATGGAAATAGCTGCCATGGCTTTTGTGGGGAGTGTGACCGGCTGCTCCAGGGCTCCTGCTTGTCGTCAGGCGGCTTGGGCATGTTTGCAGGGTGGGGTTGGCCGGGTGTGTGGCTCCGAGTTGTACACAAACATGGGAGAAGCAGGGCAGGGGAAAAGGAGGAGTGAGCACAGGCAAAGTCCAGGCATGAGACAGATAGATGTGAAAAGCAGCAGCGTTAACTATGGAATGGCTTAGATCGTGGCCCCGATAATGCAAGGTGAAAGCTGAGTCACTTCAGGAAGGCAAACAAAAGCTGAGACAGGAACCAGGCTGAAAGAACAGGGTGGTGTTTGCTGACAGTTGTCCTGTGGGCAAAATCTCCCCTTTCCCAAAGGAGCAAAATGCTTTCCTGGGCCACAGGAATGGAGTAGTCACAGCGTGTTCTCCTCACCTTGCAGAGAACCTTTGGGCGGCGGCGAGTGCAGAAGCGTGGTGGCTCATTCAAGGACCGTGAGTGCTGCCTTCCCTCTTCCTGAGCTCCACATTCCCCTCTGCCTTGCAGTTGGGTGTTTCTCAGCAAAGCAAATCCCTGGAATCCCTTTGCCACATGTGCTGCTGCTCATCCCTGGCCTGGGGCCATTCCTTCTGCTTCCCTTTTCCCCCATCCCCCAGCAAACAGCAGGAGTGTTCCCAGCTTTGCTCGCTTTAGGCAAACACAGATGAGCTGTGCACTGGTTCTGGGAACCTGTTGGGAGTGGGAGCTGCAGCTTATTTGTTGCTGTGCAAAGTCCAGCCTTAGGGAGGTGCCAGCTTGTCGATGAGCATGGCAGGGCTGATGGGGTGAGGCGGTGGTGGCGAGGGAAGCATGAGCCACAGATGGGAGAGGCTTTGCTGATCTCTTGTCTTTTGCAGAGCCTCGGCTGTACCAGGAAATCCGTGAGAGAGGGCTGAACTCCGTCAGCCACGAGTCGGATGAGGATCTGCTGGAGGAATCCATCCCTGAAGAGCCATCCCCTCTTGATTCCTCTATTGTGGTGCGGAGCTATCGCCCGGCACAAGTGACCTGGAGCCAGCTCCCAGAGGTAGGGGCAGCAGCCACAGCTGCGGGTGCTTGAGGAGCTCTCTGAGCTGCCAAACAATCTATTAGCCCCTGCTAATCCTGGCTCCCACCCACAGGTGCTGGAAGCAGGCATCCTGCAGAAGATATGCCCTGAAGAGCGTAAACGGCAGGAGGTGAGGAGCCTCAGGTGTGCCTGGGAGCACGGGGTAAATGCAGGAGGTTTGTGGGGCTGCTGCTTCCAGCAGCTCTGGGGCTGGGCAGCGCTGGGAGGACTCACCCGCATGTCTGGGGTGGGAAGATGGATGCTGCTGGGAAATAGCCACTGGAGGGGAAAGCATCTTGGTCCTGTGGCTTATTAATAAATGAAAGACCTAAAACTTGCTAAAGGAATTGGTGTAGGCCAGGCAGTTGGTGAGATGATACAGGGACTGCTGTGCTGTTGAGCAAAGTCGTTTCCAGTGGCTTTGTGCCAATCCAACATAAATAAGATATAGTAAATTTTAATTCAAGGCCTTGTTCAATCAGTAATAATCCAGTTCATACTGTTATATCTTCACTGCCTGTCTGTTTCAGGCAATGTTTGAGATCATCACTTCTGAGTACTCCTACCTGCACAGCCTGAGCGTCCTGGTGTGCCACTTCATGAAGTCGGAGGAGCTGAAGGAGACCATGACTCAGATGGAGCACCACCACCTCTTCTCCAACATCAGCGACGTCCTGATGGTCAGCACCAGGCAAGTGAGGCTGTTGATGTGGGGCTGGGACCAGGAGGAGAGACTCTGGAGCTGTGGTTCAGCACCCTGGCTCTGACACAGCCAAAAGCACGAGGTGGCAAGGTAGGGGCATGGGGAGGCTGAGCAGCTGCTTTTTCTTGTGGGTTGGGGATTGCCTGGTGAGGAAACTGCCTGTAAAAAGCCAGCGTCAGTGTGGCCTTTGATTCGTGTGTGGGGAGCAAAGGCCTTGGGAGCTGTGTCTGTGTGGGAAAGCAGCGAGAGGACTGTGCAGGCAGGGCTGCGGCAGCCTGGGAACTGCTGCGGGGGTGTTGAGGGCTTGTGGCTTCCCACAGCCGGGCAGAAACCACCCCAGTGGGGCAGAAAGGAATCTTGCGGAAGCGGAGGAGGAATCTTGAGTGGGAACAGAGGAAGTCTGGGGAGCTCGAGAGCTGCATTCCCTACCTCTGAGGTGGAGGCGTGTGTCTCTGAGCTATGCTGAGCTGACTCCATGGAGGAAGGGGTCCAAGGCGTTTTCTCCTCTGGGATAGGTCAGAGAAAGGTGGAGCGGAAGCAGTGTTAAACATTTGGTTGCTTTTTTCCTCTCCTTAGATTCTTTGAAGACCTAGAGAAGCGCCACCAGGAGAATGTCCTAATTCCTGACATCAGTGACATAGTGGAGGAGCACGCCTCCCACCACTTCAGTCCCTACGTCAGCTACTGCTCCAACGAAGTCTACCAGCAGAGGACCCTTCAGAAGCTGCTGTGAGTACTGCTGTGAGCTCAGGCTTGCAAAGGAATTGTTGTGTCCTTTTCCCTAAGCAAGGTTCTCTTCTTTCTGAGCAGAGTTCACCTCCTAGACTTCACTGTATCTGTGTTGGGTGATTAGGATGTGATGTGTGCTGTTCTGCCAGAAAGTGAAGGACAGGGAGAAGCAGGGATAGCGCTTCCCGTGCTGCAGTCAGAAGGGACTTGCCAAGGCTTTTAACACACATGGATGTGCTAGGGATGTGTATGGATGCTGGTCATCTCTAGGTCATAGTGGTTGTACAGGTCAAGGTTGTGCCTGCTGTTGGCTTTACCCACGTTTTGGTGGACTGAGCATCTCTAGGTGTTTTTCCATCACCTGCTAACACATCAGACCCTCTCTTGCTCCAGCTTGTGTGCTTGGAGCTGAGCAGGCTGCCATGGGGCACCAGCGACAGATCCTTTGCTGCCCTGCATAAGGGCATGGAAAGCTGCTGGGAAGTCTTGAACTGCAGAAGAGAGTTAATGGAGTTCTCTTGTCCTGTTCCAGAACAACAAACTCCTTATTTAAAGAGACCTTGAAACAAATTGAAAGGAAACCAGAATGTGGAGGCCTGCCAATGATATCATTTCTCATTCTCCCTATGCAGAGAGTAACACGGCTTCCTTTGCTGTTGGATGTAAGTAAGTGGAATGGTGGCATCACTTGGCACTTTCCAGGAGGTGACTGTGTTAGACCCTTCTCTGGTTTGCACAGCTCAGGTCAGCCTTCTGCTTGGACTCCATCCCTCTGGAGCTGAGGCTGGGATGCCAGAACCTGTATTCAGGATTTTGATCCAGAGCAATTTGCTTCTTGTGGGTGTCAGATGTTCAGTTTAAAGCTTTGGAGATAACTCTTTGCATCCTAGTGCCATCCACCTGAGGGACTCGAGGTTCTTCTGTGCCCCAGGCTGTGCCTGGATACCCAGGGTGGGGTGGCACGAGTGTCCTGTTTTGTTCATGGTCAGGTGGCCTAGGAAGAGAGAGCAGGTCTTGCACAAGCTCCATTGAAATCCAAGACTTCTGGAACTTCTGGACCCAGGTGCCCTACACAGCAAAACTGCTGCATGTGGGATTTCTAGGAATACGTCTTGGTCTATAAGGAGCTATAGGATGTCGGCTGCATGGGGTGACAGGGATACTTAGGCCACATCTGATGTGGAAGCCCCAGCAGAGACCAGTTTCACAGCTATAGCACTGTTAAACCTTGCTTTGAAGGCAGTCCTGCTGCCAGGCTGACTGTGGGGAAGGGCTCAGGCACGTGTTATGTCCTGGAATCCTAGGGCAGCGGTTGGTGTGGAGTTCTCTGTCTTGCAATGTCACTGAAGTATATTATCTTGAAATTCTAGACTGTCTGTCAAAAAACAAAAGCATGCACTGCAGCGTATGGAGCTGCCACCAGAGCTCTGAAAGCCATCAGCAAGGTGAGGCCCGGCTGCCAGCTCTCCACCTTTAGTCCTTCCAGTGCTGTCACTCTGCCACCCGAGCCTCTCAGTCCTCCTCCCTACATGGGTTCACTTGAGATTTCTCTGCTCCAAATTAGCTATTGGATCTACACATCTTCTCCCTTGCTCACCTTTTTAACCTGATCTTGGTTCTTTTTAATTTTTCTTGTCATCTTTTCCTTCCTCTTTGGGCCGTATTTTGTTCTTCCCTTCATTGTTGTTGTCTCCAGGAGCGCTCTCCTTTCTCAGAATCTCTCTTGAGGCGACAGCAAGATCTGACACTTATCTTGCCTCATTTTTTGGAGATGTAGGTCAAGAGCAAAGGGTAGAGGAGTACAGGAACTTTGCTAGTGGTCATTCCCTCAAGCTGATATGCCATGGAGATTGTGGCCACCGAAGCAATGGTAGCAGCTCTTCCTTTTGTCCCTCTGGCTCTTGGCAGTGTTTTCCTACCACTCATCCGGAGGGGGAACAAAATGCATGCCTGACCAGACTGTGCTGGACCCAGGGAGCAACGGGACGGGCCGGAGTGCCATGTGGTGTTATTTTATCTGGAAGTCCTTCCCTCCAACTGATCAATCATTCTACTCCTGTCTTAATCTCGTCTCTTCAGATGATTAATTCTGCCTCGTTGTGAAGTTCAGTTCTGGTGCGGGTTTCACTTTGGTCCCTCTCCAGGCAGAGGAAACAACGCTGGCTTTCTCCTAGAGATCTTCCATGGCAGAACCTCCAGCTGCCTTTCCCCAAATCTGACTTGAAACCTGTGCTGGGATTTGGCCGTTTCTGCTGTTTGGAGCAGCTACCCTGACCCTTTGCCAGCAGAACGTGTGCTGTTCAGAGGACGGACGGGCTCAGCCTTTTGCCATTCTCTGCTCAACTTGGTTTTTTTTCTTTTCCTAGCTGGTCAAGAACTGCAACGAGGGAGCCCGTGCCATGGAGAGGACAGAGCAGATGTACACCCTGCAGAAACAGCTGGGATTTGGAAAGAAGAAGGTGAGGATTTGTGGAAGTTGGAGGGGAAAGCTTCTGGGGTGCGCTGTTAGAAGGGGGCCCATCCCAAGGGCGCTCAAGCTGTCCTGGGGATCCTTGATCTGCTGCAGCATCATGACTTCATTCCAAGGGTGAATACCTTTTTCCTGGTTGTTGTGACTTAAATACAAGACTCACCCAGCCAGGTTGGAGGGCTCAGCAGGGTAATCCACACCTCTACTTTTACCTGCTGTGCTGTCAGGTGTGGCTGGGACTAAAGCCCTGACATCGTGCCCCACTGCTGCGGGGTCCCAGGGTCCCCACTGCGAGGTCAGATGCAGCCCCTTGATGTTATTTTCCCTGCTGCTTGTGACACGGGTGGTAAGCGAGCCTGTCCCTTGCTCTGTTTCAGCCTTTCCCTCTGATCTCTGCTTCCCGCTGGCTGCTGAAGAGGGGGGAGCTGTACCTGCTGCTGTCGGAAGAGCCCGGCATCTTCCGCCGAGGGGCCGGCAGGCTCTGCTACCTCTTCTTGTTCAACGACGTCCTGATTATAACCAAGAAGAAGAGGCAAGACTGAGAACAACCCCTTTCTTAGAAAAGGACTAGGGGAAGGATAAAACCCCCTCAGTTTCCCGATGTGTGAAATTCTCCAGATTGCCCTGCTCTGACCTGTGTTTGTGGGTGGCTGGCAGGTCTGCTGTGTCCCAGCCCCGGGCACCAGCTTGGTCACTGTGGCACTGCCCAGTAATTGTCACCCATGGGGCACAGGGGGAGGCTTCTCGGTCCCCGTCAGCATTATCTGCCAACTCCATCTTTGCTGCAGTGAGGAGAGCTACATGGTCATGAACTACGCCACGCTGGACCAGGTCACAGTGGAGAAGATCGAGAACACGGACCCACCTTCCCCTCCTCCCAGCAAGAGCGGGAGCAGCAGCGCGACCCGTGGTGCGGCCGGAGGGCACCTGCTCCGGGTGGTGATGGAGAAGGACAGCGAGGGCCGGCGGGAGGAGGTTGTGCTGTCGGCAGAGACGCTGTGAGTGGCCCAGTGGGGTTTTGCAGAGCGCGTGTTCATGGTTGTGGGAGAACTTGAAGCTCTGGAAATCACCAGGGCTTCTTTGAAGCACCTTTTTCCTCCCTGTTCCTCTTTGCAGGAGGAACCTCTCCGTCCTGCATCCCTCTCCGTCCTGCATCCCTCTCCGTCCTGCATCCCTCTCCGTCCTGCATCCCTCTCCGTCCTGCATCCCTCTCCGTCCTGCATCCCTCTCCGTCCTGCATCCCTCTCCGTCCTGCATCCCTCTCCGTCCTGCATCCCTCTCCGTCCTGCATCCCTCTCCGTCCTGCATCCCTCTCCGTCCTGCATCCCTCTCCGTCCTGCATCCCTCTCCCTCCTGCATCCCTCTCCCTCCTGCATCCCTCTCCCTCCTGCATCCCTCTCCCTCCTGCATCCCTCTCCCTCCTGCATCATCTTTTCCACTCCAAATTAAGCAAAGTGTTTATTTCTTCACTACTACTTCACTGTTTGTGATGAATTTTCATACTGACTGCTCAGATGGAGCGCAGGTGCTATCCCTGAGGCTTTGTGCCGCGTGCTTTCCCTCTGCAGGAGTGACCGTGCGCGCTGGATCGCTGCGCTGATGCACCGAGGGAAGGAAAAGCCTGATCCCACTCCTAAAGGAGGTACCGCTTACCCTGTCCTTACCTGCTTCTGCTGGAGAAGGGGCCAAGAATGTGTGTTGAGGGAGGAAACTTGGAGTGTCGCGCCCTGCTCCTTAGGAGCTCCCTCCCAGTAAGTTTATCGGTACCAATAAATGTTATAAAAACCCTTCCTAGGAGGCACAGCAGAATTCCAGGAGCGCCTCACCCTGAGCAGCAGGGCTGGAGCTGTCCTCCTGACTGTCCCCGCTGTCCCCCGCAGATCTGAGCCAAGTGGAGATAACCCGCGCGTACCTGGCCAAGGAGGCGGACGAGATCTCCCTGCAGCAGGCGGACGTCGTCCTGGTGCTGGGGGGAGAGGACGGTGAGTGTCGGCGCCCGGGAAAAGATCCAGGGAGCCCGGAGAAGCCCCCCTGGCTCCTTCCTCAGGGCGTCCCCCGGCTCCCTTCCCCTCGCAGGCTGGTGCTGGGGCGAGCGGCTGAGGGACGGGGAGCGCGGCTGGTTCCCCCAGGCCTGCGGCCGCCACATCACCAGCCGCAGGGCCGCGGAGGGCAACGTGCGGCGCATGCAGCGGCTGCGCAGAGAGACCGACGTGTAGCTGGTGCCCACCGAGCCGCTGCCGCCAAGGCTCCTTTCGGGGGGCTCCCCAAAGCCCCCCCCGGGCTGGGGCGACGCTCGCGCCCCGCTGTCCGCAGCGGGGGGCTCAGCACCCACCTGGGAGCATCTCGGCAAGGGGAGACGCAGCGGCTCGAGCCTCCAGGAAAAGGCGTTTAGTGCGTCCCCCCCAGCCCAGGAGGAGAAGGGGAAAAAAAAAAAACACCCCAAAAAAACAAAAAAAAAAAAAATTAAATTATAAGTTTATACCGATTAAAATAAATTCTGCCCGAAAAGCCAAGCCCTTTATTCATTTTTTTTTTTTTTTTTATCTATTCGTTCCGTTCCCTTAAGCTGCCGTGAAGTTAGACGGGGGAAAGAAATGAAAATTGAATATAAATCCGGCTGGGAAAAACCAAGTCCTTCGTTCATTTTTTTTTTTTTTTTTTTTTAAGCTGTGTAAATAAAAATAAATAAATAGATTTATTTAAATAATAAAAAAAAATAAATCCCGCAGCAAAAAAAAAAACCCCGCAAAGTTGTTTTGTTTACTGCTTTAAGCTGGAGTTAAGTTACGGGGAAACATTTTTTGAAAAAAAAAAAATAAATAAAAAAATAAAAATTTTATTTAAATAACAAAAAATTAAAATGAATTCTGCCACCAGAAAAAGCAAAGTTGTTTATTTGGTTCTTTTTTTAAGCCGTGGTTGAAGTTAGAAGGGGAGAAAAAGATAAAATAAATAAATGATAAAAAGAATTTCATTTCATTCCGCTGCAAAAAGCAAAGTCGTTAATTTGTTTTTTTCAAGCTGCGGTTAAATCAGATGGGGGAAAAAATCATAAGAAAAATCAAAATGTAAAAAAAATAAATAATAAAAAAAAAATTTTCATTCTGTCATGAAAAGCAAAGTCATTTATTTGGTTTCTTCATTTTTTTTAAGCCCAGGTGAAGTCAAACGGGGGCGGGAAATTAAAAATAATAAAAAATTTAAATAAAGAAATAAATTATTTTATTTAAATAATACTAGTAACATTTTTTTAAAAAATAAATAAATAATAAACCAAAAATTTCATTCTATCACGACAGGCAAAGTTGTTTTACTTGGTTTTTCAAGCTAAGGTTAAGTCAGATGGGGAAAAAAAAATTAAAGTTTTTAAATAAATAAATACTAATAATCAATAAAAAAATTTCATTACGTTGTGAAAAGCAAAGACTTTTTTCGGTTTTTTTTCATTTTTTTTTAAGCGGTTAAGCAAGTCAGAAGGGGGGGAAAAAATTTAAAATAAATAATTTTATTTAAAATAAATAATAATAATAAAAAAATCATTCTGCCGCGAATTGCAAAGTCGTTTCTTCGGGTTTTTTTAAGCCCCATGTTAAGTCAGACGGGGGAAAAAAAATTAAAAAAGCAATAAAAATAAAAATTTAAAATAAGTAATTTTATTTTAATAATAATAAAAGAAATTTCATTCAGCCGCCAAAAGCAAAGTTGTAGATTCGGTTTTTTCAAGCCGCGGGTAAGTCAGACATGGGGAAAAATTAATAAATTCATAAATAATAAATATAATAAAAGTTGTTTATTCGGGTTTTTTTTTAAGTTAGAGCCGGACCCGCAGAGACGGGAACGCGGGGAGAAAAGGGGGCGGAACAGGGGGAACGGGGAGGAGGGGCGGGGCCGAACCGGAAACGGCGGGACACAGAGAGACCAGGGGGCGGGGCCGGACCGGAAACGGCGGGACACAGAGAGACCAGGGGGCGGGGCCGGACCGGAAACGGCGGGACACAGGGAGACGCGGGGGCGGGGCTGGGACCGGGCCTGGCGACGGCGGGGAGACTGTGCTGGGAGCGGGAGAAACGGAGAGAACCGGGGCTGGAACCGGGACAGAGAACGGGGTGAAAGGGGACAAACAGCAGGAGAACGGGGGCAGGAACCGGCGCAGGAGCGGGGCTGGGAACGGGGCTGGAAACCGAGCAGAAACGGGGAAGAGGTTGAGGAGAAAGTGAGGCAGAAGAACCGGGCAGTAGCAGGGACTGAGAACGGAGAGAAACTGGGCTGGGAAGGGGGAGAAACCGCACAGAAACTGGGGAGAAGATGAGGAGGAGCCGGGGCAGGAGAACCGGGTGGTAACAGCGCTGGAAATGGGGGAGAAAAGAGGCAGGGAAGGGAGAGGAGCTGGGGTGGGAATGGGAATGGGGAGAGGTGAGGGGGGAATGGGTAGGGACTGACAGGAATGAGGAGAAACGGCTGGGAAGGTGAGCAGGGAACTGGGTGGGAGACAGCGTGGCAGCTGATTAAAAAGCTGCACACCTCAAGGGTAACTGACAGAGACCACAACAACAAACTCAGTGACGCTTTCTGTTTATTTAACTGTAAAATTTTTCATCAGTGCTATATTAGAGGAGATGGGATCCAAAAAGAGCGGTACTAGCAGCATGGAAATGGGAAGAAAAACGATATTAGGAAATAGGAACGAGGAAAAAATCGTGATAGAAAAAGTACAGGTAGAGAGTTGGTGTGGCTGCTGTCAGAAAGATGCTCAGATGGGTGGGTCACTCCAAGCAGCTGCCAGGAGCTTCGCTCAGGGTTCGATGCTGTAACCGGACAGGCTCCACCTATCCTGATGCTTAAGGCCAGGCTGTGTTTTTGTGCTCTCCTGGAGCAGAGCCCAGGAACTAGATACCTGTGCAATGGTCACTGAAAGGCAAACGTAACAAAACGTACGATTGTCTGGAAAGTCGGTAGCAAGACTGGCAGGCAGGGTCCGTCAGGGCTGCTTGGCACATGGACAACATCTTCCTACTCCGTGGTTACCAATTACACAACCTTAATTACACAATTTTGGTCCTTCACTACAGACTTATATTAACATTATTTCTTCACAAGAATGGTATCTAATGCAAAAAATACTGTTAAGGAAGAAATAAAATAAGAAAGGAATTAGCAAAAGAATTACAAGTTATATACAGATTAAAATAAATTCCATCAGGAATGGCAATGGTGTTCCCTGCTGCTGCGGGCTGGCAGCTGAGGCTTTGCCATGGCTCTGCTCTCGTGGCTGAGCCGGGAGCCGACTACAGCCTCCTGGCTCTTTCTCTTACCTCCATCCTGGCTCCTGGGTTCAGCTGGGATAGAGACATAATGCAGGAGTCAGAGCTGGGGTGAGAACACTTCAACAGGGATTTGCATTTACCGGACCGTGCAAGAGCTTCGTGTCTCTCCCTACAGATTATTATGCCTAATTTAGGCTTGTTTTTTGGTGAGCAAACACCATGTGCAGCCCACAGGGATTGAAATGCTCCAGCCACCCTGCAAAGCTCATCAGGAGCAGACAGTGCTGCCAGCCAAGTGCCTGTCACTGGGAATGCAAACGGCGGGCACCGCAGCCAGGAGAGGGTCAGGCTGTAGGCACAAGCTCTGCAGAGGGGGAGCCCAACGTCTTTTCCCCGCGGCAAATCATGATTTACAGTTCAAGACCTTGGCGAATTCAAATTACAAGTAAAAATTCAAGTGAGGTGGCGCTTCTCCCGGAGGCACAATCCCAGGCGAGGTTCTGACGATGCTGTTGTGCAGCTTCCCATAAATCTTGTTGCATAAATACCTGGAGGGGGTTGACCATAACTTCAGCTCCCATGAGCTGTTCAAGTCTGCTGACCAGAAGCAATCGCTTCTGAACCGTTTGGTCCCTCTGGTGCCTGGCTGAGGTTGTGTGCTGGTGCTGGTGTGCGTGTCCTCAGCGAGTGCCCAGAGGCCAGCATGTGCCGCCACCGTGATCCGGTTACTCTCGGTGCTTCAGCCTCACTCAGACAAGTCCAAAAGCGGCAGCTTTGTCACAAATTGATAACCGCTCACGTGGCTTGTAAACAAGATTGTTAAATTGGTCCTTGGCTTTTTCAGGTGGCTGCTCGGTCACATGCGGGAGCGCTGCTGGTGGCTGCAGGACCTAGTGCTCGCCCGGCCGGAGCAGAGGGGACCCGGTGGGTGCCGGGAGCTGCACAGCTGGAAGGGAAATCAGGAGAGGTCAGTCCTTGTGTGCCACAGCATCCCCTGTGGCAGCTGCTTTTGCATCAGGAACCCCCACGGCGTGCCCCCGGGGGTACTCACTGTGGCGCAGCTATACGTTACCTTCCCGGCACGTGGGCCCCAGGTAGCCGTTGAGGCAGCGGCACTGGCCGTTGTGGGCGTTGCAGTAGGCGCTGCTGGGGGCACACTGGCAGGCCAGGCTGCAGTCCGGGCCGTACTCGGTGGGCCGGCAGCCTGGGGAGGGGGCAGAGGGGCGCTCAGGCTGCTGCCGTGGCTGAGCAGGAATGCTTAGACTTTCCTGCTGCACCACAGGCAGAGCTCGCGGTGGAGGCTGAGGGCCAGACAAGGCAGAGGGCTTTTTGCCTCACCCAGCCTCCGCGCCTGTTCTCAATACAGGAGATGAGAGCATCCCAAAACAAGGTGTTCCTTCTGCATCTGAGCCTCAGCCTTTCGACTCTGCAGAGCTAAACGCATGGGCACTGGAGGCTGGGGGTGCGATTGCACTCAGAGGAGAGGCTGAAGTGGTGACTACCACCGTTCAGATGCCCTCTTGCTCTTTTTGGGGGGACACAAAGGAAGAAACCCACTTCCATGAGAATTCAGCTGTAGCAAGAGAGGTTTTGCGCCCATTTTAGGACTCTGCTTCTAGTGCCCCTCTTGCACTAGCCCCTTTCCCACCTTCCCAAGCTGTGGCTCCACTCACCTGAACCACACTTGGGGCCGGTTTTGCCCGGGGGGCAGAGGCAGCGCCCCGTAGCTGGGTCGCAGGGCACGTTGCTGCCACAGTCGCAGAGCTGCTGGCATCCTTTGCCATATGTTCCCTCCTGGCAGCCTATTTTGAGAGGCGAGATACAGCACAGGCACTACACGACCGTGCCCTGGGATTGCGCTTGTGTCTGGGGAAGCTGGAGGAGAGTGGGGTACCTGTCTGACAGCGCTCGCCACGAAGCCCATGGGGACACTGACAGTGACCTGTGGCTGGGTCACAGCCTGCTCCGTGCTCACAGTCGCAGCGCTCCTGGCAGCCAGCTCCATGGAAACCCGGCGGACAACCTGGGATGGAGCCAGGGGGAGAGTGCATTAAAGCCCAGATGGGTTGGACACAGGCTTGGCCACAGACAGCCTCTGCAGCAAAGCCTCTGTCAGCCCACCAGAGAGAAGCAGCGAGCCTTTCTCTCTAGCCAGTGCCTGAATGAACGCTGCTCTCTCTTAGAGCAGAGGACTGGCATCCTACAGCAAGCCTGGCTTGCACAGCACAGCGTTTCAGCTCCAAAGCGTTTGCTCAGCAGTGATGTACCTGGCTGCCTTGGAATGACACCTCTGTGTCACAGAATAGTTTAGGCTGGAAGGAACCTTTAAGATCATCCAGTTCCAATTCATGCAGAGAACAGGAATTCCCTTCTCTGCATTTATTTGCAACCTGGGAAGGGTTAGGTGGAACACCAAAAGGAAGGAGGATCCCAGCAGTGCACACAGCCATGCATAGCACCTTTGTCCTATGGTCCTGCTCTCCAAATGAGCTTTAGGAAACTCCCTCCTAGCAAAGCCGAAGGTCTTTGCAGTGCCACAACTCACTGTGTTCGCACAGGGGCCCATAGTGGCCTGCGGAGCAGCGGCAGGCGCCCGTCACCGGGTCACAGGTGGAATTGTGCAGGCAGGCACAGCGGAGCTGGCAGTTGGCACCGTACGTTCCTGGCGGGCATCCTGCAGGGAAGAGACAGTGGTGGAGATGCTCAGCAGCTGGAGAGCCGGCCCACCTCCTGCTCTCTTTAAGAGCTGGGACGTGGTAGAGCAACAGAAATTGGACCCAGTATGAAGCAACGCTGAGCGAGCTCCACAGTTGCTGGGACAGTGCGGGACAACGCATCCAAGCCAGGCTTACCTAATTCACAGGATTTCCCCGTCCACCCTAGTGCACAGGCACAGGAGCCGTCAGCTGGATCGCACAGTCCCCCATTGCGACAGGAGCAGGTCTGCTGACAACCCATCCCATACCGGTCCTTCTGGCAGCCTGGGGGACAAGGGGAGGTGGCAGCAGGCATACAGAAGGTGGCACAGTTTAGGCAGGAGCACCCAAATGCAGACAGAGGAGCTGGGGCAGGGAAATTGGTTCCCATTCAGGACCTTCTCCAAACCACTGCCTGCAATGCCTGTTTGTCCCCATGCAGGTTCCTGCAGCTGATATTTACCTTGCTCACAGTTCGGACCGACTCTTCCCGGTGGGCAAACGCAGTCTCCGGTGACGTGGTGACAGGTAGCGCCATCCCCACAGGAGCACAGTCCCTCACAGTCCTTGCCGTAGCGACCAGGAGGACATCCTGGTGGGAGGAGAACCCGGAGCTGCCTTGGTCATGCCAAAGCACAGCTCACTGTGTTGGCAGGATGGAGAGGAAAAAGGCTTCGCAACGGCACACAGCAAAGCAACAGGGCACAAGGGGAGGCTGGAGGATGCCTGGCAGATCAGGACCAGAGCTTTTAGGTTTCCTTCTGTTGCAGGAGCAGAGCATTTCTAGCAGAGAGACAGCAGTACCGCGATGGCGCGATGCAGAGGCTGCTGTGGCAAGCCTTTCAGAGCGGAGAAATCATTTTGGCATATGACAAATGGAGCAAGAGAATATTTCTGTGGTTCAGACAGACAGCAAAGGAGATCAGCTGCAACCGCATCCCCACAGTAAGGCTGGCATCACGTACACCAGTGTCTGTGCTGAAGCAGGGAGGGCATTGCAGGTAGGGCAGGTTGCAAAGAGAGAGAAGGAGCTCTGCAGGAGTCAGGCACTGGCTGAGTGCGGGATTTGCACCCATCACCTCCTGTGAGCTCGGATCCCCTGGGGCACTCACCAACACTGCAGTCGGCGCCGATGTAGCCGGGCGGGCAGTGACACATCCCAGTGGTAATGTCACACTGGCCCCCGTTCTTGCACTTGCAGGGCCTTTCGCAGTTATGGCCGTACCACCCCGGGGAGCAGGCTGCGGGGAAAAAAACAATGGTCTGGAGTCTAAAAAGAGGAGAACGATGTCCAACCACTCTGGAAAAACCCACCACGTGGATTCAGACAGGTGTTCCAACAGAGAGGAAGCTCTGCTGGGAGTGGGTTTGTGCCAGGCTGGCACAGTCAGGGGGCTGCTGATCTGCTTTGTAGCACAGAGCTGCTCCAAAACACACCTTGGCATGAGCTGGTTGTGTCAGACGTGAGCCACACATCGGTGCCAACGTGAGCGAGCCGTGCTCAGAGAATCACACAGAATCACATAGGTTGGAAAAGACCTTTAAGATCATCGAGCCCAACCATAAACATCACACTGTCAGCTTCACTACTAAACTATGTCCTCAAGTGCCACATCCAGGTAGCTTTTAAATCCTTCCAGGGATGGTAATTTCACCACTTCCCTGGGCAGCCTCTCCCGGTGCTCAACAGCCCTTTCCACGAAGGAATATTTTGTAATATCCAGTCTGATCCCCCCTGGCACAACCCAGGTGCCTCTGCCCTCCGTGCAGCACCCATTGAAGTGCAGGAACGTGGCAGCAGCTCTGAGGGGCTGGCTGTTCAGCAGGAGCCACAGAAAACCCCAAAAAGGACTTTTAAGTAACCGCTTGGCAACCAGGCAACGACGACAAAGAGCTCCGGACTGCTCAGAACTTCTGTGCTGAATGCCCCACAATGCAAAATCAAAATGGTAAGAAAGCCTGGCCTAAGCGCAGATGAGAATGATGTTTTGTTTACGTGAGCTCCTCCTCACAAGTTAGTCATTGAGAGACCCTGCAGAGGTCAGGGCCAGGCTGGGACAAGGGAGTAAGAAAACGCTTGTCTGGGCAACAGGTAAGAACAGAATGATAAAAGACCCTGGCCATGGTGACGAGGAAAAAGGCAACCATGAGGAGAAGCCAGGAAGGACCTGGGCTTTGAAGCTACTTCAGTGAACTGCTCCTGCAGGCTGCCCAGCGCCAACCCCTGGGACAGCAGCGATGGCTCTGACCCGTCACCGCTGATGCTGCCGGCACTGGTGTAGCCTTGGGCAGCACCGTGCACAGGTCTGTGAGGCAGAAGAGAACACGAGCACGGACTCACCCAGCTGGCAGGCAGGGCCGTGGGAGCCGGGGGCGCAGAGGCAGGCGCCGGTGACCGGGTGGCACTCCTGGCTGGCTCCGGCGCACTGGCAGCTCTGAGCGCAGCCCTCGCCGAAGGTCCCTGGCAGGCAAGCTGTCAGGAGAGAGAGCACCGAGGCCACTCAGATTTGCTTAGCAGAACCTATCCAACCCCTCTGTGCAAGACTTCCCCCACCTGTTTTTTTTGGCTAGGATTTAGGAAGCTCTTTTATGACAATGAAGGTTTTCTGCCACCCAAAAAGCAAGTCCTCCAGGAAAGACTCTGATTGAAGAGAAAACTGAGTACTTAAAGGTGTTAGATGCCTTTTGCAACGCTAGCCCTGCCTCCCCTCATATTCCCACAAGCTTCCTTCACCCCACACACACAAGCACCGCAAATACACGCTTGTCCCCTGGGTAAAGAATGTGCTCGCATGCCTGTGTCGCTTCCAGACTTGCTCATACCCACAGGAGCCCCTTTTAATATTGATTTATTGCTAATCCTCTGGATAAATATATAGCTCTTCCCACTTGGCTCCCTGTGCTTGGCTAACATTTTGCAGGCATGCAACCAGCTGCCAGACTCTGAGCTGCTCCCTGGCACACGATGCCATTGGGGTTTTCTTTTTTTTTTTTTTTGTTTCTTCCCCCTCGATTTTTTTGTAGTAACTGCTTGAACGGTCACGTTCCCAGAGCCTGTCAGGAGAACTGCAAGCATATCCCTCCCTTCTCCGTACGTTTTTCACATGCAGAGCCCGTAAAGCCTGGCGGGCAGCCGCAGCGGCCGGTGATGTGATCGCAGGGCACTCCCCGGGGACAGGCACAGCGGCTCGCACAGTTCTTCCCAAACGAACCTGGCAGGCAGGCTGTGGGAAAACAAGCAAAGAGACATAAGCCTCCTGACTGGCTTTCAAGTTATTGTTAATGCCTGAAAGGCTTTAGAAGCCCAGGCCAGCACCTGCCCTCTCACCCGGCTGCCGCACGCAGTGCTGAGCCAGAGCCTTGGTGCAGCAGCTGGCTAGACAGCAGTTTTTACAGGAATCCAATTCAGGACAGGCTGTCAGCTCCTCAAAACATTGGCCACAGTTTGTAATTCTTATTAAAAATGAATTTTCTCTCCTTCTCAGGCTTTGGCAGGAGCCTCGATTCTCCCCGAGCCAGGGACGTACCCAGCGGTGCCTGGATGAGGTGCTGGCTCACCTTTCTCGCAGCGCCGGCCCCTCCAGCCGCGGGGGCAATCGCAAGTGCCTGTAACGTGATGGCACGACACGTTGTCCCCACAGTCGCAGCGCTCTTCACAGCGTGCCCCGAACAGTCCCTCTGGACAAGCTTCAGAGGTGCAAACATGGGAGAGATGACAAGTTACACAGGAAAGGCAAGGTGGAACTTTTTCATAGAATCATAGAATGGTTTGGGTTAGAAGGGACCTCACAGCCCATCCAGTCCCACCCCTGCTATGGGCCGGACACCTCCCACTGGATCAGGGGCTCCAAGCCCCATCCAGCCTGGCCTGGAACCCCTCCAGGAATGGGGCAGCCACCCCTGCTCTGGGCAGCCTGGGCTGGGGCCTCCCCACCCTCACAGCAAAACATTTCTTTCCTGATATCTCAGTCCGCTGTGGCCCCTGTGTCCCATCACCTTTGGGAAAGCAGAAAGCACAGGGGTGGGCAGAACCGGGGCCACTCGGCCAGAACTACTGCACCTGCGATCTCTCTCCCTGCGCTGCTGGAATCCAAATTGTATGCCTTTGCTTTGAAATCCCCTGTCCCCAGAGCTCCCCCTGTGCAGGACGAGGGCCCTGACCCCGCGCCCCTGGTGAGCACCCCCCGTGCCCCACTTACGGCGCTCGCACTTGTCTCCCGTCCAGCCCGGCTGGCAGACGCAGTGGCCCCGCTGGCGGTCGCAGAGCCCCCCGTGCTGGCACTCGCAGCGCTGCCGGCAGTCGGCCCCGTGCAGTCCCTGCGCACACTCTGGGAGGAGGCGCATGGTGAAACAGCCCCAGAATCCCAGAATGCTTGGAAGGACCCTCTGGAGCTCATCCCATCCAACCCTCCTGCTAAAGCAGGGTCCCCTCCAGCAGCTGCCCAGGATTCGCATCCAGACAGGGTTGGGTTTCTCCAAAGAAGGAGACTCCGCGCCTCCCTGGGCAGCCGGTTCCAGGGCTCCATCACCAGCACAGGGAAGAAGTTTTTCCTCCTGTTCAGGTGGAATTTCCCGTGCTCCAGTTTGTGCCCGGTGCCCCTTGTCCTGCTGCTGGGCACCACTGAGCAGAGACCATCCCTCTCCTCCTGCCCCCATCCTCTGGGTATGGACCAGCACTGATGGGATCCCCCTCAGCCTGAGCCCCACACATCTCAAACACGTGTGGGGCAGGACCCCAAACTCTTGCTCGTGGTCACGCATCACTAGCGCCGTGCACACCACCCCAACCTTCAAAGGGAACCGTCACTCACCCAGCTCGCAGGCCAGCCCCGTCCACCCCGCGGGGCAAGCACAGAGCCCCGTGGCAGGGTCACACGTGCCACCATTGTGGCAGAGGCAGCGCTGGCGGCAGCTCCTCCCGTAGAAACCCACCGGGCACACTGGGAAAACCAGGCAAAATGTCCTAGTCAGAACCCAGCTCCGAAGGCAAACTCCGCTGGCAGCCTGCTGAAGCGATAGCTGGGCGGTGGGGACTAACCAAAGCCACGAGTACTTGCAGGGAGAGGCAGAGAGAGGAGCTAGCAACACCCTGAAGCTTTGTGGCTGCGCATATAAAGACATTTACTATTTTAACCTGCTCAGGTAAGAGGCAGCGATGACACAGGGCACTGGGTGCCCTATTTCTTTAGAGTTTTTGTGGCTCTGGTGGTGGCAAATGCACCAAAGAGGAAAGGTTGGGTGAGTTCAGCAGCCAGGGGAGGTGCTCGGTGGTGCCTTCTGTCCTGAGCTGCAGAACATCTTCCTCTCCTAGCCCCAGGTAGTGCTTGGCAGAGATAAAAAAAGCCATTTAACCACATGAATAGTTGTTCTCTCACACACAGTTACACTGAGCTGTGCCTAAAGGCATTGCTGACTTGGTGTGGGAATGCTCCATGCTGTGGACGATCAAGCTGTTCCTCTGGATGCTGCTAAGGAACTGCAAGTCACTGCAATTTCTGGTGCTCCTGGAGAGGAGACCTCCCAGCTTCTCTCTTGGTGACCGAGTCAGTGTTGCATGGCTAGTTGCCATCTCAGCTGCAATCTGCCCTTGCTATCGTACTGTCTCAGCTTTTTGTATGGAAGACCCCAGCCCACTCATAGAAACAGCATTTTTAATGGACTCTGGCAGAGGGAGCAAGCAGCCTGGGTTAGGAGGCACTCGCGAGGTGCGTTACCTTGCTGGCACGTGGGTCCCGTCCACCCAGCTGCACAGAGACATCGGCCACTGACGTGGTTGCAGGTGGCGTTGTTGAAACAGTTGCACGTCTGGCTGCAGTTCTCGCCGTACTTGTTCTCCTGGCACGCTTTGTGGGAGCAGAAGCACTGTTAGGTAGCAGGTATGGATTGCATCAGCCAGCCTCCTACTAACCACCCCCAGGGCGCTTGTCTAGGTGAGCGACCAGCACCGGCTGTGTAAGTTGGGTTTTATGGTGCACAGGAATAATGTCTGTACTGTACAGGTCTGACATCCAAACACCAACACTGCTGTCACTTTACATATTTGGGACAGTTCTGCTGCATGTCCAAGCCCTCTTTACGTTCACGGAATCATAGAATGTTTGGGTTGGAAGGGACCTCGAAGCCCATCCAGTTCCATCCCTGCCCTGGGCAGGGACACCTCCCACTGGATCAGGGGCTCCCAGCCCCATCCAACCTGGCCTGGAACCCCTCAAGGGATGGGGCAGCCACCACTGCTCTGGGCAACCTGGGTCAGGGCCTCCTCATCTCACAGGAAAACATTTCTTCCCAAGATCTCATCTCCATCTCCTCTCTTTGAGCTTAAAACCATTCCCCTTGTCCTATCTGTGCACACCCTGATCAAGAGCCCCTTCCCAGCTTTCCTGGAGCCCCTTTCCGTACTGGAAGCAGCTCTAAGGTCTCCCTGCAGAAGAGATGGGGAGGGCTCTGGAGCATCTTGCAGAGGGGCTGCTCCTGCCTGGCTCCATCCTACCCGCAGCGGTGACACTTACCCTGGCCGCAGCGGGGACCGTCCCAGCCAGGGAGACAGTGGCACTGGCCCGACACAGGGTCACAGTGGGCACCGTTCAGGCAGTCACAGGCTTCCTGGCACTCAAGTCCATAAAATCCATCAGGACAAGCTGCAGAAAACAAAAGATAAATTCTCACAGAATCATAGAATGGTTTGGGTCGGAAGCAACCTCAAAGCCCGTCCGGTCCCACCCTTGCCATGGGCAGGGACACCTCCCACTGGATCAGGGGCTCCAAGCCCCATCCAACCCAGCCTGGAATCCCTCCAGGGATGGGGCAGCCACCCCTGCTCTGGGCAGCCTGGGCCAGGGCCTCCTCACCTCACAGCAAAGCATTTCTACCCAATATCTATGTATTTAATCCTTGTTTACATTCCATTAGTCTTTGTTTTTTTCCCGTAGACCTTTTCCCTTCAGAATTAAAACCAGACACTTAGCAGCGTGTGGACACATGGTGTTCTCCACCAGCATCCCAAGGGATTCTCTTTGCTGTAACAGGCTCACAAAGTCACACAAGGAGCACAGACCGTGCTGGGTAGGAGAGCGGGGTCTGTGGGAGTCGCTGACCGTGCTGGGTGCCCCGGCACAGGTACTCACCATGCTCACAGAAGGTTCCTCGCCAGCCTGGGCTGCAGGTACAGGCTCCGCTGACGTGGTCACAGGCAGCCCCGTTGTCACACTGGCACCGGTGCCGGCAGCTCAGCCCAAACCATCCCTCCGGGCACTCTAGCGAGCAGAAGCAAACGCAACTGAGAGCCTGTTCTTCCCTGGCATCCCCAGGAAGCTGCGCTAAGGCAGGAGCTCAGGCTCTGAATGGGAATAACAGGATCTGCCAGCTGCTTTTTTTCCTAAGGACCGGTGGACTCTACCCTACCCCTTGCAGATGTGCACCCACATCACCCAGCCACCTTCGGGACTGGACTGGCAACTCCACAGATGGGGCATGGGCACTGAACCGAGAGGCATTACTGGAGAAATGTAGCTCCAGACTAGGAGAAGCCTGGCTGGAAAGCTGCCAGGAGGAGAAGGACCTGGGGATGTTGGATGATAGCTGACTGAACATGAGCCAGCAGTGGCCCAGGTGGCCAAAAAGGCCAATGGCATCTTGGCTTGGATCAGAAACGGTGTGACCAGCAGGTCCAGGGAGGTTGTTCTCCCTCTGTACTCGGCACTGGTGAGACCGCACCTCGAGTCCTGTGTTCAGTTCTGGGCCCCTCACCACAAGAGGGATGTTTTGGCTCTGGAGCGAGTCCAGAGAAGAGCAACAAAGCTGGTGAAGGGGCTGGAGAACAGGCCTGATGAGGAGCGACTGAGAGAGCTGGGGGTGTTTATCCTGGAGAAGAGGAGGCTGAGGGGAGACCTCATTGCTCTCTATAACTACCTGAAGGGAGGTTGTGGAGAGGAGGGAGCTGGGCTCTTCTCCCAAGTGACAGGGGACAGGACGAGAGGGAATGGCCTCAAGCTCTGCCAGGGGAGATTTAGACTTGAGATAAGGAAAAAATTCTTCATGGAGAGGGTCGTTAGGCATTGGAACAGGCTGCCCAGGGAGGTGGTTGAGTCACCGTCCCTGGAGGTGTTTAAGGTGAGGGTGGATGAGGTACTTAGGGGCATGGTTTAGGGACAGGTGGGAATGGTTGGACTCAACGATCCGGTGGGTCTCTTCCAACCTGGTTATTCTGTGAAATCTGCACAGCAGCATCCCCTGCTCCCTTTGCAGGGAGAAAGCAGGAGCCTCCTTGCTGCCTGTGTGATGCCTTTCCCCTGGCAATGGCTCCATCCCACTTGGCTCGGCCCCGAGGGCAGCACTCACTGTCTTGGCAGCGGGTGCCGGTGTAGCCAGCCTCGCAGACGCACTGCCCCGTGGCCGTGTCGCAGCTCCCGTCGCTGCTGCTGCAGTTGCAGGTGTGAGCGCAGTCGGGGCCCCAGCGCCCGGCGTCGCAGGCTGAAACACATCAGAGAAAGGACCCTCAGTGGCGTGTGCTCCGCTTGCTCAGTGTCTCCGGAGAGCAAAAGCGTGGGCACAGCGGCACATTACAACTGCTCGCCTGGGGAAAAGGACAAAGGTGGTGGTAGGTCCTCAGAAAACCCAGTGGGACATTGAGAGCAGGCGCTACGGTAGCAAATATTTGATGTGAATTCATTCTGCGAGCAATTCCACTACGGAAAGGCAAGCGGCACTGGCAGCACCAGCAGGACAGAGCGGAGAAACCTAAAGGATTTCAGAGAGAGCTCTTTCTGGCAGAGGAAAACACAAGGGTGACAGGGAAGCGGATCCCAGCGCAGCTTTGCAGAGAGCAGCATCTTCTAGAGGTGACGGACAGCAAGCAGCGGGTACGCTACCTCTCTGACAGGTAGGGCCCGTCCAGCCCGGCGCGCAGCTGCACGTCCCCATCACGGGATGGCAAAGTCCATCGTTCCCGCAGCTGCAGCTCAGCTGGCAGTCTGGGCCAAACCAGCCAGGCGGACACGCTGCCAACGGAGACACAGACTAACTGCAACCGGCTGCTGTGACGCTGCGGCGAGGGCTCCCCTCTGACAGACCCATCGTGCTTCTGCAGAGCCACCTCGAGCACCTCGTCCCAGCTCTGGGTTGAATGGGACAAAGGGCTCAGGGTTTTAGGACTTTATCTCCCTTTCTGCTGATGCAAAAGTTACCACGGTGAAGGACTAAAAGGACTTAAAAGGAAGAACCCAGCCTGTGCCCCAAAGTTTGAGGCAGCGGAGGGTGCACAGCGCTGAGCCCAGTTCTGATGAGGCTTCATGGGGAGCCAGACACCCCGCTCGCCAGAGCAGGTAACTCCAGGCCAGCCTAAACATCCCTCATTCCAGCTGGAGGCAGCACGAGGAGCGCGAGCACTCACCGTCCTGGCAGCGAGGGCCGGAGTAGCCGGGGGCACACAGGCAGGATCCCGTGGCGGGGTCGCAGCTGCCATTGTTCGCACACTCAGGACATATCTCCTGGCAGCCCAGTCCCCACTGGCCTTCAGGGCAAGCTGGAGCGGGGGCAGAGGGAGAACGCAAGCAGGCATTGGGATCACAGCCGAGGTGTAAGAGGGAAATGTCTGTTTTCTGGTCCCTTTCTCATTCCTGTCCTTGCTTCACGCAAAACACGGACTCATTTGGCAATACATGGCTACTAGCACGGGCAACGCTGGTTTATTTGTTTTATAAACAGCGTGTGAGCCCTCCTAAGTGCTACCCTGATCTCACTCCAGTACTTCCATGTCAAGTTTGGGTTCTGGTAGGGAGCTACAAGGGCTCCGTACTAGGAAATGGTGTTGCTGGCAAAGGGTCTTGGCAGCTGTGGTCCCACTACTGGACAGCAAGTTAGTCACCATTCCCAGACCTGCTTTCAGCAGCAAAGGAGAAGCAAAAGGAACAGATACAACTCAGGCAGGAATCCTTGTTTAACTGCTCCTAAGCTGCTCCAGAGCCTGGAAAAAAAGTCATTTCAAAATGTATGGTAAGCACTGTGCACGTGGGTTTTATTGCTTGGTCAAGCTATTAGGAGCAGGATGTCTATATATGACTAACATCTTCCAGCTGCTGTCATACTGTAGAGTCATGTAAAAGCTTTCAATTTAGGATTCTCTAGCTTTCCAGCAGTTACGGAGTAATATGCTGAAGGCAATGAAAAATATACATCAGTAAAGGAAGATCCTTTCCTGTGTCAAGGTCTGCAACAACTGAAAATATCATAGAATCATAGACTCATGGAATGGTTTGAGTTGGAAGGTAACTCAAAGCCGATCCAGTTCCACCCCCTGGATCAGGGGCTCCAAGCCCCATCCAACCTGGCTTGAACACCTCCAGGGATGGGGCAGCCCCACTGCTCTGGGCAATATCTTCCTCTTTTTTATTGTGCGTGTTGTTTTCCTCCTTGTACTTCACTCAGCTCCAACAACAGAGCCAAACCAGCTGAGGCGGTTGTTTAAGACTCACTATAAAAGCCACTATTTTTTTCTAATTTCCCACGAAGACGATTCCAATCACGCTACAGGTTTTAAAAACTGATTTTAGCCAAAGACAAATATAACAGCTCTACAGCTAAATCCCTACCTCAGGGCTTTTGCTCCTGCTGCCTCCTCACCTTGGCCGCAGTCGTGTCCCGTCCAGCCTGGCGGGCAGAGGCACTGCCCCGTGCTCCGGTCGCAGGGGGCTCCACCGCAGGAGCACGACTGCCGGCAGCCGACCCCGAACTTCCCCTCCGGACACTCTGCGAAGAAAACAAGCAGCGTGAAAACCTGCAGTGCCTTTCCCAAGAGATCGTTACCGACCAGAGCCTCCCGAAAGGCTCCCACGCTGCAGAGGGAGGCAGCGCTCGCAGCCTGGATGTGAGCCCACCACATCCAGGCCCACCCTGGCAGGGGCTGGGAAAAGCCCACAACAGCTTTAATATCTTAAAAAAACATCTCGGGATTAGATAAGCATAAGACTTACATGAGACGGGTCCCGGTTAATGATCATCTTTTGTGTGGTTAGATAATAGTGCAATTTATTATCGCGTCTTTTGAATGAGGAGGTGGACATTTAATTATATTTAGAAGTGCCCAGCCCGTGCTTTAGAGATACTGCCAATAACTGGGGAGAGATTGGGAGGAGGTGACCAAAGAATGAACTCAGTGGGTGATTTTTGAAGCACCGACCACCACACACCCCTAAAGACCCCTTGGAGGATGTGCAGAAGGCGCAAGGAACGATTTGCCATGTATTCTGATTACATATAAATTTGTGATTACATGCATGATGAACAACTTGTGCCTCTGCAACCTGGGCTTTTAAGAAGCAGGTACATTGATGCAAAGCTGAAAGAAGGAGCAGCCCCATCCACAGGGGGAGCAAGCGCTTTCCCTTCTCCTTGCTCTGGATGCCAGGGTGGTACCGTTGACACCAGAAAGCTTGGTTCGCTTTTTATACCCCTTAACACAATCTAGCAGCCAGCTAATTCCATGCAGACTGAGGCCCTCAGACCCAAAGATCCTTAAATTCTGTTGGTGTCTCCCAAGAGACTCGTAGCCCTTTCTGTTCACCAAAGCCAATCTTTGGTAAGGCTTCAGCAGATGCAAACACACCAGCATTCACAAACCACAGAGAAAAAGGGCACCGGTGCCGAGGCTGCAAGTGACACAGTGGAGTTTTTGTTATTCCTCTTCTTTGCTAATTGCTGGCAGATGTTTGTCTTCACCCTTTAATAATTTCCAGATCGGAACAACAGCCAAGAGCCTACTATTTCTATACAAATATTTGTGTTATTTCCTGTGACTCCCCCCTACAAAGCTTAAGGCCCTTTCTTATTCTTTTTAAAAATATCCTGACCGAAAGCGCCCAGCTCGGCGAGGGGCCAGGGGCTCCGCAGGCAGCAGCGTCCCGCCGTGTGGCAGGGGCTCGGGGCTGCCAGGACCCCTGCCTGGGGGCACAGGCCCCGTACAATCTGATCGCACCTCTCTCCTCAACACGATTCAGCTCGGTTAGCGCTTGCTGGCACTGGAACCTTTAGGGGCAATCTGCAGCTTTTGCTGTGCCCAACAGACACCTACGTTCTATCAAGCTGTGGTGTTATGCAAGATAATCATGTGCTGGCAGCTTAATTAGGTTAATAGCTGTAACCTCTGGGTTGGATGTGGGTGGGGTGCTTGGTTATGGGTAAGTTAACGTAGAAGCTCCTGGGATGCTTGAATCATAATTTACATGCTGACTGCCTTACTGCAATGTGTCCTCTCCGACTCTCCAAATGCAGCGTGTCCTCCGGTGGGAAGTTCAAGAGTCCAACATTTTACATCTCCTGTTGGACCTGACCCGCTGAGGTGCGATTCTGAAGGAGACACCCTCTCGAGAGGAGGGGGCTGGTTGGCTTTTCTACTGCTCAGCAGCAATGAGGATGGCACAAGTTACTATTTTCCAAGAACTGTGTTCATGTTGTGCAATCATCACCTCATGCCAGTGACTCACCACCTTTAGGGCCACTCAAAACACCTTTGAAGAAAGTCAAGCTCTCCAACACCCCAGTTATCTCCCAGGATCTTGAAAAGCTGTGGCCTCAGAGTTTGCACGTTTCACTGCACACGGAGCTGGGCAGTTTGGTTACTGCCAACCGGCCCTTCATGTGATAAGCACAAAACTGCTCTAGAAGGTTCATACAGAGGCAGAAGTTTAATTCCTAATGTAAACGAAATGCAAAGTTTTCTTTTCCACTTGCAGATCAAAGAGAATAGAAAACGGAGTGGAAAATATGATACTGTTCTGTGGGGCACTGATCGCCTAGAAGTAAAAAGACATCAAAGTCGGGGAAAAGATAACTGGATATCTCTCACCTCCATCTACAGAAGCCGAGATGCCCAAGTGCCAGGATAAAGTAAGACCTTGTTCTCCTCCTCTGAATCAGACCCATTATACACGAGCAATTCTGCTTCCCCACTTTGTGGAGTTTGTGCTGCTGCAAAAAGCAGCTCCTGTGTCCTCTAAAGCCATTTCAACCTTCACTCATTAGACCAGCCCCGGTGGGCTGGGGGCTGAGACAGCACAGAAGCAATTCTGAAAGTCCTTTCGTGTTGTGCTGCGAAGGAAACGTGGTAAATGTGAGGAACCGTGTGCTCACAGCAGGCTTGGAGCTACCTTACCCTGGTGGCACCTCTCCCCGTGGAAGCCTGGGGGACACTCTGTCCGGCACTCCCCGGTGACGTGGTCACAAGGCACTTCTGGAGGGCAGCTACATCTCTTCTGGCAGCCCTCCCCGTAGAAACCGGGGTCACAGCCTAAGCAACGAGAGGCAAGACAATCTTAGGGGGGGTGGAGAGCGAGCAGAGCTTTTCCCCTAGAAAATCAGCTAAGGGAAAAGAGGCTGCAGGAGGAGAACGGGGGATGCCCTTGGGCAACTCACTCGTCTCACAGCGTTTGCCGCGGTAGCCGTGTTTGCAGCGGCAGGAGCCGTCCCTGCGGTCGCAGTCCTGCGTGTTGTGCTGCACACAGCGACATTCCTCGGAGCAGCCGGGGCCAAACGCCCACTTGGGGCACACTGGGGGCAGAGGGAAAGAGCTGCCAGTGACCCACGAGGCAAGGGACAGAAACTCCGCCACCCGGCGCTGGCCCTTCCCAGGGATGGCACAACCCCAGAATAATACGTACATAGTAAAGAAGATGAGGACAAACGTACCTAAGTGGCAGTACCGTCCGTATAAGCCAGGATCGCACAGGCAGGCTCCATAAATCCGATGGCAACGCCCATGGTTGGCACAGTTACACT
This sequence comes from Clamator glandarius, assembly GCA_033459285.1. NCBI lineage: Eukaryota > Metazoa > Chordata > Aves > Cuculiformes > Cuculidae > Clamator > Clamator glandarius. Next base: position 987,883 of record JAUNZM010000452.1, on the reverse strand, counting down.
TTTTCCTGCATTGTTTCCCAAAAAATCCTTTAGGGCAACCTAGTAACAGAAAAGACATTTTCTGGGAAGATGAGCCGTTTTCAGCCTCTTGTTTTATCTCCAGCAGACCCCAGGAAAAGCATCCCAACCCCAAACTGGACAGCATCAGAAATGACCCCAGAATGTGGCGAGGGTTGAAAGAAGGCTGGATTGTCTTCTGACCAGGAATGTATTTGCGTCTCTGTGCAATAAGGTAACGATAAGAGCGATGGGATTCCCTACATCAGCTCAAAACCAGGCTGCCGCAGCAGTCAGCCCTCCTGCCTCCACTTGTGCTCCACTTGCTGCTGCTCCAGCCCTACGTGGGGCCTCGAGGACCCCCATAAGCCCCGCTCCCCGCTTGAAACGCTGACACTGGCTGTGCTGAAACGCACCCTGCAGGGCTCTGGGAAGTCAATTTTATCATATGTGAGAAAGCAATCCATGAGGTTGCTCCTATTGATAAGTAACAGTGATATTTGCACTATTAAGGGAATAGAATTATTGTTCTTTCTCTGTTATGCTAAAGATCTTAATATTAGAAGCACATGGCAGACAGATAGTGTCAGCAGAAAGCTCCGGCCAGCATCAGTCCAGGCAGCACCACCTTCTCCTCTACGTCAAGAGCAGAGAATTCAAGCACAGGAAATGCTACCCTGGGACAACGAATCACTTCTTTGTTGTTTATTTTAATCTTACCTTCCTGTTTTTACTCTGTACCCCTCAATCATCTCCTTCCTACAGAAAGAAAAGGTTGGGGTATCTCTTGTGTTCATTTACAGGCTGCTTCGGTCTCTCTCCTCGTACAGTAATAGCTCCCATATGCTCCCAATCATTTTTCTGAAGTAATTTGGTCTGAATCTCTTATTGTCTCACTCTCCCTGTGCTTCTAGATTATGTCCTCCAGATTTTAACTCTTCGGGAGAACCAATACCAACAGCAAGTGACACCTCCCTCTGCACTATTTTGAGTAACTACTGTTTTAACTAATGCCTTGCTTTTTCTTCAGCGGAAAATACCACCACAGTTCTATAAATTTACCAGTTTTCCATTCTTTTGTGTCAGCCACTGAGCACCCTCTGAAATCCAGCCCGTGGCCATTGCTGAGCAGCTGACAGGGACTGCAAAGGTCTTAGAGAGGCTTCCCCAGCAAGGAAGGGGATCACACAAAGCGGGTGAGGGGGACGCTCACCGTCCTGGCAGAGCTCTCCGGCCACCCCGGGCGGGCAGCGGCAGGTCCCCGTGGCGGGGTCGCAGGTGCCGCCGTTCTGGCAGAGGCAGGTTAGGCTGCAGTTCCTCCCGAAGGTGCCGGCTGGGCAACCTGGGGCGAGAGAGAAAGAGAGAGGTGAGGCTCAGCCACTGCCTCTGTGCATCCCCGAGCAGGGCGAGGGGAGCTTCCTTGCCCGCCGCCCCCCAGCATCACTCACTCTGGTTGCAGAGGACGCCGGTCCAGCCTGCTGGGCAGTCGCAGCCGGTCTCCTCCGCGTTGCACGTGGCTCCGTTCTGGCAGTCCTCGCAGGTCAGGCTGCAGTCGGGGCCAAACGTGCGCTCCAGGCAGACTGCAACGAGAGGCGCCACGAGTGAAAAGCTTTTCCCAAGGCTCTCAGAGTTGCAGAGAGCTTGGGCAGAGAAACCCCCCATATGCAGGCTGCAGCAAAGCCAAATGCATCTGTGTTTTAACACAGGTTCTGTGTGCACAGAACAGGTACCCAACAAGTCATGGAATCATAGAATGGTTTGGGTTGGAAAGGATTTCAAAGTCCATCCAATTCCAATGCCTTCCACGGGATCAGGGGCTCCAAGCCCCATCCAACCTGGCCTTGAACCCCTCCAGGGATGGGGCAACCACCACGGCTCTGGGCAGCCTGGGCCAGGACCTCCCCATGTCCTGAGGGTGCACTCATCAAACACAAGTAAATCCAGCATGTGTGGGTAATCCTGAAGGCTTCCAAGCAAAGTAAGTCATTTACCAGTGCTGTAAAATACCCACCGAATTTTTCTGAGAGGGTGTGCTCTCCTCTTGCTTCCATCTCTTCTTCCTCTTCTTCATAATCACCATTAAAGAGCTGGGTAAATTCATCTCGCAGGACCGCAACATGAGGGATGGGGCGGATAACCGGGTGCCGAGCATCCAGAGCTTCCACAGCACCGTCAATAGCTAGGGAAGAGTCGTGGAGATGAGAAAGCCGCAGTGGGAAAAGAGACAAGATCTCCAAGAGGTCAATAGTAGGATGGAACCTCTGTAATAAGAAAGGGAAACAAGAAATACCCGCAGAGGGCTGGTGCATGGGATTTGGTGGAGGTCGCACCGCTCCTCTAGCGACACCTTTAAAATTTGTGCAACGCGTTTGCTTGTTTGTTTTGGCTGGAACGACTGAGCGACATCCAGATCTAAGGGAGAGGCTGCGATCTCAACCCTGACAGACAGCTCTGGCTTCTCAGGTACCTGAGCTCACACTCATCCCCACACCCTGCCCTGCTCTTTTCCCGACCAGAACGTTCAGCTTGGTTCTCCTTTGGGGAAGAGCATTTATCAGGCAATCAGACTAAGCCTGGGGAGCTGAACTTGGGAGCCAGAGAGGGGCTGCAGATCCCTGTGGGCATAAAGATTCCGGTTTTGCGTGTACGCTGGGGCAAACGGCTCAGCCGTTTGCCCCAGCGTACACGCAAAACCGGAATCTTTATGCCCACAGATCCCCTAAAAAGCAGAGGGGCAGCTCACCTGCTGCTCACCCACCCTGCACAGCCGTTTCACTCACCGATGCAGCTCCTGCGGTCGTCGTGCAGCTTGTACCCCATCTCACAGCCACACTGGAACGACCCCAGCTGGTTCTGGCACGTGTGTTCACACCCACCGTTATTTGAAGAGCACTCATCCACGTCTGAAAAACACGGGGAACACCCCGGTATAGCAGGAGCCGGACCTCTGCAGGATGGGGATGGGGATGTATTTGTGCCACAGGCGGGTGGCATCCTCTCTGCTAGTGATGTGAAGCCATCTGACCCTAAAAATTGAGGCTACCCACATGAATCAGGGAGTCGTGGGTTTCAGGGTACAATGAGCTGGGTTTCAGCTCGCATCTGTCACTGATTTTGTAGAAATAGGTGGGTAAAGCTGGGGTTTCACCTGTGAGATGTTATTGGAGAGCTTTGGTAGCGAGAATAACTCATCAAGAATAAAAAAGCCCCACATTCCTTATGCCAAGACAGTGACTCATCGGACCCAACAGGAAAACTGGTATGAGCCGGGAGAAACTGGAAGAAACGGCTGGCTGTTTGCAACCCGATAGTACAGATTCTTATTGTTAATAAATCTTGTGTTAGTCACTGTCTTTGCTGCTTTTATTTGCCTCTATCCCATGGGAGAAAATGGGAAATGTTGGCCTCCGGGGCTGAACATCAAATGATTTCTGTGAATTAATGGGAGTCGGACCTGGACCAACTCACTTTGGGACCCTGATTTGAATTCAGTGGGTTCCAAAGCCCCTTTGCTACTCTTTAGTTGTGCTGGGTTGGAATAGCTGAGTCGCCTTAACATCAATCAAATGGAGGAGGCTGATGAAACACAGCAAACCAGACTCAGGGGGACCCATTCCGTGTGTCCCTTTGCCACGCTGCGAGGCTGAGGACTGGTTTACTTGTGGGAGTCCAGCGCGATGTCTCTGCTCACCGTCACAGCCACAGCCGCCCGTGCTCAGCCTGTACCCAGCATAGCAGGCGCACTCGTAGCCTCCGGGATAATTGTAACAGTCCTGCTGACAACAGTGTGAACCATTGTCACATTCGTTGATATCTAAATAGAAAAACAAAGGGCACCGGGTGTTAGCACACATCTGGCTCTGCAGTGGTGACAGTGCTCGTTAAAATTGCTCCGTGACTGGTTCTGGTAAGCATTTAGTGATCCGGTCTGATGCCAAGTGCTGAGCTAGTGTTCTCGCTTTGCTGTTGAAATAAGTGAGCTTTATGGTAACAGATCATCCTCTGCAACATGCCCTCCAGCCAAGGGAGGAATCCTGAATCCTAGACACCATGATTTTCAGTTTGAGATTGTCCTTAAAGGTTCAGTGAGCTCCCAAAGAGGGGCTGATTCCAACTGCAGCACTGACCTCTGTTTCCCCATTTACCCTGTTACAAGTCCAGAGAGGAGCGAGAACTTCAGGGTTCCTTCAAACTGCCTCTGAGCAAAGTCTCTGATCTAGATAACCCAGAGAAAGCAGAGCTCCTGGGGCTTTGAATTCAAGCTCTTAGTATTTACAGGACTCCGTTCGTCCACTAGTAAGTGCCTGTGCAGCAGGAAGGTTTGCAAAGCATCCCTCCATCACCAGAGGAGCCCGGACCAAGGAGGCACCTGGTAAGAAAACAAATAGCATCGGTGGGTTACAGAAAGTGCACTGAGCTTCAGAGCGCGCAAGGGAGAAACCACAGCCTGACACGCTGGTGCAGCACGCGTCGGTCAGTGAGCTCTACAGCGAGTTTCTGACGGGGTTACGTGCTGCGAAGGGCTCAGAGCAGTGCAATCGAAAGCACGTGCCCCAACATTATAGCACATACAGAGCTCAAGGTGCATGTCACCCCTACTTCTCCATCAACACATAGTTTACAGAATTGGATGGGGCTGAGCTATGCTTTGCTTGCAGCTACTGACTCATCCCCGTCACTCATTGACTCTAATTACACTGCTGCTTCCTGAGAGATAATGGGCAAGACCATACATTTTGAGCATCATCCCTTCCAGCTCAGGGCTCGTAGGTATGTGAGATGTGAGCCTCTGTACCTGCCAATGCTGCCTTAGATGAGTTTCAGCAGGGAAAAAATGAACTAGTTCTGAAGTCAACGTTTGCTGTCCAAGTAGTTGTGAGGATGCCCTGACACAGAGTAACGTCTCATCTCCCTTTACTCTGCATCTTTTTCTTGCTCTGTGAATCTGTTTGTAATGCGTATGCACAAAGGAGCTCACACATAACTCCTCATCATCACTTGAGAGGTGCTTGTGAAAAAAGGCATGTACGTTTCCCCTTGCCTTACCAGTGCACGTCTTCTGGTCCTGCTCAAGCCGGTAGCCAAAGTTACAGGTACAGACGGGGCCGGAGCTGGTGTGGTGGCACGTGTGGGAGCAGCCACCGTTGTTGGCCTCACAGCTGTTCACAATCTCCATTTCTATCCCTGGAAAAGCCACGCTAGTTAGGATCCTGCAGTGCACACTCAACATAGAATCTCTAACGTTGGAAAAGACCTCTCAGCTCATCCAGTCCAACTATCAGCCCAATCCCACCGTGCCTGCTGAACCATGTCCCAAAGTGCCATGCCTACACGTTTTTTGAACCCCTCGAGGGATGAGCACTCCATCACTGCCGTGGGCAGCCTCTTCCAGTGCTTCACCACTCTGTCGGTAAAGAAATCTTCCCTAATATCCAGTCTCATCCGTACAGACTGGCTGGCTCCTGCCTTCCCCCAGCACTCCCTGCACATTTGTGTGCACAACCCTGCTAAGAAGTGATCTGCGGTGGTGAAAGGATGAAAATAGTTTTGCACGGAGGCCACCGCTGGGCTGGGAAGTGATGTATAAAAATAACCCCATGGATCCCAGGCAACGTCCCACGGAGCCTCTTAGGGACAGCCTCGTGGAGCAGCTCTGGACAGTCTCTGAGATGAACCAGACTGCAGACAAAACTGCTCCCATTCCTGACGAGCAGCAGGATGTGCTGCCAACCAAAAGTTGGCTCAGTCTTCTCAAGTACAGAGCTGTTCCGATGCCAGCTAGAAGTGGGAGCGGCAGAACAGAGCTAACTACGGAAACATCCAGCTGCCTACAGCTAGAAATGTTAGTTACTGACATGTCAAAATTGGTAGGCGCAAGCATCAATAGCAGCCATATATCTTCTTAGCTTGGCAAAGTTTGTGTAAACTTCGGTCTAATTAATTAAGCTTTCTTCAACTAAAAGGAACTTGTACCATGCAGCTTTGACTCAGTTCTGAATCTCAGGAAAACAATTTCTGCCTACAAGAACATTTTTGAGTGCATTCAGACCCAAGGAGGATGAAAGCAGGGGAGCTTGATGCTCCCCAATGGATCTATGCGTGTCAAAAACAAAAGCTGTGCCATGGTGGAACACTCGTCCAGATTTCACAACATGAATATAGTTCCTCTGACTTTCCTTTTCTTATTAATGCAAGATCAGACAGAGTTTTGCATAAAAAACTTGCTGGAAGAGGCAGGAGGAAACACTGTTGGTACAAGGAGGCTACTGAACTCTATTGGCTGGCACCAAAGCAGAGGTTTTGTCCATGGTTATGGCAATGAGTCACAAGAACAGGAGGAGCCGCGTCAGAACACGAGAGGGGCTTGTGCTTCCACTGTCACTGCTGTCATGAGTGACCCTCTCGGGTCGGCATCTTTTTACCTGGAATTTATGACCTGAGCATCAATAAAACTGAACCTTTTGTCACCTGTGGGCCAGTTAGCTGAAGCCACAGAGGGTAACCTTCCCTGCTGCACAGTCACCGTGCTACCTGAGGAGGTAGCTAGGATTTATTAGGCATAGATTTAGCTTCCTAGGCCAATCCTCAGTCTGCCTTGCTGGCCATCATGCACCTTCACCCCAGCAGCCAAAGGGAACTGTGCAGTCACACATGAAACTGAGCTGGGGGATATGTTCTTACAGACTATGTTGTGTTCCTGGGAAGGAAGGTGCACGCATGCTTAGGCTCTTAAACAGCACATCATCGGTCTAGCTCCTCACATTGCTCTGTCTGATGCCTTTCAAGACCCGTTTATGGTCTGCAAAGCCTTACCCTCGTAACCTGGGCAGGCTCCTGGGGGGAGCTGCAGTGGCTGTGCAGGTGGAGCATCACAGCTCCCAGTAACACCAGCTGCCAGCACTGGGGCTGCCGCAGTGGCCTTCAGCCCTAAGGGGGTTGCTAAATGCTGATAGCTTCTCTTTGGACTCTCGCCACTGATGCATATTAGCTGAACAAAGACATATGGGCAATCTGGATCATTCTTGCATAATAGTGTTTATTTCTTCTCTTGATGGGAGCAGATGTGATCACTTCACTAGCTCAATTCCTTCTGCAGTTACACATCTGCAGCTGACTGAACTCATCCAACAAGTCCCCAAGAGCAGATCTTGGCCTATTTGAAGCCAAACGGCTCCAAATAAATTGCCTAAACCAGCAAAAGCAGCTTCATGGTAATTCTAAAGATCAGACAAAGTTTTTATCTTGGTGGGAACGTAAACAGCCCCAAACCTGCTTCTGAAATTCTTCAAACCAGATTGCTATCGCTTGGCTCCACCAGTTCCCAGAGGACAGTCACAAACGCCTGCCTGCAGAAGCAAACCCGTCCCCACCTGGCAGCGAGGGCAGTACTCACGATAGCATTGCCGGCCGTCGGCCCCCAGCTCGTAGCCCGGGTTACAGGTACATTTAAAGGAGCCCTGAGTGTTGAGGCACTGGTGTGCGCACAGGGCTGCTCCAGTCAGGCATTCGTTCACGTCTGCAAGAGATGGGCAATCAATGAGCAAAGCAAGTTGAGCCATAACCATCCTTTCAATTACACCACTGTTACGATCTTCAAGTTTGTCACCAGTTTCTTGCACCCTAAATCCTTCACTGGGGTCCAGACCAACAAAGAAACAGAAGGAAGAGCTCAGAATTGCTGTAAAGCCTCCAGAGAAATGATCACATGAAACGGTTCCAGACAACTCAAGCAGGGCTCTTGGACAGACGTCAACTGGACGCTTTGTGCCACCCCTCTGGAAGGCTTGTGCATCACTCCGTTAAATTCACAGACTCTGATAGTTCCTAAGACTGAGCCCTACTTCTCCCAGAGTTGTTTTCCGCAGAAGCTTTGTTGCGAGGAGCTCGCTTACCTTCGCAGCCCTTGCTGTCTGGTGCCAGCCGGTAGCCAGGGTGGCACTCACAGCGCGCTGCCCCGCGGTGGTTGCGGCACCGGTGCACGCAGCCCCCGTTCCTGTCGGCGCAGGGGTTCCTCACTGCAGGGCAAAGACAAAGAGGTGGCTTATTTTGTGCTAATCCTGGCTCTTACTGGCATTAGGCTTATAGGAAAACAGAGCAGCAAGCAGTTACGCCTCGCGGAGCAGCCTGCGACCTGTGAGAGCCCGTTCTGCACCAGACAGAAAATCTCCGCTACTGTTTACTGCTCCTTCCAGGCAGGAGGATTTACACAGTGTGAGACCTCACACACGTAAGGCACTAATCTGAGTAAAACCTTTCTAGCAGAAACTTGGCATGGGCAGGTCCCTCTGCAGAGGTTACAAAGCAAGCACCAGACCAATTTGCTTCAAGTCCTCCCACCGAGGGGTCTGCCAGCCTCTGGCTGCTCCAGGACCTGGGCAGATGCTACAAACCCCTCTGACTGCAGCATTTATAATACCCGAGCCGTCCCTTTTCCCTTAGCAACTTCACAGCTAAAAACTTTCCCCCTCCTTAGTGAACGCCAGCTGCTATGAATGAGGAGATTAAACTTCGGCTCTAGATCCCCTTCAGCTTCTCTCCCTCCTGCAGCTGGGAGCAGGTCAGCCAGAAAGCTGTCTGAGCAGAGGGAGAAGATCCTGTCCTGCTGCCGTTCCCTCACCTTCTCAGAGGCGTGCGCCTACGCAGAGTTTCACAGAATCACAGAATAACCAGGTTGGAAGAGACCCACCGGATCATCGAGTCCAACCATTCCCACCAATCCCTAAATCATGCCCCTAAGTACCTCATCCACCCTCAAACCATGTACCTCAACCATGCCCCTAAGTACCTCATCCACCCTCAAACCATGTACCTCAACCATGCCCCTAAGTACCTCATCCACCCTCAAACCACGTACCTCAACCATGCCCCTAAGTACCACATCCACCCTCAAACCATGTACCTCAACCATGCCCCTAAGTACCTCATCCACCCTCAAACCATGTACCTCAACCATGCCCCTAAATACCTCATCCACCCTCAAACCACGTACCTCAACCATGCCCCTAAGTACCTCATCCACCCTCAAACCATGTACCTCAACCATGCCCCTAAGTACCTCATCCACCCTCAAACCACGTACCTCAACCATGCCCCTAAGTACCACATCCACCCTCAAACCATGTACCTCAACCATGCCCCTAAGTACCTCACCCACCTTTCATTTTTGTTGGCTACACTCCTTCAACTCTCCCTTGCCTGTCAGAATGAGCTGCGGGTTATGTCCACAACAACAGAACATGCAGAGAAACACCTCGCTTGATCCACAGGACGTCCGAGCACCAAGTCCATGCTCCCTATCCCCCCAGCTGCCTCTGAACAAAGGGCCAAAGCAAAGTTCTGCCTCCCCAGCGTCCCGCGCGTGCTCGAGGGGACTCACAGACGCAGCGTTTGCCGTCCTCCCGCAGCTGGTAGTTGTGCCGGCACTGGCACCGGTGCTGTGTCGGCGTCACCTGCACGCAGTCGTGCTCGCAGCCGCCGTTGTTCAGGGCACACGTGTTCACAGCTGCGAGGCAAAGGGACAGAACGTTCATCACAAACATAACAGCACCCGGGTGAGGCTCCTGCCCAGGACCAGGGCAAAACACACGTGTTTACGCAGAGCACTGGTAACCAGAATCTAAAACTGGGGCACATTCAACCTGTGCTAAAGCGTGCGGACGCGGCTCTTCAGGACACAGCTTAGCAGGCACGGTGAGGCTGGGCTGACAGCTGGACTGGATGAGCTCAGAAACCTCAATGATGCTATGAGATGCTCCTTGCAGACTTTTGAAGCGTGCTAAATGTAAGCTGTTTCTAAAACCGCTCTGTAAGGCAGCATGTGAGAGCAGCCACCCCACGCAGTGCCAGAGAGGGACCCGCAGCAGACGCCCTTGAAATAAACCTCCTTTTCTTTAAAGGTAAGATTGGCTCAACAGAGCTAAGTACCAGCTTAAAACCACTTTTTTTTTTCCACAATAAGAGCTCTCAGCAACTTTTCCAGGAGATGAGACCAGGACGTGGGGGTCTGGGCTAGGCTCTCAGTGGTATTACAGGGGAAGGAGTCTGGCAACTCCCATGTCAGCAGGCAAGCTTCTCACTACAATATTGCTGCAATTCTTATAATTTTATTCAAAGACAGTCACTGCAGGTGCTATGCCACAGCTAGTTCAGCTTAATTACTGCCAGTTCAGCTTAATTACTGCTTAGAGAGAGATGCACTCAGGCATATTCAGGTTTTCCTGCAACAAAATGACATGGAAAACTAAGTTTCTGGCTCCACACTGCGTGAAAGACACAGATTACACAAGGCAAAGGCCCAGCAGGTACCATCAGTTCTTTGGGGAACATCTAAGGAAACTGCTTTATGAGGTTCCCTGCACTCCTATCAGGTGTCACAGCTCCCAGCTCGGTCCTTCGGCTGGGAAGTGGCTGCATGAAAGTCAGGACCCCTGTGCTCAATCCCCTCTGTGAGTAGCTGATGCTATAACCAGCCGAGCCAGAGCACATAGACACATGCTGAGGGGAGCGGCGTTTTCATCCTAAGCGCAGGCAGGACTGGGAATTGCTATTCCCAGCTGCTGTTTCTTCTGTGTGGCCTTGAGCAAGGCGCTTTCCTGCCCAAAGGATTCCAAACACTCAGAAAACAGGAGGTTTTGCCCAGGCTACAGCAGCAAAACAGATCTTATGACCGAACACGTGGACTATCTTCCCTTTATAAGCTCACTATCATTAATCAGCCTTAAAATAGTCCTCTCTTCCCTCCTCTGTTCTTATAATCTAGAGTTTCTCTGCACAATAAGTGACAACGGGAAGATGTTTAGCTGGAGATGTGTGCACCCTGCAGCCAGCGAGCAGACAGAGTGTTTCCCTGCTTTATTTTTACTAGGCTGCTGCTGACCTTGTACCCAGCAGAAATCTGAGCTAGAAAACAAAGCAGGGGAGGACGTTCTGGACAGGGATTGATGGACTGTGGTAGATGAGCCCTGTTTGGGTAGGTGCGTGCCTCCAAAGCGATGGAAGCGTCCTCTTGAACCACTGTGCGTCTCCTGAGCGAGCCTGCCTACTCGTTGTTCAGTGAGCATCTCAAAAAGAGAGATGCACCTTACGGGAACTGGGAGACAAGCCTTGAAAGTCTGTTCGTCCACTCAGGAGACACAAATGTGCATGAAACACACAACACGCTGCACGTCGAAGCTGTGTGGGTGCAACACGGCTACAACCCGGCCACGGTCTGGGATGGAAACCCTGCTTTCCATGAGCAGCACAGTACAACAAGTTGTGATCTCTCACGTTTCTGACCTATTTTTCCAACTCCAGAATAAAGCAATGTGCTGACCCTGAGGAGTCACATAAGAAAGCTAAAAATCTCTCTAATGCAAACCAACTCTCCACAAACTAACATGTCAGGTAATCACGGCGCCCTCGACGACCCTGAGAGCTTGGCTAAGCCAGCGAGCCTGGAAAGCACATGCCTGTAAAAGTCTCTGCTTTTAACGAGGTCCCTGAATCCCAAGGGAAGTCAGGTCTGGCGAACACCCGTGCCCGGACGAGCTGCAGGCGGCTCGCTCGTGCTGGCTACGAACGCGCTTGCAATCGCTGGGCGTGCAGCACCACGCTGCCAGCACCTCGTCTCAGTGTTCCAAAGAGTATTTTCTACAGACAAAGTACTGACAATAATTTGATTTAAGCCTCTCTTGTATATTAGCAAAAAACAAATATTTGGCACAGGACAAAAAAAAAACAAAGGAAAACTGTATGCTATTTTTTTTCCCCCTGCAAACAGTTCCCCGTCAGAAAAACTACGCCTTGACTCAGAGCTGAGGAGCACTCTCGTTTCTAGCTTTTAAAAGCTAACTTCCCCCTGTATGCCTCTAACTAACTAAACAACATTTAGGGGAATAAAAGTGACTTAATAGGGTCAAAGCATTGCCATACACGACATGCGGCTGGAGCAAGAACCCTGGGTTTATGTTTGCTGTGCTGACATTGTTGCCTTTAATGCGTTTGGAAGGAAAGAATAGGAATACTCGACGTTCCTGAGAAGTTCTGGGCCAGAGTCACAGTGCTCAAGCCTTTGCAGAGATGGGTGGTCATTTTAAAATATTCTGAGATGTTGAAGTGTTTAATGACATCCATCCAAAAATACCCATCAATAATGTGCTTGTTCTTCTTGGAGTGAGGTTTTTTATTAAAAGAAAAAATAAAAAAGTAAAACAATGTTAATGCCTGCCAAAACATTCCTTCAGATGGGAAAGTCCTGGGCCAACATATAACAAGCAAATGCATCTATGTCTAAAAAAAACCTCCCAGTATGCAGTTATTCGTATGAATCTGCACTGTAAATAACCGTCCGCCTTGCATGCCTCTAAAAGACCACTTTTCAGAGTGGAAAAAAACTTAAGTTCAGGTTTTTTGATAAGATATAACTTCAAGCAGACAGAAATCCTGTAATGCCCCATCCTGGAGGTGTCCAAGGCCAGGTTGGATGAGCCTTGGGTCTAGTGAGAGGTGAACCTGCCCATCACAGCGGGGTGGATCTGGATGATCTTTTATGTCCCTTCCAGCCCAAACTATTCTATGATTCTAAGGCTGGGTACCGCTGACTTTCCAAGAGGGTTATTTCCACATAGGAGAAGACCATCATGTCTGTCTGGGTTGTGCTGGGGCACGACATGCACCCAATACCTGGCAAAAGGCGTGTACGGATGGAGCATCGCGATGGCAAAAAACCTTCCTGAAGGGCAAAGAAAACTTCAGACACTCAATACGTGTGGCAACACTTGGCTACCGCAAGCAGCTGGAGCAGGGTAGGGACATGGACTGAAGGACACAAGCTCCTGTTCCACTAAGTCCTCCTCAGCCAAGGTGCAACCGAGTGCCAGCACCCAGATTTTAACTGAAGTTTTTTGTGGAACACTGAGCGAACGTAAAAGGAGAAGCAGCGAGACTGCAGGGGTCTCGCGGAGTGTTTTCTTCCCCCTTGTGTTTCTTTTAGCATGGCTTATTGGCGAGCAAATGTACTCGTGAAGACCATCAACCCCATCTGAGCCTCCCCACTCCGCGACTGCACGCAAGGACAGAGGGGCCATGGTGGGTACGTTCCAGACCGCTACGGGTAATGGGAACCAGAAATCCTGCTCTGCCAAAAGGAAGAGGTGTACAGGGAAGAGGTGGCTGGCATCACTGGCCCTACGGTGCTCCTAAGCCAACACGGCTCTCGTGGCACACGCACGATGAGAGGAGCGATGCAACCGTGCCCTGCAGCGTCACACAGAGCTACCCACGGCGCTCAGACTGACGGGGGGGCTCGGGCAGCACAGGGGTTTTGCTAAATACACTAATTCAGTTTAAGAATCACGAATAACAAGACAAAATCAAATGAAACCTGTTAAAATTGTTTGGGGTGTCCTTCCATCAAAGCAAGGGCCTTCTAATTCTGAGTCTCCTTAGCTGGCTCCTCGCAGGTTAACAGCCAGCTGGCCTTGTTTTAATTACTGCTCTTTTTTTAATGTTTACAGAACCACTCTAAAAATATTTCCATTCCCAGATGCTTTTCCTAGCTTAACATTTCTGTGACAACATTGCCAAAACCAGTGTCATCTTGTACATCACACAGATTTTTCTAATTAAAGTCAGACAGATTTTCCACAGATGATATTTCATCGTCCGAGGTTCCTTCCATCCCCTCTGCCTGAAGGGACTGCAGTGCTGCTGAAAGATGCATGTGCTGAGATTCTGACCCTCTGGGGCCCAGGAAATGGATGAAAAGGAACGAAAAGGACATTGTCACTACTGGTAGCACATGGGAAGCAGGTCTGCAAAGTAGCAGCCTAACACTGGAGTTGATTTAATAACTGGGCTACCTGCACTCCACACCCTCCAGCTGCCCTTCTTGAACAGGGAAGAGCTGAACCCAGGGGCTCTGAGCAACTCAGTCATCAGCATTCGCTCGCTCTGCAGCTCTCTCTGCTCATCCCCGAAGCTCTGCGGCACGGAAAGCACATAAATGTTTAGTTAACGTAGGGCACAAGACCCACACCCCAGCAAGGTGGTGATAAAGCTTCACTTGGTTTGACGAGGGGAAACGGCCTCAAGTTGCACCAGGGGATGTTTAGATTGGATATTGGGAAAAACTTCTTCACTGACATGAGCAGAGTCTCCATCCCTGGAAGGGTTCAAAGAGCTTGTAGATGTGACACTGTGGGACACAGCTAAGCAGGCACGGTGGGGTTAGGCTGATGAGCTTAGTGGTCTTTCTCAGCCTTAATGAATCTATGATTGCATGACTCTATGACTTGGGCTCCACTCTAACTTCTCTTTCCCATCCATATCGCCTTTCCCTCAGACCCAAGTAATTTGCCATCAGAAGCAGCGAGCTCATACTCTAAAAGCAAGCGTAAGCAGCTGTAACTAGGACTGAGCCTGATGTTCCCTTTTGCAGCGTCACACAAAACCACTGATCCCAAGAAAGGGCTCAGAAATGCGAGGCGAGTTTTGTCTGTACAACACACGCAGATTGAAAACCTCTCCATACGGATGATTGCCCTCTGTGCACACAGTTCAAGCCCACACAAAGCTCCATGGCCTGGTCCTCCTGTTCATGATATAAATCGCTGCTCTGTTTGAGATTTCTTCATTTGAAGTACCCTTAGCATAAACAGGGATACATCATGCAATCCCAAACTGATTTATTCTAACCTCAGACAATTTCCAGAAACAAGTTGTGTGCTAATACAGACCATTTCTCCACTCCGCAGGCCAACAAAAGCAATTGGCTCTGATTAAATTCTTTGCCTTGGACCGGAGTTCTCCGTTGAAGCAGTGGAGAAGGACCTGAAGATGTCAGCTTCCTGCCTCCTGCCCATGCGGTTCTGATAAAATAAGAGGTAATTTCAGGACGTCCAACAACTCTTTGTTCTGTTTCACTTTCAAAAGAAATGCCCTCTCTTCTCCCTTCCCTTCTGAATTAAAGTCATTACTGATTTGCTATATTTGAACAGCAAAGATGCAGTGAAAGAATCTTGCTCAACTGATCCGCAGATTACCCGAAGCACCAGCAGTGGCTGCGAGCTGCTGGGAGGACGCAGCAGGGCAGCTTTTGGCTGGTTCGTGTGCTCTCCTGAGCCACAATCACCACAGCAGTTCCAGGTACAAGTTCACCTGGAGAGCTGCTTCGGCCTCTTTGTCACACCTGCCACCAAGTCCAGACCAAGATCTTCTCTCCACGTCCGCCCTGCAGCATCAGTGGTGGCTCCAGTCAGTCTTTTATATCTTATTTTACGATTATTGTTGTTGTTTCATTAAAGCCATTTTAGTTTCCAATCCACAAATCTCTCCCTTTTCCCTTCCCCCTTTCCCTGTGGTGGAATTGGGACACGAGTGCCCATCAGGCCAGGCTGAAGCTCAACTGTGACAACATCACAACCCATCTCTTTGTAGGAGCCAACTCATGCAACAGCTTTAAAGCAGCTCATAGAATCATAGAATCACCAGGTTGGAAAAGACCCACTGGATCATCGAGTCCAACCACTCCCATCAAACACTAAACCACGTCCCTCAGCGCCTCATCCACCCATCCCTCAAATGCCACTCAGTCCTGTTGCTCCAGTTCCCTTAAGGTATCAGCATTTAGCAAGAGAAAATCCTTTCCTCTTCCCCAGCAAGCCCTCCTGACACACGAAAGCTGAAGGGTGAAGGGGGGTGTGTTGAGCGAGGTCCTGCTGCTGCTGCCACCACCGCCTGGTAACTTGTCAAGAATGTGGCTTAATAAAAACCGTGTGATTTCCAAGATCAAGTCGGAGCAAAGCCTCTGACTTCGCAGTGTAAATATTTATGTAGACCGAGTACTAAAGGAAAGAACCACTTGCATGTACTTGTGGAAACACCACAGAAAGCATGCAGACGCTCAAGGGCCCGGGATTACCAGGACGTGACCCACGGAAAGCTGCCCGGGGGGACCACACGCCGCTGCCAGGTCACGCACTCGCTGTCTGAGCATCGGTGAAGGCAACGAACGGGAGAGCCCTTCGCACTGCAACGACCAAAAGTGGGGTGAGAGCACTGGGGATCCCTCGGTGGCATCCCCACTGCCACCAGCCAAGGTGCTTCCCTTGCCTGGGCTCTGTTGTGGGATGGGCTTGTCCTAAGAGCACGAACAGCGTGTATTTACCTAAATCAGAGCGGTGTAAACTCCAATCCACCAACAAGAGTGGTTGCTGAGCTCTGGCACCAAGAGCCACCGTCCAGAATCCATCGGGGGGAGAAAGCTGTGCACCAGGTATCAAATGGGACAATCGAGGCACGCAGACATCCACGGCTCAAGGCAACCTTACACCTGCAGCTGCACAGAGGGCAGCCGCAAACACCAGCAGAGAAGTAACCTCTGAGTCTGAGCTTCTATGAGAAAACTAAGTTTACTTCTACCCCTCTACACCACTGCCTTAATAGGTTAGCACAGAGCTGTCGCAAAGGTGCGATGGATACATACATGTACTCATATTTCTGTCACCAAAGCACAAAGAACAAAAGCCACCAGTCCTGCAGCAAGAAAGCCAGATTTTTTTTTTTGATTTTTTTTTTTGTTGCTATTTTAGAAACAGCTCTCTGCAATTGCAGAGCAAGTTTGCACTCGCCCTGCCTGGTCTCCATCTCCTCTCCTGCACTTTGTGGACCGTGGGGGTACAGGCACCACCACGCTTACAGCAACAGCTCCGCTCCCCAGAGCTTCCAGAAACTACCCCAGTCACTCCCGTAGTCGATCAGGTTTCATGAACAGAGACCCCTTAATTCTGGCAGCTGAATTCCAGCCCCGTGCACATTATGGCAAATACTCGCTCAGAAGTTTAATGCAAAGCAGGTTGGTAGCGCCGAGCGCAAGCGGCACGGAGCAGGGAAGCCCTGCCTGGATCCCAGCAGAAGCGAACTCTGCACACCACGGCCACGCGAGCCGTGAAGCCCCAAGAATGAAAGGATGGAAAATGCCTTTAAGCAAGCGACACCTTTCACCTTCTTGGGCTGACCCTGCTGGGAGCATCAGAGCAACCCAGTGGCTGGCTCCTGCTTTATTCCATGAGGCAGAGGCAGCAGAACCACTCGATACCACAAAAAAAGAGAACTGCACGTTATAAAGACAATTCTTGGATGACAGACCACATGCACACTGATACGCAAACAGTAGCAACTCGTATCCATGAACACAAGTTTGTGTGTTCAGTGCTAGAGCAGGGGACTGGGAGCAATGGGCAGTTTTCTTAATTTTTCTGAATCTTCTTTATTTTCTCTTTAGCTTCTGGACTTTTCCAGGGAACTATAGAGCACAGAGTGACCTGGCACCTTAAGCTCTTGGTTAGAGTATTTTCACACAGTGGGGTGGTTGTGGAAGGATGTGCAGTTCGTGCTGCTCTAGGCACGGTGGGTACCGCTTCCTTAGCTTCCCACATCACCATTCCCAGCTGGTACACACTGGCTCTCACAGTCATTTTTAGCAAAGACTGGAACCTGACTGTATTCTGAGGAAAAATAGCAAATGGCCCAGGAATTCTTTCCACTTGTATGAAAATATCCCTCAAAAAAATGGAAAAATGTGTCAAATGAAGCTGTGAGGGAGAAGCGGTTTAACAAAACCAGCAGCAGATGCTGGAGGGCAGACTCCAAGCTCCACCCCAGCGTCTCCGAGCCTCTTGTCCGGGGCAGACAACATTTCAAGCAATTGGCTCAGAATTCAACTGCAAGCCACACCTGGTACTGGAACCGTAATGTCTGGACATGCACCATGCAAGTGGACGCGTGACCAGCATCTCAGGGAAGAAGGTCTCGAGATCGTTATGACCACGGTTCCCCAGCCAGGAGTGCTTATTCTCCCCTGGTTGTCTCACCCAGTGCCCGCCACGCAGACTAGGGAGCTCAGGGGAGGCAAAACTGATTGACTTAAACCAAATTAATGAAAAGATTTGTGTATTCGTTCTGAAAACACCATCTCTCATACACCCTGTACTGCAAGTTACTGCTCCCAAACCAGGATAAACTGAAGAATGGCAAAGATGACTGAATTGTACACAACAAAGCTGGAGTTCAGCAAACCACAAATCCAGTTACAGCAACGTGTTTGGGAAGAGTACTGGGAACCTGAGAAACGAAGGAACAGACAATCCATCCCCACCATCTCAAACTGCCTGCACAGAGGGCAGGTGTGAATGGGTAAGAAACAGCCTCATTCTGTTTACAACTCCACGCGTTTACAGGTAGGAAGAAGGCTATGAAGAATAAGAGGTTCTCAAGGGATTTACAACGATGACTTACCGAGGCAGGTCCTGCCATCTGCGTGCAGGCGAAAGCCCGGCTTGCACTCGCAATAATAAGATCCAAGGGTGTTCACACATCTGTGCTGGCAGCCGCCGTTGTGGACCTGGCACTCGTCAACATCTGCAAAAGCAAAGGGAAGAGAGGAAAAAGGGTTCAGAGAAGTGGGCATGGTGGTGTCTGAAGCCAGGATTATTTATCCACCCTTGACTGACTCCAGATTTGAGGAACATATGCAGAAAGAACACCACTGCCATTTCATGATGTTTAGTCAGTAAAGGTTTTAAGAAATTTCAAGGCCAAGCATGCGATCAGGGAGAAAAAAAGGAGGCATCTTATTTTTCAGTGTGCATAAACCATCCTTCGTCTTGTTCACCTCATAATGGACACTTCTCCCACTCAGTCTAAGATTATTGAAATTTTATTATTAAAATTTTACGCTTCCTTACTCTTTATAGAACCATAGAATCACAGAATGGTTTGGATTGGAAGAGACCTTCAAGCTCATCCAGTTCCACCTCCCTGTTCCCTCCAGCAGGATGAGACAGACCCAAGCTGTGCACTGAACCAGCACCGCTTCATCCGTGACTGTTACTAAGAAGTTAAAGAAACGTTTCCTCACTGAATCACGGCAGGGTGTTGCTCCTGACTCTGTCTTTGCAAGCCAGCGGTGCAAAAACCTGCTCCAGCCTCACCCATGCCCCGCGCCTGCTCTCTGCTCCCCAGCCCCAAGCATCGCTTGCTCGGACCTGACTGCAGCCGCAGCTCTCCCTGGGGTACCAAAGGGCATCGGAAACCA
Organism: Clamator glandarius; assembly: GCA_033459285.1. Taxonomy (NCBI): domain Eukaryota; kingdom Metazoa; phylum Chordata; class Aves; order Cuculiformes; family Cuculidae; genus Clamator; species Clamator glandarius. Next base: position 968,811 of record JAUNZM010000452.1, on the reverse strand, counting down.
AGGAAAAGGAGCAATGCAACCTTACTGAAGCAAGTACTGAAATTTTACATTAATTAGATTGATTTTTCACTAATCGCGTCAAATGCCAAAAAAAATCAGCCAGCAGCAAGCAAGCAGACCGGGTCAGGGAAAGAAACGGGAAGATAAGTGGGAAGGGCGATGCTTTCCAACTCTCTTTCTGAGATACATCGTAATAATAAAAAATGCTTGTTTTCTCAGAACGCTTTTCATTAGAAGGCTTCTCACGTCTTAAAAAGTTAAAACCTAAGGATGACAATAACTGTCTGCCCTTTCTGTCCTAGTGATGTGCAGAGAACCCACAGCCCTGATGCTGGATGTCCTGCTCCAACGGCCGTAGGAGGCTCCTTCTTCAGAGCTCACAGAGTAGCTGCAGCGCTCATTAACCTGGCAGAAAATGGCCTTTTCTGTAGCATCAGGCTTTTGCTCAGAAGGTTTTGGTATTTTCTTCCTGTTTTTTCCAAAACACTGAATTTTTGAAGAAAGGAAAATGAATACATTTTTGAGGTGAAACATAAGCTTCAAGTGATGCTCTGCAGAGAGTAAACCAAATCCAAACCAGCTTTTCAGTCAGGAAAAAGCACTGCGGCATGAATCCGAGATGCCTCTCAAAGCCACCTCACTCAAATTAAATCATTTTCATCTGCATCGTTTACACAATTTGGATGCCACAGAGCCCCTGATGCCCTCGCTCACCTGCTCATGCAGCAAGGTTGATGGGAGCAACACCAGAGCACACGTCCTCCCAAACCCTTCCTGCTACCAGCTGCCGGCAGCCTGGAAACCTCCCCAGTGTCCCCACAAAGCTTGAAGCAGGTCTGACACCTCCAAGAGGAGGTTGGCCAGGGTTCAGGGCTCTGCTGCCCCTGGCACAGCTCTTCCCTCCCCGGCATGGTGGAAGCGCACAGCCAGCCGTGCTTGAATCACAAGGTTGGAAAAGACCCCCAGGATCATCGAGTCCAACCATTCCACACATCGTACAAGCCCCTCTCAAGCCATGATCCAATTCACTTTGTTGTCATTCACTCTCCTACGATACTTTGAGATGGAGGAAGGGCAACACATTGGTCCCTAGAGAGGGAGAAGGTCCCCTGGCCACCCCAGCAGCAGCATCTCCAACCTGCCAAGGCAGGTTGGAGATGCTGCTGCTGGGGTGGCCAGGGGTTCCCTGGCCACCCTGGGGTTCCCCCAGGAATACAAACCATGAGGCAGCAGAAGCTGCTTCCCGGGGCTAGGACAGAGCTGTGAAGGGTCACGTTGTCCTCAGTGCACGTCTTGGCAGACTAGAAACACAAAAATCCACACGACGCTTTGCGAGATGCGGTTTGGGGCACGCTGAGGTTATTTTCCTGTTGGAGAGCTGACAAACTCTGGTTGAAATTAATATACCAAAGAAAGCAAATTAAAAGCATACAGGCTTTTCTCCCAAGAAGGGTAGCTGACACCAAGCATTCCCGAGCCAAAGATGGAGCTTGCCAAGCCCTCGTGCTGGCATGGAGAGGGCAGCGGATACCGGCTGAAGCCCACTGAGGCAGACGACAACCAAATGCAGCAAGAGCCTGGGAATGGGACTTGGCTTGGGAAACCTCCCTGCTGTGTGAGGAAACCGGAGTTCATGTCCTCATCCACGAGGACATGGGGCTCACTCAAGAAACGGCTGATGTGCCTGTCAGCCCCTTCCCTCAAGAGAAGCAATCCATCAGACCTCAGGTACCGGCTACGTGTAACTGCTGTAACTGAACATAGTGAATACCAGCACAGGACCAAACCAAAAACCAGAGTGCAAGGAGATGACTTTGGTTCAGCGCACAGGTCCTTCGAGAAGAAATACTGCAATTTGTCTCCAACAAGAGCTCCATGTCAGAGGAAAGAAAGTGGCAACGGCAGCTCTACAAATTACCAAATGTTTGGTACAGAGGCAGTTTATCTCCTCTGAAAGGCTGAGGAGGAGGAGATGGATCCCAGCTGGAAGCACAGGCAGTAGATACGCTGCTAAGGTTCTCCCTGGCCAAACAGCAGTGCCAGGCTCTAATCCCTGCGGCAATTAGCCTGGATTACAGAGCAGGGCTGCAGGGAAAAGGTTAATTAAAATCTATCAAGATGAGCATGTGTGGGATTTAGTGACTTTATCTTTCCGGTACCAGTTTGTTGAAGCTCGTTCAGCAATTTTAATAAGTAAAGAGACTGGAAGGAGACAAACCCACCCAGCAGCACACTGGATCACTGCAGCCAACCGCTCCTGGGCAGAGGAGCACAGGGTTCCTGCTGCTGCCCCACACTACAAACAGGGATCAGAAAGTCAAAGTGTTAGAAGGAAAAAACCTTATGCATTATTTCATCTCTTGCATGTATTTCACATCCCTTCGCATGAATAGTCTGAGGATATCGGAGGCCCCGTTATTTCATTTTCCTTGTAGACCATGCAAAGGTCCAACAACGCTAGGAAGACATGGGAGAGGATGATATCTTATGCCCCCTCTGCTAACCTGGAGCCTTCCCCTTCTCTAGGATGAGGAAGAATGGTACCTGCCTCAGGCTGGTCTCAGCTTGGAATGCGAGAAGAAATGTCATCTCGTGGTGGTCAAGATGCCCCCACACCCTCAGTTCCATCATGTTGTAAACCAAGCACTTGGGAAAGTCTTGAAGGCTCTTAAACAGCTTCACCAAGTAGTTCAAGCTGGCATTGCTCCCACTGCACCCTCTCCTAGGCAGACAGGAGGTGCCCATAACTTTCCCACGCTACCTGCACCATCCTCACCAGCAGCTGTTTCCAAAGGCACTTCAGAGCAGAAGCACTGGTGAAGTGAAAACATATCCGGGAGCTGGTTTGTCTCAGTCCCTCGCTTTGTCCTCAGCTCACCTTTCTTTGCCTTCAAGGGCAGCAGTTGGGAGAGTCGCCCAGCTCCCATTTCTGTCTCCGGATGGTGCTGATAATTAGGTATTACTCAGAGCGCAGCAGAGGTGCACGTAACAACAAGCAAGCAGCCTGCTCTGGACCTGCTGCTACACTCACACACTCCAGCCCCCTTCCGTGGCTCGGCTTTACCCCACTTCTCTGGGCAGAAAGTCATTTGTGCTGTGCAGGGGCGCCCCGGCTCAGTCCCTGCAGAAGCTAACGGCACAGAGGTGAACACCGACGCGTACCTGGCAATGGTACTGACTGCTGGGAACACGAGTTGCTATCAAAGGAGCTAATGGAAAAGTTTTAATTATGCAAAAGCGACCAGCCATGCTCTACGCTGCTTCCTGACACGCTTCAGAGAAGGTAGAGTATCAAGGTACCAGGTCTACTTCACTGTGAGGACAATGCAAATCCCCAGCAGAGCACAACACTCTCTCCCGTTAAGGTTAGCAGTATAACAACATAACGCACAGCACTACAATTAGCCACTCATGCTAACACCAGGGTCTAACAGAGCACTGTTTGGACACAGGCTGTGTTTTAAGGCACTCAAGACCTCAATGAAACGTACACTGCTATTACTCAAAACACCTCTCCATTCTCCAGCTATACAGTAAAACTGCCAATGAAGCACATTTCCAGCTGTTTGTTGTGTTTGCTTTGCTTTTGCAGCTTGTTGGTGAAAGAAACATGTCTCAGTAGAAGTGTGCGCTGCCTGGAGTAGATGGGAATGGACTTCAAATAAACCAGTGCATGGTACCATAAAACCCATAGAATCATGGAAAGTTTTGGGTTGGAAGACCTCCAAGCCCATCCAGTCCCATCCCTGCCATGAGCAGGGACACCTCCCACTGGATCAGGGGCTCCAAGCCCCATCCAGCCTGGCCTGGAACCCCTCCAGGGATGGAGCAGCCACCCCTGCTCTGGGCAACCTGTTCCAGGGCCTCCCAAACCCTCACAGCAAAACATTTCTCCCTAAATTACACAGGAGGAATGGGAACGCTGGAAATCGATAATCCACACAAAGCTGGGTCTCAGCTTGCCTTGGAAAAGTTGCATAAGCTAATGGAGTTGGATGGAGACAGCAAGTGCAGTCTGAGTTTGAGACAAGGATCTGATCTGTAAACAACAAAACAACCACTCACCCCATTTCCAAAGGTCTGACACGTCTCACAAAAACACTGCTATCGCTTTTATAATCGACTGCTTGGGGCACTTATTTATTAGGATTATCTCAGGATGAGATAATGCATTCCCTTATGTCCACATTACTCAGAAGCATCCCAAGTCTTTAGTGAACTTCACATATTCCCTATTATTTCCCTAAGCCTTCAAGGCAACCTCCAACTCTATTTGCTGCTACATCAGCTGAACACACAAAGAGAAAGAAATGGGGGAACTGAGGAACTTTCACCTTGCTCAGTGTCCCCATCGACCATCCCACACAAGCCACTGCACGTCAATGTTCAACAAGAGCTATCGGAAAGCTGTAAAGAGGTATTTATCTCCTCCTTGCTGGGCAGTAGAAAGCACAAGCCTCATTAAAACAAAGCAAAGCAAACCTCCCAATACCAGTGACGAGCTGCATTATCTTGCTCCTTACCAAGTGGGAAATGGAAACACGGGAGGTGATTGTTCACTTTCTGGTGTGCCTGGATCCCCACCTCCTATTAGCAGCCACATCTGTTAATGCTCAGGACTTCTCAAAGCTGAGAAGAGAGGATAAATACTGGGATACCAGCAGCAGACAGCGCCACATGGGTGCAACGGGAGTGCAGGGTGACACCGTCCCCTCCACCTGCTCCACCACTCAGCCTGGCCAAGATCTACCCACAGAGCAACCAGCCTGGGACACCTTAGTGGGGAATTTTCTACAGACACTGGTGAGCGTGGACCCTTCGGTGCTGAGGGGTGACCTGGGGGACGCGACTCTGCCAACCGCATCAACCAGCTACGCTGTCCAGCTCCCAGCTCTGGTCACGACTGCCCAAGGACTCCCCTTACGCATAAAACGACGCCGAGTAACGCTGAGCTCCGTCCACGGGGCTCCACCGCACGCTGCTCACGCAGCGGGAACTAACTCAGATTGAGGGGTGGAAAGTCAGATTTGTTTCATGATGAAACAGTATCGGGTTTCATCGCTTGCCCTGCAGCAGGCAGAGCCTTGGAACTGAGAAAAAAACTAATCGAAACATCCGAACAGAACGCATACACTTATTTTTTGAAGGAATATTGCACAGAAGCTGTCTTTAACCGAGCCAGAGCTGCACCGATGGGAAGAGATGAGGTCCTTTCCCCTCTGCCAGGGGTGACTTTTCAGAATGACAAACCTGCCAGAGGCTGACTGCCCAGAGAGCGCAGAGTGACCACACGACCATAGGCAGATGTGCAGCCAGGTCCCTAGTTTATGACTTTTGCAACCGAACCCCACCTGCCAACTCGGTTTTCCACCTCCCCAGCAGGATCAGAGCTTCTCGGGCTCATCATGCCACCAGCACCCAGGCAAATGAGCTCCTGCCAGGACCCCTTGCCCGGCCACGTACCTGGCCTCAGCTCGGCGAGCCCAGCGCCGTACCCCACGCGCCCCAGGTAGCAGGGGTAGCAGTTCCTCCAGAGGTAGTGGTAGTGGTTGCCAGCGGCACCCGGGATGCCTCCCAAAGAGGCGAAGCACCACAGGAGCATCCAGAACTGCCTCCGCTCCTGCCCCATGGCGGAGAATTCACCGGCATCCAGGCAGAAGGCGAACGAAAAGAACACAGTCCCACAGGAAAAAAAAAAAAAAAGAAAAAAAAAAAGAAAAAAAAAAGAAAAAAAGAAATAAAAATAAAAAAAAAGAAAAAAGAAATAAAAAAAAAAAAGGAGTCCTGCAGCACGTTGGAGAAGCAGACCTGGGGAAAAGGGCGAGTGAGCCCAAAAGTGGAGGGGACCACGGGGGGATGCGGAGAGGGGCACAAGGGACTGAAGAGGGGATGCAGAGAGGGGGGGATGAGGAGAGGGGGGGGATGAAGAGAGGTGGGGATGAGGAGAGGTGGGGATGAGGAGAGGGGGGGATGAGGAGAGGTGGGGATGAGGAGAGGTGGGGATGAGGAGAGGGGGGGATGAGGAGAGGGGGGGATGAGGAGAGGGGGGGATGAGGAGAGGGGGGGATGAGGAGAGGGGGGGATGAGGAGAGGGGCACAAGCGACTGAAGAGGGGATGTGGAGAGGAGGGAAGCGCTTGGAGGATGCGAAGAGGAGCGGAGAGGAGCGCAGGGGGGATGCGGAGGGGAGAGGAGCGCAGGGGAGAGCGCTTGGAGGGTGCAAAGCGAAGCGGAGCTCCTGGAGGACGCGGAGAGCAGCGCGGGGATGCCGGACCCGCCCCGCACCGCCCCCGCGGAGCCCCGGGAGGGCAGCGGCTTTCCCCAGCCTGGGATGTTCAAATCCCACCCTTTCCCCATCCTTGTCTCTTCTGATCCCACCTTTTCCCCATCCTGGTCTTTTCGGATCCCACCTTTTCCCCATCCTGGTCTTTTTTGATCCCACATTTTCCCCATCCTGGTCTTTTCGGATCCCACATTTTCCCCAACCCAGCCTTGCACACTGTTGAGCAGCAGGGAGCAAATTTCCCGGGATGCTGTTGGAGTGGATGGACAGACAGCTTTTTGCCTGGTGCTGTTCCCAGGACATGGATCAATGGTACCTGCCAGAGGTGAAGGACTCGCCACGGCATCCATCCACGCAGCCAAAATTCAAGCAGGACCTTCACCGTGGAATAATCCCACGCATTTGCCCAAAATATGCTTGGTGAGTGGTTAAAATTGGCCGTCGGTGGCATCCCAGAGCATCCCTGCATCGCTCTGCCCGCGGGGCGTTCAGCACGGAGCAGGGAGGCAAAGGAGCCTCCAGATCCCGAGTCTCGCCTCCCACGCTCAAGCTCCCCCTGGCCAGTGGTTTGTCCGAGTGGCCAGTCCACACCCAAACACGATGCTGTGTGCACAGGCTGCCAAACCCAGCTACTCCTCAACAACCCAAGGGCTTTGCAAGTCCTGAACCGACACCCCAGAGAGCTCCCCTTAAACCCTCCCTGGGCTTTTCTTAAAATAACCTAAAAGAGAAATCTCCATCAACGAATCCGAGCTCAAATGCGGAACAGCCACTGTGTCGGGTCCAAGGAAAACCATAACGCAGCTGCTTCCTGTAGGATGGAGCCTAGAATTTTATTTTACATTTTCATTAAACAAGAAGTAAGAATAGCTTATTGGATTTTCCAGAGGCAAGAGCAAAAGCCTCATTTAACTTTCTGGAATGTTTTGAAACAATGTGCTCGCAGGGTTGAGCTGGCGGAGAGCAGGGCTGCTACTTTTAGGCATTTTAGCAGCGTTATTTGGCTGTAGTAAAATTCCAAATTAAAACTTGTGGTTTAGGCTGCAATGAATAGCATTCCATGAAAAATTTTGAAACACGGAGAAACTGAATCCAAAAAGAAAATTGCAGTTTGAGGCTATGGCTGGGGCAGGTTCCACTGGTGGACTCCAGTCATGAGTCCCCTTTGCAGATCATTCCAAGCAAGAGAAGCTTCAGCTTATCTTAATATTCACCCACCTCTACAGCCCACGTGCTTCTCGTTAGTATCTTGAGTTTAACAAAAGTATCTGACCCCAAAACTGGGCAGTTTCTTTGTGGAGGAAAACCTAACCTTTCTAAAAGATGCTGTAAATTTTCAGACATGGTCTGGAGAAGGAAAACCAGTGGGAACTGCAGATGAGCTGCAGCCCACCAGCTCTTCACCAGAGCTTCCCGAGACGATGCTTAGCACCAAGGCAGGAGAGGGACTGGAGAGGGATTGCTGGAGCGGGGTTATGGAACAGCACCAGAAATCACTCCTGGACTCCCCAGGTCTTGCGATGAACCTACCTGCCCCATTTCACTCCTCCCAGCACGCCTCGGTGTGACCAGCCGTACGCTGCCATCCTCCTAGGAGCCACTTTTCATCTACCAAATTCTTCACCGATTTAAAAATAACACATTGCCAGACACAATGAATTTTCATAGCTGGCCTGGGTCCGGTTCCTTGGGAATTCTCCCTCTGAGCAGTGACATTGAAGCCACCACAGTGGCCAGCACCGACACCATTCCTGGAAATGTTTCCAGTAGTGTTGACATGCAGAAAAGAAAGTTGCCACAGAGCCATGAAAAATTGGTGAGACTGACTTCCGCAGTTCAGTAATGTTTTTAAGACACTGTCTACATTAAATTACCCTTGCCTGGAATGCAGATGAATCACAGCGAGCGCAGCTTTCCAAGTGACTCCCTGACTCCACAAGCACCAAAGGGACCTTTCCACTGGCTCCATGACCTGGAAATTCCTCCTACCCGGGGCACACGCAGCCCCCAACGAAGAGCCGTCGCTCCTTGCCCTGCAGAATCAAACGCAGCACAGCCGCTGACGCTCAACTCATTATGCGACAAACTTGTTCGGTCTCGTATTTTCTTAGACTGCTGAAATAAAAGCAACAGAGAGAGGCTCCGACTGTTCCAAACGGCTCTGTGGTGCAGCACGTGCGTTAAAAGCATGTCAGGCTCGAACATAAACTGAATGGTGCTTATGTAATAAGTTATCCTTGGCCAGGTTTGAGCCAGCTCGAGCTTCCCTGTCACCTAATTTACTTCAGCTGATTAAGTACTAAGAGGTGGGTTGAGTAGGGCAACACATTGCAATCAGCAGCAGATCGTTACTGCTTCCTGCACAATTAGCTAGGAGAGCATTAACATGCAGAGAGGTTCTCTAAACAGGGACCGAGCTGGGCCGAACCTGTAACTGTCATGGAATTTCATTCAGATTCAGCCTTTGCATTCATAAATTCTCCCAGTAACCCAAACAAATTACAGCTGACAACGTGGTGCTTCAGAGCTCAACAGCTTGTGAAGTCCTGGAGTTCACTCACCCATCCCTGCACAGACACAGGTCAACCAGCTTAGGTAAACACGAGTGCTTGAATCTCCATCCAAAAATCACCCAGATACGGAACCAATTCCAGGCAAGAAAAGCAGCAAGCCGTCCCTAACTATACCATCCATCTCTTTCTCACTAGAGGTGAGGCTGGGAGGTCCACAAGGAGCAGAGGTTTTTCCTACCTTAGAAGCAGACACCAGGTCCTGGCAGTTTTCTGCCTCTCTGCACAAAGCATCTTGTGATGCTATCGTGTAGCTATTTGCTTAGCAGATACTTCAAAGAGGAGGACTCCAGAGAGACCAGCTTGACATCAATCCGAGCCCAGCAAGAGCCAGCAAGCAAGTCACAAGGGTGAAGCAAGTGAACTGCTGGCCTCTGAATCCGCGACTCATCTTCTCAGGCCACCCTCCAGAAAGAAGCAAGGTCCAAACCCTCCTGTCCAACAAGGGCTCCAAATGTCTAACCTCATGGTTTGAAGCCCAGACTGCTTTATTCAGGCTCCATCAGGACTTTGATCAAGAAAAGCAGAATATGTTGCAAACTGTAAACATTAATCAGTGTCTTTTGTCTTTTTTAAACTCCCTCGTCTGTACAAACATGGATCTAATCCCATCCACTCTGCTAAAAACATGCATTAACATTCAGGATATTGGGAAAGATATGATCTAAAAATACAAATTAACACAAAAAGTGGTGCGTAGAGCAGGGTCCAACAACTATCATAGCAGTGAGACTGATGGAGAAGTGCGAACCACAGAGGTTCGCACTTGAGCTAAATGCAAGGGTGGTGAGTCCCTGGCCCAAGTTGCCCAGAGCCGTGGGGGCTGCCCGATCCCTGGAGGGACTCAGGGCAGGTTGTATGGGGCTTGGAGCCCCCTGATCTAGTGGGAGGTGGTGGGACTGGATGGGCTTTGAGGTCCCTTCTAACACAAATCATTCTGTCATTATGGGAGTGCGAGCGATGCAGCCCAATGCAAATTCTAGTGTCAGCTAATTTAGGGCTTAATCTTTTCTGTGCCCTTTTATTTTGCATGATGGAACATGCAGACAGAACAAACGCACTCAGAATGAAGAAGGAGCTCCAGGAGGACAAGAGCAGTCATTGCCTCCAAGACAGAGTCAGGCAAGGTGGAGGGAACGAGCTGGGCTGCCACCTCCAAACCTTATTGGGAGGTGAGAGTGGGCACGGGCAGGCTCTGGGCACAACAAATAACTCCAAGGATATATGCAAGGGGATTGACCTTGTCTGTCCTAAAAGAAAAGGATTGTTTGTTTCCACAAAAATCCTGAACCTCTTAATCATCTGCGGAGCTAATCCTCATCAGGGGAATTCTGGGGAAACTGAAAATATTTCAGCTTGGCTGAGATAAGGGCAGAGCTGTTTATTTCACACATCCCTGCAGCGGTACCGAGCCAGGAAATACTTTTCAGTTAGTTTCAACAAAACAAGACAAATGTACCAAATTGGCAAGAAAGTGACATTTTTCTGCAGAATTCTTCAATGTCCAAACCGATATCCACCAAAATTACTCTTTCCCAGTTTGTCAGCAATCTCTGTTAATTATTTGGAAAACTTTTGGACTTCTGCTAAGCCAACTACTGCCAAAACTACATGAGAGCTCCACCACACCTCCCGACCAGCCTAAGGGATCAACAGAGGCGCCTTGTTGAATGTTGAGCTTCAGATCTGTGGTCTGCAGGAGCTTCATAAAGGTGCCTTGCTCCGATACTGTCACTGAATCCAGGAACTGCAATGTACTCCAAAAAAACCTCTATCTTGGTCTTGCCTCTGATAAGCAAATAGCTTTTTGCATTTTTCTGACTCTGGGCTCCAGCGCTTGCACAGATGATAACGCCCAGGGAGATAGGAACGGGGAACCTACTCGGTGCACAACAGCACAGATTCAAGCCCTAGGAGCTGAGACCAACACACGATGCGAGGTTTGCTCATGATTCTATGCTAACGCAAACCCCATCTAGCATTTTCATTTCACAAACACAGCATCGTGTCTTCTCTTCCACTTTGGTTTGAAAGCAGGAGGTTGGAAATTCAAGACAGGGAACAATCACAGGGAAAATCTGATCCCTGGCTGCATGAGGTGGCCCCAGCCCCACCTGCACACGTCCTGCGGTCCTGCTCCAGCCTCAGCCCTGCCGTACACTTGCAGTAGAAGCTCCCGATGGTGTTGCGGCACTGGGACTCGCAGCCACCGTTCCCCACCTCGCACTCGTTCACGTCTGGAAGAGGAAAAAAAAGAGATCACAGGTGAGATTCCGCTGCCGGACCAAGCTGGGGTGCTGCATGAGAGCAAACCCAACCACCTTTGTTGCACCATATTTTCCTATTATTACGCCTTCAGTGCCAGTTAGAAAAACAAGAGCATTAACCATTATAAAATGATCCCAGTTAGAAAAACAAGAGCATTAACCATTATAAAATGATCCCCCTTGTTCCATGCTCAACCACTAAGATGTCACTCTCCAAAGGATTCCTACCCTGGCTCAACACCAGTGCTCACACAGATAAGAACTATTCACCATCCCAACACGATGCCTCACTTGCTAGCGGCCACCTTGCACAGAGGTGTAGAAGTATTACACCTTTCCAGTCAAACTCTTTCAAATAAGCCCCCACAAGTTGCCTGAATAGCATTCATCTGCGGAAGACTAAACTAAAAGGCAGTAAAAATAAATAAATAAATAAATAAATAAATAAATAAATAAATAAATAAATAAATAAATAAATAAACAAACACACACACACACAGAACACCTTTTCTACTGATTTTTGTAACTCATGTCCAGAACAAGTCATGCTACCCCGTGAAACCAGAGATTTCCCTTCCTCTTGGTTGGATGTGGACTAAACTCTTCAAGGAAAGGGAGCATCTTCCTCCAATTACCTTTGAAGCAAGGTGAGTGACTAATTACTAGGCACACTTGAAGGAATTGCCACTCTCCTTGTTTTCATTGTTACCTAAAGGCAGGCTCCCACCACTCCTTAGCTCAGCTGCAAGGGATTTAACAAGAGAGACCCAAACAGGCTGATACCTGTGCTTCCCCTCTGCCTCTGAAGCAGCCTCCTCCCCAGAGCCCACCTGGAAGCTACTAATGAGCACTGGAGATGGTTTGCATCCAAGCATTTTCAAACCTCACCAAAATACATGATAGCTACTTTAATTAGTCCAAAAAATCCAGACTGCCTAAGTTGCCAAGGCTCCCAGCGTACAAAATATCAGCTGGCTATGTGACCCCAGACTGAAATCTCCAAAGCCTGCAGCCAAGAGGCTGTGAGCTCCAGCTGCCCCGGCTCCTGGGGAAAGTGTGGGCAGTGGGATCCGCTCAGGCAGACAAGGAGCCTCTCCCACTGCCGGGCTGCAAATCCCTGCTTGCACACAGACCCTGCGAGAAATAGGAACATCGAGCCCGGCCGCAGCCTCTGAACTGGCAGAGGGAACAGAGACCAGCAACTGGACAGCAGGGAGGAGACCGTATGCTGCATCATCGTTAGGCGTTTTGATTATTTTCAGTTACAGATCAAAAATCAAGGCCAGATTAGGAAATGCCAAGTTCCAGTTGGACACGGGAAATAGATGAGGAGGTTTTAAAAAGACTTATCAGTTGCTGGCAAATTTTTGACATCTGGCACTAAGCAAGGCACTCTAAAAATGTATTTATGCTCAAGAAGCTACTTTTTTTTTTTTTTCTCCAAAAGAAGCCTTTCCTTCTTAAAAGAAAGTGGGAAAACGCAGACAAATACTGTTTTAAGGCACTTGGTCTGGGTAGAAGAATAATGAGCTGTAGCGTTGCCAAAAACGCATGCTCCAGCCACACTGCACTCTGTGCATTTCCTTCTGCTACTGCAGATAAATCTTGGTTTTCTTTGCTCCCCCAGCACCAACAGAGCTCGTGGCATGTCAGGAGCCAGCCCCGTTCCCATCTGCCGTGAGCCTCCTGAATCACTCCAGTACAGAGCCCCATCCCCTCCCACTATCAGCCCTTCAGAGAGTTAATTGCCAAGGGTATTAATTGCTAATTAACGGCTGAAAAGTTACTCTGAGATCCCATTGGTCCATCCTTGTTTCCAAATGAGGGGCTCACGGCAGCGGGAGCTCGTCCCTGACGATTCCCTGCAAACCCTTGAAACCAAGCATGGGTCGCCTCGAATCGCACCCACAGGCTCCACCTACACTTGATTTCCAAGGTCGAGCACAGTGGACATCAAGGAGCTCCCAGAAACCTGTTCCTCGAGAAAGGCTTCTTCCTAGCCCGAGTTTTATTTGTGGGTTACTGAAGTACCACGTAAATGCAAATCAATTCAATATGAAACTTCTTACAAATTGAAACTTGGTTTCAATTAACCTGTTTTTAAAGCACACAGTTTTGCTTTTGACTTTTGAAGAAAGAGTTAGGAACAGATAAGAGAACACTGTACTGAACTTTCACCATATAACACATGTTGCCAGGCAATCAGTGCTCACTTGAATCCAGCAATTTTCAGATAACTTGCAACCCCACTAAATTAGAGGTAGGCAGGAATCAGGGTTGATTAGAGGAAGACATGGATGCAACACAACTGCTAATTATCCATTTTGTTTCCTGCTTGTTTCCCAAATAACTCACAGAGAAACGAGCACCACTTGTGCACTGGGATGCAGGCAGCTCTCGTGATCCTCTTAACCCCAATCAGAAACACCCCCAACCAGCTATTGCCTTGCCTTTCTAGTTCCGTGCTGCCTCTGGGCACTGATCACCAGGGGTTTTAAAGCTGTGCAGTAGCTTATATTCACGCTCATTCTCTTCAGCAACTATCTGCCTGCCTGGGCGCTGCCCCAGTGAGCCAAATCCAACTGTGCGGATCCTGTTCCTGTGATAAAATCACCACTGAACTGCATAAACCTCCCCAGATAGAGGCTAACCTCCAAATAAATGGTCAAGGGAACCCCTGGCATTCCAAGAGGCAGGGCTGCGATATGAAAAGAAATAAATCATTTTAGCTAAATTAAACCAAAACCCATCCATGGTTTCAAGCAGCTTTGCAGAGGAATACTTAGACTTCTTACAGGAGTTCAATCCCACCCAACTAAGGACTATGTTCCTCATAAAACTAAATTCAACCACTTTGGAAGACTTAGCTTGCACCTGGGCTAGATTTGTTTCTAATATATTCTCAGTCCCCAGCTGAGTCTAAATCCCTCCGATGTCAGACAGGGCAGCGATGAGCTCTCTCCCCTGCACCACACAGCTCTGCCTACCTGCACGTCTCATCCTCTTGGCTCAGAAACGTCCTTCTCAATGCATCAAGGCACTGTTGGTGCATGCAGACGGGACAGAGCAGTGGACTGAAGTTCCACTGAGCTGGGTTCGGGGCTCACCTTGAGAACTGCTGCGGCATCTGCCGCAGGGCCAGCTGCTCCCTCCCAGGACCAGTCGAGGTCCTGCTTCCCCTTTGCTCCCTCCAAACGCAGCGTCTGCCCCGTGCGGGGAGCTGCTCTCTCCCAGCGCCGAGCTCTGACAACGCTCCGCATCAACACGTCAGCTGCACGTTGGTGGATCTGCATTTCTGTGATGGGATTCGGAATTACAGGTAAGCCTGGTTTAATCTGAAGAGCTCAGAGCCCAGGACCGAGGTCAAACGCAACCGTGTCCATTCTGCATCCCTGGCTGCTACACCTGGCAGTCACAAACTCACTTTGACAGCTTCTGCTAGAAAAGGCCTGACATAAAACAGCAATAACAGTAGGTATTCCTATTCTTTATGAGAATCCAAGTCAAGGAAAACAGAATTCAAGCACATCTGGTATTTTATTTATGGAGGTTACACATGAAAGAAACCATCTACTTAAACTGATAACAAGAAAACCCTCTTTTCCATCTGCCTTTGGGCTAAGAGACCATTAATATTCACAGCCTATTGTCAAGCGACTTTACAACATCTTGTAAAAAGCCCCGAAGGAAGCTGAAATGCCAAGAGGCCCTGGCTTGGTAGCATCTGGCTTTGCCTGGAACAATGCCTGCCCTTTTCCAGCACTCCCAGAAAACGCACCATGAAGTGACAGTGTCATCTCCCAGCTCAAAAGCACAAACATGCACCAGGCTTTCAGGACTCGGGGCAGAGCAGGTGATCCTTGGTAGAAAAAGGAGCCTTTGTATGTTATTGTGATGTCCCATAAAATGGAAGAGTGCTCCAGACCACACAGACTGTCTCAGCTATCTGAACAGTCGCTGTTCCCTAGAAAGAAGGACCAGGGTCCAAACTCTGCTGCCAATGGGCCAACCTCTTCCTTGTCCCAGCAGGTGATTATTTTATGTGGTTTAACTTCCCTTAACTGCGTAAAATCATGCAACGTGGCAGATGAGAGAAGCTGGCAGGAGGAGAGGAGCTGCCAGCCAGGCTAGATCGGCAAATGGAGCGCCCGTGTTTGTTGAAAGCGTGACCAGGGCTTCAGGCTGTGAACGGGAACCCTGCTGGCCCCAAATTCCTTCTCCAAATCAGAAAATAACAACTGCAATGTGGACTGCACAAAGAGGGGGTAAAGCAGGGTGCAGCCAAAAGCTTAAATGGTGCCAGGTTAACTCTCTTTGCTCTCTCCAGTCCTTTGCATCCGTCTTTTCAGGGTCCAAGGAGGCTCTGGCGCTGCTGGGATTTTTCCCACAAGCCGCGAGAGGGACCCAGACGCTGCAGCTCTGCCTGAGAGGGAGAAAGCGAGAAGCAGATCCTGGAGTACAAGCAGCCCAGTCTGCGCTGCTGGCTTCTTCATTCTCATTCCTTCTGCTTTCCAGCAGCCCGTTTCCTCACCTTGGATAGAGCAAGCAGATTGGATTCATTCCCAATATCCAGGGAAAATAAACCCTTGCTGCTGGGACTTTTCCTTTTGCACATCCTCTAAAGGTTGTTTCCGAGACTCCCATCCCATTACCCAGCTGGGACACCCCTGGTGGGCATCTCCACAGCTCATGAACCTCACAGCCACTTGCAGCTAATTACCAGCAGCTCTCTTCTCTTTCTCATCACTTAAACACATTCTTGATTATAAGTAGAGGAGAGCAGATTTCTGAGCTCAGCTGTGCACTCCAAGCAAGGCGGCTGCATGGCTTCCATGCTCCTCACTAGCAAAGCATCATCCCCAGGAAAACCGAATGCCTTATCTGTAAGATGTAAAACTCCTACCCTCGGCTGGCTCAGCCTCCAGTGCCTCTCGGAGATGCAGACCCGATGCCTATATAGAAAATCATCACCTGGGATGCTGTGCAACTGGTGGCTGGACATTCCTGCTCTGTGATGGCCCAGGGAATGGTCCCACTGCCGGGAACCTGGTGCCAGCACATTCTCCCTGGATACAAGAGAGATCCAATGGCCTCAGAAACATACATCAGGCTTGTTCAGACCAAAGCTTATGGCAATAAGTAGGTCAGGAGAGGAAATTATGACTCTCTGTTTCAGAGTCCATCTCTCCTGCTGGACAATGACTGGGAGAGCGACTGCCAGCACAAGGAGCACTGGGGCTGCAGAGCTCACCGTGCCGCTTGGACCGCCGGCTGCTGCTGCTCAGTGAGAAACAGCACCGGTGCCTTTTCCCAGCATTACTTTTTCCTTTATTAATAAAAGAACTTTTAAATGCCTCATTATTTGTTATTGCAGAGGGAGAATTTCCATTTCCTGAGCATTTTGGACCTCAAAACCTGCCTGTTTCCTCTTCAGCGTGTATGACTGCAAGCTGGCACACCGAGAACTTTGTTTTAAACTCCAGGCCAGCTAAGCGCAAGTTTGAACCTTCACAGTTCAGATTTACAAGACCAGAAGCTTTTTATCTTGTACTGCTGGTTGGGCAGTATCCACGCCCAGACTGGACACTTTGGTTTCTCAAACGCCCGTGGAAGGTGGACAGATCAGGTCCCCAGAGCTCATACCATGTACCTTGTGGCTACCTCCCAAATACCAGATTCCTTTCCTAGCAAGGATTCTCCCAAAGTAAATTAAACCTGCCGAATCTGTATTTCTGAAAGAATCCGCACTTACATCTGTAGTATCATATACACACACACACGTAACTTCTACCTGTAATGGTTTGTTCCCCTGAAAAAAAATCTATAAGCTTTGAAAAACTATTTTTTTTCCTTTTTGTAGGGAATTGACCTGTAATATGACAAAACCATAAACAAAAGTTGCTGCATTTTGTTTGACCAAAACAAAAGAAAACCACTAGTGTCTCAATAGATTAAATTTGTCATTAAATAAGTTGTATGGAACTCTAAAGGGATAACCCTGCAGCTCCTCAATGGGGAGAATTCTCACCCCAGTCCAAGGGTGAGGGAGGTAGCTCAAGCTCGAGGCTCTATCCCCTCCCTCTGGCCATAATGGAATTGAATGGCTGCTGGGAAAGGGCCACTGCAAGCCCTGAGCTGGATTCATCCACTTCAAAGAGCAAACTCTGGATAATTACACTCTAAAAATCAAGTTGCTGTAGCATATCTCCATTAAGCCAGCTGAGATGCCCTGAGACTTTGAGCTACTCTTGTTTTAGAACCACTACAACACAACTCATTCAATAAAGTTCACACAACATTCTACCAAATCCAAGTACTCCTGATAATCCAAGGGTAACAAGAAAACGTGACTTGTCTAGCAGAGAATGTGAGCAGTTTAGTGTGGAAACAGCAGAATGGCGTGGGTCCTACAGACACTTCTGCTGAGGCAGCTGAATTGGAGTTGATCCTCAGCACAGAAGGACATGGAGCTGTTGGAGTGAGCCAAGAGGAGGCCACGGAGATGATCTGAGGGCTGGAGCACCTCCCAGACAAGGACAGGCTGAGAGAGTTGGGGTTGTTCAGCCTGGAGAGGAGAAGGCTCCAAGGAAACCTTAGAGCAGCTTCCAGTGCTGAAAGAGGCTCCAGGAAAGCTGGGGAGGGGCTCTTGATGAGGGAGAGCAGGGATAGGACGAGGCGAAATGGTTCTCAGCTGAAAGAGGGGAGATTGAGATGAGGTCCTAGGAAGGATCTCATTTTCCTGTGTGGGTGGGGAGGCCCTGGCCCAGGTTGCCCAGAGAAGTTGTGGTGGCCCCATCCCTGGAGGTCCATTGCCTCCTCCAAGACAAGGGAATTATCGTTCCAGTGAAACTGTCACCAGGGTCTTCCCAGGAGTCTCTCTGACCTAAGGGAGACTCAAACCAATGTCTGCAACATCTTCATCAGAATGAGAAGTGAAGGGCTTGTTGGGATCGCTCCTTCCCTGCTGGAATGTGTGCAGATACCTGCCAGATCAGTACGAGCTACTTCTCTCGGCTGTGGAAATGTTCTGGAGGGAGGAACATCTGCAAGAGATAACAGCTCCACGGTTCCATACACATAACTTGCTCTGCTGGGCATCCTCCACGCAGCTTCCAGTAAGGGGTGGGACAAATCTTTCCATCAAGTGTTCTTACCCCACTCAGGACACACATTTATTCCTGTTGATGTTGTGTGATTCCCTATTTCCTTTGCCCTTGGCGAGGCTCGGCCAGGCTCCAGCCCCCATCCCTGAGACATTCCCCTGTCTGCCTGCTCCTAGACTCTGCCACTGGTTCCCACCGAGGTCCTTGCTCTTTGCTGCTCAGCCCAATTCATTTGTAGCTTTGGCAAGTCTCCCTTTGTCTTCCCGCAGGACGGGTCAGGCCTTCAGCCCAGCTGTTTCTTCACAAAGGTTCCCCTCACTCCTTACAGCCCTGCTCCCACTTCAGGCAAAGGCAACAGCCTGAGGCTCAGCGAGAGCAACCTCAGACTCCCAACCTCTGCCATAAAACCTTATGGACTATAAATATCACTCAATAGCAGAAAGAATTCTTTTTTGACACACTCTATAATGGATGCAATATAAAAATATACTGCGCTTGGCAGGCTTTCCAAGGCTTCCCCTTGGGAGCTCAGCAAATGGGCTCGTGGTTGATGACTCTTTTTTTTTTTCCACCGTATGGCCAAGGCAGCATTTCACGGAAAGACGGGACGATGGCTCTCCTGGGAAAGAACCTGTATTCCTCTTATGGAGAAGCTGAAGAGACTTCCTTCAAAGTTTCCACATCTTTCAAGTGACCTCAGCTCCATGAGATCACGGATGTGGTTGCCAAGGCTGGGTGTATGAAGGTGTGAATGCCAGCAGCAGTTTTGTCCCATCCTTAATTGCTTCTTGCAGAGAAGCCCGTGCCAGGGCCATCTCCAGCTGCATCCCCCCACGGCACTCAGCCCGTTGCTGCTGAATGGACCCCGGTTATGCCTCCTGCTCTCAAGGCAAAGCTCCCAGGCTGAGCAGGACTTACTGCCACGTATCCAAGGAGATAAGGCAGCAAGAACGCCTGGAGCTTTGTCCTCACTTGTTACACCGTCCAGATCCAAAGCCAATGAGATCCACACAGAATCAAGGAAAAAATGATCAAAATCTAGCTGGAGGGCTCAAAAGCAGCACTGTAAAGCTGTGCAGAGTTCAGATAGGGACTGAGGATGAGCGAATGGCTCTGAGTGCCAGATGCACTGCGCACTGGGGGGCAGGAGATCTGGGCTCCAGCCTCGCCGCATCGCCTCCCCAGGGCCAAGTCACGTAACCTGCCATTCCAATCCCTCCAGCTAAAACATCAAACCATGTACCTGCTCCGGGAACCCTTCTCGCTGTGACGCTGACCGCATCAGAGCTTGTTAGTGGCTTTACGAGCTGCTATGTGCATGTGGCAGAGTACGGCTCGTCTGCGGACCTCACTCTCCTGGAACATGAAATCAGCCCCGACGCTTGCTTCTCCCACTCATAGTTAAGCAGAAAATAACCAGGATAAAGAAATCAAAGGTCTCTTCTGCTCTCATTTTAAAAAAAAAAGGAAAAAAAGCATTGACTTTAATGTACTTATTCCTGTTCTATGACATTGCATCCACAAGAGCCAATTCCATCCCCCTCTGTAGCTGCCAGTGAAATCCAGCTGCCTTGGTTTTCACGAGGGTTGCAAAATGAGAGAACTCAAGTGAACGCGAGTTACACTGAAGCTACAAAATATGACTTATGGCCTTCTTTGAAAGCCAGAAGCTTTGATGAAACCATACTGAGTGGATACTGATGATGACCCAGCAGAGGACGCTGAGCTGGGGAAATAAGACTTGACAACGTATTCCCAGGAGCAACAATGACAGAGGAAAAGGCCCTGCTGCCAAAGTAAGAAGTGAGAGGATTGGTTTAACATTCAGCTCTTTCGCTGACTGGGTTTAAACTTACCCATCTGAATCAGAAGCTTCAGGAGCCGCCCTCTATTCAAAAGGAACCCTAAACCCGCACACCTTTCAAAGCTCTGAAGCATTGACTCAGCTGCTCCTTCCACCATTTTTTGACTGGAACAGAGTCAAAAGTGCTGAAATACCATAAAAAAGATTATGACCTCGGGTAAAAGGGTTATAACCACAACGGTCAGCAAGAACAGTCTTTCTGTGCCCAGTCTTTTTAGGCACTGTGCCGAACTGGGATTGTACACCACGTTAAAGCAGATAGAGCCCCTTTTTGAGGCTTACACACCCGCTACCCTTGCACAAGCAGCAGGACCCATCTTATTCTAAAGAACTGGAAAATTTTTCCCTGGGGAAAAAAATAATCCCTTTGTCTCCATATAATTAAGTTGAATACTGCAAAGCGTCCTAGGGGGGAAGGATTTTGTGAGGATCTCAAGAGCTGCAGTAACGTTTATAGTACAGGATGCCTGTGTTAAGCTATCGATCACTGATCTCATTATTTATATTTTCCTACAAAAGCCACTCCTGTTCCCAGATGCACAATAGGTGTCAAGAGTAAGAACCTTGGAAAAGAAATGGAAAAAGTTACAATAGCAAATGGCTTGTTTATGCCATAATTGGTATCAGGCAATTAATGGTGGGCTGGAACATCACATTGCCTCCGAAAACAAAAAGCAATGCTGTTTAAAGAACATTTAATGAGCATGTTTTATGTTGTCCTCAGCAAGTTTACTGCCAAGCCACAAAAGACATAGACACACATTTCCTTTTGTCACTAATGAAAGGGTCACTGCTACTTGCTCCCTGTTAAATTCACAAGTTTAAAAGAAAGGGCAAATGTAACATTTTAAACTTGAAATTCACCTTCTCTCTCGGTTAAGTTCGAAGATGTTTGCTTGACAGAGCGAGTCCAGCACCGTGCGGGCTGTCAGAATTAGAGGCAAAGCAAACACCTCTAAGCAGAGAGACAGAGCTCAGTGACCGCCTGCCACAGAGATCTATTGTATCATCCCAATAACCAGATCCTCCACATGTCTGACATTCCAACATCTTCCCTATTAATGAGGTGAAATCCTGAGCAACTGGGAAAAACGAAGGCAGAAATGATGTATTTATTTGCCAGGAGTCAGTATTCTGCTGTGCAATTCAGGGCAGCTTCCCAGACCGCAACGGAGGTGGATAATGCCGAAATCATCTTAAACCAGAGAAATTACCTGATCCGCTGTTTCCCAAAGCCCATTTTCTCCATCTGTTTCTCCTACGCGTTTCAAACATAGCTGCTCTCTGCCGTTATATTAAAAAAGGTCAAAGCCAATACGCTCCATGAGAGAGGTGCTGCATTTCCAGCCAAGGAAAGTTGCCGGCGCCGGGGTGGACAACGATGGCACAACCATCTCCAACCCCACGACCGGAGTCCTTCCTCCCCTTTCCTCCTGCAGCCTGAAGCACACGCAGACACCCAGGCAATTCCCACACCGCCTGCGCAGAGCTGAGCTCCCACCTCCTCCCTGACCCAGGCATGGCCCACACGGACACTCAGGATGCTACAAGCACGAAGGAATGAACTTCAAAAGGGATAGAAAATGGTGCTTTCACAAAGCTAAAGAAAAGTATATGGGGTGCATCAAACACCTATGGCACCTCACACAAATAGATCCCTCTGGCTAAAAGCCTGTGTAATGTACGAGCATCTCCACGATTAGTTTACCCCTCAGCATGCTGTGATGCAGTCTGTATGGTCCACATTCTATTTTTAACCTTTTCTTCAGTTTAAAACTGGGCATTTCTGAAGAGCATATCTGGTTACGCTAGAGACCGCAAAGCGAAAAGCCTCATTGTCACATAAGTACAAAACCATCGCTGGCATTCTTTCACTTAAACCCTGGGAGTTTTCTAAGGATTCATTTTACAAGTTAAATGTAGAAGATAATTTTCCAGGCAAATCATAACAAATACAAATCAAAACACACTATTTGACTTTCCTACACATGCTGGTTTGGGGGCTGCACAAGCCCATTACTTAACAGTTAAAGAGAAGCCCGACAACATCCGAGATAGCGGTAAATTGTTAGAATTCAAGCCTCTCGTGGTGGAGATGTACAGTAGAGGAAGCAACGGACAACTTGCAGCTGGTAAAGAGAGGCATCCTCTAATGACTGACATCTGGCACCCATTATCCCAGCATCTGCTGTACTGAAACCCAACACGCCTCCCAAAACACAATGGTATGTGAGGAAAGGCACAGTATCTCCTGGATTCTCTTTAACAGCTTCAGTGCTGCCTGTCCCCTTTATCCACTGCACCCTGTATCGTTAAACCAGCAGAAGGCTGTTTGACTAGTGCAGGGACAGGGCAAAGGGGAACAGTTTTAGGCTGAAAGAGAGGAGACTGAGATGGGATCTTAGGAAGAAACGTTTTGCTGTGAGGGTGGGGAGGCCCTGGCCCAGGTTGCCCAGAGCAAGACAAAAGCCAACAGTGATGACAGCGTCCGGAAAGCCACAGCCCGCTGGGCTTTTCAGCTGAAGTCCCAGAATAAATGGAAAGTCAAACACACACGCATTACTTCAGAGAGCAGCTCAGGGCCAGCAGCCCCGCCGTCTGGCCCGCGAGTGTGCGAGACAGCCCGCCAGGGAGAAGGGAGACGGTTTGGACTTCTTGGCACCCCTGCGCAGGGCCGCCTGCTGTTCTGGTGTTGAGTGGAGGATTTCCAGATTCAACTATGGGTTTATTTGCTTGGGGAGGCAGGAAGAAGGACCCGTAATGTGCATTCACAAGCAGCAAACTAGAAACACCTGTAGGTCTTCAAAACAGTTTTTTGGCCGGTGTATAGAGACCGAGGGTCCAACAGGTGCCCCTGCAGCCAAGGGGAATGAAAAGGGGTTACAGAGGCCCCACGAACATAGAATTACGCAAAGAAAAAACATCTGCACAGCTACATGCAGCACATGTGTCCATGTGTGCCACGAGAAACTGAAGTCCTATAAAAACTAAGTACGTCTGGTAGGAAACCAACCACACTAGGACTGGGAAATTTCACCCCAGGATAGCCAGGGCTTCTCGGACCATCCTCTCGGTCCAGAGCTGCTCCTGCTGCTGAACGCTGGCCGAGCGCCTGCTCCCAGCAGCTGGCACTCCTGGCTTCAGAGTGGGAAGCAGCCACAGATCCTGGAGACAACGACAGAGCCCCAGCACCTGCACGGCACGGCTGGGGCCCCAGTCGATCCCCCGCAAACTCTAAAGTGGTGCCAACCCATCACTACCAGTAAGAGCACTGGGCGCAGTTTGCATCTGGTGGGCTGGGGCAGCGGTAACTCAGAGCAGAGCAGGGTCTGGGCTCAGCTTCCTAGGAGGCGTGGGGACGCCTGAGCACTCTGTGCGCTTGTGTATGGCTGGGAAGGCTCCTCGGTCAGGTAAACAGTCCCTGCACTGCAAATCCTTTCCAGTCAGGGGACTGTTAAAATGCAACACATGTTTTAAAATACCAGCTACAGGTGTACAAGCCACGGTACCTCTGTCTTATCACCACGACTCCCAGGCCCAGGTTGCCCTGAGGAGTGGTGGCTGCCCCGTCCCTGGAGATGTTCAAAGCAAGGTTGGATGAGGCTTGGAGCCCCTGATCCAGTGGGAGATGGTGGGACTGGATGGGCTTTGAGGTCCCTTCAACCCAAACCATTCCACGATCCTACGATACAATTCTATGATATCCTACCATTCCTTTTCAAGCACACACATATCTATGCACTACAGCGTTAATTTAAAACTAACCCATCTGCGATCAGTGAACACAGGCAAAGCACCCAGGAAACCTGAGGATAAAACAGAACAGACAATCTCCCTAAGCTTGTTCTTTGAACCTGGTGCCACATTCCCAGGGAAGAAGGGATACAATTTTCCATTTAAATTTTGTAACGTACTTAGCAGTAAAAAGTGCTTGTAACAAACTCCTTTGCTGGCTGCTGCCACCCTGGATTTGTTTCTCTGGGTTTTCAGTGGTAGATTCCCCTCCTTCTCCTCCACTATCAAACCACTCAGTCTGGGTTACGGCTGCACAGAACACTGAGCGTCAGCCCAAGTCAGAAACCTGCATTACACCACAGGAATGCACAAGCACTTGAACTGGGATCAAGGAAAGTGTCCTCCCTTTCTCACATAACTCATATTAATTAAACCCATGGAGCAGGAACCTTCCAAGAATCCTCCCAGAAAAAAAAAGGCATTTGCAAGGACTGGGAACTCGACATGTGTTTGTTTCTTGAATTATTGCACACATTGTACTGTAGCACCGAGACCACAGAGCAGAGAAGAGGGGAGAGACTGAAACACAACAAATGAAGCAGAAATTAAAGGCAAACCTGTGGCTGAGGTGGAGATAAGGAGCTGGTTAAGAGATGTTATCAGCTGCTAGAAGCCACAGCATTAAAAAGATGCCTTGCTAAAACAGCACGTAATGCATTAAAAAGAAGTTTTCTCCATCCTTTCCAAACACAGAAATTGAAAGCAGAACATCCTGACGATTTATTACAGATCACACCATGTATTTAAGCATAAATTAATTCTAAACATTCCAGGAAGGTTTGCAGCTCTGCTTATCGGTTCAACTTGGCCTTCACTCCCCACTTCACTTGCTATAGCACCTATTTTGGCTGGAGCCCATTCCCTTGTGCCTACGGCCAGTGTGGATCCTTGTGCCACCAATTTTCATGGGATCTCCAGAGAACGAGGTAGGATCACAGGCCCTAGAGTTAACCTGCCTTGTGTCCTTTCCCTTCCATAACACAAACCAGCCAAAGGCCAAAGCGAGAGCTGCTAAGGTGGGCAGCAGGAGACAGAAGCCCATCTCAGACGTGCCGGCTGTGCTGCATGGGCTGAGCTGGGCTATGGTTCGCTCCCATCCTCTCTCCTTTCCAGCTGGCTGAGCCCTTGTAAGCTCGGGATGGCCCTTGGCTACCTGACTTGGGGATTGTCTCGTCCTCTCCAGTAACAGTCCAAGGATTCAGCATTAATTCAGTCTACTTGGCATCCATGTATCAAATTCCTCTTATTCCCAACTACACGACGGGATCCCAGTGGTCCATTTTCAGACTGGAGTATTTTTCATTGCTTGGAATCTGTTCTCCTATATAAATATCCCTTGACTCACCTCCATGCTCTGACTTTCAGGAGATGGTTTATGAGAAGAAATTATTTAGGGTGGACTACATAGCTCTCAAAAATGTCCAGTTCTTAGGACCCAGCTCTTGCTCAACTTTGCAAGTTTTGCAGACACAAACCCCCTCTTTTTAATTGGTCACAGCTGGCTGCAAACCTGCACGGAAATCCTTGCGAGAAGATTAGGACGGGGCTGACATTTTGCCATGGTGCTGGCACTGTGATAATGAGGGAGGTGATCACGGGAGGGGCCGAGGAGTTTCAACCCTCACTGAAAGGAAAACACACACCCCTTTGAAGATGCCATCCAGTACTTCACATGACTTGGCCCAAGGTACAAAGCCCTCAACACGCAGAGTGGATTTGGTCTTCTCCAGATGGCACAATAAGCAGTTTCCTTCCAAGCTCTTTTTACCCCTGACAGATCGTAACGCGAGGAGCAGTAAAGATCTATATGAGAATTCCAAACCGGCGCAATGTCAGTGATAGGATTCCTCGCTTGCTTATTTGCCAAAATCTAAGCAGAGGGCTATAACTCATCTAAAGAACTTGAGCCATGCATTTTCTGTCACCCAATATAATCACTTCTTTTAAATGATAACGAAATCCTTAATTCTTGGGCTCAACCCAAGGAAAGCCTGAAAAGAACAAAGAAAGCCATATTTCGAATTCACTAAAGCCTTTAAAGATTTCAGTCTCTTAAACTAGCAGCTTTCTTCACCCACTATCATGTTCCTTTAAACAAACATGTCAGTAATATTTTTGCCTATGCGTATGTTCCATCACTCATCGACAAAGCTGGACAACTTTAAATGTGTCAGCGTACATCCAAAAGGCTGTTTGCTGTACTCCAGTTCACCTTTAGAAACTCAGATCCTATGAACTATGAAGTTATTCACAGAGTAACTGCCCTGCATTTACATCCAGATTTGTAAAGCCGAGGTCGTGCCAGGCAGCTGGATAAACGCTGCGCTGTGCGTCTCAGTGAGGATGCTGGACCCTAATAATCCCCTGCACACGGTACCCGAGGAAACTTGGGTCTGCAGGTACAGCCCCAGCTGCCCCCTCAGTTCCAGTACATTTTCCCTTTTCTTCAAAGCTCACTTCACAAGAGATTTAGTTAGGGCTTTTTAATTGGATAAACCCCGACACAGCCTTGGCTCATTTCCTCTCACCAGCTTTTTCAAAGGGTTCAGGGCTACCTGTTTGCCAGCTATTAAATACCTAATGCTTGGCTGACGGACAAGCAGATAGTGCAGGACAAGGCTGAGCTCTGCACAAGCCGTCCTTGTTCCACTGCTTCTGAGCCAAAAGGAGAGAAAATCCCAGCAGGCAGAGATGCAGACCGGCAGAAACCTCCTTTGAGCTCAGGCTGTTTCAGTCTGCAGCAGAAGGTGAAACCTTTGAATCAGGAGACCATTTATAAATAAAAGTATTGGGACTTCTTGGCTGAGAAGTGTTCTGCTTAATTTAGCCCTGGTATTATTAACAGTGGATTCTCTCCAAAGAGCTGCCAGCTGAAGAACAATTGCTGCTATTTAATCCCGCAAAGGGATTTTAAACCAGCCTTGTGAACTGTAAACCCATGAAACATTGAACACAATACGTTGCTCCTGTCTTTCTGAAACTGGCTCTGGGGTTCCCTTGGACCAGGGAAGTCACTCAAGTCCATACAAGTGTTATTGCACGTGCACACTCGCTGGTGGCATATTTCCATCTCGGAACGAAGCAGCTGGCTCCTGGATCCAAGATGAGTTTAGAAGGTGCTTTCTGTTGCTTGCAAAGACAAAATCTTTCCCTTTTTGACTTCAAAACCTATGAGGGCTTTGCAGCCCTGCATTACCTTTAGAAAGTCTCTCTCCAGTCTGCTCAGCAAACCCTTCTCTCCCACCCCGTGCCCTAGCACACCCCGAAGGCTTCCAGCTGAACAGCTCCAAGAGATTAGGAGGAGAAATAGGGTCATTAGTCAATCAAACAACACTGAGGGCATGTCAAATGCATGTGTAAATGAGGGCAGTGCTCTAAAAGAGAGAGAGAATAATGGTCTCCACCAAGCCATTTCAGCTGGCCTTGCAAAAGCAGGCACTAATCAAGGAGCTGACCTCTCCTTTGTGCAAAGTTAAAGCAGGTTGGGTCTGCCCTATCCTCCAAAACACAGCCGGGCTAATTAGGAAGGTCCTGGCCCTACAGCGAAGCTACATTCCCACACCAGAGCCCCAGCGCCCGAGTGTGGCTGAGACGATCCACTCCACCGTGAAGTCTGCAGTGAGCGAACGCTGAAGGCCGGCAGCTGATTTCCAGTACGAGATACAAACAACCACAACCCTTGTGCTCCCCGTCCCGCGGCCAGATGGTCCCTGCCGCAGACGCGTGACCCTCCCGGCGTGCAGAGGCCTCGGGCACTGCCGGAGCCGCTCCGCCGCGCTCCCCCGGGCACACGGAGTTCACCAGAACCGGGCCCCGCGGTGTCGGGTGGTCCGAGCGTCCCAGGGCAGCCTTGGAGCAGAGCCCAGGTTCTCCCACACCCCCTCCCTCCCAGCAACCAGCCCTCTACAGAAAGGTCATTTGTGCCCACACTCAAAGGAGGGAGCTCCTAAAGAGTCTCAGCCCAAACCAAAGCTCAAACACTCCATTTACAACCCTTTCATCTACCAGACGTGGAAGATAAAGCAGTTTAGGACAATCCAGCTGCTTCCTCCGCTCAGAAACAGCCTGTGCAGTCGCTCTAGCCCTGTACAGCTTAACCTCCACCTCTGGTTTGCGGCACCAGCAAAGCCCCACGCGTGGCAGGTAGGAGATGCCACCTTGCTGGAGCCGGGGGGCAGGGAAGAGAAGAGAAATTCCTATGCTGACAGCACTCTACGGGATCAAAAAGCCACTGGGATCTAAGAGGCAACAGAAAACACATCGAAAGCCAGACGGGTAAACAAGATGCACAGCAGAGCTTCCTGAAAAACCATGGGCAGTGCTACCACAAGTCACCTTCGAAGTGAGAGGCCAAATATTATCACTTTCAACAGCTGAGGAGAGCAGGAAGGCCAGCATCTCAGCCCTGGGAGCCAGACTGATTGGGTACTGCCTGCTCTCCAGCCAGGGTAAACACAGGATTGCTGCTGCTCTCAGCCAGCCAGTAAAAATATCCCATGCTGAAAGGTTTGATAGGAGTCTGGCCAGGACAGGGAACGTCCTGCCTCTAAAACAAATACATCTCTGTTTCTTTCCAGAAAAGAAAAAGCGATACCATTAAGATCAGACACAGAGATTTTTGGAAGACAGACGATACCATGGAATATTGCTGAAGCAGCTTCATTTGCTCTAGGCTGTTTTCACAGAATCATAAAGTCATAGGATGGTTTGGGTCCTCACAGCCCATCCAGTCCCACCCCTGCATGGGCAGGGACACCTCCCACTGGATCAGGGGCTCCAAGCCCCATCCAACCCAGCCTTGAACCCCTCCAGGGATGGGGCAGCCACCCCTGCTCTGGGCAACCTGGTCCAGGGCCTCCCCACCCTCACAGGAAAATATTTCTTCCTAAGATCTCATCTCAATCTCCCCTCTTTCAGCTTAAAACCACTCCCCTCATCCTATCCCTGCCCTCCCTAATCAAGAGCCACTCCCCAGCTTTCCTGGAGCCCGTTTCAGCGCTGGAAGCTGCTCCATAATCCTTGGACCCTTCTCTTCTCCAGGCTGAACAACCCCAACTCTCTCAGCCTGTCCTCCTGCAGGAGATGCTCCAGCCCTCAGATCATCTACGTGGCCTCCTCTGGCCTGGCTCCAGCAGATCCATGCCCATCAGAAGCCCTCTGGACATCAGAAACCTTCTGGACAGCAGCCAGATTCATCCCAGTCAGATGCTAAATAGCTCCATTTTGTTTTTCAAGAAGGTATCAGTATCTCAAATATCACCAGAGCTTCTTTTATAGCTGACAGAGGAGGAAAAATGATTCACTGATTAACCATTGTGCACCTTTCCTTCTTAAATTTAACAACCAATGTTGACTGACCAGCACAGAACTTAACCCACCAGAGTGAGAAAGAAAATGAGAATCCAGACAATTGAGTTTCCTCCAGGAATTTGTCCAAAGAAGTATTTACAAAAAAGTCATTTAGAGTAGTCAATATGAAATGAAGATGAAGGGAAGGATGAGTTTGTGGCTGGGATCTTCCTGCATCCTCAGTCAGCACATTCTCTGTGGCAAAGACAGTGGCTTTTGAAAAATCATATGAATAATGAAAAGCATCAGGAGACAGATTAAAAAAAAAGTCTTTTCTCTGCCAGCTAGGGCTAAAACAGCCTTTTCATTGGTCTTTGAGTTTTTCAGGAGCAACATCTGTTTCAAAGCAGGATGGAAACAAAGGTTAAAACTTGAAAGCTAGGAAAGCTTTCTGAAGATGCTTGAGAAGTGACTAATTCTGCAAAGTAAACACTTCTCCCAGGAATTATATCTATACCTATTATAAATTGTATCTATAGATTTATCTTTCAATCATCTGCAGACAATGAAAACACTCCACCACCTGCAGAGTCTGCAGCCGTGGGGTTGGGGTTTGTCTGCTGGAGCTGCTGAGGCTTGGGGAAAGCAGCCCGAGAACATCAGCCACTCTCCTTGTCGACCTGCCTGTGGCGTTCATGCCCACCAGGTGCCCCGTCCAAAAAATTCACTGAGGATACACAACGATATTGCTGCCCTTTCTCTCTACACAAGGCACAGACAGCACTGAGAACCACTCCAGCCTTTAGTGGCTGTTTTGTCTATAGCCTCACCACATCAGGACATCTCTGAATTACCAACACAGGAAACCCAATAACCTTCAGGAGAGAATTTGTACGTTGCACACAGGTTAATTAAATCAAGCTTAGCAGCCCCAGAATAAAGCCCAGCTGAAGATATAACTGATGGAGCCAGGCAGAGCTTAACTGCTTTCCCTTCTGCCACACTCCCCCGGACTGAGCTTCACTCCACAAGCCATGACCCCAGGGTTTCTTTGTTTGACCCAACTTTAATCGGCTTCCTTCTCTGATTCCAGCAAATCCTTCTGCTGATGGCAGTCAGGAATAAAGCCTATTGTACAGTACGGAGCTATGTCGCACAGCAAGCCACGATAAGCACTTCCTTTCCAAACATCCAAGTTCCCCAAACACAAGAAACAGCAGCCCAAAAAGGTAGAGAGGAGATTATTGGAGTTTTGCAGATAAAGCAACGGCTAGGATAAAAAAAATCAACATTGGGGCATCCCTCGGTCTTTATGCCCTCCACTTATGACTGAAAATTAAAGGAAGAATTAGAAAAGATCGCTTACCGTACTGACAGCGAGGTCCTTGGAAGCCAGCGGGGCAGTGGCAGAGCTGCGAGGATCCCTCCATGCATTTCCCACCGTTGAAACAAACCCCATCGCTGCAGACCGCTGCGAGGAGGAGGGAGAGGATAAATCCCGAGATCAGGATCAGAGGCGTACATGCACCAATAAAAAAACATTCACTGATCGAGTTCCCACAGCCCTGGAGCACGTTGGGGTAGTTCTAACAATACCGTTGAACCACTTTCGAAAGGAAACTCTTTCAGCTAACAATGCGATACTCGAACAGCATACAAAGTCTCTTAAAATTGAGGATAAGAAGCAAAATACCTTGGACAATGTCTCAGGGCTTTTCTTAAAGCGTGGCTAAGTGAGAATTCACTGGAAAACATCAACAGAGCTGTAGAGTTGTGGAGAAAATAATGCTTTTCCAGGTCAAAAGTGGGTAAAACAGTCAGAAAATTACTCATGCAGATCTTGTGGCAACACAGACAACTTATTGATTTTGAAATTGGAGGCATCTTTTGGGAACGAGCCCCAAGAAGCTGCTTCCCACCTCTCCACTGAGCTTTCCTGAAGAGCTGGCTGCCCAAACACAGTGTCACCTTCTGAATGGCCAAGAGGATGAAATGGAGCTAAACTGTACGTGCCTGGGCAGCCACGTTTCTCTGTTCTCACCAAGTGAAGTGTAAAATGGACACAGAGACAGAGAATGCTCAATTAGGCTTCTGAAATCCACCTTTTCAAATCATCTAAATAAAGGCACAAACAGGGATAGGTTTTTCCAGTGAAACGTGTATTTCTCATAACTCATGAAATGTGCGCAATAGCTTATATTTCCCACTGGAAAATATTGGTCTCAGAATGAGAAATGTTAACAAGTGATGCTGGCATGTGTGCCAGGCTTTGTCAAAGTGTAAGGATGCAGAAAAAGCTCTCATCTTCCTTTTTAAGTCCATTAAAAGATGCAGACAATGAAATTTCCTCTCCATTCCCTGATCTGGACGTAGCTGTGCTGCCAGCCAGCTCTCTCCTTTCTTTTTCCTTCACTCTCTCTTTCCCTTTTCACCTCCGTTCAACAAGCTGTAACACAACCCAAGAACAAAGGGATCGGCTAGGAATATATTTCACAAAATTCATGGCAAATCAGAGCAAGAGGAGCTCTACCTGCCTGCACGGTGCAAGAGATGCCGTGGCAGCCCTGGGTCTGCAGTTCCAGTTTCTGAGCTCCTGGCTCAGCCCAGGCTGGATTGCAGACAGCCCTGGGCCAAGAGCAGCAGCGGGACCCAAAACCTTAGAGCTTCTGCATCCTGGGAAGGGATGCTCTGCAAGCACCAAGTGTGTCACGGCCACCTGTGTCACAGACTTTCGTGTCCCATTGATTCAGCAGATGGATCTAGGGAACATAATTATTTCAAGTAGCTGCAATCACAAAGGCCGACCTGGCAATCCCAAACCTGCTGGCTCGGAAATGTGGATTTGCTAGAAGGAACACAGAATTCAGGCGTGGAGACAAACACCGACGTAGCCAAGTGCAGCTCACACTGCGATTTACTGTGGATCACGTGCCGCTGCCCTGCACCGTCACAAACCGAAGCCACTTGCCAACAGAATAAGTGAACCATCAACCTGCAAACGCATCCTGCATCCGCAGCAAGATGCCAAGCCGCCTTTGCTGAAGCAGAGATGAAATTTGCCTTGGGCTTTAGTGGAAACAACTGGGAGGCAAATGAGCACTGTGTTTTTATCCTGCTAGTGGAGTTCGGGTTATCCCAGTCCCATGGCGTGCGGTGGGGAGCGGAGCGGCTGGTTAGTGTGAGCTGAGTTAGTGACCCCACTGCAGAGCCCTGGTCAGAATCAGCCCCAGCCCAGGGGAGCTGGTTTTGCCGCTGCAGCGCACGTAGATACGGCAATTGCTCGTGCTCAGGAAAAGCACCTTTCAGAATAATGCCAGAACCAGCCTCGCCTCGAAACTTCAGCGGTCATACTTTCTTTTGTTTGAAAGCCAGGGTAGAGAATGTTTCCAAGGATTCTACTCTGTAAAGAAAAAGCCCAAGGTGTTTCAGATGGATGGCAGAGTCCTGCGTGCTCCTGGCTTCTTGTGATGGGTCTGCAGCTCCTTGTGCTAAACCCACATCACGGGAAGAACCACACAGCAGCATCGCCTGCGTTAGCGTTACCTGCGCTCGCAAGTGCAGACAGACCAAATTAATTAATAGATAAGTAAAAACTGCAGGGAAATCCATTCTAGTTATGCATGTGCCGGCTGCCTTTGGGAAAATTTAGAGAACTCAATACCCCTCCAGCAGGCACAGCCTGGGAAGCGACAGTCAGATACCCCAGGACATTCAGTGAGACCCCAGGAGACACCTGGGCCAACAGAGAAGCCCCCAGCAAGAAGGCTCCAGACCCTGCTCAAGGCCAGGGATGAAACGGCACCTTTGCCGTTATCGCCTGAACATACCGAGCCTGAGATTAAATCACAAGCCCATGTAGAATATGGGACCACCTGAAAGCAATTATAACAGCGCTCCCTGGGCTGAGGTTTCCACACGCAACTGTCTATAAGTTTCCCCTCCTCTTTGCAAGCTGGGAGCCCTCGGGTTGTCTTCCCATTCCAGCTAAAGCTGTAACTAATTAACAACAGAGAAAGCAGGTCTGTTATTACACACTTCACTCTGTGCCATTATAACTGAGGAGGAAAGGCACCCTGTGCAGGCTTCAAAAAGTGGCTCCAAATGCTTGGCACCAACCATTCTGTGCTTGCTCCAGAACACCAGTTGTGCATTCAGAAGGAAAAGGAATCGCAGATGGGAACAGTGCAAGGAAGTGTTTGCATTTCTGCGGTATGTTGGCAGGACATTTTGTGCCCGTTTGCAATGTTACCAACGCATTTCAAAGATATTTTGGAACTTGAAGACATAGATGCAAAACCAGAGATGGGGAAGAGCAGGTACCACCTGCACAGGAGAATCCCAGCGCTTGCTGGTGAACGCTCAGCCATTGGATGCAGGAGCTCCCTCACAGCCAATTCAGCTCCAGCTCATCAGCCCGAGCGATAACTTCAGCTCAGTTCAAGTCTCATTCTCATCGGCATCCAAACTCCCCAAACTTTACACCTTAAATGCACTAGAGCTGAAATACTTGAGTGTCTGGCTTGGCTCTTTTAAGGACATGATGATTATCCAAATCCCCCCTTCCAAGAAAAAGTTTATTTTGTAATACAAAAGGTAGCATTGAAGTCCTAACACTCCTCTACCCAAAGTAATGAAACAGTGATGAAATGTTACTTCAGAAAGCCAGTTATCTTCTCAAGTTTTAGTCTCCTTTCACAGCCACGTATCCTTGGGGACCATGGTGATCCCGTATAAATCCCATGCTGGCCTGAATACTGGAAACTGGGAAACTCCATACATCCCACTCAGCTGAGCCACGACAATGCCCAGGACTGCAAACACTTGAGGGACACAGCAAGGCAGAAGGAGCTCCTGGCGGCAAGCGTCTCATTGCAGCTTCCCATCTCCAGGTGCGCACCAGGATTTTCTAGGGCTGCAGCCTCAACTTTTTGCTAGCTCTTTTCTTGGTGAGAAGGGCTGTCTGCTTCTTTCTCCCTTTCTTCCAGCTCTCAACACTATGAGACAGAACTGAGCGAGTCCCCACATTGCATAATAAAGCGGTTTTCCCTGAATCTTTCACCTCAGTCACCTGAAAATGGGATTGTAGGCAGGGTCCCAGCACAGCCCGGGCTGGCTGCGTGATGCCCGGTTTGCCCTCAGCCCCCAGTTCAGTAAGACCCAAAGCACAACAATGGAAAATATTAGAAGCAATTGCAGCGACACAAATGAGGGATTACGAGATACGGGTGTTATTCTTGGCTGTGGCCCAGATTTCCTGAATGACCGGGACAATCCCCCGCTCTGTGCTTCAGGCTGGCACACACAGAGTGGAAATCATTATAACCTACTTCCCAGCCCAGTGGGCTGAGGGGCCGGTGGGTCTCCCTCCCCTGCACCTTCCGAGCCTTCCGCAAGCCAGCTCCTAATTCAGAGCGACATCCTTTAATGCGATGAAAATGTGGCAAAAGGGTAACAACGCCGTCCTGGGCAACAAGAAATAGAGGAGGACTTGCAGAAAGCATCACCTTCTTCTGTTTGAAAGGCCAGGCAGTCTCTTTGGCGAGGATTTAGCAAGGGATGATGGAGAAGAGCATTTCTCCTACAAGGTAGGGGCTCACCAAAGTACGACCCAGCCCTCTGTGAGGACAGAGATGGTCTCCTGGGGGGAGCCTGCGTTAGAAGGTTAACCAGTACTAGGCTTGATCCCAGGAGAAAGGTTCAGAAGTTCAGTCAAAGCCTTTCAGCTGACAAAACAATGAGCCTCCAGGAGCCAAGAGGGGATGAACAAAGGAAAGTCAGTCTAATAGGGAAATTAAATTGTTAACCGAACACATTTCCTGCCAAGTCTTCCAATCTGTATCACAAATCACGGTCCTGGACATGGGCTCAGCGGCTCCCGCACACACCTGCCAGCGCGGCCAGGCTCCCGGGGCGATGCAGCGAGACAGGCTCGGCTGTGCCTGCAGAGCCAGCACAGCTACTGTGGCCCCACAGAGCCCCCTGCCCTGCTCCACAGATGCTATGCTCAGCTAGGCTGAGCTGGCAGTAAGAAACGTGGTTCAGTGCCGGGTAACTCACTCTGGAGCCATCTAATAGGCCACTTGTGACTTATAAAAGTTGCTCTTTTAATGAGGTGATTAAAATCCAACTGCTCTCTACTCAGCCCCTGGGGATGCTCGGAGGGGTTTTTGCTGCATCTCAGACTCTGATGTGTCCTCCCTCCTCACCCTAGAGCCAGGCTCTGCCTCTACCTGAGCTGAAAATCAGAGCCAAGCATGATCCTAATGACAGCTGGATAAAACCTCCAGATAAAAACAACTAGGGAGAGCAACAGAAGCTTTAGAGCAGCAGCTCAAGCC
Source organism: Clamator glandarius (assembly GCA_033459285.1). Classification (NCBI taxonomy): domain Eukaryota; kingdom Metazoa; phylum Chordata; class Aves; order Cuculiformes; family Cuculidae; genus Clamator; species Clamator glandarius. The sequence continues at coordinate 933,303 of JAUNZM010000452.1, read as the reverse complement.
GAGTTCCCCCAGCAGCTCCACGGAGGCATCCGAAGAACGAGCCGCACAGCGGCACAGGGTGCCAGGCAGCGTGTGAAGCCATCAGGCCACACGGCTGCACGAGCAGCTACTCCGCTTCTTGGCCAGGCTGTGCTCACCTAGGCGGCTCCATTTCCTTGCGGGAGCTCATTGAAAATCCACTCGGGTGTCTCCATCCTGCCCGGCAGCAGAGCCAGGCTCTCTCCCAGCTGCAGTCCGGGTTACGACTTGACCTCCCTGCTGTTCCAGCTGGAGCAGCGACTCCTCCTGCACGGTTCACTGGCAACACTGCAGCCGTGACAAGATCACCAGTGCTAAACCTTCCAGCCAGGGTCTCCTCTTTAGCCTCTTCCAAACTCATTGCTGAGCCCAGGGACACAGACACGGTGTCTGCAGCTGAGCTCCAGCTCTTCCATGCAGACCGAGAGCTAAAGGCTTGGTGAGACTTGGCTTTTCAACATCTTGAGCTGAAAGTAGAGATCATGGGGATTACCAGACACGCAGGCCCCTTGTCCTAATCAGCAAGGGCTTTAACTCTGTTATTGAACCCATGTGGAATTTAAGTAGCGTCTCAGAGGCCACTTGAAACTGAGAAGCTTAGTCTGAAAATCAACCTATCTGTAATCAGACAGGGAAAGAACCTGATGCCATGGTAAGAATGCAAAGGATGTTTTGGCTTCTGAACATTTTCCTTCCCAAACGGGACTGAGCAGATGAATGCTCCGAGGCAGAGGGCAATGGAAACGCAGTAAGACCTCACATTTCTTCTACCAGCAGAAGCGATGGGACAAAAAGCAGGCACGCTGCGAGGGAACCGGGCACCCTGCCCGTACAAGGTGAGAGCCAACAGCCTCAGGGGCGCTGGGAGCAAGCACAGCTGTCACGACTCCAAATGGCACAGGAGGAGAGGAACACAGACATCAAATATTCTTGAAGTCTCATGTGATCTCTGTGGAGCCATTACTCTTCAGAACACTTGGCTTCAGCGCCGTTTTACAGGGTGTTTCTATGAATTTTTCCATCCCGTCCAAAGCCCCTTGCTCCCAGCAGAGCCCACACGCTCCCAGTCACCGAGTCCTGTCCCCACAGATCCACACTGGCCATTTGCTCACCTGTAAGTGCTTACAGACACAAACCTGCACACGAGGAAGAGGAGCACGTCCCTTGTTTTGCTACAGCCACCGGCCTCGGCAAACAAGGAGCACACTCGGCAGGGCGAGCTCTCCTCTCCCTGGCACCAGTGGAGGCTCTGAGAGCCCAAACAACTCAACTGAACTGGCACCCACACACTGGGACCCCCCAGTTCACGCTGCTATTTAGCATTAGCAGAAAAGCCAGACAGAAGGGCCACGCTCAAACAAGAAGGAAGCAGCAAGCCTTGGCCAGCTACCCAGGAGTCTGCAGTAGTGATAATTTCCCCCTAATAAAACATCACACAGGTTGGGTTTTCTTCATTTTTAAGTGATGAGCCGTCCAGCATCTGGAGCAGCGAGCACGCTGCAGTGAAGAGATGCCAGCCTCCACGGGAAAGCCAGATAAGATGTCCTTACTGGAGAGATTCCACTGCACAGTGTCCAACAGCTCTAATTAAATTGTCAACAGCGACGGCCTTCCCCGCCTTTGTACTCCTGGAACATGATCAACGATCCCTGAAGACAGACAGGAATGGCCACAAATCCTGTTGACATACTTTGGCGTAGCCTCACTGCCTTCAGCAGAGCTAGAGCAGCGAGCGGGGCTGACTCACAACTGCTACATGCAAACAGAAAATCCTCTAACATCCATAACGCCCTGGCCATTTCTCTGCCTCAGCAGTTCCTTAATACGTATTGGCTCATTTCCCCTCCCAGTGCTCCCCACACCCTCTTCTGGTCCAGAAGAAGATGCTCCTACTCCTGGAATTACACACAGAAAACAGGTAAACAAGGCACATTTAAAAGAGAGCAAGAGGAACCACTGCTGAATGTGTGGCAAGAAAATAAACACCAGCAGCTTGCCCGCCACATTGGCAGCAATTCTGAAATTAATAGGGAGAGTCCAAGTATTTCAATTTGTCTAAAAAAATGAGCTGGGTCTCCCTCTCTTTCGCAGTCCAGCAGGCTCTGTGGTGAGCAGCCAGCGAGAGCCCTGCGACCTCCAAACGCTGCTCCCGACACTGAGGAAGATGAGTTAAGAGCAGCTTTATTTCCTTTTCTCTGGTCCTTCCTGGATGGAATTACTCACTTCCTCGGCATGAAAAATCATTACAGAACACACTCTGCTGAGTTCATCTGAGGTTTTTATCTGCTCGCGGCCAAGGGGGTGTTTGGCGTCCACGGAGCTTCCTCAGGCACAGTGGGGATGCTCTCCTTTGGAATAGGAGGACTAAAGATCGGTTGCCAGACACACCTTTTATACTTTTCTTTGGAAACCTCTGCTTCAAGAACCTGCAGCCTCCCACAGACAGAAGAGGAGCAGCTGTGGGGACACCTCCCTGTGCCTTTCCGATGGCATTGCTCATTCCCTCGATCCAGGGCAGATCCCAAATGCTTTGTTAGTTCATCTAATACCTAAAAGAAAAGCTGCTTTTCTACAGCAAGGGTAGGATAATTTGGAGATCAGAGCTCCACCACACCACCAGGCAGAGAATTAACAACATAGCACAGGGAGCGCACGTGATTCTCCCTCATTTCTACCCATACGTTCAGGGAAACCTCTGTTTGATTCAAGAGAACGTTTTCCTTTGCTTTCAGCATCGCAAGAGCTAAGTTTCAAGCTGACACACAGCTAAAATAAATTAAAAGTAAGGAAAAAAAACAACCAAACAACAAACCCAATTCTTTTAAAAGACATTTCTCCAGCAGTAGCTGCAGGCACAGGGTCCTCAGCCAGGACCCTTCCGAAGACTCTCATCCGAACAGTGCGACACTTACGGTAGAGACAGCCGGCGTCTCCTCCAAGCTGGGACCATCCCGGGCAGCACCGGTACGTGGTCTGGAATCCCACCTTGTACGCCTGCCTGTAGCCCGTGTGATACACCGTCCTGCAACACAACAAACCCAGATACCACGTAATCCCTGCAGAACGAGGAACCTGGGGCGCACAGAAGCTGTAACTCTACCTGGGAGGGTAAACGAAATGAGGAATTTGGGTTTCAAATGTGCTGACACTTTTTTCCACCTGGTCTAACGATGATTAAAATACTGCTGAATTCACTTCAATTGGGAATGCGAGAGATGGAATTGTCCAGGACCTCGTACGCCCCTGGCTCTTTTCCCCTGGCTCTTTTCTCCTTTTCTAAGCCCTGAGCCCCTTCTCAAACTACACATTAACAAAGAAAATTCACATTTTAAGAACAAGAGGTATTTCAGCCCAGGTTTAGCGAGCATGAGTCTACGAGGGGCTGTTGAGGTGAAACATCAGGATCCCAGTGGGAATATTGAGTTTCTCAAGAAGCTCTCCAGGCTGTGTTAAACCGTAAAGCTCCTGCGGCTTAGGGCCAGCAGAACCGCTTCCCTCGTGGAAAGGGCTTTCTCCTCCTTATTTGTCCTTCCACTGCACCCTGAGATAAACCTCATCTCCACAGGGGTGAGCCCAGCGCCGCAGCCAGCACCACCAGGCACACCAGCCCATCTCTCCCACCCTCCAGGCAGAGCTGGAAGCTGGAGAGGGCACCCAGCACGGGGTCTGCACCCAGGGAGAAGCCAGGGGTCCCTTTAACCCCAACCGGTTAAAGGAGTGCTGGGGGAGTGAAGCAGGGATTGATCTGAAACATAAATAAATAAAAGTGGCACTTTCCTTTTTTGCACGGAAATCTGCTGTTGTGTGTGCGTGAAAACTGAAACGCGGCTCAAACTTTTGAAGCTGATTTTTACAAAGCTCCTTTGGCAGAACATGAAACTACTCAACCAAAGCAAATCAGGCAAACAACAACAAATATTTGGCACAGCAGATGTGTTGTACATGTCCACTGAAAATATTTACCCTAACTCGAGGCAAGTTGTTTGATTTTGTCTGAATGTGTCTACAAAATAACCTAAATTACGGTGAACTGCTGATTCCTGCCCAGGAAACCTTCGGCTGCTCCTCCGTGCCAGCCGGCATATGGGAGCACAGCTGAGGAAAATAAAAGCCGATACCAATTCTTTTGTGTATGAGCTGTTAACAAATTATGAAGGAAACACTCGTGTTCCAGAAGCAGCTGAAAAAGCAATTTACAGGCGCTCAGGCACCCGCACGGCCAGCGACCGGCACAGACCCATCTGGATGCTCTTGGTGTCAAGAGCCGAGGGCAGGGCGCGTTCGGAAGATGCAGAGGGTGTGGGGTGGTGCATTCGCTGCATGGGCTGTCATAGAAACGCCATCCTTTTCACCCAAAACGAGGAGGACCACGTGGTGGCAAGCAGCCTCCTCCGTCTGCCCTGCACGGGCTCCGAAACGAGGAGGAAAAGGCATTTTAAGAAACAGCAATGTAGGACTAACGCCGACCTCCTTCCTGCCCCCAAGCAGCACCTGAACAGCCTTATCTCCACCAGCCTTGGGGAGCCGGACCAGACCCTCCAGGTCCTCCCCTCGGCCCAAGTGGGTTCTCAAGGAGATGCAAATATTTTGACAGCCTCGGATGCCTGCGGATATCTGGATGCTGCAGACTGGAAAGAACCACATCAGAGATAGTCTATCTTCACTGTTTCTGTTTTCTTTTGTGTTTTAAGGAGTCCCTGGCACAGAAAATGTTGAATGAGCCAGAACTAATGGAACCCAGGCTTAAATATCCTACTGCTGGAAAATGCACTTCCAGCCCCACTGGGACAGAGCCATCCTTGCTCCAAGTTTTGCTGCCGAGGGCTGAGCAAAGCACTTTCTCTTGTTACCTAATTCAGGGACATTATACAACCAGCAGCAAACCTACTGCTTCACCAGGAACAAGGAGAAGCCCAGAGGATGCTCAGCCCTATCCTGGGAAGCTGCTGATGTTTTGCTCCTCCGGCAGCAGCACCGAACGGTGCATCAGGGAAAGTGGGAGCAGACGATGGATTTTCCTAGTTGCATCCACAAACTCAAAGGCAACAAAGGCCAATTCCACACCAGCCCTGTGCTGCTGGAGCTGGGTCCAACTGGAGCAGCTCCAGCTGAGCAGAGGCTGCGTGGCATCCCTGCGACTGCTGACACGTGTTCCACTGCCCTCGGTTGCTCAGCGCTGGGGAGCTCGGTGGGACGTTTTCCATCTATTGGAGTAAGCTTGCTGCAGTGAGAACTCCCCAGAGAAGTTTAGAGAGGGAATAGAGGACAAGATCTCACCTGAGCGAAGTTCTGCTGATCACCCTTTCACTGCCCTTGCTTTAAAATCCCCTGGGTGAAAGGCCTGACAGCTCCTCTAGGCTTCATCTCTGCATCTCATGAGGAACAGAGTTTTAGCACAGTATCTCCTGATATTTATAAGGAAGCACAACAAAGTTTTTTCATTTCATTTCCTTGATTTACAGTGTTAAGCCCATCCATTAAAGAGCAAGACGTACAGCTGGGTCTGAAGAGTTCCCGTCCTTTGAAGTAGCAGCAGGCAGGGCACCATCATTTCAACGTCCCCTCTTAAAACATGGTCAAAAGACGGATTCTGTCTGCTCCTTCATTACCGCTGCACAGATATCATCACCACAATAATTACTGGCAATTACAAGTTGGGAGGAATTTCTAAAGCCAAGACTTAAAAGCTGTCTCTTGTCCAAGATGCTGCTTTGAAACTACCCCTGTCATTATGGTTTTGTAAAGGCTTGTAACTGCCCAGCGGGGCCGGAAAAGCAGGTGGAGTACAGAAAACCAGGCGCACTGGAGTTTGGCTGCTGTGCAGGTAAGAAAAGCACCTTATTTGCACTGTTGTATATGAGATACATGTGCACATGTCTGCGTGAGAGGGAAACAATTTACTGTGAGGCTGGGGAGGCCCTGGAACAGGTTGCCCAGGGCAGGGGTGGCTGCCCCATCCCTGGAGGGGTTCAAGACCAGGTTGGATGGGGCTTGAACCCCTCCCATGGCAGGGGTGGGACTGGATGGGCTTGGAGATCCCTTCCAAGCCAAAGCATTCCATGATTCTATTTTCATCATGCAAGAAGCAAAACAAGCTTGAAGGAAGAACACATACCTCTGCTCGTAGCCCGTGCACCACCGCCGTCCCCCGCAGTCCTGCTTCCAGACCTTGACGGTGCGGGTGAGGGCTTGGACGCACGGCTGCCGCTGCCCCACGATCGCCAGCTCCTGCTCCGCGCAGACGTTGGGCCTGGGACAGAGAAATAGAGAGCGACGGGGTTAGCGCGGGGGCAAGCGTGCAGGAATTCCACCACTTAAACAGGTACCAGCAACAGGGCAGGGAAACGAAATCTGCCCGTTTGGCAGCCACAAGCCGTGGTCAAATGCAGCCAATCCACCTCCCCCAAAACCTCTTGGATTTAAGACTGTGCACTGGCACCAACAGAACAGACAATAACAACACCCGTATTTCTCAGCAACGTGGCATGAGGTCTTTGTGAATGAGTCAAACGTCAGAGAACTACAGGGCACACATCATAAACCTGTATTTGCTGGTTGGACATGGAGAGAGGACATGTGGAGCCATCCTGACCTGGGGGTTGGGGGCAGAGATAGGAAAGCTGTGCCATCCTGAACCCTTCCTGGAGCCTCCAGACCCACAGCCAGCACCGAGGCTTGGATACGGTAACAGAAATCTAAAGAATATGGGTTTATAAGCCTGCAGTACAGCCAGCCTCGGGGCTGGGAAGCTGCTGACATTTCATACCTCTGGGTCCTGGAATGCTCTACAGCCCACTTGAAAAATGCAGCAATTACTGATTTTTAGCTTTAAATTAGAGAGGATGGATCAGAAGAGAGGCAGCAGCCTGCACGATAAGGTAGCACAAGTCACTCTCGTGTTTGTCCCCTCTGTCTGCTCTCAGTTAATGAAGAACACATCTCCTTTCTTTAAACTTAGGGAATAGTTTTGCTGACTATCGCCTTGCGAACACCGATGAAATCTGCCTCTTCCGGCAGTGTTCGGGGAAAAACCCCTCTTTTCCCTCTAGAAACAATACAGCATTTGATTAACTGCTTGTAGCCAGAGTTCGGTTTGCTCTCTTAGACGCTTTCTCACTCATTGAGAGCTAAGGGCTGCGACACTAATTCCAGTAAATAAAGTGAATTCATATAACTCAGTGACTAAGAAAATCAGGAAAATACCATTTGCATTTTATTTCTTTTCTAATCCCAGCTCTTTCACCAAATACAAGCTGGGAGTTTTAGCCAAGAAGGAATAGGGGAATAGGGAATAGCCCAGCTTGGTAAGTCACAAGCCCTTCATTATTTGGAACGGCTTCTGTGCCTTCCAGTTCTTCAAAAGAGACCGAGAGTTTTCATAGAAATACTTTGTATACAAGAAGTTAAACTAAATAACTGGGACGTGGTGAAGCAGGGATTGCAGCTGGCATCCGCCTGCCGCGGGCCAGTCAATCCCAGCACGGCCACCGCGTGCCTGGTGACGCCTCTGAGATTCATGGCACCGTTCCTTCCAGCTCGGCTCTAAAGGCTCCTCTCGTCATCCCCACATGTGGCCACTGCTGAGCTCCTTGGCTTGCAGAGCCCCGCACGCATCACTTCACCACGACAGCTAACGGGGACTCTGCCAGAGAAGCTGCTTCATTCCGTGAGCGGCTCCGTGCGCTGGAAGCTGATGGCATTTCCCGACCCCAGGACCTCCTCGGGACCTTCTAAACAAGAGCTGAAAGGAACCGCAAGAACAGGGCTGGCAGCAGCACCGCTCTGGTGGTATTTATCACAGCGAAGACAGGTTCTGTGCACACAAACAGTAGTTGTGAGTGCGAGGTCGTCGTTGGCAATGCCGCCGTGACAGCTCTTCCCGGGCACCGGCACTTTCTCTTTGGCACCCAGCTCGTCCCCTGTGTCTCATCCAAGAGGTCCTAAAAGCACTTATCAAGGCAGGAGCACAAACCCCCTGACGTCAAGAGAAAAGGCAGCTTCTTGCACAACCTTTATCTGCTGAAAAGGAGCCCTTTTCCATCAGAGAGTGAAAAACCAGAGCTTGCACACCATGCAGCACTGAGGTCATTGGCAAACAGAATGAGAGTGACCCCCCCCTCCCAGAGATCATCTTCTGGCCACAGACCAAACCCGCAAGGAAGTTTTCCAAAGCAGCCAAATCATTAACACCAAACTGTAACTGTAAAATCTAATTAAAATGAATGGACTACGCGCTGCTGAGCAACAGGAAAAGGGCGAAAGAAACACACAAGAAGCAAGAGATACGTGAAGCGCAATAAAACAGCAGGTCTGCGGAGAAAGGTCAAACAACTTCCCCAACGATCACCTCTTGCGCTCACACAACAGCACCATTCCCAGTAAAACCAGTAAGTTCCCTCCTCCAAGCAGAGACTACTCAGATATTCAAATTCCTACTCTCCTTTACATGCGTCTGGTACCAGATAAAGACACACAGCGCAGAACATCCCCCCCCGACTCTCCCTGCTCCCTCCTTCACCTTTGATTCTAACATTCTGTATTTAGCGTCGGCTTTACCTTCCCTGCCCTACGAAAACGCTCCAACCCCCTTTCCTTGCTACTTACATGTGGGGTTGAAGCGTGTTCGCAGAAGCAAGAGCAGAGACTCGCAAGGCGAGGACGAATGACAGTGCCACCGCATGAAGCCCCATCGCAACAGCTCCTCTCTCCCAGGGTGCTCCCAGTGGGTGCCCAGAAAATCCCACAGCCTCCTAGAGCACGAATTCCCTTTCCAAGCTTGCCGGTGTCTTTTCTGTAAACAGCGATGCTGTAGGAGCACACGGAATCCTTGCCCCAGGAGAGCAGATTTACCACTCCTGGATGCTTCTTCCCGTGTATTTTCAGCTCAGCAAGTTCCTTCAGTCCACGGGAGATGGTGACAGTGCAAATTCCCCCTGCGTTTTTCCCAAAGCCAAACCTGGCTTCTTACGCTCGTTTGCTTGCAGTGAAATGCACTGAAGTGACTTTTCCTCCTGGAGTTTGCTCCTCGACAGAGCCCGGAGCCCTGGTGGCTCGCAGACGTGGGTTGTGTCCAGGGAGGAAGCCCCATGCGGGCTTGGACGGTTTGGAGTCCCAGGGCACTTTGCAAGGCGATGCAAAAATCAGCACTCAGCAAGAGAAAGGCAAAAGGATGAGGGTTTTCCTGTGCACTTAGAAATCCACCTCCCAGAGCGCTCTTCCAAAAGCAGGCAGAGTGCTGGTTCACCCCATCCTCACAGCTGAATCCATCCTGCAGCTCTGGAGATGGGATCGGGTACCTCCTGCGCACACGCACGCCAAGAGCAGCTTCCCCGCATTTCAAACGAGTAACAAAACTTCCCTCCTGCCTTTCCCAGGTCCAGCTCTGATCCCTCACATGCTCTCTTGTTTCTCTCCTTGCTGACAGTCAGAAATCCCTCCCACCAGCTGTGTCCAGCCCCGAGCAGAGGAGGGGGGATCCTGCACAACAGTAGCAGAAAGAAGTTGGGTTTATTTCTCCAAAGGCAGCAATTTTGCACTACCCAGGGCCACCTCTGCACACACCACCTAAAACCTCTTTCCCAGAAGTTCTGAAAAACATCCCCCAAGGATTTAATTTTTCTTCCGCACCTTGGCAGATAACAGAGCTGATCACTCGCCAAGGAAACTCCGCTACACGTAAAACAGAGGGACACATCCCACCTCACTCGCTGCTCCACTGCTCCTGACACCCAGTCTCCAGGGGGAAGAGAGGCAGTTGGAGAGCGGGGTTCAACTGCTCTCCACCTTCTCCCATCAAACTCCCCACCACACAAGGAAGCAGCATGAAAAGAGGCGTTGATGAGGGTTTTGCTGAAGTTGGGTGTCCACTGGCTCCTGTGAAATAAGAAACTGGAGAGAGAAGTGCCCAAGCCTGGTTCTGAGATGGTTCACTGCGGCGTTCCCTCTCCCAAAACGCCGCTGCAAGTATCCTGGTTGTTACTGCCAGACTCGGCAGCGACGGTGAGGAGGCTGGAGAGGGCCGGACTGCCTCCTGCCTTCCTTCCCAGGAGGATGGGAGCACAACACCCAGACGCAGTAGGACGAGGGCGAAGAGAACGGAGCAGGGATGCTGCACTAAAACTCTCCCGCCTCAAGAACCTGCTGGCAAACCCTCACCTAAGGCAAGAAGGAACCCAAGCAGCAGCTGGGCTCTGCTCCACCACCCTGGGGTGGCACAAGGTGACCTGCCCTTCGGCAAGAGGCGATTTCTGAGAGAGAAGCCGGAGGAGAAGATTGGGTAGTTCCAGCAGCCATGCCAGGGGTGTATCCTGCACAAACCACTGCATCAAGACTCAAGCCACCGACGAGCCGTGACCCAACGCTGGCAGCTCTTGGAAGAAACTGAGGAAGCGGCTTTTAACACCTGAAGCCTCCCCAGGTCTCAGCAGTTTTAGGTCAGAGAAAGGAGCAGGGAAGAGGGGCTCAAGTTTCCACTTAGAAGTAAAGCATCTGCCAAGTGTAACAGATGGGAAGACATCATCTTCTGTTCTTCCTGGAGAAGAGAGGCAACCACATAAAGATGCTTTTTAATGATAGAGAGAGTTCCAGGATACAATAAATTCAAGCCTCTGTTTTCCTGTCAGAATTTTAAAACCTAGGATGTTTTGTACAGCTGGAAACCCTACGGCTGCTCCCAGTCCTTCAGCGCTAACTCACTGCTGCTGCCCAACAGCTCTCCTCACGCTTACCTGATCCTCTCCTCGGGTCCAGGAGAGGCAAGTGCGGTGCTGGGAACGGGGGACCTGGATTTAGGAGATGCCCAGGTGGAACATGCAGACACAGCGAGGCACCAGGGCCCCCAAACAGGGCTGGCAGGGGCAAAGGGAGCCTGGCAGGCAGAGTCTGGAGTGTGGCTCCCTCTCCAGGACACAGCTCAGTGTACAGAGACCGGGATTAATTCTCCATCCACGCTCCCAGGCTGTGCTGCAGGTGACCACCCTGGACAGGAGACGCCTCAGCCAAGGCCAGAAGAGACGGCTCCGACAGAAATCTCTGCTCTGAGCACGGCGCAAAGTTAGTGAGCATCAAGCCAACCCCGCAATTCCCGTTTAAGTCACTCTTTAAAGAAAGCAATGAGGTTTCCCACTTAAAGAAGCCGCGGAGAGGACAGCGGAGAACTCGTGAAGCACACATGAAAGATGGATATCTGCAACACAACACTGTCTGTGAAGCCCATTTAATGTGTTTTCAATTTTGTACCATTTCCCAGCACAACTGCCTGCTGGAGATGTCATCCTCTGGCAGCGGGTAAAACAGCCTTGGAAGGGGGTCAAAGATACAATCCAGCTCCATAAATAGCGATGATAATATCTGCAATACAGCAGGGACCACAGAAACATAAATAGGGCCTTGCCATTCATTGCCTAGCATGATTTAACTGTCACCTGCACGGGGAAGAAGATTTTCCTCCTGTTCACATGGAATGTCCCATGCTCCGGTTTGTGCTTAGCGCCCCTTGTCCTGTCGCTGGGCACCACTGAGCAGAGCGTGGCCCCCTCCTCCTGCCCCCATCCTCTGGATACAGACCAGCACTGACGGGGTCCCCTCTCTGTCTGCTCTTCTCCCCATTAAACAGGATCAGCTCTCCCAGCCACCCCCACACCCTCTTTCCCAGCTCCGTTTCCTTCTCTGGATGCGCTCCAGCCCCTTCAAATCTTTCTTGGCCATAGGGTCCAAAACTGAGACCAGGATTCGAGGTGCATCCTGTGCCCCTTCCACCCACCCTGTTATCCTCCCCTGTTACCCCACACCCCGTTGCCCCCCGTTACTGCCCCTCCCTCCCCATCCCATTTTATCCCATCACCACATCCCCCATCACCACCTTCCACCCCATCCTCCCCTGTTCCCCTTCCTACACCACCCCGCACCCCATTGCCCCCTGGTACTACCCCTCTTACCCCGCTACCCCCCTCCATTCCCTCCCTCCCCATCCCACTTTATCCCATCAGCGCACCCCCCATCATCACCCCCTGCCCCATCCTCCCCTGTTCCCCTTCCTATACCACCCTACACCCCATTACCCCCCTCCATTCCTTCCCTCCCCATCCCATTTTATCCCATCACCACATCTCTCATCATCACCTTCCACCCCATCCTCCCCTATTCCCCTTCCTACATCCCCCCGCACCCCACTGACCCTTGGTACTACCCCTCTCACCCCATTACCCCCCTCCATATCCCATTTTATCCCATCACCGCATCCCCCATCATCATCTCCTGCCCCTTCCACCCACCCTGTTCCCCCTCCTACGTTACCGTTGCCCCCCGTTACTGCCCATCTCGCCCCAGGTACCCCCCTCCACTCGCTCCTTCTCCTTCTCTGTCCCCTTAATACCCCATTCCCCCACCTCGTTATCCTCCCCCGTTATCCCCCTCCATCCCCTCCCTCCTCGTCCCATTTTATCGCATCCCCCATCATCACCTCCCACCCCATCGTCCTCCGTTCCCCTTCCTACACCCCCCCACACCCCACTGCCCCCCGGTACTACCCCTCTTGCCCTGTTACCCCCCATCCCCATCCCACATCCCCATCCCATCCCCATCTCATCCCCATCCCCATATCCACATCCCCAATCCCCATCCCACATCCCCATCCCACATCCCCATCCGGATCCCACATCCCCATCCGGATCCCACATCCCCATCCCCATCCCACATCCCCATCCCACATCCCCATCCCACATCCCACATCCCCATCCCACATCCCCATCCCCATCCCACATCCCCATCCCCATATCCCCATCCCCATATCCCCATCCCACATCCCACATCCCCATCCCACATCCACATCCCACATCCACATCCCACATCCACATCCCCAATCCCCATCCCACATCCACATCCCACATCCCCATCCCCAATCCACATCCCACATCCCACATCCCACATCCCACATCCCACATCCCACATCCCACATCCCACATCCCACATCCCACATCCCACATCCCACATCCCACATCCCACATCCCATCCTCCCCCGTTCCCCTCCCTACATTCCCCCCCCGCTTTATCCCCCATCCCCGCCCCTTCCCTCCCCGCCCCCGCGGTCCCCGCCCCTTCCCCCGCGATGCTGCAGCTGCGGGACGCCGAGGAGGAGGAGGAGGAGGAGGAGGAGGAGGAGAAGGGGGGGCCCGGGGGGGCGGCGGCGCTGCCGGAGCCTCCGGAGCCGGGGCGGCCGCTCCCCCCGCAGCGCCTGCGGCCGCTCCGCGTTCGCACGGCCACGCGCGCCGGGAGCCTGCGCCGCTTCTTCGTGTTCCGGGTAGGGCGGGGCCCGGGGGGGCGTGCGGGGGGCCGGGGGGGGGGTCCCCGGGCCGGGCTGACCCGCCGCTCCGTGCCCGCAGCCCGGCAGCATCGAACGCGCCGTCAGCGAGATCCGCCCCGCGCTGGCGCCCGGCGAGGACGGGGACGTGCGGAGCGTCTGGCTGCTCGCGGAGTGGGTAACGGGGCCCCGGCGCCTCCCCGGCACCCGCACCCAGACCCCCGCTCCGGACCCGCAACTCTCCTCCCTGCCCCTCCGCCCCAGCCCCGCACCCTCCCAGCCTGCCCCTCCGCTCCAGCCCCGCACCCTCCCAGCCTGCCCCTCCGCTCCGGACCCGCAACTCTCCTCCCTGCCCCTCCGCTCCAGCCCCGCACCCTCCCAGCCCCGCACCCTCCCAGCCCCGCACCCTCCCAGCCTGCCCCTCCGCTCCGGACCCGCCGCTCCAGCCCCGCACCCTCCCTCTCTGCCCCTCCGCTCCGGACCCGCAACTCTCCTCCCTGCACCCTCCGCTCCAAACCTGCCCCTTCCCACCCAGCCCCTCCGCTCCAGCCCCAAGTTTTCCCACCCTGCACCTTCCCACCCTGCCCTTTTGCTCCAGACCCGCACCTTCCCACCCTGCCCCTCCACTCCAGACCTGCCCCTCCGCTCCAGCCCCTCCGCTCCAGCCCCTCCGCTCCAGCCCAGCCCCTTCCCACCCAGCCCCTTCCCACCCAGCCCCTCCGCTCCAGCCCCTCCGCTCCAGCCCCTCCGCTCCAGCCCCTCCGCTCCAGCCCCGCACCTTCCCAACCAGCCCATTTCCTCCAAACCTGCACCTTCCCAACCTTTGTGTTAGTTCCAAACCTGCCCATTCCAAACCTACCTGTTTCCTCCAAACCTGTGCCTTCCCAACCTGCCCATTCCCAACCTCTATGTTAGTTCCAAACCCACACCTTCCCAACCTGCCCATCTGCTCCAAATCTGCAATTTTCCAACTGCTGCGTTAGTTCCAAACCCGCACCTCCTGACCCATGTCTTTGTTCCCAACCCACACCTTTTGGAGCTGTGCATTTGTTCCCAAGCTGCCCCTTCTTCACAACCCATGTATCCATCCCAAACCTGCTCCTTTATTCCCAACTGTCACATTTCCAACCCACCTGTTCTTCCCAACCTGCCCATTACTTCCCAGCCCACATGCTCCAAACCCACCCATCCCATTCCGTTAATGCTTGCAAAACAGACACAGTGGCTTCAGCGCGGCCCAGGGTGGCTGCATTGCATCACTTCCCGCACTGTGCAACCCACTGAAGGGTTTAGATCACTAATCATAGAATCAAGGAACGGTTTGGGTTGGAAAGGACCTCAAAGCCCATCCAGTCCCACCCCTGCCCTGGGCAGGGACACCTCCCACTGCATCGGGGGCTCCAAGCTCCATCCAACCCGGCCTTGAACCCCTCCAGGGATGGGGCAGCCACCCCAGCTCTGGGGAACATGCTCCCCACACAGGATTAATCCCTGGAAGAGGTGTCGCAGCCTCATTTACCCCATTAAGGAGCATTTGTTCTCCAGTAACAGGAGGGAGCACTAGAACTCCTCTCAAAATCTTCAGACCGATTCCCCTAACATTGTCCTCTGTTGGGATAGTCAACCTCTTGCTGTTCTTGCAAGGGCCGGAATGGAAAATGTAATGTTACTAAACCTTCAGTTTGTTCTGCTTGGCACCTCCTGTCTCCACCAAGCTGGTGAGTGTCCCGAGCCTGAAACCCAACCTGCCGGAGCTCAGCTGTGTTCTCTTACCAGAATTGACCACTGGAACAACGAGAAGGAGCGTCTCGTTCTCATCACGGACTGGTCCCTCCTGATCTGCAAATACAACTTCATCAGCCTGCAGTGCCAGCACGTGACGCGGATCGCCCTCAGCGCGGTCGACACCATCTCGGTCGGGGAGTTCGAGTTCCCACCCAGATCCCTCAACAAGTAAGCTGGCACGGGCACCCGGGAACGGTGCGGTGGCTCTTGGGTTGTTATTGTAAACCAGCAGAGCTTTCAGCCTTTGCCACTGACCTGGTGGCTTTGTTAACAATTACTGAAGCTTGTTAGATCTGAGAGGAGCTGCTGCTTTGTTGGAACAGTCAGTGGTTCCATTAAAAGCAAATTGCTCAGGGCCTCTCAAGACAAGATGAACACATTGGGGAGCAGCCCCTCGCCACTGGGCAATGCAGTGAGAGGCAGCAGAACCACCTCAGCATTACTGGAATCCCTGTGAAAAGGCCAGGTCTCACAGAACAGCTCAAGCCTTGTGTCCTCTGTCGAACAAGCTTAACCCCCTTGTGCTCAGCTTAAAAACACCCCTGCATATTTTAGGGGTGAACTCTTCTGTTGCTGTTCTAGAGAAAGAACTGATTTTCCAACTCACCTTTCAGCTTCCAGGTTTAAGCAGGTCTTTTCCAGACAGCCCATTTCTAAATTAAACTTGCCCCAAAGACTCCAAGCCCTACCTTGTTAATTCCGTCTTCCAACGGCAGGCGTGAAGGTACCGGCATTCGAATCCAGTGGGACAAGCAGAGTCGTGCCTCCTTCATAAACAGATGGAACCCATGGTCCACAAACATCCCGTACGTCACCTTCACCGAACATCCAATGGCAGATGCTGATGAGAAGATCGCATCCCTTTGCCTGGTAAGGACATCACCCCTCCTATTCCGCACAGTTTGTTATTCTCATAGGCTTCTTAAAGTATTTTGAGAAGATACAGCAGGTAAATCAAAGAGAAACAGGTAAATCAAAGAGACAGAACTTTGAGCTGTCAGCTGCATTTCCCCCCTCTCCAGATGTTGACTTGTAGGGCAGCACAGCTGTCAGTTCTTGCCCACCACCTGGAAAGGGTTTATACAAGAAGGAAGCTGAAACTTCCAGAGGTGCAGAGTGCTGTCAGACCCCAAATAAAATGGGCCTTGGTGCTGTTCCTGCTCTCCTCACCTCGCAGGCCGATGCCTGGCTTCATCCAGCACTGCCAGCTCATTGAACAAATAGTTTAATTGCCAATCGTGAACCTTCAGTGAGGTTCTCAATTTTTCTTACCGGAGTTACTCTCCTCTGAAGGGTTCCTTAAAATCAGAACGCAGTGGTGATTGAAGCCCAACACAGCAGTGATGGGGTAGAACTAGTCAGGGACAACATCGGTTACTGGTAAACCGTGACACATCCAGCCCCGGTGTTCGAGTTGCAGGTAAACATAGTCCTGGTACACAATGAGCTGCATCATCAAGGTCAAATGTCAGAATATAAGGTTTATCATTGTATGAGAAACCCACGACAGCCACAGCATTAACCCTTCACAATACACAGCAGCAGCTCCTTGCCTAGCGGTTCTTTAAACAATGGGAAAATGTAACAGGGATTTCTTTCCTTTCAGTTGGAAAACTTCAAAACTCAGCTAATCCAGGCTGTGAAGAAAGCGCACAAGGAGTGTCCGCTGCCAGGGAGGGCTAACGGTGTGCTGGTGCTGGAGCGTCCTCTTCTCATTGAGACCTACCTGGGGCTGATGTCCTTCATCAACAATGAGGCCAAGCTTGGCTACTCCATGACAAGAGGCAAAATTGGATTTTAAAACCAATTGCATTTAATCATTTCAAGGGAAAGTAATTTGATATTGGGCTCCTAGGGAGACCCTGCTGTGCCAGAATACTCAGTAATCAAAGAGAAAAAGGTGGGGTAACAGAAGGGGGTTGTTGGAGAACTAATTGGAGGCCCTTGTTGTTACAGAGAAGGCCCAGGTCAGGTTGAGCTGAAGCAGGTACAAGGCAGCGTCATTCTTCTATCAACTGTACAGCTCTCACTGGTTCTTATCCAGGGTTAGCAAGCAGTGGGATTCTGCATTGCTAGGTGTTCCTCCCTGTTAATTCAGCATGATTGGTATCTGCTACAACCACTCCACAGACACGGCAGATGCAGTAGTTATGCCGTGTTACAGCTGTATCCCTGCATATGGTGTCAGAGCCTGTGCTGTGCTTGGGATCTATTTGTATTGCTTAAAGAGACACTCATGTTCACAATCTTAGACTTTGATTAATGCCTGCTCAGTACTCTGAAAGCCATGTCTGTCATTCCTTAGAAAAACTGGGTCAGCAAACCCTGCTCCACCTGCTCTGAAGCACTGTAAGTGACCTCTGGCTTTGTAAACTGAAGTACGTGGCTGAATATGCATTTATCAGCTTTTTGTAACACCTCCTCCCTCCAAGAACACAGTCCAACTTCCCTGTTCCTTATGTGTTTCCTTGTTGCAGCCACAGAATTGATTCTTTGGAGAGTATCGGCTGAAGCCTCAAACGCGTTTACCCTTCAAAGCTATTATTTATAAAACTAAAAAAAAATTATATTTTGATTAGATTTATGTTCTTAGTTTTCTTTAAATCTGCTCTAATTTGGGACAGGCATACTACTGGGCTTTTTAACAGAGATATAAAACTCCAAGCACTGTCTGTCAGTCTTGATTTATACATTCTTGTACTTAAACCTCACACAAAAGCCCAGTAATGAAATTCAGAAGCAGTGCAAGGGAGAACCCAACTGAAATTGCTCAGGAGGTTCCTCTAACAAGCTTTGCCACTGTGTATGTCCTTCTCTACATGCCATTTTATCTAAGCATTAATCCATGCCACTACAATGCTGAGCTGCAGTGGTGTTTTTTGAACTCAAAGTTGATGTGTGTTTGTTAAACTTACATAAAGCTGTGATGGAATGCAAGGAGCTGCACACTCCTCTCAATGTGTTTTCTTAGGTATCTTTAATTTTCATTAATCTTGCAGTAAAGTTACTTTTCAGCTCAATTTTCTTTTTGCTCTTCATTTTGTGAAGACTGAGGCTGTGAAATTAAGTAGCAAAAGAAAAAAATATCCAATAAATTCCTAACAACGGGCTCACTCCCTGTGGAGAACACCGTGGCTGGTGGCTCAGGGGAAAGCTAAAGGACAGTTCAACTGCTCCTTCCCTGCTGAACAAACCACTTTGATTTGGCACCAGATGGTTGGGTCAGAAGCCTCCATTTCAGTTCCCTGCGATCTCTCGCTCTAAACTATCAGTTATGATCCTTCTCATGAAGACTCAGTATAACAAGTTAACAGCTCAGTCTGGAAAAGCAAAGCTATTACCAATTACTTCATTCGCTTTCTGAACAAAGAATTTGTTTTGCTTTAACAGTAATTGGTTTGCTAGGAAGTGTCTTACTGGTGTGCCTACTTCTGCTACAACAGTTAATTCTAATAAACCAGTTAAATCTATTGTTTTGGAGAAGACTTAAATGTCAGCTGTACATGGTAGTGTGCTAATAACTGTTCCCTAGGACTGGAATAAATGGCTGCACAATCCCATCACTCATAAAATAGACTTCAGAATGGAAAAGCACAGGGCTGCAGTTTGAGTCATACAAAGTTAGTGACTACCAAAATATTTATTGGACATTATAAAATTTAAATAATGGCTATACATTATATACATGCAGCTACAAGTTTAGAAAATTAGGTTTCACAGTTGACAACGCTCAATAAAAAGTTCAACTCCATCAATACTTAAGTCTTCTTGGCATCCAGACATCATTCTCTGCGCTCCAGTTGCTACATCACTCGATTACAGTTCTACCTGCATTGAAGTGCAGGTACACTCCTTCAAATAAATAACTTAAATAGATAAACTTCAGGTTGGGCAGCAGGGCTTGACCCTTTCGTCCTTCTTCCTCAAACTTGTGAGCATTTTTAATGCAAATGTTATTTTACCTCTTCTCTTTCTAAGTAGCACACACAAAAGTTGTCCTTGCTCAGGAGCACCATGGAGTCTCCACTAGAGTGCCAGGAAAGAGAGACAATCTGGAAGTCACCTGCAGAGACAGATTGGGGTTTGTCAGCAAGGAGCTGATGGTCCGTCCTCTTCCTCTAGGAAAAGGCAGCTGGAGTCAGTCACACACACAGAGCAAAAGCCACCTTCGCCACCCCGGGAGCCTTAGCACAGCATTTGGCTCTGTTACTGCTGCAGTCACGCCAATCTGTTTGCTAATATATCACAGAGTTGTTTAGGTTGGAAAAGACGCTTAAGATCAAGTCCAACCATAAACCTAACACTGCCAACCCCACCACTAAACCATGTCCCTAAGCACCACATTTCCCAGGCTTTTAAATCCCCCCAGGGATGGTGACTCCACCACTGTCCCAGGCAGCCTCTCCCAGTGCTCAACAACTCTTCCAGTGAAGGAATATTTCCTAATACCCAATCTAAGCCTCACCCTATCTCTTGTTACTTGGCGAGAAGAGACCAACACCCACCTGGCTCCATCCACCTCTCTGGGAGCTGCAGAGAACTATGAGGTGTCCCCCTCAGCCTCTTCTCCAGACACTGCCCAGTACAGATAAAGCTGCATCACTCTCTCTCCCAAAACCCACAGTTAATTTGTACTCCAGGTACAAGCCATAGATTTTGCAGACTTGTCATTCTAACACAAATAGATGCTCAGACTGATTTGTAAGTGAAAAAATAGTTCGTAAAGTAAGCAGCTGCTGACTGCTAGTGGAGGTTACTGGGAACAGCCTTACCTTCCATCGGAACCTGCACGGACACACATCCTGCTGGGGACCACAAGTAGACTTTGCTATTCCCCGTGCACAGAGCAAGGCGAGGTTGTCGTGGATCCCACTGGAAAGACTGGATCGCACACAGCTGCTCTAGAACTACAGACAGCTTCAGCTTTTGAATGTCCCAGATCCAGACAGCATTCGGAATGTTATCTGTCAGAAAATTATCTGTCAGAACGTTATCTGCTGAGCAGAGAGATTAAATGTTAATTCCACGACTTTCACTATTTGAGGCAACCAAAAGTTCTGCTGCTACAGGCTCTGAGGAACTGCCTTTTGCGAGGCAGTTGCTGTCAAGGGAGGAGGAAGGGTTCGTGCGTTTCATTTTCTAATAGAGGGAGCTCACACACACTTGAAGAAATACAAAAGCAAACTGTTTCCATTAAATAGAAAGGCAAAGCTGAGTCAGTGCCCTGAGAAGCAGTTCTGGCAGCTCACAGTTCTTTCTTTACGTACGCTGATTTTCCCCTGTAGTTATGTGTTTTCACACCAGAGATTATTTTTAACAGGGCCATGAGTCTTCCCATAGTGCAGAACACCTCACCAATTATCCTCGTTTCTTAGAAGAAAAACACACCCCATGTGATGACCAGGCCTCTCCTTTAACACAGGGCAGCAGGAACTCACCATTTTTGGTTGCCAGGAAACAGTTATCTGCACTGAACGCCAACATCCCAACTCCCATTTTGGGATTCGCCCTGTCAGCAACTGGTTTGACGTGGTGTAAAGAAACTGGCACCTGGGAAACGTCATCTGGAATTTGAAATAAGAGGACTTTACTACACAAACCTGAATGAGCAAAATATTTAAATCCCAAGTGTTAAAAATCCCACTCTTCTGAAGTATTTTACAGGGCAGGGTCATAATTTTACTCATTTCCAACATGTTCTAATTAAAAAGTTGAAATGTTTTGCACAGATTGAATAAATCAGAAAGAATCCACACAATGGCAACACAACTTCTGCCCCAACTCCAAGGCCAAGGCCTGGCTGCTATTTCTGCACTTACAGCTCTTTTCCACAACATCCCAGCAGTCCTCAACTGCCTCCAACCCCACGCAGGCAGCATCCCCTCTAGTGGGTGCTCACTGCCTTTGGAGCTCTCCACTTAACCAGGAGCCTCGAGCACAGTGTCCAGAGGATCCAGCCCAATATCAAAGAGGCAGAGTTCATGAGGACAGACCTCACTGCCTATAAACGTTCGCTTATAAAAAGACTTCACACTCCAAACTTGAGTGTCTCATTTTAATAAAGTTTGGCTTACATTTACTCTGCGTGCTGAACCGAGAACTCGACAATGCTCTTGATGGAGGGAAGGCAAGTCTCTCGGTTTCTGCAGATGGGGATTTCTCCACTTCCTTATACACAATCTGCAAAGAAACAAGTGAGAGTTCTACACAAGGGCCTCAGAATTTTAACACTGGCTGTTGTCAAATCCTCCACATCACACGGACTACGTTCCAAGTATATTATCCCTCCACATTCCCATGTTCATCAAGAGAGGAAAGGGATTCAGCAGGTGAAGGCTAAATCCAGCATTCTCAAATCACTTGAAACCACAACCGGGAAAACTCCTGAGACAAATAAACAAACATTGAGGTCTATAGAGAATGAATCTGCCAGACTGCCCCTCACTCCCAAGAGCTAAACCTGGCAGTACAATACATGACCTTCATCACTTGGGAACAGAGTTCATTTTTGCAAGTAAAATTTTTAATCAAGTACTCTCATAAATAAATCCAAAGTGTAACATTGCCAAAGGAAACACCAGAACTATTTCAATTGAATGCTTACAACATATTGTTCCCAAACAGAAGCATCAGGATAAAAAGCACCAAAAGCACTGTGATTCCTGTCTGTGTAGCAGAGATTATCAGAGCTATTTCTGTTTATCTGCTATTCTATATTTCACACTTAACAGTAAGCACGAGTGTTTTTCAGGCATAAGAAATTTTGTTGAGGTGCATCTAATGGCTCATGTCTTGTGTCTGGGTAAGAGGCATCACCACAGATCATGTGAATATTGCAGACTTACTGCCTACATATGTGAACTCTTACGGGTTCTCTGTCCTGACGCAAGAGCGGTCCCTCCTCTGCAGCACTGCTGCACTGTTTGTTCTTTTTACCTTGGCAGATGAGAACAGCTCGTGATTTTTGGAACAAATGCTGCAGTTCTCCGCCTGCTGCCAACTGCCCAGAATCTGTTGGGCCTTGCATATGTGTGTACGCAAGGATAAAAACAAATGATGACAGATGTTGACAGGAAATGCTCTAGGTGAGCTGGGTGAGCCTGTACGTACAAGACATAAATCTGATCACAATCCAGTTCAAAGGCTGTCACGAATTGTATCAAGCTGAGAAAAACCTCTCATGTTCAGTTTCCCATCATCTGCATACCCAAATCTGTAACACAATCACCATACACGTCAAAATACCCTGGCAGATGACAGAAAGCCACCTGAGAATCTATCAGTGCTCAAGCTGAAAGGCTCACACACGTGTATTCCATCAGACTTGAAAGGATTCCTCTACTTTCCCTACATCCCCAAATTCTCATGCAATTCCCCAAGCCCTATTTACACAAGGAGGAGAAAAGCAATGTCTCCAGAATGGAATGTATTTATTGGCACCTTTCAGACACAAACAGCAGTATCAAAACACTGCTCGTGATTGTTTTGGTTTCATACTTACAGTCTTGGTGCTGGCAATGGTTGCTGGATGCTCAAACTCTGTGATCTTTTTCCATGTTACATGGTTCAAGATACGCACCTGAGTCAAAAAGCATCGCACGACAAAGCTGTTATGAGAAAGTTCCACAAACAGCTTAGGAAAAAAGAGAGAAAATAAACCCGATTTTTAACCTTTTCATCATAGCTGCCAATTGCCAGAAATTGACTGCTGGGGCTCCAGGCGATCGATTTTATCCCCAGAGACCATTCATAAGCCCGATAGGTGGACAGCAGTCGGCCGTCAAGGGAGTACAGCAGGATTTTGTACTGAAACACAAAGAAATTAATTCTAGAGACCACCAAATATTATTAAAAGCCAAAGATAGGCAAAACCATTCCTTCTAAACTCCCCCTGCTTAAAATGCAGCAAGTTAAATATAAAGGGCACAGTCTTTCATCTGTGACTTGAGACAAGAGGCTCTAGGCTGCCAGCTTGGCACTCTGGGAACATGTCCAGACTGTCCCCAGGAGCACAAACACCCCACAAGGCCTGAGCAGTGGCCTGTCCAGCCCAACACTCCAAAAGCAGCAGCAGATGTCATTAGAGAAGCCTCTCAAACACCTTCAGCCTCTGCGAGCCCTCTTACTTGGGCCATTACAACCGTGCCAAGCCCAGGGCTACCGGCTTTGACTACGCTGCCCGTAACTTTATGGCCACGGGAGGACACTAGAAGTTCACCTACTCAGAGCAGAGGGGACAGCAGTTTATACACTCCTTGCTAACTTCTGGATGAGTACTTTTACTTAACTGTAAAATTCCTGTGCAGAGTAAAGTAAAATGGTAGAAGAGCCTCTCAGAACAACTCTTCCATCATTATTTCAGTAGCGGCTGCTCAATGATTACAAGCAATCTTTTTTTTTTTTTACAAAGATAAATTAGAAAGAAAGCTAAGACAATAATTTCCCATCATTAAAGATTTACGTAACAGTTTGCCATACTGTTGCCATACATATGGCGAGCCATTACCAGTACAAGTATCATTAAATGGTTTCAGCTCAGCTTTGTCATGTTTAAAAGAAAAAGGTTTATAGCACCGGTTATTTTAGTTGCTGCTTTACGCATGGCAGCTACAAAACAACTTGACCTCTCCAAGAACATCACCTGCTTTCTCCTCCTACCTCCAGACACGTGTCCCACACTGCCAGGACACAGCCGTTAGGAGCCCATTCGATCCCAAAGAGATCTTGTGTCTCAGTGTCAAAATGCTGCCCAAAAGAGAAGAAAAAAACCCACTTGAAGTATTATTCTAACAAATACCATTGCCATAATCCTCAGCTTTATCATTTGAGAGGCTACTATGATTGTACAAGACCCTTTTTTATGCTACCGTAGAAACAAATATTTTCTTTTGTAACTGTTCTGTGCTTACTATTTCTTTGGTTTCCTTTACAGAAAAGGCAAAAAGCTGCTGTACCTTAAAATTAATAGCACTTCAAAATAGCACTTCAAAATAAAAATAAAAGTAGTTACACTGAATCAGAGAAGAAATTTAGCTACCTTAACTCCTTGCCTCAGAAAGTCCAGTACAGGATCATTAGGGAATAGCTCAGGAACATGACAAGCATTTAGTGGCATTTCCCAAATTTTGCTGTCTCTAGCGAGCCTCAGAATTCCTGAGCCAGAGGTGGTGCTAGGTATGGACTAGTTCTGACTGGGGTTTAGGTTCTCAAATCCATTTGGTCCTCCCAAACTCACTAGTGTGCATCCTTCGCAGACTCATCTCAATGTTGAACAGAAAATATAACAACTTATTTCCTGCATTCCAAATGACCTCTTTATCAAGCATTTGATGCTTTCATTATTATTAGCATAGCATAGTTTATCGTAAATAAGCTCATGCAAGAATCTAAAGGCGAGCTTTGCATTCCATCAGAAGTTCCTTAGGCACATACATAGCACATATTGACCTCCTGAGCAGAAGGCAGCTACAGAACTTGCCTGCAGGCCAAGAAAGGAGCCAGACGCTACAGAGAAAATGCCCTGACAAGTCTAAAGCCAGAAGACCAAGGCAACTGAGTTTAAAGCAGCGTGTGCTGGTTGCCTATGCACAGGCAGCAGAAGTCAAGGACATAACTCACCCTCAGCAGCTGCCAGTCACTGCACACAAAGATGCTAACGAAGTCCTTGCAGTCGCGTCTTTCTGCGACTGCCATGTAGCGGCCGTCCTTGGCAAAAGCTATCCCTGTCAAAGAGAGAGAGTTAATCAAAAACAAAGAGAGAGTGAAAGCGAGACAGAAGAGCTGACAATTCTTCAATGAAAAGCAGCAACTCCCAATTCAAAGAAGTAATAAGAGAAGGAAAAGTATCTTCAAAGAAGATCACATTAATTGAGGCAATGCATAGTTTTAATCATTTGCTGTTCTTGAACCCAGATGCTGCTACTGCTAACGATGCAGCTTCACAGTTACTGCACAACTCCAGCGTGCTTCAAAACCCATGTTTGATTACTGACAGACAGCTGTGATATAAACCCCACAGGTTTCAAACAGACAGCTTGTTCAGTCAGGCTAAATGGATCAGTTACACAACCACTGGTGCTCCACCAGCTTCCAGGTGTTGGTCCTCATTCACTCTTATTTTATATCCAATACATCATTGTCCTTATCAGACAGGGGATGTCACCATGTATCAGCCCCAGGCAGGGAATTGCTGACCACAGCCACGCGGCTGGACAGTCCTTACAGGAGCTTCCCTTTCCAAGCTTTTCTTGTGTAAGAGACGACAAAGGCCACTTTGGATTAGTATTTTTTGTAACTTAATGTAATGTCTTCAAGGACCCTTCAAAGGTGAAGACAAGAGAAAGCCACGTGCTTGAAGAACAGGTGCATAGATGGGATACAATCCTTCATTCACAGTGGGAATACGACCGCCCTCACACATGTCTTGGTGCACTTGCAGGCACACAGGTACGGATCACTGAGACATGTGCTCACGGGGGAGCTGACCCCTCAGCAGGGAGGATGCCAGAGCCTGTTCCCAAACACATATTTCACCAATACACAGCAAATTCACTTTCCCCTTCTTGTCCTGCTAAAAAACACCATCCACATCTTGGATCTGCGACACTTACCCTGCTGACAGGCTTTGGGATACTTGATGTAAGAGACTGATTTGGTGCACAGGGACCACACAGTTATCCGCAGCTGACAGAGGGAGACACAAGGAAGTATTTGTTTATCTTTGTAGATAAAAATAGTAAATAGAAACCCATAAACCCATTTCAGGAGCACAAAGTAGATCAATACAGATTCCAATAATTAAATTTTGCACAGCCCTAGGAAGTAACTGCCTGGAATTATCTCCCACCTACTCTCAGTCAGTGAGGTTACCAATTCTGAATTGACAGTGCAGGCCCTCTGAACACTCCAGAGGGGTATGAGAGAGACAAAACACCAATATGGAGAAAAGCTCCCCATTACCATTAAGGTTACTGATACCGGCTTGACCATTGCTACATGACTGCCAGTGTATCCCACACAGACACTTTCCTGTTGGAATAAGTTTCTTTCATCACAGAACCTGGAATAGATGAGAAGTTTCTTGCATTGATGAATGGATGAGACCCTAGAGCTTCCTCAGAAGATTGTGTCTCTTGGGATAAGGCTACTAAGTATGAAAATTGTCCTGTATTTGTCAGCTTTTAGACAACTCTGCTTTGACAGCAAATTCCCATTTCGCTCTTCCCACCTAATCTACTCACAAGGAGGCAACGTTACGGAATTACTGAAAGCATTAGAGAAGAACCAAAAGCTGGTATGCAGAACAAGGCACTAGACATGTATTTTGGGGTATTTCTGGAGGCCTGTGCAGCCATAAACCACAAGAACTGTGGAGGAAGGCAGCCAGCTGCCAAAGGAGCCTCCCTGTACCTCAAGGTCACAGCCTGCATTCTGGAAGCTCCGCGTTGCCATCTGCAGATTATTCAATTAAAAACAAATACTTCCTCTCCCTTGGCAACGGCAGCAGCACCAGACATGTGTGCATTGAGCAGTGCAGCATGTGAATCTCGGTGTTTATATCTGGAGCAAGGGATGTTTCCAGGGTAAGTGTTTTCTTCTGTTTTCCTATATCTCATTGTGCCAAGGTAGAAGATTCCAGGAGAGGCACAGGTGAAACTATTTTTGCAACAAAGCACTCAAGTCACAGAGCTACTTTTCTTCAAACTACAGACAACAAAAGTAGTTCTGATCCATCCTACTAGTAAAACCTCTGCACTGTCCACCCTCTCAACACCCTCCGGCATCAGACAGACTGATTGCCAGCAGCCAGGGGAGGAAGTTTCTGCTACCTCCACTTCATGGTTGTCCATGACACGCATTTTCCTTCTCTGAATTAATTGCTACTGTTCAGTGGTGTCAAGACTCTGAAGCAGCATCCTATATAACTGTTCTACATGGCAATGTCATAGATCATGCTATGCAACAGGACTTGGAGGGGTTTTTCAGTGCTGCCACTAACATTTTCACTAGAAAGCACGAGTCAAGTAACTGACATGGTGCTCAAACCAAGTTACAGAACCCTGATAAACACTGCTGCCTCCAGAGATGTGTGGAGTCCCACAATCAGTGAGCTGCATGAGCTGTTCTCCCTACTGCTGCTGGTTTATCTACAGAAAAAAAAAAACGAGATTCGGAGAGACAACTCAGAAATACAGGGGTTTTCAATTCACTACAGGAAAACAGCAAGGCCAGGTCAGATTTCAGTTTGCTGTGGTTATTACTTTCTTCCTTTATTTTACGGGTAGGAAAACACAACCAGACATATGTAGCACCACCGTTAAGGGTAGCAGATCCTAGAGGAATCCACCAGACAAACAACATTAATCAAGTTTTATCACTGCAACTGCTCACTTCCGAACACACAAAAATATCGCATTGTTAGGCTGCTCCTCAGGCAAGATTTACTTTAAAAATACCAACACGATGCCTACTCACATTCTTCTACAGCAACTGCAACCATGATATGCTGCTTGCTCCTATTAACTGCAGCGTTAAATGTGCTCACTGCTGCTCCTCCCTGAACCAAAACACTCAGCGTACACAACACACATTCTGCAGCCACTTAATACGAGCTTAGCAGCTGCGAGCTTTGGATGCTGAGGCCCAGGTCGTAATTTCTCCTGACAAAGGCATCCCAGTTTACATTTCTGCTGCTACTTGGTCTCACACTCAGCTCACCTGGCCTGCTTCCACCCCAGACCACGCAGGCTGGCTCAGAGCCTCAGAGCATGGCACAATCTTACTGCTCCCATAGAGCTCAAGGATGTCAGAAGAGGAAAACATCTGGAGGTGATAAACAGTACCTCACGTGCAGAGATCCTACTGTCACCTTGGCCTTGCCCAGGACTCCACGCAGAAGAGAAAAGGCAGTACAGCTCCCACTTCAAAAGCCTTTCTACATCCACCTCTGCTCCATCCTTGCGTGCAGCCCTCTGCTGCTCAGGCAGAGCCTGCTCCAAAAGGCTCAGGTTTTATAAACCCCAGAGAAGACATGAACATCTTCCCTGTTAATTCCTGCCATGTTGCACTTGAACTGCTGAGGATGCACTTCACTGACATTGAAAGCTTCGGCAACATTAAACACTGCTGTTGTTGGAGCGGCGCTGTGCTGCCTCACACCCCCTAACAATTCATTTCTAGCATGTACAGTTTAATAATGCCTTTGCAGAACCGGGGCGAGACCGCAGAACACAATGGACCCTACGGGATGTTTGCACCCCTCTACAGAACACCCCACAAAATACACCTTCCAACACAAGACATGTTATCATCCTGGTGCATACAGCCCTTTGATACCAAAGCTCTTCACTATCATATTCTATCTACACCTACACCTGCCCACAAGACAGGTGGGATGGGGCCCTTGATCAGGGAGTGCAGAGACAGAATGAGAGGGAACAGTTTTAAGTTTAACGAAGGGAGATTGAGATGAGACCTTAGGAAGAAATATTTTCCTGTGAGGAGGGGGAGGTCTCAAGCTGCCAACATAAACCAGTTCAAGAAAGATTGTGTCACAGCTAGCAGATAGGACAGAGAGAAACATAAAAGGCAGACGGTGAAAAAAAAAAAGGAAGTCAAACCCTTCAAAAATCACCATCAATTGCATTGCTCTTATTTGCTTTTCTCAGAGACTCTGTGGGGAAGGGACAACAGGAGAACAGACCATGGTCAATCACTCCTCTAGCAGGCGCTTCTTCCCCGATCACTTTGATGGGCATTTTCCCTTTAGATTAAGTGGAATTGTCAAACCCAAATCCTAATGATAATGGTGTCTGAGAAGTTTTCAGCTGTTGTTTTGCAGTGGAAAACCAAACCAAAAGCAGTAGCATTTTTAAAATAGCCTAAAAACAGCTGAGAAATAAAAAGTATTTAGATGGTAACGTGATAAACAGTCTCCAGCGCTGGGTTCAGGACCGTGTCCCGATGTTGACAGCTACAGGCAGGTGTAAGACTGGTGATTTTCAACAGATAAAGACACACTTTTAAACAACCTTGCATCTCAAATGACTGTCAACTTTTGTCCCAGACTTGACTGGGTCACAGGGCCTCCTTACATAGCAGTGTCTGTCAGCACTGGATTTCAGAAGATTATTCAGAGCACATTCCTCGACAGAAAGCATTTTTCAGCCAACGCAGCCATTTACAGTTACTAAGGATTAGCTCCAATACACAAGAAACCTACACTTCTTTTCCCTCCTGCTGCAGTTGGAAAGAGGCTCCTTAGTGCTTTGGACCTAACCCAGAACTAGAAAAAGAATAACACATGTGGTTTGTAAGTGCTGCTCTTAAAAGAAACACTCAGGAACAAAGCCTGAAGATCAGAAGCATTACCATAAAACATAAGTAATGAGGAAGCAGCAGATCCATTTGCTCTTTTACCTGCAGCTCTTACTCAAACTCTACAAGCCTCTGTGATCAGGTGGACTGGCAGCGCTGTAAGCGGAGGGACACCCGGTACAGCTTCCATGGGAGACATTGATAACACAGAACCCTCCAGCAATCAGCTTGCAGTTTCATGCACTGCAGGTACGCAGAACTGCCTCACAGAGCAGATTTTAGCAAGAGGAGAAGCACCCACTACAAAATTCGTAACAAATGATTGCTACAGGACAAGCTGCCTCCCAGTGCACTACGGGAATCGATAAAATTAACACGCTGCCCCAGCTTTTTCAGATTCCAGACAGATTGTGCAGCAGCCTCTCAGAACATGATTTTCTCACTAATTTAGATTTGCTCTTGACTGGTTAAATGAGAAAAAAAGTATGTCCGTTTCCTCCAAAGCCCCTGCTTTTCCTAACAGAACTGTACTCTACCTCAGTTTAAACAACCAGGTGATGGAAAATCAAGTTGCAGCTATTCTGACCCCTTCTCACTCCAATATTAAGTATCTGGACAGTTTCTGTCTTGAGCATCATGCACGTCTGTCCTCCCAGACTATGGGTTTAGCTGAGGAAGAGTAAACACCACACAGACACCAGCACAACCCAGGCAGCTGTCTGACAAAAGCTAATTTAGCAACCTGCTTACAGCTGGAAAGAAAGTCTATCCCAACACAGATGCCAACTTGGCAAAGGCTTAATGAAATCCTCTAAGGTCAAACCAAGTTCTGTTGGGAGGCAACAAATACTCACTAGTCCACCCCCACACGCGCATGCCATGAGATACTCGCTTGCAGCACACAGCCCGAGCCCTCAGTGTGGGTCACTAACCACAGCACTCCTGCCTGACCATCAGGCACAGCTTCACTGGCTTCAGCTGAGAATTCTGGACTCATTTTTTTTACTCTAATCGCTGTCAGGGTGATCCATTCCTAGGAAAACTAAGGCCTAAATTCATCCCTCCTCAAACCCATCATCTAAAGGGGCAGGGCAATGGAAAAAAGACTGCTTTTTAGCCAGAAACTCCCTATGCCAGTCAGCACTAAACACCCTGGCCAGGGAACTCCACCACGTGTGCACCAGGAACCACACTAGCTGCAAGCAAACTTCAGCACCGGTTCCCTTGAGAACAACAGCATTTGCACTGCCTCCACTCTGCACGCACAGACAACAAATTTCCCCATCTGTATTCCACTGACATGGGGATTTGCTCAAAAAAAGGGAAAGATATTGCAGTGTAACATTTGAAGTTGGTGCTAGCAAGGGTTATGACACAATAACCTGTCATCTAAAATCCACCTACAACTTTGATAAGAGTAAATTCAGCCAAGAGAAAAGTGCCTTGCATGTGGTTCTCCTCTATTTTCTGAATGTTCACCACTGTACTAAATAACTCCCCGACTCCAAAGACCAAGAAGGTGGAGAGATTAACTACTACAGTCCTTCCAACGAGCCCCATACGCAGCATCCACAACCCTATTCTCCTTCAGCACAGGCTCCAGAATACAGCCCTTATCAATATACATCTATAGGTGTTTTTAATTTCACTTCTGCAGGTGGTTCCACCCACAGCAGCCTGACCCCCAACACCTAAAAAAATGTGTAAAATCAAACAATCACAATTGTATTTCCCGGATCTGGATCTAAACACCATCTCATACCTCAATAAAACTAAAAATAATTTTTTTAATTTCACAGCCACTTAAAGATCTATGGCTTGGAGCTTTCTTGCTAGAAATCCTGAGCCTTCCCTGAGATACAAACACCACATTTGGTTCCTAAAATTGCTTTAATGAATGCCAGCTATCCCTACACTTGTCTCAAATGTATAATTTTGCCTCCAAAGCTAATTGCCCATTTTCTATCTTATCACAAGAAACATGAGGATAAAGTGTTAACAGAATAACTAACATCTAAACTGGAATGATCCTAGACCACATGTGTGAATATCCGCGTTCTTCACACCCACTGCAGCTTTAAGAGCTTTAGGTTATTTTAAGTGGCAAAGAGCAGACGGTAACATCTGATACCATCAAGAGTCACTGTGACTTCACACTTACATGGAACTCGGTTGTGTTGAGAATGTGACGACCATCCGGACTCCAGCATGAAGCCACTAATCCTGCCGAGCCCTCATCGATCTTACAGTGCCAGTCGGGCTGCTCCAAGGACCAGACCTAGGGCAGAGAGGAAACCAGACTGCACGCTGAACGAACGGCTCGTCGACAGCTCCGCTTACAAGCATACGCTACAGCTGAGAAGAGGTTCCTGCGTCGCATACCAGAGAGGTCAGGAAGCCTCCGAAAGCTTCTGGCCATGAAGGACTGGCGCTGGATCCCACTACAAAAGTAAGCCCCACACCTCTGCATGTTAATACAAATCATAGTGTTCTTTTTTGTTCCCTGTGACAAACATTCTGAATGTCCAACACTTAAAAAAGCAGTTTTAGTCCATTTAACAAGTTTGCGTGCTTTTATGTCCTATTGAACTAAGAAACCAGTGAGATAATCTCCAGCTTTGATGCTTTTTGATAAATATATTTATGTTAAACTTTTTTTTCAAACTACATTTTTCTTGTGGCTTTAAAAATAATAGCATATTGGCTTATCCTCAAACTCGGCATTATCAGTCAGTTTAGCAGAAGGGTCGAACTAGTGCTTGCTCTCACTCGCACCACACACGAATTCCCAGTAGGAAACATTCTGTCCTGCTTGCATCTTTACCTGGACAATCCCTCGCTTGTACATGGCACACAAGATGAACAGGGAATCAGACGACCACTCTATGTACTGGATTTGATCCAGGCAAGTGTACAGCTGCAGGACCTGGAGGCTGCTCACATCCCGAACCACCAAACGGTACTGCACACATGATGCCTGCACAGAAACAAAAACCAAACTGAGCTAGCAAACCAACAGCGGGCTCGAGAGCTGTTATTTTGGTCATGCTGGGACAGAAAGCTGTCCTGATGGATGCAGACCCATTGGGAGTTTAGATGTCAGATAGGCTTGATGCAAGCTACTATACACTAGAGAAGAACTAGTTAAACCAGGATGGAAGGGGGAGTTATAAGTATAAAGAGAGTCCTCATCCAACCCGGTTGGAGAGACACACCTCCAGAACACCACACTGCTGCTGTTTTAAAGAGCTGCAGACACAACTGTGAGCCTCAATTTCAGAAAGACTTGACATGCACTACTGCAAACTACAGCAAAACCAGTTAAACCAGGAAGGAAGTTCTAGGAATAAAAAGAGTCCTCATTCATTCCTCTACTGCTGGCTAACTAACTCTACTTTAAAAAATCATAGAAACATAGAATGGTTTGGGTTGGAGGAGACCTTAAAGCCCATCCAGTCCCACCCCTGCCATGGGCAGGGACACCTCCCACTGGATCAGGGGCTCCAAGCCCCATCCAACCTGGCCTGGAACCCCTCCAGGGATGGGGCAGCCACCCCTGCTCTGGGCAACGGCCTCCCAAACCCTCACAGGAGAATATTTCTTCCTGAAGTCTCATCTCAATTTCCCCTTTCAGCTGGGAGCCGTTCCCTCTCATCCTATCCCTGCACCCCAGATCAGGAGCCCCTCCCCAGCTTTCCTGGAGCCACTTTCAGCACTGGAAGCCACTCTCCGGTCCCCCCACAGGCTCCTCGTCTCCAGGCTGAACAACCTCAACTCCTCAGGCCTGGCCCCGCGCTCCCCGCAGGCCCGGCCCGGGTGGGAGCGGCCCCGCCGCCACGGCCTCTACTCACCAGGCACTTGCCGTCGGGGGAGAACCTGCCGAGCAGCCCGGAGAGCTTGAACAGCTCCGAGAAGTTCATGGTGAAGCGGAGCGGGAGGGGAGGCGCAGCAGCCGCGCCGCGATTCAAACCCACCCGCTCCGCCCCTCACCGCCCCCTCGCCCCGGGCCGGAAGTAGCCGGAACGGGCTGGAGCGGATTGGCCGAACAGCCAATCAGAGCGAGGGGATGTGCCGCGCGGAACGCTGGGAGTTGTAGTCCTTCCGCGACTACCCGCCTTGCTGCGGTAGGCAGGCCGGAAGTGGCGGGAGAGGGTTGGCCAATCAGAGCGCGCAGCGCTGCCCCGAGGCACGCCGGGAGTTGTAGTCCCGAAGCAGGCGCCAAGCCGCCCCGCGAACGCCATTATTATGCAGATGAGGCGTTTAATGAGACGCGGTGTGGCCGGCGCCGGGCCCTCCCCGCCCCGTGCCGCCGCCTCCCCGCCCCGTGCCGCCGCCTCCCCGCCCCGTGCCGCCGCCTCCCCGCCCCGTGCCGCCGCCTCCCCGCCTCCCCCCCTCCTCCCCTCTCGTCCTTCCAGCGCTCCCGCTAATTGGACGCTTTTCCGCGGGCAGCGTCCCGCGCGCTGCGGCTCATTAGCGCTCCGGGCTAATTGCTGACAGCGCCGGGAAAGCTGGCGGGACAGCCCAGGACAGGCCCTAGGGCAGCCTGCGAGGGGCCCCGGCTAGGACAGGGGGCTGCGAACTAAAATAGAAACGCACTACCTAAACACGATGCTAATCGGGTCCGAATACAGCGATAAATGAAGGTTTGGGAGGGGAAAGAGACGAGGATCGGGAGTCTTCTGGCTGGATAACCCCTCCCAGGGTACCGGTTCCCCTGGGAAACAGCTTCCAGCAGCCAGGGAGCCAGCGTCAGGGACCGAGGACAGGCTGAGCCTGGAGAGAAAAAGGCTCTGGGGAGACTTTGGACCAGCTTACAGTATGGAAAGGGGCTCCAGGAAAGCTGGGGGACGGGGTCCTGATCAGGGAGTGCAGGGATAGGACAAGGGAGAGCGGTTTTCAGTTAAAAGAGGATGAGATATTAAGGCCCTTTCCAACCCAAGCCATTCTGTGATTCGAAGATTCTATGTCTCTGCCCTGGAAACTCTCTGATCCTTCAGGCACTAAGCACAAACGCTGAGGAAGCCTCCATAGCCCTTGCTCATGCTGTCCTGCCAGCCTGTCCCCCCCGCGTTTGTGGGTGGGCAGCGAGCCCCGTGCCGTCAGCAGCCCAGCTCCATCCCACCTCCATCCCAGCTCCATCCCACCTCCTTGTCTGAGGAATCAGAGTAAACATTTGAGTCTCGTTGTCATCACAGATTTGGCATTTAGGCCCCCAAAACTCCTCACAGTGACTCCAACGTGTTTAGGGACAGGTAAATACTTATATTCGCCAGCAAACCATTTTTCCCATGGGATGAGCGGGGCTGTGAAACGCAGGATGCCCCAAAGAATCATAGAATCACCAGGTTGGAAAAGACCCATGGGATCATCGAGCCCAACCATTCCCATCAATCGCTAACCCATGTCCGTTAAACCCCTCCAGGGAAGGTGATTCAACTCCCTCCCTGGGCAGCCTCTGCCAGGGACCAATGACCCTTTCTGTGAAAAATTTTTTCCTACCGTTCAGCCTAAACCTCCCCTGGCAGAGTTTGAGGTCATTCCCTCTCGTCCTGTCCCCTGTCACTTGGACAACCCAGAAAAAATGAGCTGGTCATTTTGACCAACACAAGCACAAAACCAACAGAGCCTGGTGAGGGGGACGACCTCCTTCAGACTCCACGGAGTCTCCTTCCCTGCTCCATTGTGATTAAAGCCCAGCTGCTGATGCCACAGCCCCTCAGCCAGCTTGCCCCAGAGTCCCTTTGGCACTGGTGACCAGCTTAAATCCCCCACACGCTTGGCTGAGCATTCCCCACCCCCTTGCAACTGCCTCCCAGTCCAGGAAGGAGCGCGCAAGCCTTTGCCTCACTTTTCACATAGCTTTCAGCAGCTCCAATGTCATTGCCTAGGCGACCGGGACGCTACTTGATTGTAGGGCAGTAAATAACTTAGATCCTCAATCCCAGGCCGCGGGAGACCTCCGGGGGAACTTGAAACGCTTGGGCAGCCAGAGCAGGTAGGAGGAAAAAGGCGACAAAGGGGAACCCCTTGCTATTTGTGTGTGTGAGTTTCTTCAGCACAACCCTCTCTCAAGGGCTCGATAGCGCAGCTGGGAGATGGTTTGTGGCCACTTTGCTTTGTAGAGCAGCTACACAGTTTTAAAGTGTCTTAGAAAGTTTGCTCCCAAGCGCCTTAGATATGGAGCTAATGCACTTGTGGAAGACAAACCAACCTAGTTTTGAATGGGAAAAGCAAGCGGTGGGGCTGGGTAGCTGCAGGATGCTGAGTTGGTGCTGGTCCCACGCTCAGCTGCCGAGGAGGAAGGGAGAGCCGGCTGGTTCAGCCTCCTGCTCCGTCACAAGTTTCCTCTCGAGGACTCTCTCCATCAGAGGGGATTGCTATTGAGCCTGCCTGCTCCTTGGAAAGAAAATTGTCTATAAGCTGCTGGACCCTGAGGAGGGCTCCTGAGATTCAGGCTGCAGGAAAGCTCTCTTGGTTGCTTTTAGAAGCCTTGTTTTGCAGGTGTGAATTTAATAACCTGGGAAGAATTATAAATAGCACTGGGTAGTGTTGGCACCTTGGGATCCATCAACATTTTGCAAACAAAATTCTTTGCTGTGAGCTGAATGCACCTGATGGTTCTCATTGCACAGAGAAGGTTCTCAAGCCATCAAACAATGTATGGTGGCTTAATGTGAGAGTTGGAAAGTCTTCCTCCC
The DNA here is from genome assembly GCA_033459285.1 of Clamator glandarius. NCBI lineage: Eukaryota > Metazoa > Chordata > Aves > Cuculiformes > Cuculidae > Clamator > Clamator glandarius. The sequence goes on along the minus strand of JAUNZM010000452.1, from coordinate 897,189 downwards.
TCAGGATGGGCCAATTCCTAAAGAAGGAATTAGGAATAGCTCTATTAAATAGGTTATGTGCATTTATCTTCCATTAAGGTGGATGCAAAATGCTGTCACGTTTCATTCCGGGATGTTCGAGTGGCAGGATAGTGGCAGATGTGTTACTGCCAGATTAAATAGAAACATTTTTCTCAGTGCCTGAAATTGAGGCTTAAAGTTAATGGTGAGATTGAAGGTGCTCCTTCCAGGTACACACATTATACCCTTCACCTTCCTTTTATTGTGAAAGGAGGGAGTTCAATTTATAACTCCTAAGAATATATTCAGACTCTGTGGTCAAAACACAAACTGTGAAGCATGGTGGAATATTTGCAAGTTCATCTCCTCTGCCTCTCCAGAGAGCTGTTCTCCTGTCTCAGGATGGCTGTGGTGGAGCTTGGTGTGGGATTTTCATTCTCCTTGTGTTCCTGGGGCTGAGGGAGAAATGACTTGAGATGCGCTGAGGCTGGCTTGGCTTCTCGGCCACAGCCGAAGTGACAGCCATGGGGAAAAGCCTGAGGACGCGGAGTGCTTCCATGCTAATCCTTTGGAAAACACATCAGTGGCAGTTCACAGAGAAGGTGCAAGTGGAACCGGTGGCCAGAGCGACCCATTGCTCTGGGACCCACAGCCCCAGGGAGGTGGCAGCCCCCACCTCGGGGCTGAGCTGAACCCCAGCACAAGATGAGGTGCTGGAGGGCCTCTTGGCAGGCTTCGTCTCGCTATTCCTGGTCTCTTTTTCCCCTGTGCAGTTTCCCTGCAATGCGCTCGCTAGCAACAGAGGGAAGCAGCAATCCAGCGATCGCAGAGCCTGCTCGGGGAAGCACAGGGAGTCAAAACAGGGAAACCCTGCCAGCACCCTTGGCGCCCACCACCAACGCCCCTGGTGTGCACGTGGTGCTCTTTCTTCCTCTAAAAGCCTGCCATGAATCCGGTGTTCATCCTGCCGCAGGCTCCCTGAGCCCCCATGCCAGCCACGCCGAGCATCCCCATCACCTCCCTGCTGCATCGAGGCAGTAGGGATGGGGAATCCCTTGCCTAGGCAAAGACATCTTTGGTTTAATAAGCAGCTCTGGGTCTCTGGAGGTGTTAAAATCCCCCTGAGGCAGGGAAGATGACCAGACAATTCTTTCTGGCTGCAGTTAGGGGTGTTACTTCAGGTCTTCCCTTTGGTGTTGGGGTGTGGGTGCCATCAGGGAGCTGACCTATCCATGGCAGAGGTGAAATAGCTTCCGAATTGACTCAGGGGACTGGAAGTAGTGGAGAAGCTGAGCCTGGCTGTGGCTGATCTCCAGCTTTGCCCCTGCTGCTGTATTTATCTCCAGGTTAGTCGTCTCCTGGTTCTGCTTATATAGCCTACAGGTACTGAGAAGGTAATCACACCCAAGCTGTCTTCCAGCAATTTGGAATTAGTCTTTGAGGCTGTTCCTAGTTTGCCTTTAATTTAGCTGTGCCACAGGGCATCCGCTGCTTCTGATGGGACAGTTTTTCCTTCTGCTGGACCTCACCATCAGAGCACCCTCTTGACTTCCCTGAGCATGAATGTCTCCAGCGTTCTTTGCATCACGGGACTCTAAAGGGTGCCCGTTTTAGAGCAAATGGCTCTGTCATCGGCACAACTGCCAACCTCAGGGAACACCATTAGCAAAGTCTTTAGTGGTTCCATATCGTCTCAGCTGCCAGGCTGTCACTCTAGCTGCAGAGTTGCCTTCCCCTGATGTGCCATGATCACTGCAGCAGGTGCTTTCACAACGCCAACAGCCTGAGTGTCTCTTCATACCATGGAATTTACAGCTCGGATGCGAGGAGATACTGGCTTGGCTTTGTGAGCATCAATTGTGCTTTGAAAGAGAAAGGGAACTTCCAAAACGCCCTTAAAATATTCAGATTTTTTTTCTTGCAAAAAACGAGTGCAGCCACGTGGTCAGAGCTGGTGTCACCCATCCTGACCACGCAGCCGGGGCGGCGCAGAGGTGCTTTCTCCACTGAAGGGAAAGGCCTGGCTCCCTCCTGAAGCTGCTGCTGCCCTGGGCCAGGGAAAGCAGCATGGAAGAAGGGTAAGGCCACCAGAAGTCGCCTACCTCAGCTCTTTCCTTTCCTCAAAGCTGCTATGTAGGTCCTTTCATTTCTCTGTGTGTCACACGTGGGGCGAGGAGGGATGGGAGGACACCAAACTCTCACTTGCTCGCTGTTCTGTGATGAGACCGCAGGGAAGGAGCCTTCATCCACCCTCGTGGAGGAGCATCCGTGTCTGCCTGGTCTCACAGATGCAGCCGCCGGGGGACACTGCCCTGGTTTCGATTTACCTCCCACCCCTGCATCCACCCTGTCCCCAGCTGACTCGGAGGGCTCTGGGAGACCCCAGCACCACTCAGTTAGAAAGCAGCTACTCTCGCTCCGCGGCTCGAGCCCGAGGAACAGGAAGCTTGCAGGCTTTCACTATTAGATGGCGGCACCACCTTGAACCGAGAGGCTCAGGCTGGCGAGGGGACGAGGAGCAGGCAAGCAGTGCCGTGTCAGCCAGGGCAGGGCAGCAGTCCCGCTGCTTTCAGGGAGTGGGGAAGGGAGGAAGAGGAGGATGGCATGGTGGGGCTGCCAGCCGAGGAAGGCGGCGTAGGCTCAAGATGGCTCCGTGACATGTGCCGCGCTCGCTGCTGGGGTTGGAGCGGTGCTGGACACAGAGGGATAGACGAGGCTGCTGCCAGCTGCCTTGGAAGAGGCCGAGAAACATTGTCCAGGGGCAAAAGGAACAGACTGATTGAGGATGATGCTGGTTATGCCCATGCAGCCGCGTTCAGAAGGCTTGGGCTGAAGAACAGGCTTTCCCACGCCGCCGTCCCCACGTGCCGCCCTGGGTGAGCAGAGCGCTTTCTCCCAGCGACTCTTCCCTCTTGGCAAAGCAGAGGCTCCGCTCCTGCCCTGTGTCACTTGAGGGGCGTAACGTGCCATTCTGGGATGTTTGAAAGCGGCTTGGAAGTGGGCAGGTCATTTCCATGTCCGAACAAGTCAGGTTTAGGATCACGGGATCATGGCTTTGCTGTAAACTCGCTCCACGCATGCGGGTGTCTTACTGGTCGTTCTGCCTTTATGGACCTGTGGGCATCTGCAATGGGAGCTTCCCGAGAAAAACGTTAGCCTGTGGGCAAGTGATGCTCCTGGGATAAAAGCCTAAAATGGATGAAGTAGGGCTGAAGGGCTACAGTGAAATAGGCGGATTTTGAAGTTAAGTGGTCACTGGCTGCTGGTGCTCAGAGCTCTGCAATCCCACTTCCCGGGCATGCCTTGCCTGGACCCAGTGGCAGCTGAGGAGCTTTCATGTACCAGCCTGAAGGGCACTGCCCGTGACCTGAATCTGTGGCACTGCTGTGGTTCAGAGACGCAAATCTCTCTCCTGTGTTCCCGAGGTTAGCAGGGGAGGATTTCCTACTCCAGAGCAGAGCAGGCACCTCACTGTGCAACGACAGCTTCAACCAGGGCTGCGGCAAGGGTGCCCTCAGCTCTAATCTTGCTGCAAGACTATTTTTTTTGCCATAGGTTGGGGTTTCAGTTTGATTCAGAGCACCGATACTCAAGAGTTTGTTATTGCTGTGTCTAACTGGAGAGTCTGAGCCCTTTGCTGAATGAAGCTGGTCAAAGTGATTACTCAGAACAGTTGTGCGAAGCCTTCCCAGTGCTGAGGGAGCTGTTTGTAACCACGCTGAAGCTGTAAACTTTGTAACTGGGAGCCTCGAGTCACAGGAGCAGTGCTTGGCAGAAATGGGCTGACATCCCAGCACCCCGCTGCGCTCTGGCAGTGCTGACCTTGCTGTTTCTCTTTGCCCCCAGAGTGTTTTACCCTCTGTCAGACTCCCCCTCTGTGAAGATGTCCCAGTCAACTCCAGCTGATGAAGGCGCGACGTTTGAGCACCTCTGGAGCACACTGTAAGTGATGGTTGATCATTGAGATGTATTCTGAGGCAGAAGTGGCCCTTTGCTCTCTAATCCGTGTTGGCGCTTCTCATTACCGTGGCCCAAAGGCTGACACGTTTCTTTCGCATCCTCCAGTTTTCACATACTCTTTTTCCACACTGAGAATTCCACTCCTAGACTCTGATCTCTCTGCTCAGAGAATTTCATTTGCCAAACCCCTTTGCCTGGAGACAGTAGGCAGGTCAAAGGCTGTGGAGCGCACATGTCCTGAAAGCAGAGACCCACAGACCTTGTTTCCAGGTATCAGACGCTGTTTCTGGTGCAGCTACCAGCTTTTCCAATGTGCTTGTACCCATCAGTCTCCACTCACGAGGCTCAGTGTCTGCCCGCTTCAAATGGGTATTTTATAAAATTAAACACCTTTCATCCATGCCAGGACTTTTGTAAGCCTTCCAGCCTTTGGGCCTCACACTCTGCTCAAGCAAGGCAGAAGGACTGTGCTTCATTTCATCTTCTTTCTTGCTTGATAACCTCTCACTTAAAGACATTCTGAGGTGACAGCTATGCTCAAGCAGCTGGGTAGATGAAGAATATCCCATCTCTGCTTGCTTTACCCAACAGGCAGCAGTCTCCCCGAGCAAAACCTGCTCTACCATGTAGAAATAAGAGCAGAGGATGGAGGGAGAAGTTGAGAAGGCAATGAGGTTCAAGAGAATTTCAGGTTGCTGGGTGGTGGTACAGGCTGTGCTGGAGCTGACTGTCTGCCCTCGCGTTTTCCACAGGGAGCCAGACAGCACCTACTTTGACCTCCCTCCATCCAACCACACCGGCAGCAATGAGGTCTCCGACCGCACAGAGGTCACGATGGACATCTTCCAGATGAGAAGCATGAATGACCCGGTCATGGTGAGTGTGCTCAGACTGCACAAACAGGAGCTGCGTCACGTACAAACCTGCTTTCCCCCGGTGGGCTGGGGGTTCTGGGGTAGGAAGCGGGGTGCTTGCTGATTCATAAACTGAACACGGCCCACAGGTGCGTCACCGTGCAGGGTCTGAGAACCTGTAAGCGATGGCTGCGTCAGGTGGTGCAGTGTCCTGTAAAATAGTGGCTATTTATGGATAGATAATATTGCTGCAGGTACTGTAACGGTGGCAGAGCTGAAGTTCCTCAGCCAGAGGAGAGTACAGCTCATGCTGGTGCAAACGTGCTGTGTAGTAAAAGTGTCTGTAAGCTGCTGGCGAGGCAGAGCTGCCGGAGGGGCACATCGTGCCCGCAGCACACAGCTCTGCTCCTGCCACAGTGCCTGAAGCTCTGTGCCATTGCCCTTCCCTCCGAGAAACTGGTGCCCCTCTGTCTAAGGCAAAGGGTTTGGTGAGCGTAGTGGGCACATGAGGTGTCTGGGTCACTAGTGCATGTTCAGCTCTCTGAGCTGGGTGACCTCCTGGGAGCACTAATAGTGAAGCAGCTCCGGCTGCTGGCAGCATCTCCCTCCAGAAAACTGCCATTTCCCTCCTCGTTCATAGCATCTCCCTCCAGAAAGCTGCTGTTTCCCTCCTCACCAGCTTGCATCCCCTCCCCCAGCCCCTCTTTCCCTCGCTTTTCCCTTGCTTTCCCTCCCTTTCCCGGCCTTTGTCTGCAGCAAGCAGGAGCCTGGCAGAGGGATCAGTGCTAATTGGGGAGCACCCCCTCGCTGAGCTTGCTGTCGCCTTTCTTACTGGTCCCGCTATAACCAAAGCCAAGCAGGTACAGCCTGGGGTGCTGCCAGTGCCTCCAGGATCCTAAGCCCAGTGGCTGCATGCAGGCAGAGCCCATCCCTGGCCCTTGCTTGGGATAACGAGCCCCTAGTAAATATTTACCTTGGCCCAGTGGTGCGATCGCATTGCTGAGCTCCCAGCGAGCCGTGGGCTGCTCTCCCCTGCTGGCATCACCAGAGCGCGAGGCGGGCTGACAGGCGTGGAGATGGGTGCACAGAGAAGGTGACGTTGCCAGCCTGAAAGGCAAAGATGTGGAAGCTGAAGCAGAGGGTGCACTCAGTCTGCTGTGATGCTGCTGCTTGTGGTGCTCAGCAGTGCTGGAGCACTGGTGCTGATGCTTGGTAGCCGTAAATGTGCCGCCCAAACACTCTGTGACATTTGGATGAGGCTTTGAGCAACCAGATCCCATAGGTGTCCCTGCCTATGGCAGGGGGTAGAGCTGGATGGGCTTTAAGGTCCCTTCCAACCCAAACCATTCTGTGATTCAATGATTCTATGACCTGCCCTCCAGACAAGTGTGCTGCATTGCTCCTAAATACTCTTTCCAGGGTCCTGTGGGAGGAGCTGCAGTAATTGATGATGTGAACAATTCCTCAGCCACCCTTTCTGCTTAGAGGCAACAACTTGAGGACTGGTAGTTTGTGCAGTGCTTTAGGCTTTACATACAAGACTGCTGCTGACCTACTCGTGTGTGGGTCCACACGTGCACACCAGCACTGGGAGGTGGTTCCACCTTTCACATCACTCTCTGACCTGCTTATTTGTTCCAGTTTGTAGCCTTCTGTGGTGGAGTCTGGCTGTAGAAAACACCAGGAAAAACCTGCCTTGAGTTGGATGGAAATCTGCCTGGTTGGTCTAGATATCTGTCTATCCATCTGTCTGTATCTGTCCATCTAGATATCACTAGCCATCTATCTATATCTATCCATCTACATATCCACCTATCCCTATCTGTCCATCTAGATACCTGCCTAGCCATCTATCGATACCTATCCATATCTATCCATCCATCTAGGCAGGTAGAACTCCACATCTCTAAGACATGGAGCTGTCTCAGAGTCACCGGCATCATTTGGTCAATGCAAGTGCAGCCGGCGTGGTCTGCTGGGAAAGCAGCTTTCCAGCATGGAATTTGGCTGGGCTTGATGATGGAGCTGGACCCCCACTCTCCCCGCGGTGGGAATGGTTGGTATCGCCCAGTCCATCACTGGGCAAGCTGGGGCCTGCCCTGGGCTTTAATGAATAGTCATGAGGGACAGAAGGGGGTGGGCCCCGTTTTGTTGTTGGATGCAGCTAGTTGACAGAACTAAGGGAGATGAAAAAAGCAAAAAAACCAACACACGGCGACACACGGGTGGCCAGTGCAGCATCCCTGATGCTGCCCGCCCCAGCCCTGCTCCAGCATCCCTTCTGCCTTCCTGCCTTGGCCATCCTCGCCGCCACCCTGACCCCATGACTCCCGTAGCGGGACGCTTCCCAGCGCTCCGTGACTCCCAAGACGACTAAAATGCTGTACATTAGCGACCCGATGCAGCATTATACCACGGTAGGTGCTACTTGTTATTAACGGGTTTTGCCTTGCTGTTTTTATGTCAAACCATCCTCTGTCAGTGCGGCAGGAGCTGGGCACATGATCCGGCTCTGCCTCCCGAGCCTCTGTGCCCGCTGCTGCCCAGGATGTGCCAAGAGCTCGGGATGGCATGAGCCTTCCCTCGTCCTGAGGCTGCACCGAGGAGCTGCGGCTGCTCTGGCCCCAACCATGAGCCGTGCCCTGTGTCAGCAGGTGATGCTGCAGCCTCGGTGGCTCTCTCGGTGTTCCTCTCTGGCTTTTGCCGCTTCTTCAGAGCCCAAGGTGCACTTCAAGCCTTTGGTGCAAAGGGCTGCAGGCTCCCTCACCCATGGATACGCAGACGGGAGGTCTGTTCACTGGAGCATCCCTCTGAGAAGCTCCAGCACCAGTTTGCCAGCCACTGGGAACCTCCACAGCCGAGCTCACTGCACGTACCTGCAGCCCCACGCAGGTTTTCCTTCCCTAATTTAAACTCTCTGGGAGGGCAGGGTGGAGGGAACGGTCCCTGCACTTGCAGGTGATACATTTCAGCATTTTCAGGTTGCTTTTTTGAGTCAAAAGGGGTTTGTGCCTGTGCTTTGGCATTCCGCGGAGTGAGGTACAGGCAGAGATGCTGTTTGGGATCGAAAGGTGCGGTGCTGCTCTTCCCAACCAGAAATTACTTCATTCATCATTTTTGTCTTATGTGTGGTGGTATAAAACACATTCGTATTGGGTTCATTTTGGGCTGTAGTGCTGTCACTTGGGAGGTCGCTGCTGCAGCTGCCTGAATATTTATCCGTGTGTGTGGGTAAACACACATGTGTGTATATTTACATAGCCCTGTGTTGGGTCTGTCAATGCACACAAACACTCATGCCTTCAATTTGTCTTTTAATTGAACATTTCCAAAATTCAGTCTAGTTTTTAAACCAGATGGGTCATTTTGCCCCCTGCTCCTCACTTTGGGTATCTCTGCTGCTGGATTTCTAAAGCCCTGGTGCTCCAGAGGTTTTGTGCTGGCAGGGGATCCCAGCTCACAGAGGGGATGCTCTGGGTCTTGCGTCTCCTTCATGTGTGGAGAGGTTGCCGTTTTCCCCAAGGGAAAGCTCTCTCCTGTGCAGAGGTCGGGATGCTTTTCTTAGTGGGTCTGTCCCAATTTCCATGCCCATTCAGGCTTCAGCTGCTCCCACTCCTGGCTCCGAGCACCACAAACTCACAAAATCATGCAAAGATGATTTTTTGCAAAGTTTTTCTGGCTACTTCCAGGGGCTGCCTCACCCCAGCCCTCTCTGCAGCTCTGGAGTTCGTAGCTCCGAGCAACAGATATCACCGGGAGGTGAAAGGCTTCCTGGTTATTTCCCATTTCAGCAGATGAGCACCCACGGGAGCCCACTTGCCACGCTCTGCCGGGCTGTCTGGACACAGCCTGCTAGGGGTGCAAGGGCAGTGCTGAAGATCACCTTGTTTGCTCCTCAAGCACAGAGCATTTACTCTTCATTCATTCATTCCTAAAACCGCACGTGGTCAGGCACAGGGCGTGTGTGCAGCCCATTCCCAGTGTCCCTTCTGTTGTTCCAGGAGAGCAGATCAGCTCCGTTGTGATGCCTGGGGATTATCTGGGCTGCAGACCGGTCCTGCCAAGCAGCAATCCCTCTTTCCCTTGCTGCTCTCCTCCTGTCTTTTGCCTGAGCTTTGCTTTTCACAGGTGACTTGTGCTGCCACCTCCAACCGCTGTTACCCACCACCAAGGCTGCCCTTGCCTCGCGGTCCCATCGGCAGCTCCCTGCAGCCGGGTGGTTTCCCAGTAGGACAGCAAGGGCTTTCCATGTGCAATTTCAACACCCATTTTGCTAGAGTTTCCCACAACATTTCCTCCAGGTGAAGCCTGGGACTGTGGCTGGGGGTGGCTTGTCCTCGGCAGGGCTGTTTATAGAGCTGTGAGAAGGAATAGAGGGGTTTACATGCATATTTTAGGGGAGAAGATAGTTGGATGTGTAAAAGCAAGTCAGATCTTGTTCAGCATTCCTCCAGTTAGTCACAGGCTCCAACGACCTTGTGAGAGATGCAGACAACAGGAGAACTTCCCTGGAGAACGATGATTGCCTTTAAACCATTATACATCGCAGACGTTGGGGTGAGGTTGGGATCCCAAGTTAAAACACGTCTCTTGATTCCTAAGCTGTGAGCCTCTCAGCCCTTCGGAAGAGAAGGCAGGCAGCAGAGCTAGCTGGGCTGAGGGACAGTGGCAGCCCCCTTCCAGTGGCTCCTGGTTTCCCAGAGCCGTCCTGGCTGGTGCTGGTGGCCAGAGGGACGGTCCTTGCTGGGGAGACCGGGAGCTGGGGAGCGGGAAGCACAGCCCTGTTCCACCTCTGGCGCAGGGTGCTGCGGGGAGTCGGCAGCGATGCTACGGTCACTGGCAGCACCCGCCTCGGACTGCCAGGACACTGCTGGCTGCAAAAGCTGGGAGACCAAGCCTTGGCCAATGCAGGGAGTGCAGATTTCTGGGGAAAAAAATCCCACTTGCTTTGAGAAAGAGTTGCATTTGGGGTTTATTTTGTTTAATGTTAGTTTATTTCTCTCCTATAAAGAAAAAATTTTTAAATCTGATTTTCGGATGAAAGGTTAAAGCTGCTTTAGCCACACGGGGTTTGAGAACAGTTTTGCTTAGGCTATCCCTGCAGATAAAAGAGCTGCCAGCTCTTACTGGTTGTATCTGACATCAATTGTCAGAAGAGGAACAAGAAAATAAGTAATAAAGAGTCAGGATTTCTAGAATCAGAGCCGGTAGATGCAGAAATAGCTACGTTTGCTCTGTGCCCTTATTGCAGCGTGTGGCATCACAGCTACACGCTTTGCAGGTTTGAGGTTTCCCCCAAATTAGATGTGTGCCAACAAAAGCCACTGAAAGCAACCATTGCAGCTGCGAATGAATTACCCAAACCACACTGAGAGCCAGCTCTTCCTCAAGAAACACTTCCAGAGGTTCTGTGCCTGTGCACATTGGCGACAAGGGAATGCACGCGGGAACCGGCTGGAAAGCAGGTCGGATGCTGAGCTGGGAGCGATGCTGTGCTGAGCGCCGGGACAGCCTCCCCGGGATGCTCTGACCACTGCAAAGGCCACCGCTGCTGGGCAGAGCCTGTGCCCAGGATGGGGCCGTCGCTCCCTGCTGACAGTGGGACATCTCCCACACCTGAGCAAACCCTGGAAAATCCCTGCCCGGTTTCCCACTGTCAAGAGTGGCTTTGTATCGCCAGGTGTGCTAGAAATCTAGGGATCTCAGGACCTTGCTGCCTTCTGTGAGGATGGAGCGCCTGGAAGGGTGTATTTGGTTTATCCCTTGCACAAGCGGTGACCTGTTAGGAAACCCAAGAGACCCCAACCAGCCCTTCTGGCTGGCGTTCCCACACGCTGGCCCTTTAAGGAGGCTGTAACAGGACACCTGGAGCCCTGGAGAAGTGTGGCTGAGGTTTCCATGTCTCTAAACTGGCTGGTGTTTTCTTTTTTCCCTCCTCCCCTTTTCCCTTCCTCCAGTCCCAGTTCAATTTGCTGAACAACAGCATGGATCAGAGCATCGGCAGCAGAGCAGCCTCCACCAGCCCCTACAGCTCCGAGCACACCTCCAATGTCCCAACGCATTCGCCCTACTCGCAGCCCAGCTCTACCTTCGACACCATGTCCCCAGCTCCTGTCATCCCCTCCAACACCGACTACCCCGGTCCCCACCACTTTGAGGTGACCTTCCAGCAGTCCAGCACCGCCAAGTCAGCCACCTGGACAGTAAGTCGCATGTCTTCTTACCTTTGCTAGGGAGATGCTGCCACCGCAGACGGTGTTTTCAGCCGGTGGCTGCAGACACCCCGATGCCTCAGTGGTGCTTGGCAGTGGGATGCAGAGGGGATGCTCTCACGCAGCCACCACCCGCTGGGGACATCGCCTGCGCAGGTGGCCCTGGAGAAAAACAACATGCAGGAATCATCAGGGCTTGCTTTTTAGGGGTTTTCTCCTGAGGGGCTGTAAGCGTGTTTCAAATGTAGCTTCTCTCACAGTGGTTTCCTAAACTGCCAGAAAATACCCCTAGAAATGCAAAGCTGGAGCACTGCCCTTGGGAAGGATCCTACCTTGTTCTGGTGGTGCTTCCCTGTGTGTTTGCCAATAACTGCTGTCAGGGATGAGGCAGTGGGCGAGTTGGACCTTTGCTCAAATCTGTTGGGGCCATTCTCAGCTTTGCTGTGAATTCTTGCTTGTCATTTACAATCCTTCTTCATCTCGCATCAGAAGAGTAACTTGATCTCTAGAAGTCATGGCAAAATAACAGGATAGGTTTTTAATGATGGAGGGTCAGCATGCAGCATCGCGCTGTGTGGCATGTGGGTGCTGCAGCCTGGTCCTCAGGAGCTGGGATGCAGGTTTGGTCCATGCCGGTCTGGCCGCACGTCTGCAGCCCCGGCAAATCAGTAACCTGGGAACAGGGCTAAGCTTACAAGGCTGCTTTGATATTTGTGGCAACAGGTCCTGAATTCCCATCCCATTTCCTAGCTTGGTGTAGTGCTGTCCCTGTTTTTAAGCAAAAACGACACTTGCAGCTGGTGTCGGAGGCATTTCTGGATCTGGGACAGCCGCTCACCGGCACACATAAGGTGGGTGGGTTTTCTCCTCCAGGAAACGTTAGCGGAGCAGAAAGGCTGGGACGAGACAACTGGCAATGAGGGGGCAGCAGGGTTTGTGCTAGAGCAGCGGTTTGACATCACCACAAAGCGGGTAGAGCAGACCAGGAGCAACAGGTCAGTCCAAGGCATGATAACGGCTTTAATTTTTGGGAGTTGATGCGTTTAGTTGCCAAGACGGTCCTTCCCGCTGGAGACAGAAAGAGTCCTTGGCTGCTCTCACGCGGGCAGGTCCTGGTCAGTGGGTGCTGCTCCATTTGCAGCAGCTGGCGCGGTGTCGTAGTGAGAGCAGGAGGGGATGGGCTATGGCATCGGCCACTGCACCGGCTCTGTCCCTCCTGTGAAAACCAAGAGGCAGGCAGAGCAGGCAAAGCAGCAGCAAGCGGGTGTTTGAATCCAGCCGGATTCAGGGCTGGGGCAGCAGAGCAGCTTCCCCGTGTCCAGTCATTGGATCTTCACGGCTTCACTGCCGAGTCACACTGACAGGGGCTTGGAGCCAGCACTGTGAGTAGAGATGATCTCTCATTGTAGGAGTGGTTACGGCTTCAGTCTTTTCCTTGGCCTTTCCTTGTGAGATGTTACCAAAAAGTGCAGGTCATTAGGGTCTTAATAATCTGAAGGTCATCAGGGTAGGATGTGACTCCAGACCAATCCTGTCCCTAACCGGGGGAGAAATTCTCATCAGTTAAAAGCAAAGCTGTGCAGGGGCAGGAGACATTCCTGTGCCACAAAAGCATCCAAATGGAAACTGAACTCACACTAGGGTGTCTTGTCCCCCCATAGAGTGCTGGGAAGCTCCCGATGCTCACTCACTGCTGTACCTGGCTGGTGGTGCCTGTGGAATGGTTTGTGATGGAGCAGGCACAGCCGCGGGCAGGGCCAAGCTGGGTGCTGCCAGGCACCCTCGGGCAGCACTGCAGACGGGGTGTATGTGTGTGGAGGAGCAGAGGGAGCAGCAAGAGGCTCCCTGAGGCAGTCCTACAGCCCCTTCCATCACTGAAGCCATCCTAGCCACCTGGGATATTTCCACAACTCCAAAGTGAGCCCAGTCTGTCTCAGCATCACCCTGCGCTGCTCCTGCTCCCATAGCCGTAGTGTCCCACTGGGAGCTGTGCTGATCAGGCAGGATCACTTTTTTCCTCAGGACGTTGTGTTAAGATCTTCTTTGTAGGCTGGAGCAGCCAGTGCTACGTCAATGCTGTGAGAGCCCTCCTGGGCTCAGAGGAGCAGCTGGACTCCAGAGGTACCAGGAGAACATGCCGTGGGCAGCCATGAGCACCTGCAGAAGATGCTCCTGGGGCTGGGAGCCGAGGCTGCGAGGGGGGGAATCTCCTGGGAAGTGGTCCAGAGTGGAGGAGTTAAATACCTGAACTGGCTTTAATACCTGGCAGGGCAGTCGGTGAGATGCACGGACATCTGAACCACAATGCTGGGGTGATTGTGCGTCCCCTGAAAGCGGGCTGGCTGCACGGCTCGTGCCTACCAGCACTGAACCTGAGCCTTTTGGAGAACAAGAGCAGGTCAGCAGTGCCTGACACCCTGGAGAGCACGGGGGATGTTTCATTTGAAACGCTAACCACTGCAGGACCACTGATGTGGGCACAGACCGTCCAGCTCGCCAAGTTTGCCACGTGAAGACCCACCTCTCTACGACCTCCTCTCAGGAGGAGAAGGAACCATCTTCAGTGCGCAGGCAATGCCAAACAGAAGAGCACGATGCGAGTCATCACGTCAGATGAATCGACTTCATTTGGTTAATATGGTCACAATCTCTGGCTGATGGACGCATGTAGTCCCAGAGATTCCTGGGTTTGAAGGGTTTTGACTGAATCCCTCTGGTTGTTCCTCTGGAAGACCTGGCGTATTCCGTTCTCCTGCGCTGAGGAAAGGAGGCCTTCAAGGAGCCCGGGGCTCATGGGGAAGGGCCATTTGGAGATGAGCTGTCAGCACAGCAAGCGCGTTTGCTCCGCAGGGGCTGGGCACCAACACAGCAAGAGGAGCAAGGTACCACCAAGCTCACTGCCCTCACGTGTAGTTCTTGTGTCCGTGCTTCAAAACCTTGGTTGACAGAACAGGAAAGGTTCGGGAGGGAGATCCAAAGAAGATGAAGGATTTGGAATAGATGCCTTGTAGGGTGACACCAGAGAAATGCACTGCATGAAAGGTCTCCATGAGAGTAGTAAGGGTGGCTTAATCACAGCCTGGAGAGCAATGGTTTCTGACAGCAGACGGCTCTTTAATCTAATAGAAAAGGACACAATGACATCCAGCACTTGGAAGCTGAAGCCAGTCACAGTCAGACTAGAAACAAGGTAGAATTTTTTTTAACAGTGAAGATAATTAACCATAGGAACAATTTACCAAGGAATGCAGTGGATTCTCCAACTCCTGAAGTATTTAAATGAGGAGTCTGCATATCTCTTGAGAGATAAGCTGTGCTCCGAGCAGACACCATTGGCTCAAGGCACAATGAGTAGGTGCAGGGCTTGGGCCAGCAATGCAGGGATCCAACCAGAGAATCATCACGTCTCCTCTCTAGCCTTAAAATGCTGAATTTCTAAACTGAAGAAATAGTGAATGGATAAGGGGAGAAGGTTTGGGACTGGAGTTTGAGGATAGCATTACCAGACCCAGGGCTGTCCTTGCAGAGGGTTGCAGGGCTGTGGGTAGGTGCCATCCCAGCTCTGAGCAGCACACGTTGCCACAAATGCTCAACCAAAGCAGCCACACCAGTCTGTGCTGTGGGAAGACCTCTAACTGCTGCCACCTCCCTTTTCATTTTTAATAGCCTTCTTATCAGCAGAGAGCAATGGTCAGATGCTGAAAATAAGGTTTTCCCTGTAGGTTCGAAGCCCCCCTCTGGTAGGCTGCTTTGATGGGGCTGGGAGGAGGACCAGGAGCTGCAGCACTGCAAGACGGGGCATGCCGGCAGCCTGCCTGCTTGTTGGAAGCTATCAGGACTCTCAGTTCGCCAGCGCTGCCCGTACACGCTAGAGCGGTGAGCTGATCCAGGCTGTTTTCTCACAGGCAGCCCCTCGCCACACCAGCCAGCTGGTAACTGATAGATAATTAGTATTTTTCTCAAGTCAGGTTTGCAGTGGGTCGGTGCTCCCTCCCCTCTAAAACACCAGCATGTGGCCAGCGCCAGCAGAAGCGTTAATAGGGTCTTTGGCCTCCCGTGGTTGGGCTGCAAAAGGACGCAGGGGCTCAAGCCCCCGGTGCTGGGGCAGACAGACAAACCTCCCCCAGCCCCAGCGCAAGGGGTCCCAGCCACATCCAGGGTCTTGCCTGCTGCCTCAGGGAGCAAAGAGCCCATGGGGGAAAGGCTGGAGAGGTGTGAAGCTGAGGCGAGATGCTCCTGCAAGGGTGGATGCTGTCCAGCAGTTACCCAGAGCCGTGCCCAACTGGTCCCAGTAGATCTTGCAGCTGGACCACAGGCACTGAGGAAGCAGAAATGGTTGGTTTGGTGCTAACAATGAGGAAGGTGGGAATAAATGGTGTGGCAGGAGGCAGGTTCTCCCTTGCTGGTCACTGTCTGAAGCTTTTTGGGGTAAAGGAGGGGAAAATCTTCCAAGCATCTATAGAAAATGAGACCTCTCTTCACACTCTCTCTGATAGCGTGTTTTAAGGAGATCCCTGTCCAACAGCAGCAGCCTGGAGATGAGCAGGGGCAGGCACGGCTCTGTACACTCTGCCTCCGAGCCATAAACATCTTTGTTTTCACTCGAGTAGCAGGGCACAGATATTTTGGCATGCCAGAAGTAGGAAAGCAACATCAGCCTGCTCCAAAGCCCATCGAAGCCAGCCCACTGGAGGCTTTCCTCCAGCTTTCACAGGGTGTGGATGAGCCTCCAGGAGCTCCAGACACAATGGAATTAAGAAAAAAGGCAAAGGAATTCAGTGTGTGATGTTCCAACACGATCCCGCTATCAGCTCCAGTATCTCAAACCTGTACAGTACGCACAGGTCAAGGGAACAACTTACTGGCAAATGCCGCTCCGGTGGGAAGGCAACACTCTCCAGCAGGAGAGAGCTGGGAGAGGACACACTGCGAAAATAAGGTTGTTCTGGTCAGCTCCTCTACCTGAAACATGCGGGGTAGGTGGTGACAGAGGGACCTGCTGGAGGAACTGAGATAAAGAGGCTGCAGAAGGAGCTGCAGCTCCGCGCTCTGGCTCAGCGGCCGTCTCCAGTGCTGGCTGCATCCCAGCGGGTCAGCCCACAGCACTCCCACCTCGGCTGCCCTGGCCAAGGATCGGACACCACTGGAAGTGGGAGGTTTTGCCACGTGGGGCTGCATCCCACACCACGAGAACCACAGCTGCAAGTGTTCCTGGGAGCACTGGCCTGTGGTGATAAAGGAGGGGGAGAGAGGTTGGATGTGCCCTTGGTAAAGCCACGTTCTCTGCCTGTGCCCCCTCCAGGCAGTGGCTGTAAGGAGGCAGAAGCAGCTCCCTCCTGCTCCGTGCACCCTACCAGGGATGCTGTGGGAGGCGGTGGCCTCCTCCCACAACCAGGTCGTGCTGCTCTGGGTTTTACATTTCATTTCCAGCAGCGACTCCCAAGCCTGGCTCTCAGCCTCTTCTTCCCTCCCAGCTTGCTCCCTGTATCAAGTCTTGATAACACAGCGTGAAATAACTGCATCGCTGGATTTTCTGCTTCCTTTTTGGATGAGAGGGAAGTCCAGCACTGGCGTGGTCAGAGGACCTGAGTTTCCAGGCTCACAGAAGGAATCAAACATACTAGGAGATTAAAACAAGCCCTGGGTGTGCCAGCACTGGCTGAGCTGTGACTAAGAACGGCTGGGATCCTGGCTGGCAGTTATTTTAAGGTTCTGCACACCAGGGAAGGAAAGGAGAAAACTCCTTTGGGGGTGAACCAAGGGATTTTAATTAGCAGTAATGGCACGATAATCAAGGTAGAGGTATGCAGGCTGGAGCACATGCAGCCTCTGCGCTGCATCTGCTGCAGGGGCAGCTCCGGCCCCGAGACGTCGCTGGTGGTCCAGGGCTGGGAACCTGTGGTTGATGGGGTCCGTGGTAGCTGCTGATGGCCGGGGTGAGAAGAGAGGTCTGTGCAGGACTCTGCCAGGCACCTGGAGACCCCCAGCCTGTGCGTGTCTGGTGGGAGCACTGCCCATCGCAGGTTTTGGGGCAGCATCTCTGCTGCCCAGCCTGCCTGTGGAGATGCTCTCCTCTCGGGTACCAGCACTGCATTGGATGGCTCCAAACTCAGCTCAAAGTAAATGAGCAAGAAAGTAGCTTTGGGCAGAATTTCTAGCTCAGTGAGAAGCTATACAGACCAGTGATTAAAAAATGGTTGTTAAAAAAATTAGAAAGAAAAAAGAGCTCGACAGTCGGCGCACCTTCCAGGATCTGTTGTAACAGATTCGTCCAAGCCGGTTAACGGTATTTGCGGTTTGCAAGATGCTACATGTCTGAGTAAGATGACAGACACATTATTATCACCTCTCCACTGCGATCTGTCCAAACCTGTCCCAGGATGCAGCTCTGCAGCTGCTTGCTGGGGAGCACAAGGAAATTAGCAGCCGGAGGCAGCACTTTTCTTCTCTCTCTCTTGCCAGGCTAGTGGCTTTATTGGGATCCATTGACTGCAGTCCTGGACACGTCTTGAGTAGAGCTAATGAGGAGACTGGAATGTAGAAGAGGAGGAGGAGGCGGCTGGTAGGGAGGAGTGGGGGAAAGGATTTGTGGAAAAAGTAATTGTTGAGCAAATCATTTCCTTCAAGAGAGAAAGGAGGACTTGGCTGCAGTGCTCCCAAAGCAGGCAAGTCTAGACGCTTCGGTGTCAACAGTTGAAGATAAATAAGATTTTATCAGCTCCGAATCTGTTGGGACACATCCTCCTAGCGGTTCTGCTGCCCAGGGAAGGCTGGAGGAGATGGACGTTGCCGGCAGGTCTTCCTGTGCAGAACATTCAGGTTGTTTTTCATGCAAGCCTGTCAGCATCCATAGGGAAAAACACCTCTCCCCTCTCTCCCTGGCTGTGTGGGACAGGCAGCTCTGGGTCCGAGCAACCTCTTCCAAAGCAGCTCCTTGCTCAGGGTGAGCAGTGGAGGATGCCAAGACTTGATTTCAATGCAGCTGTGCCAGTCTCCGTGAATCATTGTGGGGCATTGGCTCATCTGGATCTTGTGATGTGCTAAACATCCTTGGGTACAACAGCAGCACTACCAAGATAACCTCAGTTACCTCCACAGGGACCAACAACACCACAGGGCTCTGTTGCTTTTGTTTCCCATTACGCTTGGCACCGATGCAGCGCGGTTTCCATCTCGCCCAAGAAGTAGCCACTTTTCAACACAGAGGTGAAAGAAACCCTGCCTAAAGACACTTTGGGGTACTGAGCTCCTCGGGAAACAGAGGCTAATGCTGAAGTGCTGCTAGAGTTTAAATAATTCAGCTTTCCCAGTTATTCCTAGAGCTCTGGATGTGCCCCGCAGGATGGGCGACAGCAGCAGGAAAGGGCAGCGATAGAGGTGGCAGCACGATTCAGCCCCAGTGGCTGAGAGCTGGCACTGGGAGCTGCACAACTGCAGCAAAACCCCAGCGCAAGTTGACGTGAGGTTCAGGGGAATTTGCTCAGTGCTGTTTGCTGTTTACACCATGCAGCACCCACAAGCCGCACCATGGTGTGAACCTGCTGGGCTCTGCAAGCGTGCAGGAACAACACCCTCTGACTTTCTCTACAAGCAGTGACCCAAGCAATACTGGAAGTGGGGAGGCAGGCAGCGAGGGGCTGAAGGCAGGGCAGGAATTGAAAGTTGAGGCAGGAGGTGCCTAGGCAAAGAGATAAACAGCCTGACTTTACAAGAGCCTACCCAGGATCTTCTGTAGGAGTGAAAGAACTCTCCACACCGAGGTCTGGGTGAACCGATGCAGCAGCATCAGGAAAGCATCCAGCTGTCTGGAGATGTTCTCACACTTGGGAGCAGCAATGTGAGGGATGTGAGCTTTGGCTGAGACCCAGCTGCCGTTTCCAGGGGTCATTTTGTCCAAACACTGCAGGTGAGGGCAGGCTGGGTCTGCGACACGGAGCGCTTGGTCCCAGCAGCGGCTGGAGACACAGCTGAAGATGCAGCTGCAGAATGGTTGCTTGCTGCGAGGAGCAGGGCAGCACAGGGAACAGCCTGGACTTTTCTTGCCCAGAGTTATCAGCGTGGAGTTCCTTAAAAGAATAGTTTGTTATTGTGGAAGGACCTTTGAAGGCAATCCTGGAGCTGTTAAGACACGATAAGGTTATCAGCGGAGGCATGCCTGCGTGGAGCGGCAGCCTTTCTCCCTGCGGGGCAATCGCTCTGCTATTTAACAGAGATTTATCCATGTCATAACATGGTATAATGAGAGAATTTGTTACCAAAGAACTTGCCATAATGCACCTCTTCTCTTCCAGAGCAGTTATATTTCCCAGGCATGTCAGGGGCTGCCCGGGAATGTCTACATGAAAGGATCCTTTGACAGGAGTTGTCAGTATTTTAACACCTGGCAAGGAAGAGCCCCCCTCCCAATAACTCTTGTTTTGCCATGTTGTCTCCTCAAAACGAGGGTGCTAAACCCCCACTGCGCTGTGGGGGAGCAGCGGGGCCATGGCCACGCCAGAGCTTCACCTCCCAGCCTGGCAGCGGGAGGAAACAGCATTCCAAGGGGAGCCTGTGCTTCCAGCCCCGGCACAATCCCTGCTGGGATGGCACCCAGGAAGCTGACCCAGCTACAGAGCCAAGGTGCAGCCAGCATCATCAGGTATCAGCACAGAAAGTGGGGATTTCAGTGGGAGGTGGCATTTCTAAGCATCCTCTTGCCCTGGGAAAGTCCACAGGTCTCCAACACAGGGGATTCAATTTTTGCTGCCAGATTCAGCTTCACATTACACCTCCCCATCACAGCTAGCAATGACCATATCATCTCCTCCTCTCTCCATCCCAGAGGAGGCTCAGACCCCCAAGACACATCCATCCACCTGCTGGTTTGCCTCTGCGGGCACTGGTGCCTCTCTAGTTGATCCTTGGTCCAACACATCCTCACAACACGAGAGCTGCTGCAGTTACCTTAGCAAAACCCTCTCCTCTTTATATCTTCTCTAGAAATACCACCTGAAAACAGTTTATCTCGTGCCTTGTTAGCAGTTCCAGGGGTGGTAGGAGCCCATCCAGCCCTGGCAGCCTGGTGGGAGCCTCCATGGGCAAGAGAGCCCCTCTCAGCCCCCAGGGTGGATCCGATGCTACAGAAATGGGATCAGGAAACACGGATCCCTTCTGCAATGCAAGGGACGTGCCATCCCGGGCTCATGGCAGTGGGACAACGAGGGCTGAGTTGTCCCTCCGGTCACATCCGAGCAGCTGCCTCGCCCCTGCTTGGGCAGCAAAGGCTCAGACCCCCTGACACCAGGAGGAAGCCTCGCTGGCCTCTGCACACCTGTACCTGGATGGCTCGGGACAAGCTTTAACATCCTCACAGACTCCCTGCACGGTGGTATTTTTTTGGCACCGGGCGCTGCGTTGTGGGGATGAGATAAAATACTTTGCGCAGGAACATGCCCTGCCATGCCGGGGCTGGCTGCTCCCCGTGCGGCAGGGTGGGCTCCTGTAGAGCAAACACATTCCTTGCAAGATGGAAAACAGCAAGGCACTGCTGAGGTGGAAGGGAATTGCACATCCCCGCACCTGGGAGCCGAGGCACGCGGTTACTGGAAGGGGAAGGATGGGCTCTGCCTTCCCCACCCTCTTCTGGTGCCATTCCCTTCTTGTTTTCAGTGGCCTCGTGCTGGGCTGGTCCATGGGCCTTGGGAGAGGAATTGGAGGTGTTCAGGTCCAGGTTGGATGGGGCTTGGAACACCCTGACCCACTGGGAGGTGTCCCTGCCCATGACAGGGGTGGAACTGGATGGGTTTTGAAGTCCCTTCCCATCCAAATCATTCCATGAATCTATATCATTCTAATAACAATGATTTCTAACTGAGCAAATCCCATTGTGGGCTCATGAGCTTTTTAGTGGTGATAAACCATTTTCTGTTAATGAGCAACTCCATCTGCTGCCTGCAGAACATCTTCCTCCCACAGCCAGTCTGGGACTGGTCCCCATCCCAGCCCCGTGAGCCATTGCCAGCACCTGCAAAAGATCGAGAAATCCTATATCACACACACAGTTCAGAATTAAATTCCGAGGTCTTGCATAATTATCTATGACTCTGTTAACGATGCTAAGCATGATTTCCCTAGGCTGTGGTGCTCCCAGCCAGGCACTGCAGGTGACAATGGGCTCAGGGTGGCGTTTCTGAAATGGGCTGAGCGATGGATGAATGAGGGTTTCAGCTCATTTTCAGGAAGATTTCCTCGCAGTCACAGTACGGTGGGTGCTCCCGCTCTACTGCTGCACTTAGGCTGCTTGGGAAACCCTGCAGTGCCCAGACCCGTGAGGTCGTCGTGCCTGCTTTATGTGGGAAGAGGGTACGACGTGCTGCGCGTGAATTGGGTCATATTTAAATAGTTATTACAGGGAAAAACAAATACTAGAGCCTAGAAGTAAGCAGTTGGTGCACAGTCAGCCCAAATTTGCCCTGGTTGGTGTCCCTACAACGCACTCGGAATGCACAATAGCAGTTTGCTGTGCTGTGATCCACCACGGAGCCGCCACGGAGCGCAGACACCGCTGGGGCTGTTCCCTCTACTGCTTTGCACGGCTGTGATACGAGAGGTGGTAATTTGGTTTATAATGAGTCATTACTTTAATTCGCTGCTTTACTGCCGCGTTCGCATTTCACTGGGAGGGTCGAGGAGGCAGCGGGTGGGTGGATGAGAGAAGCTGAGGGCGCAGAAGCGCCTGTCGGGGTGGTGGGAGCATCAGCCCCAGCCCAGCACAAGAAAGGCAGCGGAGGAAGCCGAGGGCAGGCGGGGAGCATCCCCAGTCCCGTCAGACCCAGGGACATTCACCCGGCGGGTGTCTCTGCTTTTCCAGTACTCCCCTCTGCTGAAGAAACTCTACTGCCAGATTGCAAAGACATGTCCCATCCAGATCAAGGTGTCCACCCCGCCGCCGCCGGGCACCATCATCCGGGCCATGCCCGTCTACAAGAAGGCCGAGCACGTCACCGAGGTGGTGAAACGCTGCCCCAACCACGAGCTCGGACGCGACTTCAACGACGGTGAGTGCTGCTCTCCTGCCAGCCCAGGAGCAGCGTCTCGGGCAGCCACGTCCTCTGACACTGAGCTTTGCCTTGCAGGCCAGTCGGCCCCAGCCAGCCACCTCATCCGAGTGGAGGGCAACAACCTCTCCCAGTACGTGGACGACCCTGTGACGGGAAGGCAGAGCGTGATGGTGCCCTACGAGCCCCCACAGGTACCCGGCTGCTCCTGGGGCAGGGGGCCAGGACCAGCCTCTTCTGCTGGTGCTAAACCCACTGGGGACAAGGCTGCTTGGTAGGACACAAAGGGCAGGAGCATCCTGCTTGCCCTGGCACATCCAAAGCCACCCCCAGCTGTGTTTGAGCATCTACAGCCTTGGGAAGCATCCCAGAGCATCCTGTTCCCCCCAGCCCTTGTACAGTCCCCTCCTCCCAGATGGGACCATCCCGAACCGTCCTCCCCTGATGCTCCCCTACTCGCCCTGCTGAGGTGCCAGCCCCATGCTGGGGGCCCAGCCTGCATCCCCCCACACCTCTCCCCACTCAGCGCCTGCTCTCCCCTCCCGGGCAGGTGGGGACCGAGTTCACCACCATCCTGTACAACTTCATGTGCAACAGCAGCTGCGTGGGAGGAATGAACAGGAGGCCCATCCTCATCATCATCACGCTGGAGACGAGAGAGTGAGTGGATGTCAGAGCAGAGGTGGGCATGGTTGGGCATCCCTCCCCGCTGCGGGAGGCCCTGGGGAATCCCCTGCAGGATCCTCCCCTGCAGGGCGCACTCCTAGGGCAAGGAGGCACGGTACCCCCAGCCCATGGCCAAGGAAAAGCTCTTTGCTGCCAAAGAGCTGGCACGAAGGGACTGGGGACCCAGCTCAGTGCTGGCTTCTCCACCACAGCTTGGAGCCTTCCTCTGCCTCAGGAGCTCCTCTTCCTTCAGGAGATTCTGCTGGGTGCTCCCTGCACTCAGTACCTTGGGGCTTGGTTGCTTCCTCAGCTTCCATTCATAGAGAGGGATGGGAAGACACTTTGCTGGTCTGGCTTCTGAGCTGGACCATAACATGCTGGGCTGAGCCGCAATGAGCTTCCCAAGCAACAGGATCACCGATCTCTCTCTCCTCCCAGTGGCCAAGTCCTAGGAAGGAGATCGTTCGAGGGACGGATCTGTGCCTGTCCTGGCAGAGACCGGAAAGCTGATGAAGATCATTACCGAGAGCAACAAGCCCTGAACGAGAGTGCAGCTAAAAACGGCAACGCCAACAAACGCAGTGAGTCCCCTCTGCCGCCACCCTGGGCTCCCTGCACCTCTTGCCACTCAAAGCCGTGCGGTGCTTCTGCCTCAGCTCCTTCCCATCGCACCCAAACCGTGGTGCTCCAGTTCAGGCTCAAATCCACATCCAGGAATGATGCTTTCCCCTTTCTTGACTAAATCTCAAACCTATTCCCTTTTGGGTGCAAAGCTGCTAATGCAGAGCTTTTGTGCCCAGATAGATTTGTTCCTCGTTATTATTATTAATAAAGGGACATCATCCATGCCAGAACTCCAGTGAAGAGCCAGCACCCTCCATGGCTCGACCTTCATTCCTGCAGGGAGCCCAACTGCTCCCCGCTGCGTCCTGCCCTCCCAGCAAGCTAACGCTCTCCTCTCTCCTTCCTAGCGTTCAAGCAGAGCCCGCAGGGGATCCCAGCGCTTGGGGCCGGCGTTAAGAAACGGCGGCATGGGGAGGAGGAGATGTATTACGTGCCTGTAAGTGTTGGTGAGCTGCACCGGCTGGGAGCTCGGCTTGCGACGGTGGTGGCATCATCCCCTTTGTGAGAAACTGTGGGGTTACACAATCTCCTGTGGGGCAGCAGGTGTGGGGCTGAGCAGACACCTAGAGAACAGGAGCAAAAGCAAAAGTGCCCTGGCCACAGTGACACTGCACCTTGTGCGGCTGAGTGGAAGAAAGGGGCCACGAGGAAGGTGGCCAGGTGGAATGGGAACAAAGCCCTGGGCTTGTTCCCTCCTCTAGGTGCGAGGCCGGGAGAACTTTGAGATCCTGATGAAGATAAAGGAGAGCCTGGAGCTGGTGGAGCTGGTCCCACAGCAGTTGGTGGAGTCCTACCGGCAGCAGCAGCAGCAGCTCCTGCAGAGGCAGTGAGTATCACCGCAGCCCCAGGTGCCCATGGAGAGGCTGGGAACAGCCCTGGCCCTGGCTGCGGGACCCCTCGAGTATCCCTAGTGCGGGGCTCATGGCACATCTGCCTGACACCTCGTGCTTGACAAGGGCTGGCAGCCACCACAGAACCGCTATGGGGGCAAAGCAGCTTTTCTGTGTGGCTGCCTGAAGCCTCAGCGGGGAAGCGCAATCGCAGGGGAGCTCTGGGTCGGGGCAGGTGGCTCCATCCCACCCGGCTGACCCACTGCCTGGTTTCCCGAGCAGGAGCCAGATGCAGACACCTTCCTCCTACGGCCCCGTCCTTTCGCCCATGAACAAGGTTCACAGTGGTGGAATCAACAAGCTGCCCTCGGTCAACCAGCTGGTAGGGCAGCCGGCGCAGCACGGCTCTGGCTCCGCGCCCAGCCTGGGGCCCATGGGTAAGGTCCTCACCGCGTGGCACAGACCCCGAGGCTCCCTGCAAGTGTGAGGGTGGGGATCATGGCCAGGGTGATGTCTAATGGATCTCTCTGTTGCATTGGCATGGTCGCCACCCAGGACCCGGAATGCTAAACAGTCACCCCATGCAACCCAATGGAGAAATGAATGGGGGCCACTCATCCCAGTCCATGGTCTCCGGATCTCACTGCACGCCCCCTCCGCCCTACAATCCCGATCCCAGCCTCGTCAGGTAGGGAAGCGCCCGATGCCCCGTCTGTCTTGTCCTCTGGCGTTTCTTGCTGTTGTCCCTCACTCTAACCTTCAGATCTGTCTAGCAACTGGTCAACTGGCCACTGGTCCCAACTGAGAAATCACTGCTCATGAGATCATAGAGCATTATTCCCATCTCAGAAACCAAAGCCCAGCTACCTACCAGTTAGAAGCCTCGATTGCCCTCATATACCACTATCTGGGAAATCTGTCCCTGCTTAATTAAAAATGAATCTCAATGAGAGTCTTTTCCTGCATGTCGTAGAATCATTTGGGTTGGAAGGGACCTCAAAGCCCATCCAGTCCCACCCCTGCCCCGGGCAGGAACACCTCCCACTGGATCAGGGGCTCCCAGCCCCATCCAACCTGGCCTTGACCCCCTCCAGGGATGGGGCAGCCACCCCTGCTCTGGGCAGCCTGGGCCAGGGCCTCCCCATTCTCACAGCAAAACATTTCTTGCTAATATCTCATCTCAATCTCCCCTCTTTCAGCTCAGAACTGTTCCCCTTGACCTATCCCTGCACTCCCTGATCAAGAGCCCCTCCCCAGCTTTCCTGAAGCCCCTTTCAATACTGGGAGGAACCGGCTCACAGCTTTGTGAACTTGCCCCTTCCTTCCTAGCAATGTCTGGAAATTGATCCACGTGGCTTATTTCCATCAGAAATGCATTCACAAGTCTGCAGCCACTTTAAAAAGACAGCAGATGTTTCACCAGACACCCCACCAAAGTCAGGGAGGCCGTATGTGCTGTTCAACCAGCGGCACGTGGCTGCAGCCCAGCACGATGGGCAAATACCCCTGCGTGTTGTGGAGCCTCGCTGCCCGGCATGCCCTGATTTCCTGCCCCCAGCAGCTCAAGCTCCCATGAGTTATTCCAAGCACATCACTGAGCTCGAATCTCTGATGATCAGGTGGGAAAAAATGCATAGTTTTAGGGATGAACGCAATCCTATGCTTCACTTGGACATTAGCGGTAACAGAGGTGGCACCTGGGAAGGCAGCAGCCACAGACAAAGCCCAATGGAGCTGTGGGAGCACCCAGGGCGAGCTCTCTGCCAGCCGCAGCCCCTCTGTGCCGGGGGCAGCAGGAACTCGCCCAGGTCTAGAGGCACAGTTGGGCCCCGCAGCGATGGGTGCGAGCGCAGCTTTGATTCATGAGAAGTTTATGCTGCTTGATTGTCCAAATTCTTTCTGCAGTTTTTTGACAGGATTGGGGTGCCCAAACTGCATCGACTATTTCACCTCACAAGGGTTACAGAACATTTACCACCTGCAGAACCTATCCATAGAGGTAAATGCTTTGGGAAGATCTGTTCTTACCACTTGTTTCTCTCAGCTGTTGATCTGAAAAGCAAGAACAAAACTGTTTTAAAGGAAAGGGAAAACTGCACCAACCCCTTGCACAGAACGGTGCTCCCCAGGATTTGCACCTCCATGCATCCTTTCTGGTCCTTTGCATTTAGCAGGAGCTCAGTTGTGGGTAGCAACCACAATAGAATCAATTGATATCAGAAATAAGAGAGTTAAAAGACTCCCAGACCAGACCTCAGGTGGATTTCCCACCTAACACAGGAAAAATAGCCGAGGTGCTCAGGAGAACAACCTGCAGCCTGTGGAGCTGTTAATCCTTGAGACAAAGGAGGCTGAAAGAAGGAAGTCAAGCACAGGGTATTTGTATTAAGGGAACCCAGGAATGAAATAGCCTGGGTCGGGCAAAAGCTGGCACGAAGGAGGGTAAAGAGGATGCTAGAAGTCCCTAAGCTTGCTGGGAGCATCAGTCCTCTGCCGCTGCCGTTCATGGTTGAAAAGCAACCTCTTGGTAACAAGGGCAGCACCGAAACAGGGGCTCCCCAGCCCATCAGGGTACGAGAAGAGGTGGATGGGGAGAAATCTTAAACCCCTTGAGCCCTGTAAATCCCAGAGCTGCTGCTTCAGCTCAGACACATCTCCCGCCCCAGTCCTAGTTTGCTGGGGGGCAGCTCCGACCCACGGTGAGCAGGCTTTGGTGAGGCAGCCTTGGAGATGATTTGTCAGTGGAGCCGGGGCCAGTTGCATAACCCTAGCATTTTCCAAACTAACTCTGTGACCACCTGCAAGCTGTCAAAGGAAAGGTTTGGCACAGCCAAACCTCGCACCGGATTGCTGAGCTGTGTGTCCCAGTCCGCCTGTGTAATTACTAATTACGTACTCGCCGTCTTCTCTAGTTAACCATCCCGTGACTCTCTGTGTTTGGCATTAACCTGGCTCTCTGGCAGCTCTCTCCTGTGTCCGTCGTGGTGCAGAGCCCTGCTCCTGAGGTTTTCAGCTTCATTTGGCTTTAGAACACAGCCCCCAGCGTTGTCCTAGCCTGTTGCTGCAGAGCCTTAGTGCCGGCCCTGGCTCCTAGTGGGTTCCCCACCGCCACCGGAGCCTCTGGATAGGTGGCACCTGGATGTGCTGCTCCAGCCTCCTGGTCCAGGACTGGAGAAGCCAGCCCAGGTGAACAGATGTGAGGATGCTTCACATGCTGCTCTGCAATCTGTGTCCAAAGGGGAAAGGTCCCCTCCGTCCCAGTTTCACATCAGTTTGATGTAAACCTCCCCCCCTCAAAAAAAAGGCAAAATTTTGACCTGCAAAGCGGTGTTTAACCACTCAACTGGCTGTTGGTTACACACGAGAAATCAACTGTGGACTTGGTGCCGAGGGCCAGGGGAGATCCAGCCCCACCACGCTGGGTGCCCAACATCGAGCCCATGAGCCTCACAAAAAGCACGAGCTTGGGGGCCCGGGACTCGCTCCTGCTGGTGAGTCTTTGCCGGCTGTGCCTTAGCAGTGTTGTTCTTCCAGGATCTCGGAGCACTGAAGATCCCGGAGCAGTACAGGATGATCATCTGGAGGGGTCTGCAGGAGCTCAAGCAGAGCCACGACTACGGAGCCCAGCAGCTCATCCGCTCCAGCAGCAACGCCTCCACCATCTCCATCGGCAGCTCGGGCGAGCTGCAGCGGCAGCGCGTGATGGAGGCCGTGCACTTTCGCGTGCGCCACACCATCACCATCCCCAACCGCGGCGGCACCGACGACTGGGCAGACTTTGGGTTCGACCTCCCGGACTGCAAATCGCGCAAACAGTCCATAAAGGAGGAATTCACGGAGGGAGAGATCAACTGAGGCTCTCCAGGAGGCTGCGGCGAGAGACCGGGGGGGAACAAAACCCCCCATGAAACATATTTTAAGTGTGTTGTGCGGAGGGGAACTGCACGCCGTGGGTGAGAGCACGACCCTGAGCCACGCGAGAGGCGCCTGCCCTGGAGGGGAAAGACGGTGTCCGGGGCCAAGGAGGGCGGCTGGAGGATCTCACCGAAGGGAGTGGGGGTTCTTGTCCTGCCTGCAGCAGGGGAGGCACCCGCGGCTGCTTTACGCTGGATTGTGTTTCACTGGAGGATCCCCGCATCCCACAGATGCGGCACGAAGACAGATTTTTCTCTCCGAGACCTTCGTTTCTGCTTCCCTACCCCTGTCCTGCGTTCTCCGTGCTGTCCCCGACTGACAGGTCTCACTCCCTGTAACCCTGTCCCGTTCCCCGTGCTGTACAGACGCAGGGACTGATGCAGAGCCCCGCGCTCCACATTCCTGACGGACTGCCACGACGTACCCGATTCCTTCAGCTCTGTCTGTATGTTCTCGCTGTGTTCATGTACTTAACTATTTGTGTATATAAACCGAAGCAGATGTACATACGGTATAGTCATCGTGCTGTAAGGAGAAAAGAAGATTTATTTTCATGTAAGCTATAAAAATTGATACTTACTCCTGAGACACCACCGTGTCGAGTAAATTAATTTCATGTTCTAGCATGTAAACACGCAGCAAATCCTGTTTCCGGCCTTATCTACTCAAAAATCCATTTTTTCTGTTCCTCTGAACATCTTTCACACAATTGCAGAGGAGGGGGCAGGCCAGCGAATCCTCCCGGGAAGGTGGGGGGGTCTGGATAATCCATCCCACTCTATTAGGGGAGGATTGCAGAGGGGTGACCCAGCAAGCAGGAACGCAGAAGGTGTAAATTTGATCCTGCTTTGGAGCAAGGAGATGGACTCAGTGACCATGTGAGGTCTTTCCAGTTTTGTTTTCAGTTTCTGATCATTTTTTCCAGGCGTAGTTTGTCTGTTGATCCCACGACACATCTCTGAAGGGAACATTACAGGGGCTGCGCTGTATGGAGGGAGGGCTGGTGGGCAGCGAGCTGCTCCATCTGCCTCTCGTCCTTGGGGTGCTCAAGATTTCTGACAGCTGGAGGGAATCCATGCAGAAATGACGCTGCCCGGCACCTTTCCACTTCTGCACCTCCTCCCCGTCTTGCCTCTGCGATGTCTCCTGCAAGCAGACCTACAACAACTCCCCATCTCCCTCAGGCTGGGGAAGGGGCTGGAAGACCCTTCACAAAGCCCTGGATGAAAGAAGAGCTTGAGTCCCACCTACGATGTCCAGGTTCACCTTCTCCTCACTGGCCAGTGTCCATCCCCACTCAAAGGGGAGATTCACAGGGAGAAGGAGCAGGAACTCTGTACGTGCTGTAACATCCCGGGTCCTTCCTCTGCTGCCTTCAATTCAGTGTGTGCAGCAGCTCCGAGCCTTCAGCACGCAGGGGTGGCCTCCTCTCCCTCCTGCCCACGGCGATGGGCTCAGCTCCGCTCGCCTGCCTGGACCGAGCGCATCCTCCAAGCCATCACACCTCTCCACAGAGGAACCCGACTCCTCTGGCGCTGCTGAAACGTGACCCTGTTCCCAGATAATGTCTGATTAAAGCACTTTAATGCTTTAAAGGTTTTGAAATAATCATTTGTGTTTTCCATGTTAACTACGGCTTCTGGCAGTATTACCTGACACGCTCCAACCGTGGTAGGAATGGTATTTTTTGTAATGTTATCTCTGGAAAATGTGGTATTTTTATAGCTGTGGTTTCTCTTTTTTTTTGGTTTTGTAACACAATAAAAGCACATGTGGGAATTACAGCATCTGCCAACTTGAGTCTCGCTTATATTGAACAGAAAGCATCTTTCTATACCCACCAAAGCCTTTAAATGTAAAACCTCGCGGGGCCTGAAGCTGCTTTACTTTGTCAAGCAACCCCGAAGCTGCAAAGACTGCGGTTCCACACAAGGGCGGCCGTGAGGGGAGCCTCGAGCTCCCCAAGCCAGGGCTGCTGTGCAAGGGGAGCAGCCTCACCCCCACAAAAGCTCCTGGTGTCCGCTCGAGGAGCAGACACCCCACAGACCCCACTGTGCCAGCCTTGAAACCCCCAAACCAAACAGATGCCTGCTTTCCCTGCCTTCACTCCCCTCCTCTCAGCACCCAGCTCTCCCTCCCCCTCATTTTCCCCAGCACCCACACCCCACAGCACCCTGCTCACCCCACTGCACCCCGTTCCCCACCTCCCATTCTCCCCAGCATCCATTCCCTGCCTTCACCCCCTCCCTTTCACCTCACCCCACTCCCCGGGCACTGTCGCTGGGATCGCTGCCCTTGTGCTGCTGCCCGGCAACCGCGAGCAACGCTGGGGACGCGGGGAGCTCAGCGAGACGGTACTGGTAGCTGCACTGTGGCCCCCAGCCCTGGCACCTCGCCCACCCCTGACCCTCCATCCAGCCCCGGTTCTTCACCCAACCCTCTCCTCTCATCCGTCCTTCTGTCCATCCCTATCACCTCCTCCATCCCCGCGCCCATTCCCACCTCCTCGCCCACCCCCAGCCCCTTGTCCATCCCTGTCTCCATTCCCCATCCCTGTCTCCATTCCCCATCCCCTCGTCCATGCCCATGTCCATCCCCAGTCCCTCATCCACCCCCTCTGTCTACCCCTACTCCTCCTTCCACCCCAGTCCCTCGTCTGTCCCCACATCATTTTCCGGTCCCCCGTCCATCCCTATGTCCATCCCTAGCCCCTCACCTGGCCCTGTCTCCATTCCCATCTCTCCTCATCCATCCCCATCCCCTCATCTATCCCCGGTTCCTCACCCAGCCCTGTCCCCTCATCCATCCCTGTGTCCATCCCCTTCTCCTTGCTCCTCTCGGCCCCCACCCCTCTCCCAGGTGGCAGTTCACCTGCCCAGAAGGAAGGACCCACCACCTCCATCAGCCCCGAACCTCTCTCCACAGAGCAGCCCCCGTCCCCCTCCGCAGCGCGGGGATGGAAGGAGCCAGCTGGGATGAAGTGGCCCCTGATGAAGCTGTGAGGGACACAGACACTGACGAGGTTTTGCAGGAGCCGGCACAGGCAGCCAAGGTCACCAAGATCCACAAAGCCAACCAAGAGCTCCATGAGGAGCTGCAGAAAGCAAGGGATGACTACAACATGGCCACAGGTACCCCAGAAGGATGCCTGGAAAAGCTATCGTTATCCTAGCTACGAGGTTCCTCCTCTTGTGATCCTGCTCCTTCTACCCTGGAAACAATCCCTGGTTACGTACTCATGAGTGCAAAGCCTCCTGCTTTCAAGTGCCTACAGAATCCCAGAAGGGTGCGGTTGGCAGGATCCTCTGGAGCTCGTCCTATGCCACCCTTGTTACAGCAGGGACACCTCCAGCAGCGACCCAGGAGCATGTCCAGGCGGGTTTGAGTTTCTCCAAAGAAGCAGACCCCCCACCTCCCTGAGCAGATGGTTCCAGGGCTCCATCACCTGCACAGGGAAGCTTTTTCCCATGTTCAGGGAAAGTTCAGGGAACTTTCCATGCTCCAGTTTGTGCCCTGCACCCTTTGTACTGTCACTGGGCCCCACCGAGCAGCCTGGCCCCTCCTCCTGCTCCCATCCTCTGGATACGGACCAGCACTGACGGGATCCCCAAAATCCTTTAACCCGTGTCGCTGTGGCTGCAGCATCACCCACGCTCCATGCTCAGCTGGTTACGACAGCAGCTCTGTGCACGCTTACCTGAAAGAGGGATTCGGTTTGCTTACGGTAGTGCTCCAACCCTACAGGTACCATCTCTTCCTTGCAAAGACAACTGGAGATCCAGGAATCCCAGCTGCGGAGATCCAGATCTGAGAAGGAAATGCTCCAAAGGAAGCTCAGAGAGCGAGAGAATGAGCTTCAAGCCATATCTGCCAAGGTATCACCCCGAGAGCACAACTGGCATCGTTAGGAGCACAGGGAACAGGGGTTTACGGAGGAGCTGCACACGAGAACCGCACCACTGACATGTAAAATACCTTCCCTTAAGTTTTACAGTCTGAGAGAAGAACAGGAACAGGCGGAAATGATGGTGACGATGGAGAAGGAAAACTGCAGCCTTCGACAGGTAAACACAGTGCAAAGCTGCTATAGAAAACTCTCTCATTAGCTTAGTCCTCCTTCGTTTAGGCTTGGGGAACTTCGTCATGTTAAAAATCCTTCCCAGTCCAGCGGTTTTGGATGCAATAACTGTTCCCAGTGCTGGCGAGGTTGCTTGTCTATAGACACAGCCCAGGAAATACAAGAGGAAATTGGAGCAGCCGTGAGGAAGATGCAGCCAAGCCTGCTCGCTCTCTTCCTCGCTCTAATGGCTTGATTTATTACCTCTTCAGGTTGTCACAGAGCTGAAATCCAAACTGGCCGAGCAGAACGAGCTGATCAGCGAGTTGCAGGGGACGGTCAGACGCCTGCAGGCAGAGGTCCTGATCGGCCGGCACCAAATCCACGTGCAGCAGCGAGACCACGAGGCGCTGCAGAGCCAAGCCGAGGCGCTGCAGCACAGGATGCTGCAAACCACCGTGGCACTTGAGAGCATCACCAGCAAGGTAAGTGCAGCCCCCACCACTCCAGACTACCAACTCTCTCGTCAACCACATCGAGCAGAGGATCTGAAAGCTCTTGGATGTCTTGAATCTTGAGCGTCTTGACATGTCCCTGGGCACAAGCACACAGGAAGAGGCTGGAAGGAGCAGGAAACTCTGTCCCTACGCTTCCCACCTTTTCAGCATGCGGTTCTGTCACTTAGAAAGCAAAGAAACCTTAAATACCAGAAGCCCGTGAGAATCTTGAGTTCCGAACAGCGACATCTCGAGATTTCCAATATCCTCCCTGACATAAGGCAGCAGGTATCACCTTAAAGCCATTTTCACACCTCTGGGACCCAACTCGAGGCTGCCCCAGCAAGCACAGAGCACGATACCCGGGTGAGGGACTCAGCCCACCCAGAGACACATCATTATCACATCACTCACAGTGAAGCCCAATCACACTGCCCGTAATTCTACATAAAGTCTTTCTGCTTCATCATTCACTACTACTTTCTCCAAGTATGACAGGGTAGTCTGTAAACACATGCAAATGCTGGACTAAACACATCTCTTTTTTTTCCCCTCTTTTATCTGAAGTTTGAAAGATATCGAAACAAAATAATCCAGGATATGTTCCGTACGGCAGGCACCAAGCCCCCCCAGGCAGAGCTCACGGACGAGGAGGTGCTGGAGGCACTACAGGTAGGTGGCCTCTTCCAAAATCTGCCTCCTGCAGCGGGCAAGAGATCGAGAGGACCCTGCGGTACTGCCCTCCACCTAACGCTTTCCCTCTCTTTTACACTCCCCTCATTTTCAGAAAATAATTACCGAACGGATGGAGTTCTTCCACATGCTGAAACAGAAAGGCATCAGGGTCCCATCACCCTACGGCATCGAGAGGTCTGCATCGCCCATCGGTGCCAAGGGAAAGAGAAGGAGTCCTGCCAGGCAGCGCCTTTCAATATCTGAAACGCCCTAATGCCAAACCAGAACACGATGCTGACCTCAGGCTCCTGTTCCTTGGTTTTCAGACCATAACTTACTAACAAATTAAACATAGTTTACTGAACAAGCAGCAAGGAAGCATTACATTATCCTTTTTGCAGCGCACAATAGCTGCTTTGGCAAGTTTGTGCAGTTCCACAACTGGAAAACTCACCAAAACAAGGCAGTGGCACAGATGACCCCCAAAACTGCTTTATTTTTCCATCCAACAGGCAAGTCCCAACACATGATCGTGTTTGACAGCATATCTCGAAGTTCAGTTAGAGCCCTGTATCTTTTTTAAAGGGAAGAAGTCAATCTGCTGATCACCCCAGCTTACGGGGAGGTTTGCACCCACATGGGGAGCAGCCTGGGAGTAAAAGAGACCCACAGACTGCAAAAGCGAGGGCCACAAAGCTGTCTGTGTCTTGGAAAGTGCTCCCAGCTCTCTCCACGTTGGGGTGTGATGGAAAGCCCAAGGAGAGTCACGCTGGGCAAGAGCACTCATTCTCTGCGGAGATGGGACCTTTAGTGGTGTCGATGTAAGATGTCGCCCTCTGACCAGAACTGAACTCCACGAATAAATCCAACAGTGACTCCACAGGTGCACAACAAGGTCACTGAAACTGGGAGTGCTACAAGAACAGGTAATAGCTCCAAAACGTCCCAGGACACAGAAACCCCTACAGTCAATTCAACTGACTTAACTTAAAAATGGAAGCTGTGTTAATGTCTAAGCACAGAAACCATCACTGTAAAACTCATTCCTCAAGTTCTGACAGCAATTAATTCTCACAACTGTGCAGAATGAGGCGTTAGTGAAGCAGCTTTGTGTGCTGCCCTCGCTGCTGGCACACAGCACGGGACTTGGTTTCGACGCTGTCACAACTGGGTGTCTCAGTTTAGCTGCCAAAATAACAATCCAGCTGAAAAACACCAAGAAGAAACAGTGATTGTGCAGAAAAATAGGCCTGCCCTCATTTTATCAAGACTAACATACCGTAACGATTTTATCGGTTAACGCATCCCGACTTCCGATACCTTCTCTGCCTCTCAGTTTACACCTGAAGATGCTGTTACCTGGCCAGAACACTGGTGACTTCCTACGAAGACTGAAGGAATGGAATATTCCTTGCTGTAGCGTGGTGAAATGTCACAGTTATACACACCCAGGCGGGATGCACTGCATCTATTCTTTAAAACCCAAACCAGTTCACTGTGTACAGGCTGCGTTGTTGAATATGAAAAAGCAAGAATGAAAAAGGGGAGTGGAATTGTGTTCTTATCTCGGACAGCTGCTAACGTATTACAGTCAGCAGAGAGGAAACGGTGGCCAGGTCAGTTTTGGAAGGATAAAGTACTTTCAGGTTCCCATCAGTGTCCACCACTCGAACTTGCTCCACCACCAACGGGAGACTTGAGGGCTGTGCGTCTCGGCTGGGGTTTGAATTCACGGGTCCACAAAGGGCATCAGGTTCACTATCCGATCCCGAGTCTTCCTTGTTCTCCAAGGTAGATCTGTTCAGTTCTGCAATTTTCTGTTAAGAGCAAAACAGAAAAACCGAGATTCATTCTGTTGAAAGTCAAACCATAAATTTCCCACTGTAGTAACGTGATGTTATTTACCCCGGTGAGCTCTGAGCTCTGCCAGTCAGTATAGAAAAACACAAAAATCTTTTGCAACGCAGCAAGGATGGAAGAGGAAGTGATGGGGAGGGAACAATAACTCTACTAAATTAAAAATTAACCTCTGTATTTTTCTCTGTATGTGTGAGTAATTAAACGTACCACTGAGAAGCACACCCAGAACAGGAATGATCATTTCACCCAACTCCTTACCAGGATCAGTGTGTCCATGACATCTTTGCATATCTGCAAACTGGTGTTGCTTGTCACTTCCAGAAACAGATCCTGTGTCTCTTTTCTGATCTGTAAGGATTTCACAGGTAAGGCAGGTAAGAAATGGGAGCAAACTCACCCTGTCACTTGACAAGGCTCCAACACACACTGAACAAGAGGCACTCATTCCATTCAGCCAGAGGCAAAGCACTCCAGCTCTTTACGAGTTAAAAGCCCTGCTCTCCGCCTCCAACAAAGGCATCTCTGGGAGGCAGACCCGTACCTTTGGAGCAGCCAGCCAGAGCTCTACAGATTTATAAAGGTACAAATGTAACTCCAAGATGCATCTCAACCTGACAGTCTAGCAGATAAGATTCAGGCTTTGAAGGTTTGTATTTGGAATGCACTCACAAGTTTCATGGAGCTGTGAGCATCTTTGAGCCTGGAGTTACATCTCTCATAAGAAAGAAACATGATTTAATTCCAATAAATTTCCACAAAGAGACAGCACCTTTGTTTTCTCACTGTTGGTTATTGGTGGGAAAGAAATCACAACGCCTTCGGCATCCACCAGACATGGGTAGTGATCTTTGCCATCCAGTAGCTGGAGATACCTGCCAAGGGGAACAGGGAAGCAAACGGTGAGGAGCTCCACGCTGTTTTTCTGTATGAGTGTGAGTTACCAAAATTCACATGAAAGAAACTAGAAAAGCTCAGAGTGCTCACTTGTGCAGTCCAGAAATATTCTGCCGCTTCTTCTGTTTCCTCTGCTCCTCAGCTTCCAACTGCAGCTGCCGGAGGAGATCCTTGGCCTTGATCTCCTTTCGACCCAGAGGCGTTATCTACATCAACAGGAAAACAAATCTTTGTATTTAAGAGCAACTCAAATACCACAGTCATTAAAACTCTCCTGTAGTCACAAGAAAAACCGATGCCACCAGCCCTACCTTCAGCTCCTCGGGAGGCTGAACGTCATAGATCAGAGGACCTTTGATCAGCTGCAGGTCATGGGTGGCGATTGTGGCTGCCGTCCGCTTTTCACAGATGTCTTCATGTAGTTTAGTCTAAAACCGAAAGAACACAACAAAAATTTAACAAAAATATTGTTTATTCCTCCTAGGGTTCAGCATTCTCAGCTATTTAACATTTATAGCATTACCAGCCCGTTGAGCGACCCTTCCACACTCAACGGAGCTCTGCTGGTCACCTGCGAGATCTTTTCACCTCAACTACAACCCAACTGTACAGCACAGCCCACAATGTGTTCTCAGCTGGAGCATAAACAGGTTTAAATTAGAACACAATCACAAATTCACGAGTCTTGGAATTGGTTGTCAGACAGACAAGGAGCAGCACGCCAGGCTGGGAGGAAAGAAGTGCCCGACAGCTTCAGCATGGACTGGGAAGCCTGGGGCCAAACAAGGGTGCATCTAACGTGGACACAGGTTCACTGCGACATTTCAGCAGGTCCCAGAGCGCTAACAAGCCGCTGCTAGAGGCCATGCCCGTGCGCGTGCATTGGTCGCCCTCTCATGGCAACAGCTCAGCTCCTGCTGGGCTCTCTAAGAAAACCAGTTCTGCCCATTACGGACTGAGCAGAGGGCACTGCCCTCCTGCTGTGCCCCCACCACAAACTGGGTGCCCTAAGTTTTGTGGAATCGTGGAATCATCAAGGTTGGAAAAGACCTGTAAGCAAATCCAGCCCAGCCATCAGCCCAACCCCACCGTGCCTGCTAAACCGTGTCCCAAAGTGCTACAGCCACAGGCTTTTTGAGCCCCTCCAGGGATGGAGACTCCACCACTGACGGCCCTGGGCAGCCTCTGCCAGGGCTTCACCTCTCTGTCGGTAAAGACCTCTTTCCTAATATCGAATCTAAGATTCAGACGCTTCTCTGCTGGAAGGAGCCTGGAACAGCCCATTTCCAGCATCACAAGCAACATTCCCGTTGCAAACGAGTGCCACGGGGCTGCAGCAATTACCTGCATGGACAGGAACCTCTTCAGAGCATTTCCCGGCTTCAAGTTCACTCCCTTGAGCACACAGCACACGATGAAGGCTCGGACGCCTTTGACACCTGGGCTCACTTTGATCACCAAGGGCGTGTAGACGTGCAGAACCTTCACCAGGAGCTTGCTCGCCTCCTCCACCCCATCCTGCTCGCCATCCCCACCATTCTTCTTCTGCTGCTTCTCTCTCTTTTTCTTCCTGGCCTCCTCTCTGGTGTTCTCGGCCTTCCCCTTCCCACGGCCACCAGCCCGCAGGTACTCCAGGATGGACTTGGTCTGGCAGCTGTTTACCATCTTCTCCAGCCGCTTGTCCTTCAGCTGGTTGCCCCTGAAGTTGGCTTCCTTCAGCCGGGGGCAGTCGGCCAGTGCGGCAGGCAGCTCCTGCAGCTCGTTATTGGCCACATCCAGGCTCTGAGAGAAATGGAAACGGGATGTCAGGGGTGCTCAAGGATGGTTAGAGGTGGTTGTGGGTGGCTGAGGGGTGGTCAGGATGCTCAGGAATAGAGACAGGATAGTCAAGGATGGTCAGAAGGGGTGAGGGATGGTCAGAAGCGGTCAGGGGTGGTTGGGGATGGGGTCCAGAGATGGCCAAGGATGCTCAGGTGGGGTCTGGGGGGTGTTCAGCACTGTCTGAGGTGGGCCAGGAGGTGTTGTGGAGGATCAAGAGTGGAGACAGGATGCTTGGGCATGGTCAAGAGGGGTCAGAGATGCTCAAGGGGGTCATCAATGGTTAGGGACTGTCAGGGATGGGATCGGGGATGGCTGGGGTGGTCAGGGATGGAGTCGGAGACGGTTTTGGGTGGTCACGGATGGAGACGGGTCAGGGCTGGAGATGGGAATAGGGTGGGGGATGGAGATGGCTGGAATTGGTCAGGGACGGAGATGGGACAGGGATGGAGATGGGGATGGTTGGAAGTGTTTGGGGATGGAGATGGGACAGGGTCAGGGATGTCTGGGGATGGAGCTGGGATGGTCGAGGATGGAGCCGGGACACGGTCAGGGCTGGCTGGAGACATTGGAGGACAGAGACGGGTTAGTCAGGGATGGAGTTGAGGATGGCTGGAGGTGTTTGGGGACGGAGACAGCATGGGGACAGAGACAGGATGGGGACGGAGACAGGATGGGGTCAGGGATGGAGCTGAGAGGGGGTCAGGGATGGGGATGGAGACAGGATGGAGATGGGACAGGGTTGAGGGTGACTGGGGAGGTTTGGGGATGGAAGAGGGACGGGGTCAGGGATGGAGAAGGGATGGGGTTGAGGATGGCTGGAGATGTTTGGGGATGGAACTGGGAGGGGTTGGGGGCGGGGACAGAGACAGGATGGGGTTGGGGTTGGGGCTGGCTGGAGATGCTTGGGTATGGAGCTGTGAAAGGTTGGGAAGGGAGATGGGACAGAGATGGGATGGGGTTGGGGCTGGCTGGAGATGTCAGGGTATGGAGCTGGGAAAGGTTGGGAAGGGAGATGGGCCGAGGTCGGAGATGGAACCAGGATGGGGTCAGGGCTGCCTGGAGACATTGGGGGATGGAGCTGGGATAGGTTGGGAATGGAGATGGGATGGGGTTGAGGATGGCAGGAGATGTTCGGGGATGGAGCTGGGATAGGTTGGGAATGGAGATGGGATGGGATTGAGGATGGCTGGATATGTTCAGGGATGGAGCTGGGATAGGTTGGGAATGGAGATGGGACAGAGATGGGATGGGCTTGGGGCTGGCTGGAGATGTTTGGGGATAGGTTGGGATGGAGACGGGCTGGGGTCGGAGATGGAACCAGGATGGGGTCAGGGCTGCCTAGAGACGCTGGGGGATGGAGCTGGGTTGGGCAGGGATGTGGCTGGTGATGGAGACAGGATGGAGATGGGATGGGGTTAAGGGTGGCTGGAGAGGTTTGGGGATGGAACTGGAATGGGTTGGGGATGGAGATGGGACAGGGATGGGATGGGGTTGAGGGGGATGGAGAGGTTTGGGGATGGAACTGGAACGGGTTGGGGATGGAGATGGGACAGAGATGGGATGGGGTTGAGGGGGGATGGAGAGGTTTGGGGATGGAACTGGAACGGGTTGGGGATGGAGATGGGACAGGGATGGGATGGGGTTGAGGGGGATGGAGAGGTTTGGGGATGGAACTGGAATGGGTTGGGGATGGAGATGGGACAGAGATGGGATGGGGTTGAGGGGGGATGGAGAGGTTTGGGGATGGAACTGGAATGGGTTGGGGATGGAGATGGGACAGGGATGGGATGGGGTTGAGGGGGGATGGAGAGGTTTGGGGATGGAACTGGAATGGGTTGGGGATGGAGATGGGACAGGGATGGGATGGGGTTGAGGGGGATGGAGAGGTTTGGGGATGGAACTGGAATGGGTTGGGGATGGAGATGGGACAGGGATGGAGATGGGACAGGGATGGGATGGGGTTGAGGGGGATGGAGAGGTTTGGGGATGGAACTGGAATGGGTTGGGGATGGAGATGGGACAGGGATGGGATGGGGTTGAGGGGGGATGGAGAGGTTTGGGGATGGAACTGGAACGGGTTGGGGATGGAGATGGGACAGGGATGGGATGGGGTTGAGGGGGATGGAGAGGTTCGGGGATGCGCGGGGCCGCGGTGAGGTCCGTGGCCGCCGATCGGGGGTCGGGGGGGGCTCCCCTCACCTTGAGGGCGGGCAGCGCGGCGATGTCGGCCCCGAGGCGCGTGAGGCGGTTTCCGGGGGCCTCGAGGCGCGCGAGCAGGGGCAGCGCGGGCCGCGGCCCGGGCCCGGGGGGCAGCAGGCGGCCCGGCAGCTCCCGCAGCTGGTTCCCCGCCAGCAGCAGCGCCTGCAGCCGCGGGGCGTGCCGGGCCAGCCCCGGGCCCAGCTCCCGCAGCCGGTTGCGGCTCAGGTCCAGGCTCTGCAGCGCCGGCAGCTCGGGGGCGGCCCCCGGGTCGGGGTCGGCGCCGCCGAGCGCGGGCGGCAGCTCCTCCAGCGCGTTCCCGGAGAGGTCGAGGACGCGCAGCGCGGTCATGGCGCCGCCCAGCCCCGCGCCCAGCCCCGCGGGCCCCAGCGCGTCGTCCCGCAGCACCAGCGTCCGCAGCGCCGGCAGCGCCGCCGCCAGCCCCGGGCCCAGCTCCCGCAGCGCCGCGCAGCCGCTCAGCTCCAGCTCCCGCAGCCCCCGCGGCAGCAGCGCCGCCGGCAGCCGCCCGCCCGCCGCCGCCACCCGCGCCGCCGCCGCCGCCCCCGCCACGCGCAGCTCCCGCAGCTCCGGCCGCGCCGCCTCCGCCGAGCCGCCCTGCGGAACCATCGCCGCTGCGCCCCCCGCACCGGCCCTACCCGGGAGCCGCCTCCCCCGGAGCCGCCTCTTCCTGACGGGAACCGCCTCTTCCTGCCGGGAATCGCCGCCTCTCCCGGGATCCCCCTCTCTCCCCCTCCCGGGAATCGCCGCCTCTCCCGGGATCCCCTTCTCTCCCCCTCCCGGGAATCGCCGCCTCTCCCGGGGTCCCCTTCTCTCCCCCTACCGGGAATCGCCGCCTCTCCCGGGGTCCCCTTCTCTCCCCCTCCCGGGAGTCACCCCCACCCCGAGAACCGTCTCCTCGCCGCTCTCCCCACCCAGCGCTGCTGCCTCCCGCGGAACCACCGCCTCCTCCCCCCGGCAATCGTCGCTTCTCCGGGATCTGCCTCTTCCCGGGGCTCATAGAATCACCAGGCTGGAAGAGACCCACCGGATCATCGAGTCCAACCATTCCCATCAATCACTATCCCATGGCCCTCAGCACCTCGTCCACCCGTCCCTTAAACCCCTCCAGGGAAGGGGACTCAAGCCCCTCCCCTGGGCAGCCTCTGACACTGCCCAATGTCCCTTTCTGGGAAAATTTTTTTCCTGATGTCCAGCCTGACCCTCCCCTGGTGGAGCTTGAGGCCGTTCCCTCTCATCCTGTCCTTTGGGAGAAGAGCCCAGCTCCCTCCTCTCCAAAACCTCCTCTCAGGTAATTGCAGAGAGCGATGAGGTCTCCCCTCAGCCTCCTCTTCTCCAGGCTGAACCCCCCCAGCTCTCTCAGACGCTCCTCTTCTTCTCCAGCCCCCTCACCAGCTTCGTTGCTCTTCTCTGGGCTCGCTCCAGAGCCTCAACATCCTTCTTGTGGTGAGGGGTCCAAACCGCCTCCTCCCAAGAATCACTTGGAAGAGTTAAAGAAGCAGTTTGTATAAAGACTGACTACTGCAATCAATCCACCTGTAACACCCACAAACTCCAAACCCCGTGAGGTACAAAATCACTGCTGTAGACACACAACAGCAGCGCAGATTCACTGTGCAGCAGCAAAACCCCAGCACCAAACCTCTCAGACATTAGGACAGTCACTCACCCCTGTCCCTCTGGGAGCAGGGAACTCCGGGCTGGAAAGCCACTGCTGGAACCATGAGAGGAAAGGTCGGGGCTGTGGCTTTAGCTGCAAAGCCTCGTATGTTGTATCTTGATAGAACTTGTTCTCTTTGAAGCTCATAAGCAGTCATGCACTGTCGTTGATGGATGTTTACTTCAATCCAGATCTAACCAGAGAAACTCAGTCTCAGAGCTGGGTTTAGAAGTGAGCTGAGACCACAGCAGGAGGAAAAGGTCTGAATTTATTAATTCAAGCTTTTCAGGGCCCCATGAGGGTTTTTTTTTCCTCTCTTGGGGATATATTTCAGAATTAACTGCAGGATTTTAAAGCATAACTTCACTTTTTGCAGACGCTCCAGCGATGCAGACTGTTAATTGCGACCAAACAGGACTCCCACACTTTGGTTTCATCCTCTTGTCGTGCAGGTGGATAAGGCACTTTGTGTGCAGCAAGAGGACCTGACTCCTTTCCTCACAAAGCCAACTAGAGCTTTTGGCTCATGTAGAAGGGGTTTCAGGATACCAGTCACAGAAAAAAGTTTAGTTCCCATTTTCCATGGAAGGAACCCAGAGCTTTAGAGCCTGACAAAATAAATGGATTTGTGAGCTTTCCCCATGGCTGTAGATTTGCCCCGTTTATAGTGACAAATAGAGGGAAGAAAAAGGCAGCTTCTGTGAAAATGCATTTGCAGAAGGCTTAGCCATATGTTCTGCAGTTATTACACAGAAGTGATCAGATGGGGAAGAAGCCGGTACCAGTATCGCTTCCCAAGATGTGTCACTGCAAACAAGTGTCACATTGGGGTCACAAGAATAAATGCTTTTCAGCTCCGTCTCCTCTAAGTCCAGTAAAACTCATGCTTGTTAGGTTTCCTGCTCTTCCCCAAGAGAAAGCCAAACCACAAATGGCTGTGGCTTCTGGATCTTAAGGAAATTCCCTGTTGGATCTCAAACCCAAGCTGTTAGAACCACAGCGGCAGAGCAAGCCACTAACCAGGGCTGTGACAGCAGCTACGCAGTGTGGCCAGGTTAACTGCCCACTTATCGGGGAGCACATGCGTGTGTCTGACATGCACTTTTCTAGGAGAAAACCACAGCGCTGCACAGACAGCTATGGAAAGAGTTACGTACCGCAGTGGTCAGACCAGCAGGTACTGCTCAAGGTGGAGAAACGGCCCCATGCAGGCAAATGAAAAAAGATGCTATGAGTCACCTGCAATTTTTAAATAACCACTACCAACTGTACGACCAGTTATTAAGACAAGGAGAAGTATTTTTCCTGTCATCGCTTTGAGGATGTTTTGCCAGTGGGGATCGGTCTTGGAGTGGGGATCTTGCTTCCTGTCGAGTGAGATCGAGCTGTTGCTCCTGAAGGATCCGGTTTCTTTAAATGCTGGCCACCTATTTTGCCTGTGAAGAGAAAATACAGATCATCATTGCAAGCATATCCACTCCCAGACTTGTATTTTGTCTCCCATTTTGGTTCTCAAGATATATGAAGTCTGAATGACTGATGCTGGCAACCGGGAGTTGGCAGAGAGGGAAAAATGCTTGTTTATTTAAACTTCTGTGTTGAGGAAATAAAAGGATTTTGCATGTGCTTTGTAAATAAACACAACTGTTAAAATCCACCTGACATCAGCATCAATTCCTCTTTGTGGGTGAAGAAGCTGCACAATCAAATTCTGCCTGGGTCTGAATTGAAAGGGAAAAGCCACACACAGCACTGACTATTCATCTCATAATTAGGATTAGATTAGCATCCTCTGATTGGACAATAAAAACTAAACCAGGCTCAGTTCTCTGTGCCAGCGTTTGGGAGCTTTCCAGAACGTTCGCTGTGCGGCATCGCTGTCATTGTTCTGTTTGGGGTCACACAGAAAACACCTGCCCTTAACGCATTATTGAATGTGCCCATTTCCCCAGTGCACTGGCCTAACGCCCTCGCTCTCAAACAAGGATTTGCCCCGCAGTCGATGTGAATGTGAGGGATATCAGTCAGGTTACGCAAGTAACGAAGAGCCAGCTCGCTCTCAAGGATTAAATACTTTTCTTAAGGAAAGACAAGATGGTAAAAAGCAGAATCAATATTACCACAACAGAATTTCTTACCACGTTGCACCAGAATAGTTTTATTTATTGTGGGAAGCCTCTGCTGGTTCATTTTGCAGCCGTTTCTGCCTGTTAGATGAGATTTCCACGCCTAAAGTCAATTAAAAGAAGCGATATTACA
This sequence comes from Clamator glandarius, assembly GCA_033459285.1. Taxonomy (NCBI): domain Eukaryota; kingdom Metazoa; phylum Chordata; class Aves; order Cuculiformes; family Cuculidae; genus Clamator; species Clamator glandarius. The sequence goes on along the minus strand of JAUNZM010000452.1, from coordinate 853,155 downwards.
ATACCAGCAAGGTTACTCGAGCTTCTCTCGAGTCACTATGGATGCACACATGCTTTTTAAAACACAGGAAGAATGACCGTTGGGTACAGATTTTATGGCAACAGCATTTTAATCTGCTTGCTCATAAAAGCATGAACCCCTTATGGCTTATTAAGTGAAATACAAATTAATATATACTTTTAAAAATGTAACTTAAAAGATGCATAATGACAAAAAACCCAGCCCGATCCTAGAAATTGAAAGTGAGTGAAAGTCATTCTGGTTTTTAATTTTTCTTAATTAATAACCAAGTTCAAGGCAGGAACAAGTAACATACAAATAATACAAAAAAATCTTTTCCTCTTTAAACAGGAGTGGGCATAACCACAAGGTTATGATAATAATTAAAGCATTCAGCACCAGAAGGAGCAGGTCCTGCTGTTACTGGAGGCTTTGTGAATCTCCTACTCACAGGAATGATTTGGGCCAAAGCAAGGAGAAAAAAACTCAGATCACAAAGAAACCCAAACACCACATGCATTTCTTAACAAACATTTTGGACTTGGTTACCATAATTTGTGAGCTCCTCATGCTGGGGAATGCCAAAAGGGTTTGGAAAAAAAACTGGTTTTGAGACCAGTAGCACTACTCAACAGTGCCACAGAGAGGAAGGAAATGACATGGATCACGTATCAGCCACTGATATTTATACGGAATATTTGATCCAGTTAGAGTTGTCGGCTGCTTCCTGGATAGCCTTTTCCGAACATTAAATCGTACACAGAACTACTTGAATAGCATCATAACGCATCGTTAGATGGTTTATATAAAAGACCAGAAGAGATACATTAAGTATTTTCTGACCAAATCGTTTTTTATATAATACCAGGACATATTTGCAATGCTGAAAGCCCATTTTGGAGCTGGCACGTCAGAGATTTCATAGCATAGGTAGAAATTAGAGGCCATCTCAGATCTCTTGACAATTACAGCAGTTCTTGATTCCTTTCTTCACATCAATTCTTTCCTATACACAAACCAACATCATTTTAACCCTGGGTACCCTGCTGGATGTGCTCAGTCCTACTGCAGCATTTGAAGCTGCATAACGTCATCCTGAACACTAGGGCTGACAAAAGAACTCAGTGGATCTGTTAGCAGTTGAGACTTTGGAAAGCTGTGAGGAGTAGAGCTGCCTCTGTGGGAGGAGAAAGACCAGCACTGAACAGCTTGTAGCCCCGTAGTTCCCATATCCACATGGGAAGGGCAGAAGACCCGGGTTCAGATACCGTCCCAGAGTGTGAGACGGCCCTGGCAATAACCCAGGTAGGTTCTGAAACTGCTGGGGGCACGCTGGTGTTAGCAGAGGACATGAATTCTGTCCCAGTGACATAACAACAGACCGACCTGGAAAGCAGTATTACCTCCTCTCCTGGGGAGAAGTTGTCATGGCACAACGGGCAATGGTTTGCCACATTTTCCGGTTTGGCAGCTGAAATGATTAGAAAAATAATATAAGAATTGCAAAGACAGGCTAATTTCAAAAACGAGAGGAGAACTTTCACAAGAAAGAGCACATAACTACTTCATGGCTAAACCAGTCCAATCCTATTATTATTAATAACTGCTCTCAAAGAAGTCCCATGTTTAATCACCCAAATTGAAACAAGATCAAAAGGAATGATAGGGATTAATCCACAAGGGTGTGGCAGGGGTTTGCTGTTCTCCTCACTCATCCTCCCCACATACATTCATAGAAGCAAAGCATTTCAAGCACTAGGACTAATTTAGATTTCTAAATCCACAGTGCGCTAGCTAAACAGAAGCATTCTGCCTTCCCAAAGATACGTGGGATTCAAAAGTCTGACTGACTCATTCTTTGGGAGTTCAACCTTCCTGTTCAAAACTACTCACGATTGCAAGTCTTGCTCTTAAAGTGCTTGGGTAACTCATCTTTCAGGATGGCCTCACTGCATCGCTGACATTTCTCAAAGCTCTCCTTCTTATCGCAGTCAGTTAACAAGTGCTCCGTCAGGCTCGCTATTTCCACCACCTGCAGCAGACCAAGAGGCACCCAGGAAGATTCTCATATGTACTCACACTGAGTACATATGGACAGTGTTTAGGAAACTGCTTATGTTATTTCTGGAAGTTAAATCTCACTTTCTAAAGTGAGACAAGGGGAAAATGTCAGTTTAGTCCAGTTATTAATAGAATTTATAATGCTGCTCTTTTCAAAACGCACTACCCAAGATCACACAGTTGTGTTCAGAATTCATCTACCTTAGCATTAAATATCTTACAGCAGCTTAAAACCAGAGAAATGACAGTTAATGTCTTGTAGTTGCTTTAGAAAGTTGATGCCTGACCTGCTTGCAGTGCTCACATCTGGTTAGCATGGGGCAGTGTTTCCAGTAATGGAGATCCAGTCCCTCCTCTGTGAAGGATTCGTCCCTTTCACCACAGAAAATACATAAGCTAGGAAAAAGAAATGCAAACATCAGTAATATTAGAGTGAAATGGATGAACCCAGCTTCTTTTTGTGGAAGCTGTTCTGAAAAATAGCAAACATCTCTCTTAGTACATCTCATTCCCCTGTGCATTGCTGGCCTCAGTGTAGGACAAGAACAGACACTGTTATAGGGTTTATGGTAAATACAACTATAGAGCATTTGATTATAGAGAGACGCGATTCCACAAAAGCACAGGGAACAGCCAGGTGACGATTCCAGATCTGCTAGAAGATAATTTCTTACATTGTTTAAGTTCTTAAGGTATTAGATTTGATCCAATGGAGAAATATTGTTATCATCATTAGCTGGCAGGTTCTGCTAAATGCTCACGGTGATTGGCAGCTGCTCCTCTAACTTACTTATCCAAGTTATTCCCACCAGAGGGATGATCCTTTGGATTGTCCGCTGCTGCAGGCTCTGGGCTTTCGTTTATCTGGTAACCTGTAAAAAGAGAACTGTTAAAAGCAGGATCACATTTTAATTTGCTTTCATGCATGCCTACAAATGAGTGTGAACAGCACAACACCTAACAGAACCTGACCACTTCCATCTTGGTAAGAAGCACAGACAGACAGTGTCCTTGTAGGCAGTTGGGAAACTATTGCTTTAGTGATCTACAAAGGCAAACTATCTTAGCCATTATTTTCACATGTGGTAGATGATCTGCCTCAGGCTAGGGAGATGCAAGTGGTTTCGAGCCAAGTCATACTCATTTCTTATCAGAAATTAACTGGTAAGCTGATGACAAAGTTCATTTCATATATCTAATGGTTTGAGAATTGCCAGCTGACCTTGCAGAAGTTTCCTTTCTTCCTTTTTCTTTTTCTCTGCTTCTTCTCTTGCTGCCTTTCTCTGTGCCTGTCAAGAAATACACTTTCAATTACAAAATTTTTGAAACCATCTCTCATGGAGCTACATGTGTTCTACAGCCTCATTACCTACCCTAATGTCAGCTTCAGGAAGTTTCCCATCTATTTTAGCAAACCCATCAAAGAGCGTTTTATAGAGAACAGTCTTGCGAATATTTGCATTGTCTGGAGGAAGATATTCCAGCACGGCAACCTTGTGCTTCCGGTACATGTCAAAGATAACCCGCAACGCCGCGTCACGGACTTCACAGACTCTGTGCTCCAAAGCTCCTGTTGCAAACTGAAAATAATCACAACAAAGTCATGCCTCTTTTCCCACGTTTTTAAGGACTCATTCATTAGTCTAAGACAATTATTTCACTGCAGTAGGAGAAATCTTCACTCAAACAGGTTTTTGCAAACATTTCTTGACCTAGTGATTCTTTTTTCTCCTTATTAGCATGCTGCTTCCACACAGGGTTGCACTGTCGCCTCCAAGAGGCTCAAATTCCCTTCAGTGGTTCACCCAGCTCTCCAAAGCAGACAGCCCTAATAAAGTCACAACAGAAAAAACTTCACTTGCTACAAACTGGCTCCTACCTTCATAACGCTGCTGACTGTAAACCCAGAGTGTTTGGTTCCCAAGTCTTTCAAGAGGCTTTCCACCAATTCCACCTGACTCATTGCCAGGTGCGCTGGGGAGTTCGGCTTTAACGGTTGCACCAAATGAACTGGAACAATCTGAAGAGGTTTAACTTCACTGCATAGAGCCATTTCCTATAAACATACGGAGAGTCAGTGTTAAGAACGCTAACTGATGAGAGCGAACTGGCTGTGCAAAGCAGAGCTACTCTAAGTTACTACCGCTTTCCCTTCCCCATGAGGCATTATCCTCTAGAGCAACAGACTCTGGACTCAAAGCCAAGTCTGATGAGGAGTTTTCCAGAGAGTTCTGTGACACACTTAACAGAAACCAAACCACAATGTGAAGAAAAACACCCACCTGAATAAAGTTAACAGCCATGAGGCGAAGGCGGGAAGAGGAGTCTCCTGTTCTGGAAAGTAAGTTTGGGAGTGTTTTTTCCACACAATGAGCAGTTTCTGGTTTTCCTAGTTTATGTTTTGGTATATATTGGGTAACGATCATTTTTAATAGTTTCAGGGAAGCCTGAAAAACCTAAGTTACAAAGAAAAAGCAAACATTGAACAAAAATACCACCCAGATGCCTGTTTTCAGTTAATATTTCTGTATTTCTAAAGAACAGCAGCAACAGGAATCTAGAATTACAGCTCTTAAGGGAAGCTACTTCAGACACCTCTCTTCAAAAAAACAAGGTGAAAGGCTTCAAAACTTGCTCTATAAAGAGCAATGCAGCTCTTGATTTTTTTCTTTTCTCCTCCTTTAAGGCTTATTTGGAGACCATGTCCCCTGAGCGTAACTGCAGTCTCTCAGACAGAAACCAACAGTTACTTCATTGCTGTATTTCAGCTTCACGGAGAAAAGATAAAAGGCTCAAACTCAGAATACATTTACTGCATCAGCAGTTGCTTCTCAAGCTCATTACTCGGCCCAGGACACTATTTTGCATGCTGCTGAATGTCAGGCAGCGCCCAGGCCTTGATCCTAACTAAAAAGGGATATTTCAGTTGTTTGGGGTTTTTAGTGGGTTTTTATTTGTGTTCTTTTCACCTTATGCAACAGCAGTTTCACAAATTATTTGTTTAAATTATTTAAAGTGTCTTAACCACATGGTTCTACAATTTCTGCTGCTTAGTTTCTTATCACACACATCACCACTTACGGAAGACACTATGTCCTTGATGGCTCTCCTCACAAGAAAAATGGCAGCCCTCAGCATGCTCTTTAAATCCTCCTTTGGAGTGTTCACCGACGCTTCCATCAGCTTCTTGTACACAGCCAGCAACGCATCCTCGCGGTATGACCACGTTCTGGAATACGCTCCAGAAACCTGGACACAGAACAAGTTTATTTCTTACAAGGTCGATATCAATATTTCAATATTTATTCAACATCTATCTACAGAACCAGGACATATGGACTTAAGCACAAAATCCCCAGGTGTTTCCTACAGGAACCCAGCGGTTATTAAAAGAGATGTTCTGCACTCATTTTTGAAAAATGATGAGTAAAATGGATCAATAGATCAGGCTCAAGGAACCTTTTCAGACCCCGTAATGGCTTCTCTCTCCCTACAAAAGACCACGTGCATGGCAAGTTGTGGGTATTCTAGCATCAGCCATGCCCTGAAGCTCTCACCAGACATTCTCTGCCCAACACCAGGTCAAGCGATCACTCAGAAAAGCTACAGCACCGCAGAGATGCTGAAACCAGGCACCCATATATCCAAGGTCAAATGCTCATCTCTGATTTTTATCTAACAGCTTTGAACATGTAAAAATCACGTCAGTAAGTCTGTCTACACAGCACCCATCAAATCAACTCGGTGATCACAATCTTTGTGTCCATTCTGCTGCTCCTTACCAGAGCCTCACCAAACACTTCGATGGCAGGGCTGGCCTCCCGCAGCGCCTTCTCAGTTAACAGCTCTGGTTCCCCAGTGATGCTTCTTCTTGGACTGTCGCTGACATCCTCCTCAGTCACCTCTGGCTCCAGGTATGCGACTGCCTCATCAGACTGTTTACAAACTGCCGGGAGGGGTCTCTCATCATGCGGTAAAAGTTCAGCCTAACAGAGAAGATAAGGATTGCTATTCTAGAAATGACCTAGATGTGAAGTTGTTTCACCCTTAACTGCATTCACCCCAACGTGTTTTTTCCCCCAATTAAAGCGGCATCACTTTTACAGTAGTTAAACACAGATGTGGAAGCTCCCATAACATCATGAAGAAATAAAATTTATTTCTTGTCTATAGAATACAATGAAAGCCAGACAAAATGCCTCCCATTAAGCACATACATCTGCGGCAGAAATGCCAGCAATTCCTAAGGCTTTATTTGTTAAATCATTTCAGGGCAACAGCCTGTTCAGAGAGAACAACGTTGCTACTGGAGCCTAGGAAAGTCTGCCCTAGCTTTGCCAAAAGCTGGAGCACCAACACCAAGGATCAAGCGAACCAGATACCATGATTTCCTTCCTCTCTTCAGACACAACACCCAGACTCTTACCCCATCGCCACATTCCAACAAATTCTCTTGCTGCTGCAGATTGATCCATCATCTCAAAGGAGATTTATTAAATCACTAATGGAGAAAGCAGAGCTCAGCTTCCTCAGTACTGGCTGTATGACCCCCAGTGAGTCATTTAATGTTGATTTGCTTCTACCCATCTATTTGTAAATCAGGTTTAATCCCTTTTTGCCTCAATCTCAATGAACGTTTCCAAAAGCTTCTGAAGAACTTGAGGAAAGAGAAAGACCAGTGCCAATTGTCAGATGGGTATTGCTCAGCACTACAGTCAATTTCTAATATCGTATAAGCCATGAGAACAACCACAAAAGCCCTTGTTGCTTGGGAAGGCTGAGTACAAGACCATTTGCTCCAATAGATTTGTGCAGCAGCAATGTACACTACTCACATTTTCTCTAAGAAACCCTTCCCTGGAGGTTGTGGGATGGATAACGGCAGGAGATAGGGACTGATGGGGAATAATGGGCTCAGTGGAAGTGGGATCTGCTAACTTCTTTTCCAGCAAAGGCTCTGCTCTCCAGGGCTCTCCTTTCTGTGGTTCTGTGGGGTCACAAGGAGGTGAATTGGTAGCCTGTGTGCACTGAGGACTGCCGGTATAATTCATGGGCTTCAAAGGCAATTCAGGTGGCTTTCGAATCTAGGAAAGAACAAGAGATTTTGTAAAGCAAGGTGAACAATGTGCTAAAATCAGAGTTAGTGCAGCTACAGCTCTGATGGCAACATGATTCTAGTGCTTTCAAGTAAATATCTGACCTCACTCACTGCCCTGTAAGCATTTCCACTGGATGCAGCATTACAAAACAATCAGAAAATAATTCTGCATGGATGCATGTATGAGAGATTATAAATCTTTCTGTTCCGAGAACAATACAAAACTACACGCATACCTATCTCTTACCGCATTAACTCTGTATGGCCTTGATGCCAGCGTAACACTGTTACATCTCTTCAAAGCAAGAGAAAGTCCCCTATTAATCTGCCTTGGGTAGCCCTGAAGCGATGCAAAACATTTAGGCTCTAACGTCATTTGCTTGACTCCTTAACAGCTGAATGTAAGGTAATTTATGGAGAACCAAACACGTTCATGAAACGCCACGTCTTTGGTCAGAGAATCCCACAGTCAGAAGAGGAGACCCAAAACCCATATGGAATTGTCACAAAATATCTGTGCAGCAACTCTTGTTCCCTAAATGCATTTTGGTTGCTTTGCCAATTCTGTTCACAGCGCCCATATGGTAAAGCCTCCTGATTAGGAACAACAGCACCCACCATCAGCTCTGCATCCAGCAGGTCGTGGAGCTCCAGCTGCTGATATACCTTCAGCCGGTATGCTTCCATTTGCTGTTTCTTCTTTTTTGCAAGATCGTAATCCTCTTTCTCCACAGCACAGCGCTTCTCCACCTCATACCGCCCTAGCCGTTCCCCCACCTAGAAGATGGTACAACAAGCTGGCTTGGAATCATGGTACTGTAGGTTTCCAATTTCCAGCCAAGTTACTAAATCACAGAATGGTTTGGGTTGAAGGGACCCTTAAAGACCAGCAGCGACATCTTCAACCAGATCCTGTTGCTCAGAGCCCCATCCAATCTCACCTTGAATGTTTCCCTGGATGGGGCTTCTCCCACCTCTCTAGAGAGCCTGAGCCAGTGCCTCACCAACCTCATAGTAAAACACTTCTTCCTTAGATCAAAACCACCTGATTTTAAAATTGCTATTTTGAAAATATACCAGAAATCATTACAATTCCCGAGGAATGCTTGAGTCCCTGACGGACCATGGGAACACTGCTCGCCTTAGGAGGTAAACAGACTTTCAACAACACCTTTTGCAAGTCTGCGATAGCTTGTTTGAGCTTCTTGGCATAATCGTAGTGTTCGTCACGGACAGCTGCACACTTCTTCTCATCCAGCCTACGTATGATCTGAGCAACTTCAGGATCCTGGTACATGTCAAAAGCCAGATCATCCAGAGGGGAGATGCAGTCAGGTTTCCTGAAGATACAGAACGAATGAAATAACCATTCAGCTAATCCAAAAGGGACTGGGCTGAGCATGTGTGTTCTCTATTCACTAGCAGGGAACTAACAAGGCACAGAGACACAGAATAGCTTTAGACTCACCAGTAGTTTTGCCAGCATATATGCAAAAGAACACTCTTACCCCAGGTAAGTTCCATTCAAAGCAGGGTCATTCAGCTTAATTCCCAAGTAATGGTCTATCAGCTTCTCTCTGAAAGGCTTTGTAAAGGGGAAAAAGAACCTTAGTGCCCATTCCTCAACTTCAAGCACATGCTCAGGACAGAAATTCTGACTTGCTGCAATTGACGTAACATGCGTGACTTGTAACACTTATGTTTTAGGGCATATTTAAACAGGAGAAAATGTAAACATTCCAATTGGTTACATCTTGTTTTTTGTATCTGCAAAGTAGGCTCAACTTCTGAGAACTTCAAGATAGCATTAAAAACTAGCAGCACAGAACCAGCAGAGGAAAGACACATCCCATTGCCCAGAGAACCCTGTAACCGAACGCCTGCAGCGACAACATCAGCGATGCTCTGCACCTACAGTGTTATTGCTGTCAGCACTGCAGTCTGCTGGGTCCCCAATGATGTTGATGGCCACCAGGGCAACCTAGGAGAGATGAAAAGACAATGTAAACATGTAAGGTTGTTACTGCTTCTGTATCTTATGAAACAAAAATGTTAGAACAAAACATTGTACAAAAGAAAACAGGACCTGTGGTCTCCAGGGTGGTGTGGAAACAAAGCAAAGTGCTCAGTGCTAAATGGACTTTGTGCTTCATTAAAAATTTATTCCCAGACCTACAGAGCACACCGTACAGCACCAGCTATTCTCTTTCCTGGTCTGGGGTGGAAGTGGAAAGTATCACTGCAGAACAGAAGCAGGTATTTGCTCTTTCTGTACCATGGTGGCTGTACGATGCTTCCCCTTAATGCCAGACCAGACGCTAAAGACTAAAAGTGGCTGCGTAGTGACCACAAAGCTGTATTCAGGGGAAGCATCTTGTCTGCAGCACAGAGTCTGCTGTGCACTCTAATACTCAGAATGGAAGGCAGTAATGGAATGTGCACTTGACTCATTTGCTCTGGACAAGTTGCATGCACTCGGTCACGATTCCAATTCAGTCAGAACCTCTTATTTACTATCTCCTGTTTCAAGAGAAACAAAAAATAAATCCAGGAGCTCGCAATCAACATTTTTAGCTTCTACAAATCAAGGAAGCAGAATTCTGTGCCTATTCTGTACTACTGAAACATCATCTACCTTACCAAGTGAGGACTCTTAACTCACCTGACTGTATAAGTTGTATTTATTGACATAATTCTTATGGAAAATCAGCTTCAGGTACTGGCCAACTGCATCCATGTACACGGATTTCAACTCCCGTGCTTTGAAATCAGTCTTTTCGTTGTCTGATAGAGCGACATAACTGAGAAGGAAAACGTAGCGAGTAAGCAGGTGAAACGTAACACACAGGCCAGTGCTCTGGTGAGGTTTAAAACTCCCTTATAACTGAAACAACACGCTGTGATCTGACAAGTGTTCATCTGCATTGCGCCTCTTACACCCACGCCTTCAGCTCTGTTACAGATCTAAGCAAGCAGGGAATCTGTTCGCTGCTTCTGGCAAAGCACATCAATGTTGAAGCATAACGAGTACTATTTCCTCCTGAGGCCGCTCTGATCAAGGTGATAAAACTACTCAGAGCTTTTTGACTTACCCAAGCCTCTGAAACCTCTCTGACTGATAAGGAGCAAAGTATTCGGGCAAGCTTTCACTGATGTAGAACTCAATTTTGCTTGAAATCATGTACTGGTGTGCCAGCAGCTGCAACTTTCGTATTCGACACCTCTCCACCAGCTGCAGGACGATCTCCTGTGGGTACTGACAGAGCCTGAAAACACACACAATGTCTCAATCACCTTTTTAAAGACAACTTTACTGGCAACCTGAGCAACACTTAACGCTGAAACTTTCCAAAAATTATAGTTCAACTCAGCTTTACTGACAGAAAAGCAGAGCAGAACACTTTCCACTTCATCACATGCATGAGCACATTGAAGTGCATCACATGCATGAGCACATGGATCTCTACAGGATGTGCTGAGAAGGCTTGACTTTTAACACTAAGCCAAAGCAGTTGCAATCTCCAAGACTAACAAGAACAAAGAGAGTTCCTTCTTTTGTTTCAAAGGACTCCACTGCAACGCAATGTGACCCCTTTTAACTTTTTTGGTTTTAGAGTCAGTTTGGCTTGGGGTGCTGTAAACAGCTCTAAACATCATGGCACATCCCCCACTCACTGTAAACTCCCAGTACCTGGGTGATCGCCATCCATTAACTGTCGGTGCATGAATCATCAACTCTTTTGCGCTGAAGCCACCTTCGTGTCCTGATGAACTAATAACTATAAAGCCGATTTTGTGCGGCATCCTGCACCAGCCAGCCAGTCAGAGCAAGGACAGTTCCAATTGAACCTGACCCCTGGAATGATAATAAATGTACAGTGAAACACTATAATCAAATAATTACATCTTGTGGTCTATCAAGTCAGTAAGTGATAACTGCAAATATAAATTTTCTTTAATAATTATGAGCTACACCATGTTTCTATCCAAGTGTTTTGTTAATACCCAGTGAAATGGAGAATTAGCCAGCTCACACAGCAGTCTGTCAGTAACTCCACTAAATCTGCTAATACAAGATCACAGAATCACAGAATGGTTTGGGTTGGAAGGGACCTCACAGCCCATCCAGTGCCACCCCTGCCATGGGCAGGGACACCTCCCACTAGATCAGGGGCTCCAAGCCCCATCCAACCTGGCCTTGAACCCTTCCAGGGATGGGGCAGCCACCCCTGCTCTGGGCAACCTGGGCCAGGGCCTCTCCACTCTCACAGGGAAGAATTTCTACCTAAGATCTCATCTTAATCGCCCCTTTTTCAACTCAAAGGCGTTCTCCCTATCACCCACCACCTACCTTTGTAAAACGTCCTTCTCCAACTCCCACCAACGGAGCTTGGAAGCATCCTGGTCTGTCCTCTGCGTGCCCGAGACGAAGGGTAAAAACAAACCACTCAGAACACCCTCAATTTACGTGAAAGGGAGACAGGAGAAGGGGGTGGGGAAGGTCGCAAAGCAACGCTTCCCCCATGCTGTAGGGATATTTACGGCGTTACCACCCCCATCCCTCCACCCCATTCCCACCACGGCGCCCACAGGCCCCAAGAGGACACGGGCAGGCTCCCTACACAGCGGGGCCTCGCGGGGACCGTGGCGGGTGGGGAGAAAGGGCCACGCCGGCCTCACCTGCCTCAGCGCGGCCGCGCCGCCGGCTCCCATGGCAACGGCGCCGCCCCCGCGCATGCGCGCCGGGGGGACAGGTCTGCGCATGCGCGGCCCGGGGCGGGGCTCCGCCCCGGGCCGCGCATGCGCAGACCTGTCCCCCGGGCCAGTGCGCATGTGCGTCTTCCGCCCTCCTCTCCGGCGCGGAGTGCGCATGCGCTTCTCCCGCCTTTCCCCCACCCCGCCCCGCGGTCCGTCGCTCCCTCAAGGGAGGCGGCGGCCATCATGGCGGAGGCGCTGCGGGCCTGCCGGGTGCGGCTGCCCTGCTCCGCGCAGAAGCTCGGGCTTGCGGCCGCGAGTCTGCCTGAGCTGCTGCGGAAGAGCTGCGAGATGTTGGGGGTACGGGTAGGGGTACGGGCCCGGGGCGGCGGCGGCGCGGGGCCGGGGGCCTCCCCCCCCCCCCCCAAATCTCACTCACCGGCGCGGGGCAGGTTCCCTTGGCAGACAGCCGGCTGTGCCTCTACGAGGACGGGGCGGAGCTGAGCGAGAGCGGCTTCCGAGACCTGCCCCACAACGCCGAGCTGGTGCTGCTGGGGCCCGGCGAGACCTGGCGGGGCTGTGAGTGCGGCGGGGGAGACCGTGATCGGCGGGGGTGGGGGGGGGAAAGGCATGAGGGGGACGAGACCGTAACCAGAGGAGGGAATGGGGGGACGAGACTATAACTGGGGTGGAGGGGAAGGGGGGAAGATCGTAACCAGTGGGAGAGGAATGAGGGGGGACCGCACTGAGTGGGGATGCTGAGGGGAGCTACAGCCAGGGGAAGGGGTTCGTGGGGAGGGGACCGCAACTGGGGGAGCAGGGGGACCCTAAAGCCAGTAGGAGGGGGAGATATTGGAACCAACAGCTGGGGAGAGGAGGAGCACGGGGGGAACCGCTGTAAGCAGGGGATACCAGAAGGGGGCAGTGGAGGGGTCTCTAATCATCTAGAGGGGTAGAAAAAGAGAGACCACAACCAGTGTGGAGGGGCCAAAAGTGGGATGGGGGGCAGTGCCCAGGTCCGGCCATGGGTCCTGTGGCAGCACTGCCTCGCCCGCAGGTGTCAGCGACATCGAGCAGCTCCTAGGCACCCTCTCCACACATCGCTACGCTGTGGTGGAGGTAGCGAAGATGCTCCTTGCCGACGAGCAGGCCCCGGTTAGGCTGCGGCTGCTGGCAGATCTCATCCACAACCTGAGTGAGAACAGCCAGGCTGAGAGCAAGGAGCAAGACCAGTCCTGGTTTGAAGGTGTGTGGAGTGGCACCAGCCTTGGCCTGCCTCAGAGAGGCACTTGGGGCATTGTACTGCCTTTAAGGAAAAGTGCTTTAAAAATCTGGGAGTCCTGGCTAACAGTATTATTTATCACTCCTGTTAGCACATGAGGTTAAGTGTCTTAGCATTTTTACTCTCATTAAAGCGTAGAAACCTGTCTTCCCTATTGCTCTATAGTACATTTTTCCCCCCTAACAGAGGTCTGCATTTGCAGTCCTTTAATGATTTGTTAATAGCATATTGATAATTTGCAGCCAGCTGACCTTTCTTTAAGTTTTCTTTATGCCTCGCAAGTCTCCCCTTCCATTCCAAAGTAATTGCAGTTCTTTCTGGACAATTCCATTTTCTTGTCTCAATATCTCAGTGTTCCACGTATGTGCATTAATGAGAAATGTTTAAGAACTGTAACATCAGCTATTGCTCCACAGTAAATGCTCTGTGCGGTCCTTCTCAGGGCTAGAAGCAGAGTAGTCTGGAGGCAGTAAAATGAAAATGAGCAAGAAAAAAGAACATGTGCCTGCCGAGTTTGTGAAAAGCAGAGGTAAATACCCCATGAGGCAGAAGCAAGGCACTCGCAGCCCTTGATTACAACACAATCTTAACTGCCTTTAGGTCTACACTCTCGTTTTAAGAGCAAGTCAAGCTACATGCGCTACAGCTGTGAATGCAGAATACGAGGCTACCTGAGAGAGGTAAAAGTTTCTGTTGAAGTAACTTCCTTTCACGCTCCTGGTGAAAATGATTCTGTCAGCACATACATAACAGTGTTACAGTACAGCATACTGATTGCAGAAAACAGCCCCGGCTTGCTGTAGGCACCAAGGAATAACTAGGTTTGTTTTTTCCTGCTCCCCTAGGTTAGTAGTTTTACAGCCAATGTTAATCCTGCAGCAAGAGATGCGTACAAGAGGATAGTTGACCTGATGTCAGATAAACTGAAATCTGAAAAATACAACGGGTGCTACTTTGACAGAAGAGCAGAGGAGGCTGCGCGCCTGTGCACTGCGGAGGGGTGGTTCTCCTGTCAGGCAAGTTGATCTTGGTTCCAACAGCAGAGGTGTGACTTGGGGTGACAGCTTTCAAGGCAGGAGAGGGTTCCTTGGGTGCTGGCGTAGAGAAAGTATGGAGTTTAGGGGGTGACATCAGCATGTGTGATCTTTATTGGGTAAAGGTGGGGCAAGCAGCAGTGCACCTCGTCACTCCTCTCACCGCAGCCGTCTTATTTTACCAGGGACCCTTTGACACAGACAACTGCCCGTTCAGGCATTCGATTAACCCCTACAGCAACAGGGAAAGCAGAATTCTCTTCAGCACCTGGAATCTCGATCACATGTATGTATAAAGTGTTAATCCAAACGAACCTGCTCCGTGCCCCTCATCTCGGACAGGAAAGGTGCAGCTATGGAGTCTTTAACCCGTGCTGTGCAGTCAGCTCTGCTAGGGATGGTGCACAGTGATGATGCTTGGATCCTGCAGTAACAAAAAATCCTGAAGGCAGATGATAATGCCATCTCTCACTAGATGCCTTATTCTGCCCAGATTTCCTTTGACTGGAAACTTACCCTTCCTCACCACATTATCCATTGCAAAGGTGCCTCTCAGACCCACTCTTGCGTGTTGTGTGCTTGGGAAGCAAACAAGATTGGCCCAGCTGATTTCCTTGGGGAAAAAATAAACCTAAACCTAGTTATGGCAAAAGAATTCAGATTCTGCCTGGCTCTGAAAGGAAGAGAGAGTCTGGATTATTAAGAAAAGCCTTTTGATGGCAATATTGTTTTCTCTTTTGTGTTCTGAAGAATAGAGAAGAGGCGTGCTGTTGTCCCAGAGCTAGCAGCAGCTGTCAAAACACGAGGCAGAAGAGAAGTGAACTGGGAATACTTCTATCAGCTGCTGTTTACCATGAAGAATTTAAAGCTTGTCCATATCGCTTGCCATAAGAAAATCAATCATCATCTCAGCTGTGATGAAACTAAAATTTACAGAAGGAGGGAAGCCCAGGAGACTTCACCGCACTGACACTGGAAGTGACTCCTGCTTTCCAAAATCCTGTCACATGGAGCATCTCTAAATAGCTCTGGTTTCTTAAAAACTTACTGAAGAGACGCGAGTAATTCAGCTGCAGTCTCTCGAAGTTTACATTCATATTGTGCCCAATTCCATTCTCGTGCCTTCTCACTGCAGCTGGAAGAGAGTGAGGCCAGAGGCAGATGCTGGTCATGCCCTCTGATCCCTCTTGCCCAGACAAACGTGGCCACAGAATTTAGTGCAGAACTGAGACTGGGACAAAACATTTCCTAAAACCCAACCTGAGAGGCTGTAGGTTCACCTTTCTCTGAACACTTAAGCCAAACAAAGACTACTTGAGGATAATTACTTTGCCCTTGGCTTTTCCAGGGAGGCAACCAGTGCATTCCAGTGTGCTAAGGGGTGATGCAGGGACAGGGCTTCTGGCTCTCCTGTACCAGAACACCTGCACCCATCCACCACTCCCTTTCCTGCTGTTTTACATGTGGGTCTCCAACAAGGAAGCATGAGGCCCTGGCATATCTTTGCTTTTGCCACCTGTGTTCTTGGCCATCTTTCTCACTGAGTTCCCTCCTCTTTCAATCATTTCTTCAGCTCAAATTTGGTGCAATAGAAGCAGTGGGACAGTACAATCATGTTTACCTGCCATTTCAGGGAATTGCTTTTATGAAAGACTTCCTACCTCAGGACACTATTCAGAGAATTTTTACTTGAATTTTTTAAACTATCAAATTATTGCAATTGGATTTTTTAGGGACAGCCAGTATAAATGGAATTTTTTACAATAAAAGAATTACTGCCATCTTTGCGTGTCTGTGTGTAGAGGCAGAGGTGCCCGAGTGGTTGATCAGGTGTCTTGGAGCACTGGTCACTGCTCTGTAAATAACACCACTCATTTCTAGGGCAGAGCTTTGTTTTCTCCCAGGCTGCTGCCCTTCTTTCTTACCTCAGCAAATCCAGCTTGTCCACAGAGAGCTGTGTTAGGGCAGTATTGCTGCGGGCCGTAACTTACTCAGAAGTGCAGGAGCATTGCTACGGAGAGAACTTTTAAATCGCAGACTCTATCCATCCCTCTCTGAGCCATTTCAATGCGAAAAGTAAGCAGATATGTTTTATGTACAGGACTTAATTCCAGTGCTCTGAATCGATCCTTCCAGCATGCCTTACTGAACGCCGCCATCCGTAACCCACGTGGAAGCACTGCACTGGTTTTGGCATCGCAGCCAGGATTCTGATAACAAACACAATACACTCTACCAACTGGAAATCACCATTTTGCTCAGTGCTAAAATGAACATGTGTGAAAAATATACGAGCTAGAAAGAGATGGTAGCAAATATGGCATTTGAGGCAACCTGGGAGACCTGCTCCAAGATGGAGTTGTGCTGAAAAACATGAATATGCTATTAAAATATTAGATTTGGAGTGCTGAAAAACATGAATATGCTATTAAAATATTAGATTTGGAGTGAAAAGGAGCCAAGGAATATGGTTGACAGAAACAATGCATCAGCTGGAGTGGAAGTGTGAAGAAATTAACATGTCATGCATATGCAGTGTGTTTGGTTTACAACTCTTGAATGTTTAACAGACTATAGCTGTAGAAATTAATATTTATTTAAACCATCTGCTGATAACATTTTCTCTATTTTTAGAAATGTAGAAGAAACTATAACAATAAAGATCTGGAAGCTTGTTGCATAATCACACTTTCAAAGAAGTGTTATAAACACAGGGCGAGTTAACAGTTCCTGAGATCAGCTGGGGTCACGCATTATTTCCTAAAACACAGGCCAAAATGCCAAATCTGGTGGCCTGACCCCATGTTCTGAGCAGTCGGTGCTCATTTGGGTCTAATACTGAGACTCTCTATGCATTTGTTTAGAGAATTCCTATTCCTAACCCATGGAATTCACTGAAAATACTGCACAAGCTACATCCTGCGACTCTTACAAACGGGAATGCTCACTTTAGGCTGGCGGGAGAGGGAAGTGCTCAGCTTCACACGGTTGTGGTGGTTGAGAGAACTGATGTGAGATAAAAACACGAGATTAATAGCACAGAAGTCACGTTGACACCCATGCATTTAGTTTTGCCAGCAGAACTGCACTTTAGAGGTTTGGTGTGTTCTGGTTTCAGTGTAAACTGTGCAACGTGACTTGCACACCAGAGGCTGGTGTCCCTCTGTGATCAACCACCTGTGTAACCAACCAGATATCACAGTGCCAGACATTGCAGAATTAAAAGCAAAAGGACCTCATTCCAATAGAGTTTGCTGAGCTATTTTTAAAAAAGGAACAGGACCAGATGTTCACCTTAGATATGGGCTCAAATTTATAGAAAAACAGTGAAAACTTCTACTTTCCCTGTTTTTTCTTAAATACTAATGATAAATTACAATTTACTGCCAAATCACTGAAAATTCAGTCAATCTTGCCCCAGGTTACTGTGGGAGAGCACTGTATCTGGCAGTTCCAGAACAACAAACTCTTCTCTCTCCGAGAAAAGGGAAACAGACACCTCATGTTAGTGGGACAGCCAACCACCATAATGTGGTGCAAAGAAAAAGAGAAAAGGTTTCTCATTTGTTTACAGTTTGTTGTTAGACAACATCATCCTCCTCCTCCTCTTCCTTTGCAATGAAATGCAGCTTTCTGAACTCTCGCCTGCTCATCGCTGTCCTCGGGAGTGGAAATGCCGGGAGATCCTTTAAGAGGAAAAAAAAAAAAAATCATTCTGGAAAGTCTGTCGTGGCAAATAAAAGACGTCCTACCTTTGCAGCAGGTCACAGACTTCCACACCAGACACAGGAGGCACCAACAGACACCTCTGCATGCAGAAGCGGTGGCATAAACCCATGGCTAAAGCAGACGAGCTCCTAGGGGAGCCTGCCTGAACCAGTAACGGCTCACGCTTCAAGTGAGAGCTGGCATTCCTGCAGGCTTGAGCAAGATTCAGAGAGAAGGAAAGTGCTCCACAAAACGAATCCTTACTACTCTCACTAAACACCAAGCCTGACTCCTGCTAAACACACATCCTCATGAAACTCCTGAAAGGAGAAGGCATCACTTGCCCAAAGTTATCCAAGGGTACAGGCAGCCCTAGGATTTGAATGTAAAGCTCTGGCCCTTGATCCAAAAGCAGAGGTTGCCAGAAACCAGCTTCCACCCTAAAGAATTACAATTATCACAATTAAGACTCAATGATCAGTAAAAAACTATTTTGACAGAATAACGCGGCGTCTTTATGAGTAAAAATATCTGTCTTACGGAATTGGAATAAAAATCTAAACAAAAAAGATCTCACATGTGAAATCAGTGTGCCTTGGCAATTAATTTCACCCGAGACAGACAATTCTACCTCGAGGACAGGGTTATGCCTCTGAACAGTCAGGTTTCCCCACAGGTTTGGGGCTGGCCTGCTGCTGAAGACGCAAGGCTGAAGTGGAACAGAACTGAATCTATAGCGTGAGCAGACCGTCTCTTCTTACCTGTATGAACCCAACGTCTCCAAAGAACCGGTCCACTGGCATTGGCTGGTTGCTGTCCTCATCCAGAAAAGCACTGTGGTCTGGCTGTGCCGGCTTTTTCAGGAGAGCTGCCTCCTCCGAGCTGGACCCATCTGAGCATACACTCCCATCGCTGCTCTCCTCTTTGCAGCAGGCACCGCTTTGCAGCTCTTCAGCACTGCTCATTTTTGGAGGAACATCACTTGATTTCGCTACGCACGGCTCGAGGGAAGCATTCTGCTCCTTTTCCTGTTTTTCTTCATTAGGTTCTGGAATGCTTTCACTTTTTTTCTGTTCAGTTATATTGCGGTCTCCTGGGTCTTCTGAACGTTCATCCCCATCAGATGTTTTAGGAGGTTCCAACGCCATGAGATTTTCACTTCCACACGGAACTCCTCCCACTTTGGATTCTACAGGACTGGTTTTGTCACATTTTAGCTTCTTCAAGGGCTGTCTGGTAGCTGCTTCACGTGAAGACGACTGTTAGAAAAAAAGATAAGACCCCAAATCTTACTTGAAATAAATAAATAAATAAATATAAAATCCCCAGATCTTTCTAGCTGCAAGGTGGGATGTGGAACTGCAGGACTCCCTCAAACCAGCGCTCAAAGGCTGCGCCTTCACCCTCAGCCACATATAAATAATTAACAGGCAAATAATTAACAGCGCAGGTGAGAAGGAAGGAGGAGCTGACAGCTGCCACCAAACCACAGCGTGTGCGCGTCCCTCACCTGGGGAAAAGCCACTTCCCAGAGCAAGAACCAGCGCAATCGTGGCTAATCACCGCCCGCCTGTTTCCTTAGGGATCCAGTGGGACTGATTCCGAGCGGGAACGAGTCCCAATACTAATGACGGCATGGGAACGACGGTGCGGGAAAGGCTCCGAGCGGGACTGGATCCGAAGGGGAACGGCTCCGAGGGAGCTCCCGGGGGCTCCCGCTGCCGCCCACACCGCCCCCTCGGCTCCCCTACCGGGCTCGGCGAGCGCTCCAGGCCGCGGGCCGCCGCCTCCGCCGGGCCGGGCCCCCGCCGCGCCGCGCGCCTGGCCGCCGCCATCTTGGGACGCGCGCAGCGCGGGCGCCATCTTGTGGGGCGGCGCCGCAGCGGCCGGCGCGGCCCCTGCCTCGTCCCCTGCCCCTGACACAGCCCCAGCTGCTGCTTCAGCCCCTGTCCCAGCCCCGGCCCCTGTTACACTCTTACTCCTTTTGAAAATTATAAAATCTTGAGTACGTGCGCTGAACAGATGTGTTTTCATCTCCGATCACCTCCGTTTGCAGTCTCTCCCTCTCTCAAATGCAAGGTCAGACTGAGCTGGAGCCAGCTGCAATGAGCAAGGGATTTGGTGAAGTTGAGTGAAGTTCATAATAACATTGAAATTAGTCCTTGGAAAGTAATAGAATATGCATAAGATTTCTGGGAAAATTTATACATATGCATGTAAGTGGGAAATACATTCTGTAACAGCTCGTCTCTCGCTACACGGGTTTGATGGAAATCCTTCCCTCACGTTGCCCAGGCCTGCACTAAAAGGATGTTTGCTTTCTGTATCTCTAAAACAAGTCTCAGAGAGTTTTTGTGTTGGCATTTTCGGTATCTCAGCCACATCCTCACAACCCTGAGCTACGTCCTCAGGGAGCCTTACCTTAAAATAAGCTTTAGCAAAAGGAAAACTGATCTTGGTTCCAGATCTTCTCCATGGGCTGCTGCCTGAGGGAAAAAACCCCAACCAAACAAATTCTGCCTGATCTCTGTACCGGTTATAAACATTTCAGATCTCCTGCTTCCCATTGTATTTCCCTTCTGGAGGAACGCTGACTCTGGTCGTCAGATGTGCATTTGGGGAGTTATTATTCAGATGTGCCTCTTCGTTCATTTCCCCAGCCCTCAGGGAGCAAATTATGTCAGTAACTCAAATCCCTCTTTATCTTCAAGGACTCTGCCGACAGCAGATGGATTTCTGTGTAGCAAAGCAACCTTCCAGTTCCACAGGAATGCTGGAGAGGGACTTCTTACAAGGGCATGTAGCCAAAGGACAGCCAGGTAGTGGCTTTTAACTGAAAGAGGGGAGATTCAGACTGGACCCGAGGAAGAAAGTCTTCACCATGAGGTCAGTGAGGCACAGGCATAGATTTCCCAGAGAAGCCATAGATGCCCCATCCCTGGAGGTGTTAAATACTAGTCTGGAAGGGGCTTGGAGCATTCTGGACTAGTGGGAGGTGTCCCTGCCCGTGGCACGGGGTTGGAAATGGATGGGCTACAAGGTCCCTTCCAACCCCCATCATTCCATGATGCTATGAAACCAACCCAGCACCTTGATTTAAGTACATAATTATCTCCCTTCCTTTACTTGGGAAGGTGAAGTAGCACACTTGCCTGTTTGGAGAAGTTGTAGGTACTTGTGCCCCGACAGTCTGCAGCAGAGAAGGGACATCATCGCCCACTGTGGTGGAGCCCAGAGGCTCCATCTGTCACAGTAAACTACAGCTCGCTCTTCATTTATTCAGTGCCTTGAGCACCCTGTGGGAATTTTCATAACCCTGTCCGGCTGAGAGCACATAAGCTCGTTTCTGTACAGCAGCCTTTAACGCTCTGGTTCATCACAGAGCCATACTACCGGTCTCCGTGGTCTGAGGATATTACAGGTGCTCCTCAATCCACCTGAGCTGATAAAGCACTTGTCCATTCATCCGGGCACTAAAAAACATCAACAACAATTTAAATTGCAGGAATAAGTGGCAAGACTGTACCTACGGGATTACTCAAGTAAGACTTCTTTTCTCAAAGCATAAAATCCCACAGTTAAAGCACTGTGGTTCGGAGGCAGGCCTGATATGCTGTTCTGCAATTTCTCTTTGTGCTCAGGGGTCCTTCGGTGCTTTGTTCTCTGGCTGAGATAATTCATATTCTCCTCCAAAAGCATTTCAACCGCTCCACTCTCTCGCAGTGTTGTTGCTTGCAGCCACTGAATACAGATGATTGTTTTTATTAGGCAGTGAAAACTTACACTGTCTCGTAAACAGAAGAGGACTAGAGCTGACTGAAGAACAGCATTTCTGCACCTGGAAAACTTGGTTGACGTTTTAATTTCTGCAACAAACTGAAAATGGGAAGGAAATTTTCATTTTGAAAGTGTGGATAAATGCTTTTCACAATGCTACGTGTTTCTCATTCTTTCTTCTGCTTTGTAAAACTGGTGTGCGTACGCAAGTGGTGAAGGCAGGGGTAGCTGAGCCCTAAGTGACCTTGTGTACTTCCATAACCCAAGGCTCACAATCCAGGGCAGCTCCTGCGGGTAGATACATGACCACAAGTGCCCGAGACAGTGCAGCGTGGCCTCCAACACTTGCAAGAACAAAGCACCCTAGGCAGGTGAAGCCTGGATGCCAGGGCTCCCATGTAGAGCTTTTGTCCTGCAGTCACCACACTGCCCTGTAACCACATCACTTTGTGGGGAACAGCTAACAAGTTCACAACTGCAGATGCTGTTGACTTTTCTGGAATGTGGCTGATCCTTCTCTGAAAAAAACAAGAGTGATGTAGCACAGAGAGCACCCCAGGAGAGGGAAGCAGGAACACAGATCCCCTTGAGACCAGTCCACATCTCAGCAGCCAGCAGTCTTCTGAGTGACTTGAACAGCTACACTGGGACCGTGAACAGCCGAGCAGCCCTTAAAGAGAGCCACAGCAGCACAAACTATTTACATTAAATTCACATTTCCACATAAAAGAGGGCTTATTTTCAACACTATTTAAAAGTGGTTTTTATTAGAATCTGTTGTCTAAGCAGGCAGGCAAAAAAAAGAAGTTTTTGTGGGCTCACTCATCCTCATCTTTATGAAAGCTGGCGGGCATAAAGCAGCAGCTGATGAGCTTATTGAGCAGGAAGGGAGGTTCAGGCTGTGAAACTCCATGTGTAAATTAGCTTCTTGCAGCACTTGTCCCCGGTGCCTGTCACTTTCTCCAGTGTCCCTGTCTGTTATAATCCTCCCAGTTCATTTGGCTAAACGTCGGTGACATGCTAGGACAGCAGCCAACGCCCCCATCGCCTACCAACACGCTGGCTGTTAACCATTGAGAGAGAGGTCTGCCGAGCAGGAGTCCTCCGGCAGGAGCACCGGCTGGCCTTTTCCTGCTCTGGGGAAGTTATTTTTAGTTAAGGTAGCTGAATTATTTTTCATTAGCAGCATCTGAGGGCAGTGCAGGAGGAGGACCCTCGCTCCCTGCCTGGACCATGCTCTGCCACCTCCCAACCTGCCACCTTCTCAGCCTCCTCAGCAAAGCAAACGCCAGCAGTACGGATCAGGCTTCTGCTCAGGATTTGACAACACAACTTTTTAGCTGTTCTTTCCTGTCAAACGATGTTGTCACGCCAGCTCTATTAATGACAGCACATATTAAACCATGGATTTGGGGCTTCCAGAGGCACTGTCTCCTGGATGAATTTCTGAGGAGCTGATGTCTCTGCTAGGACATTCCAGAGGTCTGCATCCCTCTGATGCAGCTGTCCTGAAAACCACTCAGATCGAATCAGGCTCTCATTTTCATTGCTGAGGAGCATTCTCACCAGGAACTGGAGCACCCTGACATGAAAATTACAGGGAATTTACAATACATAATGAAACTTTACACTTGCTGTATCAGAAATCTCTTTTTGAGTCTTATTTTGGATTTCTTTCTAGTATCTTATCAAGGACCAAAGTGGAAAGCCAGCATCTGAAGAAATTAATTAACATAACCAAGCGGAGCACACAGGCTTTGTAAAAAAGAGCAGCAAAGAGAAAAGCTATGAAATTCAATAATGAAAATCCTTAGGGGACATCTAGGAAACAGCAAATCAAATCATAGAATCACTGAGTGGTTTGGGTTGGAAGAGACCTCCACCCAAGCCCACCCAGTCCCACCCCTGCCATGGGCAGGGACACCTCCCACTGGATCAGGGGCTCCCAGCCCCATCCAACCCAGCCCTGAACCCCTCCAGGGATGGGGCAGCCACCCCTGCTCTGGGCAGCCTGGGCCAGGGCCTCCCCACCTCAAAGGAAAACATTTCTTCCTGAGATCTCATCTCAATCTCCCTGCTTTCAGCTGAAAGCCATCCCCCCTTGTCCTTTCCTTGCACCCCCTGATCAAGAGCCCCTCCCAGCGCTGGAAGCTGCTCTGGGGCCTCTCTGGAGCTCTTCTCCAGGCTGGACAAAGGAACCGCAACCGGAGCGGCTCCTCTGGCCGCTGGGGGGCGCTGCGGCGCCGCGGGGAAGGGGCCTCCGCCACGGCCCCAGCCCGGGGTCCTGCTCGGCTTCCCTGCCGGGGGGCCCAGGAGCTGTGTTCGACAGCTCTGGGAGCCTGCGCTCCCCCGCTGGAGAGGGTCTTGGAAACAAACAGCTTCTCCCCGTCCCCTCCAGCCCAGCGCAGCCCTTTCTCCTCCCTGGCTGCAGGTGGCCTGAGCCGCGTGCCCCGGCATCGCCTACTTCTTGAACCCCCCCCAGGTACGGGGACTCCACCACTTCCATGCCAGAGCTTCACCACTCTTTCCCTGCAGAAATGTTTCCTCATATCCCATCTAAACCTCTCCTGGATCTGAACAGGCAGGACCACTGGGCAGAGTCCAATGGGATGAGGTTTAAGAAGGCCAAGTGCCGGGTCCTGCCCTTGGGGCACAACAGGATTAAAGGGGCAGCTTCATCAGTGCCGAGTACAGGGGAACAAAGTGGGAGCAAGGCTGAACTCCATCCAGACTTTGAGCCCAGGGCATTGTTTGCCTCATTAGATTCAATAAAGGCACGCTCTCCCTCTAAGTGCCAGCACACATCAGGCTTGCCCAGCCCAAGCTGGATTCTCCACCAGTGACAGGCAACATTTCGGTAATTGTTGTACATTATTTGCTGTTGTTTCTTTGGGAAGATTAAGAATGCTTTGAGTAAATGCAGCTCTCTTCCATACACACCTGACAATGACAGAAGAGGCTGTTTTACACGAGGCTCATTAAAAATAAACCCACAATGTTGATTTCAGCAGCTTAAATTACTTGAGCTAGTGTAATGGGATAAATATTTGATGGTGAAGTTTATTAAATTTCCACCACTATTATGTTGCTGCTAAAAATATAGAGGATTCTTTGAAGCCTGCTGATGTTCTCCAAAAGGAGATGGCTAGAAACCTGTCTCAAAACCCACCTGCAGGGATTGCTTTTGGGATAGGAATGAATGATCTTTCCTCCATTGTCTGCAGGTAACAGCAAATCCTTTCTGTTCCCCTCAGAATTAGTCCCTGCAATGTGAAACCAGCATGAACCAGGTCTGATGAGGAGTTCTACTTACCAAGGGTTCATCCTGCTTCACGACTGCTGCCAAGCATGGGATGATCCTCAGTAGCAAGGTGGGGAGGCAGGGGAGCATCCTGCAGGAAGGCGACTTCAAGGTGACCACTCCCTGATGTTTATCAGTTTTGAAGTTTTTCTGCCTCTCCGCAAATGCAGACTCAGGATTGCGTTTGTCTCCTGTTTGTCTCTGCTGTCCAAGCAAAGTGCCGCTTCTTCACTTAGCGGCACTTTGCTTGGACAGCAGAACAGAATGGAAGCAATGCAGGATGCAGCATGATAGGGAGACAGAGACCTCAGAAGTGAATGCCTGCTTGAACTGTACGTGTGCCCAAAATCTGGGCAAACAACTCAGCAGCGAGCAGTGTCTGCAGGTGACTGAGCCAGGCAGCGACACGCATCGTTGGAAGGGACACAGGCACATGCTGCTGAGGAGCTGGTGCTATGGGGCAGGGGCTCTGCAAGCCCTCACAGCCACGCTGCTCATCAGTGAGCAAAATGCAGGGGAATGAAAATAGATCACTAGCATATTTTTAAATTCTGATTTTACAAGTTTTTACCCAATTCTATCATGTTAGGACATGCCTCTGAACCCAGCTGGAGATGGGACTTAGGCCCACACGACTGCCAAAGCCCCATCCCGATATGTTGCTCTGTGAATCAATAGCACATCCCTGTCAGAGCACAGTGGCAAGTTTTGCAGGCTGGAGTCTATAAATATTTCTGTTTGCCTTTGAAATGATTGCTTACCAGCGGCCCTCTCCCTCTCCATCGTATAATTAACTCTTGCTCATTTTCCATTTTGTGATAATTCCATATATACAGTTTATAAAGCCTCGACAATTTCATTCTTGGCTCTTAAGAATCACCAGTTCCTGGAAAAAACCTTGATATCTCCCAGGACAGAGCTGGCCCAAGCAGAGGTGCAGTCCCTGCTGGTGATGCCCAGCCTGAGAGGGAGAAGGCACTGGGCCAGGTAGCACCTCCTTAGCAGAGCAAAAAGCCATCAGTGTTTTCCTCAAGAGGCATCTTTTCCCTGGAATCTTACAGGAGTGGGAGCATAAGCCACTTGAGGAACGTTGTCACAGATCAATAACTCTCCAAATTAAAAAAGGATGATTACAATTGAGATACCCCAGAGCAGGACTATGGGAAGGGATGCTGAGGTCAGTCTATTGCCCAGTCTCACAGACTCCTTCCATAAAAGGAGCAACCTTGAGCTGAAAAGCACTTGGATTTCTTTTTTCTTCCCCTCCATTACTGATGCCAGAGGTTACATTGAAAAGCTGTAACTGTACCTCAGAGAAGACCTACCAGTGGGGATCCTCAGGCAGCATCTATCTCAGAAGAGCAGGGAAAAACAATCAGAGGAGACGTGTTCTGTTCATGCAACAGCAAGCAATATTGTACCATTGGCAGGATTCATGCTAAGACAACTGCTCCAGTGTCCTAGAGTGCCGTGTGTGTGCACATTCATTCCAGCTGGGGACTTCATTGCAGCAGGAGCGATTCAGTTATCAGCCCTATGAGGCTCTGGTAATGAAGCCGGATCTTCATTACAATCTGTTTAAGTATTTTCTACATGCAAATGTGCCTCCATCACGAAATTGCTGGTGTGTCTCTTGTGTCCTGACTCTTTTGGAGTGGTGTTTTCTCCCAGGAGGAGCTCTGTCACAGAGTGCTGGTGCACCTCTTTGCAGGGTCAGCTTTGCCTGGCCATCCACGCCGCTTCCATAACAAAAGGAAAATGCAGTGCGACTGTCCCAGCTCTGTCTTGGTGTGCAGTAGCTGCGCTTCAGCCACAGATTAATCACCAAGTGGACAAAGGCTTCAGCTGAGAACTCCTTTGCAAGCAGGGAGGTGCTGGGGCTCTTTCCTCTGTGAGCCTTAAGACTTGATCAGAGTCAGAACTGAATAAAACCCAGGAAGGAGCTAAAAGCTTTGAGGTTTTCAGTAACACAAACAGTGCCATAGAGCTGGAAAGTTGGCCGCCACATCTTTCCGTCCTTCTTGCCTCTTTCTGCACCCAGGGCAGGCGCATGGCAATGCAGACTGCTTTCTCGACTCAGACATTCATTGTCTGAGTCCCCCTGTGCCAGTGCCTGACCAGGAGCCCCAAACCCTAACTGAAAGGAGCTTCTTCAGCCAGGCTCATAGCACTCACCGTGGCTCTGCTTGGGGAACACCAGCCAGGTTTGGGATTGCCCAGCACACAGCAGGGATGCAGCAGTCAGAGGTGGCTGTTGTCACTCTGCTCCCCACAAATTCTGGTGAAAGTTTGTGCAGTACGGTTTCTTTTCCCATGTGCCTCAGGTCTTCTTCACTAAGTAGCCCTTACTGGGCGTCCTTTTCAGCTAAAAATACCCATTCCTCAGATGTCCATGAGGTAGCCAGAAGATGTGGCTGGCATGCTGGCATGTTATTTGGACAGTTTGATTTGATGTGAGGATACACAAATAGAAAGCCACCAACGAATAGAAGAATAAATCTATACGTTTCTTGCTGTCACTTCAACTAGAAAGCAAAGCTGGCAGCTCTCGCTCTTTGGGGAGTCTGAGATTATTTGGACAAAGGTTTCCCCATGGGCAGCACACTTGCAGGAACAAAGAAGTAGGGTTCGCAGTAGGAACAAGAGTCCTACAGCCAGCGTGATCAAAAGCAAGCCCTGAAACAGTGTGTAAACCAGGTTAGGTAGGAAAGATTTAACAGCTATCGGGTTGCACAAGAAATGTATTCAGGTAGTGGGTTCTGAGAGAATTTAAACAAGCGTTAGCTCTGTCACTTCCCAAGACAACTGGTGCAGGCAGACAAACCGCTCTGTCTACAGACAACGGCGGTGTTTAAGGAGAAGCTACTACAATAATTGTGATTTTGTCATCCTGCTTAACGGGAACAGAAGCCAAGCTCCCAGACAGCACTCAAAAAGGCAGCAGGGAACTTACCCTGCAGCTGCCGTCACAGCCTCCCATTGTGTCCATGCACTCGCTGAGGCTCCTTATCGCTTCTTTAGGTCCTACTGAAAAACAGCCACCATGTCACCAAGGACTTCTGCTCTCATGCTTAGCTCGGTCCATTTTGATGTCAGAAGTGTTTCAGGGAAGATTTTGGGGTTCAAAGCAGCAAATAGTGGAGCTCTACCAAACCCCCTGCTCTGGCTGGTTTGGAGCATCCCACACGACTGTGGGAGCAGCACTGTTCTGTGGAACACCTGTACCATCTCCTGGATGCTAGCAGACTCTCTTCCACTAGCATCAAAGCCAGGTGAGCTGCTCTGACCCTGGCTGGGATCCTAGCCCTTTGCTATCCAGCATCCGTATCAGGGTGATCTGCTCAGTAATGGATTTCTTACTGCATATGGAAGAAGTGCAATGCCCCTCATTGCTCAGCACACAGCTAAGCACTGTTTTCTCCTTCCCTCAGAGCTCTCCAGAGGCAAGGTTCTCTCACTAGGAAGCCCAAAGGCACATCAGCAGCTACTCCAGCCCCATGATCTTGCCATTCTCCCCAGAGCACACTGCTTTACTGCTGCCTGACATTTCCACTACATTAGCAAGGTCGAGCTCCCTGCTCTCCGTGTGCAGCTCCCCCAGCACTTGACCCATGGCAATGCTCCACGCTTGCAGCCACACATTTCTTACCACTTTGTACTTTTGGTCACATTTCTTTGCAGGAAAACATCTGAATTCCTCAGTTTTGTCTCTACGCTTGGTAACTAGGGAAGGAAAAGCCCCTTCAGAAGTGCCTAGGTTGCATCTTTGGGAAACAGAAATGTACAGGTGTGCACTCCTATAAATACTGCAGAAAGGAGTTTATTAGATTCCACTAACACAGCAACTGCTGCGTTGCAGATGCCTGAGCCTTTGGATGAAAGCCAACCACCAGTTTTCCCAAAGAGTATTTTTATCACCATGGCACGGCGCTGAGCAGGGATCCTTCTCAAAGCATGGATAGCTGGGCGGCAGGATGAGAGGGGCCACCCCAGTCAAGTGGAAGCAATTCTTTCTTCTGTTGCTTAATCCTCTTCCCTCCCCTTGATACGCGGTTTATTTAATTGTGGAGACAAGATGCATTTCTTTCTTGAGGGATTGTGGGAGAATATTTGTAATCCAGGGGCTGTAATTGAACTCGGTAAAAATAATTATACTTCTCTTCATTAATATGTCTTAAAGCTCATTACAAACTATTTTTGTGCCAGCATCTTCACCAAATCCCTACAGGGTTAGAGATAACTTTTTATTCCACTACAGCAGCAACTTCAAAGAGTTGCAGGGCAGCAGCAATAGCCAAAACCATCAGCTGGATGTTGGGGCAAGGGAAGCCCAGTCCCAATGAAGAAGGAATTGCCTGAAGCATGCCAGGGGCTGCCCAAGGAAGGGAACCCGCCCGCAGCACCTTCACTGCTCCCCATTTCTTGCCAACCAGGGCCTGTTCTGAGCAAGGACCTTTTCCCTGTACCCACACCACAGACTGAAAACACCGCTCCAAGCCAAGCAGCAAACAACACCACAACGTGCCTCACTTGAATTCCTGTGTCCATAGAAGGGGAGCCTTTCTGGAGCCGTGAGGCATCTCTGAGGTTTGCTGGGTGCTGAAACGCAGACCTGCGCTGGGGTATGGCTGTGCTCTCCAAACGCAACCTACAGGCAGCAGAGACAGGGACGCGCCTGCAGCATCACATACCCCGAGGAGCGGACCTAAAAGCAGATGCTTTTCAGTACAAGGATGCCTATTCCACATCACAAGTCAGTGATTAAGATGAAAAATTCAAACTCCTTTTACTTAGACAAGGCACGGGAGGGACACAGTGCATTAAGACATGTTCCAAACTCACAAATCCCATTAACACTGAAGAGAGGCCACCATGTGAATCCCAATGAGCAGAGGGGAAAACATCCCCTAGATTTAAGATAATTTGAAGCCCCTTTGTGGTGTGGGGATGCTGCTCTTTCAATATTTAAGCTCAGTCCATGAAACACGCAAGTTATCTAACATTCGTTATCCTGTTTATGCCAGCATCTTCACCAAGTCCCCAGTGCACTGGGGAGAACTCTTTTCCTGCTCCAGCAGCAGCACTAAGGTGCACGATTGCAATTACAGGGGAATATAAATTGATAGCTCTCCTGAAATCGCAGTGCTTCCATTAAAGCAGCCCACTGGCTATGTGCTAAATTTGCCCAGACAGCAGCACGGCCAGACAATGACGGCCTGTTGAGATCCGCCAGAGTACGCCAGGTGCCACTGAGTTTGCTTCTGGATAAAACAAAGTCCTCTTTCAGCAGCTACCCAGGTCGTATCAGCTTCAAGAGATAAAAAGATATGAAAAGGGAGCAGAACAAGTGACAGCAGCCACAATAGGCTTTCTTTGAAGCGATTCTTCCTGGTGTGTGTGCACTTGCTCCCTAGATCTATGAGTATTTGTCAAATATATTCAATTAATTTTCTCTAGCAATCGTTACTGCTTTCCGCTGGGAGCTGTTGAGCTCACCTGCCACTTCAAGTTCTAATTCTCCAGGGAGCCGCTATATCCAGCGGGCAGCACGTGCTTCTGTGAGTCCTGGGAGGGGTGGCCACAGCGCAGGGGACATCCCAACCTCCTCCCATCTGCAGAACCGTTACTCCTGGCCACAGGAATTGAGCTGGATCATGAGCCCCAGGTGGAGTTTGCAGCAACAGAAGAAAACAAAGGTTCTCAGCTGCTCTCATGTCCTATTTTGGAGCAGAGCAAAGCAGAAGAGATGTCAATAGGCATCCTGGCTACAGGGAGACCATCCCCTCCTCTCCATCGCCAGGATCCGTGGCTGCTCAATCCTGGGCTTTAAAGAGAGCTTGAAATCACAGGGAGAACATCAGAACTCCCCAGCAGCAGTTAGCTTGGCCAAAGATAACAGTGCACGGAGAAACTACTTGGAAATCATTTCTGCCTGTCTTGAAGCTGCCTCTCAGCTGTGAGCAGCACAGAGCTATATGGGAGCCAGACATCTGGATTCAGACAGACACAGCCTCGCTGAGCAGTGCTTGTCATTTCCTTCTGAAGGGGCTGTGGAGGAGCACAAGCCGCACGGCTCCATTCCCACTGGAGCCTCCTCTTCTGCAGGTGAAACACTGCCAAGTGCTCACCTCCCCTGTCCCAGCTCTGCGGGAAAGAGGATCAAACCACCTCAAAAGGGCTGAGCTCGCCACACGGGTGGGCTCCCATCTTTCTTCCACACCATTCATTTAGATTTTTGCCTCCGTTTCAAATCTCCTTCCAAAACATCACAGGTCCCTTAAACTGACTTCCATGTAAATGGTGCAAATGCAGGAAGAAGGTAGCTGGTCTCTGGAGGCTGCAGTTGGGGTGTAAGCAATGAAATCATTGTAGACGGGTACAATTTCACCTAACTGGGAAAGGAAGGAATCCCAAAAGAGCTGGTTTGGGGAACAGTGGGGGTGCAGCCTGGCTATCATTGCCAGGAGCCACCACTCTTCTCATTCAAGGAGTACCGTGGATTTAGGCTGCCTTAAGAGCTTAAAGACTGGAGGACGGGCTGAGGCTGTGGCTCAGCATCTCCATCAGCTCAGCCCCACACAAACACAGCGTCCCTTGAAAACACCCAGACGCTCACCCCTCGCCCTGGCGTTTACCCCCGTGGGCTCCGGGCTCCCGCAGCGCGTGACTGCCAGCAGCTATTTCTGCTCCTGGCCATGTCTCACCCCCGAGTCCCGAAAGTCATTTCCCACCCAGGACCAGGAGCTGCAGCTGCAATCAACCGGCTGGGCTCATATGCTCCAAATCACCCTAATGGCACTTCAGAAATGCAAATAAAAGTGAGATTATGATATTTTACGTAAATAAGCAATGTGGCAATCCCAGATTGGCTTGGCCTGCCAGGGAAATTCGCTGGAGAGATATTAACATTGAAATATGTGAGTGTGTTTGCATGGAACATTTATTGTATAACTCTGGGCTCCAATAAAGGCTTGTATAAATTATTCATTTTGGAACTGAGATGAAATGCCAAAAACCCCACCCACCGAGGGACCACGTTTATTGCTACCAAAGATCTAGTCTTCTTTAGCAACTAGGCTATTAAGACAGCATGCGAGGTAATTACAAGTGCGAAATGCACAGTTACCGCCCCGATGACAGATGCCCCACGCTCAGGGTGGTGTCGGCCATCCCTACGCCAAGCTGCTCTCGGATGATGCAGAACCAGGTCCCTGCTTAACCAAGAGCTCCTGCCCGCTGCGCTCGGCGTAGGGATGAGCCTGGAAAGCAAGCAAGCGCTTGCTAGAGGAAACCAGAGCTTGGGCAAGAGCACGGCATGCTCGGAGCTGTGGGGAATGGGCGACCACCTCGCTGCGAGAGCCCCCAGGACACGGAGCCCCTGCAGAGGCGTCCACGGAGGAGAGCGGGCACCCCAGGACGTGGGCTGCCTCGGCGCAGAGCAAAGCAGGCAGAGGAGCGTGACCGCTGCGCCACGGCTGGGCACACAGAGCGCCAGCATTTCCCTGCACGGATCTGCAAAAACACCCGGGTGGCAGTTGCCATGGAAACTGCTCTTTTTAAACACTGCTGTTAAACAGTTGCATGGAAGCCTCTGCGAGCATCACGGACCTCTGCGAGCATCATCGCGGCAGGGGCACCTACGTGGCCGCTGCGTGGGCTTGTGCCGCTCCCAGCCCTGCTGGCGAGCTGTTACCACAGGTTGCTGCACTTTCTGGAACCACAGAGCCCACGTTCAGGACCCAGTTCCCAATTTACAGTAAAAAATTGCTTTTTTCCACCTCAAATGCCTGCAGCACCTACAGTCCCGAGGTGTAGCTGCAATTAGTCTTCCACACACACCCTCCTTCCTCCCACCTTAGGCCTTCCCTTTTGAGTTTCTGGGCAGAAAAACAAGGTGACGGATCACAGAGAAGCATTTGGGGGCTACTGGCTTTCCTGGCCTGAATGGGGAGGGTGGAGGGGCTCCCTTTTTGAGCTGCATGCAGCCTGCTCAGCCTCACCTCCAGCCCACACGCAAGGGCAGCGGACGCTCCTTCAGCCTCCACACCAGCAGCACCCTTGCAGCCTTCGGTGCCCTCCTCCTTCTCCTCCTCCACCTTGGGGCAAGCAGAGCTCCAGAGCCCTTCATCCCACCTGCAGCTTTTTATAGCCTTGCAGCTGAGGCTCTTTCGGCTGCTCTGACACCTGTGTTAACCCTTCCCTGCCCGCTCCCATGGCCCTGCCCTTTGCGCACAGGGTGGGATGTGGCTCAGCTGGGGTGGCCAGCCGGGGCAGGTGGATGCCTCGCTGACTCCTCCGTGTGCCAGCCCTTCCCTTGCCGCAGGGTTTTTGTGCTGCACTGACCACATCAGCAGCAGCAGCTCCAGCATGCGACATCCCTCACCCAGCGTATGGCGAGGGAGTGAGAAACCCACAGTGCCCACAGAGTCCTGAGGCACCAGCTCTGCTGGCACGGGGCACTCAAGAACCGATATGGGAATATGGGGAACCAATATGGGAATGGCAGGAGCAGCCCAGTGCTTGCATCCTGTACAACTGCAATGAGTTCTCTTTACCAACTGTAACTTCTTAATTCCAGCAGCTGTGTCTGCCTGCAGCAGCCTTTTATGGATCATAGGAAAGGCTAAGTGGAAGTTTCTCCCTTTTTCTTTTTTTGGAAGCGGATCAAACAGCCCTGGTCGAGCAGCTTGGTGTGGGCTGGAGTGGAGCTGTGTGACAGCCGCCCGGGTGGGAGACGGTGGGAGCTCTGCTGGGTTCCCCTGACACACTCCTGGGAAAGAAGCTCCTTGGGAATCTGCACCATGGCCACGCAGCACCCTCCCATGACACCGCTGCTGGGAGCACAGCGAGTGAGAAGACAGGAGCCACAGAACGGCAGCTGTAACACAGTGATCCTGTGCAGCAGGCCGCTCTTGGCTTGTTCCAGCTGTAGGATGGGGAATAATTCCCTTGCAGCGAATGCTAATGAGAGGTTTGTGCGAGAGGAAGGAACAGAGAGAGGTGAAGCTACCTATCACAATGGTGAGCAACGAAATTAGGAGAGTCGTAATTACCAATGCATGAGATTCCAAGCAGAATAATTATTACAAGCGCTGTATCACCAACTGCCTTGGATCTCCACAGACGTCTCCCACCCCTCCGTATGTTTGCACACTGTGCAGCTCCAGGCGGCTCCAGCGCTGCTGCCAGCACCATCCTGCCAGCACCTCTCAGGGACTGGAACCTGCATGGCCAGAGAAGGGCTGGAAAGGCATTTTCTTGCCCTGCTTTACTGCTAGGGGAAGCAGCAAAGGTATTTCTTTCCCCTACAGCCCCATATTTGGAAGCTGAAGACAAACCAGCCTGCGTCTGCTCTTGGATCTCAGTGGTGTTAGGCTCCTGGGATGAGTTAGAAAACAAGCCCTGCAACCCTGCCTGCTCTAGCGCTTCTACAAATCTCTTAAAAGCGTGGGGAGCAGCAGGGCGGTGTGTGGGGGTGATGTCCAGCTCTGTAATTGCCCATCGCTGCCCCTGGCGCTGGGGTGAGCTGCCAGCACAGCTGCCCTGCGAGCGAGCCCCGCAGCCCCGTGGGGACGCAGCCCCGGCATGAACGCCTCGAAGAAAAATGCATTCTGAGTACGTCTGAAAAATGCATCCTAGGCTTCAGGGGCTGAATCATGCCATCTCATTGTGTAACGAGAGACGAGATAATTCCAGATCGTGGCATCTTTAGCGGGGATGTTATTTCTTAGCCCGCGGCAATGTGTCTTTGGGAGGGCTCGGTGTTTTGTTAGGGAGATGATCAAATGACTCTGAGGACCTGAAGACAGACAGCAATGTCAGCTCCTCTTCACCAAGTTTATATTTAAAGCCTGTGCATTGTGCTGGAACACTAATTTGACATTTCTAAGGGCTGCCTCTCCTCGGCATCAGCCGGCGCTCGCAGGCAGGCGCAGGAGGGGCTTTGGCTGCCCACAGGGCTGGGGCTGCCCCTCACCTCCCCGGGCACTCGGGGGAGCGGAAAGCGGAGTCAGGAGCTGCCCCTCTTGCAGGCAACAGGCGAGCATCCCTCGTGCCACCAGCACCACGTGCTGGCACAGGGGCTGAGCCATGGTCCTCAGGCTTCCAGACCAGGAGAAGGTTGGTCACAGCACCCAGTGCTACTTGAGGGATTTCACTGCCGCTTCCCATCGTGGCCAGCGAGTGCAGCTCATGGAGCCGCGTGCCCGGCCCCCTCCTTCCCACCCTGGAGGGTCTCATCCTGCACAGACGCCTCTCCGTGCAGCGCTGCACAGCCGCCAAGGAGTCTCAGCCTGCAGAAAGCCAAACAATAAGGAAAAGTGTCAATAAACATATATTTTTTACAGTCCATTATCTTACCCTTGCCAGCTTTTAGACTGTTATTGCACCAAGCCATTAAATCCCCTCCATGAGCGAAAGATGCCATTTGTGTAATACAGCGTAATGGGACCATTAATGCTTCACTCCCCCCACAGCGTTTCCAGGAGAGGCATTAATATCCACATTCGCCAAAACAATCCCTTCGTTCCAGGTTATTTGCACTTAATGCAATGATATTGCTAAAATCCCCCCTAAAATTAGCACAGATGATTTTAACAAAACCAATAAAACCTATTAATTAATAATTTCGATGAGGAACACATGAATATAAAGAGGTCATTACATCTGTCTATGAGCTCTTCCAGGAGCAGAAGGGCTCGTGATTCCTTGACGAGGGTCATCAGAGAACATGAATAATTTGCAGCCTTGTGGCCAGACCCAGTCACAGCTGGGGCACCCTGAGATCTCTGGGCACGTTTGTTGCTTTGAGACGTGGCCATGCTGTCTGTACTCACTGATATTTCCATTTACTGACCTTAAGAGCCTAATTTTATAAAAATAATTAAGTGACATTTCCCGTTCAGTAGCATTCTGCTCTGTCAGTGGTAGAACCTGAGCGCCACGTTTCAAATAACGAAGGGAAACAGCGAGCGTGTAGGGTCTGGGGAGGCTGGCAGCCCCTCTCCAGGCTGTGTCCCCATCTCCGGGCTCTCTGCTGGCTTTCTCCACTTCGCGGTGATGGGGACGGTGCCTGGGCAGGGCTGGCAGTGGAGCAGAGCCCTCCTGTGCTCAGCAACCCATCACCCCACATCGCAGCTCTGCCACCTCCAGCCCCCGGCTCCTCTCCATCTCGCTGCGCGTTCCTTGCTCCTCAGCTCAGAGCTCACAGCTGAGCCGGTTTTGCTCTTTTGCTGCTTCTCACTCAGCAGCTGAGGCTGCTGGCAGGGTTTTGCGGGCAGAGGAAGGCGTTCGAAGCGGCATGCTGAGATTATTAGCAACCCCCTTCTGAAAGCATCGTTATTAGCAGGGTGACATGGGGACAGCCACCGCGGTGCCGCGGGCGCAGAGCTGGGGCATGCACCGAGCGGTGAGCAGCATCCAGAGCCAAAACCATGGTATGGAAACTGCTGGCTCTGGAAGAAGCCGGAGTCGGTGTGCAGAGCTGGAAGCAACGCAGAACGCCCCGGACAACGTCCCTAATGCTGCTCAGTGCGAGCTGCAGTGAGATCAGGCCTGGGCGCGCCGGCTCCGGCGTTGCAGCTGCAATGCTAAGCTCACATTTGTAAATGTTTGGATACTGCCGAGATGTCTATCGGCAGCAGCAATTAATCCCTCAATTTATTTGCTGACCTGCTGCATAAGAGGGGTCACATTCAATTCCGCTGCCCAAGTACGCTGTTATTGTTGGAGGCAGCAGCTTCCCCTCACGTCTCTTGCCAGCTTTTACATTTTATTCTTCCAAATCTTGGCTCTAAAATGTGTAACCTCAGGCAGCACTCAAGGCTCACGCTCGGTTGAGACGGGGGAGCCAGCGAGGAGCTCTCGAGGGGAGCGTGCACTCAGGACGACCGGGGGTAATCACTCCTCTTCCCTGCCAGCCCTGAGCTCGCGGCGCCGTGCGTGGGTGAGAATCAGCTTTACACGGGTTGTGCCCTCCTCCTCCACACAGACCTGGCTCTCACTGAAGCAGATTAGGGAAGGCGTGGGAGCTCTTGGACTCATACTCAGGGACTTTTGCAGGGGGGTTGGAACTCGATGATTTTTAAGGTCCCTTCCTACCCAAACTATTCTATGATAACTATTCTATTCTATTCTATTCTATGATTTCCCTGCCTGCACACGCATTCCAGGGAGAAGCAGGGAAATCAAACTCATAGGTGACCATAGCCATGTACTCACCCAGGGATCTTGGTTTTATGAAGGCTCATCATACAGATGAGGAGCTGGGACCAAAGCTGGCAACTCCTGAGCATCCAGGTTAGCACCTCGATCCACTCCAAAAGGCACCTGGGGCTGCAGCGTGGGCTGGGGGGAATGCACCGCCCCGCGTCTCTGCAGGAACCAGCACCCCCATCCCCGTGACAGCATTCAGAAGCCTCACAGTGTGGGACAATCCCAATTTCACCGAAGCCTTGGTGCTGGGAGCCCCTCGGTGCTGCAGCAGCCGGGGAGGCTGCGTGCTGGGGGGTCGGGGATGGAGGCGCTCGCTGGCCACGCTGCCCGCTCAGCCGCTGCCCTCCAGGTGCCAGGTGTGTCCTGGGAGAGGGACCCCCAATACGCGCCAGGTCCCAGCTCTTTTCTGGCTTCTCCTTCCAGCACTGTCACTTGCACATTTTCTGTTATGAATTAATTCCTAATCCCCTTTCAGAGAAAGATCAAACAAGCCCTTATGTCTTTGTTGGCTGCTTCCTTTGCTTACTTTTAAGTTGCTACCTTGGTTTTGAAGTACGATTAAAAGGGAAGTGAGGATCCCGAGTGTGGGGTGCATGACTGGGTGAAGCCGTTGTGGGTTGGAAGCACCAGACCCCACAGACCCCGGCTCCCGGCGGCACCGCCACCCGCTACCCCTGCCGCCTCTCCCACCGCCTCCGCTGCTGCGGGGGAAGTCAGTGCCCGGTGCCTCAGCTCTTTGCACTCAGGTTTTGTTTCTTCTGAGCGAGACTTCATCATTAGCGTTTCTCTGCGGAGCTGCGCTGAGCAGCCCGGGCAGAGGAATCGGGAACTGGCAGCGCCGTGGCCCAGCATAACTCAGGGTTTGCTTTGTTCCTGTTCAGCCGCGGCACCGTCGCTGCTGCTGAGCCCTTTGTGTGTTGTCTGGACATTGTGCTGCGTGAAAAACTTCTGCTGTGCCCAGTGTCCTGCCAAGCCTACAAGTGGCAGGAGAGGTCTAGGACAACCCTCCATGAGGAGCCCCAAGCCCTAACCCTAACCCTCCTCACACAGATTTGTCCCTTTCCAGGCAGGAGGGAAGGGACTGCACCCTTGGGTGCGTCGTGACCATCCTCAGGTGCTCATGGTGATGCTTCCATCTGCAGCCACCCCAGAGCCAACGTGGCCACCTCCGTGTGACGCGAGCACATCATGCTAGACAACACCCACGTTTGAAACCCTTATCCCTTACCACCTTGTTAAGGCCTGATTCTTACATGGCAAAGCTGGAACTCGTTGGAATTCATGGGATTTTTATGTACATGCCATCATCCTGAGCAACTGGCAAGAATTTGAGCGAGCCGATGCTGCTTTTCTCCTGTGGCATCTTGAGTACAAGCTTGGAGAACAAATTGTCTCGCTGAAGACAATGCCCTTGATGCATAATAGCAGAGCCATCTCCAAACAATTGGGGGCTGATTTTTATTTTGGCTTTAACTCAGCTTTCACGGCGCAGGTGTCCAATTTGTCCTCGCCTGTATAAATCCCACCATTTAAATGACTCAGCTGTTGGCACAAATCACCCCGGGAGATGTTCCCCTGACCGGGTTTGTACCTTGTGATGGCAAAAACATCCTGCCTGGGAGCAGACGGCTGTGATGTACAGCGCCCCGAAGGAGATTTACTGGAATAAATGGCACGTGAGGTTAAAACAACAGCAATTCCTCCACCGAGTCTCTCGCCCGCGCGCTCGGGGCTCTGCTGGGAGCCACCTGCCCCAACCCTCCGCGGCTGCAGATTTACTGTGGGGGCCAGCAGAGGGTTAAGTGCAATAATCTGAAACAGCATTTCTGTACCCTTACGACAAGGGTGATAAAACCAAACGAGGTGCGCGTTGTTCCCTGGAATTTATCAAACGGAGGTCGTCGTTCTTTTTCGGGAAAGGTCACGCGGCGCCTTATTTTATGGCGTGAGAAAGAATAAGGGCAGCTGCCCTGGTGCATGAGCAAGTGTCTGCTTAGCAAACTTGTAGGTGAGAAGGAGCTGCTCCCAGGCACTTCAGGGGAGGATGAACCTCGAATCCTGCGGTCAGTGTTGGGCCCCTCACTCCACGAATGACAACAAGGGGCTGGAGCACGTCCAGAGAAGGGAAGGGACTGGAGAACAGGGGTTGTGGGAGAGGCTGAGGGACTCAGAGGGGTTTAGCCTGGAGAAAAGGAGGCTGAGGGGAGACTTCATCGCTCTGTGCAGCTCCTGGAAAGGAGGTTGTGGTGAGGGGGCTGCTGGGCTCTTCTCCCAAGTAACAAGTGATAGGACAAGAGGAGATAGCCTCAGCTCGTGCCAGGGAAGATTTAGTTTGAGTATTAGGATAAATTTCTTTACTGACAGAGTGGTGAAGCCCTGGCAGAGGCTGCCAGTGGTGGAGTCTGCGTCCCTGGAAGGATCCAAAACTCATGGAGATGTGGCACTTTGCGACGTGGTCTAGCAGACACCGTAGTGTTGGGCTGATGGTTGAACTGGATGACCTTACAGTTTTTTTCCAGCCTTAAGGATTCCATGATGGAGAGCAAAGCCATCCTTGCTTTTTTGCTGGAGCTCACTCTGATGCTGCACATCAGGTGCTTTATGGAGGACACGGAGCCCCACTCCTCCTTCCGCTGGGCGTTCAGAGCCAGCTTCAGGCAAAGTGCCCACAGAGGCTCAACCTGCTCCGAGCAACATTTATTGAAACAGCACACAGCTGTTTCTCTTTGCTCTACAGCACCGCAGGCAATTCCACACCTTTCTCCTTCCAGCCCCACTCCACCATCAGACCCGATGGCATCTTCAGGGGCTGGGAGGAACCAGGAGCTGCTGCCTTCACGCCTGGGCCACCCTCAGCTGCCACGGGGAGCTCTGGCTGTTTGCAGCTTTGCAAAAAAAGGTTTAACGTGTGGGTGCTCTCACCCCAGTGCTACCCCCAGCTAGGCAGAGGCTCCGTGCTCCCCTCAGACTCCTCAATTCCTGAGCTGCTGTTCCCTATTCCCACCCTCCAAGAGCTGCCAAAGCCTCACCTGCCTCCGCAGTTCCTGCAGGACCCGCAGCTGCCTCGGGTTGTTGTGGAGATTCAGAAGATTTTGTGCTGTTTGAGGCTGAGAAGCAGAGTTCGCGTTGTATAAAGTAATTAAATAAAGCCGTCGGTCTCCCCTCTGAAGTGGCTGCTGCTGGCAGTTTCATTATGGTTTTTATTCTTTGGAATATGACCCAGGCAACACTCACACCATCGCAAGGTTTCGCTTCGAGGGTCTTAAAAGGAAATCAATTATTTTCAGAAATATAAATATTTTATGAAGCTGCCTATTTTTCTAATGAAGGAATAAAGACAAATGCAGCCATTTTGCTCTTTTGCGATGGAAAACAACGCTGGGATCCGGCCTCGACGCCTGCAGCACTTCACCTGAGTCACCTTCTCCAGGCATCTTAGGAAGGAGCCCGAAACACAGCATTCTCTGTTCAATTATGCATTTTGGAGCGGGCTGTCCTGCGGTCAGCGGGGAGCGGTCGGCGCCTGCCGTGCCCTGGCTCCGTCTGGAGAGGAGCGTTGGGTACCACAGCAGCTCCTCATGCCCCGGTGAGACCGGAGCCCAGAACGGGGGATGCTGGAGGCACCGGGAACCGCAAGAGCGGTGGGAGCCTTCGTGCTGGGGGGCGGCGATGGGGCCTCCCTTGGGGCAGGGACTCGGCCAGGCTGTGGAGCCGTGCCCCTCGCTGCCCACACCGGCCCTGAGGGGCCAGGAGGTGCCCGCGACAGCACCCAGAGCAGCGGGGAGGCGAGTGGCAGAGGTGGACAAAGGGCAAAACCGAGCCACTCTTCAAAGGCACCGTCACAGCTACAGAAACCCTTGAACTTCCACTCATGGGGAATTCAGCTCTTGCACAGACACAGGGTGGGAGCAATCACCCAGCCCTGCTCCCTCCCTGCACCTGGGAACTCAGCGCAGCTGAAAAACACAGGGATTTAGGGTTTTATATTATTATTGTTTATAACAAATGAGTGAATTCCCAGCCGCTTTGGTCTGCTCTTACATAATTCAGACCAATCAGTGCTCTTCCCAACGCAACATGCTCTTAACTTCGCCGAGCCCTAAGGCATCGCATTTATATTCTGTTCTGCTGCTGTGAAAATGAATGGTGTGACGGTGACAAGAGGAGGAAGGAGATTTAAAGAGAGAGAAAAAGCCAAAGAGAAAGAAAGATAGTTGAAAGAAGCAGAAAGCCAGGGAGAGGAGAAGATACAGAACAGCAAAGTGGTTTATAATGGAAGGACTGTAATTTATTTTGACACTAATCATGTATTATTCATTCAGAACAAAAATAAACCTTATTAACCAGGAAAAACAGATCTCCCATCTCCAGCCCACGTTGTGACGGGTGAGTGGCAGTGGTGAGGATCCTGACAGCCGCCAGGCTGGCTCCGTGCCGCATCCCGTACGCCGGTCCTTGCCGGCACAGCAGCGCCCACGGCCACAGGAGCAGCACGATGCTCCCACGGCGACGCTCTCAGTCACTAAGGAACAACGACTTTGGCTGCCAGGGCGGCCGCATAATGCATTGGTATTTTTTTCATCCCCAGCCGAAGTCACAGAATGACTAGATTGGAAAAGACCCGCAGGATCATCAGGTCCAACCATTCCTATCAATCACTAAACCATGTCCCTCAGCACCTCATCCACCCATCTTTTAAACACCTCCAGGGAAAGTGACTCCACCATCTCACTGGGCAGCCTGTTCCAGTGCCAAAAGACCCTTTCCGTGAAAAAGTCCCTCATCTCTGAGGCTCTTAACATCCTTTCCAGGCTATAAAGAGCCGGGTCACTCCATCTGCTGCCCCGGTGCTGCGGTGATGGGCCCAGCAGCACTCGGGACCCCAGAGGAAAAGCCTCTGTCCTGGGAAGCAGGGCACGGCAACAGCCAGGGTGAAAACTGAGCCAGACTCTTTCTCCCAGGAAGGCAGGATGGTCCCGCGACAGGGCTGTTTTGGAGCAGCGCTACGCTGTCCACAGTCGAGGTGTGAAGGATGGCAATTACCAAGGCTGAACCCAAAGTCCCACTAGAAACTGTCCTTGCCACCCAGGGATACGCATCAGTGTCTGCATTCGGCATCTCCTCCTGGCACTGGCTGGGTCTTTTAGGATGAAAGTGCTCAGAGTTGGGACTGAGCGGCTGTTTAGGAGGGCCTGAAGCCAAGTAACCTCTCCTGCTCTGGCTATGAGGATATCCACGAGTTTTCGGCGGTGCCAAAGGGGTCTGTGTGCCTGGACAATGCGCAACGAGCACACGCGGGCACTTGGCAAGGTTGAAGGAGCCTTTCTCGGTGGAGGCAAACAGCCGCGTCCTGCCCAGGGAACGGGCGACGCTGCCAAGCAGCACGAGCCCTGAGCCCTCAGCTGCCGGCGGCCGCTGCCGTGAGGGATGGCGTCACAGGCTGGCTCGCTGTAAGGTTTGTGGAGGAAACACCATGGTCATTTCAGCTGGCAAAGCTTGGAGGATGAGCACTAAAAACTTCAGAAATCTGAATGATGAACACGTAGTTGCCGTGGCTTTCCTGTTTGTGCCATTCATGAGCCACTTGTGCCGTTGCGATGCTAAATCCCAATCTCCTTAGACCAAGCCGGCCACCTCCTCTCACATTCCCACATCCAATCCCCCACTCCAGCCCTGGAAGGTCTCGACATCTCAGCCCTGCAGGCCCTTCCCTCTGGTTTTGCCCTTTCTTTTCCTATGAGGCACATTGAAACGGGCAGCAGAAATTCAGACCAGAGCTAATCCACTTCTAATGACCCCGGTGAGCAGAGGAAGCGCTGCAAGGACGGGAAAACCAGCACGGACAGCAGGAAGACCCTGACTTAGCACTCACAGAATCACAGAATGACCAGGTTGGAAGAGACCCACTGGATCGTAGAGTCCAACCATTCCCACCAAATTCCCACTCAGGCCGATCCCAAAGCGCATTGCGGCACCGCTATGGCCGAGGGCTTCGTGCGCGCGGAGCTGGGATGTGACACCCGCACTATTCCAGCACCCCTGGCCCTTCCCACGCAGGAGCAGGAGCTGCCCATGCTTTCCGTGAGCTCTCTCCCTTCCCTCCAGTTACTACCGATCGTTTCTGCTTCCTCACCGAACCTGTACACAACATGTAAAACAGCCCATCAGCTCCCAGCGTCAAACCAACCCTCCCTGGCTCCTGGCAAGATTTAAGGTGGATTTTAAAGCGTTATTACTGACTTATGAGGCTTTAAATAATATTGGACTCTGCATATCTTTCAAATCTACTTTCTTTTAATATCCCTGATCAGGTTTTAAGGTCTAAGCCTGCAGATTTACAGGGCCATCCTCTCTGTAATTCAGAGTCTTGTGTGGCTTGTGAATCCAGCATTTATGTTCCTGGGTCATGAAGCAAGTTTCGCTTCACGCTTTGGGGCTTCTATTTTAACATGAAAAGCAAACACATTTTCAGTAGCGCTTCCTTTTTGTCAGCATAAGAAGAGTCCCAGAGAGGGAGTTGAGCTCCACAGTGATGCTGGCACTCAGCATCCCGAGGCATTAGTGCACCCGAAGGCTGTGGAGATGCCGTGCAGTGGGAAGCTGGCTCCACAGGTGCTTTGGGTTTGTAGCATCCCATTTCCCACGCTGGACTTGGGTTGGTGACGCGGGGCTGGGAAATCCCTGACTGTCCCACAGCCAAGAGTCTCCTCGAGGGTCAAACAGAAGCGTTGTTCGTCATTAGCACATCGAGAAGGCAACCCTTCCCTCTGCTGCTATGTGAGCTCTTCCCCAGCTTTCCTGCAGCCTCCTTCCAGACTGGAAGCTGCTCTAAGGTCTCCCCAGATTTTCCTGGGGTTCTGTTTGTGCCCAGGGCAGCGCCTGGTGCCACGAGGCTGTCCTGGTCCCAGACAGGGCTCAGTGCAGGTGCTCATCCCAGCCCTGTCTCCAGCCCTTCGTGCTGCTCGGCTTTGTATTCACCCCTTTGTCTCCGCACGCTTCAGATCACCAGCTGACAAGTTTATTTACTTGTTGTAATACAGAACAAATTATGAAGGGCTGGCTCCCCGGGACTCCTTCGGCAGGACTGATGCGCATGGAGAGTGAGCGGCGCTGATGGAGC
Organism: Clamator glandarius; assembly: GCA_033459285.1. Lineage (NCBI taxonomy): Eukaryota > Metazoa > Chordata > Aves > Cuculiformes > Cuculidae > Clamator > Clamator glandarius. The sequence continues at coordinate 808,866 of JAUNZM010000452.1, read as the reverse complement.
CGTGGTTGGAGCAGGCTGTAGGCAATAGGACAACGTGCTTTGGGAAGCAACAAATTATAAATGAAGGTATTCAGTCTCTAGAAAGCTTACACATTTAATTATCCAGCCAGACCTTCAGGGAAAGGAATTAGAACAATAATTATCAATTTGTTCTTTGTATCCAAGGGCAAATTTAGCATTTAGAGGACAGAGTTGTTGCTGGGTTCTTTTATTCCCCTGCTCTGTGTAATCCTGATTAACAAAATGTACTTCAGCCTTTGAAATTAATGATTCCTCCTCTCTATTTTCCTTGGAAAACATCCCGGGTGCCGAGGCATTTTCTGGGGGCAGCGCTGAGGATGGAGCCAGGTTGGAAATGGGCATTTTTTCTCAGAGGAAAGGCAGGGGAGGTTTTTGCTGCCTGACTCTCCCGCTGGTGCTGCCTCCATCTCTGCATCTCGGAAGCCCGGGCCATGCTCCCGCTTTCCCTCGGCAAGCAGGCGAGGACACCGGGGTCCGTGCCCACATACCCCTTCCCAGCCTGGAGAAGCGGCTTTGCCTGGAGCCTGGCGTCACCCAGCACTCGCAGCGATGCTGTCGGGGGGTTCCTCGATGAGGAAAGGGCACAGGGTGGCACTTGCTGGAGGAGATGGACCCTCAGACACCCACCCGCCGCGGGGCGGCCGTCACCACGTGGAGCGCACGCACCTCGCTGCCCTTACAAACCCCCTTCCCGCGACAGGGCTTCCACCCCACTTCATATTCCCTGCACGTCATCTCGTTATTGATTCTGTTCCTGGTTAATAGCCCCTGTCATTAACCACGTCGACAATAATGAGGCGGTTTATGTTGATTGTTGGTCTATGGGAATTTCCTGAAACCGCATCCTTCGCTTATCCAGCGGTGCGATGCTGATTCGATATTGTAGTGATGCAAATCAGGGGGCTTTTATCTCCTTCTGGGCTGGAAGCCGGGCAGGAGGGGATTTTCAAATGCAGAATTGCTCCTGAGCAGAAGAACAAGAGGAGTTGTGTCCAAGGCATTGTCCACCCAGCAGTTTCCTTCTCTGACTCTCTCACTGCTGCCACTTGGAGCTTGCCCAGAGTCCCATGGAGCAGTTTCTCCTCTTCCAGGCTATGACGCTGCCTCTCATCAGACAGTTTCTGTCTGTTTGGGGGCATTTAGGAAAAAAAGCTCCTATCCCTGGACCTGCAGGGAGGTTGGAAACCTCACGTGTCCTCAACAACTGGAACTGCGGTGAAACCCCACACCCCGCCGGGCTCCAGGAGCTCCCTGGGTGCCAGGCTGGGTGATACTGGAAGCATCTCTGTTATTCAGCTCAGCTGCAATAAAAAGCTCCTCTGGCAGAGGGCTGAGGGGTGCAGGCAAACCAACAGCCTCAGCCTGCAGTCCTGAACACCTCAGAGTTATCTGCTCTTGACAGGCTTTAATTTAAATGTAATGGACTTTTTTTTTTTTTTACAGTTATTATTTGAATACACCAGTTTCCACTTGACCTGTCTGAACAAATCTGTGATGGATATTCAACCTCTCTCCTAAACGGAGCTTATCCTTCAGCACGAGGGGAAAACGAAACATTAACAAGAAATATAAAATGCAATCCGTCCTCTGCGTGAGCAGGATAACCCCAGGGCAGGGCTGGATGTGCGGGACTCCTTCTGGCGTGAGGGCTGGGGACACCAGGCTGGGGTGGGTGAAGACAGCACAGAATCATAGAGCATCCTGAGCTTTGCCTCCAAACCCTTCACCACCTTCATGGCCCTCCACCAGCATCCCCCAGCGCCGCCCCCTCTTACCTGGGGCTGGTGGCCGGAGCGCAGTTGTGTGCATGCAAACACACTCTCTGCTGCGTGTGCTGAACCCAGCTGAGCTTTCACAGCTGATTTCCTCCTTTTGGGTAGTTTCTGAAAGTGTGGAAAGGATAAAGATGCTGAAACTGGCTGGAAAGCCTCCTAGAATGAGCTACATTATTAAAAATGCTCAATTTAATTCAGATTGATAACTGCATTAAAGTAGCGGGTTTTCCCTTCCGTAATTGAGTTACACCTACAGCATTGAAGTCAAAATGATCTTAATCACCACCGGTGTTAGGTGATGTATGCTAAATTCCTGGTGTCAATGTGAGTGCTTAGAAACATCAATTAGAGATGCCGCTCTCTCCTCTCGTGCTGTCAAACCCCGCACGCTGGTGGCTTTTGACTCACCTGCTCCGCTCTCGGTGAGCTCCTGCGGCTGCTCCTCACTGCTCTCAACTGCTCCTCAGTGCCCTCACCTCTGGGAGCATCCTTGGCCACCGCTAGCCCTTCCTGACTTGCCCTTGTCCAAGAAGCAGGACCAGGACCACATTCCCAATGGATATTCCTGGCTCCAGCCTTGGTTTCACTGCCCTCACCTGCGTATACGACACGGCTCTACGATGTGGACGTGCACGAACACCCTGCAGCTGGGGCGGAAAGCCAGGCTCTCTTTCATTTTGACATCAGATAACCTTGATAAATTCACTTATTAAATTTAATATCTTTGATCAATCACAGTAAAACTTGAGGAGATGAATTATTAAAATGAAGAATGGCTTTGTAGGGTTTACGGTTATTGTGCTCCCTAAATTAAAAATGTAGGTGCTGTTATTTAAAAGAAAAAACACTCCCAGCGTCCCTAAAGCCACGTTGATCATTTTAGCTCCAGCCAGAGATCACAAATAAGCAGAAATCCTGTAAATCTCCGCAAAGATGCTAACTAAGCAGCCCCTGTTTTCCTAAAATTTGAATTATGGGTGCAAGGCTGTGCCCGGGTCCTCACTGGCATCACAGCTCTGGGATGGGTGCAAGAAGGCTCGTGGCAGCTCTTCTGTTTTGTTCTCCGTATTTCCCATTCCCTTAGCAGGGAGACATCCAGGGGCAGCCTCCCACGCCGGCTTCACCCAGAGCCTTGGTGGGAGCAGAAATAGCTGCTCAATCCAGCCCCGAGTTATTACGGCAGGGAAAGGCCGAGAAGGGAGGTGTCCGACAAACAGGACCAACCACCCCGAGGTGCCCAGGCTGCCGTCCTTCCCCGTGCCGCTGACACCCCCCTGCTCCCCGCAGGGCCAGGCGCTCGCCTACCCCTTCCACACCTACCTGGTGCTCGCAGGAACCACCGACCCCTTTCCTTAGTTTTCTCACAGCCCTCTCGGTTGTCTTCTTCCTTGGATTGTTGTGCTCCAAACCCTTCAAGGCACCATGAGGAGAAAGGGATGCTGGGGAACTATTATTAGGCGCTGGCTTTTTTTTTTCAGTGCTGAGAGCCATGGGCTTTTTCAGGACACAATTAAAGCATCACCCTCCCATGCTGAAGGGGCAAACATTCCTAAATGCCTGCGTATTTCCAAAGCAAAGCATATTTCCTATGCTGCACGTGTGGAACAGCAAAAGGTCAGAGCAGGGGCTGTGGACAATTCCATTTTCCATCCACTGTTACAGGCGTTTTGTGGAGCCACAGGTGCTCGGGAGGGCAGAGCAGAGCAGCCAGGAGAGCCTGGGGACGTCTGCGTGCACAAAGGGTCCGAGAAGGTCCCTCCACAGCCCTGGGTGCTGCAGGAGTCCCAGGGGACACGCTGGCACCCACCCCGGGGGCTGCACCAGCAAGGGGAGAGGACCCTGTGGGGCTACCTGCCACAGCCAAGGGAAGCAGGGGGACCACCAGCATCTCACTAACTTCATAGCTGAGCACACACAGAAAAACTTCAGGACAGAAAGAGCAATTACCCCACCCTGGAGACCTCAATGTGAGGTTTGATCTATTCCACTCAGTGTCTGGAAATCCAGGACAAAGTTTGTGGTGATTTGGGTTTTTTTTGTGAAAGGTCATTGAGAACCTTAGATCTTAGGTTCAGCAGGATTTTAGGGTCCCGGTGAGCTGTGCATGGCTCACTTTGGTGTGCAAACACCAGCCTCGGCTCTCGTGCTTTACCTCTGTGCTGAGCAAGTGGCAGCAGCCACCAGCAACGAACGCCCTGGCTGTGGGGCCAGAGCTCGCAGCACCTTAGTGCTGGAAGCCAAGCCCAGAGCCGCGAGGAACAGCAGGAGGCGAGGAGAGGACAGATGGCAGGATCCATCGGGATCCAGCAGCTCGGCTCAGCCTGCGCCCAACACCTGCACGGCCACCCTCAAAGAAATGCCATCAGAATTCAGGGAGCTCATGAAGATGCGGCTTCTCAGGCTTAGAAGCTGGAAGCTTTACAGGATTTGGTTTGGTTTTTTTTTTCCTGTAGATTGCAGGGAAAAACAATTAGAAGGGATAAAATCAAATGTTTTTAAAAGAATGCATTATTAGGTGCACGCAGTGCTACCTTGTCAGGATGAGCTGCGAGGGACCAGTGGGGTTCAGGGTGGATTAGGTGTTTAAGGGGATAAAGAGCAAATCCAAAGCTACAGTTTCGCAGGAGGGAAAAAATGCAAGGATTTAAGTATGTGAGGGAAGAAGCTGAGGTGCAGGTGGGAAATCATAATTACCTGCTAGTGCCTTCCCTGAAACTCAGTGTGCGGTATCAGTTATGGGTTATTTTGGGAGAGACGGCACTGAACATGATGGGCAAGCTTCTGCCTCGGTACCCTGCAGAGAGGCTCGGCAGGCGGATCGCGGCGTGGCAGACCCATTCCCAGCATCTTTTCAGCTCGGGAAACATTGGCAGTGTCATAAGAAATAACAATCAGCCTGGCTGCCAGAGTGAAGGAGCCCAGCGAGCCTCTGGGTTTCAGGCTCCTTAATCAAAGTGAGCTCCTACATTTCTCGCTCATCACGAATTTTCTCTGTATGCTTAAAACCAGCTTTAAACTGCCAGGCTGCAGATATTTTCCTCCCACTGCTTCCTCAGTGTTGGTTCTTTCCATCACAGCCTGTCACCGCTCGTGCTCGCAGCTCTTCAGCGGTGATGTACGAGCGTGTCTCCAGAGGACCCCTGGCTGGAGATGGTGCTGCCGTGGTGGATGGGCTCGGCACAGGCTTTCTCGTAGCACCAGGCTTGCTGGAACTCTGCAGGATGCTGGAGCTGCACTTTCAAAGGTGCATTTTGGTGAGGGCTGGCAGGGGATCCAGCTGTGCAGCAAGGGTAGGTGACAGCACCCACCCAAAGCTCCTCCTTGGAGCTATGACAGCTCCTTCCCAGCTTTGATACTTGGGCTAAAACATGAAATTAGCCATGGCCACGGGCAACCTACCCCTCTGGTGCACGAGTCTGGTGTTTGAGGATACTGGGACAGCAGGAGGAGACTGAGGCAGGGTGGGAGAGCCCAGGTCTTCATAGAGGTTTACCACCCACTCCCTGCAGAGCTTTAGGCTGACAACCAAACCTCCCAAAGCTGGGGTCATCTCCCCCCAGGCTGGGTGGAATCGGCAGCCGTGCAGCCAGCACCTGGGAAATATTGCTGTTCTACTGACTCCTCTGCTCCTTTGGCACCTGAAATTAATTTTGTATTTGTTTAGATCGTGATGGTTTTTAACCTATGGTAACTGCGAGCGTTTGCCAACCCCAGGCAGTTTAATAGCTAAAGCGTTTGATTAAAAAATTTAATAGCCCCAGAATGACAGAACAGCTACTGTCCACAATGTATTAAGCTTCTGGCATTCAGATTTATATGCAGCGTAAACTTCCTTTATATGAAAACATTTGTTTCCTATATCCACAGCACAGCAGATTCTTCTCCGGCTTCATTTCCAGCCCCTGGTTTAATTGCAGATGGTTTGGAAGGCGCTGCAGATGGGAGGCAGGGTCCCAGCGGCCCCGGCTGCTGTTGCTGAAGGAGCAGGAGGAACTGCTGCTCTCAGCAGCCGTGGGTCATGGCTGTGAGAGTGTGGGTTCCAAACGTGGGGCAGACAGGGCTCCATGGCACAGTGGGGCTCTCCAAGGAACCCCAAAGCAAGCGGCTTTCCAGTGGAAAAGCTACCAGGGAGCCTTGTGCAGTCATTCGTTTGTTGTGGCCAGTCCAGCTCTCGCATCCAAGCTTGGCTGAGGGACCTGGCTGGTCACCTCCTCTGCCATCCACAGTTACACGTCTGTACCCCTCTCTCAGGAGCACTTTGTAGGAACCTAAATAAACTCTTGTCACTGGCAGACCCCATAAATCTTCATTACCTTTGGCCTCAACCATTGTGCCCAATATTCCTCTTCTCCCCGAGAGTTCCCCAAGTGGCCATAACTCTTCTCCAGGTCAAGGAGTTAATCGTATTTTACAGCAGATGGATACCTGCAGTTTACATTTTATTCCTTGGCCTCATGTTTTTAGGCAAACATTGTCGCTTCCTACAGGAGGAACAGCTTTGGCCTGGCAACCAAAGCCAAGAGCTGGGGCCACGTCTTAGAGGGGACACGAAACCCAGCTGGGCTGGACAAAGGGCCAAGGGATGGACTGAAGAGCAGGAGGGAGGGGGACAATCCCAGAGCATCAGCTCAGGCTCCTTGTCCGAGGAAGGACATTTTCAGTGACCAGCATCTCTCAGCATCCAACCCTCAGCCAGGAGATACACCAGCAGCGTCTCCTCCGCTCATCGTCTTGAGAAACTGGCATTTAATTTCCCATCACTCCTAATCCTCTTACTCCTGCGGACTTTGCAAGGGTGGATTTTGAGCTTTCTTCGAGCTATATCATAATGTCAGGCAGAGGCTTGGGTTTCAGGCTCTGTTGTGGGACTTAATTGAGATTTTTGTCACCCAGGGGAAGGAAAAGTTCCTCCAGAAGAGGATTCTCATGGGAGTGGGAGGTTGGAAGGGCAGCTGGGGGCTGCTTGTGGCGCTGGGGACGAGGCAGAGGGCCATAAATACCAAGCTCAGGTACATGCTCAGCGGTAAAAGGAAATTGCTGATTATCCTCAGTGACACTTTATTAGGGAAGAACAGTTTGTTCTTACACTCCTCAGACTATCTCCTTTTTTAAAGATGAGAAACTGTATGAAATACGCTGTAAAATACCTAATGTGCCTTTTTGGGATAATAACTCATAGTCTGTGTTCATAAATTCACATTTTGCTAAAAAAGGGAATAAAAAGAAGCAAGAGATCTTGGGTAATTTATAGCACTTACTCAGTATTATTGCTCCCCAGCTGTCCTGATGCTGCTGCTTGGGGATTTGGATCCTGCACGGAGACAGGAGTCGGTTCACAGCCCTTCATTTCGGTTGTTCAGGCTACACCAGGTTTTCCTAAGCTGAAGAACAATTTGAAGAACACATAAGCTCAGTTCTGAGAGCTGGAGGAAAGTATCACATTGCAGGAACAATATATATACCAGCCAATTAAGGATTACCCACAGAATCAGGATATTCACATCAGAATGTTGTTTCCTTCACAACAAATAGGAGTTACCCACCTATATCTTACCTAGAGGACAATCTCATTTCATTTCTAGTTTGGGTTTGTTGCTGAGCACATGACTTAGGGCGTCAGTCACTCAGTGATAAAAAACACGGGTTTTCCCTCCTAAGAAGATTTTGCTGGGTGCTGAGCATCAGAAGCTTGGGACACATAAAAGGGCTGTGGCTTTTCTTAATTTATAGCTATTTCACCTGGAACTGCAAAAAAAATTAAATAGGGAATAGTGGGAGGTGTCCCTGCCCATGGGAAGGAGTGGAACTGGATGGGCTTGGAGGTTGCTTCCGAGTCGCTGGGGTTTCTATATCGCAGTGATTTCAGGTCTCCAGTTCTGGGTTGAGAGGATACGCTCGCAGGGCAGAGCTGGTCTCCTGTCTGGGCTCTGCAAGGGCTCTCCCTTTCCCACAGCAAACAGTGGGGCAGCTCCTCTGTTTGCTTTCTCTCCTGCTTGCAAAATTGAATTGTTATTCCCGCAATGATATTCTTAAGGTTAAGAACAAAGAGATACAAGAGCGTCATGGAAAACGTGTCCACTTCAGAGCTGACAGAACAGCACGGTATTTAGAGCTGTATTAAGAGTCTTGCTACCTTAATAGTAACATTTTTCATTTCATTAGCACCAAGTGCTCTCATAAAGCTGTTATTTTAAGGCAAGTTTTTGTGTGAAATCCAAGTAGTCTTCACTTATGTCCACAGGACGAAGGCTGCGCCTGTACAATGTGGCAGCATCACTAGGTCCTCGCTCTGAAGAGCCTGGGGATGCTCCCGTTCCCAGGATCCCCCAGAACAGGTAAAACGAGGAGCACCAAGCCCTTTCCCCCTCATAATAAAGCTGTAATAAACTCCAAGTAGGATTTATCGCATCAGGCAGATGTTTCTCCAGTACCCTCAGTCAATGACCTCTGTAGTCATTTTGAACTATTGTTCAATTTGCACTCGTTGCAATCCGAAACTCAGCGCCGTGATTAATCACCGGCCCAGAACATCGCTGGGCTGCACAAACAGGGATGCAGAGATTCATTAGCGAAGGGGATTTGAGTGCATGGTTCAGCATCTTAAGTGATCAGAGCTGCTGCATCCTGAGCTCTGCCAGGGCGTCCCTGACCTGAGGCTTCACCAAGGGCTTCGCTAAGGGCAAACCATGCCTGACAAATTGGGTGGCCTTCTACAACCAGGCTACAAGGTTGGAGGATAAAAGGGTAACCAACATCATCTACCTGGACAGCAGGAGGTGGAACTGTTTTGAGGTCAAAGAGGGGAGATTGAGATGAGATCTTAGGGAGAAATGTTTTGCTGTGAGGGTTTGGGAGGCCCTGGAACAGGTTGCCCAGAGCAGTGGGGGCTGCTCCATCCCTGAAGGGGTTCCAGGCCAGGTTGGATGGGGCTTGGAGCCCCTAATCCAGTGGGAGGTGTCCCTGCCCATGGAAGGGGTGGGACTGGATGGCTTTGAGGTCCCTTCTAACCCAAAACAACCTGTGGTTCTATACCTGCCCAGAAGCACTCGATTTCTTCTTTGGGATGGTCTGTACAAACTCTGACCCAGGGAAAGGATGAGATTTGATTCCTGGGGTACAACAACATGCAAGAACCTTCACATCCGATAGCAGCTTCAGACAACCCCTACCCCTTGTGAGTGGAACCTGCAAGCCCCCAGCATTTCTTATCTCCTTCTTTATTAACTGAGTTACCTGACAAACCTGTTCCCACCTCACACCTGAAAGCATTTCAGCCACAGCCACAGGTGTCCTGACATCTGCCTATTGCTCTTGTTTAAGGAGGAGATACGTGTCCTTAGCATTAATTGCAGCTCTCCTGGTGTGTGGGCTTCCAAACCTGCCAGTCTGTCAGAAAGAAAAGCCAGAGCTGAGGAATTGTGCACTTCTGCATGAATCTGCGTGGCCATGGAGCTGTCAGAGATTGCAGGGAGCTCTTTTCCCCAAGCAATTAACTCAAATGATGAGTTGATAGACAGCGATTCTTTAAAAAAAGTTATTGCATTACATTTGTCCTCTGGATTTGCACTTGGAAGCGTTGAAGTGTGGCTGTGAATGCACCTCCCTTGTGACACCTGAGCCAAGATGTTCCCTGCTGCTGCTTCACGTGCAGTTGCTGCTCCTCTGTTTGATTCCTTTCTTTGAAGAGCGGCTTGAGTAGATGTGTACTTTCCTCCCTCCCTCTCCACACTAAGCCGGGGATGGCTGGAGAGAGGTGGAAACTCTTCAGTGGCCCAAGTGGGTATAAAGAGGAGGCATCTGGCTAAAATAAGGCTTTGTTAGTGCTGCTCCCTGCTATAAACAAGTATAAAGTGTCTTTTCATCCCGCATCGTATCAGATGAGGCCGGCTGAGGTGTCCCTGCAGAGCTGGGCTGAGCGACCGCGGTTCCGAGTGCCGGCCCAGCGCTGCCTCGTGCGAGCCCTGGGGAGACGCAGGGAGCAGGTGGTGGAGCCGGGGCAGGGATGTCAAGGGATATCAGCGAAGGGGCTCTGTGTAAGGAGCATTTGCTCCCACTTAGTTCTTATTAAGCGGATGCGTCGCGCGCTGGCAGAGCTGAGGGAGTGGCACAAACATCAGGAGGTGAGGGCTGGAGGTGCGTGAAACGCTGGTTGTTGGAGCTGCACCCTCAGCCAAACAGACCATGGGTCTTCCCAGCAGTGGCCCTGGTGGATGAAAAAATATAGATTTACAGGGATCCGAGGAAGCTTTTGGATGGAGTGTGAAGCCCTTTCTCCCCTCGCAGCAGGGCATCCCAGGCTCGCTCTGCCAGCAGCATCCCCAGACGCTCACGGCTGCGTCCCCGAACCCACCGCCGGGTTCACTCCTGTCGCTGCACCTCAGTTCTGGGACTGCCAGCAGCTACACCAGAGCCTGATTTTTCTCCTCCCAGTCCACTACAGGTCTCATATATTTTATAGAAATATAAATTATCATCAAAGTTAACTCAGAGGCGAGATCAGAGCCTGGAGTAGGTGTCAGTCTTCATGGCTTCATTAAAGTTCTAATATTCTCTTCACCTCTATCTGATCTTGCAGTCATTATGGTTAGGAGAGGAGAAAACCGGGCTGAGGAGATGCTCAGCGCTGTGCCCGGAGCAGCACTCAGGCTCCTGTCCCCGGTCCCCTGGCTTGGCCACCCCTGCTTTCCCTGTCCTTGTGCCAGGATTCTCCTACCTGTGCAGGAGGGGGATGGCAGCCCGTGCTCTGGCTCAGCCGGGTCGCGTTCCAGGAGCCTCATCTGTTGCTGTGAATGTTAACGATGCCATTAAAAATGAGTTCAACCAGAATGTATTGATTTGCTGCAAACGTCCGCACCTCCAGCAGCTCCTGCAAGGACGCATTTTAAAATGGAAATGAAACTGAGCAAAACCTAATTTACTTAAAATCATGGTGGAGGTTGACTTGTATTTGTGCCGGGAGAACTAATAAACAAATGGGGGAAATGGAGTTTGAGTAACGACAGCGAGCTTCCAGTGACACTTTTTAATATAGAATTATGGATGGACTCCTCGCAGGAGCACATCCCGTCTGCGGCGTAGAACACGCCGGCTGGTTCAAACCATCGCATCGTAGCCCTGAGCTCCAGCAGTCGGCACAGGATAATTAATGAGCGCTTCAGCACTGCTCTCTTTTGCAGAATCGCTAATAACTCTTTAATAAATATGTAAATACGCCTCCCTCCGTTTTGGCAGCGCCAAACGCTCCACCCAGGGGAGCTTCGCAGGAGTTGCTGCCGGTGGATCCAGGGGTCTGCACCCTCCTGCCAGGTCTTCCCTCTGCCGCTTATGGATTCTCGTTGCAGGGAAGACACGGAGCGGAGTGCCCAGAGGTGGAGCTGCCCGGGCATCGCTCGCGGGGAGCTCCGGCCCCTCCGGCTGCACCGGGGCTGGGGCACCACGGGGTCCAGTCGATAGGTGACACAGTTACAGTCTCACCCAATAGCTTTTTCACAGCCGCCGTGTCAGGCAGCAAGAGGCTGACAATAAAAATAATTTGGCAGAGGGCTGTTGATAAAACCCTGCTTATTGCTGGCTGTAAATTCGGCTCAGACACTTTCACCTTTATTCCTCACCTAGGGAACAATATCCCCCTGCACTAAACCGTGGGGAGAGGGGAGGGTGTGTTGCAATCGTTCTGTGCCACCAGCCTCAATGAGCAGCTCGTAAAAATTAAGAAATGCTTTTTATTCAGAGAGATAAGGGGTCTGGTTGCCAGAAACGAAGCACAAAACTGCTCCAGCCTGAAGAGACGATTGCAGCGTAGCAAGGTTTTCCTTTGCCGTGGCCAATTTAACAAATTCTCGTAAACTGCAATTAAAGAAGTGGCAGCAATTCCAGATGTCTCGTTAAGCTTTTCCTTAACCCTCAATTTTGTCCAAGGAAGGATAATTTGACGTGAGTGATATGCTGGCAGCTCACGGGCCCCGGCAGCAGCTGCCAAACCTCAGTCCCAGCTGCTGGAGGGGCAGAAATGGGGGGAAACCAGCAAGTTCAGGTGCTTTTTGGTCTTTGCTCATTCACCCTGTAATTCCGATGCTTCAGCTTTGCTGAACGGGCAGCAGGGGCTGGCTTTACTGCGCCCCAGAAGGGATTCAAAATGTGGTTTTTGTGACCTGAGAGGCTGGGAGCCGCCTGGCAGCGAGCGTGGGTGCGTGGGAGCTGCTGCAAAGCCTGATGCGAAGCAGGCGTGAGGGAGCAGCTTTTGCTCAGCATTCAGAAGGAGCCCTTGGTTTTGAGTGGCTCAGGGTCTCCTGGCTCAGAGTCGGTCCCTGGCCTCGTGGCCGGGCTGAGCCTTTCACCCCGTGCTTTGTAGTGCTTTCAAGTGACTAATCAATTAGCCTTTATTAGCTTTATTTCTTTCATTACTCATTTCTCCAACGCTTTCAAGGTTTCATTAGTCTCCTCTCAAGTTACAGTGGATTTTGAGCACTGTGTAGAAGAGGATAATTCATTTTATTAGGTCATTTATTTTCTGGGTACATTTTTAAAGGTCAATTAATCCATCTAAATGGAGGAGGCAGTCTAGAATTCCATGCAGCCCCTCCTGCCACCGTGGCCCAGGAGAGCCGGCGAGGGTTCACTTGCCTGGGCGAGAGGGATGCATCAATACTGCGAGCGCTGCGTGACATTTGAACTGGGAGCAGAGCTTCCATAACGCGCTTTCGGAGGTTTATTAACCGGCTCCTTCCTAGGGATGGAAGATCTTCTCCATCCCGAGGGAGAGCAGCCAGCACCTGCTATTCACTTTCAAACTGAGAGCTGGTGGGCACGGGCGTCCCGGTCCCTCGTGTCACAGCATCGCCTGCGCCGGGGATCAGCTGGATTTGCGCCGATGCAGATGAAATGGGGCTGGCGACGCGCACACAGTCACGTTGGAAGAGGTTCTGTTCTGTCTGAGGCTGCACTGGCTTCACCCGTTAGTAACTCTGCCACTGATGAGGATAAATATTGTCGCATGTGGAGTCAAACCCATCGTTTTATGAATGTTTTCACCAAAACAAGCGATTTACTCCGTTCTGGGGCCATGATCATCACAGAATTTGGAAGCGGCAGGCTGCTTGTCTCGCTCATGTGAATCATCCCATTAACTTCTGATCGCGCGGAGCTGGCAGGGCCGGCGGCAGGCAGGGTGTGAGCGGTGCCAAGGAGCATGGGGGGACACAACCCCGTCCCCACGCCTGGCGCCGTCACCCCAGCAGTGACCGGGGAGCCCACGGTGCGGCCCGAGGGCGTGGAGGGGCTTTGGCAAGGAGGCTCAGCCCAGAATCCAGCTCCACTCACATACCTCGTTATTATTCCTTGCAGGGATCCAGAGAAGCTGCCAGTTCAGCACAGGGAGCAAAAGCCAGAAAATCCATCGCTGCCGCTGCCTTTCCTGTTTGTATTTACATTTTTATTGATGCCTACGGTGTAAAACACCCATTATTTTAACTGGAAAATCCATTGAGTGGTCTAATAAAGCTTCCCTTAAAAAAAGGATGGAAAAGTGTGAGCAGCTTGATGCCTCCACTGCAATGAGAGAGGAGTGTTTTACTCCAGCTGTGAAACACCTGGGAATCTTTAAAACTTCATAACTTGCATGCGCAGGAGCCAGAGGGAAGCCTGTGTCCTGTCTGGAGAAGGGGAGGCACTAGCTCTGCTGTTCTGGGGTGGCTGCTGGCGCTGACCCCAGCGCGAAGAGGTTTCTTTGCCAAAGGAGTTGGCTGCAGTGTCAGCTTGGATGCTTTGCTGCTCTCTCCATGGGGACTTCGGGCACTGGTGAGCTGCAGCCTTGAAGCTGAGGGCCCAGAGAGGTGACAGCAGTTGAAAACCAGGCGCATTCCCTTGCAGAAGGGACAGCAGCGCTCGGGTGAGCCCAGAAAGAGCCACCAGCCAGGAAAAATAGTAGTTAAACCCCCCCGATGTGACATGATGAGATCAATTCAGAGACCGGGTTTTGGTTACATTGTAACAGCTTGGCAATAGAATACTAATGAGGATGTGTAATTAGTCCCAATTCCTATTAATAGCCTGGTACATCAGTTGCAGGTCGGCGTTACTCCGTGCGGTGCAGCAGGTGGTGGTGCAGGATGCATCCCGGGCTCCGATCCCGTGCTCTGCTCATGGTCAGTGGCTCCATCTCCCCTGGAAAGGACCCTCCGCCTGGGAGGAGGATGGAGAAGCAGAGAAAAGCCTATATTTGCTCAGAAAAGGGCTGCTCAGATGAGCTGGTCCCCAGGAAGTAGAGGGCACTGATGTTTTTTGCTCTTTCAAGGCTGGCCAGGCTGAATAATTTAGTCAAGGGCACAGGCGCCTGAGGTCTCCCCATGCAGATTCATTTCTGCTTGATCCATCCTCACTCAAACCCATCAAATGCTTTGAAAAACTTCTCAGAGTTTGGTTAAAAAAACCAAACAAACGAGGGTAGCAAAATTTGAAGTGCACATGGCTGAAGGGGATGTTTCTGCAATTGCAAAAAAATGATTTAATTTTTTTTTTGCCTTTTTCCAGTGCAGGAATGATTTCAAAATCTCTCATGATGCTGGTTACTCCCTGGGCAATCCTAGAGGAATGACCAGGACGCATCCTCGTGACGGTCGCGTGCACCTTGAGAAAAGCATCATCTCCTACCCCAGCTACAGGTTTTCATCTCGCTGCCGATGCTCCTTTGTGCACTGGAACAGGGCTCTGGGGAGGCTGTTCTTGCACATCAGTGATGGCCAGCAGAAGGGCTCATCCTATCTTCAGATGGGTACCAAGAATCAGGTTGATTTGAGTGTAGCCGCCTTATTTAAACTATTATCAGCCTTCGCAGCCCAGAAATAGGTTCCCCGAGTGTCTGTGTGTCGCGCAGAACTGTTGGGCCAGGGCTGGGCCGGCGCAGGAGGCAGCGGGCTCAGCAACGGACGTGCCCTCGCCTGCCAGGGTGAATTAGCAAAGAGCTGTGAGATCTAAGAAATGATAGTAATTATAGCAACAAAATTGTTATTAATGCACTAATTTACTTGGGAGCAAGGTTTTATGTAATTACACCCTGGGATCAAGATAAAGTTAATGCATTTACCTTCCCAATTATTTATAGACGTTTTGAATTGCTCCTCTGCCATATGAAATGAGCGTGTGTGTGTGTGTTCAGGACCGCGCGGGGCTGTGGGCAGAGAGGACACGGGGGCAACGAGGAGGTTTGCTGCTCGTTGCTGATCTTGCTCATGAGGGACCCCGAGCAGCAGCCCCCTCTGCGTATCAGGGCACCCCAGGCTCAGCTGCTAACAGGAGCCTCTCAGAGCATCATCAGTAAAGCTTTTCATGCTGGGGACATCCAAGGGAGTCCCTGGAAATAACCCGCAGACCTCCAGGCTCCACAGCGATGCTGCAGCAGCCCAGGGCGGGTGGAGAGACCAGCAAGCTGGCCTTGTTCTTGCTTAACCTGTTAGAACTTTGCAAACTTACCTGAAACCTTTGGATATTGGTGAAAATCTTCTGGCTGTGAGGGTGCTTTTCCCCCACGCTGCGCCCTGGCGAGGCCGTGGGAGGGCTCGACGGCAGCATCGCTCCCCAAGGCAGCGAGTGCTTCGGCAGCTGCCACCCAAGCTGCCGCGGACACGAGTGCCCTAGAAATGCCAGGCTGGAGAGAGGATGCTCGCCCGCAAGCTGCTGGGTAGCAGGAGCAGTGGGTGGGCGCAGGGGCACGTGCGGAGCCACGAGCTGCAGCCCCGGGACAGGCTGCTGTGGTTCTAAACATCGCTGTTGTGGGTGGGAAAAGGAAAAAGCAGGGCAGGATCCAGCAGTCAGCAGAGCCCCCCTCCTCAGGGACTCTCTGGCTTCTCCCTCGGTGCCTCCAGAGCTCGCTTCATAGCCGGCATCGCTCAAACCCACCTTTATTAGCATCATGCTGGGAGCTGTCAGCTGGCTTTGCCAAGCATCCCACGGTGACGAGCCCTCCCGGCCGCACCGGCTGGTGAGCCCGCACGGTGCCGCGCTGGGTGCTCGCAGGCCACTCGCTCGCGGCTGCCGAGTGTCACCGGGGATATTTCTCCTGGTGTGGCACCAGGAGGACAGCAGCGAGCTGCGGAAGGTCAGAGCAGCCCTAAAAATAGAGCCGTGTGCGCACGTGTGCGTGTTCAGCTTCTGCTCCAGGTTGAAAGACTGGAGAGACTTGACCACAACTAACGTTTAAGAGCAAGGGAAAGGTTTCAGAAAGTTGCTCTACACCTAAGGACCCCTCGGCTTTACCTCTTAGAATAAAAGTGTGAGTGGCTGTGGGAGCCCTGATGCTTCCCCTCCGCAGCAGAGCAGCCACGTAGGAAGGGAAACCTGGTGATGGGGCTGAGTGAAATCTAAAATAATGTCCCTGGGGATCAAGGTGGAGATTTATTCCTCTCTCTAACAGGGAAAGAAGGGCGGTTCTAGGCTGCACATCAGGCCCATTTAACCGCATCGTGTAAAACCATTTTTACAACAAACATAAGTCTGAGTTATGGGTGTTATTTTTGCTAACTGTTTGCACATGGCTGGATTTCATGATGACAGAAGTGAGTAATGGCACGAGGTTATGCAAATGAAGAACTTAATTAAGTGGGAGTCATACAAAATAAATTCTAGCTCCACCAAACACCCTCTGTTTTCCCTCTGAGTCTGGGTCACTTCTAAGCAATCGGCTCTTAACTGAGAAACCTTGTTCCTGGGGGGACGATGCTGCTTTCCTGCTCCTCGTTGGGAGGAGGGTAGGAAGAGGTATCCCCATCCCAGCCCCATCCCTGGAGCTCCCTGTGGGATGTACGGCGTGCGGCCCTTTCTGGGAAGCGCAGGGAATCCTCCTGTTTGCACGAGCATCGCCAGCAGCCGTGGGAAGATCCACTGGGAAAGCTCGTGCTCGACAGGCAGTGGGTGGCTCCAGCCTTGGGAGCCAGGGTGAAATCTAGAAGTGCACCATGATAAAAATCAGTGTAAGGCAGGGAAAGGATGCTCAGCAGCAGGCATCTGTTGGTGAATGTTCCTGTAGAGTGGGGTGAGGGGAGCACCAGTGCCCGGAGCAGCATCTCCAGGCTCTTCACTGTGCGTGTGTGTGAGGGTGTTGGGGGTTTGTTGAGCTCCTCCGGAGGTTAGCTGCATCTCGTCCACAGGTTTTATGCTGGTTTGCCTGATGATTTCACAAATGCCCATTTCCCATGAAATACTGACTTGTCTTCCGCAGGGAAAGGCTGTTTTGTTCCGATCTGCAGCAAAGAATGGTGAAATCCATTACATCCAATGCTCCACAAACGTCTGTGGCACTGCTCCTGCGAGATCAAGTGCCTCCTCAAGACTGAAAGCTTGGGGGCTGCCAGCTTCTGGGGAACCTTTAATCTACTGAAGTGCCATATCAGTCAGAGAAGAGAGGTTTGGTAAGTTCCTGCCTCTGTTCCCGGTGTTCTGAACCCCCCAAACACAGGTCTCTGTCCATCACGGCTTCTTTTCCTCTTCCAGAGAGCAGAGCCCACCTCGGCTCCCTTTGCACCCATTGACTTCTCCCTGCCTGCCAGGGATGGTTAATAGTCACAGCGGGACACGTTTTTCTCCTTGTGCTGGCTTGTCAGGAGAAGATACAGTTTGATTGCTCGCAGTAATTGTGCTGATGACTGTCCCGGTGGCACTGACCTCATTTCCAGCCAGGCCAGGATGCAGAGAAGCATCTCTTAAAAAGATGCAGAGAGAGTGTTTTTCCTCTTATAAAGAACAGTATCACGGTGAAGCTGATTTCGTCCTCCCCATCCCTCTGTGCTCCCACTCGAGGCAGCCACAGAGGGGTCCAGCCTCTCAAAACCAGTTGTCCGAACCCAGAGTCCTGGCAGAGGGGAGGATGAAGGAGGCTTGGGAGGGGAGCAGCGTGTGGGTCAGGGCTGCCCTGCTGTAGCTGTTAATTTGAACGCAGCGCTGCACAGATGGGAGCGGAGCAGCCAAGCTGCCACCCAGCACCATTTGAAGCTCCCTGAGCATTTTGCATGCCAAGAAAAAAAACCATGAAACCCTGCTGGCAGCTAATGGAATATTTGTTAAATATACCCCTCCTTCCCAATGGGCACAATTGAATGTTCTTCTTCTTTTCTTCCCCTGCTGATGACATACCTGCATTTGTTACCCTCTAGAGTCCTTGTTTTAGCTGCTGTGGTTAAACCCACGGCTGCTGACGGCAGAGCCCTGGCTGCTCCTCGCTGGGGGCTCCTCTGGCCACGAGGGATGCGGTGGAGATGCCTGGGACAGATCCTGCCCCTCCGTTCAGGACTGTGCCCTGGACCCTGAGATCAGGAGCTCGGGCCAGCACTGGGAAGAACCCACTGCTGACCCACGCTGGGTTAAAAACCTTGGTCTGGGAGCTGAATTTCCTCCTGGAGCCTACAAGATGACTTGGGATTTAAAGCTCACCCTCCCGTGTCAGGTGCTGGCGTCTCACAGCGAGCCCAACCCCACGGGGGATGCAGAGGGTTTGTTTGCAAAACAAACCCCAATCGGGCAGCAGAGGTGGCAGCTCTTTTAATTGACTTCTCCGGCTCTGCTGCAGCATTCCCAAGGGTGGGATTGGAAAGGCTTAAATGAGAGAAATGGCTTGTTTGGGGAAGTTACAGCCCAAATTGAAGCCATCTGTGATGCCGAACACAGTCTCCGCCATCCAGCTGTGCCTCGTGAGACATCATCTCGCCGTGCTCGTGTCACCCCCTCCTCCTGCTGAGGGTTCAGTGGGGACCAGGCAGAGCATTGCTGCGATGTCACCTGGGCGTGGGCCTCTGTGGCTGGAAGCTGCCCGGCTTGTCAACACACAGCAAATATTATTAAAAAAAAAAAAAAGCTAAAACAAACATAGCAACTTTTGTGGAAGTTTTCTTTTTATCTGTCTCCAGCATGAAAAAAAACAATTAAAGACATAAAACCCCACCCCCAGACTGCAAAGAGTTGGAAGCCAAATGTCACTGCAGCTTTGATCCCCTCCAGAGGAAACTCTGGTGCTATCAGTTTAGAAGCATTACATTTGCATATTCATGTCCCCTAATTTGCTCTTTAGGGGCTGAAAACTAATAACTAATGAAGAAGGTCTTCCTGTGCATGCAGAGGAAACCCTGATTATGTCACAGATGTGTTAGGAAAAATAATCAGACCTAAATAAGCATCTGTCCCAAAGAAAAGGCTGCCTGTCAGTGAAACCTTTGCAAAGACAAAAATCCCTCCTGTGCGCATCCAGGGGACGAACCTGAGGCCACAGGATGGGCTGGAGGTGACCGCGAGGGGTGGTGGCCACTGTGTCCTGGGGGACACTGAGTCTCCAGTGCCAGGACGTGCCCTAACTCACGGGGAAAAGCTTGAGGGATGCTCAGGAGGAGAGGCTTGGAGGGGGATGCTCCAGGGGGGTTGAGAGGGATACTGAGGGGGCTGGAGACCTGCTTGGCTGCACAGTGGCGAGAGGGACTGAGCCACATGGTGGGAGCAGTCTGGTTTTAGGAAGGCAGGCATCGACGCGGTGAGCGCCCAGGGACCTGCCGTTACCAGCTGGAGCTGCGGCAGGAGCTGGGAGGCTATTGGTGGGGGTTGGACAACCAGGCGACTCTAACAGCAGCGCTGCCAAGTGATGAATCCCTTCTGCTCACCCTTAATTAAATTTCTTTTAGCAACACAATAGATCAGTTTTATGCCTGTCATTTTTCAAGAATTAAAGTTATTGGCATCGTTGTTGGCAGGGGTATGGATTATGAGACAGAAGCAAGGCTTGCGGGAGGCGGTGATTGCTCGCATCCCGCTGCACGCCTGGTCCTCGACCCTGAAAATGGAAGCGCACGGGAACTGCCAGAGCACCTGGATCTGCTGGAACCGATGGGTCGTGCGGGGATGCAGCTAGGGCGCTGCGCTTAAGGCAGATTTCCCGTGGGTGTGAATGTTTCCCGGCTCAGACTGCTCTCAGCACATCCCAGCGGGAGCACTGGCTCCTCGCTGCCGCTGCCCTCGGAGCAGAGCTCGCAGCATCCTCAAGATGAGGTGAAGACACGCTTGGCACGAACCACGCGCTACCATTTATTCCTTGCGGTGTCTGGAGCGTGCTTTCTATCGGATCTGTCAAGGGCTGTAATTACAGATATTGTTGTCGCGAGCAAATAAAGATTAAGTTGTCAAAAAGATCGAGAGGCCAGGTTTGAGGCTGCAGCCTGAGGTAGGAGCTGTGTGGTGATAAGAGCTGCCCGAGCACCGGCTGCTGCCCACGCTGGCACCCAGCTTAATGGAGAGGGTGAGCTCCTGGGGGGAGAACGTGCCCCTCGCTTGGCCGGAGCCTGAGTGCAGAAACAATCCTGTCAGTGTGGTTGGGAAAAAGCAAACCCACGTGTGGCTCCCTGCCCATCGCGAGGGCTGGTGCTGAGCCGGGGCAGGGCTCTGCTCCACAGCATCCCTGCTCTTGGTCCATGGCAGACAGGATTCTGCCTGCCAAGCCCAGACACTGGGCGTTTTCAATCCTTATTGCACTGACTTTCAGCCTTGTGAACTCAAGCATCCCTTACGTCCATCGGTGTGAGGGCAGCCCAGAGCCTCTGTGCCGAGCGTCCCTCTCCTACGAGCATTTCCCATGCCACCCTCCCACGTCTGCCAACCCAGGGATGGCTTTTAACTAGGAAAACGCTTCCCAGCACCTCGAGCGTCGGACGGATCTTTAGCTTCCAGCACTTTAACTCCCGGTGGCTTAATCATTACTAATTCCTTTGGCAATTATTGTAATAACAATAATCACAGCGAGCTCGCTTGGCTGTAATGCAAGTATACGCTGTGCTGCTCCGTGCAAATCCCACTTGGGATGCGTGGTGGTTAACAAGACCCGTCCGCACGGCTCGGAAGCTCCTGTGGGATGGCGAGTGCCAGGCTGGTGGGCACGGGCAGAGCGGCTGTGCCGCGAGCGGCGCTGGGTGCCCGTTAGCTGTGTAACGTTCGTTTCATGCTCCGCAAGCATTTGCCCTATTTAAATTGCAAATATTAGTTATGCTGTCAGGCTCCACGGGTGGCGGTGCCTTATCCATCCCAGCATGAGCCAAGTTAAGATGCAGAGCTGGATTTCAGGAAGAGAAGTCACATTTTATTGAAGAGAAAAAAAAAAAGACGTCTGTGTTTGTATTAATGAAATTGCTGGAGTTGGAATTGATTATTTCTCATTTTGAGTGGTTTATCAGGGAAACAACTTTAATTTCTTAATCGACAGAGGCAGGAGTGCCATCATTTCATTTTCGCCTCACAAGGTGCGTCACTGCTGTCAGGGATGCTGTTGCCTTTAACCCACACCTGAGGATCTGAGGATCCAGGGTTAGAGAGGAGCAGTGCAAATCTGTGACCCCAGAGCCTCCGGGCTCCCTCTAGACTCCACCAGGGAAATTCCTGCCCTGGATAAGGCCCAGATTTCACTTAAACCCAGCAATTTCAGCCCAAGATGTGGGACTCAGTCTGAGCAGTAACAGCAGAGCCAAACTCACCCACTGCTTTATCCATCCTAATATCAACTCCTCTTTAGAAAATAATAAAGAAAAAAAAATCTTCTGCTTTCTTTCCTTCCAGTTAATACGCTTTAAATAAATTCTACGATTAAAAACGGTAAAAGTTTAATCGTCTCCCCTGTTGTGCTGAAGTTCAAAAGGAACATTTATCAGTCGTCACTTTGGATGGCAATTTGTATGTGAGGCTGAAAGCTTTTTAATTCACTCAACGGGAAACAATGAGCAGAGTTGATTAAATGGGAGCCAGTAATTTATTCCCAGCCACCAGCAGCCCAGGCACCCTCAGAAAGTTGGCAGCCCTGGGTCCACTCCTGTCTTGCCTCCCCTGTGCTGGTCTCAGCCCTCCTGCAGCAGCTCTGGGCTCGGCTCTGGGCAGCGAGGACACCGAAGTGACCTGAAAAGCAGCCTCTGGGTGCTCGTTCTGCAAACACAAACCCACACAGACAGGTCAGTGGTTCCCTCTCCGTCTATACAGGTGGCAGCAAAAACCCACTCCTGTTCCAGGAGCTCAGATGCTGTTTCACACGGATCCACTCCAGGCTGTCCCTCCCCCAGGATCAGTTTAATTGGCAGCAGTGAGATCCTAAAAGGTTTGCTGCTGTATTTTAAATGAAAGGCAGATGGGTTTGACACTGCGTGTCTGCCCCACACTCGCTCCTCCCAAGGGACGCAGCCGTACGGGACCCCCCCCGCGCTCTGGACCAAAGCCATTTATTTGTGATCACGGCTAATAGTCTGGTTCCTCGTACTCCACCCTCCTCTCACTGTTCAAACAGCACCGCCAGCAAAATGTGAAAATATACCAGTATAATGGGAGAAGTTCTAGCAGATTTTGTAATAAAATGTCACAATTTTGGATCATTCAGCCCACCTCGCTTCTTCAGCCTCCTTCATCCTTCATCACAAGGGCACTCAGGTTAGCCGAATGCGCCACCCTTGCCCTCCCCAGACAATCTCTTTCACCTGCGCTCTCGTTTTTATTGTCCCATAAAGGAGAGGTCAAAGCCCTCATAGCCAAGTTGCTGGTGCCGCTGCGTGAAACCACTGTCTCAGCACCGGTAACGAGGGGGCTGGTGCTGAGCACGCCAAGTAAATACTCTTCTAATTTAGCTGCCTGTCACTGTGTTCCTAAGTGCGAGGCTTTTAAGGCTGCTGCCCTTTTTGATTGCGATGCATCACCCGATTCACTTGCCTGCAGCACCGGAGCTGGAGTTGGCATCCCAAACCTCCCCCCTGTGGGGACGGGGGAGCCGCGACCTGGGAGGGTGAGTGTCTTGTCCCCAGGCAGCAGCACACAGAGATGTCCTGGAGGGGCATCCTGCAGGGGCAATGAATCCCAGAATTCGGGTGATGAAGCTTCCCAGAGCCTCGCTGGGGAGAGGCAGCGATCCGGAGTGAAAGCATCCCAGGAGGGGGCAGCTCCTGGCAGGGCTGGGGTTTTACTTGCCTTGATTTCTTGTCAGGGTCCCAGCAGATGCCGCTTCTCCCACTGGCAGCCGGTGCTGCAGGTGTAGCTCCCCACGCGCCTCCAGCATCCCCAGGACCTCAGATGAAGGATGCTGCACACAAAGCCAAATCCACTTTATTACCGTGATCGAGGAAGCTAAATCCATTTCCATAAGCGGTCCGATATTGGTAACAGCAAAATAAGCAACTGCTGACATCCAAGCTCTTCTGGAGAGCAAGTCTGCATCTATTTTAAGTGCTGCAAACATGCCAGCACAGTAATGTCCTCTTTCCTCTGCCTCCCGAGCTCCTTTTCCCCCTTTTCTCACCTGTCAGAGGCCCTGGGAGCACAAGCAGGAGCGGCAGCCAGCAGCTGGAGAGCTAAGGGTCTGTTTTTTCCACTGCCACTCTTCCTTCTAGAGGGAAGACAAATGATTCATTATATTCCCCATCATTTTCTCTGATGCCTGGCTGCCTCCCATCGAGATGTTGGGTCTGCACCATGCAAAGTCATTAACGCGATCTCCAAGAAGAGCT
Source organism: Clamator glandarius (assembly GCA_033459285.1). Lineage (NCBI taxonomy): Eukaryota > Metazoa > Chordata > Aves > Cuculiformes > Cuculidae > Clamator > Clamator glandarius. The sequence continues at coordinate 785,576 of JAUNZM010000452.1, read as the reverse complement.
GCAGAGAACAGCATTTCCTATTTGTATGTGGTGATTCAAGCCAGGGGCAAAGCAGTGTGATCAATTCTAGTTTTCTTTCAGATCTTTAAGAAAATGCCTACATATAGAGATGTGGCATGACAGCATAAACAATGACATCCAGCTTTCAGAAGGCAAAAGGAGAGAAAACTCCGTGTCTGCGCAAGGATTTGTGAACAGGTGGCATGGACGAGTAAGGAGCACGGCAACACCGCACGCACGCTGCTGGTTTATTGTGGGGATAACCAGCTTCCACCCTCCCCTGAGGGAAACAGAACTCGCCACCCTCAGAGCAAAACATTTTTCCCTCTTGCAGCTGAAAACTGTTACCCCTCAGCCCCTCCCCAGCTTTCCTGGAGCCCCTTTCCATACTGGAAGCTGCTCTAAGGTGTCTCCACAGCCTTCTCTTCTCCAGGCTGCACATCCCCAACTCTCTCAGCCTGTATGGGAGATGCTCCATCCCTCGGGTCATCTCCGTGGCCTCCTCTGGACTCACTCTAAGAGCTCCACACCCTTCCAGTGCTCAGCACTCCCAGTACCAGCCCTGGAAGCCCATCCAGCCCCCAGCACTCACCCCGTGCCCAGGTCGCGGTGCCTGCCCCGCGTGGACGTTACGCTGAGCCCGCCTGGAGAGACGCAGCAATAGAAGTGATTAACAGCACGACCTGTTAATATACGAAGTGCAACATATGTTCTAGCCTCTCCCTGGAGGGTTGCGTTATTCCCATTATTATTTTTAACTGTCCTTTCCTGGGCTGCTCGAGGCTACTGGGAGGCGCACGCTGGAGATGGGATGGAAACTGCACGGTTTAAGTAGCCGGGCAGAGTGGTGGAGGCAGCTGCGACTGCTGGGGAGGGGGAAAAGGGAGAAATTCATCATGGAAATTAAAGTTGCAGTCGCTGGGTCACTCCAGCATCATCTGGCACGGCAGTCCCAGGGAAGAGCTGGATTCTGGGCTGCTCCCCTGCCAGCACACAGCTTATTGCTTCCTTTTGATGGGCAGGAGCCATTCCCGGTCTCAGACGTTCAATGTAATGTGGGAATCAGTAATTTGTGATAGTGCCTGAAATCACTTTCGAATACATAAAACACAAATACAGCAAAAGCGGAGAAATGAGCCATAACTCTCCCTAATGGAAGCCCCGGCCTCCCCGCTTTTTATGGCGCGGGAAAAAAATGGCCCCACTATTTTCGATCATTAATTTTGTATTGGCCTGCACGGCGGGGCCGCTGGTTTCCAAAGCACTTTTTGCAAAATAATGAGGCTATTTATTAGTAGCAACGAGGCTGCACGGAAAGAAGAGTTGAGATAGTTTCTATAGCAACTCTCTGCTAAACCATTTGACACTCGCCCTGGCGAAAGCCTTTCTGCACCCCGGCCGCCGGGCTGAGCTGAGCCGCCCATCGGAGGGGTCCCTGCACTTTTTCTCCCATTACAGGACCTGCTTTAAGGCTTTACGAGCACCACGGCTGCTGTGCATCACAGGGGCAGCATCTCTCTTCTGGGGTTGTTTACCTGGCATCGTTTCCCTGAGAAAAACCCACGAGAAGGTTAGAAGGGAGGTGTGGGTGCTGCCTGCCCTGTGCTGGGATGCGTGGTAATCCTGGGCAACAGCTCTCGGGGTCCTTCGGATGAGATGCAGCATCCTTCTGTCTTCTTCCTCGTCTGTAGGTCCTGTATTCGTTGGGCATAAATGCATCTTCTCAACCCATCCTCCTCCTCAGAGATGAGGAGCAGGAGGGGAGCTGGACGGCTGAGCCAGACTGGCCACTGAGCACCCCAATGCTCAATGGGAGCACTGGCCTCTCCTGTTCAGACCAAAATGATTCAGGGCTCACTCTGGTCTCTGCATCACAGCAGAATTTCCTGAAATAATTGGATTTGGCCATTTAGTTACTTCCACAAATAAGAGAAAACACAATTATTCACATTCTCCAGTCAGGTACTGTGGGCACTAAGAACAAATTCCCTTTATTTTATACACAGCTCCACAAATGGTTTGTATTGAGTTAGAAAACAATAAAAATCCCTGGCACTGCAACATTCGTACGTTAAAGCAAATGAAGAAACCAACCGGCCCTGTCGAGGTGCTGCAATGCAAGATGTTTTCCTTCCAGACACCAGCAGAACAGGGTGCAGGTCCCACGCGTTATGGGGCCGAGCGTTGGCTGTGGTGATGGAGCCCTCAGCACGGGCTGCAGCCTCCAGGCAGAGCTCAGGAGGAGCCCAGCTCTTCCACCCAGGTCTTTGGGTGCAAGAGTGAGGTGGGCACCCCTGCAAAAGGAGGGTCTGAAGAACCTACATCTCTTGCATCCAGCTCCCTTTGTGTAGCGAAGAAATTCCAGGGGTGTCTGAAGATTAGGCAGAGGCTGAATTTATGTAGGAAACAGTTATTCACTTGGCCCTACATGACAGATGGCCAAACCGGTCTTGGGGAGGAGGATAAATTAGTCCCGACCCGTTGATGTTTGCAGGGGGAGCGGAGCATCCTCCAGCCTGCACTCTGGCTCCGGCTCGCTGGCTTCTCCCGTCCCCCGCGAAACCATTATTAAAGCTGGCAAGCCATCACGAGAAATAAAGATTTATCGTGGTGTAATTTCCCAGGAGGGACAGAGATTAATGCCGAGCAGAGGGGAACCAGCATTCTCTTTCTGTTTGGGGAGTGGAGGAGTTTTTCACACCCCCCCAGGCCCTGCTGCTCCTGCCAGGAGCTGGCAGTGGCCCAACCGGGACATGGTCTCGGAGCCAACCCACCCTCCTGCCTGGCTAAGAGGAGACCAGCTCCATCACAATACATTTCTGTTCTGTTTAGCTCTTGAAAGACACGTGTTCCCATAACCGCCTCCCTTTGGATGTCACTTTGTTCTTTCCTGAATTTGTAGGGCAACAACAAATGCTCGGTGTCAGGTCTCCTCCTCCGGTTGCTCCGGGCACAGCCACAGGTTGCACGGGCATGTGCCATGGGTATAACATTTTGAACCAGAAGGGATATTTGGGGTATTTTTTTTTTGGATGGTCTCTGCCCAGGAAAGGTTCCCTGATGTTCTCCAGAGACCTGAGATGCTCAGCACCGGGCGTCACCGGGGGATGCTGGCAGCGGGAAGGCAGGAGGGGCACCCGCTGGGTGCAGACCCCAACATTACAGCACTGTGGGAGCAGAGGTCCATCCCACAGCACCCGTCCCACGCCCCAGGCAGGCTCCCAGGCAGCGGGACAGCCTACGTGAACCTCTTCCTCAGCCCCAGCAGCATCCCCTGAGCATCCCTGCCTGTCCCACTGCTGGATCGGCACCTGCCAGCCCCTTTTTCGTGAGAAATAAAGTCACAAAGTGCCAGCCTGCAGAAAAAACAATTATTGCTGGGTTTGAGGGTTCTAAATCAAAACCAGAGGAGAACTATCCTGCTTCCTCGTGCTCAGGCTTGCCTACCCCTCCTTGCTGTCTTGCTCCTCTCCCAGTGGAGATGACACCGCCGCCCGGGGTGGGTTTCAGAGCAGCATCAGAGCTGTGCTGAGATCCATCAGCATGAGGCCGCGCTGCCTGCACGCAGGCATGGGTGCACCACGCAAGGGGAGAGGAGGAGCATGAGAAAAGCCACAGAGAAGGCAGACTGTACAGTGACTTAGTGATCTTTGCAGAGGAAAAAATTGTCCGTGAGCTGAAGGATCCACCACCAGTTATAGACAGAGGCCAAAGGGCTCTCACGAAAGAGCCCTCTTGTTGTTATTGCTCTCCTTGGATGTGCTGTGCGGGAGGAGGGAATACTCGTAATGCACATTTCAGTTTTGGCTGCAAAGCTTTCATCATTATCATTTCAATTAAAGTTGCTCTTTGAAGCAGTTTGTCTTCAGGCTCAGACACACAAATCTTTGCTTTCATGAACACGGAAAACTTGAAAAATAAAAATGACCCTATTTTATCCAGCCCTGGTTTCTTCCTCTCGGCACACGGTGAGGTTTGAGCCGCAGGGCTTGTGTCGGGGTGTGTGAGGACAGCTTCCTTCACCCAGCGTGGCTGCACGGGCTCGCTGCTGGTCCCTGGGACAGGCTGTGCCGTGGAGTAAACCTCGATAAGCACAATGCTCAGCAGCTCCCGGCTGCATTGTCCAAGGCAGGCAGCAGCGCCAGGGGTTCACGCTTCACAAACCAGCAACGGTTTGGCAGGAGCACTGTAAAAGTTTGGCTATGACAGCGAGCAGCGGCAGGATGGGGTCGGATGCAAAGCGCAGCATCCACGCTTTGAGGGCATCCCTGGCTTCCTCCAGGGTGGGGAATTGCTCCTGGAGCAAAGGCAGCGCTTGTTCAGGTGAGATGCTGAGGGAGGTGCCCACAGCCCTGTTATCTCTCACCTTATGGAGAACTAAAATCGAGCTCTGTTAATGCCCTGGAGGCTCCAGCTTTTGAGCAGCACCCCAGCAGTAAATGAGTGGGACCCCACAAGGGCCTGGCAGGAGGATGGGCTCCTTCCCAAGAATGCTCACCAGCCTCTCCTGCCTCTGCTGGGGATCCTGGGATGGGCCATGAATATACATGAGGCAGAGATTATTCAGTGCTTCCATAAAACAAACTGATGCTCAACACTAATTTATGGATATACTGAATTATCTAACACAAATGTAAATAGGATTTAAAAGATACATCAGGAGAGGCACCTACAATCGAGTCAATCTTCTTTGCAGAGAAGCAGAAGAAGAAATGGGAAAGGAAAAAAAAAAAAGATAATTTATGCATCTGTGTGTCCCATTCTGTCCTCAGGAATGTGGATACCTGTAGCTGCCGCCTGTCCTTCATCACTGCTCGCAATGTCATCTTTTTAATGAAAATTAAGTGCTTTGGTTGTACTAAACAGAAGCTGTGCGGACAAGTCTAATTGCAGCGCTGGGAGATGGAACCTCATTTGAAAGGAAGCAAGTCCCGGGAGGATGCGGCACGGACTCTTCAGAAACAACAGAAGCCATGGACTTAGAAGGGCTAAAAATACTTTCCCTGCATCTGTGCTAGCCATTTCATTTCCTCTTCATTTTCTCTAATTTTCTTTGTCTCCAGCTTTAACTGATTTGATGCATCCTAATTACGTGCACATCTGCTCCCAGGGCGTCCTGGCTGACCCCTGCGAGCATCCAGGTTGGTGCGGGGAGGAGGCAGCACTGCTGGACACCCTTCTCCAGGGACCTGGGATCATCAGTGAGCTCTGGATGCTGCCCAGCCATCCCAAGGAGAGGACTTTCCACATACGGTGCTCCCAGTGCCGTAGTCTGGAGCTAGAGGATGCCCAACTGTGTTTCCCACACGTGCAGTCGCTTTCCCAGGAGCGAACGGTGTGGTCGGGATCGCACCCATCGCGGCAGGTCCCCACGTCCCTGTGGACAGGACCAGGGCTGGATTCTTCCAGAGCCCATGTAAATCCAGTGCTCAGAAGTCATTTATTCTGCTTCTAATACACGGTAGTGTTTTTCATCCTGATTTTAAAGAAAATCCATCCTCACATTGAAGCTAAAAAGCAAATCCCTGGCAAGATTAGGTTAGCCTAGAAAAACTCAGCCCATAAGCAATTACCCATCGTTTCAGAGGTGTTTTATCTCCTGGCGTAAGGAAATCAAAATCCCCAACCAACGATTCATGGGCAGAAGCGGTTCCGATACAAGAACAAAATGCGTGTTGTGTCCTTTCTTTAATCAAGTTAATGGTCATCATTTCACATGCTAATGTTTCCTCCGTGGTCTATCAGCTTCTACAGCTGCAGCCGCCTTCAATCCGGCACCGTTTACCTAAGAGACCCAATTACGTGCAGGGGGCTGACTGTGAGCATCGCAAACAAACCCCCACTGCCAACCGCCTCATCTGCAGCGAAGACCTGCTGCAGCATCACGGATGGCAGGGGAATGATTTTAAAGGCTTTGGGTGAAAAAATAGAGTAGAACAGCTTGTGTCCCTCTTCGTTCAGTTCCACTGAAGGGCTCAGGATGGGTCAGGAGCCTGTGGGGCTCTGGGATGCCCTGGCCCAGGGACCAAGCTGGCTCCTGGGGTCCCTTTAGCAGGTGGTGATGGTTCCAGAGGCTCAGGCTGTGCCGCTGGCAGCCGGGGCGTGAGTCCTGCCAGGCTGCCCATGGCCAAAGGCATTGCCATTTCCATTGCCATTTCCATTGTCATTTCCATTGCCATCTAGGAGCAATCACTCACAGATGCCTTTTACCCTCCCTTTTCACAGGCGATCAACATTAATAATTGAATAAACCAAACCCAAATATTCAGCATTGCTGCCTGCAATCTTTGTATGAAGCTGCTGGACAGACAGGGCCTGGGGTGCTGGCCGTGAAATGTGCTCAGCAAAGGCAAAGCAAAGAGGCGCTCAGTAACAAAAAGGATGCACCAGTTCTCTGGATTGGTTTCCAAGAGCTCAATTCCACCTTCGCCCGAGCGGAGAGGCATCCACCCTCCCGTGCAGCCCCCAGAAACGCAGCAGTAACCGGCAAAGCCTCAGTTTCCTCCTGTATTACCCACTGTAGTGGTCACGGTGTGGTCAAAACTGTGCTGGGAGAAAGCACCAACCCTGAGGTCCAGGCCCTGAGGCAGGGTGCTCTCCAGATTTCTGGTGCTGTTTCTGTTGAAAACACAAGGGTTTTGCACATCCCTCACTGCCCCTCGGCTCCCTGCAGCCCCAGCCTCCCACAGCATCCTCGCTCCCATGGTCACCGGCTGGAGCATCGGCCCCTCCAGCAGCACCCAGGTCTCTGCAGGAGGATGAGGGTGGAGGAGAGGCTGTGCTGGGACACCCAAGCCTGGCAGGAGCAGAGGGATGCGGCACCCTCGCAAGAGGCACGGCTGCTCACAGTCTCCAAGGGCTACGAGATAAAGGGGCCGCCAGGGAAAAGCCGGACTGGAGAGATAAGAGAGCTTATTCTACTCAATTATTGGGCAGATAAGGCAGCCCAGGCAAGCCTGGCTCTCCTAATCCATCGCAAAGAGCCAAACAAACCGTCCCCACAGGCCTGCGGTGGCACTCGAGGGCTGGGCAGGTCCTGCCACAGGCAGAGCTCGGCTGCCCCGCTGGATCTCCTGCCCGAGATTTTAAGACCCTGGGAACACTCGGACTCATATTTCCTGTGAAATACGGCCCTGGCATTTCTCACAACCTTTGCACAAAGGTTAGGAGGGAGCTTGATGAGATTTGCTTGATGACTGGGAGTGGGGATGCCCTGTCAACAGGGCTGATGGAGCTCTCTCCTGGGAAGAGGCGGCTCACCTGTGGCTTTGGGGGCTGCGGAGAAGAGAGGGAGCAGTGGAGTGCGGACCGCAAGGTCATCCTTCTGCAGCAGCAATGCTCTGCCAGGGCTCGTCTTGACCAAGGAAGGAGAGCTGCGAGGTTGCAGGGCTGCTGCAAACACCAGTCTGTCCCCATGAACCCCCAGCACAAGAGACAACCAGCTCTCGGGGTGGCTGTGGACAAGGGTTGGCAGCACCGTGCACCACTCTGGAGGATGCTCACAGAGCCCAGCAACCAAAGAGGGACGGGAGGAGCCCCCAGGAATCGTCTTGTGAATACCTGGACCCTGTAGATCTGATTGTGATGCAGGGGTGCAGGGATGCGGGCCAGGAGACACGCTGGGGGTGACGGCGCTGGGGCAGGAGAACTCTCTCAGGGGAGCAGCATCAGCCCTTGGGGACAAAGACCAGCTCCCCAACACCCTCCTCAATGGGGCAGGACTGAGCTCTGCAGGAGCACATAGGAAATATCTTCTGCCTGTGGTTTCACCTAAGTGCCTCTAATTCACCCGCACAATTAATTGGAACCATAAATCTGCAGCTGCAGTTAACTGCATGCACAGGACTAAAGATGGTTATTAAAGTCTTCCCTGCATCATCTCCCTCACCAGAGGCTGAGACCGGTGCTGGCGTGGGCATCTCCATCACCGCCTCGGCTGCTCACGAGGCTCAGACCTGGTGGCACCTTCCCCATCCCTAAGCACCAGCGATGGGCTGGATCCTCCTTGTGGGGCTGGGATGGCTGCATCCCCTGTCCTGCAGCACTGAACTCCTCACAGAGATGCTAATTAACCACGTTCTGGCACTGCTCTTAATGAGTGCTGCTCGCCCCCTCCCCAGGACCCGCTGGACAGGGCACTGACACAGTTTGCAGAAGCCGCTTGCACGACACCCCTGGCCCAGGAGTCATAGAATCAGGGAATAACCAGGTTGGAAGAGACCCACCAGACTCACATCAAACCCCTTCTTGGGTAGATTCATCTCACTGGCTGCTGCAAGAGCCCAAGGAAACACGGCTTAAACCGACCCCAAACCCATCCCTGCGCTGATTTAGAGGCACAAACGAGCTGTCCTTGCACCGTCCGTAGCTGAGTACTCTCAGATTAGACCAGGACAGAACTTTGTGCTTTGGGGAAACTTCCTCAGATTTTTAATTATCACAGGCAATTAAGACTTTAATTCTGCCAGGCTCCAGCTGCCGTGGCTGGCGCAGCTCCAGCAGCCCAGCCATCCTCTCCAGAGGCTGCACTGGGATGCTGGGTCCGGATGAGGAGCTCCAGGGGAGGGGTTGGTCACCAAAGCCACCTCCAGGTGACAAGGGGTGCGGGCAGGAGCAAGGTCACACTGCGCACAGCAGGGCGAGTGGCTGGGGGGGCTTGCACAGGGCTGCCACGGTGCTCCTGGCCAGGGCACCGGAGAGAAGTATCCGTAAAATGCCAATTAGGCTGTGAAAAGTCAAGTAATTTATGGTAGACAGAAGGATCAGGAGGAAAAAAAAAAAAGCCAAGAGCAGCATTAAAAATAAATCAAGGTAATGAGGTGAGAGGTGGCTGGGGTTTGTGTGAGCAGGGGGTAGGATGGGGGGAGCATCCAGCCAGGTGAGGATGGACAGACAAACCATCGCAGCCCCCTGGGCACCGGGAGGCTCCAGCCAACCCCCAGAGCCAGCCCAGCAGTCCCAGGGAAAGCTGAGCTCAGCCAAGGATGTGAAATGCAAACACAGCAGAGGGGAGCCGGGCCCTCAGCAGGCAGAAAGCACAATAATCTAATCCAGGTCCCACTGCAACAGCTTTTCTCTTTCCATGGCGAACGTTTCTTCCACAGCTGATGCTGCGCAAGCTGATACAGTTGTAATACGCACACAGGGGGACGTTCCTCTCCACGTCTGCCTCCTGCCTTATCACAAACAAATATCACTACAAAAGGTGGAGAAAGCATGATCTCAGCCTCATCTGGCATCCCACAATGTAATTAGTTAGCACGCACCAACTGGAGCCTGAAATGCGGAATACAGAAATCCGAGGAGCTCACCCAATGAAAGGGAAAATGAGAAAGCTTCACCCAATGAAGGAGCTCTCTAAATATAACCAGCACTGCAAAATTATGTCAGGGAATAATTCATACGCAGAAAGAGCTTTAAAACTCAGTGGAAGCGCGAGCAGCTAAATAGAGCAAACCCCAAGGAACAATAAGGAAACCGCACAAACGTGATGGAAGTGAGAGCGCAACACAGCAGCAATGATAAAAAAGACCCCAGGATGGTTCTTGTAGGTCGTGCCACTGCTCCGGGCTACAGGGGAGTGAGGAAAGCTGTGGGAAGAGGTGGGAGGTCTCCTCCCTCACCACCAGCTCCTTCTAGAAGATCCTTAAGGTCCCTTGCAACACAAACCAGGCTATGATTCCACATAGCAGAAGTATGCAGCTCCTTGGATTGGCTTGTGCCAAGCTGGAAGCTGGAGAAGGAGCATCGTCAGCTTTGTCTGCTCAGTACAGGCATATTTAGTCATTTTGTTTCCTGCACGTGTTGCTCCAACACATCCAGGGTGGCACAAACGCTTTGCCCGTGCAGCTCTTGGCCACTGGAAACCTCATGGTTAAACAGGCTCTCCAGAGTGTCTGTGTCCCAGGTACATTCAGGGAATCTGGGGCTTGCATGGATTAGCTGGCTCCCCGCATCCGTGGAGGGGGTAGGACCCTCACCTTGCCTTTCCTGCCCATTCCCGGGGCTCATCTAACCAGCAGCACGGAGCCGATTAATCCCCACAGCTCCCTACATCATCTTGTGCCGAGACCAGCACCTCCGGTGCTTCGGGGGTATTTTAGACACCTTCCTTAGTTTATTTTGGTACGATTGGATTTGATTAAAAGATATTGATTGGGGGGGGGGGGGCTAAAATTGTGGCTATTTGTCAGTAGCTGGTAGCCTGTGAAATCTCATTAATAAAGCAGGGTGGGAGCTACCCAGTGCTCGGCTATTGCTGCTCAGAAACACCATCAGGCTCGTTCCCCTCCAGCACCCAGTGACAAATTAATACCATTAGAAGTTGTGAGTGGTTCCAGCATGGAGCTGCTTCTGGGTCCAGAGCTGGAGGGTGAGAAATAGCTTCTGCACAGCCAGGGTGCCTGCACCCCTAACTCCTCCACACTCGGGCTCAGAGGGGATGCTCTGTGCAGGGCAGCGATTTCAGAAGCTCTCACAGCCCAGCTTCAGGAAAGCTCCTTGCTCAAAGTGCCTTTCTCTTGCTCTTGAGCAGCAGAGGCTGCTCATCATGCCACCTGCAGGGATGGCTCTGATGTTTCCCATAAGATCATAGAATCATTAGGTTGGAAAAGACCTTAGAAATCATAGACTCCAACCATACCTGTTCATTACTAAATCATATCTCCAAGCACCTCATCTACCCGCCTGTTAGACACTTGGGATGGTGACTCCACCACATCCCTGGGCAGACTCTGCCAGTGCTTGAGAACCCTTTCTGTGAATAAATTTTTCCTAACATCCAATCTAAACTTCCCCTGGCACAGCTTGAGGCTGCATCCCTCATGAGATGCTCCCCACGCACAGACCGTGCCAGATGTGGACAAAACCGCTGCTTCAATTTAAGTCCATGAGCAGCTTCTTCAGCAGCTGTGACAAAGAAAAATTACAGAGCAACGCTTACAAGCTCTTTAGCACAACTCAAAGGGAAAACGGGACCAAAATGAGTAGACGTAAGACTCCTGATACATTTGTATTATTACCAGCACGCTATCATAGCTCCCAGAATGCGGATGTCAAACGGCTTCCTCTGAGCATTTTGTACGTCTTTAAAAATGAAATGGGCTGTGCTGACGCCTTCAGATGTCTAATGGGCGATAGGAGTGTAAAAGTGCCACTTCATGCTTTGAGATGTCGCTACAGTAAATCAATCCTATTTTTGCTGCTTATAAATGGCAAATATTTTCTTAGGGCTACTTCAGCACAGAGGGAGGAGGAGAACAGGAGCTGGGGGCTGCTGGAAAAGCCAAGCACACACAGGTCAGCCCTGTGGCCCTGCTCAGCTTGCAGTTTCACCCCACAGAGGATGCTCAAGGCGAGCAGTGGATATGAGCCCCAAGCTTTCACCTGCACCACTTGGCACCCCAGGGGCTCGGGAACATCCCAGCACCTTTATCTCCTGCCTCGTAGAGGCTTTTGCATCACCCAGGGAGGCTTCTCTCTGTATATCTGTTTTAAGCCTTCTGTAACAGCTTAGAGGGAGCCAGGGGAAGCTTGACAGGTTGGTGCAGTATTAAAAATGATCTACGATAATAAAAGGGGAAGAAAAAAAAAAAAGAGACAGCTATCTTACAAGAAGTCATCTCCAAAAGGCACAGAAGGGAATGTGATTAACAGGTCTGCTGCATCACACAATGCACAGCGCTGGGCTTGGAGGAGGAAAGCTCTTCATGCTTGGGAACTTTCACTAAAGGCTGTAGGTACCATCAATAAACACCAAGACCTTGATGGGATGGCACCGTGGTGCACATGGGGTCTGTGCAAGCACAGGAGGTGAGATATCCTGGTGTCCCCGGGGCCCCAGCAAGCATGTCCAGGGTCTGCAGGGACAAGCAATCCACTTCAAGGGTGAAGCTTCTGAAAGCGCACGAGGAGGAGGGCGCGAGGTGGCCCTGCCCTCCACCAAGAAGGCTGGAGAGGCCAACAGCTCAAGTCTTTGGTCCTGAGCAGGAACAAGTGACCACAGCACTAAGAGGCATGTGAAGATCCATCACCTCCTTATCTTCTAAAAGCCTGTGCCTGGGATCCACTCTGACTTGTGTCTCAATGACCAATATAGTCATAATCAAAATAGACCATAATCATTACGGCAGGAAAGCGATCCTTACATTTTCCTATTTACTAATCCTCAGCTTCTCCTTGTGACCTTTACTTCAAAACATTTCAATATAAATAATGCGCTTCTGTGAATATATTCTTCTGTTTATTTCCCAAAGCTCTGATTCTCCATGTGTGACGGTCCCTGAAGTGGTAATTTGCTCTCTTCCCTGGTAATTGCAATTTTAGAAATAGCTTTCTCAAATGCTCACAGTCTGATATCTTTTTAGAAGGTGTTTCCTTCATTTTGCCCGCTTTGATAGAGCTGCTGCCCACGGTGGTGGTGGCACATGCACAAGCAGCCAGGGCAGGGGATGCCTCGGGAGGTCTGCGGGTGTCCCCCTAGCACAGACGAGAGGTTTGTGCACCCCAGGCATCTCCATCTTTCCATTAGGCTCCTCCTAACCTATTAGGAGTCCCCTAATAATTTCAAGTTAACTCCTATTAACTCCAGTTGCAACCGAGATTTAGTTATTGCAGGATGGGAAACATGCTGGTGATACACGGAGGGAAAACAGCCCAGCAAGAGAGATGTCAGTGGGAGAATTAGATGGAGACTTGCCCTTATAAGCAGTTCATCCCCAAGGCACTGACTCAAGATACACATCGCTGCTCATAAGTGAGTAAAATGATCATTCCCACCTACAATAAATGGCTTCGGTCTCTGGGTCAGGGCAGATCCTGGCAGTAGAACAGGGGAGCAGGATCAGCAGGGCGATCTGGAGCTGAGGGGCGACCCCCCTGCCCCAAGGCAGCCCCTAAGCTCAGGCACAGCAGCTAATTCTCTGCAAATGAAGCACTTGGAGCAAGCAGGGGCTTTGTTTTTGGAAGGAAAACTGCTCTCCGGCAAGGCACCTGGTGTGTGCAGTCTCCTTTTACTAAGGGAGATGCCAAGGAAAGGCTGCCGGCCCCTGCCTCTCACCTGCAAGCTCAGTCCTTGTTCTGGCGATGCCGCAGCCCCTGGGCTCTGACCTTTTGTAGCCAGTTCAGAGAAATTGTTGGCGATTAATTTAAGCTGAAGGTTAAGAGCCAACATAAGCTAGAAAGTCAATGACTAATCTATTAAGCTCCCCGGTAACTTAATTTACATGTTTTTAATGATTACTTCCTACCTGGGCACTCTGAAAACTAATTGGACTTGAATCGTTAAGTACATTCAGAGGTGGACTCAAATTAATAAGTACCACTCGTGTCTGCTTTTAGATGCAAAAGGAAATCAACTGTGGTTCTCAGGGCTGCCAGAAAGCCTCATTGCGATGCGAATGCCTCTGCCTCCCCCCGATTCAAGGGGTATCTGCTCTCTAATAACCAGGATGCATTAGCCTGGGGAGCCAGCGTTGCTATACCTGCTGCCATTTAGGAATTAAAATCCCAATTAAGGACTTGATGCACTTCTGGAGAATTGAGGGTTTTGTCCATTGTAAAAGAAAAATCTACTTGAGACTTCAAATGAGGCTTGGGCCAAGCATCACTCACAATTAATTGGTGTTCTTGGGCATCCAAGGGACCAGTGAGGCTGGCTTGATTGTTTCTCCTCTGCCAGGTCATGAGCCAGTCATCCCTCCTTCTTCTCAACCAGTTCAATTTCAGACTCCAACACTGAGGTTCTGGTCCCCCCTCTCCCCATCTGACACTGTCCCCTGTGAGCAGCAGGTACAGGGACATAATTCAGGGTCACAGCACGGTGCCAGCACGGTCAGCAAACTGCAGGAGTTGCCCTTTTCTCCCAGTTTCTGAGACCAAGATGAAATCATCTGAAGGAAACCACCATGTGGGCGGCAAGAAGACCCTTCTGCACTGCAGCTGCTTCCCTAAGGACTGGTCCTCACATCTGCAAGGGGAGTACAGCCTTCTCCAGGAAGATAGTTGCTGTCAACTTGTAATTAGAAGCATCTATACCCATTTCTCCATTCCCAGCACCTCTATTAGAGCTGGGCGTGCAGCAGAAAACACACGTCTCACCCCCAGCAAGAACAAATGCAGATATGTGGGCATTCAGGTCATCAGTGTGAGTGTTTTTAAATCCCAGAGGATCGAGGGGTCACCAGGAGGGACCCCCAGGCTGTAGCAAGGGGGTAGGAGCAAATCACACCTATTCATGTGCCCAGGGGAAAGGTCATAAACCCCATTCATGTCTAAAATGCCCAAAACCTGCAGGAGAGAAATAACGGAGATGCCTGCCTTTTCTGTACGTGCAAGGACAGCTCTTGCTTTGAGCAGAGAAGTCTGGCAGCAACGGAGGAAGTGTGGCTGGAATGAGAAGCACCTACTTAAGAGATAACACGAAAGCCCTTTTAATGTAATTTAATGGCAAAAGGCAAAATGAGGCTTCAAGATGCAGCACCAGTTCTCTACTTAAGGTGAGGACGAGCACTTGTGTTGGATCAATCGACAGGAGGATAAGCAGGACAAAAAAAAAAAATCAGCATGGTATTTATGTCCCTGAGAATTCCAATTCCTTTGCTGGAGCCACGGGAAGCGAATTCGCTCGGTCTAAGAGGCACAGGGCTGTCCAGGAGCAGCATCGTGCTCAGAGCAAAGCGGGGCTCGGTACCCATGCCCTGATGAGTATCTGGGAGCAAAGGCCAGTGTGGCACACGCAGCACCTCGTGCCATCACCGCTTGTGCCATCACCGCTCACGATGGGGAGGACACCGGCCAGCACGTTACAGCCTGCATGAGTTAATCATCATGAAATTGAGGATTTCAGTTTGCCATCAATTAATAGTTGAGCAAACAGAACACGGTGCTTGTTTTGGGGAAGACTGTTCCCCCTAAAGAACAGTTCTTTTAATGAGGCTCATAATAATACTCATTAATTTGTGTACATCTGAATGTTCAGGTTTGCAAATGGGAAAGGAAATAGCTTTGCATTAGGCTTGAGTCATACACACAACAGCTTCCCTGTTCCTTCTCAGCCTCAAGTGGGTCATTTGGAAGTTGTTTCACTGATAAAAAAGGGTTTATAGGAAAAAATCCTGCAGCCAGTGGGAACCAGGGCTGCCTGGCAAAGCACCTACTGGGTCACAGCGAAGGTCTCAGATCCTGCAGCCCCCATTGCTTCCTCCCCACTGCTCTTATCCCACCAAAAGCATCCCAAACTTTTTGTTCCAGTGATATTTGACAGAGGCTTCTCCTTTGGCGGGAGCAGCAACTCATGCCCCTGCATCCCACAGGAGAGGTCCTGGCTCGCCTGGTCCCCATGCTGCCTCCCAGGACCCCTGGATGCTCAGCCCCAAGCTCAGTTTGCAGCAGGAATTGTCTTTCCCCATCATGGGGAGCAGGAGGAAGCTCAAACCCACCAGGCTCTCCTCCAACACAAATAAGGACTCTGACTGAGAGCACCGAGTTCCCTCACCCCCCGTGAGGGATGGAGCTTTTCATTGTGGGCTCTTTCATTAGCTCACAATACAGGAGCTGTACAGATGCTGTCTGCTCCCCCCCAATGGCAAGGAAATTATGCACCTGGGCTAGCAGCCAGCATACAGAGGATTTATGCTTTCCAAGGTCTTTTATTAACTTGACAACATATGGCTCTATCCACAGAGCATCTCCTCCTCCTCCTCCCCGAGGGTGCTGGGGCTGGACCGGGTTCTCTCTGGCTGCCCTGCGCCCCTCACCCTGCTTGGGGCAAACACCGAAGGAGAAGAAACCCACAGCCCTTTGGAAGCAGGTGGGACATTAACAAAATGGCATGAAGCAATGGTCTTATTTAAAAGCATATTTAAATAATTTTTTCTTGAACAAATGCAAGACCAGAGCTTCAGAATAACACTACTGAATATTTAGGAAATGCAGGCATTTTCGTTTTGGCATGTACCTGTGTCTGAGCAGGTATTCCCAGGGATGTCAGGTTTGATTCCACGCAGTTCTCCGTGGAATCCATCTCCTGCCCTGAGGGTGGGTTTGTCAATGCATGGGGCACATCCCCATGCTGCTAAGAACCAGCTTCTTAAACGACCAAACCTGAGCCTGAGCTTTCTTTACATTCATATCCGATTTCTCCCTCCGTAGACGCCTAACACGACAGTCCATAAGGGTCCCTTTGGACCCGGAGCTGGCCTGAGCCACTTCAGTCGATGTATGCATATGAGCCTGAGCTCGGAAAGCGGAGTTACAATTGATTTTTATCTTTAAGATTCGGGCTGCAATTGATTTCCCCCAGACAGAGACTTTGCACCTAATGAAATGCAGAGATCCTCTTGGAAATGTGCTGCAGCTGGCAGCAGGGCCATGGGCAAGGAAAATTGCCCTCATTTTTAAAGCTTTTAGTAACTCCAAGAGAAAACCTCAGTGGCTGGGTTTGTGCAGGTGGAGGAGAGGGAGGGAGGTGGGGGAGGCTTCGGGGAAGGCAGCCCTGCCAGGGAAAACCTTGCTGAAGCCTCTCCGTGCCTCGATGTGCGTAGGAGGAATGTCTAATGATGTTGAACTTAAACTGGCTGGAAAAATGTCACACTGCTGCCTTGCTGTAGACGCGTCTCTTCCCTCTCCCAGCTCAAACACGGCTGGATCACACCCAGAGAAGCCCAAGTGCCAGAGGATCTGCGAGCTGGGTGGGGAGAGCCAGCACCCTCCCAGCCAGCACCCATCTCTGTCCCGGGGCATCATCAGCCAGGAGCGATGCTCCCTGAAGACTGATGTGTGGGGAGAGGCCACCCCGACACACCAGCAGCTTGGGTGTTTCCTCAGCCACGACCCAGAACAGAAGCCAGAGGTATCCCCTGGCAGGGAGGGCTTGGAGCACACCAGGAGGAAGAAATCCCACTTCTCTTGGGGGGAGAAGCTCAACTACCAGCAGCGCTGCTCCTAATAGGGTAGATGCGCTCTGCTTGGCTGTAAGTCACTGTGGCAGAAGGAGGCCGAGAACTGAGATTTATTCCTTTCTCCCCTGTGTTTGAAAGTCCCCAACAGAACAAATCCCTTCAGTTATCAGTACAGAAACCAGCTCAGCACTGCCTGAGTCTCCGATCAGCATCAGAGCAGCTTTCAGCTGCAGCCCTGCCTTCCCCTTCACTCTGCATCCCTACATTTCTTCCCTGGGGGACAGGAACCTCCAAACCAGACCTCCCAAGCCACCCTCGAGCCAGCACTGCCAGTCAGAAAACATGAACTTGACCCACCTTGTGCCTCCAGTGCTGGCTCAGCGGTGACCATGAGGAGGCTTCACACGTCCAAGAAGGTCACTGCTCCAGATAAAGACCTTTACACTGCCCCACACCAGTGGTGTCCTGGTTCCCTGATCACTTTGCTAGTAAGAAAGCCTTTCTCAAGGGCAGTGAAGCCCCAGGAATTTAAAGGTTGTACACAGGACCCTGCATCAGAGGTTTTCCCCAGCCCATCTCACCAGGCAGGGCTTTCCTGCAGCAAAGCTCAGCCAGGGGAGTGAAACCAGGAGCAGCCCCCACACTCCAGACCTCTCCTTCTACCCACGAACCACCCCCAGGCTTTGCAGCAGCCTTTTCAAGGTGAGCTGTGGTGAGCCGCTGCAGCTAAGCGATGAGCCCACAGCCTCTCCTGCCTCCAGCTGCCCTCTCTGGGGCTGGCGAAGGAGCTGGACAGCTGGGGCAGAGGCACACGCTGCCCCCTCACCCGGAGCCACCAGCTCAGGTTTTAGCAGACATTTACCCGCACGAGCGCCTGGCTCGCCGCCGTCATCCCTGGCGAGGCACAAAGCCCGGGGTGTTTCAGTAGCAGCACTGGAAATGTCATCGGGAACTTTGAGAGGAGATTAGGAGCTGCCATTTACACATACGTGAAATGTTCCAAATCCACTGAGGCAAGACCCAGATAAGCCCCGTACAAGCTGAAACCCACACATCATGTGGGTCCCTGCTGCTCGGGGCTGTCCCAGCGCCAGGAATCCAGTGATGTGGTTGGACCTGGCTGTACCCACTGCATCCCACAGCATCCCCTGAGCACCAGATCCAGCCACTTTGGACAACAACCTTGGCTTTTTCCTTTGCCTTTTTCAAACTTTTCCGGAGCCGCCTGTCTGGAGCAGCACACGGGTGCTCTGCTCGCGCCTTCAGACCTGCTGGATGAGTTTGTTTACCCACACGCCTCAAAGTGCGGAGCTTGAGGCTACAACGGCATTTGAGTAGCATTGAGTGCTTTCAAGAAGATTACACCCGCTGAAGTAGTAATTAATGTTTGTTTTATTATGTTCTGGGGAATGATCGGCCAACAAGATAATTCAAATAAAGCAGAACATGTTCCGATTGAACACTGTTTAAAGGCTGATTCATTGCAAACTGGCCCATGCAAAGGACTAATAATTAAGAGAAAAGGCACAAGTAGGAGTCTAGTCACCATTTATCTGCCTTTTATGTAATTAAAATGATGGAAATTATGGCTTAATGACTGGAAATCAGATATGCTCTTGAGAGTTTTGTGTATCCTGTTTTCCTACTGAGTGTTGTCTCCAACCATGTTCTTCCAACCATATCCCTGCAGCCCTGAGGCAGAGCTGGATGCCAAAGGAACCTGGGCCACTTGGGGTGAGAAATGTGGCAGCAAGGGTGCCAGCAGCGATGGTGCCAGCAGCGCTTCTACCCACCCCAACCCTTGCTCCCAAGGTGCTGCACCACCTGGGACCAGGTAACGCGGGCTGGGAATGGGGACTCCTCTTGCCAGTCCTCAGCAGAGCTGCCTGGCACGTGCGGTGATTAATCCTCTCCTAATGCGTCATTAAATTATATACAGCAAAATGGCTGTGTCACATTATATGGTAAATAAACCTCCGTGCAGGCAGAACATCCAGCAGAATCAACCCCACTCGGTTCTCCTCTGCAGCCGAGCATCGGGCTGTGCAAGGAGGAGCAGCTGCTCTGCTGCAGCAGGACCTGCGGCTGGTGTTCCCGTGCCAGAGCCCGAGTCGCTGCTACCCCGTCTGGCATGGCAGGAATTTAAGAAAAATTCCTTTACTGACAGAGTGGTGAAGCCCTGGCAGAGGCTGCCCAGGGCAGCGGGGGAGCCCCCGTCCCTGGAGGGTTCACGAAGCCTGTAGATGTGGGACTGTGGGACACAGTTTAGCAGGCGTGGTGGGGTTGGGGGTGTTGGTTGGACTGGATGAGCTTAGAGGTCTTTTCCAACTTTAATAATTCTATGACTCTCTGACTTGCCATCATTTTTCATTCCTTCCTCTTTTTTGCTGACTCTTAGTTCCCCTAAACAAGGAGAGAGAGATTCTCTCCGTCGGGGAGCGCAGGGCGAGCGCAGCACATCTACTCTCCATTCTTGTACTCGGGGACCTGCCAAGGGAGGTGCTCGGTGTCGCTTAAATGATAAGGAAATTGTCCTCCATCTGCTGAAATAAATTCTACTGCATTTATTCCTCGGAGTCACCGAGCAGTGGCGGAATGTGCTATTAAGCGCATAGAGGCAGAGCAGGGAGCTGGGGTGCTGGCTGGTGCCGGGGACCCTCCTGGTGCTGAGCTGGCACGCGCCAAGGGGCTGCTCCCCACTCGAGCCCCTGGGGGAGCATCTTCCACAAGATGGAGCTGTGGGCAGAAGATGCACACTGGGAGAACACTGGACTCCGCGTGGCTGTCCGGGCGATGCACGGCGGGCTGTCTGTCCATCTGCTGTCCCGCAGAGCGACGCACCATGGCCTGTCTGTCTGTCCATCTGTCCATCTCCCGGGCGGTACCCAGGCAGGGACGGAGAGCGGCTGTTGGATCTTTGAGCCGTGCAACGCAAACTGACTGGGGACCCGGCACGGGCCCGTAGACGTGTTCACGCGTGGGTCTGGTGGCTTTTGCCAGTGCTCAAGAAGCACAAAATCCCTGCCCCGTGGGGTTTTGGGGAGCTTCACATCCCTCAGGAGGGTGAAGCTGCCTCGGTTTCTCTTCTCGCACTGCGAGCTGTGGCTGACAGCAGGGATGCCCAGGCGGAGCGAGTTAATCTTTACGTATCGACAGATAGCTGCTTGGCTTCGTAATCCTGAGAGGGAAATGCAAAACCAAGCCAGATTAAAATAAATGCCAGAGCCCGAGGAGAAATGTCAGCAGGCAGGGGGCTGCGGTGGGAGCTGGGGAGCAGGCGCTCCAGGGAGGGCTCCCACCACCCCAGCTCAGCTCACCTTCCTCCTCCACCTCTGAAGGAAACCTCTGAGTTAGGCTGAGCTGGTTTGCACCCACGCTGGAGAGCCCTGGGAAAAAAGGTTGGTGTTCAGAATTCCAGCCCCACCATTTCTCGGCTTTATTTATTCTGATTTTCCCTTTTGCTAGAGCAGAGGGGAGGGGAGGGCAGCTCTGCTTGTTGTTAGAGGTTTGGGGAGGAAAACTGCATCGTGCTTCACGTCATTTCCACGATGATAATACATCTTGTTGGATGCTCCTTCCCATCATAAAGTCCAGCAGGACCTTTCTTATAAGTAGGAATTACTTCCATTTGCTGTCTTTCAAATTCCTCGGTGTTCAGGGAAGCGGATCAGTTGGAGGGTTTGGTTTCTGGCTGTGGCAGCCTGGTGATGCTCTGCACAGGAGAGGCCCCCACTGGGTGATGCTGAGGACCTTTTGGGGTGACACTGGCAGCTGGTGGGACGGAGCAGAGGCTGAGGCTGCCCATCCCTCTGCTCAGACTGCTCAGCAGCCCCAGGGCTCCCAACATTACCTGATCCTGGGAAGAGAACACCTGGTCCAGGGAGCCCATCAGGACTTGTGGCTCCCCCAGTGCCACCAGCAGCCCCTGGGCTTCCTCAGGACACCTGCAGGAAAGGGACCAGCCTTGCCTATCGTCAACGTCCCCAAGCAAGCTCCATGCCAAAACACACACAAATGAGGCAAGGAAGAAACAGATCAATAAAACATTCAAGGAGTGAAGAAAAAAGGACAAAATAATGAGCATCTCATTTGTTTGCTTCCTTTGCAAATCGCCTTAAAGGCAGGATGACAGGAGAAAAACATCAAATATCTCCTAAAAAAGAAACAGCTGGAGGAAAAAAAAAAAAAACAAACCCAGCTAAATGTCAGCCAGACGGCCCAGCCAAGCAGGCAGAAACCCTCGCACTTCACCCGTGTGGACCCGGGCTCAGCCGGACGGTGCCAGGTGCCGGTGGGCGCGGCAGCCGTGCTTCATTAAAGCCAATATAAATGGAAAGAGGATTTGGAGAGCGAGAGACAGATAAGCAGTGACAGGGAATAGGGGAGCGCAGCCTGCTTTGGTCAGCCTGAGGAAATCGGTACGGCGATAGAGGGGGTGCAAAGGAGAGTGATTTGGCACGGACGCTCGTGACACCCAGGCTGGAGACGGCAGTGCCTCCACCGTGACTGGCAGAGCACGACGGGGCCATGCTGAAAGTCTTTGCTCTGTGCAGAAAACAGAGGGAAAACCCTTCAGTGTGAGCCTGAGAGGAGCAGCCAAAGCAGAGCCCCTTCCCAGCTGAGCAGCACCAGGCTCAGTGCCGCAGCCCCAGGACCTGCGAGGCAGCAGCCGTACCCTTGGCAAGGCGGTGGCGAGGACCTGCTGTCCCCCCCTCAGAAGCAGAAGGCTTCAGCATCTCACCAACCTCCTGATCCACCCATCAGGGCCACCAGTCAGCAGGAGGGAGCTGCTCCAGTGCTGGGACACAGGGAGCGGGATCTGCCCTCCCTGCCTGTTTCTCTCGCTCCCCCTTGCCTCTCCGCTGATGCTCACAGGACTTTATTGAGCAAATGCCTCCCGTGTGGTGTTCACATCGTCTGGGCCAGAGGCTGCTTACCCTGTGGTGATTAATGAGCGAGGTGAAGACCTTCTCTCCTGCTCCAACGCTCTTGAAATCTGCCTGATCACGCATACTAAATGGAAACAAATTTCAGGGATTATATTCTTTAACATTCTTTGGATGGGTCTGTGCTGAGGCCTCAGCCGTGATTGCCATCATCAGGTTGGGCTGGATTTGAGGAGAATTTTTATTTGAACAATAGGTCAAATGTGAATTCCCGTCACTCCAGACATGGGATATTAGCTCCGGTTTTGGAGGCTTTTAGCCTTCTTGCAGAAAGAGAAGAGAAAGAAAATCCTCACCTTCTAATTACATTGGTTACAGGCAATCAGACTCGGTCATATTCTGATGACTTTTATTTGACACTGACTGATTACATGTTAATCGCTGCCCCGAGCTTTTCTCTTGTTGTGAGGAAAGAAATTTTAGACAGTTACACTGAACATTGTTCGGAGAGCGCTGCTTGCAGGTCCCATCCATCCCTTCTCCTGCACTTGGCAGGCTCCTTCAAAGAGCTGCAGCTGGGAACTGGGAATGTTCTAATGGAATCAATGGAATTAGATGGAGCCTCTGCAGGGTCTGCACTGGATCTCACCTCACCTGCAGGTGTCTGTGGGCTGTGGCTGAGCTCGCAGCGTGGGGACGGCAGCCACATGAACCAGTGTTTGAAGAACCCACTGGGAATTCACTTTCCAACGAGCAAAGTGCAGCTTTGAATATGTTCTAATACCTGTTACCACTACATGAGAGTGGGACAAAACTCATAGGGTGAAGCTTGATGCAGCCAATAAAGACCGAATAATATCTTTAAGACAGAAAAGCCTATCAATTCTGAACACAGATACTGAATATGGCACTGCAGAAAAGTACAATATTCATGGCTTGACCGTTCCGCAGCCGTTCACAGTGCGTGTGAAAGCTGTATCTTAATGGATTTATTATCTTTTAATACAGCAGTAGGTTGGGAACAAGTCCAAGTGTTTACATACTGTATTTTTCTGACCTGTTGCAGAGCGCAGAAAGGCTTCTCCTTACTGTCTTTGCTTCTCACTTCGAGGGGGTAAGGGCACTGCATTAACCTGCTGGAAGCAGAGCAGCAGATGCTCCCATCCTCTCATCTGCATGGGAGGGCGGGTGCCGGCATCCCCCCTGCCTGCTCCAGGGCCCACGAGACTGGACGAGCGCCGGCAGCTTCATAGCGGATCACATCCTGACTCATTTGGGGCCTCGAGCAGCCGCTTATATGGGGTAATTGAAATACAGAATATTGCAGCTCAGATTCCTCGCGCCGTGTTCCAGTGGAGGGCTGGGAGCACATAATCGCTTCGTTTCACGGAGAAAGTGCTGGCGGGGTCAGGGCTGATGCATTGTAAATCAGTGTCTTGGAAGGAACAGCACCTTGTTTTACTCAGCCTGCTCTTGCCAATTTGAAAATGATGTATGAGTCTGCAGCCGGCTGCTGTGGCTGCTGCTCCTTGGGAGAGCTCGGCTTCCCTTTGGCACCCAAACTTCAGCACAAAAGGCAAACCAAAACGTGGGCTGGCTCTACAGCACCGCTACGCTGGGAACTGAAAGGTGAGGTGGAGTAGAAACGTTCTCTTTCCTTCTTTCCTACACACACAGCTACTGGCTGGCCAATATCAGCTCCTTGGAAAAGCCTACATTAAATGCATTATCCTGTGGTAAACATGGATTTTGAGACCTGATGCAATTCTACCAGGCTGAGGCCACTGCCAGCTGCACTCACGCATGTCCCACTCAAAAATAAACACAGTTTTCCCCAACCTCCCCTCATTTTCTTTCTTGGCAGAGCCTCTTTTCCTTCTGCCATGGATACCTGAGAGCAGCTAAATGGATTTAATAGCTCCCTGAGCTCCATCTGACTGCATTTTCCATGAACTGGCTGTAGCTCTGCTGCCTGGGAAGGGCTGATGGGGGGATGCTGTGACCCCACAGGCAGGGGGTGGCTCTCACAGGGGATGCAGGTGCTCCTGGGGATGCTGCCACAGGCTTGCGAGGCACCCAAGCACAGAAAAGCTGCAGCCGAACTGTGCCCACCGCTCCCTGCAGGAAGAGGATGGCAAATCCAACAGCCTGGGAAGCACAAGATTTGGGTCTAACACAAAATGTGACACAGGGCTCGTTCACCTGCCCAGCAGCACAACCTCACCCAGCGCTGGGTCAGCTCCGCTCCCTGCTCCAGCCACCTCACGATGATCCACGCCCACAAGGCTTTCATCTCTAATTTTGCAGTTTCTGACATTTCCCTAATTATCTCTGGCTTGTTCCTCCGCTCTCATTTCTCAGGTGAGGCTTCGACCCCTGCCAGTCTCATTTGCCTAATGGACGAGGGAAGGGCCCTGCTCTGACAGCAGGTTGGGGTTAACACGCTCTCACCCAGCGTGCGGCGTTCGCCGGCGCATCCCGGTCCATCCCCACACCGCAAACAAGGGATGCTCCCCTGCTCATTCCTGCTTCAAGCCCAATAACTTGTAGCTGCACTGATTTTCTCTGTTGTTTTGGCTTTTCCTCCAAGCACTGATATTAACAAGGGAGAATAAATGCCAAAAAAATGGAAGCTGTCCTTATTATGCAGTAAATGATGATTGAGCCTGAGGAGAACTTCAAGAGAGACAAAAATGTGGTTTGTAGATTCCAGGACAATTACAAGGCTGGTGGTGCCCAAGTGCCAGCAGACCCACCTGGGCTGGAGCTGCTCAAGTGGATGAACCAGGATGAAGCGCAGAGGCGATGTAAACCTGGAAATGAAGAAAAAAAAAGAATAAAATCTTGCTGTTGTATTTTCCAAGCAGGAGACGATATGGCCAAGCCTGTTTGCTTGGAGCCAAGTGAAAACCCCTGTAAACCTGGAGCACGCCTACCAGCTGCCCAAGGCACTTGGGGTTTTAGAAAGGTTCCTGAGGTCCAGGCTGTGCCTGTGTTAATTATTTTGGGCTTTGGTATCACACCGAAATGCAAACCATCCAATGGCTCCGCTGGCTGTGGTTCCATGGCTGGAACAGGGGCTGCTGCAGGCTGGGCTGCATCCTTGGCTTCTACGTTTGGTTCACAAACTGTTAATAAAGAAACAGCCAAGGGTGTTTTTCTTTTCTCCGTCATTTCAGGACCTTTCTCTCTCTTTCCCTCGCAGCTGCCAGGTGCTGGTGCTCGGCCCATGGAGCCGCTGGCAGGTCCACCACACCAATGGCACTCGATGGCACAGCCACCACCTCCGCTCTGCTCTGCTTGCAAGGGACCAGCGGTGACCCAGCAGATCTGGAGTGAAATGGTGAGTTAGCGAGGTGAGAAAACACGTAGGCTGGAAAACAACCTGCTAGGTCCTTTCCCTCCCACCCACCACTCGGGTCCCGCCGCTGAAGGGAGATATGAGCTATGTACGCGAGCACACGAGAATGAGCTCCTACTGTCTGAGGAAAAAAAAAATAAAAAAGAAGATAAAAGACATGAAAACAAACCCCCAGAGTGAGAATTTAATCATGAACTCTTGCTGGTGGAGGCAAAGCATAAACCATGAAATAGCAGAGATAAGTCTGATAAACTCTGCAAAGATGTGGTACAGGTTACCTGTGCAGAGGAGTACGTGGGATGATGAAAGGCTTTAGAAGTCCCTGTTGCAGGAGAAAGATCATGGGGAGTAATAAACCAGGTGTTTATCATGGTTTTAAGGGAGATACAGGCTTCAGGTGTGACGATGCTCTCGCCCTTCCCCGTGGTGAAGTAGACCTGGGAAAAAGACACTTTTCTTGCAGGGAAAACACAGCAAGGGCTGTTTGAAGGGCAGTTTCAGTGAGAAGCCCAAGAGAGAGGAGGCTGCTGCAGCAACAGCAGCTTCTCCTCCCTAGCCTGGGGGCTGGAGGTGCTGCCAGGGTCCAGGTGGGTCCTGCAGTGGGGCAGGAATGGGGCTCCATAAATTCCATCTCACTCATAGTAAGTGCGCAAACCACTCATCGCTGGAGGGCAATGACTGCAGGCAACGCCAGCCAAGAGTCTAGGACAGCTCTTTGTGGCCAGCTCTCCACAGGGAGCCCCAAGCCCTAACCATATCCCAGCCCCAAGCTATAATCCTAACCCTGTGGAGGGTTTGTCTGCCCCGGAGAGCTGGCTGAGGACAGTTGGCTGTGGAGAGTCGTCCCTTGCCATCTGCAGCTGGTGGCTGTGCGTTGTCAACCCTCAGCAGTGGCTTAGTGAGGGCTGGAGGGCAAGACCTTGTAATAACCAGCCCTGCTCTAAAGTAATGTCAAGCACTTTTGGTTATCTGCAGCTGGGAACACACCCAGCTCCAGATATTCCGGTCTGTGTAATTGAATTATTTAGGGGCTGGCATGGCGTGATGAAATAGGCTTTCCTCCTATTTTTAGGTTTCCATCTACAGGGCTGGAAATTACAGCCATTAAAATGTTCTATTAGTAATGATATATAAAGGGGAAAAAACTGATCAGACATTTCTAGTGCACATAGAGCATTAGGATATCATTAATTTTAATGATGGAGCCCAAATTTACAAAGCTATTATAATCACAGTTGAAGTTTCCGAAAAAAAAGAGAATAATTCTAAATTATTGCTAATGAGTAAAAAAAATATTTAAATCATATTTAACAGCCCCTACACTGATATCGGCTGTTGCAATGAACTAACGGGCCTGGCCTGCGCTTGTTCCCTGGTGCTGACAAACATCTACAGACGCCGAGGGGTGTCTGGGAGGATCCACTAGGAGCATTTCTGGAGGTGAAGTGGGGAAGAGGCCTCACTCCTCACAGGGCTGGTTTTAACCCCACCGCTCCCAGCCCCTGGTATGGGTTCTCCTGCTGTTGTGGCAAACGGAGGCATTGTCCCAGTCCTTGAAGATGCACACTAGATTTACCTGGGAGATGGTGTCCCTCTCCCTTCCTTTCAGAGCATTAAAAGTGGTTTCTGAGCCCATCAGCCACTGAGCAAAAAGTATAATTACCGGCCCTGCCTGCTCTAAAGTATTAGCAATTAATGTCCCTTGGAGGAGCGGAGATTTTGATCTCAATTCTCTCTTAAAAAATAAATGAGTAAGGAGCAAAGTCCTTTGCCAGAGCAGATGGGGGAAAGAAGAAACTGGAGAGGAGAAATCCCTGCATGTGGAGGCTGCAGCAGGTGATTTCTGTGCTCTGCTCTTGCCTGCCAGGCACATGGAAGGAGCCAGCTGCACGGAGGACAGGCTGCAGCACCCAGGGATGCTGCCCTGTATTTATCAAGACATGCCTGCAATAACCCATCCGGCACCCCCTGAGCAGCAGCCACTTCAGCCACAGCTCTGCTGAGCAGGGCTGCGAACCAGGAACGATTTACTGCCTCGCCCTTGAAAGCTGCTGTCATCTTGAAGCCACCAAACCCTTGATTTCCTCATGTAAAATTCCGTATGATCCCAATCCACTACAAACGAGTTCAGGTCCCTCACCTGCTGCTGCACTTCGTTCTGTTGAGACCATGTAGAGCTGGAGGAGAAACCCGAACAAACACCAGCCAATATTGGCAGATGTTTTGAGCTGCGCTAACCCGAGGGTGCAATTTCTCACCGTTAATAAACCCGTGTATCGTTACCAAACTGGGGCCAAGATGTGGGAACCTCTCCCCATCACTGGCCGTGTCGCACTAGGGGTTCAGCTCAGTCCTCTCCCTCCTGCTTGGGAAAAACCCACGTGGTTTGGACTCAAGTGGAAGGGCTGGCTCAGAAATCTGTGTGAGCCCAGATCAGTAGGGTGTGTGGCTCCTCAGAGCCGGTGCCGGCTCTGCCCACAGTGACCGTGAGCCCACGTTAACCCCCAGCCTCACAAACACAGCAGCGTGCTCACCTGGCATGGGAGAGAAGGAATATGGGAAAGGAGCATTAAATAGAGACACGTCTCTAAGGAAAACTCTTACCAGCAGAATCTCCTCCTCCAGCTTGCTGGACGCTCTCCCAAAGCCTCGTGAAACATCTCCAAGCTGAATACCTAGAATAAATCCATTGGCTCATAATGGTCCATGCAACATTAAAACTATTTTCCAGATACCTGATATTTAAGACGTTGCAATAAAAGGGTCAAAAACTTTTCAAATTCATTAGGTCATTGCCTCGAAAGAGCTGCTTCATTAAGCACTGCAGAGATGGCCGATAACAGGAGGTGAAGCAGAGGGCCCCGGAGATTGGATGCACACACAGTGCTGATAAATGGCTTCTCTGTGGCTATTCCAGACCCAGCAAGAGGAAAAATGCCATCCCATGGTTGAACAAATCTGGAGTTTAGTGTGAAAACTCAAGAACTGCCTTGGCCAGAATAAAACATTGCTGCTTCAGCCTTGCAGGCAGCAATGTGACCTTTGGGAGAGGGGCTGTGAGCAGGCTCACCAGCAGCACAAGGGCAGCTCCTGGGGACCCAAAGCCCTTTGCTCTTGCTCGGTGTGGCTGCTCGAGGTCCCAAGGGTCCCCACGCACCCACTCTTGCCTGGGGGATTCTGTCCTTCTGCACCCCCCAATGCAGAAGGCGAGGAGCAATCGCTCTACGTGGCCCCTGTGGGAATGTCTCCCTTTTTTCCAGGGTGCTGTTAAAGCAGCAGCTCACACCACCGCCTCTGGATTTGATAACCACGACCTCAGTGCAGGAGTGTGGCCGAGGGCTGCAGGGGGGCCACGCTGCCCCCCATCATCCCTCCAGTGGGTTTAGATAATCCTGCAGTCGATCCAACCTCTCCAAGAGGCAGAGAGGAGCCATGGCCTTGGGCTCCGCATCCCCAAAGGTCTTCCTCTTAATTCAGCGTGGTCAGCTCTGGCTGCAGATCTGGGATGCGCAGCCCGTAACGGAACAAAACCACCGGCCCCTTCCTGATGGATAAGAGGGAGGATGAAGACAGACGGCTTTCCCTGACCAGGGTAATAGAGTCAGCAATTCCACTTGGCTAAGCACATGGTTTTGATGATGTCCCCGCACAGTGTTGAGCAAAACACGCCGACGGCAGAAGATGTATAATGCTATCTGTGGAACAGCCTATTTTCTAAATGGAAGCTTGCTATTTAAGAAGAAAGCACTTTAACACTTTGGAAAATATGAAGGTCCCCAAAGCTGAATTTTTGAGTGCTCATTTCACAGCTTCCGAAAAAGCCAAGTTCATTACCGAGCGGCAGTGAGCACCCAGTGGCACTGGTCCAAGCAGCACTCAGCCTGCACATCACTTGCAGAAGAGCCACAGTCCCAGCACAGTCGGAGGCGTTGCTCACATCCTAAAAGTTAAGCATCAGCTTCACTGAGTTTTTGACATTAAACTTTTCATTTTTATGTTTTAACATCAAGGCTAGCAGCAGATTTGCTCCTAGGCTCACCCTGACCCTGCGAGGCAGTTGTGGCCGGGGGTCCTGCTGTCCCCTGCTGTCCTGGGGCTGAGTCACAGCTCTGCCCTTGGCATTCTCCATCCTTGTCCTCCTTTCACAACTCCAAGATGTGCTTTTTGGTTTCTGTAACGCAGAGGCCAAGAAAAACACCCCTTGCCTACCCTTCATGAGAAGCTTCTCTCACTGCCCCTGCTCATCCCTAGACAACAATTTGCTAAATAAACTGGTTTTGGTGAAAAGGCAGGGGAAAAGTTGAGGTTGTGAGGGATGCACGTGGGTATCAGCTGCCTCTTGGAAAGAGAGGGCTCCCCAGCAGGCGGGGGGATCAATCAGAGGGAGAAACCTTCCCCCCGACACTCAGTATCCACGGGCACAGGAGCCCGAGCAGCCTGGCAGCGGGCACGATGGGGGCGACTTCTCACAACCAACAGCTGGCAAAGGGCACCCGCAAATGGCAGGCTTGGAGCTGCCCAAAGGCAAGGATTTTTAGCCAGTTTTTCACTCATTTTGCACTGTCTGCATTTGTCCCTCTGAGTTGAAACACCTCAGCATCCTTCCCTGCGGTGCTGCATGACCTCCCAGCAGCGCCAGCATCCTCGGTGCCCTTGTCAGGGAAAGAACGTGTTTGTCTCCTGTTCTTGCCCTTGTCTCAGCTGAAATTCCAGTTAAAGCAGCCTCGGATGAAGCAGGTGCTGCAGAGCTGGCTGCAGGCTCTGACAGCGCATCCTTTCCTGCCTCTCCTTGAAGCTGTGGGACCGCAGCCCGAGCAGCAGCAGCTGAGCATGACATCCAAGTGCCTGGTCCAAAGCCGCTCCGGCTTGTGTCTGGGAGCCAGCGAGCTCCACGATACCTGTAAACGTGGGCTGAGCTTCACCAAATCTGTCCGCTTGATCAGATTTATGTAGCAATTCTAGGACGAGGTGAATAATGAAAATCTCATGAATATTTCATTTTTATAAATCACATAATTCATATCTATTCACAAATATTTGCTTTGCCTTATAAACCAGATGAATAATTTACAGAAATAGGCAGCAAATATTTTAAAGAAAATAGGAAATTCATTGACTACATTAATCAACAAATATTATTCAACTTACATTGGTTGAGTCTGCTGACAGATAAATTCTCTGGTTATGAGAGGAGCTGGAGGAACAGGTGACATTTCCCATATTAAAACACGATGAGATGAAACTCGTTTCTTCCTACGATGAAGTTATTTTCACGCTTGCCTGCTCAGGCCAGGCAGAAGATCCATTGATGGCTCCATGATTCCCTTCCCGCTCCACCGCTGCATTTGGGGAGACCTAAAGAGTTCCTGGACCTTCAACTCCAGCACCTGCTCACCTGGGGCAATGAAGTCCTTACCCTGGGCACTCATCCCACTGAGAAACTTCTCTCTGTAACCTCTTCTCTCGCCCCCTGAGGTTCCAGCCTCTACAGCACATGCTTCTCCCACGTGCTTTGACAATAAGCAGTAAATGTACTGTTAGGTTTTCTAGTTTTACAATAATTCCCTCAATTATTTGGCTTTTTTTTTTTTTTAAAACAGCTGCTTAAATAGAGCATTAAGCAGCTGCATTAATCCACCTGTGTTTGGATGATAAAGTGATTAATCTCACATATCTGAACGCTGTGGTTGTTGGGTGATGAGTGCCAGGATGGAGATGGGGGCTTTGCTGAGCCCAAATTCCTGGGATGGAAAAAACATCTCCCACCTTTGCTTCTCCTCAGCTCTTTGGTCCCAGGAACTTCTTCTAGGGGTGGAAGCAGAAGAAGACAGGGTCAGAAACACTTCACATCAACACGTCCCGTCTGTGCCAGAGCCGCTTCTGAGCACAAAAGCCCCTGGCAGGCACAGGGCAGGAGCGTGGGTCCGATGGGACGTTGTCAGCTCACATTTTTGCAACACAAATACTGAAGCACAGAGCCAGCGCCTGCAAACTCACAAGTGAAAACGCAGAGAAAGCCGGCTGATGGAGCTGCAGAGGTGAAGACACAGTGATGACAGCGGGAGAGGCAGAGAGACAAACGGAGGTGGCATCATCACTCGGGTAGGGAGCTCAGACAGCTGGAACACTTGGCCACCCCTGCACTGGGAATCACCTTTGGCAGCTTTGTGCACAGGATACTGCGAATAATGGAGCGAGAAGTCAGGTCTGCTGGGGTCTCCTCTTCCTCTGGGATTTGCGGAGGGCTCAGAGGGTCTGCACAGCTGCTCTGGAGGGGATACAGAAAGGCAGGAGATGAGGAAGGGCTGGAGGATGCTAAACAAACCAAACAGCCTCTTTGGGACCAGCCCAGGCTGAGTCAAGCTGGGATCAGGAGAGGGGCCGAGGCTGGAGCAGACCCCCCCGTGCCTGCGCGTTGGTTCCCACAACACAAAGTGAGCAAAACTTGATGGTCCTTTTTAGTATTCCTGCCATTCGCGGCGTGTCACCTGAGCTGGCCATCTGTAACGTCTGTGGGCCTGTTGAGAAGGAAATACAATTTCATAGTCACAGATAAGAGACCAGACAGACCGTCCCCTCCCTGCAAAACAGGTGGAGAAAAACCCCAGTACTGAATTGTGATGGAGAAGGTGTTTGTTCTCTTGGGTTGTTGAGCTGTGGGTCCTGCCACCAACTTTTCTGATCATGTTCTCATGAAAAGAGATTAATTCATTGGTGAAGAGCTAAGAGAGCTGGTGGGGCAGCCGGGGAACCTGATGTATGGGAATATTTTGGGGAGGTGGACTGAGCATCCCCCGGCAGCCAGCCTGCTCCACTATGAGACCACCGGCTGCAGAGCGGCTTTCTCCCTCACCCCTTTCCCACCTCTGGGGTTTGGGATGAGAATGTTTCTCCATGGAAGGGTTGTGGTTCCCCGATGCAGCCTGTTTTGGCAGCGGCGTGGAGCACACAGCAGGGAGCTGAGGGGCCTCTTACCGTACAACACGACACGCTGCACGAGGCTGTATGAGGAGAAGCTGTCAAAATATTTAGCGGCATACTTAAACTGAAACCACTATATCTGCAGATGGGGAATTCTGCACAAAGGCTCTCAAAGAAACTCAAATGTTCATGAAAACCCGCTGCCACACTGGCCCAGGAATGAGCAAAACCATTTCCCCGTGCACTGGGATGACCTGCGGGTAGCAGGAGGCGGTCGCTCTCCAGAGATGCTCAGCCCAGGCACAGGAACATCCCTTCCTTTGGGTCAAGCAGACGTTGGAGCAGCTTATGCACAAAGCTGCATGAACAGCGATGGGTTTGGTGTTTACTAGC
The DNA here is from genome assembly GCA_033459285.1 of Clamator glandarius. Classification (NCBI taxonomy): domain Eukaryota; kingdom Metazoa; phylum Chordata; class Aves; order Cuculiformes; family Cuculidae; genus Clamator; species Clamator glandarius. The sequence goes on along the minus strand of JAUNZM010000452.1, from coordinate 753,117 downwards.
ATTCACGGGAAGCTTCTAGCTTCTCCTGGCCCCACTGGCAAAGGGCATTGACGATAACGACCACAGTGTCCAGGGCAGCAGGCGATGTGGATGTGAAGGGGAGAAAGCAGACCCAGCTGGGAAAGGCTGGGAAAAAAGCAGGGACACAGCCAAGAGTGCTGCTGGGGCAGAAAGAGGACACTGTTCCCCATGCCTTCTCTGGAAAGACCAAGACCAGAGTCATCCCAAGGTGCCCATGTGCTTCTCAAACCTGCACACAGCAGCTCTGCTGGAGAGCCCTGCATTATTTATAGCCTGTTATCATCCCCCAGGTATTATTTGTGTAACCATTAGTTTCTGTAAAGTGTATGAAAGAAGCTGTAAAATATCGAACATTTCCTCACTTCAGTTGGGAGCTGATTATATTCCTGCTTGATTTACCAAGCTCCAACTCAGCAACTTAACCCTTCGCAACTGTTGGCGGTGGAGGAGTGCGAGCACCTTGGAGGGCTCTCAGCCCTCACTCACTCCTCCAGGCAATGCCTCAGATCCATGCCACAAGTGGAAATCATAGACTCGTGGAATTATTAAGGCTGGAAAAGACCTCTAAGCTCATCGAGTCCAAAAATCAGCCAAACCTCACCATGCCTGCTAAACCACATCCCAAAACACCACATCTACACGTGTTTTGAACTCCTCCAGGGACAGAGACTCCACCACTGCCCTGAGCAGCCTCTGCCAGGGCTTCACCACTCTGTAACGAAATTTTCCCTAGTATCCAATCTAAAGCTCCCCTGGTGTAACCCAAAGCCATTTCCTCTCACCCTATTGCTTGTTATCTGGGAGAAGAGATCAGCACCCACCTCACCCCAACCACCTTTCAGGCAGTTGTGGAGAGTGATGAGGTGTCCCCTCAGCCTCCTCTTCTCCAGGCTAAACACCCCTAGGTCCCTCAGCTGCTACTGCTAAGGCTTGTGCTCTGGACCCTTCACGATCCCGACACCCCTGCAGGAGAGGAGAGCGCTGGGCTGCCGGCTGCCACGCTGGCAGCTTCTGTCCTGGCAGGAGGAGCTCTTGACTGGAAAGTGGTGGCTCTTCTCTGGATAAATCGTTGGGTTTTTTTAATTATTTATTCAATGGTATAATGAATTCAGTGCCTTTTAAATGTGACAGTGGGTAAAATTCATCAGCCTTCTGCAGGCTTAAATGTCATCTGTAAAGATCAGGCTTTCTCTTCCCTCCTCTGCGCTTGTGGGCCATCCTCTAATTTACTGTTTGGTTTCAGGGGGGCTGTGGGAACACGGCACCCGCACGTGCCCGTAGCCCAGGGCACTGCCCAAGCCCAGCAAAGGGGAAGAGAAATCAGGAGAAAAGGGGTTGGAGTGAGTAAAGTCTAGGACATATGAGGACAGAATGAGAGAGCTGGGGTTGTGCAGCCTGGAGAAGGCTCTGGGGAGACCTTAGAGCAGCTTCCAGAAAGAAAGGGACTCCAGGAAAGCTGGGGAGGGGATCTTTGTCAGGGGTTAGAGGGATAGGATGAAGGGGAATGGTTTTCAGCTGAAAGAGAGGAGATGGAGATGAGCTCTCAGGGAGAAATGTTTTGCTGTGAGGCAGGGAGGCCCTGGCCCAGGTTGCCCAGAGCAGGGGTGGCTGCCCCATCCCTGGAGGGGTTCAAGGCCAGGTTGGATGGAGCTTGGAGCCCCTGATCCAGTGGGAGGTGTCCCTGCCCATGGAACTGGGCTTTCCAATCCAAACCACTCCAGGATTCTATGATTCTGTGAAAGCAGAACCCGCAAAGCCCTGCAGGTTCCCCAAGAGACAAATGCCTTGTAGGGGTTTCCTGATGATGGTAACGTTTTCCGTTTCATGCCCAAGTCAGCAAAACCAAACTGAATTACACTTCAATGTAAAATTACAGCCAACAAAAAAATAAAGTCGAAACGATAAAGTGGACTAGAAAATAGCCCTCAAACTCACTTAGTGCCAATGAGACAAGAGGCTCGGACAAGGCTTGAGAAATTACTTGAGAAAACCAGCACTTTAGAAACCAAATAAACAACTGTTTCAAAGACACACAAAAATTACCCCGAGCAAGCTCGTATTGATTGCAGGCACCGAACCAAACTCACAGCACACACACCCTCACATTGCAGTGTCTGCTCTACACCCACCATCCTCCACGCCTTCACCAGTCCCAGGTCCTGCCCCAGTCCCGTCCCTCAGGCTGTCGCAAAAAGGGGAGAGAAAACCAACAACGCGCTGAGCTCCTCCAATCCATCCCACCCACAAGCTCCGGAATAGAAATAAAAGGCCTTTACCTGCAGCAAATTGATTGCAGAAAGTCTCCTCCACTCACTGAGCTGGTGCACCAGGGGAACCCTTCGGATTTCTGGAGGTGAAGTGCACTGGGGCAAGGAGAAGGGGGCACAAAGGTTGGCATGGCCGGGGAGCCTTGGAAACCACGTCTGAAACCCAGGCAGGGTGAGCCTCGATAAAGTTAATAAGGGAATTACTTGGAGGGACAGCCAGGTGTTGCAGATGAAGCAGATTTGGTGAGGTTACAAGACAGTCTGAGGAGCGAGGCTGCACCGGGCAGGAGGTATGGAGGCTGCTGCTGTGGGGAATACCAAAAATAGCGTGATGAATTGTATAAACCCTCCATTTCCAGCTTTGATTTAGTGCCTGAAGAGAGATGCACAGATCAAAAGGTGCCTCATATCCCAAGAAGTGATGGGCACCTCGTTCTGCTGGCTCACCCTGAGGAGCTGCCCTGCCAAAAGCAGCAGCTGGCACCCAGTAACAAGCGAGAAAAAAACCCCAACACTGTTTTCCTTTCGGATTATTGAACCAACTGTAGTAAAAACTTGACGTTTAATATGCATGACCTGCTCCGTGCACTCCACTCTAATAAATTGGTGGAACATCTTGCACAACTAAATCATCAGGGGGTGGAGGGAAAACGAGGGGTCAGTTGCAAATGCAAGGGGGAAAAAAATGAACACAGGCACATAAAACAAAAAGCAATTTTCTCATCTTGGCTAATAGATTTTAAATGGGAAATCTGATCATGGACAAGGACCAAAAATATGAAAAATTTGCATCTTGCTGGAGCCCTACCTGGATCCGTAAGGGGAGGGTGAAGAGTGATGAATGTTCTCTGGGATGCAATCGAGGGTGCAAGCCTTTATTAGCTGTTACATTAAAACTGTGCTGCCGAACATGATGTTTTTAGCGCTCTTGTTTAAAGGTGTGTTATAGCTTTGCTACTTCCTAATTACCTTGTATGTTCTGCATAATTTCTGTTTTTAATTTCAGATGGGAAAACACCGTAAACTTGCTAATTAATTACATTTTAACCCCGGCGTATCTGCCGAAGCACGTGCTCTGCCATGCAGCCGCTCCTCGCCGCAGCTCTCCACGGGAATCGCCCTCCGAGCCAAGCACGTGGGTAGATCCAGCGGAGCAGCTGGGTTGGTGAGGGACTTCACCAAAACCCTTGGAAAATGAAGGAAGGAGGGAACGAAGAGCTGTGTGGCCCGATTTTCAGCCACATCAGCAGCCGCTCAGCAAGTCTGATCCCTCGTGGCATCGCTCCTGGCCATGGTAGAGGTGGCCCAGGGGCAGAACCCGCTGGGGAGGTGACATCACCTGGTGACTGATGGACTTTATCTTCCAAATGCCCGTGAGCTGCTGAAGAGAAAATGTTTGGAGACTCTAAAGCAGCAAGAAGTACCACTGGGAGTAGAGGCAGGAGGGAAATAATAACATTAAAAGGCTAAAAGGAAGAGGAAGGTGACTCTGACAGAAATAGCTGCCGGCTCCCAAGCTGGATCCCAAACCCACCATCCAGGGTCTCCTTCTTGAAGCTTCCAGAAACCACTGCAGGTTTTCACAGCCAGCCCTTTTCCCTCTGTGCCTCTTAATTTGCCTCCTACTGCCTCCTGTCTTGTTGAAAATGCCCAGCTCAGGTTTACCTGATTCCAACCCGATTTGTGTCCTGTAATCTTCTAAGTGAAAGGCAGGAAAATAGGATGAGTCAAGGTGGAAAAACAGCCCAGATGAAAAGCTGAGTGGGAGGGGGATTGGCTCCTTGGCACGACGAGCTGGGACTTATTTTGCCCTTTGTTTTTATGAATCATTCATGCTTCCATCAACTTTAAAAGCAAACAGGCGAATGTAAACGTTTGGATTTTTAGATGGCAATACACTGATGCGAAAGCAAACAGGGGCTTAATTTCCTTCCCTTTAATTCCTGTTGAATGCTTGTTAACGAGAGGTGGGGAGCTCCACGTTGTTGACAGAAGCGAGGTAATGAGCCACACGCCTGGGCTGGCGAGGAGGGAGGGGAGTGGGGGCACAGCCCAGTGTCCACCATCCCCATCCCACCAGAAGGGTCTGGGGAGTTCATCCAGGTGACCCCTGAGAGGCGTAGGGTGAGGGTGACACCAGGATTTAGCTGACATAGGGGGCCAGGGTGGTTCAGGGCTGAGAGGTGCAGCCCCAATCTTGGGGTGCATCCCTCGGGGGAGCCCCTGGCACCGCGGTCAATCCCTCCCGGTGTGCACCTCGCTGCGCCATGTGCTGCCAGAGCCCCACTAAGCTGTTTACACCCCTTATGCTCCATCAATCATTTTTTCATAGAGTTGGAAGATTATAGCTTCTTATACACTACCTCCAGTCCAGCTTGTCATGGGAAAACTCCAGGGAGAAATTCACAGAGATGTATTAAAGCCATCTAACACTTTCTCCATGGCAACTGGGACCGGTGCAAATCCCATCAGCCCTGCCTGGAGCAGGATGAGAGCTCCTCCGCAGCTCTTCCAGGCACCCAGATAATGGCAGATAGAGGGAAAACGTCTTCATTAGCTCGAGATGCCTCCCAACTATAACACACAATAACACTTGATTAACGCTGAAGCATTTATCGCTTATGAAATACGTTCGTCTGAGGTTCCTCAGCAGCTCACTCTTGCCCTGGCCTTTTCCTAGCTCGTCTGATCTCGTACATTAAGAGACACAGAAGCACATCCGAGTGCTCGAGGAGAGGGGAAAGAGAAGCAATGCAATGAGCAGAGTGCAACGGCAGCAGTGTGCAGGACACCACTAAACTGCCTGGGAAAGATCAAATGAGAGCCTGTTTATAACAACACCTAATGAATAATACTAGTATTAATTTTAAAGTAAGTCTTGATCTGTGTGTGCTGTGCTGTCCCCAGGTGTGGTCGGGAGCCTCCAGGCAAGGTGGGAGAGGGAGCTCTTGCTGCAAGGAGGTTTCAAGTGTTTAATACTACAAGTTGCAGCCACAATGTATGCTAGAGGGTCTTTAAAAATAGCTCGAGGTCCGTGTGTGCAGAGACGATGCTGCCGGTGAGAGGGATGTCCTACATTTCCCAGCTCGCTTAATCCCTCAGTCTAATGACAAAATCCTTGTTCATCCTCCTGGGTAGGTGAGCCCCTGTTCTGTCTGGGAGAAGAACCTGTCCTGTAATTAAGGGCTTCACTCATTCCAGCAGCCTGCTCTCCCTGCCATCGGGCTGTTTGGGGCTGGCACAGTGGTTTCTCTGGATTGGGGCACCTCTTGGGGTGCAGTGGCTGGCCAGGTGCTGCACTGGAACTTCATTTGGCTGTAGTGGTGTCCTGGTCTTCACGGGGAACTGTGCTGAGCGGGGTGACAACCCTGGTGTGCCATGCACAAAGCCAAGGCAGCAAGGGTGTGAGGAGCAGGGCTTTGCTGGTGCTATCCAGCCAAAAGCCTCTCTCTCCAGGGAAAAACAGTTGCTTGAACCACTGAAGTGAATCTGCGATTTTATATCAACTCAACCTACCACCAAACTGCGAGGGAGCCAAGCCCTTTGAAGTTCTACCGTGCCCAATCCATTATTAATCACTGTAAATCTGGTATAATCTCAACAAGCGTAATCTGTTCCCTGCTGGTGCCAACGTGCCCTGATAAATCCTGCACCAGGGCAGCTCTCGTGGCTTCCCTTCAGGCAGCATTTCCCAGCAGAGATAGTTAAACAATAACAGTCTCTATTTGGTGCAGTCACTTTTGTTTTAGAAGACTACGGTCTAACGTGTAACAGATTTAGGGTTTACAGAGAGCGTTGGATTTACAGCATGCTTTCTTTCCAAAGATTTTCTGTTTCTAATAACCCCTGTGAGGCATTAAATGCCTCCATTTGGGATCTTAACTTTGTGCCAAAGCAAGAACACTCTGCTCTTCTTCCTACCCAAAACTTCAGGGCAAATTCTGAACCTTCTGCTGAAAAGAAGCATTGCTCAGGGAGCAACCAAGCATCGTATCCCAGCAGATGAGGAGGGAGCTGCTGATCACTCTAGAGAGAAAGGGGATGGTCCATGGAGAGAGAGAGAGAGAGAGAGAGAGAAGGAACATGAATGCACAAGAAGTGCTCTTCATGGGCAAAGGACTTTCACAGGCCAATACGTGTCACTGTAAATCAGTAAATTACCTCCTGCTACCTCTCCGGAGCAGACCTTGAGGAGGACGCCAAGGTTTTGCAAACCTGTCCACTGCAATGGGTTTTTCATGCAGCCTACGAGGAAAGTGTTTGCTGGTCACTGCTTGGGGGAAAAGGTGATGCTGCCACTGGCAAGGCTGCAGAAACAGCCCCTGATATCAACAAGGGATTCAAGGCCAGGTTGGATGGGGCTCGGAACCCCTGATCCCATGGGAGGTGTCCCTGCCCATGGCAGGGGTGAGGCTGGATGGGAATTGAGGTCCCTTCCAGGCCAAACCATTCTATTATTCTGTGACTCTGGCAACTCCAACAATACCCTTTAGGATCAGTATTTTGTGGCAGGCAGTCACACATTTGCTTGGCTGCAGCCAGACGCAGTGGCTGCTGCGGTGGCAGGAGGTGCCCAAAGGCAAGATTTGGCTATTGGATGGACCATTTCCCTACAGGCAAGAGAAGCCAAACCAGGCAAAAACCCCAAAGCAAGAACAAGCAAAACATACACCAGTCAGAAAGAATTAAACACAACAGTAATAAAACTAACCTCAAATTGTTCAAGGCAATGAGTGAGCGAAGGAGGTTTACACCACAAGCCACTACCCAACGGTGTGTATAAACAGGAGCTGCGTATATAAACAATTGCTGGAGACTTATCAACCCTTACTTAGCTTGCAGTCAATACCAGACAGCCTCTTGATTTGTGTGGGCACCTGGCAGTGTTTGTTTTGAGCAAAACTAGTCTCCCAGAGGAAACAAAAAGCTCCAGGGTTTGACAGAGACTCCAGTGTTTCCCAGACGTGTGAAGCGTTTGCAGCTCCACGTGCGTCAGCCTCTCTCGCGCAGATGCCAGTGCCAGGAGCCCTCTTCTCCACACCAGCAAACTCTGGCACTGAGCAGCTCTGAGCAGGGGGATTCCTAGAACCTCATCGCCACGGGCACAGCAGCCAGCCCCAGGAATGCTCAGCCCCGATACAACCCTTGGGGCCGGCTGGCAGCCTGCATCTTACAGAAGGGTTTAACCACTCGGATGCAAACCTCTCCTGCCCTGCTCACCAGGGGCCTCAGTCTCAGAGCCCGAGTGGTTCTCACAACACAGACGACATCAGCCCTTGGCTGAGGATGCTCGCCACGTGCCTCCTCGATGCGAGTACAAACAACCCGGAGAAGGAGCTGTGAAGGCTGTTAGTCCAAACGACAGCTTGTTTTCTCTCTCACCGACAAACGAGATGGAGCTCCAAAAGCAATTTAGTCTGGGAATAAACATCCAAGTACCCACTGCTAAGGCTGAGGCACTAAATGAGCTCAGCAGAGGGAGGCTGCAGCGAGCGCAGCTTCCAGGCACTTGGTTTTCACTTGACTTCCTCAGCTGGCAGCTCGCAGCGGACCCGACACTCTCCAAGAGGAGCAGCTATTTCCAACTCATGCCAAGGACTCTGGCCAGAAAATGCTTTTTTCCTCCCCTGGCGCTGCTCATTAATTTTGTTTGTTTTCTTTGTTTTGTAAAGCTTATCTTTTTCCCTAATTAGGATGTGATTAAAAAAAAAAAAAAAAACAAAAGAAGGAAAACTCAAGGTATAGAGAATTCAGCCGGGTCCCCAGTGCGGGCAGCAGGGGTTGCTGAGGTGCCTGAACCCTTTTTTAGGCACGGCACAGGCAGCCAGGCCACCGTGCCTTTGCCTTCCTCCTCCTCCTGCCAGCATAACTCATTTAGTGCCTCGCCTGCATTGATAAACCGGCAATAAAAATGCACGGGGAACTCAAGTCAGATCAATTTATTTCAATATTTCTGACATAGTCGCCGCAGAAGCCGAGAGCAGGCAAACCAACAATGCAATTTCCTACCAGAGAAGTGGTGAGACGCCGGGCATAAATTACACTTAAATGCCACATAGATAATGAGACCACATCCATGAAGATTTATTTCTCCTTTTCTTGCACTGAAAATTCTCTGAGACAACGATCTGATGTGGGAGCTGTCATGCCACAAGCCTTCCAATAGGATTTTCCCTCTCCAGAGGTGTTTTCCTGTGGGGATGGAGTTGGGGTACCCGACCTGCCTGGCTCCCACCTGGAACCATGCTTCCCTCCCTCAATCTCTGCAGCTCCAAGGCCACAGCTTGGGTCTAACAACTGAAAATCAGAATATTAATGTTCACCTTTTGGGTAGTAGTTGGATCTGCCACTTCCCATGAAGAACGGCATTAATTTCAGTACTTGTACGAGACGTACGAGGCAGTTCCCATCATTATCAGGGAGATGTGGCAGAGCTGGCGTGAGCTGTCAGCCGGGAGCCAAGAGCAAAGAAACTATTTTTCTTTTTTCATTTACCAAAAGAAAAACACACCTCGCTTGCCTGCTCCCTCTGAGAGAATTTCTGGCTGGAGTTCATCATTTCTACCCACTTCCCTATATTTAACGTCCCTCTCAAAGTGTTTTTGGAGCAGTGATTCCAGTAAATAAACTGCCGGGGGCATTCCCTTCACTTCATTATTAAGCACGTGTGCGACCCACGAGATCAGATTTTCTAATGGTTCAAATCAGGCTTCAGTGCAGCTCCTTGAGTGAAGTGATGACTAATTACATCTCTTGGGGCTCCCACTGCTTCCCAGCCCTGCTACCTGATTGTGAGCAGCTCATTAGGTGGCTTCTGAAAACCCCATCATCTCCGGACAGGGCTGGTGAACTGGGATGAGATGTGGCCCCGTGCACTCCCTTGCAGCGTCCTGCAGCCCCATGAGGTCCTGAGCTCTCCGCACCCTCCTGCAGGGGCACAGAGAGGTTTGTGGCCAGGTTTGATGTCCCTAACCGTACCTCATGGTCTGGGGTCATACAAGCAGTCGCTACGTCACACCAGGCTGAACCTGGACCTCAGCCTCCCCTCTGCAGGGTGGGATCAGAGCCTCAGGAGGTCTGGGAGGAGGAGGAGGAGGCTCCCTTCGCCCGACGGTGCCGCTTCGCAAGGGCGGGCATCCTCTCTTTCTTGGCACTTCATCAAATTTACGTGCAGGAGGAAATTAAAGGAAGGCTCTGAGCAGCGGCTGTGGTGAGGACGCGAGATTGGCTGCAGTAACCAGCTTTTCCAAAAATAGCTCTGCTCCCTCAGAGAGGCTCTATTTTTAGAGCTATGAAGCATCGCGCTGACAAGCGGTGGGGTCAAAGCTTACCTTTAAACTTCTGAAATTCCTTTGCCCTTGTGAAAAACCTTGGTTTTTCAGCTGGCTGTCAAACACAATGACACGAAGAACTCCCAGTGAGCTCGGCTAGCGAGCCCTGGCTCCCAGCTTCCCCCAGCACCGTGTGGACAGGGTCAGGTGAGACCTGACCGCACACTCTCCCTGTCACAGAATCACAGGATAGTTTGGGTTGGAAAGGACCTTAAGGATCATCCAGTCCCACCTCCTGCGATAGGCAGGGACACGTCCCACTGGATCAGGGGCTCCAAGCCCCATCCAGCCTGGCCTTGAACCCCTCCATGGATGGGGCAGCCACCCCTGCCCTGGGCCACCTGTTCCAGGGCCTCCCCGCTCTCATAATGGAGAAATTCTTCCTCATGTCTAGCCTAAATCTGCCACTCTCCAGTTTATACTCATTGCCCCTAGTACTATTATTACAAGCTTTGTAAGCAGATCGCGTTCCTCTTCACCCCGAGCAGTTGACACTTGGCTATGAAAAGGATCTATAATTTAACAACCCACAATGAGATCTCTGGGTGGGGAAATTGCTCTTCTGTGACTTCTAGAAGACATACGGGCTCAGGCAAAGAAGCAACTCCCTGGATGTCTGGATCCTTTTCCACTGCTCCAACAGAATAGGGCAGAGTAATTAAATTATCACAGATCTGAGAGATGCTCAGTGGGAATGGAAACACAGAGACCCCAGTCAGAGCTGTAGGACTGCTGTGTCTGCAGAGAAAGTGAACCAGGCACATAGCATGTAAAATTAAAAATCTAGCAGTGCTATCACTAGGAACAAAAGCCATCATTTGCATGTTAAAACACCTCAGCTTACAGCAGCAATTTCCCTCTTTTTAACTGTCATGGTTTACAGTTTCCAGGATGAATAATGCAATAAAACTTCTCATCAGTGAGGAGTATTCCAAAATGTGATAGGATTTCTTTTTTTTCCCCTAAAAACTACACATCTCCTGCAGGAAGTCATTCCACCAAGACATCTACGTACCCGCAGTCAACAGCTTCTCCTACCAGCCTTTAAAAGAACTTTTAACTGTGAGGGTTTGGGAGGCAGCACCTGCCCATAGGAATGACCTGGCCTGGCTCATCCATTCTACTTGTCATGTTCATAACCATCGATACAGTAAAGGAACGTGTTTTCCCAACAGACATGAAATCCCATTTCTCCAGTGATGATCACTGGGACATCAGAGACCCTCTCCTCATTTATGTGGATGGGGTTTCTGTGTCTCTGATAACATCCTTAATAATTTTTTCCACCACTCACATTACAGGCTGACAGCTTTCCCGTTAGCCAAAATTAAAACACACTCCACGGGCTTCCATAAATGAAATCTTGCGCTTCCCCATTTATGAGTAAGAAAATTAACTCTTGGTGAAAAAAACCATTGTTGTCAGCCTGGTTCTGAAATCCAGAAGCGGATTATATGAAAATTGAATAATCTAGGTTACATTTAACATTAAAACTTCCTCTTATGTGAAGAGGAAAGAGAATTAAAGTGCAATGCCGTGCTTTGCTCATCGGTTCTGCTGGTTTCTGACCCGCCCTTACATTTTCCCACGTTGCCTTTCTGGAGCAGCAGCCCAGACACTGGGCTGGGCAGCGATGTCCCCAAGGGCCGAGTCGTCCTCACAGGCTGTGACCTTCTCAAGCTGCACGTGCCACAGGGAAAGCTGGAGCCCTTCTGCCATGGAGAAAGGACTTGCCCACAGGAGGAACCCTGAAAGGCCATCCTGTAATTTCTCACTGGGAGATGTTCCTGCCTTTCTCCTCTAACACCAATTTTCAGTACAGAATTGGAGGGACACAAAGCTTTCCCTCAGCTTGTAGGTTTGGTTTTATTGAGAAAGAGGAAAGGTTTCTGCTCTGGAACAACACAGAGAGAAAGAAAGAGACTGTGAAAGTGCTAAGAAGCAATCTTGCCCTCTGACAGGGTAATCTATAGCTTCACCCTCTACCATCAAAGCAGCTTCCTCTGCAGCTGAGTTTAATTTCCCAAGGCAGTGCAGCACCCACCCTCCTCCTGCCCTGGCCCCAGCTCCTGCTGATCCTGAACCTCAGTTGAGGAATCATCCTCCTTCCACCACTGGCATTGGAGGGCTGGGGGATTTTTCCTGCAGGCAAAGGAATCCAGCTGCACAATTACATGGAATACTTTGCTTTCCATGTTTCCTAACACATAAGTAATCTACTTGTAAGCAATGCCCATAATCTGCTTAACACAACTAATGAACCTCCTCTCACTTGCATTTGCAAGTGTTTATTAGTTTTTACTTTTATTATGCACGAATCCCCCATCCAGCTCAAGGAAGAAAGAGTTTTGAATTCAATTCACCTCAAAACGCCTCGCGCCGTGCATCTCTTTACAGGCACGTATCTCAGTTCTGGCACGGGGCATTAATGAGGTGCAAAACATTTCTGAAATGGCACCACACAACAGGTACTGAGAGAATCCCTCTCACTGCTGCTGCCTCCAGAACATCCACAGCCTGCAGCTGGTATGGTAGGACCTGACCAGAGACCTCCCATGCTAACATAAAATAACCAACACCCACAACACGGAACGGGGCTCGGGATGTTTGGGAATTCCGATAGAAGTGACAAATTCCATTTGCAGGCTGGAAACGGGCGCTGGCAGCCCGGCCGGTGGTGCCGGCTGCTCCAGGAATATATATTTTCTATCAATGCAAATTGTTCGCGTGCATTAGAAAATCAAATGATTTCCATTTATACATGTTTAATGAGAATTTCAAGAGTGTATAATGCAAGGAAGCATCTGGAGCTGGAGCTGAAGAGGTCTGCTCCTCTGATGCTGGCCCTACCACCAGCATCTCCACCATCGGCTCCTGCAGCTCGGTGCCCAAAGGCCATCGCTTAAATTGAGAAAAGCATTTCCATCCCTTGGTTCCCCCTGCCTGGCCGCCCAGAGCAGCAAACAGGTGGGATGGCCTGAGTGACGAGACTGAAACTCACTCATTAGCAAGCTGTTAAATAATTAATAAGTTTATATATAATTGCTTCTGTGTACATAATCTCACATTTTTCAGAAAACTATCATCAATTTTCAGTTAGTTCCACTCGAGGGAACAAGGGCTGATGCTTTCATTTGTGCAGATGAATATTTATGCCATGCCTGTTCTGTGAGGGGCTGAGGAAAACTGGATTATTCGGCCCCCCCGGTGTGTGAAAAGTGGGTGGTGGGAACCGCCTGCACCTTGGGTCTCTGACGGTGCCTCCAGACCTCCCACCCTGGCTAACTGGGCTCTGAAGGGTGTCAAAGCTTGGCTGATTTGGGGCTGACAAGCAGGTCACAGAGATCAGCTCACTGCTCCCAGAACGATGATGGGACTTGCTGCTGGGATCACCCATCACAGCATTTTATTTCTCTGTTATTTCATCTCCCTGGGTGGGACCAGGCCAAGCAGAGCAGGGAGAAATGTCTTGGGAGGACAAGGGCACGAGGTGATGCGCATCACCAGCCGCAGCGCTGGTGTGAGGCAGAGTTCTCCTTCCATCCAGTTTTCCAGAGCTCCGCGCTTTCCCAGCTGCCCATAACTCATCCTCCAAGCCCATCATCATCATCTAAATGGAAAACGGCCCCAGTGCGATAGGAGAAAACTCGATCAGGGTCTATCATGGGAATCAGGAGCGCTCACATGCTGCACCTTGAAAACGCGTCCTTCAGAGAAGCCCAACGGCTCAGTGACCAAATTATTATCCCCGTGCTGCTGGGAGCCAGCTCTCCTCCCAGCCCAATATCCCTCCCAGCAATGCTTGCAGCGACGTGCCTCGTGTACTGGCCCCATAAATCCTGCCAAGGACTCTCCTGTCCCGCATCGCAGCGCCTGTGGCGCTGAGCGTGCACCCTGCCCGCCCCGGAGAGGGGAATTTCTGTGGTTGCAGGATGCTCTAAGGTCTCCTGGCACCCAGGTTGCTGCTGCAAGGAGCCATCCAAGGGGCTGCTAGAGCTTTTTTGGGTGTGAACAGCCAGTAAATAGGAGGGTTTCAAAAAAACTTCGTTCCCACGGGAAAGATGAAGGTGACTGGCTCTGTCGCAGGGTGTGGATCTGTGCCCTTGGAATGACAGGACTTGATGCCGGGACATTTTGATGCCAAAGCCACCAGAGCTGAACAGGAACCTTTTGATCTCTGAGTAGTCTTCCCTTTGTTTTACACCGCAGCTCTGAGGCGTGTGGTTCCTCGGCTTCGATGCTGTAAGAAGTCCTGTGGCAGCCTCGCCTTGCTGTGGAAAGCAAATATTTTGACTTTGTTGTTTATTCCTGTTTTTTTTTAAAGTGTGTTCTGAGTGAATAATAAATATGGGCTTTAAGGCAGCTGGTGTTTCTTTCTGTAACGCACAAGGTAAGGCAGAGACAAACATATTTGCTTTTGCTCTATTTATACAATAATAGTAGCTGAAGTTTTAGCAGCAAAGAAATGTAATTACCGTACATGTTCTCACAAGCCCTAATTAGCACAACGTTTAAGCATACGCTTAAAGACATCGCTGTTTGGTGGCAGCTTTATCATGAGCTCTGTGAGGGCAGCTGAGCGGGGCCGTGCCCTTCCCAGGTCACCTTGTGCCCATGGAAAGCAGATGTTTGCGCATCGGCAGGACCCGGCAGGACCCACCATGTGCTCAGACCCCCAGTATTGTTGTTACCCCTGGGAGGGGAGGCTGAGCCCACGGGGATGATCCTGGGGAGGGGGCTGCTGCCTCCCCACATCCCCATCCAGGGGCTCAGGGAGCTCTCGTGCAGCACCGTGAGCCAGAGCCGCGTGGAAGCTGCTCTGTTTACATAATCTTCTGTCATCTTACGCCTCAGACTAAGATGATGTACTCCCGTGTCAGTGCCGTAAGTAGCTGGAATTTAATTCCTGACTTAATATTTCCCTGGATGCTTATTTATAATGAACTGTAGCAAAAATATCATCTTCCCCAGTGGAAGTGGAGCAAGTGGTACTGCTGGAAGCGCAGAATAAGACACGGGGATGATGTGCAAAATCTTCCTGGGCTCACTGTGAGTGGCATTTGTGACATGGTGCCTGGTTTTGACCGTTCACCCACCAAAGGTCAGGATGACCCAGGGCAAGCGCTTTGCACTTGGCTTTCATTTGAAGGGTCACAGCAAACAAATCCGGGTATCTCTGAGTCACCGAGAGAAGAGAAAACTGTTGATTTAGTCCAAATCAGCCTGTAAAAGGACAGAAAAGCCTTTTCTCCCCCTGAATAATCTGTTTTATCAAGATAAGTAATCTTGAAAGAGGAAGGGCTGCTGGTGCAAGGTCTCCCCAGGCTGCCCAGCCGGGTGCCACCACCCTGGCACGGTGCGTGGTGGGAGCTCAGGGGCTGCTGCTCAGTGGGAAACATTTCCTCGTCCTTTCCCCATCAGCTGCCTGCAGGGAGAGCCGAAAGGTGCCCTCCATGCTTTGGGAAAAGAGCTGCTGGGGCTGGCCATGCTGCCGGGGCACAGCTGGGAACTTGTGAGTTGGGTTGGAGGCAGCTCCAAAATCTCTGGACAGGACACTAAAAACTCCTGAAAGAATTTGCCCCCATCCTTCACTGTGCGCTCAGGAAAAACAGCTGCTGCTTGTACTCGGGAGCCCCAGTTCTGCTCTCCATTCAGCATTGCCCTTTGCCACCCCAAATTCAGACTGGCGTCTTATTTTTCCTCTCAAGTTCCCCACTCTGCCCCAAAGAAAGCGATGCAGAGGCCACGAAGGGCTCTTTGGACACACACAGGGCAGGCTGGTGCTCACACCACAGGGGCTGTGACACCCACGGCCGGGGCAGATGATGTGCTGCTGCCTCACAAGATCTCTCCAATTCCCTGTGGTTCATGGCCTCTAGTGGCAGCGTGGAAGGGAGATGCTGGGATCATGGGCTCGCCCTCCAGCTCCAGCGCCGACACGGCTTGTGCCTGGTGGGTCGCTCCTGGAGCGCACCTTCCCAGGGCTCCGTGCCGGCCGAGCCGCAGTGCTAATCGGCTTCATTACAGCACAGAATGACTGCGATTCACAGCGTACATGCCAGGAGGGATGTGGATGTCTTTTTGAATCATCATTGTCCTGTGGGAAAGGAACCGCACGCTCCGACGACAGGATCTCTGCGTTGAAGGGCCAGGATCCACCTGCAGCCCCGATCCCCGCAGGGCACAGCAGGCAGGAACGCAGCTGCCCCACGGGCCAGCAGCTCTGTCATCGCTGTCACAGGCAACAGCAAGAGCCTCCAGCCATGGAGAGAGGGAATCGGAGAGCTGAGCGTCAGCCTGGACCACGCTGAGCTGCAGGCGCTCGGCATCGCAGTCCTCACCTGCCCCACACCAGCTTCCCTTCTGCACTTCTACCCTCCCTGAATCCAGCTCGTGACTCAGAAACCACTGCGGACAAACCCTGAAACCATCTTTAATGCTGCTGTGGATCCCAGAGCTGCCCAAGAGGGGAAGTACCTGCAGGGCGTTAACAAGGGACTCTTGTCCTCTTGCTTTTCCCACCCTTTCCCCTCAGTCGCAGCCAGGGTCCAGCTTTTTGGCAGCCCCTGGACTTCCAAGGGAAACACCAAATAAAAGTCTCACCAGCCTCATCCCGATGGGAAATCGCTGCCATTCTCACCAGAGATATTGGCTCAGTGTTTCCCTGGGGCAGTTTTCCCTTTCAGCAATGCTCCGTCGCCTGGGATATCTTACACTGATGGATTAGAGAACATGGATCATTATTGCTGTTTGCCAGCATAATAGTTTCAAGAATCAGCATCCCTACTTTTCTGTGAGAAACCTATCCTCAGGCAGTTTCCTTTGCATATAAGCGTACAAAAGAAGTTCAAGAGAGAAAAAAATCACCTCAGCAAAGCACATTTATAGAGATGAATTATTTTTGAGAATTTCTGAGCATCCAAAATAATTGCCGCAGATTTGAATTAGAGAATTATAAGCAACAAGCTCATTTTTATCCTCCGGGCTAAAAAGTTATAATTAGTGCATACACCATAAAACTGGCTTTTAATTAAACAAGCCTCAGAGTGAAGAAGCTTTGCGAGGTCCCTCCCTCTCTTACATAAGGGAGCTGGACCCAATGGGCACTGCCAGGGATGCTGTGACGGCTCCTGAGCCCAGGGAGCATTTAAACAGAGTTTTAAGGAAAAGAAAGAGAGAAATGGGAAATGAGGCAGGCAGGGATCCCACAGTGAGTGGCTGGGACTCCTACATTAGCGGCCTGAAGTGCTATCACAGCCAAATGAGCTGGAAAGATGGTTTGTACTGGGGAGCTAAGCTGTATTTATGGATTTGCAGCGATGCTGACGGCACCAGGTAGCTCGGGCGCCCTGCAGCCGCTGGAGCCAGGGTGTCCGTGTCCTTCCTAGAGGGATCCAGCCCGAACACATGCTGGGAAGGCAGCATCTTCACAAGGCTGGCTCAGAGGCCACCCCTTGTACTCCCCAAGCCTCCAGAGGAGCCCAGCAATATGTTCCACTACCTGTTGCCTGCGTTATAATGGGCTGAGTTCATTCACCATGAGCATATGTTGCGGTACTGAGTGTGGAGATGCCATCTCTCACAGTTGTCTCTTTCTTCACACTTTAAAAAGGCTGTAGGAAAAGATGACATATGGCACCGCAGATTACGATGGCTTAATCGACACTGGTAGGACCGGGGAAACAAGAGCAGAGCGGCGTCCCCGGGGAGGGCACCCGGTCCTGCAGGCTCGTGCTTCACCAGCACCATCCCAGCAAAACCACACGGTTCCGGGTGGTAAAATAAACCAATTAATGTGATCCTCCTTGGCAACGCCAAAGCCAAACCTCTGGTTCTTCAAATATATAATTAAAGCACACTCTTGTAATTATAAAATTTTATTCCACTTGAGCGAAGGCAGAGGGCTGGCAGGTACATAAATTGATTTGATTGTTTCTACTTCCTCTCACAGTCTGAGTGAGCAGGAGAGGGAGGGAGGGCAGTGGGATGGGGGCTCGACCTTGAGACCCCCGTGACGGGGCTGTGTCAGCGCCCAGGGCAGGCACCGAATGGGCCTCCCAGTTCAGGGATGCTAAAGGCAGCACTAAGGCTGGTGATGCCTCTGGAAGGAGGAAACTCCCCCACTTGTGGCTGAGAATAACCAGAAGTCATGAGAGGTTTTACAGGAATGGTGCCTTCGGGGGCTGGGACAGGGAAGGCTGTCAGCACAGATACTTGGTGTAGCCACGAAAGGAAATGCTGCTATTTTCCCTTAATATCCAAAATTATCTGCAAACACCATTTCTGTAACGTTCTATAAATATCAGCTGTTCTCAAAGCCTCCTTCTCATCAGCCCCCCAGACCCACACCTCTCGCCAGGCTGCTCCAAATCTCATGGTTCCCTTTCCAGAGGCAGCAAACACGACCAGACACATCACAGGAATGCAAATACTCAACTCATCACACCTCAGGCTTGTAGATAGAAAAGCTCCTGCTGCTGGGAAGTCACAGAACACCATGGATCACAGGGACAAAGCAGCCCGGGAGTGACGGTCACCCCACAATCACAGCTAATAAAGGAAAAAGATCACAACTTGGAAGGGAATGGTGGTGGTTTGCAAACACCCTGTGCCAGCCAGGTCCCGTCTCAAAAGCTCAGAAGGGAGGTGGAGCTGCAGACACAAAGCTGGGGTAGGTGGGGAGTGGGCTGTGGGCTGGTCCGGCTGTGATGCCGGGAAAGCAAATTAAACACAGTAAATCCCACTGCCCTTTCTCGGTGACATTGTCCCATCTCCGGGGGAACAATCGCTGCTGGGGATCTGAGCAAAAATGAGTTCCTGTAAGATCTGAGGGATCTTTCTACTTCGGCACTGGGAGGGAGCCCATAAATCCAGTTAGTCACACCCGCTGGATTACATTGGACCTTGTACTTCTGCTTTTATTAACAAGATTGTTTACTATATAAGAAGCTTTATATAACTGTGAATCACAGATGATTTGTGGGACTGCACAGATGAGAGTTGCCAACCATTCGTTTTCTCTGTGCTCACACAAACTCCCGCTCCCATCCCATACCTACAAAATAAATAAACCGCTTGCTATGGCAATTAAATATCTGGCTCTAATCCACTTCAGCAGTGCTGTCAGTCTGGGATTTAAGGCACTGATATTCTGGTTTAACATTCAGGTTATTGCCAGCGCTGATGCAGAGATGAAGTTATCTCTGAAGAGTGCTTCCCATTCCATGTCTCTCCTCAAGGACATCCCTCAGGTGTGAGGGAGAGACATTCGGGGAGGCCACGGCACCCCGAACCCACTGAGGTTGTTGAAGGGCAATAAAGTAGGTACCAGCTACCTCATTTATAAAGCCCAAGCACTTGAAGTTGAAGTCACCAGGACTGAATCATCTACTGCCTACAGAGAACACATAAGTCTTGCCCAGCATCATTAAATGCCTATTTTATCACAGCTGAGCAACCTCTGGACTCCCCCCAGTGCTCACTGGGCTTCTCTCTGCATGCCTTTTCCCTCTCGATTTACACGCCTTGTTAAGCGACTCTGCTAAACGACGTTCACACAGTCGAGGTGAGACACAGGTGCAAGGGGACAGGCAAGAGGAACCATCAGTTGATCTCTCTGCCAGCTAACCGTGCCATTTCCAGTGAGGCGCTGATCCGTAAGGAGGAGTTTGTAGATGTAGCACAGCAATGTGAATTCAAAACTCGTTTACAATTCTGCGGTGAGGTGATAGAGCACATGCTTAGGGCTCAGTACGGCTTCTGCCAGCTCTCCCCGTCATCTCCCATGCAGGAGCCCGTGCATCCTCCTGCCTGCCCCACTGGATCAGTGCAAGCAGAAAGCATAACCCAGCTACAGGAGGGGCCAGCTCCGCACGGCCACCTGTCCATGGGGAACAAATGTCAAGTTGGCCATGGAGATCTGTCCTAGACCCCTGCACGAGCAGGTACAAGCAGGCTTAGTTCTCAAATGGAGTTAATTCTTTTACCATCATTCATTTTACCTATCAGTCTCTACAAAATGAATTGATAGCCTTGTTGCTATGGCACAGCCCGGCATCACTCATTGTGTCAGCACATCCATCCAACAGCACGGCAGGATTATTAACGCAATTAAGGAAAGAGAGCCAGGCTGAAGTTGCCAGACCAGCTCCTGGCCAAGTGCAACTTACAGGAAAAAGATGAGACACGCAGAGGCTCAGCCTTGTCCAGCGGCAGGAGGAGCAGAAGTTCCCCAGAGCCCGGGTCAACCGAGCAGGGCAGAAACCGCTGCCACCCAACAAGGCTTTGTGCCTGCCCCAGAAACCTCGTTAGGAGACCAAATGTTGGCTATTCAGGACACTCTGAGCTCCTGCTGTGCCCTGTGGCAAAGATGTGACTCCACGCTCCCCAGCGAGGTGCTGCGGGCACGCAGGATCCCTGGCCCTGCCCCAAACCCAAGTCAAACGGCACAGCTCGCCCTCAGCAGCACCCTGACTCCCCACACAAGGCTCACCTGGATAAATAAACATTCTAGAGATGCTCCAGGTTGATCCATTTTTCACTATTCGTTCTACTGTCAGAAACCCCACCCTTCAACAGGATCAGACATGTCTGTACCAGAAGTAATTTTTGTAACGAATGATTTGTTTGAAAAGCTAGTTCTGATCATGGAAGAAACGCAGTTTGGCTCGCTCTGTGGCGCAGGCTGGAGGGATGCTGTCGGGACTTACGGTCTCCGTAGGCTCTCAGGGGCTGCAGAGGGACATCAAACCTCACTCAGGTGGTTTAGGGGGACAACGAGTGCCCTGCAAGCAAGGGACGCCCAGAAAATGCCACAGACTTCTCTCCCCAAGGCTGCCAGCCTATGGAAATGGGCAATTTCTGGAGGAAGATTGCATTAAAGCACAGGTTTCCTGCAAAATCAGGGAGCTTTCGAGGACACGCCGGAGCCCCATGGGCTGGCCCTGGCACCGCTCAGCGCTGCTGGTGTGGAATTCACGCTGCAGACGGCGACAGCAGCTTTAGGATCCTCGTGAAACAGCCTGCGCTGCTATTTATTATTGCGCTAGATTTAGACCACGGATTTAGATATTGATTGAGTCTGAGCCTCCAAGCAAAGGGTGCTAATTAGCACACGTAACAAAGAGCTAGCTTTTAATTAAACACAGCTTAGCGAGAAGGAACTGTTATAGACAGCCCTCCTTGTACGAGGAGTGCATGCCAGAGAGCTTCCGAGCAGCACCCAGTCGGAAAGGCTCCCCGGGATGAGGGTCCTGCAGCTGGGGGGCTCAGCCCGGGACAGGGCAGTGGGTGGGCAGCTCCTTTTCCCCCCAGGGGGGGCCCCGAGCCTGGGACCCACATCCCTGGGGTTGAGCAGCTCGGAGGGGCTCCCGCTGCCGGCCCCCCTGCCGCCTCCACTAACTGCCAGCTCCTTCTTCCCACTGCAAATAGCCAAACAAGCAGCACGGGGAAGAGAATAATATTAATATTTAAAAGGCATTTATAGTTTTAATCAAGCTTTGGGGGGAAAAGACAGCTTAACATGGCACTTTACACAGTTGATAAAATGTTTGACATTTACTGGTGCCTGTAATGAATCTTGTCTCCATTTTCTCTTTTAAAATGCCACTCCAGATACTCTATCTATCTGTAGGGTTTAAAAAGCACTTATCCAACAAAGTGTTATCACGACTGAGAATATTAAGCTGCAGCTCAGCAGAGCACCGACAGCTGCAGGGTCTGCTGGTGCCCGAGCGAGTGGCACGAGGGGTTTGAGGTGGGAGGAGGGAGCGGGGCCCCCGCAGCCCAGCCAAACACCATCACTGACCCACAGGCTTCCCAATAGCCGAGTGAATATGTTCCCAACTTATTCTGCTCAATTTGCTGCCAGTATGAGTCCCAGCTCCCCTGGGTCCCCTTCCTCATATTTGTCCCCCAGCCAAACGCTCCCTGACTCCTCTTGCCAGAGGCAGCCTGGGGATATTGAATCATAGAATCACTAAGGTTGGAAAAGGCCTCCAAGGTGAAGCCCAACAAACAATACAACCCCACTGTGCCTACCAAGCCACGTCCTCAAATGCCACACCTACATGTCCTCTGAACCCCTCCAGGGATGCCAATTCCACCGCTGCCCTGGGCTCAGTCACCAGGTACTCAGTGACTAAAGGAGCTGCCAGCCCCAGCAAATGGCATCTATTCCTCTGCTGCAACCATCTCCATCCTCCTCGTGTGCTTTGATCAGTAATTAAGTCACTGAGCATGGCCCTGGCAGCAAAGTTTTTGTCAGCCCTTGAAATCGGCTCTTTCGTGATGGGTTGAGAAAAACGCATCTCCCACTGGGATGGTGGCTTTGCTCTCCACGGGCTGAAAGGCAGTTCAAGCGTTCTTCTGCCATGCCTTTCTCTTCCATTATGTTCATACTTTGGCAAAGCAAGTGGCAATGATGAGGGATTAACTCGCTCAGCAGCTACAAACTCTTAGAGCCCCACTAGCCTGCAGGAACGTTTGGAGCAGTGCGGCACGGAGGCTTCAGGCTTGCTCATAGACCAGCACCAGGCTCTGGGATAAAGCAAACCCAGTGGTTTTGGAGAAGGAGATTGGAAGTTTGCTTCGTCCCACGAGAGGAGAGGCGAGATGAGCAGCTGCCAGCAGAGCTGCCGACCTTGGCTGCCTGGCTGTGCCGCAGGCGGGACGCAGCACGGTGGCACGGGCTTGGTGCTTTATCAGCAACCAGCAGTTGTCTCCTGTAAACACAGCTGATGCTCGGCCACGACTGAACAGGCGTTTGTCTGCGTGGTGGCTCTGCTCCTCTCCTGGAAGGACACTGCAGAGGGGAATATCAGCAGCAAACATGCAGGCAGCTCCATCCCAGCCTTCTCTTTGAATGAGAGCTCTCACATCTTTCTCCTCTGTATTTTTTTTCAGAGGGAAGTAGTGAATTATTCTACAAAACTTAGCGCCAGGCTCAGGAGCCTGATGTAGACAATTATGTTTTAATAGCTTAGAAATTGAGGTTCTTTGGGTCAATAGGACAAGATTCTGCCAGCAAAATGACAGATCCATAAAGGGGAAAAAAAGCAAATATTTTGTTATTCATCAGAGAGTCACAGTCCAAAGATAGCAGGCAGGAGCTTAAAATACTGCTACGCTCTTTAGGCTACTGTAATGTTTAGTCATGAGCTCCTTTTTTCTCTTCTTGTCTATATATATTTATTAGCTTTGGGAATGGAGCGCTTGGCTTTCTGTCCTCAGACGTGCCTGGGAATTCTTCAAGTTAACACTGGAATTGGAAAGCTTGCTCTGAAATAAAAGCATTTTGCCTTTCCAGGTGGCTCCAAAGCTGCTGCTCCTGGATGCTTCACGCTCGTGAAGCGGGGCCCTTGCAATGCCCAGTCAGGAGGAGCTCACTGACAGCCAGTGCAGGAGAGGACGTGGCTGGGTCACTGGGTGCAGAGTCTCTCTGGCATTTCTGCTGTCAGCAGCCTTTATAAACCAAGCTGATAAAATGGAAGCATCCTGTCTGTACGAGAACAGGTAATTACGAGTGAGTTATATGAAGGGGAAAAACACAAGATGAAGACCAATGCACTCTAAATGGAAAAACGTAAATAAGCTACGGACAACACCCTCATCACCCAAGAGCTGGATCTTGATTCTCTTTTGCTAATTAAACCACAGCAAAAATCAATAAAATGAAAACCAGGACTTCTCAAAGCTTTTTCCCATGCAGGGAGAGAGAGCCAGAGCCAGCGTGGCAGCAACCTGTGCG
Organism: Clamator glandarius; assembly: GCA_033459285.1. Taxonomy (NCBI): domain Eukaryota; kingdom Metazoa; phylum Chordata; class Aves; order Cuculiformes; family Cuculidae; genus Clamator; species Clamator glandarius. The sequence continues at coordinate 729,751 of JAUNZM010000452.1, read as the reverse complement.
GATGCTCTGCAGGAGGGGCAGGAGCAGGGGACACACGCCACCCAGCTGGACCCTCCCAGGTGCTGGAACACAGGAGATGCTGCCAAGAGAAAAGCTGCTAACTCAGCCAGCAGCAAAACTGCCTCGGCTCACGCAGGACAGCAAACTTCCCAAGAACTTCTGCCAACAGCACTGAAATCATTTAACTCATTATTAAAGGGATGAATGGATTGTAATTATTCCTAATTTCATATTCAGAGATCATTACCATCCCTAAGAAGGGCTGATGGGGAGCCCTTGAGATCCTGCAAGTGACTTTAAATATTCATAGGGCAGAGAGCAATTTCTCATGGTTTGGACCCGCAGCAAAAGGGAAAGCGTCTCTGGCCAAAGGGGCTTGGCAGCTGCTCCCCCCCCAGCAGCCCAGCCTGGGCATCGTGGTGTGGGTCACCCAGGGCTCACCAGCCCTCGTGGTAGCTGCGCTGACGTGGCTCTTGGAGCTCACACCAGGGACACTCACCAGGGAGCAGGAGGTGGACACCTCGGCCTTTTTTCCAGGTCACCTGCTGCTCTGTGGCTGTTCCAGGTTTTAGCTGCGGTGAGGTGAGACAGATGACATCCACTCTGAGCATGTTCTCGCCCTGATTCACATCAGTTCGCTTGCAGGAACGTATCCCGAAGGCTCCCACAGTGGCTTTGCTACTGTGCCGTAACACAGATACGGCTGCTGCTCAGCCAGCTACAAGTTTCCTCTTGTGAGCGTCACTCCAATCCAAACTTCCACTTCTTCAGGTCGATGCATGGGAATGAATGGAATCTCCTTCACAAGGCTGCAAGGGCTGGAGGAGCTGTCACCTTGGACAGGCTCTCAGGGAAAGCTGTGGGCTCACTCTTCCCACAGGCCTTTTATCCATGAGTGGCAACAGCTTGTCCTTCCTACATCCCATGAGGAGGCTGGAAATGCTGCCCAGCACGGAGAACGGATCAGAGAATCACAGAATGGTTTGGCTGGAAGGGACCTCAGAGCCCACCCAGTCCCACTCCTGCCATGGGCAGGGACACCACCCTCTGGATCAGGGGCTCCAAGCCCCATCCAACCTGGCCTCAGCACCGGCTCTCTCTTGGGTCTTGGCTCAGCCCTTTCTCCAGCAAGAAATCAAGCTCAGATACTCCCACTGTTGTGTCAGCAGCAATAGAAGCAATCTCATAATTACCTAAGCCAGAAGTAGCCTTTTTTTCCTCCTCTTCATATCCATTGGCATGGGAACTGAAGGAACATAAATACTTGCTAAGGAGATTTTTAATAACAATATGAAAAGATTTGGAAATACTGTCGAGGCAATCCCCGTGGGCATAAAAACTGAAGCAATTCCTCATCTCTCTCATCCCACCCTACGCATCGCAGGGCTGGACAGCAAGTGGAGGAGGGCAGGCAGCGGGTAGGTTGGTCAGGACAGGATCTACATTTATGCCAACACTAATTTGCTCCCTCGCCTCCCCCCGACGGATACATCAGCATGCAGTAACCAGCACATTTGCTTTCCTAGCATTCCCCCTCGAGGTTTAGAGCAGTGTGAAATCCACAGCCCTTGCATAACTTCCATGGCAGGACCGTGGCTGCTCCTGCAGGACGGTGCTGTGTCCAGGCGATGTGCTCTGCTGGACCTTGGGACACAGCGCCAGGCGAGAGCCACCCTCCTCCGACTGCGGGCAAGGGCCAGGAATCAGTGATTTACACCCTGAACTGCGCCTAGCACGCACGCTTCCTTAACGTATGGAAATGTCACATTGCTTTAAGTATTGTGCTGAACTTCTGTCCTCCAATCAATGCCCAATTTCCTTCCAAGGATACAGCAGTACATTATTTTTGGCTGACCAATTCAGCTCAGGGCACTCTAATTTTTCCCCGTGCACTCAGAGGACAAATGCTTCAGCGCGATTGCCTCAGAGCAATGACAGAACAAGCACATTTCTAATGCCTGGCGCAGCGCATACGAAATATATTAACTGTATTAACTTTGGCACTTGCCAGGTCTCGAGAGAAGCTCTTGGAGCTGCTAGTGTGTTTCGCCTCTGCTCCCCCAGCTCCTTCCTATTCACCTCTTCTGCCTGAAAAATTCCCTGTCCCCAAAACTGTGGCTGGTTGGAGGTCACCGGTGCTGGCAGCTCAACTCTGTGCCCTGCTGCGAGCTGCCCCACCACACTCGGCGAGCACGAGGGGCCGGCAAGGTTTGCAGATGGCTCGGAGCCATCGCGGCGCTGCAGAGCAGCTGAGCCCATCGCGGTGGTGCCAGCAGCACCCAGGCTGGAGAACCTCACCATCCCCGGGGCACGCGCAGCCCCGGAGCCAGCACACGAGCGGAGCACGGGAACGCATCCAGGAGAGCACGACCAAATGCTCTGTTGGCTCAGTAACACCCGGGTCTGTAACGGCCCAGATGCTCAGAGCCTGGCGTGGATGCGTTTCAGGCTGAGCTGCTGGGAGCGAGGTTCTTGGAGGAGCGAGGCACGAGTCGCTTGGGAAGTCACCTTCTCGGACCCCTGTCAGAGCCAGCGGTGGGGCAGGACCACCCCGGGATGCCCGGCAGGGAAACCCTCAGGGCTTTTCCCATTGCCCTCCCCAGCTGCCTCCTGCAAACCCCCCAAGCTCCTGCAATTCCCAGGGCTCGCTCTCGGGCCACACGCAGGCTGGGATTTTATTATGGTTTCAATAAAATAAAGTGCTGCAAGATAACACCCTGAGCGGCATCTGCCACCTCGGCTGCTGCTGCACCGCAAAGATGGGAAAATTGCCCTTTGTTCTTCAAAAATAAATCTGCGAGAAAGCCCTTCCTAAGCAGGCAACATTCTCCAGAGGCTGCCAAGGACTTCACAGGCATCACCATGAATAACAGTTTATCTACAGAGTTTCATTCAAAACGAAGCCTCAGACATGGCCTAAAATTATGAGGACGCTGTGAAAATGGCTTTATAAACTATTGCTTTTTCCTCTACGAGGAGCAGCAAAGTACAGGCCAGACAAAAGCCAGCCGAGACTCTGAATGTAATAAATAAGTCAGTGGAGCTGATAAAAATAAAGGATGAAATATAATTCAGCCATTCAGTGACAGATCCCATCTTAGCTGTGATATAGGGTCTGTTGAAGCTGTCACTGCTTCAGGAAATTAAAGAATGAGCCCATTAGTAAAGATATTTAAAGATGTTCATATTAAGATTATGACTTCCCAGACTCGGGCCGTGCAGGGAACATGCGCTGCTCCAAAGTCATTTTTCACAGCGCCCCTCTCTGAAATCCCAGAAGGAGCCGGGAGGGTCACGGCACGAGGGGTGAGGAGGTGGGGAGGACGATCCCGTGGGTGGCCAGGATGGGCTGGGGATGCTCAACCTGGGGGTCACCGTGGCAAGGGGAACAACCATCCTCAACCTACCGAGAGGGCACACGGGCGGCTGGTCCTGGGAGAGGAACCCCATCGCTCCCACGCGTGATCCCTCAGCACCCCGGCTCCATCAGGGCTGGCACACGTGCAAACCCCTCGCACACACAAAGCCCTCGCACTCGTGAACCAGAGCCTCGTGCGCTCCCTTGGCTCTTGAGAGCCAGGGGCAACCGCTGCTGCTTGCTCCCACTTCCAGCTACCACAGAAAACGCCATCGCTGACAAAAAAAGCAGGCAAAGCACTTAATAAAAGCAAATAACCAGCAGCTCTGGAGCACAACAGGGAGGAAAGGAGGCTACGGGGAGACAGAGCCCAGGAGGGGTTTGTGCACACCTGGCCCTGAAGGGTGAGGAAATGGGGGTTAAAAAAACAAAAACAATGGTAAAAAAAAAAAAAGGTGAGGATCTCTCATCCCAGTGTGTTGAAAAACTGATGGATAATTGTAATTAGCTTTCAGAATTTTTAATTATAGAAGGGGTATAAATAATCACAAAGCACAGCTTCACTAATGAGAGTCCTTGTGCTAAGAAACACAGGGATGCATTTGTTAGGGAGACTTTGAAAGCTCTGCTGTTAATTAGGTGTCTTGCAGCCAGCAGGGTTTCAGGAGAAGGAGAAACTTGTATACATTTAAATCAGGCTCATTGTGAGAGGTATCCAACATCAATTATGGGATAGCAGGGTGCTAAAATGAACGCACTTCGTAATTAGCAGGTGATTCTGTAAGGCAGAGAGGGGCCTTCTCTCCCTGTTTGGGTGCCAGTCAGAGGTGTTTAATGCTGGTCAGGACTAGGGGAGAGGAGGATAAGGGGTCTTGCGTTCTACCCAGCTGCAGAGCATCCCTCAGGAAAGCTGGGACGGAGCAAGGCTTCAGCAGGACATCACAGCTGGGATCCATCCCTGAGCTGCTGCTTTTATTGGCAGAGAGGCAGAGGGGCAGGGCGAAGCCTTGATTAACTTAATTAAGATGTAGGAATGGAGAACGGGTTGCATTCTCTACCCACAAAACCCACCTGGGGGCTGCCTTCCCCTCTCCCCAAGTTGTGGTGCGGATGGAGCCCCAGCCTCCCCACAATTATCCACGTAATAAACCAAAGTAAACGCCTGATGAAGGCAGTGAGAGGGGATGTTTTCTCCTCCTCCTTCTTTTCTGGGGGCACCTGCGAAGGGCAGGGAAGCGTGGTCAGCGCTTGAGTCCCGAGCCTGTGCCGCTGGCTGGATTCGGAGCTGCCTCTGTATTTTCCTCCTGGCCCTAAGCAAACAGGAACGGGGGTGACAAAGACCAGGAGGGACTTTCTAAAGCATGGATCTGCCTGTTGTCAGAATCCCACCACTCTGATTTCCATCCTTCCTTGGAATTTCTTTATTGATTGCAAATTCCAAGCCTTGCCATAGGAGTTTATGCAAGTAATTACGTTTCGCTGGTATTTGGCTGCGTCTAATGAAGCAATGATAAACAGCTCAGCGTTTTCTTCCCTGATGGATAATGAGTATTAATTTGGCTGTCAAAAAAAAACCTCTGCTCTTTGCAGAAAAATCAGATTTTTATGCTAAAACTTAGGGTGGGGATAGAATTTCACCAGAAACCGTGGTGTTTTTGGGAAAGCCTGCACAGGAGAGAGCAGCTGCACCTGCGTGCAATCCCAACACACGCTAGCACGATGTTTAGCTGTTATACAGACAAATGCTGCCCTTTTAAGGAACAAGCAGCGAGTGCTCGCTGGTTCCATTTGTGTCTCCTCTGCAGGCTTTGCTTTCAAAGCATTTTTTCAATACAGGGAGGGTCTGTGGAAGCTGAGTACAAAGAAATGGCCCTTCCTGACAGCGAGGACGGAGAGCAGCAGGATCGGTTCATCTGGAACCACCGTCCACCCCCAGCTGAAATCAGGCTCAGCAGGAATCTCCCTCTGGGCAGCAAGAGCCTTCTGCAGCAAAATTTCCATAGGTTCTTTTCCTGTAATCCCACTGAACCTGCTGCACCTCCACACCTCCCAGTGAAATGAAGACCTGTCATGCTCAGTGTCCCATGTGCAATGCCTTGTTTTTAATTATGTTGCTTTTTAGTTTCACTACTTGGTTTTTACCACTTTGCCTTCGCGGGGTGAGGCCGCTGCAGCTCAGTTTCCCAGGACCCGGGGGGAGGAATGGGCACCTGGAAATAAGACAGTAGAGGCTTTTGGAGGTCTGTGGCCCAATTAAGAAGCATTAGGACTTCATTTTTTCAGACAGGATATTTCTACTGAGTGAAACGTGGGACAAAAGCCAACCTGGTTGTCAGGAAGAGGCTGAGTATACCTGTGCCGCTGGTTTTACATATGGTTCGTTTATGCATGGCCCAGGCATTAAAATATAAATTGCCATGGACCATCTGCTGCACCCATTGCCAGGCGGGATTTACAGCGATAACGATGACAAATTGTACCGAGAAATCACAAAAAGCTGCCTAACGATTCTGAGGAAGGAGCTGGGAAGTCACCTGCATTCAGCCAGACTGTCTTTTCCCAGCTGTAAATCCTTTCCCCGCGCTCTCAGGTTGGCTACAGCTGGAATCAACATCTGTGACACACGGGAGGGAAACCTCAGAGCAGCCAGCGCTGGGAACTCCCCTCAGCCTCCTGAGCCACGAGATGCAGCCCCAACTTACGGGAGCCGAGAGCGGATCTTCATGCGTCAGCAGGCAGAGCTGTGTCTCCAGGAGACCCATCGATAGCTGGAAGGTGGAAAACTGCTTCAGAGGCTAAATGTTCACTGTGCCAGAGAGCCAGCTGCACCAAAGCATCTTCTCTGCCTGGAGAATAAGCCACTTTTGGCTGCTCTGAATCCACCCCTGGTTTCAACCCAACTGTAGAGTGCGACAGTGAAGGGCAGGCCAGGGGAGGAGCTGCTGGATTTTCAGTAAAAAGGTTCCTGGGGCCAGGGAGCTTCAGCACATGGCCACGATGGAGCAGCTGGTTTGTCTGAATACTCTTACCATTGTCTGAAGCTCTTATTTTACTGTTCAGGAATGATCACACCCACCACACTGCTCATTACGCTCTATAAAAACTTAATGGCAAATGAAACGTGCTGTTGTGGGTAAATCGATGTTGTTGTTCTCCTTTGGCAAACTATTAAATATATTGTTTTCATAATGAAAACCATCACAGCGACGTTCTGGCATTGAGCAGAGGTGGAGGGGATGGGAAGGAGTTGGTGACCTCCTGCCACAGTCACGTCCCTCTCTAGGTGACCTGATGCCGCTGTGACACCCCTGCCTCACCCCACCAGGGCTCCCAAACACCCCTACATCTCCAGAAAAGGGCAGAGAGACTTTGCTCTCTGGGATGTGGCAGCAGCTTTCCATTTCCCTACCGCTTCGTCCCCTCCAGCCTTATCTCCATCACTGCCTTCAGCTGCCTCTGCACCAAGGAGGTTTGTAGGGTTGGGGAACATCACTCTTCCGAGTGGGCATCCCATGCAAACGTGACTGGGCATCAATTATTACACGAAGGGAAAATCCCACACCCCCAGCTCCATATCCAGGTGGGAAAGAGGTACAAGCAGTGCCCATCCTTGCTCCGTTGACTCCTTTCTTGGACACGTTCAAATTACTGAGATGACTTTCTGCTTCACAATTCCCATCTTTGCATCCTAGTTCCTATTAGTGTTTTCTTGTCAAGCAGCCGCTGCTGGGTGAGGAAAGCTGTGAGCCCCGGCACAGCCAAGAGCATCACTGCACCTGCAACCCTGGCCGCCCACGCCAGTTGCAGTTCTGGAAGGGCTCATGGTCAGGGCACGGGGAGCCACTCGATCAGCTACGATCATTCCATCCTTGCTGCCATCGGAGAAGCACAAAGTGCTTGTAATGAACCTAAATGTGCTGCAGCTTCAGCTGCTGCAACAGCCACACACTGGGCTTTAAAATACTGGTGTGTGGCTCTCCCTTTCTGGCACTTTCTCTTTGTGTTTTAAAGTGAAATGTCAAAGCCCAGCCTTGGAGGAAGATCGGAGCTCTTTACCGTCATGGGCGTGTTTTAATCTGCCACTTGATGGTCATTTTTAGCAGCGTGGGAATTGTGGCGCTGCTGCTGCTGCCACCACAGGAACCCTGGGGCTGGGAGAAGCTCCATGCTCCAGCATCCCGTGGGGTGCTCCTGCCACCAGTGCCACCCCAGCCTAGCTACCAGGGAGGCTTGGGGACCTCACCCCCAACCGCCTGCTCTGTGCAGCCCCGGAGCGGCAGTGCTCCGTGCTGCTCCACGTCTCGGTGCGAGCATCGTGTCAATCTCTTTCTAACTTTAACCAGCACGTGGGCTGCAGTGTGCACACGATGTGAGGGGGAACGCGTGGCTCCTCCCAGGGAGGAGGCAGGCGTGAAAATGAGTCCCCCTGGGTGGGCGAGGAGAAGCGAGACCCAGACAGCCACCGCGGGGCACCTGTCCGTGCCCGCGTTGGGGTCCCTCTAGCAGGGTCCTGCCCAGGGGCGCACCGCGGGGGTAACAGGCACGAGAGCTCCTTCCAGCATGCTGCCGGCTGGCATCTCTCTACCGAGAAGGGAACCAAACCATCTAATTCCCAGCAATTGCTCTCAACAGCCAAGTGGGATGTGCCAAGCTTCTTGATGTTGTTCTTAAGCACCAGCACCCTGTGCCCACGGCTGCGCCAAAGGCTGATGAAGCAGCCCGAGCGCAACGAGGGATTGAATCCATCTGTTTCCAGGGGTGCAGAGGGAAAGAGGCTGCTGCTCAGCGCCTGGCTCCCTGCGGGTAGCTGGCACTGCGCGCATCTCAGCAGGGTGAGTGCGACAGCCCCGAGGGAGCGCGGGAGCAATCCCCAGCAAAAGTACTGGTGGGGCACTGGGAAACGGCATCAGGATTTTTACTGTAAAATCAGACCTTGAACTTTGCTTTTGGCTAAAGGAGGCAACTCCAGCATCTGCATGGGAAGATGCTGGGGCTGGAGGTGCGAGGGCCAGGGAATGTGGGGGCTGCCGGAGCCCAGCAACAGCCTCACAGAGCCCATCTCTCCCATTTGTCCTTATTCAGCTCAGAGACAACAGGCACCAAGATGAGGGAAAGCACCGGTGAGTACACCCGCTGACTGGTTTGAAATACTTCATCGTGCTAAAATGTTTGCCCTTAACACTGAACATCATTCCCAGCAATCCAGGCTTCCCAGCGACTCCACAGCCCCCGAGCTTCCGCACTTCAAACCCGCGTTCCTCTCTGATTGTGAAAGGGATGCATGTGGCTGCTGTTCTTCCCTTATGGTTACAACTGAGTGTTCCTTAGAACAAAAACAAGAAGGAGAAAGAGCGGGTTCTTGGCTATGCAAATACAGTAAGGATTCCAATTCAAATAAAATTACAGCATATAGGATCTGCAGCATTGGAGATAAAAATGGTAATGAGTTTTAATAGTTCACTTTGATTTCCACTACTGAAATCGACTCCAGGAGGCTGATGTTGGATCGGGGAGATGTTAGATCCGTGGTTGCACATCAGGCAGCTGAAAAGCTTCTGGGGGGTGAGGGAATGGCACGCTGCCACTGTCACTGTCACTGCTGCCACTGCTCCAGAGCATCGCAGCCGTGCCAAGAGCAGGGAGCTACAAGAAGCTGCCATTGCAGCAGCCCTGCAATTAGACGAGCTATTGATTGTTAATATGCTTTTAATCAATAACCTGGGCAAAGCCGAGAACAGGATTGATGTTGCAGGGGTGTGAAGTATCCATAAAATTGTCATCTCAGTAGTCAGAGAGGGTGAGTTCTCCTCTGCTGATGATGAGCTGGATGGGGATGTGATCGGCCAGGAAAAAGCAGGAGCTGGATGACAGAGTATTTAATTTCTGAAGTGCATGTTACTGCCAGACACCCACACTCGCATCCAGCTCCGGTGCTACATCCACTCCTTTCACCAACGATCCCCATTCCAGCTGGTCGTGCATCTGCACACACAGGCATCGAAGCAGAAATCTGGGTTTGTAAATCTTCAGTTCCTTGAAAGAAAGCAAGATTGAACGGATTACCGATACCACTGATAGCCGATAAATGAACGATCGCTCTCCATCCCTGTGAGATGAGCCACAAGCACTGAAGGAATCACGGGATTAGGAATGAATCTGCAGCCCTGCGGATGCAAAGTACCCGTAACTCTGGCTCCAGCAAGAAAGTCATCACAAGCAGAGCAGAATGGAGTTATCTCTTGCGATGGGGCCGTTGCTGCCAGGAGTGTGGGGCCACCATACCCCGGCTCCGAATGGGCTCACACGCCCCGGCCGGCTCAGAGCACTCACAAGGACCAATCTGGGTCAAATAGCAGGAGGAAATCTTGAAATCTTGTTGGGTTTTTTTTTTCCTCCAAGAGCTCAAGGGCAAAATTTAAACATCAGAGGCAGGGAGACGTATTCCTGGGCTGATTTGTGAACATCTTGTTGCGACGTCTATGATCAGATCTGAAAATATTTTAGTGATGCAGGGAGTGATTCAGAGTCATCTGGGTTATCCACCCCTCGCTGCGGCTGTGATTGAAATGTTTGTGGCTGAATATCATCCGGGAAGAGCAGAGCAGTCATACCCGGCGTATAAACTGTCATGTTTATATCTCAGGATCTCCTCAGCCTCGTAGCAAGGCTGAGATGAGCATTCATCATTCTCGTACACGCTCCTTGGGTTGCTGCAGGGCTTTCTCACCCAGCGCCGCTCCCGGCTTTAACCTGAATGCACCGGAGAGCCTCAGCCTCTCCCACAGCAGGTCCAGCCAGGAGGGATGTGATGCTCACGGGCAGTGCCAGGGATGCTCTGCAGCACGGGAGAAGCTGGCCCTAATTTTTTGCACCAGAAATCACAAGCAGGGGAGGTCACTTTCTCCAGCCCTGAGCTGACCCACATGCTCGGGGCTCACCAGCAGTGACCTGGGAGCTGATTGATGGTCAGGGTGGTGGGATCCCTCTGGCTCCTCCTTGGGGTCCCTCCATCCCTGCAAGCACCCTGGCTGCATGGCAGCTCAGCAAGAGCCGCAGGGGCTGCAGGCAGAGCTATCGCTCAGTGGCAGCCGCCTCCCCAAAAGGTATCTCCACGCACCTTTTCTGGCGGGTGCCGTTTGCTTCCCGGCTGCTGGAGTGCTCAGATGAAAAAGCACATTGTTTCTTCCTTCCCTGGCCAACCAGCTGCCCAAAGACAAATTGTCCTCCCTTGGGGTGCACATTATAAATGCTTAAGCAAATTAGCCATAAATAGAAAATGTAACATATGGGTCTGTAGATAATGTTTCATTATAAATTATCATATTCTCCAGGGAGATACGCCTCTTCCCTTCACACCAAAGACTTTGTGTTTCTTCTTCTGTGCAGATTTTGAGTTTCTTCTTTGCCTGTTTTTTTTTTTTTTTTTGGTAAGTGTTTCTGACAACGATTGGACTCAGCAGTTGATTTCCTGGGTGTGGAAACTGGGATATGAAACTCCCTTTTGCTGCAAATCCTCTCGGATTTAATACTCTCTCATTAAAAAAAAAAAAAAAAAGAGAAGTTAATACAGTTCTGATGAAAGGTGTCTGAGCGAAAGCCTGGAAGATTAAGCATGGCTGTTTATCCACTGAACCATTCCACCAAGGACAACAAGGCTTCTCCCCTGCCCGCAGGGCGGCTGCTCCCATCGCTCTGCCCATCACTGGCAGTGATGAGGGATCACGGTCCCAGTCCTCGACAAAATTTAAATGAAGCGCTTTCCAGATGAAGAATGCCCAGGAATTATCTCATCTACATAGCTGATCTCCAAAGTTCCCTTTGTCTCCTGCTTGTGCTGAACTGCTCAAAGGAATTTGCCCAGCATAGAGGCATCGCCTTGGATGCCAGTCCATTATCCCAATGTCCTTCCAGCACCACAGACCACAGCAAGTGGCACCAAGCCCCTCTTCCCTCATGAAAGAACTTGAAAACTATGGTTTTCTTCATCTAGCTACAGATTCCTTTTGGAAACAGACTCCTCAGACAGTCCAAAATTCATCTTCCCGCATGGTTCTGGGAGCAAATTCTCAGTGGCCTTCTGGGAAGTCTCAGCTTGCTCCAGGGAGGCATTTCTCTTCTTACTGAAAACTCCCTGGGCTGGTGACTTGCTGGGGCCTCAACCATCACACAGCTGGCAACAAAAAAGAGATTTGTTTCCAGAAAAAATAGCGCATATGTAAATAAAGACCTTGCAGGCAGAAGTCACAGCTTAGGAAGTAGTTTTCTACTACACATATATGGGTGCACATGGATGTAGGCCTCCATGTAACAGAAACTGAACTAATTCGAACCACTTCAACTGAGATTATTATAGACCAAGAGATTTACCTGCTAAAATTGGAGAAATCTTGGCACTTGCATCCTGAAGCTAATTGATGTCATCAAAGTACTGAACGAGCCTTGATTTTGGTAGTTAGAGTCCCACCTGGCATCTCTGCCTCTCAGTAATAATCACAGGCTTAAGGGAAAGAAAATGTATAAAGCAACATCTGTTGCAACACAAATATTTGGGAGGATTGTGGCAGCTCATACCAAAGATGCTTCCTTGCCTGGGTGCACGTATAAAACATCCACTCGTGGTTCATCAGCATCTTTCTTGGGCTGCTGGTGGGATGCAGCACGAGTGCCCGTACGGCCCTCCCTGCGCGATGCCGCTCGGCTGCAGCACCCCGAGTGCAGCCCAGTGACGCACTCGGATGCTGGAAGGAGTTTGGTTGGTTTTCATTAAGTGGCCTTGAAGCGTCCGCTGGACTCAGGTGCCGGCACGGGAGGCCCCGCAGAGGCGCAGGAGCCAGCCGTGCGGCAAAGCTGTTGCCTGCCAGGGTTGTAAAGCAGAGATTGGGCTCATTTATGAACGCTTTGGGAAAATAAAGTAAAAACAAAAGAGGCAAGTGAGCAGCGGAGCGACAGCAGAGCAGAGCTGCGAGCGGCAGCAACTGTAAAGCAAGTTCTTTCCAGCACGCTGGGCGAGCCTGAGGATAATGGGCTCAGCTCAGTCCTTCCCGACATCAAAATAGACCTTGCAGGGAGGGATGCGGCCGTGCACAGAGCCTGTGAGATGCGTTACCCCGTTACTTCATCGTCTGCCCCTGGTGTAAGGCAGCATGGAGCCTGTGGGATGCGTTACCCCGTCCTCTGTTCCCTGTGTAAGGTAGCACAGACTCTGCGGGATGCTCTGCCCCGTTCCTGGTGCGGCACGGCGCACTGAGAGGGAGGATTTTCAGCATCTCTATGGTGGCAGGGAAAGGTTTAACAGATATTCTGTAACGCCGGGGGACAGGTGACTTAACTGGGTCAGCTGGCTTTGCTCTGAAAAGTCTTAAACCTCCCTATTAGCCTTCTTACCAAGTTTCCTGGCAAACTTCAAGAACAGAAGGGAAAAAATACCTGAATCTATCTAGAACTCCCTTCCTGATGGAACCAAGACATGCCCTGGCCAAAAGAGGTGGGTTTGGGTGCTGGGGGTCCGACCTCCCAGCCCCTGTGGGGTGCTGGCATTCTGGCACTGGGGATGGAGGGGACCCGGCACGTGCCATCACATCCTTCTGCTTCTCTGGACTCGCTTCCAGGGGTGACAAAGGTGCCATGGGGAGCCCTGAGCTCAGGGCTGTCTCTGCCCGGAATCATCCCTGTCCCTTCAGGCTTTCACACTGCACCAACCTCTCAAAAGGACTCTGGGGTAGCAGCGAGGCCAGAGTCCCTGCTAAATTTACTTGGGGATCCTGCATGGAAAGGCAGCAGTTGCCACATCTCACAAGGCTTGGAGAAACTTTCTGCCCAGGGAAATATTTACCTTTCTTCCGCGGTGACAAAGGGAGAGGGTGAGCCGAGCTGCCCCTTCTGCATCCCCCACTGTGAGATGAGCATTAAGCAAATCAGCTTAGTCATTGAAAATAAATAACAATCCAAACTTATCCCTGCCAGAGGAGCTTTGGCTTATTGTTCCAGTGAAAAAAATAATTATCGCCCTGAGGCCTCGGAGCTATAAAAAAGAGGAAGAGGAACAGAAAAGGGAAGAGCTGCAGCCACGAGTTCCCTCGCCAGCTCTGGGAGCTGGTGCGGTTTCCACACAGGCTCAGGGATGGGGATGCGCTACAAGGAAGGGAGCTGCAGGTGCTCTGGTTCCCTCTTCCTTCATTGCCCACCTGTTCCTTTCACAGCCTTGCACTTAGACCTTTTGTTTTTCCCAAATCCATGTTTAATCTCTTGTGCCGCGGCAGGACACACTCTGCATAGAGAGACAACAGATGCGAAGGAAACCTTGAACATAAAGCAGTGCAAACCATCACCAGCAAACCCTCCAAACCCAATAAAGTCACAGCCCCAAACCCACGGGGAACAAGTGGGAGGCGATGCTCCCCGACACCTCAGCTCCCTTCCAGAGGCTGGGACGGGCTGTGGGGCAGCCAGCGACGCGCTTCGCACGCAGAATTTCATCTGGGCAGGAAAACAAGGCAAAATCCACCCGCTCCATGTGCCGACAATGAATTATTCATCCCCTCCCAGCCAGCATTTTCATGCAGAGGGCTGCCTTAATATTAAGCAAACAGCAGGGAGGTGGCAGGGACTCGGGTCCCTTCAGTGCCCGCGTGCGGCTGCGATGCTAACGAGCCGCTCCATGTAAATCCTGCGCATCCAGGAGTGGAGCGGGCGCCGATCCTGCACGTCTCCGCAAAGCAAACACAGATTATGCCGTTTCTTCAGGCCTTTCATTCCACACGTCATTTTTTCTATATAAGTATAGGTTTACATGAGAGGTAATTATCATCCTTTCAGAGCTCTTAGTGCAGAGTAAAATGAGATGGAGTATTACATTCATAATATAAGCGTAAATAAAAAGGGCCATAATAACCCCCAATTAGCACATTAACATATGTTGAGGATTCGTTTTATCACTCCGGTGTAAACAAGACCTCCAGGAACACCTTACATGGTGTAAGACAGCACCGGCGGTCTCCTCTCCCTAGCCAAGTTATGCAACACCCTTAAATCCAGCTATTAGTCGGAGGCAGATATGGGTTTTTCATGAGGATAAATTAATCATGGGTGATTCTGTTCCCTCTGGTGAAACATCTGGTGCCAGGCAAGAAGTAGAGAGGCTGGAGTCGCAGCTCAGCCTCCTCTTCCCAGGCTGGAAGAACAGCACCACTGGCTCCCATCGGCAGGGTATGAGCAAAGGGGCAGCAGGGGGAGAAAAAGACCAGGAGCTCATTTTTGCTCTTATGTTTAGATGCTGAAACAAGTGCCAGAGGAGCAGGATCTTCTCCCAGTGCTTAGGAGCAGGCGGTAGCCCAGCGGGGCCACCCCTCACCCCAGGGCAGTGCCCGATGGATGCGTGTCTGCTGCCCAACAGGAGATACCAACTTCAGTGTTGACTTCTGTAAGTACACAGAAGGCAAGCAGTCTTAGGCCTTTCCCAAAGCCGTGATTGCAGTCCCCCAGGGAGACTCATTTTCAAATGATCTTGTTAGACATTGTTAGGAATTGATATATTTGCATAGCATGAATGTTAAAACTCAGAAAGAACTCAAATGCCAATTAGAACCACGGTTTTTTTTCCTCCCTAATTAATCAGTCATAAAAGAACAGCTCCAGGTGTTTTTCCCTGACTAAACACCAGCAGAAGTCTATCGTTATTAATCTTGATGACCCAAGTGTCATCAGCATATGCAGATTTTTTTCAAGGTGATGGAAGACTGGAAACAATTCAAGATGCGAAGCAGGAGTGCAGCAATCCACTCACAAAGGATCGCTCCTGGGGACTGGTGCTGGGAGAACGCAGGCTTGAAAAGCAGCCTTTCCAGCAGCCAGGGACACTGACAGAACAGCTCTGGTTCCACCTCCTCGATTTAAAACTGTACTGAAATTTTCCATTGGTTCATTCTAGTTTTTTTTTTCTTCTTTTGTTCTACTCTGCAGAACGGGCCAGGAGAAAATTCTATTATTATTTCCTCCTTTGATAGAGGCAGATTCTTTTAAGAAAACAGAATCATAGAATGATTTGGGACACAAGGGACCTCAATTCCCATCCAGTTCTATGTATCTGCCATGGGCAGGGACACCTCCCACTGGATCAGGGGCTCCCAGCCCCATCCAACCTGGCCCTGAACCCCTCCAGGGATGGGGCAGCCACCCTGCTCTTGGCAACCTGGGGCAAGGCCTCCCCACCCTCACTGGAAAGCATTTCTCTCCAAGATCTCACCTCAATCTCCCCTCTTTCAGTTTAAAACCATTCCCCTTCACCCTATAGCTTTACCAGTTTAACCAAAAATGACCTTTTGGGGTGTCAACCCCGCCAGACAACCCGGCCAGGGATGCACTTGCTGCAGTGAGCGCAGCCGCAGCAGTCGGGACTGGCGATTGCAGGGACTTAAAACACCAACATTTAGTGATCTAGGCAGATGCTGTTGTCCCTTTTCAGGTACACCAGCCCCTCCTGGGATGCTACAGTCTGCATAAAATCAGCAACAAAACCCTGAGTATCTTTTAAGACAACAGCAAGAAAGGTCCCACCTCCGAACCAGAGCAAACGCACTTGCTGAGAAAACTTTCCAATGATGTTTGGAGACCAGAAACACCACACTGGGGCGATGGGGATGCCACGGGGAAAGTGAAACGCCTGCCCAGGGACAGCAGAGTCCACCTGGGACAGGGAGCAGAGCATCAGGCTGTGTATTTGGGGGTTTGCTATCCCTATCCTAACTCATCTTTGTTTTCCTGTGGTGATTAATTACCCTGTAATGGCCACAGGTGAAACGATCCCTGGGGATGAGGCAGAGCCCTCATCCAGCTTCCCACCCAGGAGGAACACAGGCAAGGGATCAGCTCTAATTAGCAGCACCCAATTAATACAACCTGCCACAAATGGTGATTAAAAAACAAAAAGCTCAAACTAAAAATATCCTCCCTGGGGAGAAGCGTGGACAGTGTTTAAGCTGATAAGACAGAGTGGAAAGAAGATGAAGAAGAAAACTGTCCTTTGACTTAAAAGGTAGGGCTTCAGAAATGCAGATTTTTAATACACGTTTGAAATTCTCTAATAAAAATACTGTTAAATATTAATTATATTGCTATTTATAAATGTATACATAATTAATAGGAATAATTAATGTAGCAAGGACTGGTTAAGAACTTTCTTCTAAATATTTGAATACTGAAACATAATTATGTTTTGATGTGAAAATGTCAGAAATGCACTGGAGTGGTTTTACATTATCGAAGCCAGGGAAACTTGCTACAGCTCTGAAAAAGCAGTCATTTCACCTCTCCCCACTCAACTTCCAGAGTTTGTGTGTACTCTGTTGCCTTAGGACAGCAAATACCTAGCAGAGCAACAGCTCTTGACACATCGAATGCTTCATCATTATTGCAGGTTACCAACATCGTTCCAGCCCCGCTGGAGATTCCCCGAGTGTCGATGGGTTTTGAACCAAATTCCCCAGGCTGCAGGGGCTGCGTTCCCAGCCAGGAGCATCCTTCAGCCCTACTTGTGCTTTTCCATCCTGGGTAGTGGATGGAAGCCTGGGGATCACTGGTGGGAAAGGGCTGGTTAACAGCCCGAGCAAGATTGTGTTTATTATACGTCAAGTTTACTGCCCCTTTTCCCTTGGCTTTAATTGCAGCTTCAAGGGCAGCAGCTGAGGACGCGCTGCAGCCGCTCGCTGGGTGTGCGGATGCTCTCAGGGGAGGCAGCAGCCGGCACAGAGATCATCAAACCCACCTCCCCGCTGTGCATCCTCACTGGCTTTGCCTCCTGTCTCACGCATCCCAGCCTAGGACAGGTCGGTGGAGAAGGGCAGCGCTGGGCACCCAGATCCATCACCTGAGGACATCCCAGCCAAAGCCACCACCCCAGGCAGCTCCCTCCAGCACCAGAGGCCTCGGTTTACAGCCTTAAACCACCATTTCTTTCTCATTTTCCTTTCTTAAAAACCAGGAACAGCTTCCAGCAGCACCATTCCAGTGGCAGATTGGCTCCATCAAAGGCACAGCAGGAGAGGACAGACCACAGGACGAGATCTTTACAAAGCTTTGCCCTCCTTTTGGTGAGATTTCATGTGAAACAGATGCCAGAGTGCTTGCTTCTGGAATCTGTGACCTCTGCCGCATTTGAAGTGAAAACACCATGGCAGGAACGCAGACACATGCTCTAATTAGTGATTAGACTGAGGAGAAACCCTGGAGATGAAGGAAAGCACTTTTTTTGATCCCCCATCTCAGTCAGGCTGCTGAGACACGGAGCAGGGTTGCTTGGTCTCCCCCAGTAGCATTTTTGAGAGTCTTTGGGCAGATACTGTGCTCTCCATCCTACTCTGCATCCCTGGGCGAGATGAGGGGCACGGCTGTCCCAGGGACCTCTGCAAGCGCATCGGCTGCTGCAGCTTTTCTCCATCAGTATGGGAGGATTTGGCACCAAGAGTGAAGCGAATCACACATTTTTCTGTCCAGAACACAAGACATGCTTTTGCACTTAGTCAAAAGGCTTTTCTAGCTTAAAAGTGAGATTTGCTCCAAGGGAACAATGAATCCCAAATAACTTTTCTTTCCAAATGGTCTTTTATATGCGCTTGCTTTGTCCTGAAAGGCTCTTGGTTGGTTCTGCTGCCTTGTTTTGTGTTTGCTGATGAATGCAGTCATTTAGAGAGGGGCCAAAGGGCCCTTCACAAGGCTCCTCCTGGGTCCTGGAGGGAAAGCTCACGGAGTAGCTGGGTGCTGGGCTGCCTCGACTTTCAGTAACAATGTCAAGGCTTCCTCGTAAGAAAATTGCACCCATGAAAATATGCTCCAGCTGGATCCTGTAGCATTCTAGGTGAGTAACGCTGTCTGCATCGTGGCCCTGGCTCCGTGCCGATGGTCTCAACCCCACGTCTGCTCCTGCCTATGCTCTGGCTGGGTCCACGGGGACGAGCGATGCTCTGGTCTCACTGCCAGCCCGGCACAACTGCTGAACCACCATGGGTTCCTCCAGCCTTCCCTGTCCAAAAGCCCGTCCAGCAGCTGGCACCCCTTAAAATTGAACATCATTTAAACTGCAGATGGTTCATGCACCTGAATCCTAACAGGAAAGAAAGCATCGCAATAAGAAGATGTCATTTAAACTGAATAACCATTCCACTGTCAGTGAGGAGTTAACTTGGACTGCAAAAGGCTGTGCTGGAAGATGTCACTGCAGACGCATCTTCTCTCAGTGCGACTCCCACACCGGCACAGCAGCAAAACCCCCTTTCCCATGGGGTGAGGGATGAGAACCATGCTGGATGCAGCCACACATCACTCTCTCAGCACCAAACCCTCACAGTGTGGAAGCTCAACCAGTCACCTGTTAGCATTGTGGAGCCTCGGTGTTCTACAATACCTGCCTGGCACTGATAAGAAGGTGGTGTAAAACACGAGGAATTTAGTGGAGCATGTGAAAAACATGCTACAAAATCATAAATTTTACCATAATGCCACCTTTATGCAGATCTCAGCAAGCAGCTGTGCCTGCTCATCCATCAGTCACCAGGAAAAATGGAACTTCCCCAGATTTCTGCACATTAAAGAGAGGTTTGCAGTTTGCTTTCCAAATTTGTTTGCTTTTTAAATGCATAACATGACTGATGATGCCTAAAACTGAACACTTCAAAGATCTTCTAACTTTCTGGAAGATTCATGGCATAGCTTCCTCCTGTTTTTTGAGGAGGAAAGTCTATTTCTTTATTGCACTTTAAGTGAAAAATAGAATCTGCCAGCCCATTCCCCAAACCATCTCCTCTGATCCAAGGCACTCGCTGAGGATTCCTTCAGCTCAGCTAATACACTGCCATAGAAAAGGGGAAAAAATGACCTTAAAACTTAGACGTCCGCCTCTGGTGGGTTTTTCTTTGGCTTTCAGAAAGAAGTAACAGAGACAGAGCTCCCCCAGGCCCGTGCAGAAAGAATGTGTTATTCTGGCTGTCCCACTCTTACTGCCAAAAATCCGTGGCTGCATCAGTGCCCGAGCATCCCTGTGTCAGCAAGGCAAGAAGTGCCCTTTGCGGCACCGCAGCCCCACGAGGGCCAGTCCAGAGCTCTGCAAAGCTCAAAGGAGGCTTTTCTCCCAATTCTGTGTGCTCTGAGCTTGCCCCATCCCTGAACTCTGCCCTGGAAGGGGCTTTGGGCAGGAGGTGCAGCAATGTCTCAGCAGAGCATCCCAGCATCCTTACAGCGCTTCTCTTCACGTGGGATGCTGAGGGAGCCAAGCCTGAGCAATGCACCAAGTTTCTGGCTACCTAAAGTTAGAGCAGATGGATCCCGAGTCAGCACGCAGAGCTTTATGCAGCTCTCTGGTTGCAGGCTGAGCATCTGCCCAGCGCCCATCCCCGCGGAGCACACATCCGAGCAGCAGCAGCATCCCAAAGCGAGCGGGAGGCACACTGTGCCACAGCCCGCAGAAGCACACCGCTGTCGGCAGCAATAACCGCTCTGTCCTCTGATCCCCCCTCCTCTCCTCCTCCCAACGTTGCAGGCGATCAAAAGTGGGTAATGAACGAGCAGTCAGCATTTATGCTCGAGATGTATTTAAAAAGGTTAAAGCAAAACAGATCAAAACATCCTTTATTCTACAGCCATTTCCCCAAAGAAACACGTTAGCCCTAAGGTAAAAATCAATGTTCAAAGCCTGTACCAATTTTCAGAAAGATAAATGCTGTGTTTAATACTTTGCAGAGATGATTGTTCAAGAAGCCGTCCTTGGTGTATATGAGACAGCACTAGCACTTCCCAATTTATGCTTGTGCATCAGTAACGCAGCCCCTTGACTGGTGCATGGCTTGAGAGATGTTTCAGAAAGAGATAAAACACAACTCACTTTAAAATGGTTCACACTGATGCTTTAAAGGATGCCAACACTTCACCTGGCAGCCAACACTCTGGGTTTGTAAACCCGTGTTTCCCAGGGTGGATGCAGGGAGGAACAGGGGGTACCTACAAACTGGGCTCCCACACCGAACTGAGCCGGCTGGTCCCCAAGGACATGCCAAGCACACGCTGCCTGTCCCCCCGTCCCTCCCATCACATCAGAGGATCCGTGCCAGGGCCAGCACAGCACTTGTACCCCCTGGGATGCTGCTGAAGCCAAGTGCGGCCAGTTCTGGTGACCTCCTCTTTAAACTCAGATGAAAGGCAGCACAGAGCTCTGACTTGCAAGGAAAAGATAATTTTTCTCCGACGCAGTCTTTTGATAATTATAAAAGACGTTCACAAGACATGAAAGTCTCGCAGCGGAGCCAGTGCTGTGCTCGGTTCCAGTTCTGTGATTCTCAAATGTTGTTCGTTTGGGCGTAACCAGAAATTCATTCTCACCCCTGGCTGCTCGCCGCGGCCACCAGCGCTGGGTCAGCCACACACCCCACGGTCCCCACACAGCGAGCCCCACTCGGCACCTCTCCCACCACACTCCTGCACAACGAGAACGCTGTTTAGCCCTGAACGCAACCCCAAACCTAAGCACAGATAAGGGGAAGGGAGGCAGGGAAGCTCAGGCTCCGATGTTTGGCCAATCCATGCTTTCTGCAGCAAAACCCAAGGGGAGCCCTGGCTGCTCCCACAGGGACCAGCTCTGGTAGAACAGAATGGTGTAGAAAATAAAAATTGAAGTAATAAACAATTCTCTCAGCCCACAAACACCCTGCCTGGTTAGTTAAGCTTTTTCTGAGCTAAAAGGACTTTTTTCTTTTTTTTTCTTTCTTTTTTGATGGATCCCAAGTACGATAATTGTATTTGCCGTGATAAAAAGTTAAATTGCATAAAATTAATATTGATTCAAATTAAACCATTTATCTCCTTTCACTTTTTGGCTCCACAAATACAATTATTGCTTCAGCTATTACATAGCAAATAAAATTACAAGTTGAAATTGCTGCTTGTTTTCTAGCTTTTGCTTTCCTCCCCTGACTCCTCTCGCTTTAAAGGAGACAAGGTAATGCCTGAGCCAGCATCTTGCAGGATCCTCCGGAGTGTGCGGCACGAGGACGCCCTCCCCAGCCCCACAGGGTCCAGCTTGGACACCTGCAGGTGTGACCAGAGCAGACAAGGCAGGGAGGAAACCCCAGGCAGACCCAGCTCCCACCCATGGACTCCAGAGCTGGTTTCCTCCTGCTTTCCCCTTCCTTTCCACTGCCTTCTCATGGTGATAATTGGAAAGGAAGGAAGGAGCTATAAATACCTCCTGAAATTAAAAGGAGCGTCTATAGTCTTGGCAGAGAGGGGGAATATCCCGCGCATTGCCGTTCCTCTACCTACACCTATTCCCAAGTGTTTACTTTGAATTTTTTTCATTTCTCTCCTCCGGGAGCACAGGCAAAACAATATTTGACAGCCCAGGAGAAATATGGTTTCTCTGGAGCGTTGTTTGCTTACGCTAGGGATGAAAACCAGCCTTGGTGCAGAGCAGACACCGGGCTGGAAAGCCGGGATCTTGGAAACAAACAAGTCCCAGCAGTGGATGTGGGGAAAGCTGCTGGGTACCTGCTGCCCTCTCCTCTGCCACAGGACTGCTCCAGCAGAGAATACGAAAACTAGAGTGCTCTGGGACTCCGTGAATGGAGGAAATCCTGATGCCCACCTGCTGCCGCCCCAGCACCCGCAGCATCACGGCCTCACGCAGCATCACAGCCCCGCGCAGCATCAGAGCCCCACACAGCATCACAGCCCCACGCAGCATCACGGCCCCGCGCAGCATCACAGCCCCGCGCAGCATCACAGCCCCACGCAGCATCACGGCCCCATGTAGCATCACGGCCCCGTGCAGCATCACGGCCCCACGCAGCATCAGAGCCCCACACAGCATCACGGCCCCGTGCAGCATCACGGCCTCACGCAGCATCAGAGCCCCACACAGCATCACAGCCCCACGCAGCATCACGGCCCCGCGCAGCATCACGGCCCCGCGCAGCATCACGGCCCCGTGCAGCATCACAGCCCCGCGCAGCATCACGGCCCCGTGCAGCATCACGGCCCCGTGCAGCATCACGGCCCCACGCAGCATCACGGCCCCGTGCAGCATCTCGGCCCCGTGCAGCATCACGGCCCCGCGTAGCATCAGAGCCCCACGCAGCATCACGGCCCCGTGCAGCATCACGGCCCCGTGCAGCATCACGGCCCCGTGCAGCATCACAGCCCCACGCAGCATCACGGCCCCGTGCAGCATCACAGCCCCGTGCAGCATCACAGCCCCGTGCGGCATCACGGCCCCACGCAGCATCACGGCCCCGTGCGGCATCACGGCCCCACGCAGCATCACAGCCCCACGCAGCATCACAGCCCCACGCAGCATTACGGCCCCATGCAGCATCACAGCCCCGCGTAGCATCACAGCCCCACACAGCATCACAGCCCCACGCAGCATTACGGCCCCGTGTAGCATCACAGCCCCGTGCAGCATCACGGCCCCGCGTAGCATCACAGCCCCACACAGCATCACAGCCCCACGCAGCATTACGGCCCCGTGTAGCATCACGGCCCCACGCAGCATCACGGCCCCACACAGCATCACGGCCCCACGCAGCATCACAGCCCCGTGTAGCATCACAGCCCCACGCAGCATCACGGCCCCACGCAGCATCACAGCCCCGTGTAGCATCACGGCCCCGTGTAGCATCACGGCCCCAGGCAGCATCACGGCCCCACGCAGCATCACGGCCCCACGCAGCATCACGGCCCCGTGTAGCATCACGGCCCCGTGCAGCATCACAGCCCCACGCAGCATCACAGCCCCACGCAGCATCACGGCCCCGTGCAGCATCACGGCCCCGTGCAGCATCACGGCCCCACGCAGCATCACGGCCCCTTGCAGCATCACGGCCCCACGCAGCATCACGGCCCCTTGCAGCATCACAGCCCCACGCAGCATCACGGCCCCGTGCAGCATCACAGCCCCGTGCAGCATCTCGGCCCCACACAGCAGCACTGCAGCTGAGAAACTCTGGGCTGGTTTCTGCCCCATCTCCAGGACCACCTCAAGGGAGCAACCTCGAGGCAAAAGCTTTTCTCCAAAGGGCAAAGAGCTGTGGATGAGCCGTGCCAGAGCATCTCCGGCTGGAACTGGAGCTCGCAGGGGCATGGACTGAAGAAGAACAAGGCTTGTCGGAGTAGGAAAGCACATCTTTTTCTGAATCTGGGCTCATTCCAAAGCGAGTCCCTGGCTGCAGGGCAGCTTGCCAGGCCCAGACCCCAGCCTGGGAGGCAGAAGTTCACCGAGCTGGAGAGGTTTCAAACAAAACATTGCTGGCTCTGAGAAGCAGGGCTGCTCAGTGAAGCCATTGCAAATCAGCACCAGCGCCGGGTTTAATTCCATAAAGTTCTGTTTATTCGGAGGCAGGGCAGAGTTATTGAAATCACTCTCACCAGGCAGATTTGGGTCTAAGCCACCGTGTAAAGCTCCAAGCAATCATTTCAGGTGAGCGGCTGTGGCTGAGCTCTGGTCCCAACTGCCTCAACCCAGCCCTGTGGGGAGAATTGCACTGGAGCAGGGGGTGATTACTGACTGCCCCGCAGCTCACTGCGCACCACAACCCCAGCCACCATCGAATATTTATAACCAGAAGTGCAAGTCCTGCAGGACGAGGGTTTGGATGGAAAGGCAAAGCTGGGCTTTGCTGAGCTCCATGAATAATTGATGGGTGACGCGCTGGCGCTGGTGCATCCCCCCCTTCCACGGCAAGACGTCACTCACTTGAGGGACCACAGGCTGGCAACCCAGAAAGCCTACAGCAGGCTGAGCTCCTCCACCATACGGATGGGATTTCAGAGTCTTAAGCTCAGAGCGTCAAGGAAATAGAGAAACTGGGATTGTTGTGGTGAAACCCCAGAGTCAGCAGTTCCCAGCTCAGCAGGAACAGGGAAGGGGTCCAGGCTTCAATGGGACTGGGGAAGGAAGTCAAGGACACAAAGAAAAGGGAAAGGTGATTATGCATTCCATTCAACCCAGAATTGTTCTCCCATTACATTCAGTGGCACTTTACACTGCTTAATTTAAAGTGCTGTTCCATGCTGGAAACTCGTAAAGCAACACAATCCATATTTATTATCTCTTCATGGTTCCAAGAGACATTTTCCCATTTTATAAGCTGAAAGGAAGGGGGAAAGAGGTTGGTGGTGCTGCTGCTGCTGCCAGCAGGTTGCCCCTGGGGTGTGCGAGCAGCCCCTGCTCTCTGTTTTTCTCAGCCACCTGCACAACTCAGAGGCTGCAGATGAAATGCTGCCCTCGCCAACATCAGTGTCCAACTCCTGCCCTTCCCTCCAGCTCTGCTGCCCCTCCAGGGAAATGAAAAGCAACATCATGAAACCCCTTGCAAAAGCATCTGTGATCCCAGGAGCACTGTTAGGTAGAGACCAGAAGCCTAATTCTTCCTTTTTTCATTTGCCTCCATTGTGAGCGTCTCCCCGCGCCTCCCTCCCCTGTGCCTCTCAGCTACTCCTCAGCCCAGCTCTGCTCCTGCCTATTCTCCGATGCCTTGTTGTCCTGAAAAGTGAACATGAATTGCTGCCAGCTCAAATTAATGTCTTCCCACACAGAGCCAGCCAAGGTGCTGAAAGAGGGGAAGGAGTCAGGCCCTTCTGATCTTTATATTCCGTTTAACCAGGGTTGAATGCCATCCTAATGCTGAATTTGAGAGGCATTTGGCAATCCAGTCTCCTTCATCTCCTCTTAGATGGGAAGCAGGCTCTTCCTGGAGCAGGCGTGGGGAAAGCCTGCCTGCTCAGGGGACTCAAGCAGGGCTCTGAAAGGAGATTGAACTTTATACATCAGATAGAGGACAAACAGCAGCCTCTGCAGCCCTGAGCGCGGTGCCCCAGCAGAACTCAGGGAGTCTGACACCGGCCAGAGATGCTGGGGAAGGTTATAAAATGAGAAACCGAATAAACAATAACAACTGGACCCAGAAACACCTTCATGATCCATAATTCCCCACAACCGCCATCGGAGCTCACACACTGCGAGGGTGACTGCTGGGAATGCCTCGCTGCCCAAGCTAAGGAGGACGAGAAAGTCTGTGTTTCCTTGCCAGCACAAACAGCTCCAGTGGACTGGATGAGGAGAACTGTTTATCGGGGGCATTGATTGATTTTATCAGTCGTGCGTTTGATTGCTCAGGCTCAGTAGCTAATTAGCACACACAATATTCCTTTGAACTGGCATTTGGCTGCCAGCTGGGCCGAGGGAAGTTGGAAACACACACGGATTAATCCAGATACCTTTTGTCCACTCTAGTTTCGATTGCCTCCCCGTCTGCCCTCAGCCCTGCAGAGGGGGGTGTGCGTTTGATTGACCAGATAGATGTGCCTGTAATTGCTCTGGAAACGCACATTAAAGGAATTTTCAGACTGGGATTATCTCCATAAGCAGCCCTTGATGACTCCTCTGCAGCTGTCACAACACTTACAGAAATGTTGGGAGGGAATATTTCAGTTTCTATGAAAGAGCAATTCACTGTGCTGTCCATGAAGTATTAAACATCTCCACAAACCCTGCTGCATGTGTTGGCTCTCCAAAAACACAACCATCGCCTCCCCTTTCAGCTCCTTTCCAGAGGTTCTCACTGCCCTAGTCCTTATATGATGACAGATAAAACACCCGAGGCATCCCTGGGCAAGATACAAGCATCTGGAGGAGACCAGCACTCCATCTCAATCAACTTTTGGATCAAAATGTAGGAATAACATCCAAGTAAGGAGAAAAAAGTTAAACTAGAAAGATGTAAAAAAAAAAGGTGATATAATTCAATATAAATTAGTATTCCAGGCTAGGAATAATAGACAAGTATATATGCACGATTGCTATCAGCTCTTTTGTTACCAAGCTGGAGGAGCATGAAAACAGTAAAGAGTGTTCTAACAAGTCCTGAAACCTGCCAGAAGTAGCTGGATACATGAGAGGAGTCTTTGGCATTTTCTCCGGGCTCACGAAGAGAAAGCCAAATGAATTCAGATTAATCGTCACTTGAAAAGCTATCGCTCTGCAGGCTTTGAAAGCAGATGGATGGAGAAGAGGAGCACTGTGCACTTCCAGAGTGCTCCTGGAGCATCTCCTACTGCTTGGGCATCACAGTGCGATGTGAACACTGCTCTACTGCTGGCAACGGGCTGGCAGGTGCCCTGTGGTGGCAAGATCCCATCTGACTCCTCTGTCAGCTCCCCAGCTCCGAACAAATGAGTTTCATTAGAACCATGTGTACAAGAGGTGGATATTTACAAGTCCCTGGAGGCAGGAACCTCACTGCACCCCTCTGATCCCATGGAACTTTGGTTATCAGAGGTGACCTCCTGCCTGTCGGCAGAGCATCCCCATACGATCTCACCGCAGAGGTGGGATGCTGCACCCCATGATGTGCAGCACCTCTGCCCCCACAGCCCCTGCCCCCTGAGGGCACAGCACCAGAGCCTTGCTCCTTGCTCTGCTTCTCTCCTCCTGTCAAGCAGAAGATTAAAAGCTGCCTCCTTTTTGCTCTTACAAGGAGAGCTGGTAAAGGGCATAACCAGCGCGTTGGGCTCCTAGTGCTTTGCCAGCACGCGTTATCGTGCAGGAAGGGAGCACCCGCCACCAGGACAATGGGCTCATCTCAAACAGCGAACGCCTCTTATCTGACCCACCTTCAGTCTGGGATTTGTTTACAGTTCCGCGTTAAATAAAATCCGTTATCTTTGCACAGCAGCCCTGTTAACAGCAACGGGGATGTGCGATCTGCTGCAAATCTGGTGTTTTGCTCACAGTGAGGGCTGGGAAACAGAAAGAGGCTGGAGCTGGTACAAGGGGCTCGGGTGCCTGGCCCCGATCCCTGCCCACCCTCCTTGCGCGTTGCTGGAGCGGCTGCAGCCCCTGCCCGCGGGTGCTCAGGGCAGGCAGCATCACACTGAGAGCTGGGGGGAGGCTGGAGCGCCCCTGCCCTCCATCCATGGCTCTCGGGAGGCTCCTCTCATTTCTGGTGCCCCTGCTTTGTGACAGCACTTGAATTCCAGCTACAAAATCCCTACGGCCCAGAAGAAATGGGCCAACACAGCAGAGAGCAGACAGCCCAGCATTACGAGGCACCGCAGCTCCTGCCTCTCCAGGGAGGCAGGGAAGCAGGGGGGAGGACCCCTCAAACAGGCACCCGTGCTCTCAGGGAGGTGGTGACGGGAACATCTGCCTTGCTCAGCCACTGTGTCCTTGGGCGATGCCACCAAGTACAAGCACCAAAGTGCCTTTCAGCTGCAAACCTGGGTAGTGAGACTCCTTCGGCTTCTTAGGCTGAATTCTGAGCCCGGCCACAGAAATAGCAGCTTTTCCAGGAACACTTTAGAAAAAGCCTTACAATAATCCTGCCAAGAAGCAGTATGAGATGAGCTTCACTAAATCAGGGAGCGGTTTTCATTCCCCTCCTCAACCACAAGGTCTGAACCTGCCAACGCACCAACAGCACTGGGTTCCCCAGCACTGCAGCCGCAGGTTGCACCTACCCGAGATCTTCAAGAGAGAAGGAAACCAAAGATCACAACGAGCAGAACTTTTTTTTTAATTATTACTATTATCAAAACTTTACAAGCAAAACAGCATCAGAATCCTAGGAAGATTTAATAGAGAAAAATTAATTTTCCTAAACTAATGAAGTACTCGAGCTCTAGGGCAACAACTGTTAATGGTGTTTCTATCTCAGTTGAAGAGGCAAAAAATTCTGTTTAATAATAATTATAAATATAGATTTGAGGATCTAGCCCATAAATCATGAAGCCAGATAAGGACTGTGCATAATAACTTGTCAGATTACATAAATAAAACTGACTTCAAATACCTTAAGAAACACTTTTATCCCATCTGCAAGGATGAAACCTTCGGGAGGCTTCAGCAGCAGTGTGAACCACCAGCCATTTCAAAACCTTGGTCTGGAGGGATATGGGTTGCCTAGAGAGGAGGGGTTGCCCCATCCTGGAGGGGTTCAAGGCCGGGCTGGATGGGGCTTGGAGCCCTAATCCAGTGGGAGGTGTCCCTGCCCGTGGCAGGGGTGGGACTGGATGGGCTTGGAGATCCCTTCAACCCAAATTATTCCACGATTCCAAGATCTGTAACTGCTTCTGTAAATTAATGGCATCAAATCTGTAAATTAAGCAGGCGGGGACGCTCCTGACCTGGCAGCTGCAGAGTCGAACGGGGCTGGACCCTTGGCTGGTGTCTCCAGGGTGTTTCCCACCAGGTTTCCAGCCCCAGCAAGCAACAGCCTCGGCTGAATCACAGGAGCACCCTCCATCACGAGCCTTACACGTAAGGATAGAACAGGCATCCATCAGTTTTACTCCTCATGCGCAGCCCTCAGACACCTCTCTCACTGCCGTGAGCTGCCGCAGCGCTGAGCTATTACCTCAAATGTAAATAATGGCCCCGCACTGGTACACTCCTTTACAGTGGGTAATATTCTAATGGTTCCCTCCTTGAATCCCGCTTCCCCCAAGGACTGAAATGCTCCAGGCTGATGTGTTACAGCCTCAGAAACCCCTCAGCAGGGCAACACTCGCCGCTGATGCCAGCACAGCCGGCTCAGCATCTCCAGAGACCAGATTTCACCAAGTCACACTTCCCAGGCAGTGAGGGAACAAACACTCGTATCTCCAGGACACTGATAATGTCAAAACAAGTATAAATACCCTCCCTGAACCTCTGCGCTATCAGCCTTCAATAAAAAGGATGCCAGGGAGGAAGGTCAAGCCTCATTAGCAAAGCCTGAATTAGCGCTTCGAGGTGTGTCGATCAGAGCCAGGGGACCCACGCAAGGAGATCTCCAAATCAACCACCTCCTGGCCTTGGACCGCTCTTAAATCACGGCTGCCACAGCGTCTGCCCCGTCCCCACCTCTGGGATCCATCCATCACGTTTCATGTGACCTTAAATTACCATGGATTATTCTTCATTTAACGGTCCCATGAGGGGATGCTCAGGAGCTTGCGCTGCGCCCTCCTCCCTCCAGCATCATCTGAGCAGCCTCAAACCCTCATGCTGGGTTTGCATCCACCAGCAAAACCACCCAAGGGTGCAGCAGGAATTCGGGCTCTGCTGCAGACACAGCTCCTCCGAAACCGTTCACTTCTCCAGAACAAACAGAGAGAGGGAGCGCTGACATCTCGAATGCCCTGCTCTTTTTGGTGCCTTATAAACTTTTCATCCATCTGTAAAATTTCTAATTAACTGAGGTAACTAACCAACATCACATGAGCTCAAACGGAGAATATTACAGTCAAACACATAATTAAAAATTTCTGCTGCGCTGATTCCTTCCACCGTTACATAAGTCACCGCACACGGTGCAAGCGCCACAGCCTGAATCCCCATTTGGATGATTCCCATTCCAGGAAGTGCGAGGAAAGAGCCGTGTCCTGCTCATGGGATCTGAGAAGGGGACCCCAACGCCCGCTGCTGGGGGACACAGGTGCCCCCTCATCCCAGCATCCCACCAGCACCACTGTGGCGTTCCCGAGGGCTGCGCCGGCTCTCCATCTGTGCTTGTTTTGAAGGAGCTGCAAGTACTGACAGAGAGTGGGAGCTGCCGGGCGGCCGCCCAGGAGCGCAGGCTCTGCTGGCAAAGACCACACCACAATTAGAGTGAAGCACATATTAAGCTCTCTCCTCCTCAGCATTAACCCTGGGAAATGTTCTCTTGGAAGTAGCGAGCAGCTGCTGGAGACCGACACTCTGGAAAGCCACAAAGGAAAGCGAGACAGTGATGGGAAGAAGCTTCTCCAGGCAGCACGTGCCCTTGCTGCAGAGGGGGAGCTGAGGCTCTGGGCATCCACAGCCCACTGAAATTTCTGTGCCTCCTCAAAGATGCCAGAAAACACAATATACCTCTTAATGACTCACCTGCCTCCACACTGCATCAAAAACATCAAGCGAGTCTCATAGCAACTGCCAGATTAGCACATCTCCCTAAACCAGGCTTATCGCTGCGGGCTGGAGGGCAGCAGGAAAAGTATGCAAAAGCAGGGCAATTGCCCAGGGATCCACCACCTACCTGCTGGGGACGACCCAGGGCTGAGCTGCAGGCAGCACTGGCCCCTCACTTGCCTGTTTTTTAACCTCTTCCCCAGCCCAATCAAGCCTGGGAGGCTTCACCTGCCCACCCTCCTTCTACCTGTGCTGGGATCTGACTCGCACCCAGCTTTGCCCGAGGCGCATCCAGACATAGCCGTGTTTGGCTGCTCCAGCCAGTTTTCTATGCAGGGATTTTCTTGCTTCAAGGACCGGGTGGCGTTTCAAGCCCTAGGAGCCATGGCAAAGCCCTTCTTGCTAGCAAGTGTGACGAATAGGCTCTCTGTCCATCCCTGCCACGGTTTCCGTCCCGCTGCATACGGCTGCTCCATCCACTCTCGCAGCTCGCTCAGCCTTTGGCACATTATATGCATTATATTCACAATTCCTGTCACTTCCCATAGCCTCTGCAAGCAGGGAAACAGGTCTAAGGCAGCTTTCTGTGTTAATGACTGCGCTTCGTGTGCACTTGCATTTGATGGGAAAGAACTCATAGAGGGTGTAACTCCCCTATAAGGCTACCAGAGTGATTTTAGGCTTTCAAACACCTCGGGAATGGTGCCCTGAGAGCTCCCGGGCTGTGCACTGGCACCAGGACCTGCTGCTGCTGGATCAACCCCGGCCCGGGCAGGAGCATCAGTGGGAGAGGGATGCCAGCCACGCTAACTGCTTCTGGCAGGGAAAGCGTAGGGGAATGAGTGCATCTGACTCCCCTCCAAATCCTCTTCAGATCAAAAGGCATTCGACTTTGACTAATTTCAAAGCACCTTCTCATATTCCCAGCCCAATCGCTTGGCTTTCCAGGCAGATCCCTAATCCCTGCCGGCGGTGCCGAGCGTGATGCTGCAGGTGCCCAACATCATCTCTTCTGGCAGAGCTGCTGCAAGACGGGAAGAGTCCAGAGAGCCTGGGACAGCCAGGCCATCTCCTGCTGCTTTTGGAAAGGGCTGCAGAAATCAGCTCCCTCAGGTCTTGCTGCTGTGGCTTCACCCGAGCATCTCCAGGTCTCATCCCACTGTTGGCAGCGCCGATCGGTAACGCCGGGCAGCAGTGCCAGGAACTCATAACCCAGGGCAGCCGTGCCCGTCACACCGCTGTGCTTGGGATTTTGCTCGCTGGGTGGCTGGGTACAGAGACAACCTCTCACGGGAGTGTTTTACAGCTCCTCACAACAGATTATCAGAGGGTGCTTCACGCCCTGCTGCTGTTGTGCTATTATCTGTGCCTAATTTTCTGTTCCGGCCCCTAACATTTTAATTTCCCCCTTCACTGATCTCCTGCTTTAATAGCTCTCCCAAACTTTGCTTAAGTTGAGAAATGCCTGTTTGGTCCTGCTCCTGCTGCATCCTAGACACCTCACCTGCCTTTCTCCACATCCTTTCCCTTTTCCCATCCCCTTCTCCCTGCAAACACCCCCTGCTCCCTCGCTGCCCTGGGAATCAAGGTGCCAGCCCTGCTGCATCTCCCCACTCAGCTCCCTCACAGGGAGCCTCAGCTGGGCTCTGGGAAGGAATTTCACAGACCTCTACTTGCTCTTTTCTTCTCTTTCTTCCCAGCCCTCAGACCCTGCCCTTGGCCAGAAAAGCATCCCAAATCAATTCAGAGGGTTCAAAATCCTCCAGCGAGCACCAAAGCTTTGGGGCCTTTTGTCCCATCACTTTGTTTGCTCTTTCAATGTGCTGAGCGGCTTTTGGCTGCCTGCCCTGGGCAGGCTGCACTGTCCTGCTTCTTCCCAGCCCTGGAGAAAGGAGGAAGGATGCTCCTGGGCTCCAGCGGCCGCTGCTCGGTGTCACTCAGCTGTCACAGGGCTCTGTCCCTGCCAGCACGCCGTGTCCTCGAACTGAGTCCTCTCCAAAGCCTCCCTGGTACAAGCGCCCAGCAGGCTGTTCCCAGCACCGAGCAGGGATGCAGGATCAGGAGAGGCTTTTTGGGTGCTCTTGGTTGCTTCATCCCTGATATCCTGGTGAGTCGCTCCGAGGGAGTAGGAGACCCTGGGTGGTGTAAACAGCTCAGTGCAGGCGGGTACTGCTCCGCAGCTTTGGAAGTCGATTATTTGAAGCCAGGCAGAGCTAAAACCTGCCAACCCTGAGGGAAAATGTTTTATCTGCATTTTAAATATTAGCCTCAGCTCCTGATTTTCAGCCACAGGCATGAGGACGTTGGTGAGATAAGGGCAGCGTCTCTGGGCACACTCAAAGCAGCTCCTGCCCCACCACGGGAGAGTCCTGGCGTCCCCACTGATCTGCCAGCAAGGGACACATTTTGAAGGTTCCTGCCTTCCAAAACCTCAGGAGAATAACTGCGAATCTACCAGCCCGAAGCACTGAGGTGGCGATGGACGTTGCCAGCTGCAGGATGGTTCCCAGCTGAGCAGCTCTCTGGGCTGATTGAAAGTAAATTGGTGAATGTGGGGCTTTTCTTTACCAGAGACGGTGATCATGGCTAATTGCTTTGATGTACAGGTTTATGGACTGTTACATGGATATTGCTCTTCTCATGGCTTCACAAAACCATTTTATAGATGGTGCTGGCTGTGATCCACTGCTCCGGGTAGAGCTGTTGGTCTGGACGTCAGCACAGAGTCTGCAGCAAGGAGAAGGAAAACAGAAATGAGAAACAGATAGGGAAAAACAAATGTCAAGCTGTGCTTTTTATAGACTGAGGGCAAAGTGCTGGCCAGCCTTTTAAATGTGGAGAAGCAGCAAAAGATGTGCTGGCAATTGGAAACACAGGCCCGGGGGAGTTTGGCAGCCTGGCTCCCCGGACCACCCGGCAACCAGGACACCTGCCCAGCCGGCCCCAGACCGGGATGTTCGGCTCCAGCTCCCCGCACTGGGCTCCTCTTGATTGAGGCCAGAGGGTCTGTGTCCTCGCAGCACAGACGGGGCACGGTCACCGAGCCAGCAAGGTCAGACAGAGGAGACTTGAAGGAAAGCACTGAGCTGCCACGGAGTAAATCCCGCTTTTCAGACAAAACTGGGATGAGGGTTGGTCCCCATTATTGTCATGAGTGGAGAAGTTCTCTGGGTTAGCAGGGAACTTGGAAAGAGTGAACCAGAGGCTGAGTGAGCATTCCTTAACTATGGCTTTTTCTGGGAAACGAGAGCCCCAAGGCCCGTCTGTATTAGTGTCGCCCCCGGGAAATGAGGTGATGCTCACAGTCGGTGAGATCCGGTGATGTATTCCTAAACGCACACGCGATTGAAGGCCAGAGCGAGTATCAGACAAAGAAATCAACCGTTCCCTGATCTAAGCCAACTGAAATCAATGGCTGCAGGGGGAAGCGCAGTCAGCTGTGTCTAAGCCCTTTGACAGGTCAATAAATACCGCACCTGAGAGGACACCGCTCGCCTGTGGAAGGGGGATGTGCTTCTCCTGGGGCTGCCGATGAGTGACACCCTGCGTGGGTGGGCACCGGGGGTGGACGCTGTGCCGTGTGCTCCAACATGCTGCTCCCCTGGGCTTTGCACGGTGGCTCCTGCCTCCTGTTCTCTGCTCCAGTCACATCACTTATTCACACGTGAAAATCTGCAAGGGAAACGTAACAACAGCCGCGAAGAAACTCAATCCCCAGTTTGGCCTGCCAAGGAACTAAGATATACGTGAGATTTCAGTTAATATCATGCTCAGAAGATGAACAGAGCTACAGGAACAGCCAGGATTTATTAAAAACATCTGCCCTGTCACTGCTGGCAGAGCTGAACGGGTCCCAGAGTCCCAGGGCTCAGGTCCTACCAGTGTCAATAGAACCTGAGATTAGATCTAACACCAGCCTGGCATTTGAATCCTGTGAATTGCAGCCACATGTGCTTCCCAAGTCCCATCAGGGCATGTGTCCCCAGCACAAGCCATGGGCAGCCGCTGCGCTCCCCATCCCAGGTGGGCACAGGAGGAGGCCCATGGGCTGACCCCAACCCCGGAGTGATCCCACCGCGGACAGACCTCACCGTGGGCTGCTCTGGCACTCCCCGTGCAGGTCTCCTCTGCTGCACCATCCTTGGGGCTCTTCCTTTCCAACGCCCTCTTGCCATAATTCATCTCTGTCGAGAGGCTCTGCTGCTTTGAACTGCTTATTAGCACAAATTGCCTGGCAGTGATAAAACGCTCTCTCAGCGCTCGTCATTTATTGGGCGAGCGCATCCATGGCCAAATGCTGAGACGCAGCAGAGCCGGCTGCAGGGCTGCTGCTGGGGCTTGGCACAGGGCTGGGGTGGGTGACCTGTGATCTGCTTCGTGGCTGATAACAGGGGAATAACCCCCTCTTTTTGGTAATGGAACGTTTCGATGCATCGTATAATTCCAATGACAATACAAGTTTTTGTTCAGCCCGAAGTCCAGACACTTTTGAGCCGCTGCAGCCACCTGGAGCTGGGCACACACCAGATCTGGTACCCACCTGCCAGTGTCCCCTCCAGCCACGGCATCCAGACACAGCCTCCTCCCTGTCCCCATCCCCACGGGGATCTAACAGCACTCAGAAGAGGTGTGATGCATGGAGATCTTGGCTGTGAGACCCATCAGCTCAGATGATGTACTTAAAGTTTTAATAAGAAATAGCACTCAATATAGCACATTTCCAGCATTTATTGAACTGAAGTGCCTTCTATTGCTTCAGTGCTGAGCCCTGAAGCCTGTCTGGGATGATTTAAGAATGATCCATCTGGAAAATGATGCAGACAATTTGTTACATCCAGTCAGAGAGCCATAGAAACCACAATAACAAGCTTAAATGATTTCAGCATCACTAAATCATCCAGCCCCAGCCAATCCCCCTCAAAGCCACCACCAAAGTGAGGTTACCACATCACACATCTCCTCTTCCCAAAGCCGACGATCCTCCTGCAGCCCAGCCAGGCGCTAGGATCCCAGCTCCTAGCACACATCTTCCATGTGGACACTGGCACAACCAGTTCCCCATGGTGACGGGACCGATTTCCATCTCCCCTCTTCTCATCTCTCTCTCTCCATCCCCCTCAAAAATCTCTATTTGCAAAGAAGAAGACAAGACCAGCTCCAAACCCCTTCCGTGGTGGCTCCTCCTCCTGCAGGCAGCATTGTTGGGTGTTGATGGTTACTACCTAGTCCTGGAAAAAATCAGGGCTTCGTTTTTCAAAATAGCATGTTGATTGATGCTTAAAATATCTCCAGCAATTACTTCGCCCCGGTATAATTATAATAATTAAACTTGGATAATGCTTAGTCCTACTTTTTAACAGAACTGTGTGCTGCAGCACCAGCACACTCATGTTTTGTTTCCAGCCTCATATTCCAGTCTCACCCCGCTGCTGGGCTGAGGCAGCCCTGAAGGGATGCAGAGATCTCTGCCTCCAGCGCTGGAAAGGGGACGGTGACCCAGACAAAGCCCCAGGGGCTGCTCAAGGCACCATTTAACCCCAGGGCATGGCATGCGGTGGCTGTGCCCTGGTCCTCATCACAGGTCGGGGCGATAAGCAGGAGGGGATGCTCCTGGCTCCGTGCCAGGGGCGATGGGAGCTGGAGGGTGGCTAGGACGGGAGGCTCCCAGAGTGGCTCCGCAGGGATGCTGTTCTGGTCCACTCTCCCCTTTGGCTGCGGTGCAGAAAGCTGAGCTTGCTGGGCTGGGCAGCAGCTTCGTGAGGTGTGAGAAGTCGCCCAAAGAGCGGAGCAGGAGTGCGCTGCCCCGCGGCTGTGAGGCTGCGATCGTGCAAGCGAACCAACAAACCCCTGCAGCACCCACCCGCCTGAGCCGCTCGGCTCCCCCTCGTCCCCCGCGTCCCCTCTCCCACGCTGCACAGCTCAGCACAATATTTCTCCTCTGTGCTCCCAGCAGCGACGCTTGCAACAATTCAAGCGGGCGAGTACGTTTCCGGCTGTGATAAATAGCAGGGAAAGGAATGAGATCCCAACACTGTATTTCATGCCCTGAAATCCCACTTGTATCTGGAAATGAACCCAGCTCTCGGGCTGATATATGCAGCTCCGGGGCCATTCGCATCCTGTTAGCTTGTACACGTTGTCACGGTGATTTAAGCTGGCAATTTGGCCCTAAAATGAAGAGCATCTCACTTTGTCCCTCCCTATTTTCCTATATATTTCCCTGCAGAAGGCAGCTTTTGGGGAGGGTTTGGCTGTCAGGGGACGGGTGGCATCTCTGTTCCTCGTTCCCACATGCTGCCAGGCGACTGGCACGGCATGGAGAACGGCAAAGGGTCCCGGCGCGGCGGGAAGGCTGCTGCCACAGCCTGGAAATGAATGCAGCAGGCGGCTGTGCCAGGCTCTGTCTTCTCAGGTCATCCATCCCTCTTCAAAGCTGACACAGACATGGAAAAAGGCTTTTTTTCCTTCCTTTCTAGGTCAGATGGCGTTTCGAAGAACCGCAGCCACGCCGTCCCGCGGTGCCCGGGAGCAGGGAGGGCTCTGTCCCTGCTGCCTGGTAAACCCTGCAAGAGCCTCTGAGCAGTTCCCGTGTCCTCACGTCTGTCTGTCTGTCCGGTGAGCAGCCAGCGGCTGTGGGAGAGCAGGGCCAGACCCTCCTGCAAGCACGATGGCCCTGATGTCAACCAGCATCATCCATTTCAACTGACATTTGCACAGAAGTACCATCATTTTAACACACATCTGCTCACAGCAATAGATCTTCCTGTAAAAAATGGATGTAGATTAAGAAATTCCCTAACACTGGCTTACCTTACTGCATAAACATCATTAGTGGCATTTAACAGACTCCCTAACTGTCCTGTAAAAAGACTTCCCTCTTTCATAGGATCATGGAATGGTTTGGGTTGGAAGGGACCTCACAGCCCATCCAGTCCCACCTCTGCCACAGGCAGGGACACCTCCCACTGGATCAGGAGCTCCAAGCCCCATCCAACCCGGCCTTGAACCCCTGCAGGGATGGGGCAGCCACCCCTGCTCTGTGCTGTGCCTCTGCTGTGGGGTCCAGAGGGGGACCCAAGGGGATCCCTTTCCCCAGGATGAAGGCAGAGCTCGCCCAAGGCGCGTCCAGGGAGATTTCTCCAGCAAAGCTCTTGGGCTCCCTCATGCCAAGAAGTCACCCCCGTGCTCCCCAAAACAACCCCATCCTCTCCCCAGGGTCCACAGCCGCCGAGGAACCCAATCACCACCTGTCTGCGTGGTTCTCATATCAGTTTTAATAGCAACATCAGAGTACTAAATATACACAGGGAACTCGGTATAGGGTGGCATTTACAGTGCTTCCAAATACACAGCTTCCAAGTACAGAGACAAATTAAAAACCACTCGGGAAGAAAACAGTTCTCGCCAGCTCCCTGGCACCGGGGGAATCACGATGCTGCAAGGTGACGGCCGCTTCCACCGGGACAGCCTGGAGCGCTGGGCTGGCCGGACAGCACGAGAGCATCGCACTCCGAGGTGCCTCGCGGTAAGGGATTCTCCCAGGAAAATAAAGAAGTACTCAGTGATGTCAAACCAGTTACAAAGGAAAAGCTGGCAAATGTTAGAAAACAGGGTTTTTTGGCAAAATAAAAGCAAAGTGTAAACTTCACTTTACATGTCCTGTCAAACAGAAAAATAAACCCCTCAGAACCTAAAATAGAAGAATCTGGGTCAGAAATCTGTGCCCTTAGTGTACGTTTTGTGCAACATATACTTTTTCTCAAAGTAAATATTATCTCCACTCGTGACACTATTAAAAATGTACCTACAAATGCTGGGAATAGCTCTTAAAAATGTGTGAGAAGCATTAGATGGGATGGGGACCAAACCCACAGACTCAGAAATGGGGAGGGATTTCTTGCTGGTTTTGAAAACTTCACTTACAGATTTTGTACCTGGCTGGATGAAAATTCCAGCCACGCTTGTCCTGAAATGGGGGGCTGCGATAGGCTATATAGATATTTTTGTTCTATTTTATTTTAATTTTTTTTTTTTTACAAAATATATAATATGTGTAGAATATCTACTATTTCACTACCAGTTTAGCTGAACTACCTTCCTACGCACCGAGCTGCCAGTGGAGAGGAGGGAACCCCAAATCCACCCCTGCACGCTCTCCCGTGCTGGTTTCGCTGCTGCTGCTCCAACTTCTGGACCACACCATGCACAGCATCCCCGTGCCTCCCACACGGCCCCTCTGCCCATTCCCCTCGCTGGGAAGACAAAGTGACGGTATAAACGATCGGATTTGGGGAGATGGGCAGCCACCCAGGACCCGCTCCGCACCCGGGGAAGCTACGGGACACCCATCTGCAAAAAGCAGGGCTTGGGTACCAAACCCATCCCCGCTGCAGGCGGAGGTGCTGCAACACGGCAGCTCGGACCAGCAGCCCCGAAGCGGCTTAGTTTGGCACAGAAAGCCCTGCCGGCATCGCGTTTGCAAGGAGTTTTGAGTGAGGAGGGGTCCCACACAGCCCCAGGAGCTCTGGGCTGCTGCAGAGCCCCAGGGAGAGCCAGAGCAGCCACCGGCCTGGGATGGGAGCAGCCGGCTTTGCCACCTTCAGCAGATGCTGGCAGTGAGCAGGGCTCATCCCAAGCCATTTTCTCTCTAAGGCAGAGCCACAAGCCACACACACAGCCACACACCACTGCACATCTCAGGGTCTGGCAGCCTTTCGCCAGCTGTGATGCATTTCTTAGGGACTACTGAGGGGCTACGGAATCTGTAAAACGAACCCTAATGGAACAAGCAGCAGCTAGCTGGAAGTCGACGGCAAAGCAGGGAGCAACCTTTTGTTTCTCCCCAAGCTGCCAGATCCACAATGAAACAAAACACAGCAGAAAAACTCTGTTTTTCCAAGGAAAAAGCACACTGGAACCATAATTTTTCTAGGCTGTGATGGATGCTGTGCCCAGGCTGCACCACTGGACTAATCACACCCATCCAGCCCCACCACACATGTTCCCGCAGCTCCCAGCACGGTGACAGCCCTGAACGCAGCAGGGATGCTTTCATGGCTGGTAGGGAACGGAATAATCACAGTTCATTTCTGTTTACTCCAAAAGACATTGGGATGCTGGGATCCTGCCTCGGAAATCACGCGGCTCTGGCCCTTCCCTCCCTCCTCCTCTCCTTGCCCTCCTCCCGGGAGTTGTCCCTGGTCGGTGTGCTTGGCGTGCATACGGATGGGAGGGTTTCTCTGATAAAGTGCAAGTGCTGTTGGTCCTTATAAATAAGGGAAGATTGTGCATCTACTTTTATTCCCTGGCTCACCGCTCATCTCCCGGTGACCAGGACGTGTCCTTCTGCAGACTATGTGGAAATCTCATGCGAGTCCTGCTGTCAGAAACCTGGTCCCCCATGCAAGGTCAAAGCTATTTGCCTTCATTCTTTCTCCCTGGCACACAAACACAATTTCCCCTTCCTTGCTCGCAGTTCCACAGGGGATTTCCTGGGAGCTGGGTGCTGGGCTTGGGGCAGGGCGCCTCTCCATCACCATCTCCATCACCATCATCATCACCAGCACCGCTCCCCCAGCCCCCAGCTCATCCCGACAATTCTCCTTCAGGCAGCAGGTTCCATACATGCACAAATACAGAACGACGCTTCCAACGCTTGGGAACAAGGGAGCCGAGATATATTTTATGATGTCAAATTGCTATTGAGATCACACTGGAACACCCGCAAGAGCTGCTGGGTGCAGCCAGCACGTACAAATAAATCGGAAGATCAATGGGTGAAGCACAACAGAGGCGGCTCCCGAGCTGGCATGGATTGGTGCCAGTGAAGTCAAACAAAGAAGGAGAATTCAAAAACTGTGCCAGCGAGGGTGATTTGCAGGGGCTGCTCCATTTACATCACTAGAACACAAAAGCACCATTAGGAGGTGATGGATTGCCCTGGAGTAGTTGCTCAGTATCCATGCTCCAGCAGAGCTGCTCTGCGCACTCGCGGATCAGGGTCATTGCTAACCCAGACAAGGTGGCACGCTGCGCTTTTAACCACACCTCACTGCACCCACAGCCCCTCGGTGCCCATCTGAGACCACCAGGACCTCGTGCAGCCCAGCTGCACCTCCCCATGTTGGGGCAGATCCCGGGGACACTCCAAGGGCAAAGACACCCTGCATTTCCCAGGGAAAGCTAAAGCTTGCTGCTCCTCCAGAGAGACATTATCCCCTCCAGAGGCATCCCCCTGGGGAGCCAGACATGAAGCCGGGCAGCAGACACCCCTCTGCCTGGTGCCCAGCCTCACCACGGAAAGGCTTGCTCTTGTGGAACACAAAAAAGCATCGCTCCACTCCGCTGCAGAAGTCCAAGGGGACCCATCCCTGTGCAATGCCCCCAAACACAAAAACCCAGCCCTGGGGATGCGCATCTTGTGCTGGTGCCTACAGCCGCCCAACTCAGCACCCATGAGAAACCACCTCTGTGGAAGGAACATGTTTGGATGTGAATTAAAACCTGGCCAGGAGCAACAGGA
Organism: Clamator glandarius; assembly: GCA_033459285.1. Classification (NCBI taxonomy): domain Eukaryota; kingdom Metazoa; phylum Chordata; class Aves; order Cuculiformes; family Cuculidae; genus Clamator; species Clamator glandarius. Next base: position 688,963 of record JAUNZM010000452.1, on the reverse strand, counting down.
ACCCCCTCCTCCTCTCTGGCTACCGCTCAGCATCGACCCCGGTGCAGAACACACCTGAGGTGACGCTTGAGGATCATCAGAGTTGCAGGGAACATTGCCAGTGATTTCAGAGATGTTTGGTTCAAGTCTACAGGCAATTGTCAGGTCCGGCAAGGAAGACTTCTTCCTGGGACAGCTTCCAAAAATTCAGGAAAAAATTAACCAGACTGAGCAATTCCATCAGGAAAAGACAGAAAAGGTACCAGAACAGGAGACTGCACTCGTAGCTATGTGCAATACCAGAAGGTCCTACTTTTGTTTTTTCAACTACACGTTCATTATAAGAAAGAAATGGAGCTGAGTAATTAGCAGATGAATAGAAACGTGTTTCTGGACAACTCTAAAAAAATCACTAATAGTTATGAAGGGCAGTTTACAAAAAGAACTGGAGGACTTTGGTCTGAACGCTGCTGCTGCTCCCACCCAAACAACCCTGAAGCAACCCAACCGCGACCCACCTCGCTGGTCAATGTGAAGCAGACCCTGGCACAAACCCATTCGATGCAGCTTCCCAGGAGCCCTCTGCAAGCTTTGTGTTGGCACGGTCTGTGTTGAAAGCTTGGGTTTGGAGCAGGGCACATCGTAAAGAGCAGATCAAACCACTGTGAGGCCCCTTCCCACCGGCACCATGCCCTCCCCTCAGCCCCGCTGGTTTGGAGGGGCACAGCACAGCACGGACTGCCGCACCTGACTCCAAAACGATTTGCAGGTAAGTTATCATGCTTGTTAGCATCCACCAAAACCACCCATGGGCAATAGGACATTTCTAGAGCAACACACCAAGCCAGAGCCAGTTGAACTCTACTTTCTTGGCAAATCACAGAATAACCAGGTTGGAAGAGACGTAGGCAAAACTCCGTTTTTACTGCTATTAAAAGATCCCCATGATTGTGGACAGCGGGCTACGTCTTCTGCCACCGCAGACCCAGCCAAGACCATGAGAGCAAAGCGGCTCCCTGGCGCGCGCTGGCCTCGGGCTGGGTCAGGAGGCAAGGGGCTCATTCCCCTCTTGTTTCTCACAAGGGGCTGAGTAAGCTTTGGTGTTATGGCCAATTTAGAAGCCATTTTTTCAAAAAAACTTCCACATTTCACTCCAGAAATCTGTCTCTTGTGCCAAGAGAGCTCATCCTTCCAAAGCCCATGCCTCAAACCCGTCCCTGCCGGCCCCGAAGCATCACACCTAACACAGCGGGGACTGTGGCGCTGGAAACAATGGGAAGACGTGGGCTTTTGGGCTTCTCCCCATCTACTCTGACGATGCATTGGGCTGCAAGAGGCTGGAAATGCCCTTCACCACTGCCTTGAGCTTTCACAAGCAGCCAGGGGACCTGCTTTCTGCTCGTCTTGCCCTTCTGCCCTGCTCCTGAGAATGCGACGGTGCACGAACAACATCTCAGACACTGGGTCCATGGGGAGTGGAAGCAGGATCTGCCCCGTGCTCACAGCATCCCTCATCGGACATTGCAGCACCTCCTGCAGCAAGAATGCACTTTGTGAATTTGGCCCAGACGCATCCTTCCAGCTATAATCCCTGTTTCTGTTCTCCTTTCGTTCCAGACTAGCCTCCAGAGCTCTCTGCCATCCCACCCAGAGCTCCGGCTGGTTTTGGGGAAGCTTCTCACCCCCTCCCTGCTTGGAGCGCCCTGGCCACCCCCACTGCTGCGGTCACATTGGCACCACTGGAAAAGCATTTCCAAAAAGAACCAGAACTATATATATATATGTATACATACATATATATGCTTATACATACACACACACATATATATATGTATATATGTCTATCTATATATACACATATAGGTTGGAAAGGCAAGCTGCCAAAGTAGAAAACATCAGTTCACCTAGTTCGCATTATGCATGTTAAAGAAATTAGACTTTTAGCCCATGACTTCTTCTTTAAAAATGAGTATTTAAGATTTCCAAAAATTGCTACAGTACAAAAAGTGTTTGTGTGTGTATATATATATATATATATATATTTGTTCTCTCTACATATATCGTATGTATGGATGCGTATGGACCGGAATGAATGACCCCACCAGAAGAGACGCCCCACTCGTCCTCCACAACGGTTCCAGGCGTTTGCGACTCCGCTTCGGCTTTTCGTGAAGTCTTCGCATCGGTACATGGCACATAATGGTATTATTGGCACAGGTTCAGAGTCACAGTCCCCGTCCAGGCTCCAGGCGCTCGGTCCCTCCCTCACAACCCCTCGCCCGTTCCTCTTCCTCCACAGGATTCGTCGCTCGCACGTTTTGTCTTTCTCTTCTCCAAAAAAGCTCTTTGTAAAACGCAGTTCCCTATAGGCGTGTTCATTTATATAAAAATAGATTTGGCCCATAGAACGCTGCTCTGAGTCTCCTACTGGTAAACAGAAATGGTAGGTACAGGTAACCCAGTATTTTTTATATTTTTTACAGGTTCACCAATGGAATCCTGTCAAGGACGAGAAGAAAAAAAAGATTAAGTCACAACAGGGAAACTCACCCCGACTGTCGTTGCTGCTTTGACGCCGACCAGCAGCCCCGAGGGTTCCCCCTCCTCCCACCAGGGTGAAAAGCCGATGGCAGCGGGCAAGCATCGTGGGGGGCAGGGTACGGAGGAAGCGGGGTGTTGGTGAGCTCCCCCCTCCCTGTGTTCGGGACTGGCATCACAATTCCTGCCTCCCTGGGGCGCCCCAGCCTTGCCCAGCTCCTTTCCAGCCGTGTTTTGCTGGAGCCTTCGGATGAGGGATGGAGGCGTTGGGATGGGGAGGCGGCGGGAGCGGCTCAGAGGCCATGGCGAGCCTCGGTCTACACTTTCATCTTCCCAGGGTGTTCTGCAAAGCATGATTTATTTCTGAGCATCCTTGTATTCTGGAGCTTTCCTTGCCTGGGCTCAGAGCAACGAGTGCTCTGGCAGATGAGAAGATGATGTTGAGGACTAACAAGATTTTCCAAAGTTAAACGCCCTAAAGAAATCAATGGAGAATTGGTTAAGCATCAAAACCACGGATGCTATTGAAGTTCTTCTTAAGCTATTTATTTGCTGCCTTCTGAAATATCTCTCCCTACGTAATCTTTAAGCTTTTATGCAAAGACAATTAGTCCCCATCATTACCGTGCAGCCACTTGCTTTCTGTGTGACTTTACGTAGCGCGATGCACGCTCCGACACCGCCCGGTGCTCCCGAGAGCCGCCTGCGTGCGGGATCTGTACCCGGCACGTGCCGCAGCGCTGACAAGAGCGAGCTCACAGCATCCGAGCCCCAATCCACGCTGTGACCCCTGACGAGCTGGTTGTTTGCGTCTAGAAACGCGACGCCTTTTACGTTCAATGTTATTTTTAAGCAAGATGCTCAATATCCACCATCTCCGAGACCAACGCTGAAGCCTTAATTAGCAAGACAGATTTTACAGAGTCCCTAATCTCCTGCACGGGGGCTGTGTTGGGACTGCTGTTATTCCTCCGAAGACAAGCCTGGGTGTTTTATGATGACTCATTATCTGTTAATGTTAATACAACCCATTTGCTGTTGTTAGGCAGAACGGGGCCATCACAGCAGCTGCTCACTATGTTCACAGCGCGGCATTACCATACAATGCTTTAAATTTTAACTGAATTGTGCAAAAGCAAGGGTCAGCTCAATGCTGCCGTACCAGCACGATTTTCAGGTCTCAAATCGCCACTTCTCGAACAGCGATGCTGAACATTTACATAGTTCTGGATGAATACTGTTTAATGCACGCATTGCAGGATGTAAAATTTATATTGTATTCCAAATAGATTCTTTGTGCAAAGTAGGTCAGCACTTGATCAACCTCACAGATTTTTGTATAATCTCATTCCATGGGGTTTTTCAGTCAAAGAGAGTGGGATTAAGGACAAGAATAATGCAAAATCTCAAACTTCATTGCAGAAAGCCTCAGAGCCACTATGAAATCCCACCAAACCAGCCACAGTTAGCTGTGGGGCCCAAAGCCACTTAAGTCTTCAGCAAATCTCACCTTTGGGTTTGCAAACTGGCAGCTGTTCCAGCAGCCTTGGCGCCGCGTCGCCTCCGTCATGGATGGAGGCGCAGAGAGTTTGGCTTCTCACGCCCCCATGCAGAGGATTCCTCAGTGAGTTGCCTGGCACAAACGCTTTTCTCTTCACCTAAACTCACAGTGGCACCTGCGCGCTGGCTGCCCAGCTGAGCCAAGCCCCGGCTCCACAGGGACAGCCAGGGGCTGCCTGCTGCCTCGGTGAGACTCCATCTCCAGGGCAGCATTCCCGCAGGATCTGGCTGCTGGAGGAGCAGAAATTGTGGGAAAGCTCCAACAGCTGCTCACCAGAGGCACCTTTGAGGGCCAGCACCCCGGCACAGGAACGCTCCCCATCCCTCCTCTTGGCACAGGATGAGTCTGACCCCAGGAAATACCTTGAACATCTGCTTGCCATGTAAATCTATGAGCTGCACCGGGTTTCCCGACACAACCTCAGCGCTGCCTGAGGCTCTCCAGGCTGGAGGCTGCTCTGCGGCGCCGGCCCTTGCATCTGTTCCCTGCAACCCCTCGGCTCAGCCTTACGGTGCCTGCAGCACCATCAAATGCCAGGCTGCCATTTAGGCAGCGCGACGTTTGCAACTCGCAGAGTACTGAGGGGCTGCAATACGTAAAGTCCACATTAAGCACCAACCAGCCTCCCAGTGCTCATTTAGTCAAAATGTCTGTGCTGCCGTCCCTGTCCCTGGCCGCACCGTCCGCCTTGTGCCTCCAGCTCTGACTCTACAGATTCATTCATACTAATTTGCTTATTAGACAGCTAAGAGCTGTGAAGTGTCATCAATTAAAAGTTGCAAAGTGCTTTGAGCCTTTCCAAGGAGAGAGGTTTCTGGCACAGAAACCAGTGCAGTGTCTGACCCTCTGCTGCGTGGCTGGGTCCCTGTGGAGAGGGGAGAGCCCCTTGTGCCCCACTCGCACCAGCTGTGGGGGTGCCCCCCTTGTGCTGCCCACTATCTCCTGCATTTACTGAGAGAATGGGGCTGGGAGGAGAAAGCAGCACAGAACTCCAGCCAGAACCTCTGCCTGCTCTAGAGCATCCTTCCACCTCTCCCGAGATGCAGCGGGTGAGCATCAGCTGTCACCTTCTGGCTACGTTGCTGCTACTATAAAAGCCAGGAAAACAGCCGTTCCTCCAGAAGACAAGCAGCCCAAAGCAGCTGCAGCTCCTTTTCCATCAGCCTCTCCTGTAGAAACGAGAGCTGGAAAGGGATCCTCGGTCCTACTGCTCTCCCTACACTTAGCAGCATCCACCCGGTGACAGTTCATGGCAACCACGATGACAGGGGACAATCTACCAGGGGGCTATCTTGGTACCACCAGTCACACCATCCGCTCCTGGAAAGTTTTACGTTACACAGTGACACGAGAAACTTGAAATATCCATTTTGTCTGCGGGACGTCCCAACTGGCACAAACGCACTCAGACAGAAAGCTGTTTGCATAGGGTTGCAACGCATCGTTCAAGCTCTGGGGAGCTGCGCCGGGTGCCACGGGCTGCAGGGACAGAGCTGCAGCACTGCTGCGTGGAGCAAACCTGCTCCGGAGACAGAGACGCCGTCACCCTGGCCATGGCCTGGCAGAAGATGTAGGCAAATACCCATTGGAAATAGAACAGTGCAGAAAAATACTAAGCAACCTCTTCTGAACTTGTCAAGGATTTGGGTTAACCCCAGTCTGGGATGAGAGCAGCTTCCCCTGTTACCTGTGCCACGGTGACATTCCCTAGGGATCTATGGCAGTCACTGTTTTTTACCACGATGCACCATGTGTTCCACAAATACCCTGGGGCAAACGCACACATCCAGAGACAGTTTCTGGATTGATCTCATTTTGTTAACATTAATGAAGCCAAACATTCCAGAACTGTATAAATAATTGAAACGCTATTACAGAGCTAATGCTGCAGGTATGACTCGGATAGATTTTTCCCGAGCGCGTCAATAAGATTTTTATGGATTCCAGGAAAATGGCTCGATGAGAATTTCAAAGATTTAATAACACATAACGAACCAGCTTTGGGCTGTTTAAAGAAATCCATGGAGATGATCAGGGCACAATCTTTGGCCCAGAGTTTCACAGGACCTCAGGCAGGAGCGGTGGGAATTCCACAGATGTCCCATAGCAGGCAGCAACTCAGAGCTGCTCATTCTTCTTCCCTCTAACTCAGGCACCAGAGCTGCTGGTGGCATCCAAGTATGAGTGGCTTGGGATTTGAGTTGATTTGTTTTTAAGAAGTCATTTTAAGCCAATGGAGAGGCATCATGGGAAAAGTTCACAGGGGAAAAGGGATGGTGGACTATCGCTGTTGGCTTTCTGAAGCTTGGGTTCACATGGGCTGTTGAGGAAGCCCTTGCAAAACCCCTCTGGTTGTCCTCCAGCTGCCTTTGCTCACTCACACCAGCTCTCTGACCAGGTCCCTTCACACTTTGTCACTCCAAGACAGTGACTACAACAAAAGGGTCAGAGAATCACGAGCAAATATCAATAAATGGGGATTGAGAGCCTTTTCACTGTAACCGCAGAGCCCTCTCAGCCCGGAGAGGCTCTCGGCAGGGGCAGAGCTGCTCTGGCTGAGCCGTGAGGCTGTGCCAGCAGGACCCTGCGGGCAAAGACACCGTTGGGCAGATGGATGAACCCTTCCTTGCTGCTTTCTGCCCTCTGCGAGCAGCGCACCCCTCACCCGGCCTGTCCAGACACAGCCAGCCCCGAGCACAGCTGAGACCATTAACTTTTTATTCCCTTCCATTCTAATCTAATTATATTTCTGTGTTCACTTGCTGAGCACAATGTTAAACAGGCTATTCCGAGTAAGCAGCAGTCAGGGAAGGCTGGAAATTTCATTTACACTGAATATATGATTCATTACAGCAGGGACTTGGGACAGACCAATTAATTCACCTGAGCGTGCAGCTCGGGCGGGCACTGCTGCCCAACAGTGAGCTGGCACGCAATGAACCCTAATTGCTTTTCCTGCCACCAATATCGGCCACGACACCTTCAGGAGCAACACAAGGAGGTGCAAACGGCTCAAGCCAACTCAAAAAAGGAGAGAAAAAAATCCCCGAACAACGTTCTTTTGAAACCAGGACAACATCGCGGGATGGCTGCAGCAGTACCCAAGGCACGAGCCCGGCTGCTGGGGACTGAGCACACGGGCTTGCCAGCTCGGCGTCCCGCAGAGTGAGGGAGCAGGAGGAGGAGGAGGTCCCCGACACCCTTGCAGCGGGAGCACGGAGGTGTTTGTGACAGCAAACATCACCAAAGGAGCTGTTGGGTACCGATGGAGCGTGCACGTTGGGTGCATCACTCTTGAACAGGGCGGGCTGCCCAGCATGCAACAAGAGGTTAATTACAGAGCAGGGTGTTCACTGCAAAATTACTGCTTGCCAGGGTTTTAGAGAGGGGCTGGAACCACAAGATCAAGCTCCCTCAGAGACCCTTTGCTCTCAAGTCCACATCCATCCCAGTCCCTGCCTTTTAGCTCAGGCCTGTCTGTAATTCACCTCCCTGGAAAAGCCATTTGGGTACCCGGCGTCCCATCCTCGGCAGCAGCCACCCCACTTGGGTCCAACGTCCCAGAAGAAGCACGAGCAGGAGGATGGTACCAGGCAGGGGACGATGGGCACAGGGTGGACAGGGGATGGACGCGGGGGAGCGCAATTACGTACCAGGAAACAGCCCGATGGCATCTGCCCTGCTCCCAGGAGTCAAACAGGCTTCGGCCAGTCAGCAGGAGATTTCAAACCATTTCTCAGACACAAAGGCCACGGGAATAAGATGCCGGTCAGAAGAAGAGGGTCTGCAGCGAGCAGAAAAAGGAGCTTGCATGTGCTGGGATGTAACACCTGAGGAGCAAGCCGAGGAGGCCTGCTGCAAAAACCAGCTTATTTATAGGTAAAAAACAATTATATATCTCTGAAGGAATGCTTTGAATGGGCTCACTGGCCTCAGGAACCAGGGGGGTGCAAAGCAAAGACAAGAAAAGAGGGACTGCAGTATCAAAGGCTTTTACCCTATGTACGAGCCCCTTCCAATGCAGATCCTTGCTCTGGGGATACTTAGCCCTGAACAGCAGCAGGGTCTCTCCTCTCTGCCATGTCCTTGTCTCTCTGTCCCCCACCCCTGAAAGGCAGCACTGACCCCGTCCCACGTGCTCTGTCGTGCCCATCGCCTGCGCAGGGGCTGGGTGGGCACCCAGGCCAGCAGGGACCAGAAAGCATCACCTGATGGCAGAAAAGCAAAAAGCCCCTCGCTCGGCTGGGGTTCGCACCAAGCAAACGCACACGGACGTTCAATGAAATGGTTTGAAATATCCCTGCCAGTTCTCTGCCTTCCAAGATTGAGGAAAACCTCCCAAAAATGTGAACCAGCAGAACCCCACGTGCAAACACAAGCTGCTGCCTTCCAGGCTTCTGTCCTTCATGCGCTTGGACATCAGCTGTGGGTGGCACACACACCACAGTCCCGCGGGCTGAGTATCCACAGCTCCAGGTGCCTGCTTTCTCCCTCCAAACGCTCCTCCTCCTCTAGCTTTAATGAGGGACGTGCGTTTGCTGTCTGGTCAAACTGCCCCAGCAACTAGTGACAGGGCTCTAGGAACCAGCTCAGGGTGTGGGGACAGGTTGCCCCTGACCACCTCCCTCCCCATGCAGGCAAGGGGTGCAGAGCGCGGGCTTGCATCCCTTTCAGTGTGCTGCCAGCTGCTATTAGGGCCCCTTGTTAACGCATCATTATTTTTCGCCAGACAAACGGTTCATTTGGCTCTCGCCGCCTGCTCCTCCATTAATCACCCGCTCATTCGCAACCCAGCAGCTCTTTCGATGCCACTTAGGAGACAGCACGAACGCTGGAAGATGGATCCAGCAGCCAGGAACTGAAAAACGTGCGGTGCTGAATACCAGGGTGTGCTGAGCCGGCTGCCCATCCTCTCCGGCGAGAGGTGCCGTGGCTGTGCCCACACCGAGCCACAGGGCGGGTGAGCATCGTGGTGGCTCGGAGAGCCAAAGGACGACAGCTCTGCCGAGCGCTCCCAACCTCACCTGTTTCCATTGAAGGTGGTTTTATAATCCCCGGGCGAGTGCAATGCCTCCTCCGCGTAGACGGGCACGGGGGTCCGGACGCACTCGTGGGAGCACGGCAACGCCTCGTTGTAGGCGGTGAAGATGTCGAGGGCGCTGGGCACGCGGGCGGGGGCGAAGTCGGTCAGGTTCTGGCAGCTCTCCTCCTGCTGGTCCAGCTTGCGCTGGTGGCTGTTGCGCCGCGGGCGCCCGCTCTGCGCGCAGCTGGGGCCATGGGGGAGAGAAGAAGGGACACGATGCACTGCACGTCGCTGACGCTCGGCAGGGGAACTTGCATTATTGGCCGTTAATTATACATCGCTCAACGTTAGATTGGAATTCAGGTACTTTGGGAAGATCAGCCACAATCAAGCAGTCATTTTTCTTGCCTTTTTTTTTTTTTTTTTAAGGATTGAATTTAAACTTTAGAGACAAGCTTTTTAGTACCAGAGGAATTATTTAGCAAGCATATATTTATACCTGCAGGAAATGAAAGCCGATCTTTAAGTGAAAAGATGTAGGTGAGAACAATGAACTTAAACTCTTTCTGTTTGGGAGGCACCGAAACTGCTCAGGATAAATAAGCTCAGAACATGTTCTGACAGGGCAGTTGCTGCTCCCTGAGGACTCCAACGGACCCCGAGGCTCCAATGGGACCTCGTGGCCATGCAGCAATTCTGGTTTGGTACGTGTGAAACCAGGAGAACACCAGCTAGCAGAAACCTGTCCGGGCTGGTCCTCGACGCTGATTTAATTAAGATGTCACTTTTTTCCTAACAGGCTTGACAGCCCCTCCCCTAATACTGGTGTTTCGGGCAGAGGTGCTGGCGGGAGGGAGATCCACGGGGCCAGGAGCACGAGCTCCTCCAGGAGCGGCACCAGCCGGGGCAGCAGCATCTGCCAACGCTGCTGACATGACCGAAAGGGACAGACACCAAAACAACCGCCAGCTCCAGCGCGGCACACTCACAGACGGAGTAAGGACAAGAAGGACACGTCCATGGCACGCAGCCATCGCTCACCCGCCTCGCCTGAGGGGGACAAGCGAAAGGACAGGGGTAGAGATTGCGTCTGGGCCTGGGAACGAAGGGCGACCTGGGTCAGCTCTGCCACGCAGCCTGCAGCTGGCGCACGGCCGCTCTCGCTGCACACGCAGCGCCCCAGGCAGCCTAAAACTGCATGAAAAACCAAAGCAGAGCTGGGCAAATGCTAGAGCTGAGTCAACTCCTTGGGGTGCTGCTTTGCAGCTTGTGACAAGTCTGACCACTAGCCTCGCCTGCAGGGATCCTCCAGGGAATTCCCAGCTTTACTTATTGTACACAATTTCTATTCTACACTGATTACTGTGTTTGTTTTCCCCCTTTTTGGCTCCAGCATTAGGTTACCTGGGCTGTTCCACCGGTTCAAGGATTCATCCTGCTTATGACCACTGTGAGAGAAAACTCCCACGGGTATTTTATACAGTATTTTCCTTGAAATACTGCTACGACTGGGTTAGTTCAGTAAAGCAAATCCAGTCTGTGGTACAAACCCAGCATCACCAGCTGTGCTTCCACGGGTCTGCCCTCGGCAAAGCCTCATGCATCTGTGGGGCGATTAACTCTGCGCTCTCGGCCAGCTGCAATGCTTCGTTACAGCTCTGCCAAGATTAAGATGCCTCTGTAGCTCGGCAAATAGGTTTTCCTCTAATCCTAGGGAGCGAGCAGGCTTCTTCATCAACCCAGTTTTCTGATTTCCTCCTGAGTGCAGGAACCGATTTGCTGCGGCAGCTGGGGAGAGCTCGGGATGGCCAGAGGAGAGAGTCTCCGCCGCTGAGCGCGGCCACACCGCGTGGCAGCTCTCCCGCCGGCCCAGGGCTGCAGCCCCATCTCTACGGCAGCAATGCTGACCTCAAAGTAGGCCAGTTTCCCTGGGAAAATAGGTAAAGTCATGAGCGCCTGAAGCGAAAAGCTAACCTATTTTGCCACATGCCCGGCCATGCCAAGAGAATAAATGGGAGCAAATTAAGCTGGAGGAGCACACGAGTGCTCCAAAGGATGGGGCACGCTTCAAGCTGGCAGCACCCGAGGGGCTCAGGAGGTGCCCTTTGGTCCCTGGAGGTGTGAGAAGGGCAGAAAATGCAATCGTCGTTTGCCAAGCCAGGCTGGTTTAAGGAGCAGCACAAAGCTGCTTAAGGCAGGCGGCCCAGGAGACGGCACCCAGTGCAGGGCAGGTCCTGGTACTTTGTGGGGACACCTGCTGTGGCCAAACACACAGCTTCGACCTCACGTTGCAGCGAGGCAATCCTGGAACAACGATATGCACGTGCCCCGTGTGAGACTCGGCCACGTGCTGGTCCCCAAAGCCGCCCACTACACGGTGAGACAGGGGAGCCGCAGGGGCACGGAGGAACCCAGGTGCTTCAAGCTCCTCTGGAGCCTTCCGTATAAAAGAACCCATTTTCTCCTGCATTGCCTTGCCAAAGCTGTCCTGTAGATGCGCTCGCAGCTGGAAAGGTGTCTCCATTCCCACCCTGTCCCCATCCCGGCGCCACCTCCCAAGCCAACCAGACCCAGGAGGGACCTTACCAATTTTTTAAGACAAGAGTTGTTATCAGAGCAGCTATGACCATGATGAGGGACACAGTAATAGTGATTATCTGATGGACCGCCAGACCTGCGGAGAAAAGAAACGAGAGAGAGTGGGGACAGGAGGCAACGGGGACCCCGGGCAGTGGCGAGCGAAGCCCCCGCCACGCGCAGACCCCTCTCCCCCCCGAGCTCTTCCCCGCACGGGGCCACACGCAGCCCCTGGCAGCAGCGACGCAATCCTCTCTCCTGCCTTACATCAAATAATCTCTAAGCCAGGCTTCTCATTTCCTATCCTCTCAAGTATGTTCCTTGTCAGCCCAAATTAGGCACGAAGAACGGAAGAGATGTTAAGACGTATCCCCTCCGGGACGGAAAGGGAAACTTGAGCGCAGCCTTGCAGTGGGTGCGGGATTAACCAGAGATAATAATTACCGCACTAACTGCCGCTCACTTAGGAGGTCGGGTGGGCTCGTTTTCTCCTAATTCACCTTACGCAGGGTATAATTTTGGCTCGTGCATCGTTCCTAATGAGCAGTTTGGAAACAAAAGCATCTCGATGTACAGTATGTTTGCGATTTTGTGCTGCTTTACAGTTGCAATTTCATAATGAAATGATTTTCCTGGCTGCAGCCCAAGGATGTGCTATGTTCACAAGCAGATGTTGCAGCTCCTGATGGATGGTAGTTTTAATAAATAAATCTGAGTATGACAGGAAAACAAGCAATTTTATGTATATATGTGAATATATATATATGTGTGTGCAGCTGCGCGATACACGCAGCTCCTGCGAGTGCGCGTGGCAGGAATATCGCTGCTTTGTCTCCCCCAGGAGCGCGTGACCCTGCACAGAGCACCCCCATGCTCCTGCGGGAATGCCACCCAAAGCTCCCCCACGCTCCTCAGCAGCGGATCTGGGGCCACGCTGTGGCACCCCTGCTCTGGGCACAGCAGACCCTGCTCCCACAGAGGACTCGCACAAGACTACGAGCACTGGCCTAAGCACCAGGCTGGATAATCAGACCAGACAAGTTTTATCAGTGGCATTTTAAATCACGCTTGCTGCTCCGCTACCTTCTCTCAAAGGACGGAAGTTTGGATTCCCTTGAAATTCGTTATCTCATCTGCCCCTGCCCCGGGGGTTTCGGGTCCCTGCCCACACGCCCGCGCTGCCAACACAACTCATCAAGGGAGAAAAGCTGCTCAAGCCCAGCCCAACTCCCAGGGCAGAGCTGCCACCTCCCAAGGCATCCAGTGTTTGACGCCTCTCCAGCCCACGCATCTCCAAAGAACCACTAATCCCTCAGAAACACGAAGGAAATCAAGGGAGAAAAGCCGTGCAAGGCTGCTGCGACCCATGGTGACACCTGAGGGGAGACAGACACCGCTCGGTGTGGGTGCACCAAGAGATACGAGTCACCTTTCCAGAGCCACACCTGGAACACCACCCAGCTTCCCAGCTTTTGACAACACAACATCACACCACGGGTTTGAGGGGCTGCCCCGGCTTCCCCTAGCCCTGCCCATGAGCACACACGCCCCAGCACCACACCTCACCACTGGAGCATCCTTGCACAAGATCCCCCATCAACCCATCCTTGTCAGCTTAACTGTACTGCCCAGGCTGCAGGACGCAGGCATCGCCACTGGCCGTGTAGGGAAGGAGGCACAGATTCCCACTCGGGATGCAGAGACCCATAAAACCCCAGATTTTGAGCAGTGAGGCCAGCCAGCAGCAATATCTTTGTAGAAAGCGCTGTGGACTTGGCTGCCAGGATGCATCCCAGGCGTAAATCAAACACTCAGAAATGGGAGCCTTGACAGTTTAATATAATAAAACCAAGGTGACCTTTGGCGAGTCTGATTCACCGAAACAGACCCTGTGCCAAGCGCCTGGGCAGCAATCACTCGCCGGGAAGGCTGCGCTCCCTGCCCCGGAGCTCCAAGCCGCAGGGTGGCTGCAGCCAGCGATGGACACCAGGCTGCGGGAGGACGGGTGCGAAGGGGAGCGAGCGATGGCCTGGCACACGGCGGTGGAAAGGAATCACCTCCAAAGGAAAAGCAGAAGGATTTCTGGAAGGAACCAGCATCTTCTACTGCTTATTCTGCTTTGCTATGGAGGGGATCTAGGAGGAGGGATGGAGAAAAGCCCAGGGATCCAGACTGACTTTAAGGACAGAACGTGGTCCCCACCAGGCAGAGCTCAGCCATGCACGGACATCACCAGCAATAGGGTTTGAGAGGCAGGACTGAAGAGAAATGACTTGCCAAACATAAACGCTTCCAAAAAGCCAACCCCATAGATCCTGCCACAGTCCCAGTGCTGACCCAGCAGAAGGCAAGAGCCCATCAAAACACAGGGAAGTCAGAACTCCACAAACCAAACAGAATTTAGGGTCCTTCCTCTGCTCCCCAGGGCTGCGATGCCTCCCCCAGGGAGACGGACAGAGCTGTTCACCAGCCCTGTGCCCTGGCAGAGCCCAACCCTGCTGTGTCAGGATTATTTTTCTCCCTCGACTCAAGCATCTATTTTGCAAATGACCCATTTCCTCCGTTTACTCCCAATTAGGCTTCAATTGGCTCAAACACGAGTGACAAGGCTGTGACAAGGCTCCTCTGAGAATGCTGGAGGGAGCAGCTGCCTGCGAGAAGAGCGAGGCAGGGGAACCAAACGCTTGGGACATTGGTGGCAGACAGGGAGGACCCAGCACCGACCTCCTCCTCCACACCAGCTCCATCTCCGGAGGGGTCTGATGCTGGGGAGCAGCCACTAGGCTTCGTGCACTTGAGAAGGGAACCCCTTGCAGAGCCCATTCACAGCTCTGAACCCACAGCCAGCACCCACTGGGACACCCTGGGCAGGCAGCATCGCCCCGGATCCATCAAACCCAGAGCTGCATGGGCTGGCAGAGTGGTCCTCCCTGCAGCTGGGGAGATCAGCCACCTCACACGAGCAACTCAGCAGCCAGAGCCAAATTCTTTCCTCCTTGGCTGCTCTGCCTCTGGATTTTAAGAAGGCATCAGGGCTCCCCACCTCCTGCCAGCACCCCACCAGCTGAGGGCAAGAGGGGAAAAGCTTCTGGCCCCACACTTTGGGTCCCCGAAGGACCGTGGTGATGGGATCCGTATCCCGATGGAGCAGAGGAGAGCAGCCAGCAGCTCCCAGCTCACACCCACCCTGGTGCTCCGGCACGTGCCGAGGTCAGGAGCGACACCCACCCGGCAGCAGCACGGTGCAGCCAGCACGGCCACAGCCTTGGCGGCAATCTTGGAGCAGCTCCCAGTGGGGCACTGCTGGAAAAGAGAAATGGGAAGACTCTAAAAATAAAATTTAAAAAAGAGCCCAGCACCCGATGCCTTTGAAAACAGAAGCGGCGTCGGAAACAAGACCTTCTGCAAAGATGGGAGCCAAGGCAGAGGCAGCAGGGCCAGGGGGGAACCTAACGATGCAATTAATCCTTGCACTTACATAATGGGAAAGGCACAGGCAGAACAGATTGCAGGTGGCTGAGCACTGGGAAGGATGGCAGCTCTTCCGAGCAGGACACATGGATTTTGAGAAGGGCTGGATAATTTTAGACTCCATCACATACATAAGTTGCCATATGTACCAGCACAGAAGAAAGTTCTTCGCATATTAATTCTGCACCAGAGCCCAGAGGGATTGCAAGGGAATGGGAAATGTTTTTCCCAGCAGCACCAACTACGTCAGCGATGGAAAGAGGTGAAGGGACCTGGCGGGCAATGGGAATGATGCCCTGGGTGTCCCTACAGCAATGCCCACTGCAAGGAACACTAATAGGTCTTTATTCTTCCTTTACAAATATATCAGATCCTTTCCTCCGGGCCTTCAAAGAGATAGCAAAATCGAACTGAAATACCCAGTCTGCAAGGAAGGTGTTAATGGATGAAGCATCCTGGGAGAGGGGAACATCCCATAAAAGCCACCACCTGGGGGGGCCAGCCAAGATGAAAGAGAGATGGCTGCGAAGAGCAAAGCATTATATTAATCGCAGCCCTAGGAGCCCAAGCTGTCTGGAGAAAAGGGACCTGGAGGATAAAATCAATAGCTCATAAAGCAAAATTACCCTCCTCTGCTGGTGCGGGAAGCCTTCTGGCGCACGCATAACTCAGAGTGAAAGCCTGCACCCCCAAAACGCAGGAAAGAACCTAGAAGCAGGAATTATGGTGGCTCGGTTTTGTTTGCTCATCTCCACGGCAAACATTTCAAATGGCAAAGCTCTGATCCCAGAGAGTTACAGAGCTCAGCAGTCACCTAATTACACATTAATAACTGGTGAAGGAAGAAGGTGCAGGAAGGGCAGAGCTGGCTCATGGGAGCGGAGAGGGATGCCCGGCGAGCGGCCGCCCCGGCAGCTGGAAACGCCTCATCCCAGCGAGGGGACGGCGAGCGGCTCCCTCTTACAAGGCTTTTACAAGGCAATTTGACGCAGTGACCATTTAACTGGAGGGTAATTACAGGAGAAGTATTTAATGGAATTGAAAGTGTGTCCAAACCCCTGCGCTTCTGCTAGTGCAGCAGAATTTAATGTGTTGCCTGCCAGGAGGGAAAGCTCTTCAAAGGCACTCTTTGAACCCTTGGAAATGCTAAAATAGTGCTGGGTTTTTCCACTCCCACACTGCCTGACCGCACACTGCTTTCGCTGGGACTTCTGTGAGGTGAGGAGCCCCTGGCCCAGGTTGCCCAGAGCAGAGGTGGCTGCCCCATCCCTGGAGGGGTTCCAGGCCAGGTTGGATGGGGCTTGGAGCCCCTGATGCAGTGGGAGGTGTCCCTGCCCATGGCAGGATGGGCTTTGAGGTCCCTTCCAACTCAAACCATTCTGTGTTTCTATGACTCTCATCCCCTGCCGCAGTGGGAGACGCAGCCCCAGCACCAATCCACAGAATGCAGCTCCACATTCCCCAACCCAGGGAAAAACACAATCTTTTCAAAGCAAGCAAACACCAGAGATTTCTTTTCATATGCTTAAAGACCATATATTTGCCTCCAAGATGGAAGTGCTGAGTTTTGGCCTTTCTGGCCACCTTTTGAAACGGCTCCCGGACACGCCTGCGTCAATGGAATTAATTCCATGAGAAAATCCATTCCAGTCTTTCTCCTGCAGAAACGCACAATGGCAGCAAACAGGAGATATAAGCTCTTAATTAAAAACAAAGAGAACCTCTATCCCCCAGGGCCTCTACCTCAACAGCTCTGGTGAGGGAGACCATATTTTTCATTTTCTCAATAAAAACAGCTCCGAGATGCAACTCTTTGAAGACCCTCGTCAAGGCCCCTAATCTGCATGAAATTAGAAAGGGGGAAAACAGCTCCATTTCATTTTGCGGAGCAAAATCTTGAGTTATCATTAGTGAAAGGCAAACAACAGATGCTCCAAATACCTGCGACAGCCCAGCCTGGAGGGCTGCAGGAGCACCTCAGTCCTTCCTGAACACGTGCCACATGGATTGCTTCCTTGTTCCTTCCTCCCTCCTCTGCCTCAGCCTTCCCACAACTCCCAGTTTGAGTCCAAAAGCTGAAAGAAGGCAGATCTGAATAAGCCAGGGCTGGTGGCAGACGGCAGGGAGCAGGGATGCTCCACCTGGTATCACAGAGTGAGCCAGAGGTGAGTCCTTGATTGCAGCAGGATTTCCACGTGCACAGGAAGGTCCTAACGCCTCACCCTCCAGCTCCTCACCCTAAACATCGCATCTAGTGAGGAACAGACCACCCCAAACAGACTTCCAATAACAAGCATGGAAAAGAAACTGGCCCCTGGAAATGGCTGAAGAGCTTACAGAGAGGGAAATGATGAAAACTCAGATGGAACCGGTGCCGCGGCAATTGTTCCTGGCCAAAACAACCTTGGAAGCAATTTCCACTGTGAGCATCGCAGCCCAGGCTTAGAAGCCAACAACCGGCGCTGTCGCAGCCGCCTCTGCTCTGCCCTGTCCGTGCTCACAGCACAGCTGCACCCCGGGCAGCCAGCACGCCACGTCCCCAGCCCATCAGTACCCGCTGCCTCAAGCAGCCATACCAGCAAAGGATTCCTCACAGGTGGCTCAGCAACAGCCCGTGGCGTTTGCCAGGCTCCCTGCC
Organism: Clamator glandarius; assembly: GCA_033459285.1. Taxonomy (NCBI): domain Eukaryota; kingdom Metazoa; phylum Chordata; class Aves; order Cuculiformes; family Cuculidae; genus Clamator; species Clamator glandarius. The sequence goes on along the minus strand of JAUNZM010000452.1, from coordinate 671,176 downwards.
AGCATCCCAGGAGGGAAAACACATCTGGAAGAGCCCAGCGATCCTGGAATATGGAAAGGCCAAGCTGGCAGGCTCTACAGAGCACTGGGTACTGCATCTCCAGGCAGAGGAGTGGGCAATGTGAGATGGCAACCACCAGAAAGGATCCGTTCTGCTCAAGCCCAGTCAATCAGGCACACGAGGCCAGCACTTCTGGCTCTGGGCATCATCCCTTGCTGCCTTTGGATGCAGGGACACCGGTGCCAGCTGCTGCCTGAGCAGAGGCTCTCCTGAAGAAGGGACCTCCTGAGGGGCTCAGCATCCTCCCCATCCCCACCACGAGTCTTCTTCCTCCGTTCTTGCATGTCTGGGTCACTGGGACACCTCCACCTCCTCTGAAGCATCGCAGGGAGGCTTGGGAAGCCCAGCCGGACTTGAGAGGCATTACAGCTTCCCCAGCCATCAGAAAACACATCTGACCCCCCAAACCTCATCCAGCTCATAAAGCTGCTTTTGGATAGAAAAATCCAATCAGGAGCATTGTGTGGCCGTTCTGGAGCAACCGCAGCCAGCAAGAGTCTTTCCCAGGGGGGATCAGGGAGGCTTTGCCGGAACACAAACCCCACTGCCAGTTAACAGCTTGGATGGAAAATAATTTCCAATAAACAGGAGGGTTAGGTAGAGAGGAGGAAGTACGGCAGAGCTTTCTTGGAAAGCCAGTCCATCCACTGCCCAGCCGGCTGTGCTGGGCGACTGCCCTGGGGCCACTCCTCTTCACACACCCCTTGCCTTCAAAGCTGAGTTTGGGCAGGCAAAGCCCCTCAGTTTTCCACTCCACTCGTAAACCAGGGCGATCAGCTCGGAAAACCAGCCCCATGAGCATTACTCATCCTGAAGTGAAAACGCAGCTCTTCAGAAAAAGAAAAAAAAACAACCCACCAAGGCTCCTGGAAACCTCCTGGTATTTCAGGTTGGGCTGATGAAAGGAGGAGAAGATCCTGCTGCCGCTGCTGAGGAATAGTCTTGCCAAGAACGAAGATCCTAGAGGCTTATGCTAAAGACACTGGGACTTATCTTCTCAGGTGTTACAGCAAATATCACCGAGCAATAAATACTTCTGAGAGCAGCAGAGGAGAGTTTCTGGCTCATTTAGACAGACAGGAGTGACGGCACACACGAACACACGGCATCTGCTAATCCCAGGGAGAGAGAGAGTCCCTTCTCTCTTGCCAGAGAGCTCAACTTGCAGCCACACTCACTTCTTGCTTCAGCCTCCCTCCTCCATCCTTATGGAAAACTGCAGCTGATGCACGCCCTTACAAAGGATCCTTTGGGAACCTCCCAGGAACGGTGTGTGCTGGCCCAGGAGATGCCAACCAGCCCCTCGCCTCCTCCCGGCCCCCGTCTGCGCTGGCTCCCCACGCCTGTGCACAATGGACCAAAGACCCTGACTGCCCAGGGTCTCCTTTTAAACACATTTTATGTTTATAATTAATTCCTTTGAAGCCTTTTGCATCCGCTATCTCCTTGCATCCAGCACCCTGTCTCCTCCACCCTCGTTTGGAAGACAGGGTCACCTCCCAGCCGCAAAGTGAATGCCTCTATTATTATTATTATTATTTATTTCCAATAAGCTCCTGGGCAGTGGTGAGGAGGGTGCCTGGACGGCACACCCAGCCCCAGCCCCTGCCCCAGCCCTGGGACAAGGGTGATTCTCAGTACTGATCCTTTATGACAGGGGACAGGACGAGAGGGAATGGCCTCAAGCTCCACCAGGGGAGATTTAAGCTGGACATTAGGAAAAAAATTTTCACAGAAAGGGTCATTGGGCACTGGAACAGGCTGCCCAGGGAGGGGGTTGAGTCCCCTTCCCTGGAGGGGTTTAAGGGACGGGTGGACAGGGTGCCAAGGGACATGGTTTAGTGATTGATAGGAATGGATGATCCGGTGGGTCTCTTCCAACCTGGTTATTCTATGATTCTATGAGCACACTGCTCACCAAGCACGACGCCAAACGCGTTGTGTACTGGTGATCACAACATCATTAAGAGCAGCAGACAGCACACACAGTCTTCTGCCTTATAAAGCACTTAAAGATTTAATTAAAGACAACTTTATTCTAACAACACTGAAAGGAGAGCCTCAGACAACCCAGCAATGCAATTCATGCCTTAGCTCTGAGTCTCTGATTCTTCTCTTTTCTTCTTTTATTTGGCTGAGCCCACAGCAGAGGAGGATGTTCTGCCTCGGTGGCTGAGGCCAGCCCGCGCGGAGAACATCCACACAGAGAGCACCTACGCGGCCGCCCTGGTGAAAGCTCTTTCCAGCCTTTGCCTCTTGCAGCACGCTGGAATTTTAATTATTTCTCTCTTTCCATGCTTCACCGTAGAACAATTATGACAGCCCCTGAAAAAAGGAAGCGCGTTTTTGAGAAGCATAAGCGTAGCCCACGCCTGGGTGCACACATCGCATCCCCATCTGACTGTCATCGGCACAGCCGGGGTGGCACTGGGACATGCACCTGAGCCACACACCTCGACCCAGAGCCGCACGCACCAGCCTCTCCTTTCTCTCCAGGCATTACACGCGATCCCTCGTCTGCCTCCTCTCCTACCCACGAGTGCAGCACTCCTCGCTCTTCCAGGGGAATTTTTTTAAGGTTGTTTTTGCTGCCAGTGACTCACAGAGATGTTGTTTTAGGCTTGTTTTCCCTCACTTCTTCAGCAAGGAGCTGACAATCTTGCTGAGCACGATGGCTCTAACAGCTCATCTGAGTGTGTTCTGCTGCCTTCGCTGAACTGCTCGCACCCCACTGATCCCCACAGCCCCAACAGCATCACCCGGCACCCAGCAGCAAATCCCTTCCCAGCAATCACACAATGGTTTGGGTTGGAAGGGACCTCAAAGCCCATCCAGTCCCACCCCTGCCATGGGCAGGGACACCTCCCTCTGGATCAGGGGCTCCCAGCCCCATCCAGCCTGGCCTGGAACCCTCCAGGGATGGGGCAGCCACCCCTGCTCTGGGCAGCCCAGGCCAGGGCCTCCCCATCCTCACAGCAAAACATTTCTCCCTAAGATCTATCAGACGAGTTACCGAATCCTAATTTGTAGCCATATGTTTTTCCCAGCAGAGAACAAACACTTCCAGCCGCTGAAGCTTATGTAACAGAGAGCTTGACAAACGCTCGGCCTCGCACAGCTCACCACCCGAAAAACACAACAGCACGGCTGGTGCCGGCCACTGGCTCCCCAAAGGCTCACCCCAAGGTGGCAGAGGGGCTCAGTGTTCCTCACCAGGAGCTGCCGGGGCTCCCCTGGGTGCTCAACACCGGCCGTGGGACAAGCAGCCCTGGAGCTCAGGCACTTTGCAATCTAGAGTGGCTGGGCTGGGATCAGAAAGGTCCTTTAGTCCCGGGAAGGAGCTGATGGCATTCATGTGGCAGAAATACATTAATGAACAAAAAGCTTGATCCCAGCAAAAGCCCCTAATAAGAGCTAAGAGCCATCAGATTAGAGCCGCTGGCCCCTCGGGAGGCTGCCCGGCAGCTCTCTGCTGACCCACGGCAGGGAGGGCAGTGGCGGTGGCACCAGCAAGGAACACGGGCAGCACCACTGCCTCATCCTCGCCTGAATGAGATTCCAATAAACGGCCAAGCCCCAGCACGTGCCCAGAGCCTCCCTCCCACGTGCTGCAAACAGAGAGCGGACAGGCTGCCGCAGCCGGCCAAGGGACATGAGCCCATCGGATCCCACGCACCCTGACCGGACAAACCACCGAGCCTGGAGATCGGGCAAAGATCTCATCACGCAGCTCACAGCCCCATCAACCACCCTTGGCTCCTTTACCCAGACAATTCCAGCAGTTTTTCAAAGGTGTGGGATTTTTTGCTGCTGTAAGCAGCTCCTCCAGGTCAGGAACAACATTCTCTTTGGCTGTTCCCTCTCAGCCAAGCAGGGCAGGCGCGATGAATTAATTGGGATTAAGATTAGGCCATAAAATTTTTCTTCAATTCGACTAGACCAGCACCGTGGGCTAAAAGCAGTCGATGCATGGTGAACAAGTTCTGTAAGCTATCCAGCGACTTCCCACAGTTTAACACCGGCAATAACAAATATAATTTGAAATAAATGGGAAACAGCTTTCCCATCCATGTCCACGCAGCAGAGAGCGCAGGGAACACATTGTGGTGCCTGCGCGCCGCACTAAACACGATTACAGGAGATGGGCTGGGGATGGATCCCGCTAATGGGAAAGACACAGCAAGCTGCTGGAAAACGCCTCAGATAAAAGCGATGAATCAGAGCTGCTGCTTGCCTCCGAAATGCTCTTGTTTAACATCACTCCCCAGTGCCCGTCCAGCCCAACGGTGCCACCAGGAAACCCGTGCTGGGTGACCCCCCTGCTCCAGGACACCCCAGCCCTCCCGATTCGCCGGCCGCCGCCCCGGCCCTGCGACGTCCCCTACCTGTGCTGTCTCCCAGCCCGCGCGGCGGGCGAGCATCCTTGCCGCTGCTGCTGTGGCCGGCGGCCGGCTCGGCGGTGCTGGTGCGGCCGGGGCTGCTGAGGGACTCGTCCCCACCGGGCGCGGGGGCCGGGGTGCTGGGGGGCACGTGGGGCGGCGTGGCGGCCGTGGCCACAGCGGTGGTGGTGGTGGTGGTGGCGGTGGTGGTGGCGGCGGTGGTGAAGGTGCTGGGCAGCGTGGTGCTCTCCAAGGAGTCCTCCTCGCCCGTGGGGCCCCAGACGATGACCTCGGGCAGCGCCGTGGGGCGCCCATCCCGCAGGGCGAAGCCGCGGCCACGCAGTTGCCGACGGCCTCTCCGGGAGCGGGTTCGGTGGTGGGGGCGGCCGGCAGGCAGCGGGGCGGTGGAGGGCGGCCGGCGGGAGCGGGGTCGCGGCAGGAGGGGCACAGGGGTGCAGGTCCAAGGGGGTCCAGGGCGCCTCAGCTCCTCCCCGCTCCCCACGTCCCATAACGATCCACGGGACAGTCTGTGCCGGAGTGCCGGCCGTGGCGAGAGCCTTCCCCCAGCGCCACCGGCCGGGGGCTGGCAGCTGGCAAGGTCCATGGCTAGGTGGAACATGGCTATTAAAATCCAAGCATGGCTTCCCAGTGGGCAACTTGACCTGTAGACAGACATGACCGTGTTAGAAAGGTGGGGGAGCAACCCAGTGCTCCCTCCCAGCCCGGAGCAGCCCAGATTTCCCTCTGGGGGAACAGGGAAGCGGTGCCACCCCCTCCCCATGCTCCAGCAGCATCCCTGAAGCATCAGCACCCCATGCGAGGCACAGCGTTTGGCCATAAGAAAATGCCCAGCACAAACATTTGTCTTGTTCTGGTTTTTTTTGCCTAGAAAAAAAATCATTAGGCCAAAGCCCAAAAATCTTTACTCCATTTTATTCTGCTTTTACACAAGAAAGACTTTTGTCGAACTCAGCAGGAGTTAATGAGAGCTTTCCGTGGCTAAACAACCTAATTCTCCGCAGCGCTGCGCCCCGTAAAGTCCTTGGTAGGAAGACAAAATGTGCATCTGGTTGACAGAAGCATTTGTACCCTCCCTCCATGCGTGAGCAAATTAAGCTAAAGGAGCTGACCTGGATACTCAGGAACAGTCTTTTTCTGCTTTTTTTTTTTTTTTCTTTTTTCCTTAATTGGGTGGGTTTTTTTCAAAGCGTAACAACATTTATTTTGGGGAAGAATAAGGCGATGCAGGGAGTGAGCGCAGAAGGAGAAAGGGAAGAGCCAGAAACAGGCAACAAAAACCAAAATAGTTCAGGCCGGGGGAGGAAGGATTTCAAAGCTTCAAAAAAAACCCAAACCACCCCAAACACGTTGCCGGTGGCTTTTTTTAGAGGCTGGCAGAGTGGTGGCAGCGCAGGGGTGGCAGCACGAAGAGCGTCCCCCGCGTGCCACACATCGTCGGGGCCACAGGCAGCCCCAGCTCCACCGGCGAGGAGGCAGGAGCTCAGAGCACAGAGCACAGATTCACCTTCGCAACACTCACATTCACTCCATCGGCACCAGCAGGCTCAGTTTCAGCCTCTGCCTGGCTCCCTGATGTCTCCTCGCAAGGAAGGAGGGATGCCAGCACATCCCTGGCACCGCACTCACACCGGCACCACCCCTTGCACCCAAACCTCTGTCCTGCCCTCCGCGAGCAAGGGGCGCACGTGGTGTGCGTTTCCAGCAGCCACTGAACAAGGAGCGGGAAGATGCACCCAGCCCAAACCTGGTGCTCACTCAATCCCAGCTGCTGTGAGGAAGCTTTGGAAAGAGAAAATGCCAGCCCTTGGTCCTCAGGATAGGCAGCTGGGAGCAAAAAGAGAACTCTTCCCCTCTTCCCAATTCCTCCTGCTTGCTTGTGACCCTCTCAAGCTGCAGGGATGGCAGCTCTGAGCTCACAGGGGTTTGGTCCCACACAAGACCCACCCCAGCATCGCTGCAATGCTCCCTGCGGCATCGGGACTTGGGGAAAGTGCAACATGCAGCCGCTCGCTTCACGCAGGCCAGAAATGCTGTGCCCAAGCCTGGTCTGGCAGCAGCGGGTGACACCCAAACACAGGGGTGTCCCTTGCTCCCAGCATCACCTCCAAGGGCAGAGCCACTGGGGACAGGGAGGGACACGGTGGGAGATGCTGCTGGGGCTCATACTGGGCAGCGCAAGGCAGACGGAGCCCCCAGCAGCCCCCGTCCTGCCTCAGGGCCAGCGCCAGCCACCCTCCCTCTGTGTCCCTTCAAGGGACGCTGGCCAAGGCGCTGTCACCCAGGGAGCATCCTCCCAGCCACCCTGAGGCTGGCACATTCCCAGCAGGAGGCTTCTTGGACAGGAGCGATGAGTCCGGTTACCTCAGAGGAATTTTGCGTGGCATGCAATCTTTCGAGGGCTTTGCAACAACAGATAAGAGCAAGTGTCCTTCAGAATAAATAGCAGCGTGTAGGAGTTGCCGTTGTCTAGGCAACGCAGCGCGGTGTGCTCTGCGCGGCGGCGGGGATGCAGCAGCGCATGGCGGGGCCAGTGGCAGCCAGGGACCCCGGGCTCCACGCAGAACCACCCTTCCCTGCCCCTGCTTCCCCTCCTGCTCCCCCAGTCCCACCCAAGCGCTCTGCTGAAGTGGGCAGCGAGAGAGACGCATCCCAAGGGCAGCCCAGGGAGCAGGGACACGTCCAGCTCCGAGGTCCTGCCACCTTGCATTCGCCCCCCGAAAGCCTGCGCTGTACCACAAAAACCTGCGGCTCCCAACACGCCATCGTCCCCGGGGAGACTCCACGCCTCCGCCTCCCCAGTGCCAAAAGAGGCCGGAGAGCATTCACTTGCCTCTCGGGAGGTGCGAGCAGAAAGTCACCACAGCTCAGAGCCTGGGAGAGTGTTTGATCTTTGCTGAGACATCAAACAGCACCAAACCTCCTCCAGCCACACAAGCGGCACATCACCAGCCAGAAAGCAAGGAGGAGGAACCTTCACGGCTCTCAGGGCACGGAATAACTCACCAGCTGCACTCCAAGGGAGGGTTCTGTTGTAGGGAAGAGGATAAATCGGTTGGCCACGCAGCTAGCACCCATCTGCTTTAGTCTGGGGACACAACCCCAACCCCAACTGGGGTTACGTGGTGGGCAGGAGGGATGCACCAGGCAAGGCTGTGATTACAGCGCCTGCTGAACCCTCTGGAAACCAGATTTTTAATTATTCAGGACCTGCCCACCACACACAGAACTTTTTTCCGTTGCAAAGAGATAGGGCAAGTGTGGGCCATTTTCCCACCTTGGGGCAGAACGGGAGCTTTCTCTCAAATATTTCCCAAATTAAGGGAAAATTCAACCAAATTCTGAAATTGGGTTAAAAAAAGAAATGAGCAGAAGAGATATCTGAGAAGATTAAATCACTTCTTTGCCCTTCTCATCCAAAGCCTTTGCTACCACCAACCACAAATCCGCTCCCACAGCTTTAATGGAGGGAGAGGCGGGCACGTTCTCACACAGCAAGGGAAACTCCTACAAATATTTACCTGCGCTTAGTTAGGAGGATGGGAGCAGACTGCAAGGAAACCACTCCGGTAATTACAGGGATTATGCAGGTTAAGTGCTCCAGGGTTGCTGAGCCCAACTGAATCAGTCCCTGTTTTGAAGGTGATGGAGCTGTGGGCACTGAAGGTGCCTCAGATGGAGCCATCGCAGCATTTCAGAATTCTCCGCAGTGTGAAAAACTCTCCCTTTCAGATGCAGCCCTTTGCTTTGAAGAGGAGGGAAGCTGGCACTTAAGAGAGAGATTAATTTCAAGGAGGCTGGAGCTCAAGCTCCTACATCTTCACTGCCTGGGAAGAGGCTGCTGTAGCGGTTTCACGTCCAGGGCTGGCATGGTGACGTTGCCCGGATCCTCCGGCCTCACTACACACATGGGCAGCAGCAAAACGGCTCTTCCCACCAACTCCATGTTCCTTTAGCTCCTTCCCCACCAAGAAAGCTGGGCTGACTGATTCCCTCCCACCCCAAAAAAGCCTCACGTGCAGCCAGAATCATAGAATAGAAACACGAAATGGTTTAAATCAGAAGGGACCTCACAGCCCAGCCAGTCCCACCCCTGCCCTGGGGACACCTCCCACTGGATCAGGGGCTCCCAGCCCCATCCAAACCAGCCTTGAACCCCTCCAGGTATGGGGCAGCCACCCCTGCTCTGGGCAACCTGGGCCAGGGCCTCCCCACCCTCACAGCAAAATATTTCTGCCTAAGATCTCATCTCAGTCTCCCCTCTTTCAGCTGAAAACTGTTCCCCTTGTCTCATCCCTTCACTCCCTGATGAAGAGCTCCTCCCCAACTTTCCTGGAGCCCCTTTCCATACTGGAAGTCACTCCAAGGTCTCTCCACAGCATTCTCCTCTCCAAGCTGAACAACCCCAACTCTCAGCCTGTCCTCATACAGGAGGTTCTCCAGCCCTCGGATCATCTCCGTGGCCTCCTCTGAACTCTCTCCAAAAGCTCCATGTCCCTCCTGTGCTGAGGACTCCAGAACTGGATACAGGATCCAGGTAGGGTCTCACCAGAGTGGAGCAGAGGGGCAGAATCCCCTCCCTCTCCCTACTTTCGATGCATCCCAGGACACGGTTGGCTTTCTGGGATGTGAGCACATGTTGCTGGCTCACGTTGAAGCATGCAAGTGTTCTGGGGAGCACGCGCACATGAGAGAAACGCTTTGCAATTAGCGCTCTTGGATTACGACAAAGCTGAAAATGCGAGCTTATCTCTGCCCTGGGATTGCTTTATAACCATGGTAAGTACCAGGCTTGGAAAGGCAGCCCTGAGTCCCCCCTGACTGTATCCTGGCCAAGAACCCAAACCCGCAGCCCCTTCGGCATCAGCTCCTGGCCCCAGGGCTGCTGCTCTGCAGCCACGGCTCCCATATCACCACTGCAACTCAAGCATGTGCAAGAAGCATCAAGCACATGGTGTTTCAAAATCAATAAGGAGCACTGAGGGTTTCTTAGTGCTTTTGAAATGGAGCTGCATGCGTAGGCGCAGCAATACAGGATGGGAGTGGGGCAGAAACCCATAGGAAAAACAATGCACAGACAAAAGAGGAGAGCGCTCAGGACAAATGGAGTAAAACCTCTCTTCCATCACCTCCCACACACGTTATTTTGCATTTCTGTCCACAGAGGCAGCTGCATCAGCCCTCCCAGGGCGGAGGCGGCTGTGGGTGCATGAGGTCTGGCAGCACAATGGGAGCAAGATACCCCGAGACCAGGTCTGGCAGCACATCGGTGCTGGGTCCTCGGCTCAGTGCCACTTCACCCTTGTGCCAGGCTACTTCTCAAGCCCAGTCTGCCATGCCCCAGTGAGAACGAGAGCTTCCAGAGAAGCTGCCACCTCGCTACGATGCCTGGGTTTTTAATTCATGCAGCTCTTAAGGCTGCAAGGACCAGTGCCACTTTGCAATGCTGCCTTGTAAATCAGCCACTGGCACTTGCACGCACGCAGGAAGGGAAAGCAGGAACACCCAGCATGGCAAAGCACAAGAGGAGATGCAAGGAGCACGAGGGAAATGCTTCCATCCCTGTCCCAGGGACCTTTGGAGGAAGGCAGCAGCACCAACGAGCCCAGATGCTGCAGACGGGATGCAGGTTAATCCAGCGGCTGCAAACCCAGGCGACCGCTGTGCCCCTAGAAATCCTCGAGTTCATAATCTGTCCAAGCAATTAACTGCGATCACGGCCACCGAGTGGCTCTGACAAACTGCAAAACACAAACTGTCAGCAGCTTGCAAACCATTTGCAAAGAACCCACTTCCCCGCAGCCTCCAAAGGCTCGTTCCAGCGTGAGCTCCAGCCAGGGATGCCTATTTGCAGCCCTTTCATACTGTACTTGTTGGCTCTCCAGCACCGGCCCCTTTCTCCTCTGACTGTGGAGGCACTTCACAGGCAGCGCTAAATGCAGAATAGGCTGATTTTTAATGCAGAATTATACAAATGGAGCCATTCTTCCATTTCATGCCTCCTGTTAGGTAATCTATTGGTAGTGCATGGGGAATCAAGGTTATGTCCTTGTTGTGATGATTTACGAACTCTGAGCATTTCATATCCAGCCACCGAGCGAGACAGAGACAAAAACACCCTGGCAAATGCCTGGAGTGCAAGTGGGAGCCATGGCAGGAGGGCTGAGGTGATGTTTGCTTTCCAGCAGCAGGAAAGTGGGTACCATCCTCGAGGAGAAGCATCCTTGGCAGCGCGGCTGCTTGTCCTACAAAGGCGTTCGGAGAGTGACACACTACAAGAGTGTTTGCAGGAACTCGCTGGCTCCAAACGGAGAAAGGACGAGGCCGCTGTATCCTGGTGGGTGACTTGCACACTGGAGCAAGGGCAAGAGGGGAACGTTCCAGCAGCGGTGGCAGATACTTGGCCCGCAATCGCGTGTCCTTGCCAAGGTGGGGACTGCGGACCCGGCATCTGCCCGGCTCCCGTGTGCGCGTATCCCTGCAGCGCCACTGTCCTTCGCTGTGACACCACGAGCCATCGCCATGGAAATAAGAGCATCACCACCACGCTCCGGGCCAGGACGGGACACTTGCCGGGGCTGGGAGGAAGGAAGCGGCACGTTCCCAGGGAAAGGTGGCACCGACAGGTGGCCAAAAAACTTATGGCAAGTTACACTGTGGGATCAGAAGACCCCGTGGGCCACCCAGCACACCACCCATCACATCCCATCCTGCTTCCCCAGGCAGCAGAGGCTCAGGACAGCGGGCACGGCCGCTCCAGGCACTTCTCTCCTAAGCCACATTTGCTCCAGAATCAGTTCCTTTGCTCCAGAACCAGTTCCTGCAATCCAGACCCAATGGGAACTGGGAATAAACTATTCCCTGTGCTGTCTGCAGCCACAACTCCTTCAAAGATGATTATAAAACTGAGAAAATACGGCTGGCCAAGCTCTTTAAAGCTGGGACTGGGAATTAAGGCACAAAAGCTGACACACAGTAGCACGTGGGTAAATTAAATGCGCCACATCACTACCTGTCTATATTACAGAACTGAGCTTCAGGATTACCTGCTAATAAAAGTGATATTTAAAACAAGTCCTAAGTTCCTCTGCTCTTCCCCTTCTCCCCACAAGTAATTAAACCGATACCGCTTCCCACGGCACCAGAGCTGGGATTTATCATTGAGGGGAATCAGCAGAGGGTGAAATAGACTCAATCCTCACCACCGCGCTTTCGTGGCCAGGCAATCAGCGCCCATTTCCCTGGCAAAATGGGGCAGAAAGAGCTTGGCTGGGGCTGGGGAGCAGTCCCTGCCTGCGCCTGGGGAGTCACATCCCGCAGAGAAGGGAGCGGCCGCAGTGGAGGGGAGCTGCTCGCACACGGCTTTTCTGCTTCTGTCTCGAGCTCACCCAGCTGCAACTAAACAATTTTAACATTTGAATAGCCGCGAGTGCGGAAGGCATAATTAATACCCAGCGGTACCGCCAATATGCTGATGCGGTAGGCGCAGACCCTGCCAAGGCTGTCACGGAACAGCTCTGGTGCAGAAGAGTCGTGGCCCCGGCTGCTCGCGCCTTCAGTCCCGTCCTTCGCTAGACGCAGAGAAAGGGCAAAGCCCCAAGGGCAGCAGCCCAGGGCTGGAGCCCACCAGCACCCGGACCTCTCCGGCACATCCCATGGTGTTGTAGAGGAATGCAGGAAAAGGAAAGGAGAAAACAGAGAGAAAGGGCTCAGGTGGGGTTGCTCCAAAGGCAAACACAGGTTTGCTCCATGTGCCTGATCACTGCCAAAGCCAAGTCAACCCTTAACCCTGGGTTTCAAGTTCAGTCCCAAATGAAAACCAAAGATTTTAATGGATGCTAACAGGACTAAGAGGTGCTCAGCGCCTGCAGCTGGCCTGAGGATGACTGCGGGAGCTCAGCTAACACAGCGAGCTGGCAAACATCGCCCAGGATTGCCAGCCTAGTTCAACTTGCTCTGAAAGGGCCCATCTGCTGTAGAGCATTTTCCCTGATCTCATGGGATTTTTTCAGAAAGGACTTGAAAAGTACCAGGAGCGGGAAGCCCAGAAGTCAGCGTGCACCTAAAGACAAATGCCTTCAGCAAATTCTTGTGCAGAACGGGTGATGGGCGATTCCCCCACAACAGAAGGAGCTCCATGCATGGTCTAGCTCTCCCAGGAAGACCCAGCGGGCTGTGGTTTCACCTGCCAGATGTCGTGAGCTGCCTGCGCTGCTCATCCATGTGCTGCAGTCACACTGCCTCCTGCCCCAGCCAGGCAACAAACCATCCCGTGCACTTAAAAGGGAGGGATGACTTGGCCCCTGCAGCCCCGGATACCACTAGAGCGTCCTCCCTGGCCAGGGGACACGGCTTAGCCCCTGCAACCCCAGGTACCGCTAGAGCATACTCTCTGGAGAGAGGGGACAGCTGAGACCCTCCAGCCTTGGGTACTGCTAGAGCATTCTGCCTGGCTGGGGAGAAAGACTCAGCCCCTGCAGCCCCGGGTACCGCTGGAGCATCCTCCTTCGCCGGGGGAGAAGGCTGAGACCCTGCAGCCCCGGGTACCGCTGGAGCATCCTCCTTCGCCGGGGGAGAAGGCTGAGACCCTGCAGCCCCGGGTACCGCTGGAGCATCCTCCTTTGCCGGGGGAGAAGGCTGAGCTCCTACAGCCCCAGCTACCACTGGAGCATCCTCCCCAGCAGGCACAGCACGGCCTCCCCCGCCGCCAGCGCCCCGCCAACCCAGCCAGCAAACACTGCGTGCATTTAGCGTGGCAGGGCCGGACAGTGGGGCATTTCATCAAACCGTCGGAAATAACACTCGGCTTTTGTCCTGCTGGATAAAGGGGGTCTGTAAGCGCTGGCTTCCCAGCCCAAACCTGCACCTGTCGCCCACTCATTTCACTTGTCCCCCCCGAACTCTGCACCAGCACTGAGCACCAGGCAGCAGCCAGAGCTTCGGTTCAGACACAACTTACTGGGAAGTTTCTCTCAGACTTCCAAATCGATGAAAAATCTTGTCGAAGAGTCACGGCCTCAAGCTACATTCTTGGTGATATTTTTCAAAAATCCCATAAACCTAAGGAAATTTGTGGTTTCCCCCTTTATTTTAGCTTCTATCTAAATCTCCTCACGTGTTCCATCACCTCATGTGCACCATATCTCCATCTCTACTGGCTCAGACCTCCCGGGAGGTCTCTGTGGGACGGCGTTGCCCCTCCCATCACCACCACGAAGCGGGGGACACCTCCCCCTTGTACCAAACGTGTAAAACCAGTCAGTCTGCAGGAGGGAAGGTACGGCCCCAGACATACGAGAGCCCTAAACTCAGGAGCTTAGAGATCATCCATCCCTAAAGCCTTACGGACAAGTAAGGACAGACGTTGGGTTTAGCAGCTCCCCGACACGGATACAGGCTCACGGACAACGCAGCGCCTCCCCCACAACCACAAATGAAGGAGTTGCTCCTTTCCCTGCTTTGATCATGAATTTTATTCCTTTGCCACATGCCCAGCCCCTGTATAGTAGAGTTGTCGACAAAGACGGGTTTCTGTAGGCTCTGACCAAACACCGGGACCAGGATGAACAAGCGGGATCAAAGCCCGGGCACCGCGGGACGGGACGGCAGGAACAGGGAGCCAAGCAGACAAACACCAGGATTGTGATAATCCCACCTGATCCCAGGCTGGAGCAAGAGCCTTAGGAGGGATTTTCTGAAGCCCCTATCCACGAAGGCAAAGTGATTCCAAGAGACAGCGATCATTTCAACCCTGAGGAAAACCACAGTACGAGCTGCTGCCTGCACCGCCCTTTAACCTCACCGCTCCACTGGTGAATAATCCAAGCGCTTATCTTATTTTCTAAATTAACGTACTCAAGTGTGTCATTACACTGTACAGAGGAAATGCTTTGATCAAAAAAATAAGATAAGTTAGCTCAGTATGTATAAAGTAGCAGCTTAATGAGCTTTGAAACAAAATAATTAAAATTGGTCCATTGCAATATGGTTTCACAGGAGCTGCACATCCGAGTCCAGTGAGGCATCCGCACCAACGAGAAATACTACACTGGGGAAAACACTCAAGGAGAAAATCATAGACTCATAGAGTCGTGTGGTTGGAAAAGAACTTTGAGATCATCGAGTCCAACCATACTTGTCCACTATTGAACCATCCCTGTAGTTCCGCAGAGAATCCCACCACCTCAGGTCTTGATCCCACTGGAGTAACAGGGATCTAAACCCGGCTCTTGCCTGGGAAATCCCTGCAGCACAGGATGCACTCCCTGCCCTGGAACCACAGCGGCCGCACACGGGAATGAGCACAGGGAAAGCGTATGGGGTTTAAACAAACCCAGTAACTCCTACAGAAACGGAGAAGATGAGAGAAGCAAAGGCTCTAAAAGCAGACAGCCAGATGGCTTTTATGGAGCAAGAAATGCTATACAAAAGAAAAACAGAAGCAGCAGAGCACTCTTTGGAAGTGTGAAACATCAATAGAAATGCCTGGAGAAAGGAAAGGCAGCGGAGCTGGGGCGTGAGGGAGGGGAGCACAGGCAGGGCACGGCATCGCCCGGCCGAGGCTGCAGCTCCTGCGCTCCTGAGCCAGGGGACGGACACCCCACGGCGGGACACGCCGCACGGAGAAAACAGAACAGCCCAAAGCGAGGGAGAAAAAAGACAAACCAAAATAGCTAAAATGAAATCTGGGGCACAGCCTCTTGATCCTTTCCTACAGAGGTTTAAATCCCCTTTTAGCACTGAACAATTTATTTTCCATGGAGAAGAGTGGCTCTTCTCGCCACGGACACCTCATCACACAGCATCGAGGCAGCTCGCAGCCTCTCCTGCTCCAGCAACAGCGAGTGAAACGCTGCCAGATCAAGGTGAACATGAGTCACCAGAGGCTCCGAGCGCCTGGAAAACACATCGCGCGTTGTGGGCACACACCCAACAGAGCCTAATTGCCAGTGAGTCAGATACCACTGGGCTTTGCATCTCATTAACAAATCCCCTTTGCAGGAGCGATTAAACTTTTCCGAGCGTTATCTCCAGAGGAGATCGGTGGCGACAGGAGAGCTCCCGCATCCCTCACTGCTTTTTGTGAGCCTCTGCAATATATCGCATCTCCCACAGCATCGCAGCTTCCCACAAATGCCCTCGGCACGGGGTCTGCACGGCAGCAGCCTCATGCTGCACTCATCCAGACCTCTGAAAGGATGAAAGGGAAGAACACGGCATCACATCCCTGCCCGCTGGACACCTGAACAGAACATCCCCAAGGAACTGCCCATAAGAAACATTTCCATCCTCATCCATCAAAATTAGCAACACTAATTTTTCCTGTCACTGTGACAGGAATCCAGAACAGAGTCTGAATATTTCACTTTGGAAGACGCTAGAGGAGTAGAGTCTTTAACGCAGCCAGGAAACAAGAAGATGAGCCCTCAACCCTCCCAAAGAAAACTTAATAAGAAAACCAATGGAAGTAGAAAATGAGTTTATACTTCTCGGGAGCTCCGCACTTGCCAGCATCCGAAATGGCAGCATCTCATTGTATAACACCATGGGCTCAGCCAAACTTCAGCCTCTACCAGGGAGAGGCAGAGCCTAACCACACTTCTGGTGTGAACAGTGGCCACACGGCATCAATCTCCCACGTTTCGTTGGGTACTTGAGTGGATGTCCTAATCCATGTCAATTAACTGATGCTTCATTACTCGAGTCCTGCAGACGGAGGCAGAGATGCTATCGCAAGCACCAGGAGCAGGGCTGGGGTCACGCAAGGGACTCCGGCAATTAGTGGAACGTGTCCCAGAGGAAGCTGCGCGTGCGGCAGGGAAGGCTCGCCAGGCAGGGAAGTCCCAGGGGGAAGGGAAACCCGAGGCTCTCCACTCTGACCTTGTCATGTCTTTAACCTGAATGACCGATTAGCATCGTATGCTCTTATTGACGGAGCCTCAAATGCCATGCGCTGAGCAACGAGCACACCGAGCCAATAAAGCTTCACACAGATAACGAGCCAGCATTCCACAGCCACATTTCCTATTTGTAGGGCCATAAACCATGGCTGGAGTGGGCATCACAAGGACATTGCCCCAGATATCCCACAGCTGGAGTGAACATCACAAGGGCAATTCTCTGGAGCATCCATCCCATGGCTGAAGTTGGCATCACAAGAAGATGCTCCTGAACATCCACAGCTGGAGCAGGTATCACAAGGGGATTGTCTTGAACATCTATGGAGTGGGTATCACAAGTCCCTTATGGATGAGAGTGTCCAATCCCTGCGAGGTCGCAGCCAAACTCCACAAATTCTCTTTCCTCAGTGGAACAGCACAGTCTCTCGCACGGTGCCTGCTGCTCTGCTGGTGTCCTGAGGCACATGGTCACCCCTCTCCACCTGTCCCCATCTCCTCACTTCTGTCATGGTAGGGCATGCACACTCCAGCAAGCTCCAGTTGTTCCACCACAAGGGTCCAGACTTGCATTTCTCTGGCAGAACACGTGTCGCTGCTCCCAGGGCAGGGGCAGCTCTTGAAGCAGCTTTTACTCAGCCTTTATTCAGATGCTGGCAGAGTTTGCAGCACTCGCACCCCAGCCAGGCAGAGGAAACCTTCATCAATCCCACCTCAGAACAGCCAAGCCTTCATCCCACCGCAGTTAGCCCGGGCCTAAGAGCAGATTTGCAGCTGAGGCTCTGCTTCTCCTCACTGCCAGCAGGAACCAGTGAGTTGCTTTCGTTACCCGCTCCAGCCAGGGCTTCCTGCGAGATGCAGCACCAGGAGCAACTTCTGCACCAGGCAGGACCGGGCAGCCTGGGTGCTGCTGGAGTGCACAGCAGCATCACTCCCTGGGACGCACCAGCAGGCACCGGTACAAGGGATGCGGCACCACTGGGGATGCAACACCACTTCCAGAAAAGAGGAGCTGCTGAGAAAGACCTTCAGAGCAAATTTAAACAAAAATCATCACATGTTAGAGCATACCTCCTACCTACGCGTCATTTCCAAGTCACAATGAGACATTTTGCAGATCAGAGCTGAAAATGAACACTTTATGAATGATTTATTTCATAAAATTACAGAACACTAGAACGGCTTGAGTTAGAAAGGACCTTAAGCCCATCCAGCTCCAACCCCTTGCCATGCGCAGGGACGCTTCCCATTGGATCAGGGGGCTCTAAGCCCCGTCCAATCTGGCCCATTTGTAATATAATTTGGGGGGTTGAAGTCCATTTGGTTTCATCAGGACAAACAGCAAAGGCTGAGGGCTGGGGGAGCCTCTGCTGCTGAATGTTGGAGGGATGCTGGTCCAAAGACAGAAAGGGGTCTGGGGCAGAAAAACAGTGCAAGGCTCAGAGGTTTTGCTGGGGACACACACCCTCAGGTGAGTCCCTCGTGGGTGCTCCAGCCTTCTGCCCTGGGGTGCTCAGTGCTCGCTGTTCCCATCCCTGCTTATTTCCATGCAGCAGCTCATCCATCTCCAGCCAAGCCAGATTTTTTTTTTTTTTAACTTTTATCACTGTACCAGAAAGGCTGAATCACTCGGCACTGATGAGAGGACACATCCTCCTGCACTCAGGTTTACAGCTGCAGGTCTCCACCCTGCACCCTGGCCCGGGGCTGCAGCATCACCCACCCCTGCCACCCACAATCAGAGAGAGACAAAGCCTCGTCAGCAATGCACATCGGTCCCCTCGTGGCTCCACGCAGAGACACCCACCACAGCCCTGAAAATGGGCTTTAGTGCTGCTTCTCCTCACAGAGCCACCGAGGCCAGAGAAAGGAGCCGATAAACCCAGAAAGCTGCAGCAATTCAGTGGCAGGCAAAACCTCATTTCATGAGGAATCCTCATAAAACCAAATTAATGTTGAAGGATGAAGGCAGGTAAACCTCCCACAGTTAAGTTCAGGCCACAGAGACTCAGTTTAAATCTCCCAGCAGTTCTGATTTAATCAATGCATTTCAAAGTGAAATTAGATGAAGTACATCTCCATCACAGAAAATTATGTAAGCTATCAAAGTCTGTAGGTACGGGTCCTGGTAAAAAGAGCCACAGGAAATATTCATATCATCTCAAATTCCATCTTTAAGGAGGCAGGTCAGGTCCAGAATTTTACATTATCACAGTGAAAGAATTCTCTTTAATGAAAGCCGGGTACCCATGGGAAGAAGGGCCCGAGCGGCAGCAGCAAGAGCATCCCCAGAAGAGCTGTGGTGGCCACTGGGCCTCTGGGCTTGGCTGTGGAGCCCCCTCCCAGTGGTACCATCCAGTGTGGGAAGAAAGGATGGATGGCAGGACAGACAGATGGAAGGAAACCCTCTTATTTTCATCCAGGGGGTGAAAACACCAACAAAACCTCTCCATCCTCCCCACTGATCCCAGCCAACACACTTGGCTTCTGGCAGTTATCCCGCTGGAAGAGCTTTAATCTCAAACCTAGACTCTGCTGGGCTTGAACCACTATAACTCACTTTGTCATCACCAGCCCTCAACAAGCATAACAGGTACTGCAACCTGGGGTGAAGCAGCTCCCACCCCTCGAGTTCCGCATATTGATTCCCATAATCTTTCCTCCCAGCCCTTCTCCTATTAGCTATATTTAAAGGCTTAAGCATGCATACATTTCCATAATGAACCTCAGACCTGTCGGATGTCATATGGATTATTCACACCCAACAGAGCGGCTCTCGGAGCTCGCCGCTGCCCTGTACGCACACACGCAGGTACGAATGTAAATAAGCGAGACCTCGCTGCACAGGCTGGACCGAGGAGAGGCAGGAACAAGGTTATCGGGCCACCCGCAGAGCTGGCCTCCACCTCGCCACTATTGCCATTTACAGGCTGGGCTTTGAAGGGGAATTGGCAACTCCTTATTCCCAGCAGACGACGGTTACGTAAAGCAAACCCAGGCCACTGCGCTCCAACACCTGGAGCCGGCAGCTCCCACATCCCGCATCCCAAAGGAGATGAGGTGGCCGGTGATGCGAGGTGACCCCCAAAGCACCCAGGGCAAGCTCTACCACTGCCACAGCTCCCATCCATCACCCCACAACAGCAAAGGCTCCGGCGTTACCCCAACGATTATTGATGCTGTGGGGCTGCTAAAGACCAGCACCGCTCCCTGCCTCATCTGCGAAACTGCTGCCCGTTAGACGGTACGAGCCGCTGCATCAAAGCGCAGTTTATTCGAGCATTATTGTAGCCATTAAGTATCATCCCCGGTGACACCAGATGAATTTTGGCGGCAATCAATCCACCTGGGAGCAGCCAGCTCAGCCCCTGCGCGGATGCAGGATGAGTAAGGACCTCGGTGGAGGCCATTAACTCCCACTGCTCGCTGCTCTCATCACTTCCCAGACTGCAAGGCTTGCATCTTTGACGAGCGGCTGAATCTACATTTGACAGCGTGAACTTGATGAGCAAAATTCATGGAAGATGTTTGCTTTGGCAGTGACTGCAAGGCCCATAAAGTTCCCTCAGTCCCAATGCGCAGGGACGTATGCTTTTAATGAGTTGTTTTATACAATCGAGAAGAAATCGCGAACAGTGGGTTTTTTTACTCATACTGCAAATCACGTCGGTGCTTAACGCTGAAAAAATAACGTGGCATACAGTTTAAAATGTTCTATTTGTGGCGATGGAAGGGAAGTCCTCAGCCAGAGCCAGGCAGACGGCTCGCTGCCAGCGTACCGGCGCTGATGCACACGCACGTATGGGGGTGCACACTCACAGAGGAGCTGCTGTCCCCCCCCAAATCCCCTTTGCCCTTCACCATGCGGATCTGAGGCATCCCTGGCACCTCGCAGGGGCTGGATCTGGAGCACCCCTGGCACCTCGCAGGGGCTCCGAGAGGTCACACCGCACACCCGGCCCCACTCAGAACCCGGGGAGCAGCAAGCTCCCCTTCACTAAAGCCAAGGCAGAGTAATTCGGAGCGATGCAGGTTTGCAGGTCTTGCCCTCCTCAGCTTCAGAGCAAAGCTCATCTGCAAGGTCACGAAGCTGCTGCCACCCCGGGCGAAAGGAATCGGAGTTGAAAGGTGCAATAAGGTACCATCTCCCCGTGCCAGGCAGCAGCTCCAGGCAGCGACTGCGCGGGGTGATGCGGGCACTGGAAAGGTCTGCTGCTCTCTTGGAGCTATTTTTCTAGCAGTCTTCAAGAAAACGAACGGAAATGACATGGGAAATGTCAGAAATAAAGCCAGGAGCAATCAGAGTTAGAGAGAAGCGAGAGCAGCAGGCAAGGTTAGCAGTAAAGTTATCTCTTATTAAAAATAAAACAGGGAGGGACTGGAAGCTAACGAGGGAGCAGAGAGGACAGCTCAGCGCTGAGGATCCAGGAGACATAGCAAAGAAATTCGCAAGGCGAACCGAGGCGAGAAGCGACTGGAAGGCTCCTGTTTTCATTGCTATACTCTTCTCAAAAATAAAAAAGCAGAGGGCGTCCTCCGTTTCCAAGATTACTGGCTCCAGCTGCCTCCAGCCTCAGGAAACGGCCCTTGGGCTCCACCGGGCTCCTCAGCCGCCACAGAACAGATCCAAACACGAGGCACCCTGAAAAGCATCTGGGGTGCTCTCCCCAGGAGCAATCCCTGAGGTCACTACACCCTGCAGGCTCCCAGCGATGCCGTCGGTCCCAGCGTGCAGCAGAGCATCCTCGGCGGCTGGACGGGCGTCGCGGGCGGCAGCGCCAAGGCGCATGTGTCGGGGTGGGGGGCAGCGGACGAGGCTGGGGGGTCACCGGGACCTCGCTCGCCACGTGCACCTGGAACCCGCTGCACACGCACGTGTAAAAGAGGAGCACACAAAACCTCCGTTCAAGTTTCACCCTCCAGGACTCCATCCAGAGCTCAGTCAGAGGGACAAAGCGACTCCGAAGGGCGATGCACAAAGGCCTCTCGCTTCGCTCGCATCTTCCCATGGCATTCGGGGGACCCTGCCCGCTGCACCCCCAGAGCGGGGAGCAGAGGGGGCTCACAGCCCCCCAGCTGCTGGGGGGGTTGCTGGCAGAGGGGCTGCACCCACCCGCTCGCCCCGCAGCTCCCGGGACACCCAGCCCAGCTCCTCATGGAGCAGCCACAGGGCTCGGTGTGAGCTGGGGGTGCGAGACCATCCCCTGGGGACCCCCTGACTGCAGCACCAGGGCAGAAGCCCCCGAGCAGGGATGGAGGCGGGGGGCGAGCAGCAGGGTTTGGCTCCTGCCCCACACCAACCGCTCCCAGACCCGAACCAGGAGTTTCCAAACCCCCAGGTGGGTTGGGGGGCAAGGGAAGGGCTCACGCACCGCACGCCTGGGTAGTTTTTCCTTACGGTCTCGCTTGCTTCGCACGCTGCTGCTTTAAATGCATTCCAGCAGGATAGCAACAAAAGATGGAAAACGTGGCTCTATGGGCCGGCGGGCAGAGCGTGGGGAAGGGGGGTTTCTCCGCACACGGAACAGTGAAAAAAACACGATTCGGGCTCCGATGACTTCGCAGCGGTAATGAAAACGCGTTACATAACACTTTGCCTCCCTCTCCTCTGCTTTACGATCCTGGATTAAGCTCCCAAACCACATCCATCCATCCATACATACATCCATACATCCTTCTGCCTGCCCGCCGCCCCCGGTCCCGGACCCGGACCCCCCCAGCACCCCTGGACGGCGCGGGGGGGACCCTTCCCGGCGTCGTGCGGGGAGCTCCGGGCGAGGGGAGCAGCCCTGGGCAGGGATGGAGGCACCGGGCGAGGGGGGAGCAGCCGTGGGCAGGGATGGAGGCACCGGGAGAGGGGGGAGCAGCTCTGGGCAGGGATGGGAGCACCGGGCGAGGGGGATGGAGGCACCGGGCGAGGGGGGAGCAGCCCTGGGCAGGGATAGGGGCACCGGGCGAGGGGGGAGCAGCTCTGGGCAGGGATGGAGGCACCGGGCGAGGGGGATGGAGGCACCGGGCGAGAGGGATGGAGGCATCGGGCGAGGGGGGAGCAGCTCTGGGCAGGGATGGGGGCACCGGGCGAGGGGGGAGCAGCTCTGGGCAGGGATGGAGGCACCGGGCGAGGGGGATGGAGGCACCGGGCGAGGGGGATGGAGGCACCGGGCGAGGGGGATGGAGGCACCGGGCGAGGGGGATGGAGGCACCGGGCGAGGGTGGAGCAGCTCTGGGCAGGGATGGAGGCACAGGGCAGGGATGAGGGAGCAGCCCTGGGGCGAGGTGGGAGCAGCCCCAGGTAGGGACGGAGGCACCCGGCGAGGAGGGGAGCAGCCCCGATCCTCTCTCCCCGGGCAGGGCAGGAGGCAGCGCGGAGCAGGCACCGTCTCCGCCCCCCCACACACACCCCAAGTTGACCCTCCCGGCCCCGCGGGGGTGGCCGCCCCGGCCCTACCTGCTTCCCGGGAGCCGCCGCATCCACATCGTCCCGACTCCCGGCCGGCGCGGGGCTCAGCGCCTCAGCGCTCCATGCCGGCGCTGCCCCGCGGGCCCCATGCGGGGGGGACGCTGCGCTCGGGCTGCGCTGGGCTGGGCGCGCTCCGCGGCTCCGCGCGCACCCGCGGGGCGGGGGGGGCAGCTCCGAGAAGTTGCGAGGGGAGGAGGCGGGGGCGGAGCGCGGCCCGGGGCGGGGGGGGGCGGCTCCTCCGCGGGGAGGGGATGTGAGGGGCGCCCCCGCTCCGCGATGGGGTAGGAGATAGAGCTGAGCGCGGCTCCTCCGCTCCGCGCAGCGATGGGAGGGGGGGGAAATGTGCGGGGCCCCCCAGCTCCGCTCTGGGGATGGAGCGCAGCGATCGGGGCAGGGGATGGAGCGGAGCGCGGCTCCTCCGCTCCGCGCAGCGATCGGGGCAGGGGATGGATCCTCCGCTCCGCGCAGCGATCGGGGCAGGGGATGGAGCAGAGCGCGGCTCCTCCGCTCCGCGCAGTGATGGGGGCAAAGGATGGGGCTGAGTGCGGCTCCTCCGCTCGGCTCCGCGCAGGGGCTGAGTGCGGCTCCTCCGCTCCGCGCAGCGATAGGGGCAAGGGTGGGGGCGTGCGGGGACCCCAGCTCCGCGCTGGGGTAGGGGATGGAGATGGGGATGGAGCGGAGCGCGGCTCCTCCGCTCCGCGCAGCCTTAGGAGCAGGGGATGGTCCGCTCCGCGCAGCGACAGGGGCTGCGCGCGGCTCCTCCGCTCCGCGCAGCGATGGGGGCAAGGTTGGGGGGGTGCGGGGACCCCAGCTGGGGCAGGGATGGAGATGGGGATGGAGCGGAGCGCGGCTCCTCCGCTCCGCGCAGCGATGGGGCCAGGGGATGGGGGTGTGCGGGGACCCCAGCTCCGCGCTGGGGCGGGAGATGGGGGTGGAGAGGAGCGCGGCGATCGGGGCAGGGGATGCGGGTGGATCCGCTCCGCGCGGGGCGCTTTGGCTGCCGAGGGCTCCGCGTTTAACCGGCGACTCCCCGCATCCCGGGAGCGGCGGCTCCCGCCCCGCTCAGCGCCTGCCGAGACCGGGACCGAGCTCCTAAAGAGCCCCGGGAATGGGATGCAGCTTTACTCCGTGCTTGGAAAGGCGCAGCTCCCCCCCCAGCCCTGCACCCCTCTGCTGCGGGAGCCCCGTCCCGGGGTGTCAGACCCCCATCCTGGGGTGCAGGAGCTGCTGGAGCCACATCTCGGGGTACAGAAGCCCCAAATCGGGGTGTGGGAGCAGCCAGACCCCCGTCCCAGGGTGTCAGACCCCCATCCTGGGGTGCAGGAGCTGCTGGAGCCACATCTCGGGGTACAGAAGCCCCAAATCGGGGTGTGGGAGCAGCCAGACCCCCGTCCCAGGGTGTCAGACCCCCATCCTGGGGTGCAGGAGCTGCTGGAGCCATATCCCAGGGTACAGGAGCCCCAAATCGGGGTGTGGGAGCTGTGAGAGCCCTGGTCCCGAGGTACAGACACCCTGGTCTTGATGTGTGGGAGCTCAGGAGCCTCATCCCCACTACCCAGAGAGCCCCCTTCCCACCCCAACAATACAGGTTTCCACTCCTGATCCCGCAAATCCCTTCTGCAGGGAAGATGCCAACCAAGCGAGCGTGCTGGCCTTCTGCTGGCGAGTGGCATCTCCCGAACAGCCGCCTCCTTCTCAGGCTCCTGAATCGGAGAGATTTGCAGCAGCTGCTGCTGCCACCAAATTTCCTTCAGTTGAAAGTTCCTGCTTTTTATATTCTTTTTTTTTTTTTTTTCCTCTCCACTGTGTGCTCGTTTAAAGACAACAGAGCACAAAGAGGACAAGGGAACGTGTTGGGAAAAGCTTTGGTTATTTTAGGAGGTGTTTCATCAGAGCCTGATAGGTTTTCTTTCTTTCCAGGGGTGCTGCCAGTAAGAAGCTAAATTATTCCCACAGTTACCGCATTGAATAGAAGCATCTCTCTTGAAAAGGAGAGCTCCTCTGGATGGTTTCGGTTCAGTTGCTGTAATAAAAGAAGTTTTTGTATGAATTTGGGGGCAGATTCTTCAAAGCCGCTCCTGGCAACGGGTGAGGAAGAGGCTGCAGCCTGAGGAGTCAGAGCTGCCTGGTGATCCCTGCGAGAAAACCTCTGCCCAGGGCCAGCGAGAAGGGTCCTTCCATCACCCACGGCTGCTTCGTGCCGAGCAGTCACACCAGAAAGCGGCTTAAGCAGAAACAGGTCTCTCTGCTGCCTTTTCTGAGTCGCTGAGTTTCTTTTCTGCCTCTTGCAGCAGCAGAAGGAGGCAGGCGGCCCCACAAAAGGTCGGCGTGGTCCCGGTGATGCCTCCCAAGCCCTCGCTCCTCACATCTGGATCAGCCCCAGCTGCCACTACAAGTGCTGCAGCTCAGCATCCACACTCTCAGTTATTTGGAGTTGGATTCCTGGTCGGAAGGAACCTATTTTGGGAAGGGCAGCATCGCAGGGGTTGGCAAGAGGAACAGCTTGTCCCGTGAGCTTTCGGCTGCAGGGAGACAGACCTCACCTCTCCAAACCCAAGCAGAACCAGGGCTGCCAGAGTGCCCTAAATGACAGCCAGGATGACATTTTGGGGTTTTTTTTCTGTATAATTCCTTCCTGCTGGGGTACTTTGGGCACAGCTCCCTCAGAGCCACCCATGCAATCCCATCCCACAGGCCAGGAGCTGCAGGGTGGGTGACTGTCCCCTCTCTATCTCCCCACAGCTCTTCCCAGCCAGGCTTCTCGCCCCTGGAGGAAAGAGGCCACAGACACGTTGCCCCTAGATGCAAGTTGCAGCAGCTCCAGCAAAATCAGCTACCAAAGCATAACGCTCAGCTGGGCACAGTCTTTCTGCACGTGTAGAGAGTTGAAAGGGGAAGCTTGGCTCCACTGCAACCCAGGGACATCATCAGCCATCAAACCCCGTTAACGAACATGAAAGATCTTTAGAGAGAAGGAAGGACAAGTATGCAATTGTCAGCCTCCTAAGAGCCTGTAAGATACGGGAATGCAGTTAAGTAGAAGACAATCAATTAAGGCTTAAATAAACTCAAACGAGCAAACATTAATGAGAGCGATCTTGTATCTGAAACAAATCCTCTTAGCTCATCACCACTTAAAAAACTATCATCTCCCCCTTTGTGCCAAAACCAGAGCTGGTGGGGGACCAGGACGGCATCCAGGGAGCTCTGGGACCTGGCAGCACAGCTTGAAGGGCTGGAAGTCAACAGGAAACCGTGCCTGTATTTATTTGTCTCTAAGCATCTTTCATTTCTCTACAAACATTGGTAAGGGAAGAGAACGTCAGTACTGAAAGGCCCCATTGCCCTTGCCACCAGCTTTCCTCTGGCCCTGAGCCTCTTGCAGCGCTTCTGGCCTCTGCCCTGTGCTGAAACATCACTGGCCAGGAGCTCCCAGAGTATTTTCGAACCAGAAAAAAAGAGATATCAAAGGGAAGTTGAGGCTTTCAATAGCACCAAAGCCAGCATGCACACAAAGCTTGTCTATATAGGCCACTGCTTGGGTTCAGGGCTGGTTTGAGATGCTTGGAGCACAAACCTCATGGGGAGGGAGGTCCTTGGCCAGTCTGGGTGTCCAAGCAGTGTCCTCCCTGCCCTCTGGAGAGCCCTGCCAGCTGCCAGGCCAGGCAACACATGAGACACTCGCTTCTGCACCTTCTTAAAATAGCCAGGGCTGTTTTCTTAGTGGCATTTAAAAAAAGCAGATTGGTGCCAGGCGGCAATCTTTGCCCCTTTTGTCTGGCTCATCTCCCCAGCAGCGCTGCCCGGGCAGCGGGCGATGGAGCCGCCCGCAGCGGGAGCAGGAACTGCGAATTATCCCTCCATTTAAGTAGGAGGGAAGGAAGTCATTAATGAATTCATTTGTCTAACTTGTTCTTCTCAAAGTCATCTCTCCCAGAGAGCAGAGTTCCTGACGCCAGCACAAAGCTGCGAGATTGGAGCCGGCTGCCATGCTGCGGGTGGAGATGCTTCCAGACCCATATTCGAGAGGAAAAGAGTTTTCCCCGTGATCCAACCTGTACTTCCCAGGTTTCCCATAACAGCTCCTTTGTCATCATCCACCGACATGAGCTTTGAGAGGCGAGGGGTCCCCATGGGCCCTTCCAGCAGTGTCATGGGGACATCACCAGCTGCGCCGCACCTCACCCATTGTGTTCTTGAGGAAAAAACTGTTAATTTGCCTCCGAGTGGGAAGAAAGGTGCTGTCCTGGCTGCACTTGCCGAGGAGGAGTGAAAATTGTCTCTTTAGTAGAAATAGGTTGTGATTACCCATTTGCCTTTCATATGGAAAAAGCAGAAGTGTTACTGAAAGCTCGGGAAGAAAAGAGGAGTATAATGCAATTTCTACCTCCTGTGTTGGTTTTTCAGACCAGTGCTGGCAGGGAACAGGATTCTGGCAGGCACCTCGCAGGTTTTGTACTCTGAGCAGCTCTTAGGGGACCCAGACTTGTGTTCGCTGTGAAAGCAGCCCCCCAGGTCTCCAACTCCTCTAATGGTTTTGATGGGAGCGGAGAGCGAGGCGCAGCTCAAGACCCCAAGGAGCAAAGAGTCTCGAGGCAGGGGAGCTGCAAGGGAGGGCTGAGGAGATGTGGGAAAGCTGGAAATTATTTAATGGGGCACATCAGCCTTCTGCCCATTCCCCAAGCCTGACAGAGGCCCCACAAGCCCCCAAAGCCCGGCAGAGTCCCCCCTGCAGCACGAATTGCCTGCTGGGGGATCTTATCCCGCTTCCCAGCCACAGCTTCGCTTTGGCAGGGAAACGAGTTATGCAGCCACTTCTGTCCCCAAAGTCCTTCCCCAAGGAGAGGAGGCAGAGCATCCCGCCTCCTCTGACTAATGCCGCACAGCCTGCCTCACACACCCAGCCCTCCCCAGATGGATTTGTCCAGTACTGAGACCCAGCAAAGGATGCAGAGGAGTCACTACCCAGGAGCCAGTGCCCTGTGCTGCATTTGTCTGGCTAGGCTGCTCTCATACAGTTTCTTCTTTTTTTAATCTAAACATTGCTAATCAGTTTCTTCAAGCTCTAACATATGTCCTATAAATATCCCTTGTGGAAGCAAAATCTGCCTCGTATGTGTATGCAAGACAAAAGAAAAAATTAGAAAGCGTGAAGCCCTGACTTAGCAGCCCAGCAGCATAATTGAACCAAAACCTCAGAGATTAATGAAAGAGGGAAGATGCTTACCTTCTCTATACCTTACCACAGCCTCGCAGCACCCCGAAGCTCCAGTAGCCTCGGTCACTGACAGATATAGAGTTTGCCCAGGCTCAGGTGCTCAGCGTTGTTGCTTGCAGATCCCTCCTAAGCCACCCAAAGAGCCACTGCCGGCTGAGGACTGGGCAGGGGATGAGGTGGGGACAGAGCTGGGGAGCGCTCTATTCTTGGAGCTAAGCAGGAAGCTTGGTGTTTTCCTCTCGATATTTAGCAACAGCCCTGAAGTGCTCCTAGAATTCTTATTTCAAGTGCTTCCTTAGGAAATTCATGGGCTCTGGCAGCAGCTGGAGATGTTGGTAAAGTTCACGGTTGGGGCTGTCATGATTCTCATCTTGCCTCTAAATGAGAGAGGATGGGATGGGGACAACTTCCTGACAATATCCTGAACGCAGCAACAGTCCCGTGTAGACAGAGCTCCTCTGGCTCTGCCTCTGCTCCAGCTCAGCTGATGGGAATGAGCTCAGATCAATCATCTTTCTCCAACTGCCTTCCTAACCTCCTGGCCAGGCTGCAAAGCCCTGACTGAAGCAGAAGGCTGAGGCTGTTGAGTATCTGAGCAGCTTAATTGCCTTCAGCATGAGCATCAAGAATCCACCTGCTCGCCCCATGCTTCATGCTTTGGTACCGTTTGTTTTGATGGAGACACAGTCAGCTCTTGGCTGGCTTCATCCCCAGCACACCCAGCCCTCACACCCTCTGCCGCGGCTGCTGGCATCTCCGTCACGGAGCCAGCAGGGGCTGGAGATCCTGGGGGGGATCAGGCATAGGCTGTAGATGTTGCGGGGATCAGAAGGCAGGTTCTGTGAATCCTGGAGGCATTAGGCGGGCAGGGGCTGGAGATCTCAGGGGGTCAGGCAGGCAGGGGACGCAGAGCCCAGGGGCACCAGCTGGGGTCAAAACCAAATGTCTAAGAAACAGCACTTGCAGGAGGCTGGAAACTGTGCTTTTATCAGCTGGAGAGGTAACCTGCCTTTGCTAACTCCGCTGAGAAATCCTTGGCATCATTAGAAAGGTGACTCTGACTCCGGCATTGCCATGGTTTCCCTGGGTTTCACATCTAGCTGCTGCAAGGTGAAGCAAGGAGGCTGGCGGTGGCTGCGGGCTGGGAGGCATTAACCACCCCGAGATGTGGAACTAAAGCAGAGGTGCCTGCCTTGCAGGGGAGAGGCAGCCTTACAGGGTGCACCTTTGCACCGGGAAAGAAAAGCCAAGGCAGTCTGGTTTGCTGAACAGGGGAAGGTAAACAAGTACAAGAAGAGATGCAGGGAGATGGGGGTTCTTCCCGAACCTCTGCGGCAGGAGTCCAGGCGCTGGGAGGTGAGAGGAGTCAGGGCGACAGCAAAGAGAGTTTTGACCTGCAGTTCCCAACTGCCTGGTGCAGAGCAGCTGCTGCTTTGGAATCGTGGCCCCTGGGACATGCAGCTTTAACACAGCTTCAGAGAGAAGGAAAAGGGCAGCAATATCCCATGAGCTCTTCCATCGTGCCCAAGCATCGCTGCAGCAGGCAGGTTCCAGGATGCTCATTCACACCGAACTACCATTCCTTACCTTGGTGGTGGCACAGAGCACACAAGTCCAGCTCTTGGGTTCCTTGTATAAAGAGTTTTTCTTCAGGGAGGAGGCTTGATGCTAGGGCCAGCTTATTTCCAGCTGTGGGACCGGTGTATTCAGCTCCCACTCATCCCTGCCGATTAATTTTTCAGTCCTGTTGCTGGGATAATGGAATTACAGCACTTGGTTTCATAAATGTGAGCCCGTTAAACCCTGTGAGGATCTCTAGCAGGGCTCTTACGGATTCCCTTTGCATTGGCAATATTCGTCTCATGAATCTCAGTGATGTTGACAATTGGGCACGGTTTAATTTTGCAAATCTGAGGAATGATCAGGCCAATTTAGTTCATATTTAAAGCATTTGTGTTCACATGCTGGAAAGCCTTTCTTCTTCCTTGCTCCTTGCCTAAGGCCCTTATTATCCGCTGGTGCTATTTATCAATGCACAGCAGGTATATTACAGTAAGGTCTCTTTCGTAAAGTGATACAAAATAATCATTCCTGTTCCTCATCTGTTCTGCAAGAAAAGTGATCCCGACTCTCATGCATGTCAGTATTCCTGAGCCGCAGCATTTTATATTACTGCGGGAGAAGTGATTTAGCTCAATAAGCTTTTCACATAAATGGCAGTAGTTTTACCAAATGAAAGGAGGTGAGTGTAAATGAACACGCCGCTCCCCCTCGGCTCCAGCACTTCCAGCCCTGCACCAGCCCTGGGGGTGCTGAGGGGCCCCCTCCCCGGCAGCACGGGAACCAGCCCTCCTGCTGCTCCCATCCTGCATCCCCGGGACTGGGAAACCTCTTGCCAAGTGGGAGATGGAATCGTAGCATGGCTAAGGTTGGAAAAGCCCTCTCTGCTCATCCAGTCCAGCCGTCCGCCCAACCCCACCGTGCCTAGCGAACCATGTCCCCAAGTGCCACATTTACAAGCCCTTTGAACCCCTCCAGGGATAGAGACTCCCCCACTGCCCTGGGCAGCCCCTGCCAGGGATTCACCACTCTTTCCATAAAGGAATTCTTCCTAATACCCAATCTAATCCTCCCCTGGTGCAACTTGAGGCCATTCACTCTCATCCCATCGCCTGTCACTTGGGAGAAGAGACCAGCACCCACCTCACCACAACCACCTTTCTAGGAGCTGCAGACAACGATGAGGTCTCCCTTCAGCCTCCTCCTCCCCAGGCTCAACTCCCCCAGGGCCCTCAGCCTCTCCTCATGCTGGGAGGTGTTCTGTTTGGGGAAGATAATGTCAATTTTTGAGCAGCAGTCTTTAATAACAGCTCCTGCATTAAAAAAAAAAAAAACCCAAAAAAAACCCACCTCCTTCTCCCACACATAACAGCTCCTTATCCCCTCTTCTCCACACAGATTTGTCTCTGTTTAGCAAAGGCATGCACAGACCTATTATGCTGTTTAATTGACACAAACGCATGTATTTCTGCTGCACGTCGTGGCCTGCAGGACGCTGCTGGTTCGCAGCGGCAATGGAAGCTGTCTGAGTAGGGCACTTCTTCCTCTGGCATGTAATTAAATGCTCGGTGAAGTGTCTGGAGATGTCTGCAAGCCTGTAAAGCACTACAGAAAGAACAGTTGGGGCGTGTGTTTCCCCATCAAAGTGATGAAGAAAGACGGTGCAGACCTGGGAGCTGCAGAGGAGCAAATCCTGTAGGACTAACAAATGCCAGTGTGGGTGCCCCGGGCGTCAGAGCCAGGATGATTCCTTGGTACCGGAATCTGTCAGAGCTGGAGCTGGAGCTCCAGGGCTCCTCTGCACTGCTTCTGCCCTGAGAGCCAGGCCTCTACAGAGTGAAGGGGATGATTTACCCAGCTGCCTTTCCTTGAGCACAGGGAATGTGGCTTTTGTTTGGCTTTCTGCTCCCCAGGGGACCGAGGTTTAATATTACCTTCCCATTAATTTATATGAGAACATTTCCAAATAGTAAACTTCCAATAAATTAGTAATGCTGATCTATAAAAGGGAAAAAATAGTGTTGCAAGTTTATAGCCCTTTGGAAAAGACATTAAACAGAGGCCTCCTTACCAGGAAAAGCTCTGGGGAGGCCAGGGGGGCTGAAGTCCGGGCTGGAGACCTGTGTGAATGCGGCACATCTGCAGGGAGCAGGGCTGCAGGGGCTCTCGGCGTCCTTCACCTCTGCCTGCGATAAAATCTGATGCAAGGCGGCTGTCTCATCTCAGACTGACGTTGCCGTTATCGCTTCTAAAGCTCCCTGACAGAAACAGGTTTGTGGGCAGGCGCTGGGGTGACGTGAGGCTGTGGGACTCCTGTCCTCAAATTAAACTCCTAAACCCTGCAGCAGGCGGGGGGGCTTCGGGAATGAGTTCCCGCAGGTGTACGAGCTTTCCCTCTAACAGCCACTTTACATAGAAGTAGAGTTGATTGATGATTTTCACACTGAAGAAGCCTGAAATGAAATAAATAGGATTGGACGTTGGAGGCGGCGATGCTCCCCTGCTGCTCTCCATCGCGGAGCGGCTGCACCTGCTGCGACTCACGCTTGCCAGGAGCTCCGGATTCCCCAGTAATGGATGGAGCAATGTGGAATGGAAACCTCGTTCCTTCTGCACCAGGCTCCTTGTCTGTATTTCCCTGCACGACTGATGTGGGGCTCAGGACCCTCCTTGCCTGGCATTGGCATCACGGGCCGCTTGGAACTCTTCCTTCCCTGAAAAGCTGCTTCCAGCAGAAACTGCAGCTGGATGCAGGGAAGATACTGAGGCAAACTGGTTGTGAAATCTCTCATTTCCACGTCGAGGGGAAAACCTCTGTGTAGGTCTCACCACCCAGCTGAGTCCCCTCTTACCCAGCTGCCAGGATGAAAGCAGAATCGCCCTTTATGCTTCATTCCTCCTGTGTTTGTGGATAAGATCTCACTGTCTTCCTTGTCGTTACAGCAGCGGCAAACAGGAGGTCTCCAGTTTGGATGCAGCTGGGCTGGGATGGATGGGCACAGGCAGGTTTGGGTGCTCGAGCACACAGCTCTGCACCACACAATAATCACAATCCTGCGTGTTCCCATCTCCAGCTCATCCCTTCTCCATCTGAGAGGCAAACGCGTATGATAGCCAGCCCCAGGGGACATGGAAAGAAACTTTGATCTCTGAAGTCAAGGCCCCTCACGGAACAGAAGCAAAGCAAATGCTTTCTGGTTGTTTTTTCAAACGTGCTCTCCCCCAGTATCTCTTTGTCAGAGACAGACAGGGAAAAAAGCACAAAAAGATTCCTAACGACCAAACCAAAGGCGATGAAAAATGAATGAGAAGACAATTCAGCCTGCAGAGTACAAACAAACTATCTGGAGCAAATAGTTTATTTGAAGATGCTAACAAATTTGCTCCAGAGGCCCGCAGAAAAAAAAAAGTCATGTACCACAGAGCCAGCCTTTTCCTTATTTATAGAATAATTATGATGATTTATTAGCTGCGATCAGAAATATATTTATGGCATGGAAGTTTTCAGCCATATTTCAAGTAATTCACCTCCTCACACGGCTCCCTGTTGCTGTCAGCCCAGCTCCACTTTTTCTTCCCCTTGAAACCTGCTTACATGACAATTTATGGCTTTGTTTCTTGGAGAAGCAGGTGTCTTGCTCCAGAGAACAAAAGGAAAACAAGAGCTCAAGGGTAAATCCCTCTCCCCAGCAGCCCCTGAGCTGCTCTCTGCTGGCTCCCACAGTGCAGGCACCATCCCCAGTGCACCCCACTCTTACTGGCATCGTCCTCCTGCAAGGGGCTCTGGGTTTCTCCCCAGCTGCTCCTTCCCAAGCACAGTGAGGCACTGGACGTCCCAGCCACTCCACATATTCCCCTGTAAGGCTCCTTCCCCCATGCCGGGAAGCATCCATCCCTGGAGGGGTTCAAGACCAGGTTGGATGGGGCTTGGAGCCCCTGATCCAGTGGGAGGTGTCCCTGCCTGTAGCACGGTTGGGACTGGATGGGCTTGGGGGTCTCTTCCCACACAAACCGTTCTGTGATTCCATTCTATGATCCAGATGGGCAGCACGGATGGAGGGGTGGCAGCCAACAGCCTCCACAGGTCTCCTCGGAGCCCAGCTCGCTGGCTCCAAAGCAGCCATAAAAATCATCTCCACATTCTCATGCTGCCCGTTCTCTCAACCCCTGCTGCCTGATAGGTGTCACTATTTCCAGCGCCGGGAGGAAGCAAACCCTCTCAGAAGAATGCCAAAGCATGGGAGAAACACCTGAATATTTAGTTTCTGTCCCAAACAAAGCACTAAATATGTTTTTTCTGCCCCACCCACTGTGGTTCTTCAGCAGTAAGGGAAACAAGGGGCAGCTGTGCTGCAGAGCCGGGATGGACAGGGTAGGGCTAGGAGTTCCCTCGTGGGGTCTTCAATGGGATGCCCAGTTCCACCTAAGCCAGCTGCCACTGCAGGAGGAGAAGGGTGTGAGGGGGACGGGAATCCCTCCCGTCACCTAGTGCCCACAAACCACAACAGCTGCACCTGTGGTTCTGCAGCACCCGGCTCGCTGCATGCTCAGCTTTGGGGGTTACCCTGAGAGTCGCTGCTGCAGGACAGGATGAAAACACAGGCTGTGGAGCGTGTGTGCACACTTTGTTTGAGGGCTCATGCATGGACTGAGCGTGTGAGGCTGCAGACAGACAGACAGACAGATAAGCAGCCACAGGATTCGTGCGCCAGCAGTGGAGGGAGCCAAGACGCCCATCTCCACAGGTACCTGTTTTGGCTGCTTTCTGTTACTCCCAGCCCGAGCTGCAGAGTTTTATTTAAGCACTTCACCACTCTCCTCTTGTCTTCTTTTTTTTATCTCACAATAAAAGTAAGATGCTGTTTCCAATTTCTTTCATGCCGCACTCATTCATCCCCCCGGTACCCACGGGGCCAGCAGGCTGGAGACTGCGCCAGCGCCTGAATACTGAGGGGGAAGAAAAGGTCTTAAAGTTTGGAGGTCCTTGAGGGTGAATGAAGTTTGATGCTGCTGGAAATACAACGGCTGCAGCCGCTGTCCTGCTGCAAACCACTCGCTTCTCATTGACTCTTGTTTGTTTGCCTGCATGGTCTTAGAGCTGGCTTAGGGGACAGATATTCCCTCCACCACCCGGCTTCTCATCTGTTCAGGGGCTGCCGTGGGCTGTCCAGGAGGCTTTAATTCTCTGCTTTTGAAAGGCGATTTCATTTCACTGGCCGAAGCTCTGGATGTTATTACAAAGCTGGTATCACAAATTCATAAAAAGA
This sequence comes from Clamator glandarius, assembly GCA_033459285.1. Classification (NCBI taxonomy): domain Eukaryota; kingdom Metazoa; phylum Chordata; class Aves; order Cuculiformes; family Cuculidae; genus Clamator; species Clamator glandarius. The sequence continues at coordinate 636,317 of JAUNZM010000452.1, read as the reverse complement.
GATGAACTCTCCCCTCTAGTCCCTGCCTACGAGCAGCTCCATATCTTCCTCCTTCTGAGGGTGTTGGGGCAAAGGGCAGGCAAGAGGGAATTAGCTACCCTTAATTGGCTGCTAAACCCTGCTTACTGGGAAACTGCTTCCAGGAGATTTTACTCCGGGGTCTCTTAGAATAACTTGAATTTCAGGGGCCCAGGACCCGACACAAAGGCTGCCACTAACAGGATTAATGATCAGAAAGCAGAAACAGCTCCATTACGGTTTGGGAATTAGATGTATCTGGGAGCAGCCAGGATATAATTTGGTTCATTTGTTAAAATAACATATCTAAAAATGCAGTCCAAAGCAAGCCCATTCTCAGAGCCTGAGAAGACAAATAAGAAGGATGGACCTCACCCCCGCGGCATTTGTTTTCATTAAGTGGGTGGAAAAGGCCTGATGGAACCAGAGAGCTTGATAGCCAAGTAACCTTGTTGACTCTGGAAAAGTCAGAAGCTTTCAAACCAGAATTAGCAAACCAGCTCAATTAGAAAGAAATAAAAGCCAGCCTAAAGCCTGAACTTCCATATCCCTCAGCGTCTTGCCCGCGTTAGGGACTCTCCGATTGCTGGGTCTCCACCCAAGCCCATTTGCAGAGGATGTGAAGGCACCACGAGAGAAATGCCATCGCAAGCCAGGACGTGCCTGGCAGCCCACTGCACGCTGGAGAACCAGCAGCCAGAGCTCCCTACTTGAAGGGCAACCAACCGAGAGAAACTTTCAGTTCCTCGGGCTGATTTAACTCTCTGAGCTTTGTTTTGTGTTTGCTCCCACGGCGCCAAAATTAAAGGGATTTGTGCACTTAAACGGTTTGGAAATTTATGACCTGTGGCCTGATGTTCTCCTGGAGCTTTTCCTTCACATCCATCTTTCTGTCTGGATTTCCCAGAAGCAAAACCTCACCACTCTCTTCCCTGAGTCAATCACCCTTCCCTAAATCACCTCCAAGTCTTTCCTGCGTGGGAGCCTGACCTGCGGGCACAGCAAACGGAGCTGTTGGATGCTCCCACTCCCTGCAGGCTGCCAGCAAATCCTCGGGAGCTGGTCCTGATCCCATAACCTCGTGCGTGGTCCCTGGGGCTCTCTTCGAGGAGCGTGCCCTTGAGCCCAGCCCTGCCTCTCCTCTTGCTCGATCAGATTTGGTAAAGCTCCTCAGCTCATCCTCCAAATCTTCTTGGCAACAAAGTCATCCAGAGCAGTTTAATGACTTTTATAAACAGGTTAAACAGCACCTGGCCCTTTTGCCTCCTAATTAGGAAGTCCTCTTCGCTAAGGCTTCCAAGGTCATGGCTTTATTCCGCATGTCTAATTATGACTCCAGGCTAATGTGCTCTTTGTCTAGTCCGGCTTATCCACTCCTATTTGTTTTGCCGCAGCTCCCAAACATTACTGCCATCCCTTCAAGTGTCTGGATATCAGAGGCACCTGGAATACCCCTGCTGTCGGCTGCTGGCAGGAGTTTAGTCCATGAGGCAGGGAGAAGCTTTTCTTGCTTGGCCTGAGAGGATGCTGTGTGGTGAAGAGGGATGAGCGACATCTGAGGGACCCGCATGTGGGGTGCAGGGTGACAAGGGCACAGACCCCACTGCCTGCTCCCCTCCCTCTATCCTTGGGCCATTTTGCTTCTTTTCTCTGCAAGAAAATAGCTGAGAAATGTTCCCTTTTCCCCATTTCTCTGGCTGCAGTGCTGGCCCTGGGCACCCTGTTAGTGCCACTGCTCCCTCAGGACCTGTCCTGTTCCTCACAGGCACCAGCAGCTCCGTGCTGCTCAGTCCTGTCCTTCCCCACAGCAGCTCCCAGTTACTCAGGCAGAGAGAAAAGGTGCCTCCTCTGTGCCTCTGCCATCTCGTCCCTCTGATGCCTGAGATTTTTTTGATAAGCTCCTTGTTTCCCAGGCAGAGAGAACAAAACTCTTTTTCTTGCACAGAGCAGACAAGATGTTGAAATGTTTTTCCCTGTGATAACTGAAAGTGGAAGAAATCCTGCCTGCGATTCTTGTCGAGGGATCTCTTTGTAGTTCAGTGAATCATTTCATCCCCAATGTTAATTTAAAAGCAAACAAACAGAGCTGAATGCATTTGATAGTAGAATTATTTCCAGTACATTTCAGGTTTTGTTGCACTGTGTTGTAAAACATCACTGCGTGGGCGAGGACAACTCAGCTGGGGATGGCCCTGGCCTGGCTGCACCCCACTGCACCCCATCCTACCCGGGATGGGTCCTACAGAGGAGCAAATTCCTTTGCCAGGAAGGCAGGGAGCACTGCCAGCCCCAGGGAGCATCCCAGTGGGAAAGGCTCTTGTTCACCACCACAGCTACGACAGCAAGTCAGGAGTTAAAAATTCCTCTTGAGAAACAGAAGCTGCAAAACATCAGCCTTGTTCCACCTCAAAAGAGCAAGAATGAATCAGAAAAGGGCAAAGTGCGTGAAAAGGCTGAATTGTAATAAAAATGGTGTTTAAATGTGCCACCAAGAATTAATCACTTTTCCCTTGGAGCTTCCCCTTTGTGGGCTATTCCTGGGAGTTTTTGGAAGGAAACGTGAACAAGAAATGAATTTTATTTTGCGTGTAAACTACATCGGGGGTGTAATTGCCCTGGTTTATGGGCACACAGCTCAGCAGAGGATTCATTCCACTGGAACACCACGAGGCGAGCAAAGGGTGCTCAGCCCCCCATGGCCCTGCTGTGGGGCTCTGGGAGGGGGGACACGGTCCCAGAAGTCTAGTTTGGCTCTTATCTGGGCTGGCGGCCCCAGCAGGTGGCCAAGGGGGTGGTGGTGGAGACTTTCCCACCTGTTTTGGTGGCAGCCGGGTCGGGGTGAGCGATGCCCCAGCACTTGGAGAGCAGGAGGCGGCCGCGGCACGAGCCCAGCTCCACGGGGACCAGGCTGCCCTCCAGCTCAGTAAATGCCTGAAATTGGGAGCGCTTATCCCCCTCGAGTCAAGGACTGGAAATAATGCTTCCCAGGGAGAGGCAAAGCGCTCCATCTGCCTGGCTCATCGGAGGGGAGGCTGCCAGCTGCAGGCAGGAGCAGCAGGCACAGAGGGGCCCGTGGAGACAAGCCAGGTCGACAGCAAAGAGCCTAGGGAGATGATGTTCTCCTCCCCATCACCTCAGCCCACCTCTGCCCCTCCTCCCTGATCCCAGGGTTATCCACTACACCCGTTCCCCAGCAAAGCGAGACGCACAGTGAGCAGGATCAGCGCTGAAGGATGCTTTGTCATCAAAACCCCCCTTGCTGGCAAGCCCGGGGAGCGTCACCTTTTCATATACACAAAATCAATGCTATCCTATATTCCAAAACCTTTTAATACCAGACAGGCAATTTATCTTCTTTTATTGTGGCTGAGAGCTGAAAGGAGTCTGGCCAGATTAAATAATCCAGCAATAGCAATTTGAGGTCATTTTCATCATATTAATGGTTTTCTTGCCGATAGTAAAGAAGTGAGCGGAGGACCTGGGCTCGCTCTGCCCTCGCGATGGCATCGCTTTTCTGCAGAGAAGCTGTTTTTGATGAGCACTGCAACAAACGGGAATGAAGAGGCAGCCTCTATCGTGGATGCATGTGGCATCACCTGGGGCCAGGGGAGCCGTGTCCTGACTCCTGCCTGGCAGACGCTGCTTTGGGACCGGGATTTGGCCTCTGTGGACCATTTATCTCCACTTCAGAGGAAGCAAGAGAAGGGAGAACTATTTGAAACCCTTTTTAAGGACTAAGTAAATAGAGTTGGAGCTTGATGAAGCTGTTTGAACGTTTCAGTGCAAAAACAGAGCTCAAGATTTTGGTAAGGAGGCATGTGGATGTGCTGCTGTGTGATTGTGGATACAGCCCACAGCCTCTCTCCTCCTCACAACCCCAACTCGTACACCACGCACATCGGGGGAAGGAGAGGAGGAGCTGGAAGTCTGAGTATTCCTTAGAAACAGAAAGCAAATTTGAGATAACATGAAAAACATCTTTTCATACATGTGAAAGCCTCTTGTAAGCGCTTTCCAGGAATATTTTACGTCCTCGGTTTCATTAGTAAGAATACTTGCAGAAAGCAAATTCTCAGTTTATATCTCGTGCATTCGGTGCTTACAAATGCTGCATTATGGATTCGGTTGTAAAACAACTTGCACTGAGATAACTCCCACCAAGAAGCAGGAGGAGCTGCAGGTGGCGGGTGGGATCCCCCAACACAGGCAGCTTCACCAGAATGATAAACCCCCCAGAATTCGCTGCCAGGGGTAGTCTCTGTAGCACTGGGTTTGTTTACCACAGCGATATTTCTGCAGCTCTCCAGAACAGCGTTTGCACATGGTGCTGGGTAGCATGTAGGTAGATGTTTACGCAGGGAGGTGAAAGCAACTTCCCCGTGAGATATTGGCTCAGTACATGCAGGGAAAATTAGAATCATGGAACGGTTTGGGTTGGAGGGGACCTCCAAGCCCACCCAGTCCTACCCCTGCCATGACCAGGGACACCTCCCACTGGATCAGGGGCTCCAAGCCCCATCCAACCTGGCCTTGAACCCTCCAGGGATGGGGCAGCCACCCCTGCTCTGGGCAACCTGGGCCAGGGGCTCCCCATCTCACCTCTGTCGTGGCCCAGGTGGCCCAGCACAAGCCGCTGGCTCCCACACCCCACTGCTATCCCAGCAGGAGCACAGGCAGTGGCAGCCACAGAGCTGGTGGAATCGCAATCATCATCATACATCTCCAATATTGCTTTCCACCCATAGAAAGTAATTGCTTCTGCAGAAGAAATTAAGCATCATAATGAAACGACCATAAAAAGCAACTTTGCTCTCCGTCACCAGATCACACATCGCAGGCTTTGCACGTAAGAGCTTCAGATAATACTGCAGGGTCCCAGCCTCGGGCTGCCAAGATTTCTGACCCTCACCTGCACAAGTATTTGGATGGAAATAAGTGATAATCTCGAACCCAATTTGCAACCCCTTTCTGCCTTCCCAAACCTCTCCGCTTTCACTTGATTGCCAGTATATTGGCCGCCTTTGGCTTGGCTTTATTTCTGATCCTGAAAAGCGTGTCAGGGTCTTAGGAACATCTTGTGTGGTGTTCAATGCAGGATTAAGTCACTTAGACCTGGAATGGGACGAAACATCATTTTCTGAAGGAGCCTCACGTATCTGAGCACAGGGTTTGCAATGCAGCGGGAAAGAGAACTTTACCAGAAGAGGTAAAAGCACAAAATGCTTGTTTTACCACCTGGAGCCTTGCCCAGATCCAAGCAATCCCTGTGCCAGGGTCTCCTCCCACCTGGGACCTGTGAGTGATGCAAAGCCAGACTGCAGCCGCTTCTGCCTTTGCATCCACTTTATGATTCCAACACCAGTAGAATCATGGAATGGTTTGGGTTGGAAGGGACCTTAAAGCCCATGCAGTTCCACTGGATTGCTCTGCAATCTTCTCCTGAGTGGGTTAATTCCCTCAGAGTTACCAGGGAATGGGAAGCTCAGTGCTGCCTGCGCTCCTGGATTTGAGGAGCAAGTACTTGGCAAACAGCTGGATTGAATTTGTCTCCTTTCCCTCTACGGTGCACAAATTCCTGCCCGAGGTGTCCTTTCATTGTTCTCAGCCTGGGTTTTCTCCCTTGATTTGCCACCCACACTGAGATGCCAGCTGAAACCATCACTAACCAGCCCACACCTCACCCACCCCAATTAGCCGAGTTCCTTCGTGCCAGCGATGCCCTCAACAGGGACCCAGAGCCCTTCGCTGTTGGGAACGCACTGAAGCGCCACCTTGCCCATTCACCGTCTCCTTGGATGCTGCAGAAGAATCTGTCCACTTAAAATAGGATTATTTCTGGGTGGCAAACCACGAAGTTAATTTGGCTCTAATCCCTTTAAATGGAACCAATTATTGGAGCGCTAATGACTCTTCTGGAGGTCTCTCCCAGGCCGTGGTGATACGAGCACCAGGATAGTGTAACCACCTCCGCAAGGGGACCAGGAGCCCAGCAGAACCCCAGGAGCTGCAGGTCCCTCACCACCTGCTTCCAGTGAAAATAATCAGAATAAACAGCTTCATTCATACAATGCCCACTTCCTGTAGCTGATAATATTATCATCATGATATTAAGCTGGTTAATTCTTTCTCTCAATTTATTTGCTTTTGTTTTTATACGTCTATGTTGTAATTTTCAATTTAATTAGTTTCAGTGTTTCTGAGGGCAATAGGTCTTGGTTTATCTTTGCAGCTAATACTCCTAATTGTTTACCCTTCCTTCAGCAATATCTCATTAACTTTATGGGCCACCATTTCCGTGGCATCTCCAGAATTAATTCCCCTCACTGTTAGAGCCACATTCCTAAAAATCTTCCCCCTATTCACTTCTCTGAGCCTTCTTGACCTTGACTGCCCTTGTCCACCTGACTGCTCGCACAGAGGATGGAGCCCGGGATGCAGGGCAAGCAGCAGGGCTGTGCCCTCTCCTCCCGCATCCCAGGAGGGGTTTTGTACCAGGGATCTCCCATGGCCAACAGGCAGAGCTGGGGGAAAACAACGATGCTGGCATTGCTGGGTGAAGCTCCGCAGAGGCCAAGGGCAGCAGAGCAGGGGAAACACTGAGCTGGGACACAGTGCAAGGATCAGCGCTGAATGAGGAAACCAAACAGCTTTAGGTCATTTCTTACACCAATGTCAGGTCGCAGTGCACTTTTGATACATCTAATCAAGCAGGCAATTTAGAAAAGAAACCAAATCGAGTCCCTTCTGAATACAAATTTCACAAACGCTGATAACGGGCAGCGCTCCAGGAGCTCCCACTACAGGGAAACTTCTGGCTCCCAGCTCCAGTGATACAGGGTCGCCTGCCCTGGGCAGAGTTTCCCCGTCCCCCCCCCCCAGGTCTGTCCTCTAGGAATTGCAGTCACATTTCTCCTCTTTTGGGGTCTTTCCACAGAAGGTCCTGCTCTTCTAAGAAGCTTTTTGGTGGTTATTTCTATCTTTAGCATCCCCGAGGTTGCTTTTCCTGCCCATGGATTGGTTCCCCGTGCAAGTGCAAAACTTCTTCCTTCAAGCAGGACAGAGCTGTTGGAAAATGAAAGGATTGCATCACTTCTGAGGCAGCTAGGGCAGTGCAGAGCTCCTCATCCCTCCCCTGGCTCAAGGAGCGAGCTTGGCTCTCTTGGCTTTGGAGCAGCAAGGCTGCTGCGTTCAGCACGACATCGTTTGCACGGGTTAAGCAGAGGGCAGAGCTTGCAGACAGCTCCGCTACCCCCTACTCCTGCTTTCAGACCCCATTAATCACTCTCCTAATGAGTTTGTGTTCACAGATGAGATATTTTTGGCCGCAGAGACAAATCGCAGATTATATCTCCCATTGATTGTTTCATCCCGCTCGAATGATTTGTACCAGGAAACGGTTCTGAATTTTCAGCTTAAATCATGCTTGGAGAGCAAGCTTGGCACATGGAGATATTTGTTCCATTGAAATGATTGCAATGAGCTTGGATTTCATTCCTGGTTTTATGCTCCTCTTCACCTCCAGGTCTGGGCTCCCTGGTTCCAGAGGGCAGCGCCCAGAGCCCCCCAGTCCCTGTGCGGCTGGAGGGGCCGAGCAGCAGGGGCTCACACAGCTCCAGGAGTGATGCTGGGAGGATCTGCTGGTCACAGCCACTCAGCTGCAGATTCCTGCATGAGCCAGGCGCTGAAACGTGCTTTCCCAGTAAGCAAGCAGGGAGGGATCTGCTGGTGGGAGCTGTAAGGGCACCTGAATTATTGATAGGTACACGGGTTCCAGCAGAGGCAATGAAGACAGTGCGAGTGGTTCCCTTCCCATCCAATGTCATCTGGCTTGCAGTGAATTAACTGTTTGAGCCTGCTGAGTGCTCGCAGGCTGCACAGCTCAAGCTGCACCGATCGCCAGAGAGAGCAGGGAGGGCAACGGCCACGGCGGGGCAAAGACGGCTTTAACTTTTCAAGGTGATCAAGATGGTTCAGATAAACAGCTCCGAGGAACAGCTGAGGTGAGGACCAAGTGCCCAAAGCTCTCCAGTCTTTTGCAAGAGAATTTTGATGAGTTTAAGATGATCGCTGGCATGCAAAGCACATGGGGGGTGAGCAAACACATGTACGTACAACATATGGAGGAACACACATGAAGTACAAATCAGCCATATGGCCAAATGTTTCCTGCCAAATTTTCTTTTCCCTTTCTTTCCTTTGGCTATTTCTCATCTTCCACAGGCTGCCACAAAATGTGCCCAGCCTCCTCCGCATCCCCAGTCACAGCATCATTTCCCATCTCACTTTGAGGGCCAGTTTGAGCTGTTTTCTGGATGATTCCATTTCTTAATTTTTCTCATATTTGTCTTCCAGATTGCATAGAGGAAAAATATCCCCTAAAAACCAGCCAGATGTGGCAGCGGCCAGCAGCTTCTGGGAGGGAGCCCACCGTGGGCAGTGGTGTTTCTCTAACCCTGTATTGACTTCGGCTTGCAGAATCAATTTTCTTTATTAGCTGATGAATCTCACCAAAAGACTTTCTGTACTGAATCTAGATAAATTATTTAAGCAGTAAATCCCTTCCACTCCAGCATTATTATGGCCTGGTGATTTCATAGGGAAGAGCAGTAGAGAGAGGTTTAGGGACAAGGTCACCGTCAGCAGAACGTCAGCGCAGCAATAGGTTTGCCAATAAGTGACTGTACAGCCAAGAGCCACTGTAAAACAGGCAAGGAACAAGAAACAGGTTTTCAACAAAATGCTGGGATTAGCAGTGAGTTTGAGGAGCCAGCCATAGGAGACTATAGTCTTAATTATTTATGTGAGCAGCTTGCTGCGGCTGAAGGGAGCGCACAGGACTGGCTGCAGGCAGGAGCAGGCAGGGCAGGTGAGATGGGGCTGGTTTCTGCTCCAGACAAGGTGTCTCCATGGGAAGCAGCTCCTGGGCTGCTCTATGGCTGTTGGACAGACAGACGGACTCTCCTCAAGCTGCCATGCAGAGTGCAGGAAGGTGCAAGCAGCAATGTATCTGCACTCATCTGCATAGCTTCGGGGTCCCAGGCACAGGAGACGGGCTCACCCAGGCTCTTGGGACCACGACCACCCGTATCTGCACTGGGGTCGCAGCATCGATGTCCATAGGGTTGCTCATTTGCTAATTGTGACCTGAAAACCAAGATGCCAGTGAGGGCTGGAGATGGAGGGATGGTCTGCTCTGCCACCCTGCCTCCCTCCAAGGTCTGCCGCTCGCGTCTCGTTTGCTTTGTAAATTGGGCTTCATGCACTTGTCAAGGGCCGAGGAGCTCCAAGGCCAGAGCCAACCTACAAGCCGCGGAGTAAGAAATAATTCTGCCTCCAAGAATAATGCTGGCTCACGAGGTCAGAGAACTCAAACATATTTATAGCCAGCAAAAGAAAATGATTGTGTTAAACAGCGGCTGAAGTACGGCGAGACCTGGTGAGAACTGCGGGCTGCGACCATTCATTATGTTACCAGCAGCGTAATTACGCAGCTCAGCATTAACATCCTGAAGACTTCACTGCAATCCTTCTCCAAAGCCCACTTTGGGGATCAAAAGGCTAATGTATATTTTCAGCAGAACAAGGCTGTAAATCAAAGGCCCACCTTGGCTTTAAGAGGGGCTCATGTTGGGTGGAAGCAAAGCGATAACAGGGCTAAACCGAGGAGCAGCGCATCCCCCCGAGTGCCCACAGCCCCTCACACTGCCACCGAGGAGGAGAACAACACCAGGGATGGGCACGGGGGACTCAGAATGACTCACTCCTGTCTCCTTATGGAAATCACACCCAGATGCGTTCGACCTGGTTCCAATAATCAGCTATAAATAGCAAGCTCAATTAAGGCAACCAAACAAAGGAGAGGATGGATACCTGCACAGAAGGACCTGGGGGACAGGATGGGGGGGCAGGTAGCCAGGGTTTCTCACCTTCCCTGTGCAAACAGCACAGTAAAGCTGCAAGCAGCAGGTCAAACACGGGACGAGGCCAGAGGGGACCAGGAGCCCAGTACCCCCACACCGTGCTGGAAGCTGCGCAGCATGCCCTGTGTTCAAGCACCCCGAGGTGCTGCACCCCTGCAGGCAGCCCCAGGGATGCTGGGGGCTGGTTGGGTGCCCCGAGCTCGCTGTGTGCAGCCTCCCAGCTCTCCACACACATCTGCTTTGCTCCATCCAGGCTTCAGACTGCGACGCCCATAGCAGTTTCAGACCTGAGCTTTACTTACACCTCCCCAGCTGAAATGAAAACCTGATTCCCAGTAAAACTTCCTCTCCTCTTGCTATTCAGCTTATCCTTGCATTGGATTCATATTCAGGACCACATATGATTAGCACCTTTATATTCATTTTTCATACGGACTACACAAACAATGCAAGTGCAAACACAACATGGAGCCAAATGAGGCCAGTAGTGTTGCCACCTCGGCACGATGCCCCCCAAAAGCATCCTCTGCTGGGAACCAGCCCAGCTCCAGCTCCCTGAGTCCCCCACTCACCGCCTGCAGCTGCCCATCCCGTGGATCACCTGAGTCCAGAGATTTGCCATCAGGACAACCAGCTCGGCCACTAGAGGAAAGTCACAGTGCTCCCACTGCTGCTGTTGTGTCCTGCAGCCTTGACAGAGCCCAGTTTTTGCTCAACCCTTTCACTAGGGCTCAATACAAGCATTTCACCTGCAACAACTGGTTTTAAATAGATGGGGTAACCACTGGCAGCTGCTTCTAACCAGGCTCCCCAGCAAGGGGGAGAGGAATCCTCATGCTGAGCATGCAGGGGTAGCAGCTGGTTGCTCCTGAACCACAGGGATGTGGTGGGCTTTGGGGTCCCGTGGGCAGGTCCCCTGGGTCTCTGTGGCTCCAACCCCCTTGTCCCCATGGCTTCCAGGCAGGGACATGCCCCTGCAGCTCATTAGGGAGCTCATCAGCGCTCCCACCTTTCCCCCAGCAGCAAGGCTTTGGAACGGGGATTGAAGGAATAAATTTAGAAGTATGTACGCCTCACCTTGTATACATCAAACCCAATTTATTCAGAGCAGGCAGCTCACATGGGCTCACAGCAGCCTTGAGAGCGTGTTTATCAGCCAGGCTACTTGGGAGATCATTGCCATTGATTGCCATGTCATTGTCACCGCTGGGCACAATGGGAGGGAGAGTTGGACAGCGAGGGCGCACAGCGGGGGCTGCGCTTCCCTGGGGACGGGCAGGGATGCTGGGGTCCAGCAGAGCCTCCCTCAGCGGGGAGGAGACCCCGAATGCTTCTGAACTCCGCAGAACCAGGTCTGCTGCTGTGACCCGTCAGAGCCGTTTAATGGGATTGTTATTTATTTATGGATTGGTATAGAGCCACCTGTGAGGGGAACACGGGCTTTTTTGTACAGGAGAAAAGAAAATCCTGCCTGGTGGAAACAGAGCAAACACTCCATGAAGGGGAGGCAGGTTTCTTCATGGACAAAGGGCAGGCAAAAATGAGTTGAGGGCTAGAAAAATCTCTCCCCAAAAGGAAATTAAAGACCTCAGGCTATTGAGCTTATTAAAAGAAGACTGGGGGATGACTTGGGCTTTTTGCACAGGGATCTGCATGGGAGGGATAGTGTCGCAGGGCTTCCAGGGACAGAGGGGAACGGCGAGAGCCAGCAGATGGGAGTTCAAGCTAGACACACTCCAATCAAAACCGAAGGCCTGTTTTACTCACAGGACCATGGACAATCAATGGTACCATGAGAAATGATGAGCATTTCCAGCCCTAGGAAGACACTTTCTGCTCTCCAAAAGGAGCAGCTGAGGGCCAGTGCTCTCCTGCCCCTGCTCAGCCCTGGGGACAGGGAAGGTGTGGGCTGTGGATGCTGCTCAGGGTGGAAAATATACTATGCACAAGCCAGAAAGGGACTGCTACTGGAAAGTGCAATGCCCTTTTATCTGTACTCCAAATCATTATTGCTAATCCTGACCTCCTGGATGCAGCTGTTGATCAGTAAATCTCCCGGTACTTTACAACAGAGGTTGCTCTCCTTGTCCCCTTTTTTGCAGACAAGGAGATTGAAGTCAGCTGGAATTGCCAGCGCTCAGCCCTCCGAAAATGAAGCTCTAAATAACTGAGACTGCAGGGGACGGGAGGGAGGGAGGCTGTAATGACCTGAGCGGGAAGATGTCCAGGGCAGCAGAACGGACACTGCAGCTCAGGAGAAACATCTCGCAGTATTTCATGGTTGGAGGCAGCGTGAGTGCTCTCGTTAGCCCCGTCTTCTCATCAGCAAGGCAGAGATGGGTCCCAGCCAAGCTCCCTGCTGCACCTCCCCAGTGGGGTCCCCACCACCACCCTGGATGGGCAAAGCCTTTGCCAGGGTTGGATCCTGCACGATGATTTCCACTCGACGCCGAGGCGGGCTCGCAGCAGGGTGGCAGACGGTGGGAGGAGAAACTCACAACAAAATGGCTCGGGCTTTGCAGTCACTGCGGGGTTTGGCTTGTTTGCTTGTTTGCTCTTTGCTCATCCTATTTCCAGCTGCTCTTGTGTGTATTTGCACTTTGAGGCTTTAATTGGGGTGGCTGAACAAAACCCAACCACAGCCCACAATGCTGCAGCCGTAGGTAGCAGGAGGCACAAATTAGAACAAATAAATCTGAATCAAATCCAATTCCTTGTGCAATCACAAAGATCAACACGTCAAAGTGCACACACTATAAATTAAAAGCCTCCAAGAAGATAGTTGAACGCGATTCCTGGCTGTTGTGGCTGGTTTCAAAAGGCATTTATTCTTCGCAGTGCGAGCTAGAGCTTTGCACGCTAAACAGTGGAACTTTCCCTCTGCCGCCAAGAAAGATTTTGCCACCAAAAGATTCCTTTCAGTAGATATGAAAACCTCGGCCGCGGTGCTCTGTGCACGGTGCCAGTGTCAGGTAGAGGAGCAGGCAGGCAACGAGGGCCCCGGCACAGGCTCGAGGGCAGCTCAGCATCAGGAGGTTGCGGTGGAGGAAGGTTTGTGTCTGCAGGCAAGGAGGTCCAGGGATGACTTGGTGATACTCATGGAATCATGGAATATTGGGCTTGGAAGGTACCTTAATGTCCACCCAAATCCATACCCCTGCCAGGGGCAGGGACACCTCCCGCTGGATCAGGGGCTCCAAGCTCCATCCAACCCAGCCTTGAACACCTCCAGGGATGGGGCAGCCACCCCTGCTCTGGGCAACCTGGGCCAGGGCCTCCCCACCATCACAGTAAAACATTTCTCCCTAAGATCTCATCTCAATCTCCCCTCTTTCAGCTTAAAACCATCCTCCCCTGTCCTATCCCTGCACTCCCTGGTTAAAAGCCACCCCCAGCTTTCCCGTAGGCTCCAAGCTTCACATCTCCAGGGCAGCTCACACTCAGCATTGCGCTCCTCCCGCTCGCAAGAGGGGTTGGGTGCACAAAGCAGATGTCAGACGAGAGGATGCTTGCCCCCCTGCTCCAGAAATTAAGATTTCTCTGGCAGATTAGTGCAGTTCAAAGAGGAAAGAGGCTCCACAATATTGTGAAAGAAATGAAGTCAGCGCGTTTTAAAAGATGTACACAGAGATAAACAAGCAGGATGCTCGCAGGCTTGCTTGGTGTTACATTATTTTTCACGTTCCTTTAGCCATTAAGTGCCTTCTGTTTGATCAATGAAACTCTCTTTGCTACAGGGCACAAAATAAGTGGCATATAGTAAGGGAGGGGTACAATTTACCCGTGTTAAAGATAAGCAGAAGTCTCTTCTGCAGCTTAAGCAGCCACTGAGAGCTGCCCCACCTCCATGCTATGGGGCACTTACCTGTTTATCGATTCGGCGCCTGGCGTCTGCCGTTTGCTTTTTTTCACCTCCCAGCTGCCATTTGAATTTTATTGGCTTCTTGTGTTTAAAATTACAAGCAGGTCTTTTGAATTGGCATTAGCTCTTTAAATATGTGCTGCATCTTCGTGTGTCATGCCAACACGAGCCAAGCACATCAGAAGCTGCTAGATAATAGGCAATTACTGCTCTTAAACAGACGAGGCATTCACTAGCAGAATGGGCTGCATCTTAAATCATCCATAAATTCTCTAATAGCGCTTCTATTAATACCTGGTTTCTGGCACATTCCTAATTATTGTATTCCTTATCAAACCACCCCCTTTCCGCAGCGAATCAGTGCTGCTGGGTGGAGGAGACGAAGGCAGGAGCCGGTGCAGCGCTCGGAAAGGGAAGCCTGGTTCTGGTTGCGTCGGTACGGCTGTGCCGCGCCGGAAGGATGCTCCTGGACCAGGTGCCCACGGCGAGCAGACAGCGTGAGGGCTGCTCTGCCTCCATCCCACCGCCTGCAGGACATTGTCTCCCCCCGGGAAGCTGTTCCACCACATCACTTGGGTGCTCCCCTTCGCCAGACGTGGTGTGCCTCGGCTCTGGCGTCCCCATGGATGAGCAGCACCTTTTGGTACAGGCTGAGGCTTTGGAGCAAATATAATCTCCTAGAACATCCCAGTTGAGGCAGCTCAATGGCATCCAAGGAGCCGAGTGGGTGCCTCCAGGTTTGGATTCTTGGCGTGCAGAGCAATCCTGCTCGGCGCATCAGGCGAGCTGCAAATACTACCAGACAATTCCTGTCTCATTAAAGTTTTTTGAAATATTATCCTTTTCTTCTTCACCACGTTTTCCCCCTATTAAACAGAAATCACACTTCCTTGGGAGAACACAAGCCATTTGTTTCCATAACAACACCTTTCCTCCTCGCACCCCCAGCCAACGCTCCCCTCCTGCCGTGTCCCCCGCTGCAGCCCCCGGACCCCAGAGTGGGCAGGACACCCCGTGCTCCCAGGGTTCAACTCAGCCTTTTGATGGTTCAGTTCTGGGCCTCAGTTTTGGGGGGTTTGATGCCTCTGGCATCATTTAAGCAAAGCTGGACCCCCACATCCAGCATCGCTCCTGCTCGCTTCTGCCTTTCATAGGAGCTGGGCAACATCTCCTCCTGTAGAACTGAATCCTGACTGTGTGAGATTCTTCAGTGCCGGGAGCTTTGATTATTTATGTTTTTAATCACCCTGAAAGCTCCCCAGAGGCTGGAGGGAAAGCATTGCTCCAAGAACTCCTCGGGTGCCCCCTGTAAGGTCATTAATGCTGCTGCCTATTAGAAATTCCCCGTCCCGCCTCTGGACCCTTGCTGCGCCAGGATATCACTCTCCCGTGTTCACAGGAAAATTAAACACATGAGATGAAACTGCTAACTTGGATTCACTTGCACAGATCAAAATCGCTGCAGCAGCATCAGCGCCAGGAGCGAGCGGAGCCCGACGTCTGGGAAGGGGACGTGGGACCCATCCAAGCAAACGGCCCCCGATGCCGCCTGCGGGTCAAGGAGCTTTGCAGATAAAAAACGACAATTCTTTACAACACTGCGTGCTCCCAGGGGAACAGAAACAGACCAGGAACCCCCAGATACTCTCCCTGCCTCAAATGGGGTGTGAGGATGCAAGATGGGACCCACCCGAATGGTCAGCGCAGCCCCTGAGCCCCCTCCTCCAGGCAGCACCGAGCGGCTCCGCACCGAGCGGCTCCGCAGTGGCAGCAGGGGAGAAGCTGCCTGGAGGGGGGAAGGAGAGAGCAAACGCTGCCAAACGATGCCCAAACATGCTAATTTCTGCTCTTTTTCACCACGCAAGGTTGATCTATTTGTTAAATAGCCTCGCTTCATCCAACTCCCCATCCTCTTAGCATTCACTTTTGAAAAGCCTTGCTGCGCTTTGCCTGTTGTGGAGATGAACCCAGAGCAGCAGCTCGTGCGCCCGAGCGCTCGGCGGGCAGAGCGCTGGATTTGCAAAATTAACCAGCACCTGGCAAACCCAGAATGAAAATGTGAGGTGAAACCAAGACTTCGGTTGATCGCCTCCACGAGCCGGAGTGCAGGGAAGGGAGACGAGCTCCGGTGATTTATGCAACCTGGCAGCACAGACTGGGTTTGAATATTCCTGGTGAATGCATTAAAAACAAGCATTCTGTCTGGGAGTCGCTCTGCGGGGAGTGCCAAGAGGAGCCACTCTGAGGAGCCTGGGAAACAGAGCAGCTGGGACCTGCTGGGAACTCCAGAGCTCCAGGCATCCCCATGCGGTTTGGGGCCTTACAGAGTCCCCTCAAGCCCAGGAGAAGCTCCTCGCACCCTTGTCTGCGGGATTAACTTTCCAACTTTGCTATTCAATTCTTGCTCCTCTGCCCATCAAGGGCCACCCACCCAGGATGGGAGGTGCCACCTGGCATCCCTGGCATCTGCAGTCCTGAGGCAGTGGGATACTCCTGGCCATGCTTCTCCCCTCCAGAAAAGCTGCTGGAAGCTCAGCCCATCACAAAAGGTGCAGTTTTTTCAGAACTGGAATCCATGCCTGGTGTTAGTGCCCCACCTCTGGGGATCTCCCTGACACTCTTTGACTTTATGACATTCATAAATGAAATTAAAATACAGTTAAAATGGATTAAAATGGACTTGTAAAAGCTTTTAATGGAAGAAACACTTCATTCTTCTAACTATTTTAGCCAGAAGAGCTGGAAGTTTCCTTTCCTGAAAGTCAGGTTCTGATTTCACTCTTTTCCTGATCCCTCAGGACTGTGAACTCCGTCAGTGTGTGATCACTGCAGGCCAGGACAATGATGATAAATTATTAATGTTTGCAATTAATGCCCATTGCTTCTCTTCGCCTGCCCCCAGCAGAGCAGCCCGAAGGTGCCGGGGGGAAGGCAAGTCCCGGGGCACCCCAGCTCACCGCCTCCCAAGGCAGGAGATGCAGTCCAGCTGCTCAATGCCACAGCTCTGAAATAAAGATGATTAAGGAGATATTCCAGCTTCTTCTCTTTTCCCCTCCTCGGTAAATGTCATGCTTCAGGGGAGTATAGCCAAGAAAAGTTCAAAGTAATAATATCAGAAATCTGCTTCTCTTTTCCTTTTGACATTTTATTGTGATATGAAATAGCAGGGGATAAAAGCTCTAATGGGGATATTTGGTTCTTTCTTTCAATGTGCATTTTAAATGCAGGCTGGTTATGAGTCACATTTATTATGATATATGCAAATCTTTCAGGGCCTCATTCACAAAAGCCGAGGCAGCCACGGCCGCTCTCCTGGGGGATTTGCTGTGTGGAGCCAAAACCTGGAGGAGGAGGAGACCTGACACCCAAAGTCATGGAACCACAGAGTGTCCTGAGTTGGAAGGGACCCACAGGGATCATCCAGCCCCCTGCCTGCTCCTCCATCCCTGGCTCACCCAGCTTCCCAGAGGAGGATGGATGACTTTGTGGCTCTTCTTCAAGGCTCTTCTCCAGCCTTGATTTTGGTACGAGCTCACTGCTGCATCCTGCTCGTGCTTTATGCAATTAAAGCACAATCTGCTTCTCCATCGACCGCTTTGATTATATTCCTGCATTGACTTTAAACCAGGAGCTTCAAATAGATAAACAATGGCAAGGAAACAGGCTATAAAATACAATTTTAATAATATTTAGCTGGTAATGCTCATGGAGCCTTGTTGATTTGTGATGGGAAAAGCGGGTTGATTTAAAAAAAATAATAAAAACTTCATTTCACATTGAATCCTCTCCTAATTAGAAGCTATTATTGCTCTCCAACAAATAATCTTCTGAACTAAGTCCATTCCGCAGAGAGTGATCAAAGGGTGATTTAATTAAATTTTCATGTTTAATTTTCCTTTTTCATTTCTGACTTTTTTTTGGTCCTTTCTCTGTTGGAGGAGGGAGAAGCACTGACTGGGGCCCCTGTGCATCCAGGTCCTGCTCTGATGGAGCATCCTTCTGCCGGTCACCTTGGGTGAGTGCCTGGGTATCAACATCCAGCTGGTACCCTGCAGCGTGAGATGCTGAGGGAGCTGGTTTCCTTCTTCATGGTGTCTTGGTTTTAGTTGTCTGGTCCGCAGCCAGCTTAAATGTTGTACTTAATTTAGAGCAATAACACTTAAATTATGAATTGTCTGCTGTAAGTATAAATTATACATTTTGGAGATGAATATTCAGGTCCTAATTCAAAGTAGCAGATGTGGCATGGAAACATTTGCAGGCAGACATGATTCCAAGCTATGAGTTGTTTTTATTTTCCCTGGGAAGCCGTTCCTGGCCACCCCAACCTCACCAACCCAGGAGCCCACTGAGGGCCCCAGGATGCCCCGGCCTGGCCACCTCCGCTTAATGATTCTATGATTTTGTGAATAACGCTGTGCCTAAGGTGAATGAGCATCCCAGAGCAGACAAACAGGTTACTTTAGAGATGAAGGCAGGGACTTGGGGAATGGAATCTCTGGGTAGCTAGGAGGGAAACCTGTGCTGCAATCCATCGCCCTGCTCAGATGCCCCCACACTTCACAGCTTGTTTTATTTTTTCCCCCAAAGGTGCAGATGTGGCGTCGTTGGCCAAGCAGGACGGGCTGGGCCAGAGGGGCCCCTCAAGTAGGGATTGCAAACAGCCAAAGGCTCCCCTCCTGGGGAGAAGCTCAGGCACAAACCAGCTCCTCCTAACAACATTTCCCCACATCCAATTTGTGTTTACAAGGGAAAAGGATATTGCTGATTAGCAGAAAGCACATGCTCTCACTAACGGAACGAGGCTCCCGGAGTCCATCCCGGTGCCGTGCTCCAGCTGGCAGCACCCGATGGGAGAGGCAGAGAAAAGCCTCGGTCCTCCCGCGCCGCCTCTGATGGTGCTAAAGAATTCATCAAAGTGACAAGGCTACAAAAGCCGTGCATTACCGCTCCACCGTTCCCTTGCCACTCACTGGAAAATAATGCCCCTGCTGAGTTGCATATGATCTGTTCCAATTATTTTTTAATTTTCAATGTGTTAGTCAAATGCCGGCACTTAGAGAAAAAGGGAAAAAATCATGCAAAGTACTTTCAAAAACTCCTGTTCTGGTAAAAAGCTCTCCTGCTATGAATACACAATATCTCCTGTAGCAACTGGTGAGTTAGCGTGCATTTAGAAACACCGCATTTACATACAAATATGCTTTCATCGCATCTACATAGATGGAGAGATACCTCCTCTTTCCTTCCAGCCACTGCCTGGTTCTGCTATCACTGCTAGAGACGCTTCTATTAAAACAAATGCTGACACACATCTGTGCCATACAGGCACAGTTAAGAACATGGTTTGCTGCCTGTGATGCTTCTCCGTTTTAGTTAATCATGCAAATAACCTTTCCCCAGGGACCACAGTGTCCATGGGCACAAGAGTGTAGTGGGACAGGGATGCGGGTGGGATGGGGATGCACTGGGACAGGGATGCAGGCAGGAGCTGCTCCTGGACATCCAGCGGGTTGTGCAGGGATGGACGGTTGCTCTGCGAACTTCAGCTGCTCATATTCAGCTCCAGGGCTGGCAACAGCCTTGCCCATCAGCTCTCCCTTCCCGTGGCTGAGCCCAGTGTTGCTTTCCCAATGATCACACTGGCAGTTCTCAAATACTGAAATGCTGGCATGGAGCAAAGCAAACCCAGTCTAACCTCCAGTTCACTTGTGGTGCCTGGAGCTGATCTGCACGCACCCTGCAGAGATGCTGCACAGCCCTCATGGACGGAGCCCAGTAACCCTCTGGTTTGCCAAAGTCCTCAAATTCAGCAAAGTTTGAAAGCGGTTCCCGGCTTCATTTCCCACAGCACAGAAAGGAGTTGTGGGATCCACATGTCCCTGTTTCCCAGAGGCTGCTGGCACTTGGGAGCACGAGCTGCTCACACCGGTACCTACTGGAGAAGACAGAGGGGCAATGGGGGAGCCAGGTAACTCAGCAAGCCAGCCAGATGTCACCCCTGAATACACATCTCCGCAATGCATGGTGATCTCTAAGGTCCCATGGAAGCAGTTCAGCACTGGAAGGGGCCAAACAGGTGAATAAGCACATGAAACTCGGGTTGGCAGCAGAGGCCAGCAGCACCATCAGCCAGCACTGCCCGGGGAACCATCCCCTGGCAGGGAAATTGGCCCTTCTCCACTACCCTGCACTGGCTGCTCCAGACTGAAGTCTCTCAGCGTTCCTGCTGGGGCCAGACTCACTCACACCGGAGGGCACTGGGAGCAGGAGCGGCTCATTCCCATCGCCCAGCTCTTGCCGAGCCTTTACACCCTGCCTGCTCCGCTCGCTTTTCTAAACAGCTGCCACCACCATTTCACAAGATAAAAGCCTGCCCTCATGCTTCCCAGAATCTCAGATTCTACAAAAATACTTATCTGATGGAGAAACCTTTATTTTTAGCTTTGCTTTTTCACTGAAGAGTGAAGAATTCCCCTCAGACCCCTTGGTAATGAATCGCAGAGAAAGTTTCTCTTCATTTCAGCTGAACGACGCTCATCTGAGGGGGTGGAAAATTACTGCAAAACTTTAATAGTAAGTAACAAAAAAAGTCTTAAATCCAACCTTTATGGCATTTTTAATCACATCAGGCATGATTCATTTCACATGCAAATCCGGCCTCACGCTCTCGGTGCCGCTGAAGCAGCTGACATCAAACCATTCCAACACAAAACCGCTCCAGCAGAAGACAGAGATTCAGATCTTCACCAAAGAGCAACCGGAATTCTAATTTTGCTTTGAAATCTGGGATTCCTTTTGTAAGGAGGGAAAAGCGGTGAGCACAGCTGATAGCATCCTCCAACAGAGAGCTGTTTTATCTCTAACGGAGGGTCAGGACGGGTCCCTGCCAACTCGAGGAGTTTATCCTAGCGACAGTAGGACTCCAGATAGCAGCAGCACCCTGTGCCCTGCTGCACGGGGCTGGGGCTCCCAGGGTGTTCCGCAGGCGTGTTTAATCTCATTATTAGCCAGCCTGGCAGATGCTTCTCACCATTCATCGCTCAAGGAAAATAGAAGTAAATTAGTCTCTTGTCCCATTTACTTGGAGGGGCTGTGATGCTGGGAGTGGGGTTTTGGGCTCACCGCAGAATCGATGCACCTCGACCCGTGGCTGGGAGCCAGCCTGCCTGCCCTGGCCATCGATTGATCCCCGGGTCCGGGGAGAGAGCAGCTCGCTGCCTCGCTGCAGGAGAAGGAACATGCACAGTGGGAAGCAAAATGCACGGCCAGGAAAAACACCATCAGGGAGGATTTTGCTCGATGCCTGTTGTTTCCCTATGACCCACTTTAGAACAACAGCAAATTAGAAGAGCGGGTTTTGCTCTTCTCCTCTGATCTGCAGCACTGGGCAAAGGCATCTCTGGAAATCAGCTCGTGCCCACTGCCTCCATCAGGCCACCCTGCTGAGCAAAGTGGCTCCAGGAGGTGTAGGACAACTCCTCACAGGGACAACTCTAACCGTAACCCTAAACCTGACCCGAGCCTAACCTTAAGCCTAAAGCGTCCCCAGGGACATTCGTCCCATGGAGAGTTGTCCCTTCCTGGCTCCTAGCATTCCCACTGCCTTGAAAAACTTTATGACCAGGAATGCTGCCTGACAACAGGTAAATGGCACCAAGTGCCACCAAGGCACAGAGGCAGAGGAGCCAGGGACAAAAGTCCAGGGCTCCTATAAACCCCTGGGAAGTGCAGACCTTGCTCTCCTTCACCCCGGATGATGCACAATCATTTGCAAGTGTGCAAACTCCAGCTAATGAGGTTTTTTGCAAGTTTGCAGACTATTTTTTGATTAATTAGTTAACTAAAACCCCTCTCCAAGTACTGCCAAGCCCCCTCTGAAAGAGAAGCCAGGCATACCAGGGCTTTTATCACCTCATTTTTCTTCCTTAGATTTTAGTCTAACTTGATTATTCTTTGTTCCAACAAGAATTCTCTCCATGGTGGGAATAAATACAGCACAAAGTATTTAACTAATCAATAGAGACTAATGAAGTGACCACTGTCTGGTGATAAATGAGTGGTCAAAGGTGACTGGGGACTGCAGCCCACATTGACCACGGCGTTTGCAAGAAGCATGGCTCACAACCTCCATTTCGACTGGAACACACATCTATTATTTATTAAGTGACTCTTAATTAGAATAAGTTTGAGTAGAAAAGGGAAATAATGCTGTAACCTGCACAGAAGAGGGCTCTGAGCTGCCCCACTAGCACTGATGCTTAAACCCTGAATCCTGCTGATTCCAGGAGTGCCCTGACTGGAAATGATGAGGGGAAAAAACATCTTGCTATGAAGGGCACTGAACAAAACCAGTAACACATTTCTTCTTGGGGTACATGGATAAGAGGTCAGGGAGCAGCTCTGTTACGCACAGAGGATGCAAAGAGATCCAGAGCCTTCCACCCTGTCCTGGCTCGGTGCCGGCCAGGTGTTAACTCCATCCCAAATCCACGTCTTGGAGCGCTGCTTGCTCTTATCTGCGCATGCTATGGTTATTTATCATAATACAAGACAGAAACAGGTTGCTACTGAAGAACTCAAGCTCTTCCACACTGGTATAATCCTCAGATTTATTCAAGTACTGTATTTGCAGTGAATTCCTCTCACAGGCTGGTTTTGGGAAGGCAGAGGGAATTACCCAGCTCTTCTTGCCTGGAGAATTCAGCCTATTCATTTTCCCCACACTCACAGGAATAATGTGAAAAACAAACCACAAAAGCTGTTCAGAGGGAGAAAGGAAGCAAAATATTTTCAGACCCCACAGCATCACAGAACAAAGCCTGAATTCATCACCCCAAAGCCAGGGCTTTCCCCTTTGCTGCAAGGATTCCTCGCAAGGCTGAGCCTGCGGGAGCTCCCCCGAGGGCAAAGGTACTCGGTGTGTGAACAGAACACGCTCTGCTCTCATTAATAAGCAAAAATGCAGCAATCATCCCAAATCCAGGTCCCCCCAGCAGAAACCAAACGCTTGCATCAACAAACAATCCCTGGCCAGCGCTCACCCGCTCCGTGTGCCCGAGGTCCCGATGCAAACTAATTGCTAACGGGAGCTAATTGGTTACGTGGCATTTCTTACACTGGTTTTGGCTCCTAATTGGGTACAGTTTCCCACAAGGAGATAAAATATTTAAAAACAAGTATATGAAAGCGAAAGTCAGCCTTTATTAAAATGACTCCATCGTTTTGAACGGATGCCTTCAAGTACGCTTTTGTAATTCATCCTCATAGATATAAAATTATCATCTGAAGGAAGATTGTTAATAAAACTGACACTTCCCCATCAGTCAGCTTAATTCACAATATAACACTTCCCAAATCCAATTATGCCTGTCTGATGACTGACGCTCGGCTCAACGTTATTGTTCATGTGGAAAAACGGATACAAAAATCAAATGCAAGTGTTTTATGGAACACCAGGCGATTCCTGTTGGGACAACTCCTGGATCGCTGCTGATGGATAAAGCCAACAACCTCAGCACAGACGGTGTGGCAGGACCCGACTCTACCCAGCGGTTCCAGCCCTGCCCTCCGCAACCACCACACGTTTCCCATGCGTGATCAGATGCTTTTGCAAGCCAGTCCCCCTCTGCACGCGATGCCTGTGGGAGCCTCAGCAAACCCCTGTGCCCCAGGCATTGTTCATCGCGGCATGATGCAGTGGAGCAGCGTGAATGGGGGCACAGCTCGAGCTGAGCCAGTCATGGAATGTCAGAAGACAAAGCGCTTCTTCAGCTGGGGGTGTTGCCTCTTCCCACTGTTTTTCTACTACCTTCTTGCATTAACGTGATCTATTTCATACATTTGGATTTAAAATAAGAAACTTGTATTCCTATAAAGGATTTATTTTTAAAAATATCAGAGTTATCTTGCAGCGTAACTTGAATTGTTTGCTGGGAGGACAGAAACCACTGCTATAAACCTGTTAGTTCATCAAATTTAGGAGCACAGAAGAGGCTGCAAGACTACAGAGAGAAACTGCATCTTGGACATCGGCCTAGAAGGGTTGAATAACCACCAAACAATAGGTTATAAATGTCTTCCAGGCCACACTGTTTGGAAAACTGCATCTGCTGTGGGGCTGTGAGTGATGGTCGTGTTCCACGGTGGGACAAGATTTTGTACCTGGGAAGGACCCTGGAAGGGCAGGTTCCAGGCATGGTTTGGTGAACGTGCTGCTCGTTCCTGCCGCGATATCCAACTTATGCCAGGACCAGGGGGCAGCTCCACCTTCGGGGTTCAGATCTCCAGGTCTCTCTTTACCCCTCTCTCCATCAGCGGGGGCCCATCCATCTGCAGCCCCGAGCTGTCACAGTGCAGGGCTCCTTGGTGCTGCTGCCTCCCCAGGGGCTCCGACACAAGCACATTCCCTTGGGAAGAAAATCGTGTTTGACTGAAGTTGTGTGGATGTGGTGCCACAGCAGCTATCGCATGGCAACCATCGCCACGGAGACCGAGCTCTCGCTGCGAGGGGCATCTCCACCAGGCAACTCCATGTAGGCCAGGAAGGTCCCAAATTACCTCTGTCTCTGTTCTTGCAAGGACCTGCCGGGCACAAGCTGTGGGTGCTCAGCTGCTTCACATGAGGCAAGAGGAGAAATGAACAGTTTGCAGGTGGAGAGCAGGGCTGGAGTGCCGCATCCTGCTCCTCCGCATCCACGTGTGCTCCGGCTGCCCCGGGATGCAGGTGCTGTTGAGGGCAGGATACGTCCCGCTGCCTGTGAGGAGCTGCCTCCACCCCATCGATGCGCTGGTACAGGATTTGAATATTCTTCTTTGTTAACAAGGGTTATTTGTTTAAAGACAAAAATCTCATCCAATTGTCACAAGGACCAGCAGTTTAGTGCTTTACCGCTCTTCGGGGATGCCGTTTGCATGGCGTTTCACATTTTATTCCCTTTTATTGGCTGTAGGGTCGTTACAAGGGAACGAGGTTCATCGATCACATGAGCGGGAAAGCTGCCAAGGTGCCTGAGTGGAGCTGGGAGGGGAGGTGGTGAGGCCACAGTGACCAGCCGAGAGCAACCAGCCTCCAACGAGAGGAGAACAGAGAGGCAAGGCCGCCCCGGCAGAGGGGATGGGAAGGCAGAGACGCCCCGTCAACCCAGGTTGCAATGCCGACAAAATGTGACGTGCTGGAGATTAATCCCGCCTTCCCACCTGGTTCAGCAGATGCTTAAGTAAGCAGCATAAATTTTTATTACTGTAATAAGTCACTGGCTTCTCTTGCAACCGCAGCAGCCGTTCCTCAGCCCCAGGCAGGGCGGCTTCACTCAAAACAGAGCAGGGGAGGGATCTCTTGATGTAGAGAACAGCAGGAGTGGATGGAGGTGCTGTGGTCTCCAAGTAGGACCAGTACATGGCCATGGCACACAACCAATTCTCCCCGGACCCAGATGGAAACAGCCTGAGGCCTTTCTTGGTGGTTTGCACAGTCCAAGAGAGCACGAGCACAAGATGGAGGCAGCTTGTGCTTCCATCAGAGGTGGCCCTGGGCACTGAGGTCAACTGAGGATCTTCACCAGACTCCTGAAAATGTTCAACAGCAATTTCTATTTAGCTTTCAAAGCTGAGCTGTGAATGGTTTCAAGACCGTTAAGACCAACAAAGGAATGTTGTGCATCTGCCTGCAGCTGTTTGCCAGCTGGACAAACCTCCAGGCCTCCCTTGAACACAAAGATGTTTTTGGACCTTGACTTTGTGGGTATCTGGCCAAGGAGCCCTGAGATATGACTGTCTTGCTATCCTGTTGCTGGCACGGCTGTGGCAATAGAACATCTTGCCTTGGAAGGGTTTGGTTTAGGGAATGTTCCTCAAACACCAAAGCAGGGAGCGACTGCTTTACACGAGCAAAGCACCAAAGCTTTCCACTTCAAATTCCTTCAGTGGGATGCGAGCAGCATGGAGCTGCACGGTCCAGCAGTGGGTGAATGCCAACAACTACCTCCTCCCTCCAGCTGTTACGGACAGTGGTGGGTGGGAAGGAAGGCTCAGTGCCCATTTCTCACTCCGAAAGCGTATGCAGAGCAGCAGCCGGGGTGAGTAAGCCCTTCTGCTTCTTGTCCACATGCCTTAAAAATCCAGCTTCCTCATAGCCTGCTGTGACCAGGCTCAGACAGAGGAGAGAGGAATTCCTTGCCATAACCAGTGAGGAGCAGAGCAAGTGACAATAAAAAGATAGGAAAGATACAAAAGAGACAAACTGTGGGAAGAGAGACGGGCACCTATCAACAGGGCAGGAGCACAGGGAGCCCTGGCAGTGTAAGCCAGCAGCAGTGGGGGCTGCTCAGCATTGCACTGGCCTTGCCTGTCATCACCCCCAGGAACAAGAAACACAAAAACTGAAGTAACAGATGAGCAAGAGTCTTCTGCCCATTCCCAAGACCAGTGGAAAAGGTGTAACCCACCCTGTGGCTCCAGAAATTGGTAATTCCCATCAGCACAGCCTTGGTAAAGGAGGCAGCAGCACCTCCTGGCACTGGGAGCACATCTGGAGCCTCAGCTGGCAGCCTCGCTGCTTGGTTGCTCTGCTGCATGTCAGCAGAGAGTGACTGGGAGGCAGCAGGGAGCCTCATACACCAGGAGACTGCTCTTAGAACAAAACTGAGGCTGTTTTCAGTAGTTCACATCCCCCCTCTCACTCGCTCCACCTGCAGCACCTGGGGCAGACATGGGGTGAGGGGGTGGGAGCTGCAGTGATGCTTGGGGACTGCGGGCATCACCGTGGGGCCACAGTCTGTCCTGAGCATCCAGCCAAGGTGTCTTTAGTTAAGGATAGGATGATATCCCAACTTCTCACTTCAAGAATGGCAACAGAGAAAGCTGTCTTCCCTGCAGCTGTGGCCCCGTGAGAACAGAAACGAGACGGGCCATGTTTCAACAGCGAAACAACCTGGCCATCACCCCACATTTGGCTCTGCCCTCCCCAACAGCACAAGCAGCGATGCTCAGGCAGCTCCCCCACCATGCTGGTCTCACGCTGTCACCTCCAACAGTGGCATCTGCCATGGGGGCACAGCTTGATGCCTTTCCTGCTCTTGCAAGGGGTTTGCTTTCCTCCCTTCTTCACCCTGTTCAGCACAAGGCTCACGGCTCAGTGAGCCCCTGCTCACTGGGAAGGGCTGGCAGCCTGCAAGCTGCCTGCTCATCAAGGTAGAATCTGGCAGCATAGGAAAAATAAGGCTGGAAATCCTGCTTAATCCACACGCAGCCCAGTCGCTTTGCTTTGCATCATCCCCTGCCTGCTGATAGAGCCAAGTCACACCACGGACCTCTGAAAACCCACCACAGGCTGCCCTGTCTCAGAGCGCGGTGGCTCCATTGAGCAAATAGTGCCAGGCACAGGAGTTAATTTACTTGGAAAAGGTTGTGCTGGCTATACGGGTCCAGGGCACACAAGCTAGATGAATGGTTCAAAGAGCTGGGCTCGTTTGTCTTGCTGCACTGTTGAATGTATATCTATACATTGTGCTTCCCTGCAGGGCTGTGAGCATTTCCTTCCAGCACAGAGGCTCTGCTCTCTCTCTGCCATAGAATAAATCCCTCACAGGTGGCTCTGGCCATGCACTGTGCCCTGCGTCCATGTTCCCTGGGGCTCCTCCAGCTATAAGCACCTTGTGTCACCCACTTGCCGAAGGAACCAGCAGAAGCTGGCAGTGCCATAGCATGCACTGGTACCCAGCTCCATGGCTTGGCATCCTGTGGTTGTCATGGAAACAGAAGCAGCCAGCAGCTCTTCCAAGCGGGCGGTCAGTGCAGGGGAACCTGTCCTGATGGAAACTGGGATGCCCACTGTGTCACAGCCTGTGCAGGAGGAAGAGTGGAGAGCTGGCTCACTGGCTCTGCCTGGGCATGGGAAGGCAGTGGGGAGGAAGGTGCTGGTTTCCTCTGCAGGTGAGGGAAACAGTCGGCGATGCTGGAACCGCACAGCACTCCTTGCTCCCTCCTTGGAAGGGGCTGGCAGAGATTGCCCAGACTCAGCTGGAGGGCAGGGGATGACAGGGGTGAGGTAACCCCAGACTAGCTCCCTTTGAGATGAGGGGTGTCAAAAAAACCTTTCTACAAGGGGTTGGCAGAGCACGTGCAAACGGCATGTGCCAAACCCGTGGTCATCAGCCCCCACTCTCCCTAGACGAGCTTTCCCTGAAGCTGGAGGCTGGTGAAGCAGCTCAGAGAGCTGCCCCAGTCCTGGCATTGCCGCATTGGCAGCACCGTGAATCCACCAAAATCCCTTCTGCACGCTTTCAGTTAGGAGCCTTGGGGACCACTTACTCAGATTGCTGGAAGAGTTTGCTGGAGGCAAATATGAGAATCCAGAACCGCAACTGAATAGAAATAGCATAGCTTTAAAAAACATAAACCCTATTCATCCAGATGCTGCATTTTGGACTTGAAGTGCCAGCTCCTCTGCTGATGGGAAGGGAACAGATCTTCTGATGTCAGAGGGAAGGTGGTTACAGCAGCATCTGCTGTTTAATACTTGTACGATATTTAACTGACAGAACTAATCACCGTGGCTCAGCACTTTCACCATATGTATTACCTTCCTATTTGCTCCCTGGGGAAATCCCGGGCAGCAGCAATGAGCTGCCTGAAAACCACCTTGAGGTTGAAATAAACCAGAAAAGAAACCCATGGATTTACAAAATTATAAGAAATAAACACATGATGCCCCTTTTTCCGGAATATGTGCCCCTCATGATGGATTCCACCCTGGAAACCAGCAACTGATAAAACATGCAGCATAGATGTGACAAACAGGAGAAAAGAAGCTATCTATCAAAGCAACTCCTGAAGCCTTGCAATAAAACAAAGTGCCAAATGGAATTATAAACCACTGCTGGTGCTTTCAGAGCAGGCTGGGATGCTGGAACATAAATAACAGCTCTGAATCAGGCTCTGAGCTCGGTCCATGCAGCCCATGGGAGCCAAAGGAGCCACCCTGGTGAATGAGCTGGGGGTGGGAGTAAGGATGGTGCAGTGCTCCTGCCTGCATCCCTGCTTCTCCTTGCAGAGGAATCAGCACTGGGGACGGTGACAGTTTGCTTTTCACAGTGAGCATGAGACCAGAGCCCTCTGGCCTTTGGCCACCACACACGTGGTCTCTAATACCCCCGTGAGAGCTCATTCCAGCACATCCATACGAGACACAAATCCCACCAGCGTGCCACACAGGACCTGCTCACCTCAGCCAGGCTTTTGAGCAACGTGAGCTTGACAGCCAGCTTAACCATCTGCTGTTAACCGAGGCTTTCCTCAGGCTGATGTGACATCTGCCATCCCAGGACGTGCCTGGGAACAGGCACCTGCCCGAGCGATCTGTACTTGTGCAGAGAAGAGCTGCTCGCCTCTTCACAGACCAGCAGCAGCAAAACTTCATCTGCTGCTGGAAGGATGCATGAGTCTGAGGCTTTTCAGAAGAGACCGAGCGCCACTGAATCATCACAATATTGTTTTTTCTCCTCTTCTTTTCCTTGTATTCATCTGAAACAGTTCACTTTGCTATTAAGGCTAAACCATGAATCTATGAGGACCATATGCTCCCAGCTATGTTGCAAGAGCCCAGGACTAATTCAGATCTTGAGCCTGTCTTTAGGCCATCTGTTCGCAGGATCACACAAGACAATGTGTCATTATGGCTGGGAATTTGCATAACCGCTGTGGAGGAATTGTGTCCAACTCTATTCATACCAGGCACAATGAATTTTTCTCACGCTGCAGGAAGGGGGCAGGAATCGCATGAGAAGCTGATGAGCATCCCAGCCACGTTTCCCACAATGGGCCCGGACTGAGCATCCATGGGACCCCTTTAAACTGCCGGGGCACAGCGCCGCCGCCCCTCTCAACCCTTCCTCCCCATCCGTCATGCTCTCGGCTCTGATCTGATGTGCAGCAGCAAACCCGGTGCCAAAGGGCAGAGCACTGAGCGCTTCTAGCATGCCGGCACTCCATCTTCTCTGAGAGGCTGACGCATTAATTCTCCCAGCTATGACAACAAAGGCTTAAATAACCATGTAAATAATAGATCACGTTGCAGAAGGCTTGGAGGAGCAACACCGAGCTCGCTGCAGCCTTGGGCCCTCATCTCCTTGCCAGCTGCAGAAGCAGCGATGCCAGCAAGACATAGCAGAGGCTGCAATTGATCTGCTGGCCATCGCATGGACCCCTTCCCAGAGCATTTCCAATTCTTTGTGCTGAACCCCAGGACAACCAGTAGCTCCAGTCCAGGCAGACTGTGCCGGCTCTGTCCCCATGCCTGAGGAGGTGGCCCTTGTGCCACATCCAGGAGAGCTTCACTGTGTGGATGAACCATCAAACCAAGTGGGTTTAGGCAAAACAGCGTGAGGGTGGGGAGGTTGCCCAGAGCAGGGGTGGCTGCCCCATCCCTGGAGGGTCCAAGGCCAGGTTGGATGAGGCTGGGAGCCCCTGATCCAGTGGGAGGCGTCCCTGCCCATGGCAGGGGTTGGAACTGGATGGGCTTTGAGGTCCCTTCCAACCCAAACCGTTCCACTATTCTATGAAAATCGGTGTGGGTTTTGTGCCAGGACCTTCCCAGCTGTGGGAGCGACCAGGGAGGCTTCGGCCCCCAGCTCCTCTCCATCCCGTCTTGGGAAGCCGGAGAACCAGCCTGAAAAGCCTCATCCGTGCTTCGTCCTCGCCAGAAGCACAATAGCCCTTTAATGATAATTACAGGCTTTCCGGCAGCTTTGTTGTTCGTGGGGCTGGGGCTTTTTTGGTAGCAATAGGTGCTGTTTAAGTACTTGAGAGAATGGCACTTAGCAGATGTCTC
Source organism: Clamator glandarius (assembly GCA_033459285.1). NCBI lineage: Eukaryota > Metazoa > Chordata > Aves > Cuculiformes > Cuculidae > Clamator > Clamator glandarius. Next base: position 605,689 of record JAUNZM010000452.1, on the reverse strand, counting down.
GGGGTAAATGGTAGGTTAAGTGATACCGAGAGCACCAGCGAAATGAGCGCTAATTTACGCTCACATGATTCAATTTGCACGGTTAATTCTATTTAAAGCAAACATCCAGCTCCGCAAGAACCATCGCTCTCCTCTGCAACACTTCGGGGATGGAAACGGCCAGGATAACAGAGCGAACAAACCTTTCTGTGCTGATAGAGCCAAGTTTCATAAACGCATTCCCCTGGAAAAGCTTCAGACGTACCTGATGTGATGTTATCGCCAAAGACTGCAGAGCAAACACAACCGACATTGAGGGGATTAAACGAGTGTCCTTCAGCTGCTGCATGAGCTGGGGATGCTCCCACCCAAAGGGCTCAGCATCATGATAGGAATGGCTGGACTCCATCATCCAGTGGGTATTTTCCAACCTAGTGATTCTACGAGGTGTGCGAGCATCACCCAGCCTCGTGCAAAGACCCGAGTGAGTGCGGAACTGCAACAAGTCCCCAGCCAAGCAGACAATAAAACCCAACGTGCACATCTGCCAGCCCAGAAATGCCAAGGCTGGAGGCGCGGGCACCCGGCGAGACGGAGCCTTCTTCAAAAGCCACTTGCGAGCTGAACTAGGTCCAAACAATTACCTGCATGAAGCGCTTTGTCAGGGAACTGCCACCTGGAAAACACTGGGCACACACCTGCGCTGCGGCACCCTCCAAGGCTCTGCTGCCAGGGACGAGTGGCCCATCCCATCCCAACACAGGGAGCTTGCTGCTCACTGCGCTGTCCAAGAGAAGGGAATCACCACTGGGACATTCCTTAAGGTCCTGCTGGAGCACCCAGAGCTGCCAGCTGAGGAGGAGAGAGGGAAAAGCCTCCTCTTTTGGCTGGGGACAAAGCTGTGGGTGGGCACCAACCAGCCCTCAGCGCAGGCTCCAAGCAGATCTGGTGCCCGAGAGCCTGCGCGGCTCCAGCCGCGGGTGCCAGAGGTGCCTGAGAGAGTAAGAAGTCTCAAACAGGTTTTCCCTCTTTCTTTTTAGCTATAATTTAATAACATGGGCAATGCTATACGTGGAACTGAAGTAGTTTAATTTATTCCTAATTAAGACTTTTGAACATTTACCATAGAGCCATGGCTTTCTGCCACCTGGATGCTATTTTCCCTGTTCTTCACCACTTGGGATTTCTCCTGGTGTTTTTCCCTTCCAGTTTGATACTGGGAGAATGGAAGGTAGCAACTTAGCTTTTCAGCAATCAATATTGCTTATTAGCTGAATAATAACAATTCCTCAACAAGATTCTTTGAGTTCTGCAGGGAACAGAAGGCCTGTAAACACCCTGGATGAGCAAAAAAGCATAAATTACCTTGGAGAAAATAAGCCAAATACAAACTGTATTTATGGCTCATTAAAGCTGTGATGCTGCACGTGCATGGGAAAAGCCGTCAGAGGAAGGTGCTCACACGTTATTCTGTTTCAATCTGAGAGATGTGAAAGCAAAATATCCAAAGACATTTCCAAGCACTGTCCAACAGCATATTGACATCGGCACATGTTGCTGTTTTCCCTTCCTTGCACAGGGCAGAGAAAAAACACTGCGTCATGCCGGTGGCCCGAGCCCAGGCCGGCTTTGAGAATTACAGGCGGCGAGCTCTCAAAAGCAACGATCAGAGGAAATATTTCACAAACAACCAACAGGGCTGAAATCTTTCCAGCAGAGAACAAATTTGTAAGACTCCAAGCTGGCGTCTGGACTATTCGTGAGCAGTAAAAGGAACCAAATGCAACAAATGAATTGCTCTCTGCAAAGCAGCTTGCGCGGCTTGAGTAACTACCCAGTAATACCAAACCTCCTACAAATTGCTAGGTAACTACGCTGAACAGAGCCAAAAATAATCCCTCCTGTGACTTGCTCTGACAGTGCTTGGAAGAGTGAAAACACTGTGTTTCAGCACATAAGGGTATGATAGTGGCTCTGCAGAGCAGCACCAAGGGGCATCCATCGGTGGCAGAAGTGATGGGCCAGTGGTGGCAGGTCCCTCCGACTGGCACTGCCAAGGGGCAGGGGCATCCACCTGTTCCTGGGGGCTCCCCACAGGCTTTGGGCTCCTTCAGGGTGGGAAAACAACTTGAAAAACATGAAAAACAACACAGACGTTTTTGACAAGGGCAAAGAATGGGCTCTGCATGTCACAGGGTTGCTTAGGCTGGGAGAGACCTTCAAGATCATCAGTTCTGACTGTAGACCTCACATCACCAGGTTCACTATTAAACCACAACCCTAAGCACCACAAGATCCCCAGGGAGCACAGTAAGTGATGCTGGAGGGATCCCTGCCTTGACCACGGCTTCCATCCCAAATACAAGTCCTTTGGAACCACCGCATACACCAGGAATATCAATAGCACCCAGCCACCTCAGGTGCTTCTTGATAAATGTGTTCCTGTTGCCATACAATATTAAGAAATATCCTGATTAACTCCAAAAGGCACCATCAATTGCCAAAGTTAGAATTCTCCGGAATGAGAAAAGAACCAATTTTGTACCCTGTCAGCAGAATGTAAATGAACAGCCTGAATGAATTAGTGCACGATAAACTTTTAAAAAGCCAAGTTACAATTTAGAGCAGCAGCAAGAGCCGAGGAATGATTTAGGAATTACAAAATAAAAAAAAAAGGTACAGCACCACTCTAATGCCATTCAATTACGCCTGCACAGCTGCCCGTAAATATATTTTACCACCTTCTGGGACAAAACATCTTTGTTCCACACTGCTAAGAGGGTTTTGCTCCCAGCAACTTCTGAACAGCCACCCCTGGTACGGGACCATGCAGATCACTGTGCCCACTCAGGTCCTACAGAGGGGTTGGTCCTGCAGCCCCCCAGCTGCTTTGCTGCTGGCAGAGCTCTTCTTGCAGAGCTGGGCATGGACTAGGCATCAGGATAGACTTGAGGAAGAGCCCTGGCCAGGCACTGCTGGCAACGAGGGGCTCCTGCAAAGGCAGGGAGGGCAGGGAGAGGGTGCTTAGCTCAGGACATCCCTCCTGCAAGCCCCTGCCCTGCCAAGGATCTGCTGAGCCCCCCGACTCGTGCACCCCATGAGTGGCCCAGAGGTTTCACCATCACTTTGTGCAGCTGCCAAGTGCTTTGTCCTCCCTGCCAGGATCCTCTGGTGCTCTGTGCGCAGTGGGGTTACCCACAGTCCCCCAACAAGATCCAGGTAATGAACGGCTTTGGTTTGTTTTCAGTAAGCCACAATGACTCTGCTGATCCAAGCGATTAATTCTGCCCCTTCCCGACAGAGGGGTTGATGGCTGCGTCATCCAGGTCCCCCAGCCTTGCCTCCTCCTTCTGCAGAGGTGGGAATGATGTGCACTGGTGGGAGTGCTTCCCATTGTCCATCCACCAGCAGGGCTGCTCCAGGGCATCAATCCTGCCTTGCACAGGCTGCTGTTCTGGGAAGCTGGCGGAGCACTCCGCAGCGCCCATCCCAGCACCTCATCCACCACGGCACCGCTGTTCCCCACAGAGTCCTGGGAGGGTTGGTGCTGAGTATGCTCAGGAGGTCCCATAACACCTCCACAGCTGAGCTGCTGTATCCCCTCTGGGGAAAAGGGGCCTCATCCTCTATGGCAAAGCTGGGTGAAGAGCTCAGCAACGCCTCCATCGCAGCAGCCAGGAGTGCAGCAGGGTAGAGATCCGTCACCGAAAGCCCTGCCTCTGGTCTGCACGAGGTTGGCACAGACATTGAGAGAGTAGCTTAGATGTACAGGTCGCTTCTGCACCCGTACGCACGACGGGTGCCCTCGTCCCGCTGGGGTTATTTCCAGTCTCACCACAAACAGGAGGCAGCAGCTGCCAGCACCCCCAGCATCCCGCTGCCAGGCACCTTGGGGTGCTGCCAGGCGCTTGACTCAGCACAACAGAACCTTCCCCTCATCCTTTGGCACTTTGCCTGCAGCCCCTTCAGCTCAGCCACTTTGCCGCATCCCCCCACGATACGCGCTCGGCTCACGAGCGAGGCGGGCAGGCAGCGAGCCCAGCAGAAGCCAGCAGCGCTGCAGGCGGGCTTGCTCGCAGCCAGAGGTGAGAATAACATCACTGAGATGCAGCCGTAATCATTTGATGCTCTCTCACATCTCTTCTCCCACCCTGGTTGGACATCCCCCTCCTCTAAGGAGTCTCCTCCAGGGTAGTTCAAGACAAACATCCCCCACCCTGCGCCAGCGCCCACGCCAGCTCAGCCTCCTCAGTGGGGAGCCAAGCTCGCTGCAGCTTCTTGCAGGAGTCGCTCGCTGTAAACGGCGTGCTGATCCAATTTCACGCTTACCCTGGAGCCTCTCGTCCTCAGCCGCAGTTGCAGTTCGCGGCTGTGCTTTTTGCTCCATGCTATTAGCCCTGGGTGAACGGGTCCTTCGGCTGGCGCGGCACCAGATGAGCTGAGCTCCTTGGGCCATGGGAAACTCAGAGGTCTGGGGGGAGCTGGGGGAGCAGAGAGGGCTGAGCAGACTGCTGCGTTCCTGCCACGGGGACGCTGACTGCTCACTTGCCCGCGCTTGGCCAAGGAAGGAAGGCAAGAAGATGGGGTGATCCCTGTCCCTGCGAGAGCTGCCCAGCCCCGCTGCTTTCTGCTGGCTCAGCCCCATTCCTGTGAGGCCACAGAAAAGAAGAGAATCCTCCCCACACTCCCAGGGTCTGGGCATCACCTTGAGAGCCCCAACCCAGCAAGCCGCAGCCCTCGCTGCTGGAGCCCAGGGGCTGCTCGATGGGATGCTGGCAGGGAAAGCTGCCTCCCCGCAGCCTGCGGAGCACAGACAGCGGCATGAGTCAGTAATTGCAGAACTCGTTTATAGATAGCACTGCAAATGCACCTATTAACATCAGCTCACATCTCCCGAGTGATTTACCTGCTTCATTTTGTTCAGTGAATTAAACACAAAAATAACCGTGGTCTACACCAATTCTGCTATCGACCTGCTTGAAATGGGCAGCATCCGTCACTCCTCCGGCTGTGCCACCTCGCCGACACGGGGATGAGCTGCAGGAGCTCAGAGGTGCAGCCTCAGGAGAGCCGTGGGCAGGTCACCAGCTGCAGACAGGGAGCACCAATCTGCCTCCCGCACAGCCACACACCAGCCCATGAGTAATTATTTGAAGAACTAGACAGTTTATTGTCCAATTCATGACATGTCTGATAGCAAGCCCGAGACATTAATGTCTTTCTAAATCGTTGCTGGGTATAATATTTTGCCACTGATACTGCACATAATCCTCACGTTTGATATTCCTCTGTAATCTAACGGTAGTCTGCAAAATTACAGTGACACTAATGCTTACCACCCTTATTGAACAGTAAAATCAAATTAAAGATGAAGTGTCATCAATTTTACTTTGGGCTCCAAGGTGGGAGTCAATTGACCTTTCTTGAAAAAACAAGAAGGTAGAGATGTTTTTGTCACTTTTTTCACCCTCCCAGTGCTTATTGTAGGTTCTGGGGGGGTTCTTTCCTCACTAGCTTTACTGCAGTTGCTTTTCTTCAGCGGAGACGCAACGTGACCAAAGCACTAAAAGTTGCCAGTAAAAAATGCAGAATTGGCCAAAATGGGTGAAGACAGAGATGGAAGGACCAACCGCAAGAATCGGCACAAACGTATGAACTAGGACTGAAAAATGCCAGCAAGCAGCTGCCAGAACCCCTGTTCTTGTTCCACACACTCTGCGCAGAGCTCCCAGTCTCAGCCCCACACCAGGATTAGCCCCACAGCATCCGCTATCTCAGTCTCAGCTACGCAGCATCCCTGGCACTTGGAGCTCCGTGTCCAAGGGGCGGGAGAGCAGCCCCTTCCGAGTAGCCAGCACAGCCACTCCCCAGCCTCACTCTCCACTGGGTACCCCAAGCTGCTGCACACTTGTCTCTCTAAACAAAACCCATCAATTCTATCATTTCCAATAAGGCAGCTTCCCTGCCTGCTTTGGGCAGGGATGTGTAGGAAGCTGGAAATATACAAATGCATCTCTGAGCCCTGGAAGCAGAAGCTGGAGCTACCATTTACAAGCCCTCTTAGAGCTTGAAAAGCCTTGTACAGGCACCATGACTTTGTTGAGGCCAGGCTTAAGAAACTCAGGAAATACAACAAGAAAGGATAACATCATTGTCAGGATTTGCACCCCTAAACAGCCAGACTTGCCCCTTAATACAGGCAGAAAATTCTTTTTTCCTCCATGAATGGCCTGAGGCTCTACAAACTTGATTAAAGATTGAACAACCACTGCAGGATTCATTCTTATCAAGAGCAGGCGCATCATCTCACTACACTGAGAGCGAGCGTGTGCTCCATTGCTGCTACCAGCAGGCACGTGAAGGGCAGAGCCCACAACTAGGAGTCTTGCACCAATGCCCAGACACAACTGGAACTCCAGCAAGGACAAGCAGCTTCACAGTATGACCAGAGACCACGCTCCCTGCCCCAAGCTCTGCATGACCGCAGGGAAACCGTGCAATCTGCCTCCACCTGCATTCCTGACACCGCACCACGCTCTCCATCCTCCTACCTTTCTCCATCCTTCTTTGCCTGTTGAGACCGCAGCGTGTCCCACCTCTCACTCTCATCTCGTTGAGCATCTGGAGAGGAGGTGGAGTCCTTGCTGGTGCCTCCCGTCATTTCTGCAACAGAAAGGGTCACCCCTGTGAATCTGATGATGCCAGCGATAATGCCTCAAGTATCCAATGTCGACATCATTTGGTTCTCTCCTCCAGGCTCTCCTCCCCTCCCCAACATGCGGAACACGGCTGTTCTCTCATTAAACAGAGGGCAGCTTTATCACCTCTGATTGCATTAACCTAATAATACCTGCATAAAGCAATCAACAAAAAAGGCTAGAAGGTTTTCTGTTTGTTTGTGTTTTTTTTCTTTAAAAAAAGACCTGCTCCATGAAGTATTGATTAAATTACAGGATTAAATTAAGTAGTGACTGAATCAAGTGCAAGGGCTTGCGAGAGAGTCTGCATGCAGAACACCGATGCCGAGGGCCCCAGGGGGAATAGGAAGGGTTCTGGAGCTCAGCAAAGATGTGGTGAGCACCACAGCCTCCAGAGGAGAGCGAGGCCAGTGGAGTTAGCACAGCTGACAGCAAAGCCCATGTCCTTCACCCCACTGCCCCAGGGACACACCCCTGCAGCATCTCGCAAGAGACCAACAGATTCACCAGAGTTACTGGTGCCAACCTCTGCCAGGGACATGAGGGAAGCTAGAGGCACAAGTAGGACACGCACCACAGTGCCCGTGGCTTGCAACCACTGTGATTTTGGGGGATGTGGGAGCTCACGTACACTTTCCATGAAGTGTCATTGTAAGCTGTTAAAGCGAGTTCTCGGTGGTGATCCTGAAAAATAGTTGCTTCTATTTTTCTCTCTTTGTGAAAATTCTGATCCTGCATCAGAGATGAAAGTTGCATCATCTGAGTATGCTTGTTGTGGTTATCAGCTTCTCCTTGTTTCCCGCAGGCTGGGGCAGCTTTCCTTAGATAAAATTGTCACCAGAAGGGAAAAAACAGACCATCTTTTCAGCTGGTATGAGTTGGCAGCTGAAGTCAATGAATTGATTTTATCTTACATTATCCAAGCATCTCACTGGAAACCATCGTATCCAGCCTAACAAATTCTCCAAGAATTTATCATTTCTGATAAAGTCAAGATCAAGGGTGTTTTTGAGCTTCATAATGAAATTAATATTGATGTGCCTGTGCTTTAGAGAAGGCTGCAAAGGATGCATAAGGAGAAGATGGGCTCTCCTGCATTTCCCACGCTGCCTAAGGCTCGCTCGTAGCTACCTGGTGACACCTCCCCTGGAAGGGCAGGATTTAGAAAAGCCCCTGGGCTAGCCAGCAGCTTTTCCATTATCCCAAGACACCCTGAAAACATGTAATGCAACAGTGGCACTTGTAATTCTGCAAAACCAGACACCACCCTGACTTTGGTTGGAAGGACAAAGCAGCTCCCGCCACATAGTGCTGCAAGGAAGGGGCATCTCCAGCCAAGGTCCTGGCATCTCCAGCCCCCCTGGACACTCTGCCAGGCTGATCATGAGGTGGAGACAGAGCCCCATGATGCCTGTGCAGCTCCACAACCCAAGCTCAGCACCTCTGTGTCCTCCTGGCCATCCTCTGCCTCCTGAGCTGCAGCCCACCCAGCTCCTGGGAAGCTCTGGCTGCCCAGTCCAGGATCCCAGCTCAACAGGGTTCCCAGAGATGCAAACAGGCAGGTGAACAGGTAACAGCAGCCTGGGGACTGCAAAGAAATATTTGCTGAGCAAGAGGAGCAGCAAGTCAGCTCAGGGTTGGTGAATCCTAGATGCTGCTGCTGGAGAATAAATGGCTCTGACAGGCAGCAGGCGATGCCAGCCAAGTCGTTGGAACACCAGGATTCTCTATCAAACAAATTAAAATTAGCAGTAGGCCAGAGGCTGACATGCCCACTGCCTGAGGCCAGCGCTGCCACAGAGATGATGAGGATGAGCGAGCAACGAGTAAGCCATCCCCACGCCGTTCTCCCGCGCGGAGAGCTGCCAGTTTGCACAGTGCCACTGATCCTGATGGCAGGAGGTGGGTGCTGTGGATGGGTCCCCTGCAAACGCATCCCACCCCTCTCCCTGCCTGGACAGGGCACTCCAGCTGGAGGGCAAGGTGCTCCAGCCATGGGACAAGCCACCTGCTCTGAGCAGCGATCCATGCCTCGCTCTTGCCTTCCATGCACAGATGGAGTTCTTAGAATTACGGAATCATTAATGTTGGAAATGACCTCTAAGCTCATCCAATCTATCCCCACCATGCCTGCTGATCCATGTCCCAGAGAGTCACATCTACTCATATTTTGAACCCCTCCAGGGAAGGAGACCAGACCTTTCTTCCAGAAAGGCACAGGAATGGAGGGATAGGGACTCCCCTAAACCAGCTCTTCCTTTAGGCCCATGTCCCCTGAGCCTGGCAGTGCAGCACCACTGCAATAAGCATCTCCTGAAGCTCTCAGGAACAGAGCTCAGAACTAGAAAATAGCTTCCCTTTCCAGTGCAGCAACCGATAAGTTGACTGCACAGAGGAATCGGCTCCCTGCATCAGCGAGGATGCCGAGTGAAGTGTTCAGAGCACAAGAAGCATCCTCCACAAACAGCCCTCTCAGGCTAGCACAGAGCAGCTGGTTACACAAACTCCACATTCCATCTCCCTTTCCATGGCTCCGTGCAGCACAGCTTCCAGCCTGGCACTTACCAGCTCCGCATTCCCATTTTAACACAGATGCCAGTTCATAATCTTGATGATTGGCCTGGAAACACATTTCTTTTCACCAGGATTTGAAAGGAGAATAATGTTTTATACCAATTTCCCCTTCTTGTTTCAGGGGTATTAAGAAATGAAACATTAATGGAATACAGAAAAAGACCTCAATGTTCAGCCACCATTTACCAAATTGTTCCTGTTCATTTCTGGGAGAGAAGGAAAAACTACGAGCAAGAATAAAACTGTGCCTAGAAACACACCATTTCTCCAATGCATGCATGGCTGACAGCCACAAAGCACAAATGAATAAATATTTTATGTACTTTAATTTCCTCATCTATGAGCTTGATTTTCTCAGCCTTTCTTTGCTTTATTTTGCTACTTCATAAATGTTAAAAACGTTTATCCTCTTATTCTTCCCAACAAAAGTGAGACTTTTGCCAGCTCTGCTCCCGTTCTATTTGCTTTCATCTCTTTATTAGCATAGCAAAACAGCAATCACCTGCAGGTTTCTCCCTACAGTAGTTCTCCTTTCTGGTTTTTTTTCCTCCTTCCTTCCTTCAGTCGCCTCATCACCTGCGTTCCCATCTCTCTATTATTCAGGAACCACAGCGTTAGCGGTTTTTCTGTCCCAGCTGCTCATCAAACCCTACGCACTATTGAGACGCAGCTTGGTTTGCTCTGGTGTTTATTTCATTTCCCTTTTTATTATCATCATCATCTCCTCTTCCTTACTTTGCCATCACATCATTCCTCACCCCTTCCATTCACCAACTCTCATGTCTCCTGTGTGCGGCAGCCAGGGATGCAGGGATGTTGAGGGTGGCATCCTTGTTCAAGCTGCATCTGTCCTTAAAAAAAACAGTCTCTGGAAAATTCCCACTGCTGTTTCCCTTCAGAAAAAGGTATCAACATTCCCATGGCAGCTCCCAGAGCCCAAAGGTGCAATCCTAACTGGTGCGTCTGATTGGCATCGACACCAAACTGCCCTCCTGGAAAGGATCTGCTGTTGGGAGCGTCCTGCTCATCAGGGAATGCCACAAGATGCCACCAGGCTGCAGATTTCTGGAGACTTTGAGACGCCCCAAAAGCCTCAAGTTGCTGCCAGACAGCTCTGCAATGCACGGCAATAAGGAAAAAAGTCTCCCTGCAATTAAAACTTAATCCTTCTAAAATGGAGCAGCAGCAGGAAGGAGGACAGGTAGGTGAGGATGGATGCCACCAGGCTGAGAAATAGGGGGAAGCAATAATGGAGAACAGAGAAAGGTGAGCATGAATGAGGATTAATCACAGGCAGAGTTCAATAGGAAGGTTTTAAGGTGAGGCAAGATAAGTGGCACTGTCTCCTGAAACGGCTAATTGTCAGGAATTGGGAGAATTACCAGTCCCGACTGCGTGCTGCGGCTCCAATGTTGCATTAGGCTTTCTTGGCCATTTGCTAAATTTATTCTTCCGTGATTTCTAACAAAATTCAAAGCTCATCATCACCCAGTGGGTTATTTCCATTTGTCTGCTTTCAAAGTGGTTTTAGCAAACCTCAGATACTTTTAATTAGCCTTAAATCTCTCAGCTCTTTTCCTCAACCTGTGATTACTCTTTAACTGAGCTGCATCCATTGCCTTTCCTCCCTCCTTCGGGCTAAGAAATTGCAATTTCCTTCAAACCAGCTGCTGCTGAAAAAAATTGCAGCCAGGAGTTTGGGTTTCAGAAGTGCCTTTTTTTTAACCTGTCACAACCAAACAGGACTGGAGATGGAAAAATTACTGTACACCTCCCCAAAATGAAGCCACTATCCCCAGGAAGCCAGGCAGGGCTCCTTCGAGAGACTGAGATGAGATCTTAGCAAGAAATGTTTTGCTGTGAGGGTTTGGGAGGCCCTGGCCCAGGTTGCCCAGAGCAGGGGTGGCTGCTCCATCCCTGGAGGGGTTCAAGGCCAGGTTGGATGGGGCTTGGAGACCCTGATCCAGTGGGAGGTGGTGGGACTGGATGGGCTTTGAGGTCCCTTCCAACCCAAACCATTCTCTGATTCCCTGCTTTCCAAGTAGCTCAAGCTCTCATTACAACGAGCAGTAGAACAAGGGCAGCATCATGCTGGGGGTTAATCTGATGCACCAGTAACTCCCCCACACAGGTCACCAGAGCCAGAACTGCCTTTACAGCCAGAGCAATGCACGACACAACATCCCACAGCACACAGGGCTGCTCCTGCCCTCCGAGCCATGACCATCATCCCTTTCTCATGACTGTGGGTTCCCACTTGCCAGTTTTCCGGGATTTAGGGGGCTCATTTTAATTGAACTTGCTCATTTCAATAGGGTCGGGAAGTTCAGGTCCTTGGTGTGACTCTGCAGGTCTCAGCTTTGATCCCCAGCCCTCAGATCAAGAGGGGTTGTTGGCACATTGCAGAGGTGCAGGGCTCCCAGTGTGCACCCACTTGCAGGTTTAGCAGCCCACTCATCCCCCCACACACGCAAATCCCTGCTTGTGCTCAGCCTGTCTGCACACCCCCTGCACATGTGCCTCTGAAACACTGGAGCAGCACGGAGCTGGAAAACCATCGTGGCTCGCGTGGGATTGAGATCAAAGCTGCCCAGCAGTGCTGATTACGGCAATGAGCCCTGACACCGAGAACTATTTTTAATTCAAAGAGTTGTGTCTGCCTCTGTGCCAACCTGCGAGCTCTGTCAATTTGCAGGGAAGCAGTCAAATCCGATTACTACAGAAAATATGCAGGGAGGGTAACATGGTGTGAACTCACATAATACGTGTTGGTTAAGGTGCTATCCCAGGCCTGACTGTTTTCTGGATGTTATAAATCCCACAGCGGTAAAGAAAGCGACGTATCCAAGGGCTATAATTGCTATAAGCCCTTCAGCTTGAAACATCTTTGCCCTGAGGGTCATAGATATGAAGTTTCCCTACAAATGAATGTACCTTTTCACAGGTGGGGTTTGCATCTTCCCCTTGCTGCAGGAGAAGGTAAAGCCGTAATGGCTTTATACAGGACCACAGGTTGAGATCTCCTGCACAGGTACCTCAGTAACAGCATCTCCAGTTCATGCTGCAGCTCTTCTGGTGCCCAGGGAGCCCTGAGGACCTGCAGATCTTCCGTGCTGGAAGCTGCTCTAAGGTCTCCCTGGAGTCTTCTCTTCTCCAGGCTGAACAACCCCAACTCTCTGAGCCTGTCCTCATGCAGGAGATGCTCCAGCCCTGGAATTATCCCCTTGTCCTCCCTGTGCCGAGTGCTCCAGAACTGGACCCAGGGCTCCAGGTGGGTCTCACAGAGCGGAGCAGAGGGACAGAATCCCCTCCCTCCCTGCTGGTCCCACAGATCTGGATGCATCCCAGGACACAGTTGGTTTCTGGGCTACGAGCACATGTTGCCAGCTCACATCTGGCTCCCCGTGCACCAGCACCCCAAGTCCTTCCCTTCAGGGCTGCTCTAAATCCTTTCTCTACCCAGCCTGGATTTGTGTTTGCGGTTGCCCCGACCCAAGTGGAGCCGAGCGTGGCACCCAGGGATGGGGCTGGCCCCGACGAGGGAGGTGAGGAAAGGCTCAGCTTGGTGTTTGTAAGTGAGAAAGGAACAGAGAAAAGGCGATGATTCAACAGCAGCAGCAGCTTCCAGGAGACTCGCACAGAAGCGGAAACAAAGCCTCAGAAAACTGCTGAGATTTGCCTACAGGAGCCTCCTCAAGGAGCTCCCCTATCCCCATCCCTCGCAAAGCCAGGCCAATTAATGATCCCAATCAATAAACTTGACCCAGAAATTTCAGACAGGAGCTACAATCAGAGCAACATCTCCCCTGAGGCAGCCTCACAGGCACAATTTCATGCATTACAAGGGGCAAGACTCACTCACAGTCAGTTTTCACGGGTCCTTTCCTTGAACACAGTCTCCAGGACAGTAGTTTAAAGAGCGCACCCAGGTCCTCTGGGGTAAATCATATCATGACATGTTTGGTAACAATTGTTAATTGCTCCTTTATTGCACTGCGTAGCTCGAGGTGACACAAACACACTCTGAGCCCCCATAAACTGGAAAGCACACCCAGGTCTCCACAATACACTTAGAAATATTGATGGTAACTAGAGGAGACAAGAGATGCCACACTGATGAAGGCGAGGAGCAGCACCTCCCTCTTCAGAAGGGCCCTGGGTCCTGCTGTCAAAGTAATAACAACAACAACAGCACAATTTGCTACCCTGGAACAAATAATACCTCCTAATGCAAAGGCATTTCACTTCCCTGCCACATGATTACCTTTCTGATTCTTTTAAAGGGCTGCAGATGACCTCTTCATCCGAGAGAGCAGCAGACAGTACATCTTCCCCTCCGCACGCAGATCCTCTGCTCACCCAGCACATCAATTGAACATCCTCAGCCCAGCAGAACTACAAAGCCCCCTCCCCAAAGAGCAGAAACCCATTGTCCTCACGTGGGGGGTTTTAAAGCCTGAGGTCTGACTGCCAAAGCAGGAAAACCTGCTGCCATCACCTCAACGCTCAAACCAAGCCAGCCAGATGCTAACGCAGACACAGGTGGAGTTGCTAAACCTGGAAACAGCAGCGTGGGCAAATGGATACGATGGGAAGTGGCAGATGCAACTTATTTATTTTTAGAGGCCTCATTTAAGGGTGAATATAACAAAATCCATCTTTCATTGGGGAGAAAATATTGACAAAAGGTAAAAATAGAGCTCCACAAAGAAGAGAGCAGCTAACGAGGCTGCTGCATGGGAGGAAAATGAGCCAAGGACCATGGGTGTTGTGGTGGGGGACAAGCAGTGCTGTGGTTCTAAAAGACCTTCTCTGCAGCTGTGCAGGAGGGTGGGTTCATCTGCTGAATCTGTGCTCTGCTTTGAAAATTTAAAATCTTTTTAACATCAGAGAAGCAAGCTGTCCTTAGAGAAGGCTTTTATTGACCCGGCATATCCAAAGCTGAATATATTGTAAAGCCAGAAATAGTTTCATGCTCATGGTCAGCTCCTCCACCACACCAGCTCATACCACGCGTGTTCGGGGGTCGCACGCCCAGAGATGCTCCTCAGCCCAGAGGCACCAGGGAATCGGGCTTCCCTTGGGCGAGTGCTTTGCAAAGAGCAGCCAAGATCAAGGGAGTCAAGCACTCCCCTCGCTGCGATCTATACTGGGAGGGAATCTGCTCTTCCAAAGGTTGAGGACAGGGTGGGAGAGCTTCAAAGTTTCTCCACAAGCCACTGAAGCAGAATTTTAATGGGGAAGAAAACAAAAATATGAAAGTGAATAGAACAAACAAGAATAAATTATTTATGAGGATGAAAGTGAAGAAAGGGAAGTTAACGGAAACAAAGGGAACCACACGTTTCCCACAGCTGAGGTATCATGATCAAAGCTCTTGCAAAACCAAAGCTGATGACTGAGGCTCAGCGATGAACACCGAGGCTGTGATAGAGCTCGGCAAGCGGTGTGGAGCAGCCGGGCACGGGCGCTCCCTCCCGTGTGAACCCAACTGGGGACGCACCTCGCTCCTGCAGTGCCAGGCACACGGTGCTCCTCCAGAGCCGTTGTTTCACCGACCCCTTATTTAATAGATCCCGCAATAAAATGTTTTGTTTTCCCCATTCAATGGACAGCGGGTGTCCCACTGCACCCCAGATCTGAGATCACGATGCTGAGAGAATCCGCTCCGCTGTTGCCCGGCTCCAGCAGGGCGCTGAGCAGCTTGAGAGGCTGCTCTCTGCCCGTGAGAGTTATTGCAGCACTAAACTAAACGTTCAGGTTTCGGTGCCCCTGGGCGCCCCGCGCAGCAGCTCCTCCCTTGCAGTAACTCCTGTTTATGTCTCACCTCCCCGGCTCCACAAAGTGCCTGACGTCAGCTGCGTTCGAGATGAATCCCCAGGAAAGCTCACAGCCCTCGGCACGCTCCAGGAGCCTGGAGAAGTCAGAGTTCAGGCTGGTGCCACCGCCTCAGGGCTCCAGTGGGAATGCTGCGGGGTGAGAGCTTCACCCCTAACCCAGGCAACCCCTCACTGCCCTCTGGAGATGGGGTCACCCCAATAAATCACACCGGAGCACACCACGATGTCACACCTGCCTTCCACTTAGTCTCTCAAATAATCTCTCTCTGTCGAGTAAATGAAAGACCAACTATGGTGTACCCAGACAAACATCTTCTCTTTAAATATTTTAGAACCATTAACCTCTCCCAGCACTTGGTGTCATCTGCCAGGTAATTGAAATGGCTTTGCCTAAGCAGAATTTTTCTGAGATCAATTATTTACTTCCAGCAGAAGGGTCTGGCTTTAGGCTTATTTATGATGCAGCTGTGCTACCACCAGCTTCCTCAGCCGTGTTTACTCCTAAGCAGATAAAAGCTGGCTGATTGGAGATAAAGTTCTTCATTTTTTCCAAACTGCCTGATTGATCTTGTTGGCCACACTTGGAAATTGGGATGCAATGCCTTCATTATGCTGTTGTCTTCCTTCTATTGCCATTCCACGAAGAAGCTGCGCTACAGCGAGCCAGCTGAAATTGGTGAAAAGAGCTGTTACAGAGACAGAAAAAATGGCTTTTTGCTTCCAGTGAGGCCCTGGCCCAGGTTGCCCAGAGCAGGGGTGGCTGCCCCATCCCTGGAGGGGTTCAAGACCAGGTTGGATGGGGCTTGGAGCCCCTGATCCAGTGGGAGGTGTCCCTGCCCAGGGCAGGGGTGGGACTGGATGGGCTTTGAGGTCCCTCCAACCCAAACCATCCCATGATTCAATGATTCATACCCTGGATTTGAAGCAGCCACGGGTGTGTTAGAACGAGCTCCTTCCCCTGCAGAGCCTGTTGAGTCCCAGCTGAAGCGATGACTGAGGAGGGACCGGCTGCTCAGAGACACCCTGGGCTGCAAACCTTCCCACCCTGGATCCTGGTCCCTTTCACTGCTCTGAATGCAAACAGGGAGCACGAAGAGTGCCCACGTCTGCCTTGAAGGAGTCTGACCTTAAAACAGATCTTTCACTCCTTTCATGAATAAGATAATTACCAGGCAAAGGCAAAACAAGAAGCATGAAAATGCATCGACAGGAGGAAATAAAGCAGGGGCTTGATAAACACAGCTTTCCCAGTGCCAGCCGTTGTGGAGAGGGCAATCGCTGCTTACCTCAGTGACTTTGCCGTATTTGACCATAGAAATGGTCTTATTCAAAGCAGAGATTAAGGTAATAACAGTTCTCCAGGAAGGAAAAGAAATTCAATTTCAACGCCAAATTAAACAAAGCTTCCAATTAGAACAGATAATGTTTTCAGTGAGCTGAATATCCTTTTTTCCAGCAAGGTCTGAGTTTAATTTTTCTAATCAGCTCTATTTTGTCACTTTGGTTACTTCAAGGTGGCCAATTTCTTAGGAATTGGCAGGTATTGACTGAGGATGCTGGGCTCAGAACTGGCTTTTACCTCCCGTGCCAAAGCCTTTGACGGTTCGCACTCCTCCGGCGCTTGGCTGGGTTCCCCACTGCCTGTCGCTGCTTTGTGGCTGGGGCACGAGGCGTTTCTCCGCTGTGCCGTGGGGCCGTGCCTGGCTGTGGCATCTCCTCGGTTTGGCCCCGACAGGACCCAGCGAGCACTCTGCTTGCAGCTGGCAGAGCAGTCCCACCCGTCCGTGCACTCAGAGGCCAGATTTGCATTATTAAAGGAGACCTAAATGTCTTATTGGGTGCGGGTAGATGAAATTATTGATTTTGTGCTTTCAGGAAAAAGCCCAATTAAGAAGATCTAATGGAAACGTGACCCTTTATCCCTATTTTGTCTTTATATCAGGAGCCAATATTCAACTGCTTCAGTGAAGGAGAAAATCTGATCATTTCTCTTGTATTCCCCCTCTTGCTGCTCACTGCCAGAAAGACTTGCTGAGTGCAAAGAAATTCACTCCTGGAACACCTGGCAGGAAATATTGTGATCCCAGGGGAAGCAGGTGAGGTGCTTGTGAGGTGCCAGGAGGGAGAAGTCAGGATGGGAAAGAGCAGACCCACCACGACAGTGCCCGCTCCTCCTCTCCACCTTCAGCACCCTCTGTACCTGTGCCATTTCTTCCCTTAAACAAGCCAACGTGAGGCTCGGGTGTAACCGAGACAAGTTATCAACCTCGTCCACTGATCCCTGAGTAGTTTTCTCATTGATTTCTCTCCGGACTACACGACAGAGATGCCACTTCCCAGTAAAGAAGGACTCTCCGGAGAGTCGATCTGTACTCCTGATGTGACAAGAATAGAGCTTCCAATAAAGGCGGTGTCGGGGTAAACTGTCATCAGAGCTGAGTGGAAACGACGACATGATTGCTTTAATATGGGTTTTTAAGAAACTCTGCTTGTTGGGGAATTACGCAGAGCTGACAGTCGGGAGCACTGATGAACTGCTCTGGCTCTCCCGCACCCACCCAGCCCCACAGGACCTGCAGCCAAACACAATCCCAAACCAGAGCGCTCCCACGGGATCAGGGGCTCCCAGCCCCATCCAACCTGGCTTTGAACCTCTCCAGGGATGGGGCAGCCACCCCTGCTCTGGGCAGCCTGTTCCAGGGCCTCCCCACCCTCACAGTTAAACATTTCTCCCTAAGATCTCACCTCAATCTCCCCTCTTGCAGCCTGGGGGTTGCTCGCACCACGGCTCTTCACCTGCTCCTGCTGCCTGGGAAGAGAGTGGAAAGAAAGAAGGCAGAAAGGGGGTAGGTGGGGCTGCTCCCCCCCTGGCCACGGATTAGGAGACACGAGGTGCCAGCCTTGTGCTGCAGGAAATTAGTTTTGCCACGGGTCAAGCACCTTCTCGTACAGATAATTCAATTACTCGGCTTGTTTGTGGTGGTCTCTGTGTGCGGCAGGGCTGGCCCTGTCTGGGTTAGACAAGGCTTCATTCCCAGCTGGTTTGGGGGCCAGGAGGGCTCCATCTCCTCCTGGAGAGGGACTGGCTGCAGTCCCAGTTCCCATTCCCAGCCCTCAATCTGCAGCGCCAAGAAACCCGTGGTGCTTAAACTTTCCACAGCCAATCTCTTCACTGGATAATTATGGCAGAGGATTTCAGTTATTAAAACTTCCCACTTTGGCAGCTCATCTGAGATGAAATCCTCTGGCTTTGCACAAATAATTTGCATCAGATCTCACTGCTGCGCGTTCAGGGCTCATTAGCAGCGAGCTGGGGGGATGCCAGCAACCGTCATCGCTGCCTAGCTGGGAGAAGGATGATTTCCTGAGAATAAGCCGGTTTAATTCCTACTGATTAGGAAAAGCACGAATATTCTGGGATTTTCTGCCATCTTCAGTGAAGACAAGTGAAGGTTTGGGGTTTGACTGGTTTGCCTCCAGCGGGACGGCTGCTGTGCTGTGGACTTGCAGCAGGAGCACTGCAAGCGGGTGGTGCGGTGCCATCCTGCCCTCCGCTCCCAGAGGCACCTCTGGAGCCCAGCAGGCTGGAGCCTTCCCAGTGGGGCTGCTGAGGCGCCTGTGGTTGCCCTCTCCTGGGATGAAACAGAACTTCCTGCAGAAATTATCCATAAGCAAATAAGTACAGTAAGTGCCATGAGTGGCCCAGCAGTCCCCTTCCCCATTCAATCAGACAGCGGTGATCCCAGCTTCTTGTGCAGCTCTTGAGGTCTATGGGCACCCTGCTCATGCTGCGGCTGCACACGAGCTGCACGAAGCCCCTCAGCAACCACACAGCTTCTCTCATCACCTGCTGGGACGGGGAGGCAGCTGAGCACCAGAGGCACCGGCATCTGGGACAGCAGCTGCCAACATCTCGGATGAGGAACACAAGCTCCCATGGATTGCAGGATGCTCTTGGTTTTGTTTCCAAAAGCATAAAACCAGGTCAGAGATACTGTGCAGGGAGGCAAAACCCGGCAGCTGCCCCGAGCGGAGGAGAGCGAGTGGCCCTGCCCTGGGTTTATTCAGGCTCCGTCTTCCTCCCAGCGGGGTTTTCCCAGAGCACCCCACAAACACTAACCTAACCCCATCCGTGTTTTAGTAAAGTCTCCCCTGCACAGCTTCGCTGCCAGTAAAAGTGATTTGCAAGTGGTTCAAGCACAGGTTTATCTCCTCCCTGCACAAAGTGGTTTTTGCACCGGACTTCTGAAATAAATATTAGAAGGAATAACCAGAAGCTGATATAATAGAGCCATCTGCTCCATATTTTCCCTCTTCCCCTGCAGAGGATGAAATACGTTTATAGCCCCACTTACGGCCATCCCTAGGAGTGGTTCCTTTGGGCAAACTGAGCTGGTGATCAGTGAGGATAAATCACACGGTCCCCACTGCAGTCAATAAAGCCAAGCGAGCATCACTGGCTTGGGATGCTTAAAGTGTATAAGGGGGACGGAGCTCGGCTTAAATCCAACCTGGAGCTGGTGGCTGGGAAAGCTGAAACAACATGAACTGTATTGATTCTCGGGTTTGCTTTGGAAACACTGGAAACCTCAAAAAGACAAATGTCTGTTTGGAGGAGATTCGGAAAGGGGAGCCCCAGAAAGCAATAAATATGCCTCATAAAAAACAGGTTAAACCTGTCACTTGTGTCTGCAGCAAGCAAACCAGGTTAGAGGCCGGCTCGGAGGGGACGGCTGGCAGAGCACAGCATCACCAGGACATGGAAATTCCTGCTAAAAGAGAGTGATTTATAGACACAAAGGCTACATAGAAGAAATCATTGAAATACAGAGCCTATTTCCCAATGTTCTTAGAAGCAACTGAGCTCCTAGATGTGATGGTTTTGAAGGTGCAGCTGGGGCTTCCAAGGATGTGGGATGGCAGCGGCCACCGAGAAGAGGAGAGGGAGAGGGAGAGGGAGAGGGAGAGGGAGAGGGAGAGGTTGCTTTTCTCATGCTGGAATCAGGGAAAAACCAAAAACTCTTTTTCTGGGAGCTACACACTTTGGATCAAGGCGTCCGTTTGTCGTTAAAGCGCAGGCAGCGTGTTGCCATCTATCAAAAGGCACCACGGTGCAATTAAGCCATCTCTACATCCTGAGGTCTGTCCTGCACTCCATCATCCCCTCGTTGTCTGTAACGCTAACGGCACTAATATATTTATCCTTAACAAATCTATTAAGTTTGAGAACTGCGTGAAACTGCTGAGTCGTAACACCTCGTTCGTAATTTTGTCCCTGAGGACGCTGTTGGATTTTATCCATCCTGTACCGAACAGCTCTGGCATCCTGGGGAGCCTGGTCAGAAACACCGTGAGGGTTGTGGGGAGCTCAGAGCACCTCAAAAGCTGTGGGGAGCAGGGCTGTGGGTGCACAGAGCCGGTGCTCCAGCAGGGAAGAAGCAGCTTCAAGCTTTGATAGGTTAGTGACACGTTAGGGCTTAATTAGGAGGCAGGTAGGAGTCGGAGCAGTTTCCTACGGCTGCGTGCTGATGGTGCCGGGGTCTGGGATCTCTGGGTGACCAGAGGGGGCTGCAGGGACAGGGCTGGTTCAGCCACCCAAGCTTGAATGAGGAGCATCCCCAGCTCCAGTGAGAAGCTGTCAGAGGAGCAGCAGCGCTTCTGCATCACCGCATCTTCCCAGCGCGATGCAGCTGGGTCACAGGGCTCCAGAGGGGTCACAGCGGGCTGGGAGGGTTATCATTATAATTATTATTGTTCAGAAATATGAAGACAATGAGGAATAAACACTGGATCTATTTATAGAAATTCTAGGGAACTCTCACTCGAGCCATAAACCCACTTAATTGCAAATCTGCACAGATGTTTCCTTTGAATTTGAAAAGTGATTAATTAATAAATTAGAGTAATGCTTGTTTTGGCTGAAATATAGTAATAAGTAATGTTTATAGCACTTAGTTACCAAAACAGCCTCAGTGCTATGTGACAAAAACAGGGAAAACACCTAAAACTTATAAGATGGACAATTAAAGCCTGGCTCAAGCCATAAATGATCTCAACGGCACAAGTGGGTGTGCGCAGGGGGGAACCGAGGCTGGGATGCTCCGTAGCATAGTGCCCAGTTTAGTTCTAGCCCTGGTGGCCCCAGGTCACTGGGACTGGTGGCACGGCACGGCACGACACGGCACAGAGGCTGCACCCTGGCACCCCGTGGCACCTCTCCACCTCTTACTCCATCACCACGGGAAGCTCCACGGCACAATCGATCCCTCCCTTAAAGCCCTTGGCAAATCCCACATGTTTACTGTGCCGGTCATGTTGACTTTTTTTAATTCATGCATAATTCAAACTCGATACATAATTCCCGGGTAAACACAGACACAACTTTGCTGTTGACTATTCCTTGACCCAGTTACTGTACAAACACGCCACGGATTTCAGCAGCACTAGAAAGGCGAGACCTTCAGCAATTTCAAGGGCTCGTGGGGAGCAGCAAATGCTGAAGGAGGACCCGGCTCCCTGCCCGGCTCCTGCTGGCCACGCCACGGCTCATCCAAGCCAGGAACCCCTGGCCGGCAGAGCTGCCCGCGACCCCAGCTCCATTCCCGGTGGCACCGAAGCGGCGTCGCGCACTGATAGGACGCCTGGTTTGACGACTTGCAAAGTTATTGGAAAATCCGTTTGGGTTTCCACTGAAATAGGAGCTTTTATTCTAATTTATATTGTAATGAAAGCTTGTACCAGTTCTGTATCGTAAACACAAACAGTGCAATCTTATAAAAATTTCATCTTTATCTATTTTGGGGAGAAATAGCCCTGTCTGCCTAATTGAAGCATCTGTCATCCTGACATTAAATAGTACATCCATGGCTCTTTTATTATATTTCCTTGCATTTCTCATACACTGTTAAATTGAAATAACCCCGTTGGCTAGGAGATAAAGGGAGATAATAGGTGTTTCATAATGAGTAGAAAGGAGGATTCATCTTCAGTCGAAGCTGAGAATTGCTTTATGGGGATTTTTGGTGGTGTTATTTTGTTACCCTAACAGGGGGATTCTGCTGCTCAGCTTTCCCAGCCCTCAAAGATCAAGCGAAGAGCATTTACCTGCACGTGAAGAGGCGCGAGTGCCAGGCAGCTGCTCGCCGGCACCCAGAGCAAGAGGGTTTCCAACACGCTGCTCTCCTGGGTGACTCTGGGCGACTGCAGAGACGTCGTGCATCACAGCTACATTGGAGTAGCATGGGCAGGCCACTTGGGAGATAGTTTTTCATCATTCTAAGGAGTCGTCTTTTCACCTCGATGCCACTTCTGAACCGCTCCAGCACCTGCTGACCCGCAGCAACATCTCAAAAGTCACCTGTGTCATGTGCGTGGGTGGCCAGGGCACGGCACGGGGACCCCAGGCAGCACCAGACCCTGGACGAAGCCACCTTCGAGCATCCCTGGTTGCCGAACAAGCCCAGCCTGACTTGTTTGCCCTCAAAGCCCCAGCGACTCAGCTTCGCCACCACCACGGATCTCCACCGGGCTCCATGCCGGCCGCTTCACCCCAGCCAGGGCTGCAAGCGGGGGACGTGTCGGGCTTGCAGCCAAAGCCGCATCCCAGAGGAGCAGCCTGGCAGTGGGGCAGGAGGAGCCGCTCGGGAGCTGCACTCTGCGGAGGATTTGGTGAACCGTGTTTGGGTGAGCTGGGGGTTAAAAGAGGATTGTGTGCGCAAAATTAATTTTAGCCACTGCCGCTCGCATTGCGAAGGAGCCGGGGCAAATCGGGTCGGCCTTGGCTTTGCACAGAATAAGAAAAAGGGGTTTGGGACCCAGCGGTGGGGGATGCCAGGAGAGGGTCCCTCTCCGGCTGCCGGGATGTACCAGCCCAGCGTGGCTGGACTAGCACTCGTCACCTCTCAGCAGCGAGACGGGGCTGTTCGGGATACCCGAAGGAGAGGGATGCCCAAGCCCCATCTCCCCAGCCACAGCTCTGCCACGAAGCAAAAACACCACATAAAATTGAACTGTTCTGCAGTTTCCCCATGTGGATTTCTGTAATTAAATTCCATGCAAAATGAAGCAATTACCAATAAAAGGCACTGCATGGCTTAGATAATTATCAGTGTGGAGGCTCCCCAGGTACTGGCAGGGGGGCTGATGCCCCTCAGCCCCTGGTGTGAGAGGTGGGTGCTGCTCTTGGGGTTTTCCTTCAGGTGGCCCCTGCACCCTTTGCTGAGCTTCCCAGGCTGCCCACGGGATCTCCAGTGCTCTGGCTGGGCTCCACTGGATCCCTGCAGGTCTGGCTGGGTCCTCTTGGATCCCACAGCTCTGTCCGGGCTCTGTCCCTGGGCGAGGGGAGCAAAAGCACAAAAACTCTAATAGAGATTTCCCTGAAACCCACTGGAAATAATTAAAACTGACTTCTAATACTTTACAAACTAATTAAGAGTATTGGACTGGATAACTACGTCGGAGCAAAAGTGGTGTTTAATTGGGATAAACTGAATCATAATTGGAAATAAGCGAGATCAGAACAATAAAGAGCGTGGCAGGAGAGGTTGTGGGCAGCTCGCAGCAGCGCAGGGAAGCGCGATGCTGGCCCAGTGACCACCCTGCGTGGTTTGCTGCGTCCCTGCCGGCTCATCCCCGAGCACCTCGAGAGCCAGAGCTGCCAGCCGGGCGACAACGGCTGCGACTGGATCCGTTATCAAGACACCAGAGATATTCAACCCTCTCAGGAAGCACTTGCACACCAAGCTCCATTTCTAGAACTCAATCTGCATTATCAGCCCCTGGCTCGAGCCTCTCTGGTTATTTATCTTCACTTTAATAATGAGCCCCTTTCTCCAGTATCAAACAGCCGTGTTGCTGCCATGCCTGCATCTCGTTCTCTTCAATAAGATAGGAACAAATTAACTGGATACTGGAGCTGCTGGGCCTTTGTTCTCCCTCATCTGCTCCGCTCATTACTTTGAGGAGCCCTTTTTTCCTTTCCTTTACTGCTTTCTTTTCCCAAACAATGGGCTCTGAATGTATTCACACAATTCTTTTATCGCTCGCTTCTGCACAGATCTCTCATTCTCCACCTGAACAGTTGCTCTTTCTGTTTATGAAAACTTTCTTGCTGACTGCTGAAATTCACATTTCATCTTGCAATGCCTGGTTACCTCAATTATCTCCTCTTTCGTTCCCCCTTTTAGGTTTAACAGCTACAATTTATAAACACCATCCTTTCCTCCTGTTTCCTTGTCTCCCACACGCTTGCAGTGAACCCGTGAGCCTCCTCATCTCCCTATGATGACAGCAGGTGCCCAGACCACTTTTCTTACATTATTTGCCCTGCTGAAATAAAACAAACTCCGAAAAATCTTCACCCCATCCCTGGAGGTGTCCAAGGCCAGGCTGGATGGGGCTTTGAGTGCTCTGGCCCAGTGGGAGGTGTCCCTGCCCCTGTCAGGGATGGGACTGGATGGGCTTTGAGGTCCCTTCCAACCCAAACCATTCCATGATTCCACTCCTTTCCACCCTTTCACCAGCCACAGAGAAGCCCCTGCCAGCCCTGGGGTCACCGTCCCACGGCTCCAGGCTCAAATGAGAACTCAGAGGATTCTGCTCTATTCTTCTTTTCACATTACTGTTTTTCCTCCCAAGCCTGGCACAAAATATTAAGCAGTGGAATGGCTTTTCCTCCTCTCATTTGCTTCGACAGCTGCTTTGAAGATCGTTCTGCTTCATGCTGGTTCCTGGCCCCTCTTCTCTCAGAGGGAGTTTTCCCTCCCTGTTAATTCCTTTTTGCACTTGTGCTGGGCAGTGCTCGTCCAGGAATCCTCCTGCCCTCCCGAAGGCGCGAGCTGCTCATTAGAAAGTTGTTTTTTACCTGGCTTAGGGCTCCCTCCCCATTTGGGTGCTGGGTGGCAGAGATGGGTCTGTGCGGCAAAGGAACACGCGATGCCTCTTGCCCAGGGCTCCTCCTGCAGCGAGAGCACCAGATGGGCTGAGGGGCTGGAGTTCATCAAAGCCTCCACATCTCACTGTCTGAGGAGCCCTGAGAGGAGCTCGAGCACTGCTTGCAAGGTCTCTTCTACCAGCCCAGCTCCTCAGCTGAAAATGGTTTTATGGTTAACTGCAGACCATCTGTTCTCCTCTACTTTTCTAATGGAGCCCGTGTTCTTTATGGTTTATTAATATTTATTTAGCCTGTTTAAAAGCTACGCCTGTTGCAGGAGACTTGTGACACATCTAGAAAGGTTTTCTCTCCCTTCTTGGCCACTGCTGCACCCGGGAGCCCTCAGAGCCAAGAGGAACTTTTCAGAAGGGTTTTCTCTCGAGCTGGCAGCTGCCAAGACCTGAGGAGGTGAAGCCCAAGGAGCTTCATTTGCACTGAGGTCGCTCATCCCATGTGTCCCTGGTGTCTTCTCAGGCAGCACAAGGTGATGGGGATCACGGCCAGTGAGGAATTCCCTGCTGAGCCTCCCAACCATGTGAAAAGGGTAGAAGGGCTGGAGGAGGGTGTGTGGTCCCTGTTCCCGGAGCACCCAAAGCATCCATGCCACCTCCCAGCAGATCCTGCATCTCCAAACCAGGCAAGGGCTGCTCCAGCTCTCTCTTACGTTGCCTCCTCCCTGTCCCACGTCAGGGGCGCAGCTCTCAGAAGCTCCTGTGGTTGCAAACAGTGAAGGCTTCAGCTTTGAGAAAGGGAAGCCTGATGCCTTATAGCGACGAGGAGGATTCAGGAGCAGGATTAACCACCCCGCCACAGCTCCAGCCACAGCACAGGGCTGCTTCCCACCCTCAGTCCCGTCCATTTTAGGCACCTATTCCGGATAAAATCCCAAGGGAATGGCAATTCGCTTGTCTGGGTGCAGAAGGAGCTAGATGCTGCCTGGCTGCAGAATGAGCCCCTTTACAAAGAGCACAGGGAAAAAGTTAAAGAGGGGAAAGGAGCTGAAAAAAGGAAATCTACGGTAAGCTTTGATGAGCAATAACACGCTGCAAGTCCTACGGCTCCTGATAAACAGCAGAGACACCGGGCTGTAACTAGGCAAGCGGCCTCTCAGGAGGCCAAAGAAAATAAAGTTTAGCTTCAATTTTTAACTCCTGTTCTGCATTATTTAATCAAGCTGCTCCTCACCCTCCCGGTCACTCACAGCTCCTGGTGCCAGTGGGGATGGGGACCAAGCCCACCGTGTGGCAGGGACAGCAAAGGAGCCACAGATACCAGGTCCACCAGCAGCAGATGTGGCTCTGGAGCCACCAGGTGCTCGGGGACCCCTGAGCCATCCCTAGGTGCTGCCTTTCCATCAACTCCAAGAGCATCATTCTGATCTCCATGGAAACCCACGCAGAGTGACGGGATAGGCTTTAGTCTGAAGCGCTGATTTGGCTGCGACCCTGGGAGCAATCGGCAGGAGATGAACTGCATTAAGCAGCAGCAGGGGTGGGATGCGCCTCAGGAGGTGGGTGCCAGAAGAGTATCTGATAACCATTTGGCTTAAAAACCCACTTTCAAAAGGCAGGGAGCTGAGCTGGGCTGGCCTATCACCGAAAAGAATTTATTTAATTCATCTGACCCCTTTCTTCTGTGTCCAAATTATCCATGAAAACATTTTGATTATTTTTTTCTCTGAATTTGACCATTACTGTGAAGCACAGGCAGAGCTCAGAGCATCCTCCGGCACCTCTGGTGGGTGAAAGCAACCCTGCTGCTGTCCCTGCCCCGCGGGGACCTCGGCCACGGGTCACCAGCCCAGGGAAACAGCCCAGGCTTGCAAAACCTGTTCTTGAGAAATACGTGGTGTTGCAGCCCCCAAACCCCTGGCTGACAGCGCAGCAGAATTCCAAGGGGGGACTCACCAGAGATTTCCAGCCTGGCCTCTCTGCTGTCTGGTGGACAAACCCCAGTGCCGTAATGCGGGGTAGGAAGGGCAGCCTCACATCTGGCTCCTCCAGGAGATCTGAACAGGGCTGGTCTCTCTCTAGAAAGAGACCCCCCCACCACTCACCTTTCTTCAGGGAGAAAACACAAAGCAGGGCAGTGTCAGACACACAGAAAGCCAGCAGAGCGCCGGCTCAGCCCGCTGGCATCTCCCGTTCCCATCGCCCACTCCACGCGTCTTCTGGAGACAAACAGAAGGCCGTAGCCTCCAAGGCTTTTATTCCAGGACTTTTCATTTAATTTAATTATTGAAGTATGTTTCCCCCGAGATAAGATCTGTGTGACATTTGATAAGCCGTTCCTCCCGGCAGAACCCACTCTCCGCTCACACCAGTCAGCAGCCAAAGAGATTTACAGGCGCTAACGAAGGGGCCTTATCGCAGGAGGCCAAGTCCTGGGGCATCTCTGTCGAGCATCTCATGGATGAGCAAGAGGGGCAGCAAGGCAGAGGAGAGCAGGGTGCGAATCAAATGTTAATCTGGGCTGGGAGGTGACGAATGGCTGTCAGCACTCCGCTCATTCTGTCCATAAAATCAAGTGCTTTCTGAGTGTGAATTCCTCTATGCTGGACTCCCACTGCTGAGCCAGACAACTTGTTCTCGCTTCCATGAACATCGCCAGCCATGGGGAGCGGCTGCAGGACACAGAGCAGCCTCGCCTGGCACTGGCCCTGCCTGCAGCACCCACACAGTTCCTTTAAAACTCTTAATTCTGTTTGGAAATCGAGGTAAACACTTGATGCCACTGACCTTTGCTCAGGTGGATGCTGCCTCCCACAATGAAGTAATTGGTAAATGCACACAAAGCCTCAATTCTTCACCAAAGGTCAAGCTTGGGACAGAAAGAAAGGAAATTATTTTAAAAGCAACCGGCAGCTCATAAACACTACAGATTTCTCATTCTATAGCTGTGCATTATTATTATTTTTTCACCTGTCCTGAACAGCACATGGGAAAAGGCCCCCATGTCCTTCCCTGGTGGCTGCAGAAAGTCCCCAAAACCCCTTGGAGTGAAGCAAACTGAGAAGTCCATCTTGACTTTAAAGAGACTAGCTCCGCAGGGAGCAGCCGGCATTGCTCTCGGTGGATTTTGAGGCGCGTTTGTGAGCAGCATCCCCTCCACAGCATCCCCTCACCGCGGTCCAGCTGCTGCCCCAGAGGAGCCACCTCCCTCCAGGCGAAGTCCAGGGGTTTGTGCTGTTCCACCTCGGAGCCCGAAGGGACGGCTCCCGTCAGCCGCTCCCCAGCAAGACCTGATCAGACAGCAAGGACATGGTTTGAAAATGCCCTTCACATCTCATCCATCCCGGCTGAGCGGGAGCGCGGCAGGCGCAGCTCCGAGGCTTTTCATCTCCTCTGCCAGCCGTCCTTTCTGCTGAAGATGCTAATAAAATGCGTTTCCTCCAGCCATTGTTTCACTTATGGAACCTTCAGCCCAGTTTTGATTGAGTGCACTTAATATAGTTGCTCTTGGAGAAAGGATTTTGAGCCTGGTATTTGACAGCCTTGATCTTAAAGAAATCCATTAAGAGCAGCTTTATCTCTGGGTTTTGTAACCCTTAAATCGTTTTTTTATCACGGCGATGGTGCGCTGTCAGGAAGACGTGTGGGAGAAACGGGGAATAAACCTCCCCAACTCCAGCGCTGGGACTGCGGGGTTGGACTGGGGCTCTGTGTTAATAACTAAAAGGGGGGTTTCTCTGCAGAATAACATCTCACAGGGCAGCACAAGGGGAGGCAGAGCCCAGCTGCCCCACCTGACCTGCTGAGCCTAGAGGGAGCCCACCAACCTCTCCATGATGCTCTGTAACCCTGGGAGCCGTGTCCTTGTCTTAAAGCTAATATGGAATTACTACCAGCAGCAGTTTCATCACGGTGAAGCCCAGCAGCTCTCTGGAATAAACTCCTACAGGATTTCTGGAATACTTTAGCAGGGAGAGAGATGTTTCAAGTCGTGCTGAAAGAAAGGCTGCAAGCACTCACCAGCACACAGGAGTGAAGAGTCTCTTATCCCACTACTGGCACAAGCACATCAAGATGAACATTAGCAACACTGGCCAGTGGCTTCCATGCTTTCTCCTCACTTTCCAGACCACTTTTGCTCTCCCCATGCAGTCACGAGCATCAAGGAAGAGATGGGGAGATCCAGGGGCATCCCAAGGGCTGCTCCTTCTAAGGCAGCGAGGGCAAGTGAGGCCAGAGGGCATTCAGCTTCTGTCAGGAGAAACGGAGAAAGAAAGAGAGGTGCAGAGCCTGGGACCTGAGGGAGCAATGACTGAACCTGCAGCCAGGGAGGGTTTGTGCAACCTCATCTGTGAGCAAAGTCACTCCATCTCTGTATAAATACACACACACACACGCTAAGGACATCTTGTGTTCACACACTGAAGAGAGCAGAGCAGAACTCTGCAAGGTGGAAGCGTTACCTGGAGCTGACGACACGGCAGCAGCCGGCGGTGGCCACAGCAGCACCCGTTGTGCTCCCACCCCGCACCCCCTGCCCGCGGCTCCAGGCACCGTGTGCTGCCAGAGACAAAAACTAATAAATCCATCTCGGGTGAATTAAAGCGTTTCATTCAGATTTTGACCTTTCAAAAGAAAATGAATAACACATTTCAAAATAAAAACTCATTTCAGAGCTGAGAATCAGAACATTTCCAGCTGGAAATGCCAGGGCAACACATTAGAACACCAGAGCTTTTCGATTCCATAGGTGGAAACCGCACTCCCCGAGACCCCGGTGCCAGCAGCCTCCTCACAGGCTGCAGCCCCAGACAGCAGGAGCCTTTGCCTTGTGCCACGATGCCACTTCCAAACAAGTCTGTCAGCTTTCAGTTTGGCAGAGACCCTAAATACTCATTTCAGCTAATAAAGATACCCGGTAATGTCATATTACAAGGCTGGCGAGGTCCCAGCAAATATTATGGTGAGCCTTTGTTTAATTAGAGGTTTCTCAGGCAGTCACAGTTACATCCTCATAATGGGAAAAATAAGCCAGGTTTAAAAGTTTAGGCTGGAGTCATTACCCTGCTGGGAGGTGGATGCCAGCAGGGATGTGCGAAGGTGAGGAGCGGATTTAAGAGACTTGGGGCTGCCCAGGTGAGAGCAGCAGCACAGCGAAGGCAGCAACGCTCAGGGTATGATGGGTCCCGTCTGCTCCGAGAGGACAGAGCAGTCCCAAGGGTTATAGAAACCACAGAAAATGCTTCTCAATCCTTCCCTCCCTGTGCACCCTGGTGACGAGATACGAGATGAGATTTTAGGGTGAATTAATTATATCATTACAGGAATCCAATTTTCTTCCTGACACGAATGAAATGGGAAAAGAACAACAAGTTGCACGCCAGGCACGCAGCGCTACAAGCTTATTGTCATTAGCAAGGACAACTTCATTAACAAGTGCAAAACCAAGAAACGGCTCCATCGCAGCCTCTGCCTGGCAGAGCCAGGCAGCAGCCCCTGCTCCTGTGCTTGCCCTGTGCTTGAGTGGCAGCATTTCCAACGCCAAGCGGAGCCAGGCGCAGGCACAGCCCCTGTTCCCGTGCCTCTGCGCAGGCTCTTTGCCCGCCGGCAGGACGGGGTCTCACCCCGCTCTCTGGCTGCTCTTCTGGGATCCCCACTGAGCCAACAAACCCTCTCGCGCCCACGGGCTAATGCTCAAAGGAAATTGTATACTTAAAGCTAATGTAGTGAAAACAAACTAACAGGTGGCATCAGGGCATAGTAAAGCCCTACAAAGATTTACGGGGCTGTGTGCACTGTAGGAAAGGAATTATAGGCCGGAGAAGGTGGCACAGCTCCCACCTGCACTGCCTCCCTGGCAATGCAGAGGAGAGGGGACCCCCAAGATGCCACCTGGCTCCTGGTTCCCCCCTTCCACTAAACTCTGCAGCTAAATACAGGCACGTGTGTAAATAATTCAGCACCTCATTACACCTTCATCATCCACAAGAAGGCCGTCAGCAGTAATGGAGCCCAGCCAGGAGACAGCTCAGACATGGGGCCACGCGCAGTGCTTTCCCATGCACCCTCACACCACTAAAAGTGACCAATTCCCACTCCAGGTTCTCAAACCAAACCTGTTGAGGTTCTATTTCTCCGTCCTTCCTCCTGGCAGCGCCACAAAGGAGCAACCACGGCCATCCAGGTCCTTGCTGAAGAAGCTGGGACACAAGACACCTCCAGCTCCTCACAGAAAAGTCTTTCCAGCTTCTCACCTGCAGCTTTGGTGTTGCAGCCCCCAGGGCTCGGCCCATGAGCGCTGTGCGCTACAGCAGGCGGTGGCATTGGTGGCTGCTGAGCCACCAGCTCAGCTCCAGCCCGCGTGTCAAGAGTCCCCTACCCACCAGCAACTCGCCAGCCAGTGCCTGCGACCGCCTAGTGCTCAGCGCACAGTCGAGGGTACGGCACCAGCTCATCCATACGCCCCAAGAAATATCGTTGTATGAAAAAGTAATGAAAATTATTCAGCTAATCTCCTTTAATAACCCGGCTCGGGGGCCTCTCTGTGCTGCAGACAGTACAATAATTTTTAAAATATTAGCTGTCATTTCCGATCAGTCCCAGGGAGGCAGAGGAACTCAGCACACGACTCCATCAAGGCTGCCAATTCATCAGCCTCTGGCCCCGAACGGAGCAGCAGCTCACGGCTCCTGGGGGTCACAAGCTCATCCTGGGCTCTTCCCTCTGCCCAGCCACAGCAGCAGCGGGGCACAGACCCCCAGTCACTCCATGACAGACACACACACACACTTTACCTGGCTGCGCTGCCTTTTTTCCTCACCTCTTTAGGGTTTTCTTCCTCCACGCAGTGAGTAGAATGTATCCTGGCCACGAATGAACATCAAGAGATATGCTACCACACACAGGGATGCAGCCATCACCCCTCAGCTTCATCTTATTTTCCAGTAATTCTACTCCACAGCGCCAGCCCCTGGGAGGCTCCCAGGAGCTGGGGATGAGACGTGGGACCCCCAGTGCTCCCCACCAGCACTCGTCTTCACAAGACAGGGACTCTGAGGCTTCCCAACTCCCACAAAAGAAAATGCCGCCACACACTGTCAGTTCTGTGCAAGTTTAATAGATCAAGGATGAGTAAAAAGTATTAAAAATCCTAGAAAACTGCTTCAGCCTGTGGAAAACTCACTGGAATATAAAATATTTCAAAAATATCCTGCAGAATGAGCTCTGCAATTTTTTTAAGTTAAAAAAATATTACAACACACATGAAAAATAGCAATGCTTAACAAAAATAAAGACATCCCACCTGGTAACAAACACATTAGCCCTCCCTGATTTGAGCAGACGGAGCTGTGCGGCACCACCAGCGCTTGCGGCAATGCCTGGGGATCCTGGCAGCTAGTGAGACCTCCCGGCTGAGGGGACTACGAGCAACTGGGCTCATGAGTCTGTCTGCAAACAACGTGGCCAAGAGAATTTGGAGAAAACAAAGATAAGTCCCAGAGAGAAGCACGTCCCTGAGCCAACACTGGAGACTGGTTGCTTTGCTGGGGTGGGGGCGGCCTCACTGGTAGAGGACCTTCACACAGAAGGTTTCCTCATTCTTGTCCTCATGGTCGTTAATGTGAATCAGGATCTCCTCCTCTCCTGCGCTCTGGCTCGGGGCAAACCGTAAGCCAATGGTGTACACCTCCCCGCCGGCGATCTGAGGGAGAACAGGCAGGAGGAGAGGTGGCAGAACACAGCACAGAGCCCTCAATCTACCCACCCTTCACAGGCCGGCATGGCCCTCCCCTGGCAGCGTGTCCCACATCCACCCAGCATCTCTCTTTGCATTCACAAAACATTGCACCTCGCAGCCACAGGGCATCCTGCACGCACCAAGCGTCACTCCCTGCAGCCACAGGGCATCCTGCACGCACCAAGCGTCACTCCCTGCAGCCACAGGGCATCCTGCACGCACCAAGCGTCACT
This sequence comes from Clamator glandarius, assembly GCA_033459285.1. Lineage (NCBI taxonomy): Eukaryota > Metazoa > Chordata > Aves > Cuculiformes > Cuculidae > Clamator > Clamator glandarius. The sequence continues at coordinate 572,745 of JAUNZM010000452.1, read as the reverse complement.
CCCTGCAGCCACAGGGCATCCTGCACGCACCAAGCGTCACTCCACACATGGAGCAGCCCAACTACATGAGGGTGGGTCTCTGGCAAGTAGGGAGAGACAGGAGGACGTACCTCGAAGGAATCTTCCTTGAACTGCAGAAGGTCAGGCCGGTTGGTGCACAAGAAGTAGAGCCTGGGCGAGGGGTAGGGGTTGGTGTAGGTGATGCGCTTGTTGCAGCCTCTCCCGCCTCCCACAGGCAGTGAGATCTCAAATGCCTGCAAAGATGAGCAAAAGCTGTGGCAGAGGCAGCACAGATAGCAGCGGGGGCAGAGGGAACAACGGGCTCCCTGCCAGACTCCTTTTAGAGACTTGTCTCCTGCACAGATACACCACAGGGGATGTTTTGGGGTGCACATTGCCTCACATCCCCTTCTGCTACACCTTACATTCGATCTCTGCCAGCAGAGACACTCATGTTGCTGCTGGCACCAGCACGTTCACAGATGTAATTACGAGCCCCAACAGCAAAGGGCCAGGGGAGCAGCCAGGCCCAGCAGCTCCTTCTCCAGCCAATTAAGGGATGGCCATGGGGAGAGCCACGGCATTTGCTCAGATAACGCCCCGTGGCAGTGGGAGGTGGGCTGGCACTTGGCAGGACACTGTGGCATCAGTTTAAGTGCCAATCTGAACTCCCTCCAGTACCAAGGGCTTTGGGAAAACAATTTTAACAGAGAGACATTAGCCAGGAAATCTAATTTTCTGTCTTTGAGACAAGGCCTCCACCAGCGTGGTGCTAATAGAAAGCGACACAATATGGCTTTAATTTCACAACCAGGGATACTCCAGATCTGACACTCCTCAGCGTGGGGCTGCTTCAGAGCAGCCCGAGAGACATTGCACCTTGGTCATCAGGGAGATCAGGCGAGCACCAGACGGCTGAATGCGTGTTCAGGGTGACAAGTGCCAAAAACCCCACAGACTTAAAGAAATGAAGCAGGAGAGAGCCCCAGGTCACTGGCTGGATCACGACCAGCGACTCAGCATCACCACTGGGTTTTTCCAGTGCAAGAGTTGCCATACCTTGGAGATGAGGGGCTGCCGGCAGGACAGGCAGAGCAGCCAGGAGGATACCAGCTGGTGGGACTCCACATCCACCAGGTTGAGGTAGATGAACCTGCTGCCAGCCCGCCGAGGCCTGACGCCAATGTACAGCTCCTGCATGCCGTTGGCAGGGAGAAGGAAAGCACCATCCGGATCCAGCTGCAGAAACCAACACCGGGAGCTGCAGGCACTTGCAATGACCTAATGTATCTCTGCGACATAAAATTCCACTCACTTGCTCTGAAGGAGCTGTGCACACACGCCACAACCACCGAACCCCACCAACACGAATATGCCAGGACTGGCTTCAGTCAGGAAGGAAGAGAGGCAGCTCCAACCCAGCACAGGGACTCCCTCCCCTCCAAGTCTTTGCCTGGGGACATTTTCTTTTGTTTACAGGACAGTGATGGAGTTTTTGTGCCTTTCATTATTCACATTCAATATTACGGCTAAAGGAACTCTAAAGAAATTGTTAGTCTTTAGATGGTCTCATTAACGCAGATAATTTGCCCTCCGGGGTTTCACGCCAATGATCCTACACATGACAGCTCTAATCAAAAGATAATTATCCCAAACACTTTACGACGGTAAATTGTTCATAATTCCGAGTGGGCTGCCTTTCACTTTCTGGAGGGGGTTTCACTGGGCTAGTCCAGCCCAGCTCCCTGCGTGCCACCACCGCAAAGGCCCCGAGCGCACCCGCAGGCGTTACCTGCAGCTCCTGGGGGTGGGAGGTGAAAGCTCGCACCCTGCGTGGGGCCGGGGTGCCGCGCAGCAGCAGGGAGAGGCGGGCGAGCTGCCCGGCCGTGCAGCTGACGTCCAGGCGCTGCAGCGAGTGCAGGTAGAACTGCCAGATCTGGACGGGAGCTGCCAGCCATGCGTCCCTGCGGGAAGGACAGATGGACAGGGCTTCCTGACAGCGCCACGAGCTCAGAGTGAGTGGCGAGCACCAAGCAGGGAGCCTGAACTCTGGGAAAGTTTGTTCTAAGGACCTCACTCTCAGTGCCCCCCACTCCTGAGGCTCAGGTAACAGCATTATCTGATGCAGTGATGGCCCATCCAGCTCACGGGCATTGGCTACACTGTCCAGATGCTCTGGAAAGGGATTATTTAGAGGAAAACAGGACGATGTAAAACTCTAAGCTGCAAACTTATCAGGCAGCTTTCCACTGCTCAGTGAAGCTGGCCAGGCTCAGGTCCCCTCCTGCCCTGCCACACACTTGGGGTTAGGGTTTCTCACTTTCTAGGAGTCCTGCTACTTACATATAAATAGCAACAAAGAACTTTTTGATCTGCGGGCTTGGTCCTCCGGCTACTTTTAAGAAGATGTCCTGTGGTTCCCCAGGGCCCTGCGTGTGGAAATCAGAGCGTGGTTCCACTACTTAACCTCGACATCAAACCAGCTAATGAGGACTCCAGGGTTTCCTTCCCATTAACAGAAACACTCGCCACCAGCCCACTGACAGAAGCAGATGCTTCCAGCATCCAGTTAAACTACATTATTAAGTTATTACACAGCTTGGCTGAGCCCTTCCAGTATTTTTAATTACAAAAGAGGATACAAACGACGATCACGTTCCAGGTCTGCATTTGTAATCAAGTTTTGGCAAATTTTCCCCAAGTTTTCTAACAACCCATAATCCAATTACAATGCTAACGCATTGCTGCAACAGCAATTAGCAACTACCCTTCACCACCATCTGCACATAGGTGCCCGAGTTTATTTTCCCTTCCCACCTCCCCCAGCCACAAAGTGAGTCCAGGAAATCCAGTGCTGGGGTTGGGAAGCAAGGAGAGGGATACAGAGAGATGGCTTGCCCCAAAGAGCCCCCCCAGCCTGGCATCACCACCCCTGCATCGCCCAGCAGAGCCACTCTGCCCTGCGCTCAGAGGATGGGCTGACCCCACACACGCCGCCAGTGGCTGCGACACCTGGAGCAGCGGGAGGGTCTATCACACCCCTGACAAAAGGCTGCTGTTCCCCAGCACCTTAATCAACTGGTGTTTGCTCAAAAGCACAGGGGAGTATAGGCTGCTGCACCATAGGATAGTGCAACATTCAGCTTTGACTGCAAAAACAGGGCAGCTCGTTTTAATTGGGAATAAAGGGCAATTCCAGCTTCATCACCGCCAGCATTTCACTACCGTGGGCTGATAAAATGAGGACACTCCATGGGCACAAGGCATTTCTCTGCCGATAAAAGCAACCCACGCAGCAGAAGGGCACAGAGGACAGCCCGATGCCGAGGGGTAACGTACCATACTTTTGGTTTCGCAAATGATGTCGGGGTCGCTGCAGCGAACAAACATCTCTGGCTGCCCCCCTGGCACCCCCACTGGCACGCCTGCGGAGAGAGACCCAGGAGCAACCATAGTCAGCATTTTCTTTGTGCTTGCTACCCTGCACCCCACACAGCCACAGACCAGAATCCCTCATGTCATGCCACTAATGAACTACACAAGCAGAGAGGAGCAGGGAAATCAGTATAAAATTAATGCAGGCGAGTGCAGAAGAGCAAGAGGAGTCTAAAGCTGTGAAAGGGTGAGGAAGCAGAGACAAGCTCTCTCGAAGCCGCCTGCAACTCCAGGAAGGTCCCTATGAACCAAGGATGTCAACTAATGAGGAAGAGCCCAAGCACCCACCGGGCATACCGCAGGCTCACCGGGCAGGGTGTGCCAGGGGGGCAACCGAATGGTCTTCTTCAGGAAGGTTAGCTCAGGGTGGTAGAAGCGGAATGTTTGGTCCACCACATGGGGCTGTGGCTCCACCTTCACCTGTAGCAGCGCGATAGGCTTCCCCCTGCTCACCTGGAAGGAGACCTGTCCCAGCAGACAGTGGGAAAGGGATGGAGTTGTGCAAGACTGATACTTCTCCTCCCACACAGCCCTTTGAGTAGCCTTTTCCCCAGCTCCCTCACCTGGATGTGCTTTGTCTGCCCAGCCACGCTCTTCCTCAAGGAGCGGGGATCTGTGTTGGCTCCAGTGCCCAACCCCACTGGCCCCTGCAGGGTGCGAAAGCAGCTTGTCTTAGGGTACAGCACTGCAACGACTGCGCAGTGCTCCCCAGAGCTGCATTCCCCTCCCCTGCACTGGCAAACACTGCTAAGGGAAACAATTCCTACTGGGAACAACTCAAAACAAGGGGCCATGTGTACCTGAGCCATGACAACTGCTGGGTCTGCAGAGAAGGTCTGGTATTTGAAAGGGATGCGGACAGTCTCGTGAGGGCGCAGGTAGACTTGAGGCCTGAGGTCATCACGGAGGTGGAACATCTCCTCCTCCACTGGCGTAATGCTCTTGGTCAGCTCCTTGAAGTGGCGCCACTCCCTCGGGTCCAGAATGACGCTGGAGGAACGATCGAACAGCAGAGATGCTGGTAAGGACCAGTCAGGAGCCACTGCCACCCTGGCATCTCCCCAGGCACACGGAGACTCTGTTTCAACCCCCACCTGAGCTCAGGGTGGTCGATCTTGATTGTCACGGTGTGCTGGGTGCCATAAGGGTTCTTCAGGGGGAACTCAAAGAACTCTGCCACCCCCAGCACGGCGTGCACAGTGTGGGTGGCAGTGATGGCCTGGCTGAGCACCTGGGAGATGCTCTCACCCTTGATGTGCTCCCGGTAGGCATCAATGATCTGCAGGTCTCGCATATGTGGAATGTGCTGCTCCCGCTGGGAAGGAGGGCACCATAAGCCTGGAACCACTGCAGCACCCCCAGCCCAGTGCCACTCTCCTCACCGAGAGCTGGGGCACCTTCCCACCGCCGGCATCCTCCTGCTGCCGCACCAGCGCCATGCGCCGCAGCTTGCGCCGGTGTGCAGCCAGGGCCTCGCTGGGGGCAGCTGGGGGGACTGGCCTTGTCACTGGTCTGCGGCTGCACAGCGCAGCCGCCAGCTCACCGTCCACCTCAGCCAGCCTCCGCGCCCGTGACTGCCGTCCTCCTGCAGGGAGAAAGCACCATGGCACCGCCAGGGACCCCCATCACCACTCAAGGGCCCCTGTGATACTGCCAGGGGGGACAGGCTGAGCCCCAGCCCGGCAGGACTCACCACTAGCAGCACTCGGCGAAAACCAGCTGCCTGCCGGGACACTGCCGGCACTGTCTGGGGCGGGCGTGGGGCGGGAGCGGGACAGCGGCGGGGACGGAAGCTGTGCTGGGGTGTCCTCGCATGGGTGGCCTGCCAGAAGCAGAGACAGAGGGTGAGCGGAAAGCATCCCTTCTCATAATTGTAAAACCTACTGCGAAATTTATCCCCACTCTTCACATACAAAGCAGGGGCAAATACCTGGCTGCTATCAATGCTCTGTGCTCCCAGCAGAGCCATTGCTGTTCCCACCATACAGCCATCCATCCCGACAAAGAGAGGCACCAAAAGCACGGTGCCATCCACAGCGATTCTCTGCTGAGCACCTCACCAGCTCCAGTTTCCATTTGCATGGTCTCTGTTCCCAGGCTGGGAGCTGCCTCCGGCACAGCCACACAGCACCGTGTCCCTTCACATTCCCATAAAGGCAATGCCCAGCAGCACCAGGCAAGGCTGCAAAGCCGCCAGGTATTTACCCAGCCTAGAAATCCCATCCCCATCCCTCAGGCAGGGGCACTACACTTTCCAACACTGTTTTTAACAACAGTATTTTGAAATTAAAAAGAGAGTGGACAGGAAAAAAAAAAACACAGCTAAAGGGCAGCTGCTGCCCTGGTGCAGTGACTCCGTTTCCCTGCTCCTTGTGAAGGGTGGAAGTTAAACCCTCCCTGGGCTGTGAATCTCAGATTCTCCTTCCCAGGAGCTTATCGTCCCTTTGCAGGCAAAGTGTGGGAACGATGATTTAAGATATCTTATAATGGAGCTAATCTTTCTTCTGAAGATAAGATTTTAAAACCTGGAGTCACTGCACATTTATACGACGGGGAATTAAATACAGAAAATAAAAGCAGCCAGCAGGTTCTGGGAAGAATAATGTTCTTACAAGCGTGGTTTTCATTCTGGCACAGCCCTCTGCATTTCTCCCGCAGCCCCAGCCTGTTCCCTAGCACCTAACCACACAGCGCTGCCCCTGCTCCGCTAGGCTCCCCAGCGCCCTGCACCACCCTTTGGATACAAGCAGGGACCACGAGCACAACCAGGATCCACACACTTCTGCCCCTTGTCCCACGGTGCCCTGAGCCGAGCGGCTGCACCAGGACAGGGCTCTGGCCGGCACCGGAGGTACCCAGCGAGGAGGTCGCACCGTGGGTCGTGCCAGCACCCAAGCCTTCTGGCTGCGTGAGTGATAGGCTCTTACCGACGTTGGCCAGGCAGAGGTGGAGGTGGCCCCTCACAGCCACGCGGACGCCAAGGGGCCGCAGGGCTCCGTGCCGCAGAGCCTCCTGGCCCAGCACTGTCACATCTGGCTCATACTCAGTCGTGGCCACCTCCAGCTCATGGTGGGTCCTGACGGCCACGCGGCCCTGGCGCAGCAGGGGCTGGAGACAAACAAGGATGGACAAAGGGTAAGAAGCGTCTGGGTGAAGGGGCCTGGGTGAGGACGTCTCTGGGTGTCCTAGGATTGAGGGGTTAGCCCTAGAATACTGCAGGAGACCCAAGGGAGTGGAAGGAAGTCAACGTTTTGTCATCACTTTCAATGAGACGATGACAAATCCCACGATTAAGGGCTTGTCAGGACATCATCAGTCTCAGTTCACAGAGAGGCTGACAGCAACTCAATTACTAAAGACACAAGGGTAACGCAACAGCATCTCAACACGGGACCAAAGGGAAAGCCAGGTTCTTCCTTAACCCTCCTGCATGCTAAGTAGGGGTCTCCATCCTTAGCATTCCTGAAGGCTTAAGAGGACAACCTTCAACTTAACCCTACCTCCAGTCTGATAGCAGCAGACCCAACAAGGAGCAGGGAGTCTCCATCCCAGACGTCAATCTGGAGGCTGTGCTCGGCCAGGTACCGCACAAACCAGCGCTGCTCCCCAGAGCGCAGAAAATTGGGATCCACCATATACTTCAGCTGCAAGCCTGGTGGTCCTGCGAGACATTGGCACTGTCAGAGAAAGGGAGCTTCCCCAGGCACTGGCACCAGCCAGGACAGGCACTCTCTTCTGCTCTAGAGAAGCCTGCTGGCTCACACATCTATTCTCCCTCACTTAATGAGCCCATGGGTCAATTAGTAAGGTCTAAGTTCCCCCAGGATTGACACCCACCCACAGAAACACTCAGTCTGTACAGACCCCCTGTCATTTCCACTAACAGCTCCGCATGCAGAAGGAGCTTCATCAGCCACAAGCGCTTGGTGTCTCTCAGGATCAGAACTCAATAAGACACAAAGAACCAAAGCAAAGCGTTCTGCTGGGAGGATCAGAGCCGCTCGCGCCAGGTGCCACGCCCTCCTGTGTTGCCTTTCTTTCCAAAGATGCTCAAGCTGCAGCAGGAGCTGGCAGCCTCGACGTGCAAACTGCATCTCTGACACTCAGCAGTGTTTCACTTCAAGTGTTGGACATTTTGATCGTTCCTCATACACGCCTTGCAAACAAGAGGAGGTTTGCTATTAAAGCAGACACCAGCCCCCTCCTCAGCCTGGAGGCAAGCCCAAATCTGACTGATGGAAGAGGAGCAGCCACACAAGGATGCTATAAAACCAGAGCTTACCAGTGCTGAGGGTCCCGTCCTTGTTCAACCGGACAAGGAGCTGCGCCGGCACTGCTGGCCCAGCCACCGCGTCCCCATCCGAGCTGACCAGCTGCAGCCGCGGCGTGGTGACCGGTGGAAAACGGTAGAACTGGAAGGTGAGAAAGACCGTCCTTGGCCAGGTCCCCTCCACACTGTCTAGGGCATCCCTTGAGGGAGAGAGAGGGGCCTGGGTTAGCTCATGGCACAGCACAGCCTTCCCATCACAAGCTCCTCGTGCATTTGGCACGCGCTGAGAGGCAGAACAGCAAGAGAAGATCAGCAGCATCACAAGTATTTGGACTTCTCTGAAGACAGCGGGCATATGGTTTGCCTTGGCTTCCCAAAAAGCTTCATAATTCCAGCTGTCTCTCTCCATATGCTGTGATGGAAGGGCCCAGCAAAGGCAGCATTTTACCTTCACACAGCGCACTGCCATCCATGTCAAAGACACACGTGGGGCCTTATCCAGCTGAAGCTACCCCAGCGGGCGCCAACTTTCTCAACTCCATATGCATTTACAGCAAAACTCTGCATTAATGAGCTTTTATATCACCTTGAGGCCAGCAGATACAATTGAAAAAAAAAGGAATATGATTTAAGAGGACCTGGAAAGGACAAGAGAAGCACCATAAAACTCTCCAGGGCTCTGCCTCCACATCAGGATGCTGCAAGATGCAGCACTTTGCAAGGATTTCTCCAGCATAAGCAGCAAATGAGTCTGGGGGGAGTTGGGGAAAGGACTCCTGGGATCTGCCTGCAGAAGGCACCACAAATGGCTGCAGGCCCACCTGCCAAAAGCCAGGAACTGCAGGATTATTTCATTGCCTTGCAGAGGGTCGTCTTCCTCCAACTGCAGGTTGAACCTTGCCGGCTCTATCAGCTCCGAGATCTCCACCGGCTCCTGGTTGCGGTCCAGGATCTCCGGGAAGCCTGCGGCATGCAGGCGTGCCAGGGAGGCACGGGAGAGCGGCGTGCAGGAACTGATGGAGAAACAGGGGTGAGACGCATAGAAGTGGCCATGGGGAACCACAGTGCAACAGGGAAGGAATGTGGGAGCCCACGGAAGGGCAGCCAAGCATCACCTGCCTGCCTGCAGCCCCATGGCAGCGATGGGCACCTGCAGCGGGGCAAACGGCAGCGCCCGCAGCTGGTCATCTGTGCAGGGCTCTGCGTCCAGCGAGCCAAGATCGGCCTCCAAGTGAGTGATTCCCGGCTCCTTGGGAGAGCTGTGGCCACACGGTGCTGGGAGCTGGCCCTTGCCCCACGGCGAGGCTGTGAGCTGGGACACTGACAGCTGGGGGGGAGAGTGGAGAGCGTGAGCACTGGTAGCCCTGTGCCTAGGGAACAGCCCCCAAGGCAGCCATCCCTGCGGGAACCCCAGGGCAAGGGGCTAAAGCAACTCAGACAATGCATTCTTTGACATCACAGCTTCACTGAGAAACAACACAGCTCAGCTGCTCAAGTTTTCACACTCCTGCTTCCTATTTAGTGCTGAACTTTCCCTGGCAAGGAGAGGGATGAGAAAATGCAGCAGGAAGATCAAACCACCTAATGCGGTCTTTATGAAGCATTTCATTTCATCAAAAATATTTGTGTGCATTGATCCCTGCATCAAGATATAAAAAAGCATAAAGAGGGATCTCTGTATTCATAGCTTTCTTTAAATCCCAGTGGCTCCACACAAAGAAACCGTGCATCACTGTCAGCACATAGCAGGGACAATAGTACCCAGCAAATCTGGGCTGTCAAAAACACAGTTGCCCTTAAAAATATATTTGGGGCGTGAACAGAGCTCAGGGAACCATGCCCAGGGCATTCTATGTGGGATACATCTCCTTCCCCTGGACGAGGGGGATTTGAGCAGGACACTGTGCCGCTTGCCCGCTGCAGGCAGGAAAACAGGCAGAGGCCAGGACTGGAAGCACATCCCTGGCACTCAGGCCATCCCCAGGAACACCGCTGCCCATCACCTGTGTGCACTGGTGCACGTGGCACTTACCCCTGGTCCCTGCGGAGAACCCATCGTTTGCTGCAGAGACGTCAAAGCTGCAGAGAGGGACAGGAGAGGTGCTGCAGCAAAACCATTGCCCTCAGGTCCCACGGAAGCAGCTGCACCCCCAAACACCCAGGCCCCTCCGACTTCTACCTGCCCTTTTACATTTTGAGATGAAGCCAGCTCAGAGAAGCATATACCATTTCTCTCTCACTTATTTGACTCATTTTTCCAGTATGACTGCTGCCTGAGGGGGGAACGCAGCACATCTCCAGATCCATCCGTTATTTTGCTGGGAATCAGGCTAACTGTGCTGCAAAGGAAGCTCCTCCATCCCCAGACTGTGCTGCGGTTCCCTACGGCCATGCGGCGCTGCTTAAGTGGGATGCTTAATGAGACGTGAAAGTTTGAGGATACTTAAGGTTTTCGTCGCTCCTCCGTTATTTCTTGTCACTCCCTTCATCTGTTCATGCATTCGTGCCCCGAAACAGTACGAGCTTTATCGTGTTTATATTTGGCTGCTCGGCTCGCGCGCCAGCACAGCTGAGCTCGCTGTGCCACTGAGCCGTGGGTCCTTCGGAACAGACCAGGGGCACAGATGTTCTCTCCTTGTACCCATGTGATGCCAAGACCTTGTTTTCCTTTCACCACCATGTGCATCCCAGCTATTCCACGCTGTCTGCCGTGCAAAGGCAAGCACCCTGTTCCCTTGCACCTAAACTACTGGTTCCTCTCAGTTCAGATGGCTTTGGCTGTTGGTAAAGGGATGATGGACAGAGCCAGCAGCAGCACCAGCACCTTAGCCCATGGAAGATGTGTACCCCTGGCCAAAAGACCCAGGCAGCAGCACATTTTCCAACACAGCACTACAAAATGCTCTTTTCAGCAGCTCAGGGCACAGGCTGGCTCTTGCACACAGCCACTCACCTCATGGCATGGCTCTGGAACCACTGCAGTGCTTCCTGAGCTCTCCCTGTTGCCACCAGCCCCCCCCAGATCCAGGGCAATGCCCAGCAGTTCATCCCACAGAATAGTCCTGCTGGGACATGTCCCCTCGCTGGACACCCTGACCACACTCCAGCACAGTCCCCGCAAGCCAGAGCGCACCAGCCCAGCGCTGCGAGCTCACCATCGGCATGCATACACATCTCCCTTCACCGCACAGCAATTCCTTCAAAACCCTGGCCAATACCAGCTGAAAGGCATCCAGGAAAACCCTCCAAGCAGCACCAGGAAGGTCCCAGCAGCAACGCTGGGCAGAACCTAAACCAGCACACACCCCCCAATCTCTCACGACACCCACAAAGCCTTCTGCTCCAATGGCCCTTCCACCAGCAAACCAGCTACTCAGCAGCAGCAAGTCTGACGCTGGTGCTGGGCCAGGACCTTGCTGTGGCAAAGCCATGGTGCCACTGCCATCTCCTGGAAGGCACAGCAGCACCGGAGCTGCCGCGGGAGCAGGTGCCCATGCTGCACCCGCTCACCCCAACCCACGGGCCAGCACCTACCGGCTCACCAGAGGAGCCAGATAAGGTCATAAAACACACAAAGGCTGTCAGATATCTGGGGCATCGCACCAAGACCTGCATGGTAACAACAGCAGGAGCAACACTGTAGAGAAAAAGAGAGTTCATCTCCCACCAGTCATGAAACAGGGTGCAAACAGGAACAAGCTGGAGAGGATTTCCAGGAGCACAGGGCATTGACTCAGCCTCGCTCCCCTACCCAAGCCAACGGCGGTTTCCTTTCCGCCTCCAACACACTCAGCAGATGGGCACCGAAACCCCAACCACCTGCCCCCATGCGCTATAGATAGATATGTACATGCATACGTGCACGCACACACACACAGAGCCCAGTTCTCCTGGCACAGCCCATGCACGCCGACCGAACGGGTGCTGCTGTCACACTCCACAAGCAGCAGTGCAACGAGATGATTATTTCCTTCCTCAGCCCACAACTGACATCTCCTCTGTCCCCAAGGTCTGTGAGCAGACAGAGGAGCAGCAGCACTGGTAGGAGCCCATCCAGTGAGCACAGGAGCTCGAATGCCCTCAGAGCGACTTGAAATGGGAGCAGGGTGGTGCTGTGCTGGAAATCCCTGGGGATTTTGCCTGTGGCTCAGCACCACTATCACAGGGAAGCTTTGCAAGTTAAAAAGCGAGAGCTGAATTCAACTTGATAGAAACTTGGTTCGCTCCAGTAATTCATAAACCAGCTCACTGAAACCCATTGAAGTGGTGTTTCTTCTCCTGAGCAGACACCAGTGCCACACTCTATATTTTAAATGTCAGCGATTTGGAAAACACTCACTCAGTGACGGCGTGGGAGGCTTCTCCGACATGTCCCTGTCTTTACGTAGGATCTCCGCAGCAGTTACAAGATGTTCCTTCAAATCAGTGGAAACGTGGAATTGGACAGTCCCAGACTCCACGTGCTTCCCCTGAAAATGGAAATGAAATACTTTTAGACAGTGTGCTCCACACAGGCTCCCTCATGCCTCCAAGAGACGGTTCCCTTGCCCTGCAGCCAAACAGCACTGCAAGCCAGAGGCAGAGCTAGCAAGGGGCTATACTTTAATTTGCTTTAAACGCCCTTACCTGACGGGAGCTCCTGCTGCTCGGCGGGGTCTGGTAGACCAAGGTTTGGCAGGGGCCACGGTGGGCACCGCCTCGCAGGGGCAGGACCACGTCGGCCTCGCCGCTGCCCAGAACAGGGCTCCAGACAGCCCAGCGCACGGAGCGCATGTCAGCTGCTTCGCTGCGGGCGCTGCTGGGCAGGGACTGCAGAGGAACAGGGAGAGCATGGTGAGCACCAGGCACCCCCGCCTCACCCCCGGGATGGAGTGGTGGGTACTGTCAGACAGACCGGGCTCTGATCTCCAGCCACACCTTCCCACAGCCAGCTCTGGCATCACAGAATCCACTTCCCTTCAACCCATTCCAGACACTTCCCAGCACTTTATTTCTCTTTTTTTGCACCCATTTCCCACCCTCACATCTTTCCCCTCCTGGCCCTTGCAGGCTCTGAGGAGCACGAGCACTTCTCTGATGCAGAGGGATACATTGATCTCGGGGAGGTGACCCAGGATTGGGAGATCTCTCAGTGAAGCACTGACCGGGCCTGCACGGTTTTGGGGTTTGCTTCTCTCCCTCTGCCAGGAGGGCTGTGGGCAGAACTGGTGCCTTTCTACAAGATTTCACCTCCTGAAGGCTGACCACAAACCCACGGCTGTCCATGGGTAGGAATCCCGTGTTCTCCCTGTAAAACCCGCACCACTCCTCCCTCATGGGATTCTCTGGGGTTTCTCGCATCAGCCCCATTTACCCGGCTCACTCCAGACACTGCTCCCCTGCCCAGGGGCGGCAGCTGCACTCCAGGTAATCGCACCACATCCCTTCAAGTTATGCAAGGGATTACACCTCTAGGTTATGGATCAACAGGATATAAAGCTGATATAGTAGAAAAGCACAATATAATGCTTTTCAAAACTAAAGGGGGTTTCATCCCTCTCATGTATTTAGCACACGTAGGCTGAGACAAAGACACCAGCACCCAACCAAATGGCTTTAACCCTACACCCAAGCAGCTGCATTGAGGGATGGATCCCTGATTCCTTATCCCTGGCATATGGGAAAGGCAGTGTAAAGGCTTCCACCTACCTGGGCACATCCACAGCCTCCCCCTACAGTGAAGTAGAGGCACAGGAGTGAAGAGAAGTCTCTACTAGCTACAAGCACCCTCGCAGCCTGCTAATTATGGCACGGCAGACAAGGTGATCAGGTCTGAGAGTAGCTTTGGATTAACTGCTCTGCCCAAGGGCTGTGCCAGCTCCACCACCTTCTCACCCAGCGCTCTCAGCACAGCCCAACAAACAGATCTGCACATCTGGAGCCCCAGATCTCCACAGGTCCTTGCGTTTCAGCTTTTTAAAGGGGGTTGAACACAACTCAGTTTCAGACTGGAAGGCTCAGCTTCCTCTCCCTCAATACAAATACCTCTGGCCTGGCACACGTGCCCCACTTTAAAAAATACCCTTTTCCCCCAGTTTTGCTCTGGGCAGCTCTAAGGAGAGGACACTTGATGCACTATCAATGATCATCTCAGCAAGTGGATTGTGGCCTCCTAACAAACCCACTGCCACTGATTCCACCCCAGTAGAGCAACAGCTACAGGAGCAGAGAGCCCTTGGAGGGGATAGACCAACTAAACCGGGCTTAACCCACAGAAAGGTTCAACTGAAATACTTGTAAACAATAGCTAAGTGGGCATTAAGGAGTGTAGTCTCTGCAGTCAATACAGAGCCTCTCCTGGCTTTAAGGTCTGAAGAACATCAGGGTGAGGCTATCAGAAAAACCTCAGCATTCAGAAAAAAAAGGAGTGGGAGGGGTTAACTTCTTTTCACATAAATGCCCAATTCTAAAGAAAAGCCTTTTTTAAATTAGAAAAGGCTGAAGTTTTCCAAATTAGCTTTCCTCGCCCTATGGCACTGCTGCAGGCTGCGTTTCTCCATACGTATACACAGCAGAGAAACATAACTACATGTCATTAAAATGATTCAATGAGCCCATTTGTTGGACAAGTTGCACAGCAGTGCAGAAAGCACCTGGACACTTTGCAAGGCCATTCATTAGGCAGCGTGGCCACTCAACAAGGAGCAGCTGCCTCTTGGGGGTGTGGGATGGCAAAAGGGGGACAGAGCACAGAGTTACTCAGCATGGCTTGGCTCCTCAGCAATTCTCCACTCTTTAATAAGGGACAGAAACAAGATGCATGCACATATGAACTCAGCCCTACCTTCCCACCAGCTCTCCCAGAGCTGCAGAAGACGTACTCGAGCTGGAAGCACACCCCAAATGCTGGGTGAGGGACCATTTCGCTCAGGTGGATGCGGCTCCTCAGGACCAGAGCTTGACCTGCACCCCTGCGCCGCGATGGAGAAGCAGCTGTGGGCAATGCCTGAGGCGGGAGGGAAGCAGCACTGGCAGGTTCCCCTCTTACCTGGCTCCGGAGCCAATCGCCCCTGAGAAGCTGCCCCGTGCCGCCTCCAACTCTGGCACCAGCACAGCCACCTGCGGCACCTGGACGAAGCACAGGCCGTTGTGGACACCAACATGCAGCCGTCGCTCCCGAACGGCCACCCCATCACCATCCGGTGCGGCGTTCGCCTGTAAAAGGTAAGTTTTCCAGCTCAGACAGGAACACAGCACAGGGCAGCACAGCATCCCCAAGCCACCCATGACCAGGAAAATTCAGGCAATCCATCAGAAACTCAAAAAATAGGACACACCCAGCAGGTGATGGATATTAAAATCTTTCCTCTTTATGGCAGAGTTGGTGCCAATCTAGCAAATAAAGGACTTGGCCAGTGGTCATTACTGCACACCCAGCATTGCTGTTCCTAAAGAAACATGTTCAATAAACACTGCAACTCATCTTTGTGTTATCATAGCAGAGCAAGCCCAAATTCTGGTTATTAGTGTCTGGATGCCCAAAACAAATCCTACAGGGAGCACCTGTTCCTAATCTAGTGGTAAAGCAAGAAAATAGCTCACAGAGCAAAAAAGTCTCCAAATAAAACAAACACAAGTAGCGTTTATCTGAACCTTTCCACTCTGCCTGTAAACGCAGCACCAGCATTGCTGCTCACACACTGCTTTGCTCAGCCCTAAGAACATTGGCAGTACCTGAAGCAAGCGATCACTGTTCATTAAGTCCAGCAGTTCTTCCTCAAATTCCTCCAGGGAAGGGTACAGCCGGACAGAGAGCCTCTCCAGATAGCAGGTGACCGGCTTCATCAGCCGGGGCTTCTGCAAGCAGTCACCTGAGAAGACAAGGTGGTGGCCACGGGTCACGCTGCAGCCTGGGAGACGTCACCAGGGATGTAGGGGCACCTGCAGCTGGACCCAAGACAGCAGCACTGGGGAGAGGTCGTGGCCACGCAAGGGCTCCCTGGCCGCAGAACCACTACCTTTATGTGGACATGGGGCGTTTGCAGAGGGCCACAATGAAATGTCCCTCCTTCGCCCAGCTTCCCTGGCACATACGTATCTTTACACCTGACAGAGACCCAGAAACACCCAGTGCCTTCATTGGTGTTATCAGATACAATCTGTTTGCTTAATAAAGCCACCTCCACTGCAGCACTGAGGTGCCCTGCAGCACAAGACACTGGCTCTCCCCTCATCTGCTTTCAAGCTGTGGTCTCAGCAGCACCAGGTACTCTGCTGCTTTAGAGACCTTGCTCAGCTGTAACATTAACAGCTGCAACCCCCAAACTGCTCAGCAGTAGAGTTTTCTGGGTAGTAAGATGAATCCAGCTGCAGAACTATGAGTACTTTTACCCTCCAAACACACAGATCACCATTTAATTGCAGCAGCTTGAACAGCAAGGCTGCTACCCACAGGGAAAGATTAACGAGGGCCAAGTGTGCAAGAGCTCATCCCACCAAACCTGCCAGAACTCAGTGCCACTGCCGAAGAGCAAGACTAAACGAGCTGCAAGGGCTTCTCCTAAGACTCTGCTGAAGGACTGTAATTAAAACAGCCATCACTTATCCTTAGCAGCTTCCCAGGAGAAAGCAATTAAAGGAAGAAGAACAGATTGAAGCCATTTTGACATCTTTCAGGATGAGCTACAAATGCCAGCCCCACTGGCCCACGTACAGGGAGATGCTCTTGCTAAGGGGCAGCACCGCAGAGAACCCCAGGTGCCCAGAAACCACATGCTAGCACCCTGCCTGCAGTCTCCTGGGTCCTGCTGCCTTCAGTGGGAGCAGCACAGCCTGCAGGGAGAGGGAAGAAGCCCTTACTTGCTTCTCCACGTGCCGGCAGCAAGCCAGGAACCGCCTCCAGCCCTGATATCAGGAGGTTTTCAGGAAGGAGGTGAAATATCTTCTCAAGCGGCTGGTGGGGCTTCAGGGTGTACTGCAGGTGGCTCTTCTCCACCACCTTCAGGTATTTGTTCTCTGAAGAAGAGAAAACATCCCAAAATGACCAAAACTGGGGGCAGACAGCTTTGCAGTGCTGCTGCTGAGGAAATCATTATCCACAAACACATGTGTTGGGAGCAAACAAAAAACCCAGCTTTGTCTGGCCAGTATTTTCCCGGCTGGTGGTAGGACTCAAAGCCAGGCTGCTGCTTACTTTCCATGGGGTCCTGGAAGCGTGGGTGCAGTAAGGCACGTGGCGTCCCGTGGTACAGCTTCAGTCTGAAAGCACAGAGCACCTGCAGCATCAGTAAACCCAGCCTGACGCACATCTCCACCTTCTTCAAAAATAAAAAAAAAACCCTCCTACTCTGCACCTGTGGTAAACCCCCCTAATTCTTTAGGGAAAGGGCAAGATCACTTACAAACCCATCAGTGCTTCCCCAGTAGTGAAGAACTCCAGGTTTCTAAGTGCTGGCTTGGTTTCTGCAGCTCCAGGACACATTTTCACCCCAGGACTACCCTTTCTCCCCACCTCAGCTGCTGTGCCCATTACCACCCCAATACCAAGCACATCCAAAGGCAGCAGGATCACCTACGCTCTGTCCTCAGTGATCGGGTCCACCACCTCTGAGCCGTTGCGAAACAGGGGGATGAGTCCAAAGCCATAGGAGAGATGCTGAGGGACCCCACTGCCTTTCCCAGCTGCCACCACCACTTCCACAACCGCAGTGATGCCAGGGTGGTTCAAGGAGGTGTGGAAGTAAACGGTCTAGGAGCAAAAGGAGAGAAAAAGAGCATTTCAAAGCTGTTGGATGCTGCAGGCAGGGTGATACCTGTTGCATCTTGGCAGCCAGTAGAGCAACCAGAACATCCATTAAAACTTACAGACAGCAGCTCATGGTAAATGACCTCCAGCATCGCTTGGAAATCTGAAGCTCCTTATATCTCAAACATCAATAACTGCTTGTTCTTTCTTTTTTTATTGCTAACACTCCTTCTCCTGTAACTTGCAGGCTGCAGAGCCCATAAGAGCAGGGCTTCGAGATGCCCCTGACCTACAATATTACAGCAAGCTCAGCACTGGGGAAGCCAGGGAGATGGAAACCCTCTTGCCACAGGGAGAGGAGACAGGGGTAGCCTAGACCTGTGTGCAGGAGGGGACAGGACACAGTCACCTCTCCAAGACAGGATTTAAAGCTAGGTTAATCTTTCTATTAAAAACTCATTACCACAGTGTCCCAGGGAAAACGTTTACTGTAATCACAGGCTGTCAGGAAGGGATAACAGAGAGAGACATTACCACGTCAACCCAGGGAAATAAATCGTTATTCTATTATCTTTTATTGCAAATCGCTGCAACAATGACCGCTGGCTGCAGACCGATGCCTTGCCCTGCAAAGATACACAGCGCCCTTAAAGCGGATCCCTTGTAAAGCTGGGCTTGCTGTTCCCTCCGTGAATGCTGACAGCACTTTGCGACAGCTCGTTCCTCTCCCCTAAACCCTACGAGGACACAACACGGGAGTTAGCTCAACCCTCTCCTCTGCAAGACCCTGAGCGCTGCAGCTACACCATGTGCACGCAGGGCAGGCTGCAGGGGACACACAATGCAACTGAGTGACTGCAGGCCCCTAACACCCCAAAGACCCTGCTCCAACCGCTCCCCACCCCACACCAAACACCCAGCAAGCCTGCAGATGCAGGAATGGTGCTTGGAATGGCAGCTCCACACTGCACCCAGGGAGTAGGGAAGCAGCACCATATTTTTTTCCACTGCAGCATGCTCTCCCATAGTTTTTCTCCATCCTTCTTCAAAAAAGCAGTAATTAAAGCACTTGGAGAATAAACACACACATCAATCGGTTAAATAAATGAAGGAGCATGGCGCTAGTCTGTGCTACACTTCATCTGTAGCACTGGAGGAGGTGGAAACAAGAGTTATCAACTAGAAAACGTGACCTATCCGCTGTCTTCCACGCTACAGGGCAGCAGGATCTCCCCGGTACAGGAGCACCTCTGTTTGCCAGTTTTGGCAGAGGATGGATGCACAGCTTCGAGTGAGTTTAATCCCCAGGTAAGGCAAGAAAAGTGCTGTGCCAGAGGACAAGCGGCTGCTTCTTCCCTGCCTTCCCACTTGTGGAGAAACACTGCTCTCTGCTGCCGGCTCCGCACAGAGCAGCCGGCACGTGGCACCACACCGCTGCTGCACAAGGAATCCACCCAGAACCACATCTCCCTGGGCCAATAAACCACGCAGAAAAGCTCAAGAACTGGGCAGTCTGGGATGCACCCTAAGCAAAGCATTGGGAAACACCCAAAAGGATTTCCTAATGCTCTCTGTCTGCATACAGCGCAAAACACCTCAGAGAAGGCTCGGCAGCAAACAAACCAACCATGGCCAGAGTCTCTGCACACTGAGTTCCCGCTGCTTTACAGGGCTAATGGCCACAGCGCATCGATCACGGGCTCCCAGAGCTCCCCGAGCTTCACTTCCACCAGGCTGACTCAGAAAACCAGCAGCACAGGAGAGCAGCTCCTGGCTGAACCATAGCAACAACAGCTTTTCCCTTCGTGCATCGAAAACCTCCCTCCTCAGATCTGTCTCCTGCAGCCTCAGCCACTGCCACACAGACCAGTGCCCCTCTCACCACCCCAGACTAGCCACCACAGCCCCCCGACACCCTACCTCGTTGAACACCACCCTGGCTGGGCGCGGCGAGGCAGCACGGGCAGCTTTCCAGCCGCTCCTCCACGTCCTCCCAAAGAAGTGGCGGTAGGTGGTATCAAAAAGGGAGAGGCGCAGCTGGTACTCAGCTCCCTGCAAGGCACGACAGGACGGGAGGCACTGGCACCTGCTTGGGGACACACTAGCTCAGCCGCCCCACACTGCAAAAACACACATCAGGAAGAGAGGACAAACAATTCCCACTCTCAAACTGATGCCCAGATCAGGCATGTAGCCGCACGCAGCTTTGTGCATTCCTGGAGAGCCCTTCAGAAAGGCTGAAAAAGCAAGAGTGGGGAAACTGAATATTAGGGTGCAGCAGCCTTTTAAAGTGCTACCCAGAGATTTTAATTTAAAAACTCCACCTAAACTAAATATTAACTATAATTAATTTACGAATGAATCAAACAACAACGCAGATTTGTGGGTAAAAATGCTCAAGATTGAGACAAGGCTCTTACTTGTGTTTCTGTGAGATTTACAGTCAGTTCCCCCCAAAACAAGTGACCTTGTTTCAAAAACCTCCACCTTTATGGGCTCTGGCCCACAAACACAGCAAATCGCAGAGGCACCAGGGGCTGGCAGCGAGCGGAAAGCAGGGCTTCTCCAAGAAGTGGCTGCTGGGTCTCCTGGGCAGAGCAGAGCCCCCTACCTGGGTGAGCGCAGCCCCTTCCAGGTACTTGAGGATACAGCAGAACGGCATGGAGCGCGGCAGGGGCATCCGTCTGCGCTGGCAGTGTGGGGGGACAGCCAGGTGCTGCAGGAACTCCCTCTCGCACTCACTCATCCTGCTCCAAGGGTCACCTCTCCGCATCGCCCAGGCTGGAGAAGGGAGCCTGTCTCAGGGAAACGCTCAGGGCCCTGACAGGGTTCATGTGGCACCCACGCTGCGAGGCACAGGGACACAGGGCCCAGTTGGAGCCTAAGGGCCTGGCCGGAGGGGCCACCACAGGCCAGTATGGGCCACCACAGGGCAAGCTGACCCCCTGCCCTGCTGGGACCCCTGCTCCTCCGATACAGCATCCACATACATGTGAGCACACAGCACCCCTACATGTGCGTGTGGGAAGACCACACACATGCGTGTGCCTGCAGACAGACAGACCCGCCCCAGACAGGGACAGAAAGGCAAGCCCCCCCGAGACAGGGAGGGACAGACAGGCAGGCCCCACCCCCAGACAGGGACGGACGGACAGACAGCTCCCCCTCCCGCCCCCGACAGGGACGGATAGGCAGGCGGACAGAAAGACACCCAGCCGCAGACAGACAGATAAGCCCAAGCCCAAGCCCAAGCCCAAGCCCAAGCCCAAGCCCAAGCCCAAGCCCAAGCCCAAGCCCAAGCCCAAGCCCAAGCCCAAGCCCAAGCCCAAGCCCAAGCCCAAGCCCAAGCGCAAACGGACATCCACACACGGAAACAGACAAGCAGCCGCCCGCAGCCGAACACAAACACCCCCTCCCACCCAACCACCCGCTCGGCGCGCCGCGCCGCCGCCATACCCTCGGGCGCGACCACTCGCGTCCCGCCCCGGGGGGGAGCACACGCACTCATCCCCTCCTTCGCCGCTCGCCGCCGCGCCGCCCCCGTCCCGCGCCGCCCCGCCGGCGGGCACGACTGATCGTTATCTGCGGGACGCTGTCGAGGCGGCGGGGCGCGGCCGGGCGGGGCGGCGGAGCCGCAGCAACGGCGGAGGCCACCCGACCCCCCCTGCTCCCCGCGCGGTTGGTCGCGCCCGGCCCGGCATCGGGTTACTAGGGCGATGGTGCCGCACCGCGGGGGGCGTGGCCGGGGCGGACGCCCCGCCCCCTCGCGTGACCAATGGGAAAGGAGCGTGGCCCCTTGATTTGCGTACGGCGGGAGCGGCGCGCGGCGCGGCCAATGGGAAGGGCGCGTGGCCCCCACCCGCGATCCGCACGGGGCGGGAGCGGCGCGCGGCGCGGCCAATGGGCGCGCGCGGGCGGGGCGGGGCGGGGCCGGCCCCCCACGAGGGCGCCGCGGCCGAGCGAGCGAGCGGCGCGCGCCGGGCAGGTGCGGGGGGGGGTGCGGGGGGGAGAGCGGCGGGAACCCCGGGGGGGGGGAGAGGGGAGAGGGGAGAGGGGAGAGCGGCGCGGGGTGCGCGGTGCGGGATCAGCCCGGGATGCAACGCGGGATGCAGCCTCAGGTGCGTGATGCCGTGCAGGATGCATTGCGGGATGCAGCGCGGGATGCGGGATGTAATGCGAGATGTAGCTCTGGATGCGGGATGTAATGCGGGATGTATCCTCAGATGTGGGATGCAGTGCAGGATGCAGCCCGGGGTGCAATGCGGGATGCAGTGCGGGATGCAGCCCTGGATGCGGGATGTAATGCGGGATGTAGCCTCAGATGTGGGATGCAATGCAGGATGCAGCCCTGGATGCGAGATGCAGTGCGGGATGCAGTGCGGGATGCAGTGCGGGATGCAGCCCTGGATGCGGGATGCAGTGCGGGATACAATGCGGGATGTATCCTCAGATGTGGGATGCAATGTGGGATGCAGCCCTGGATGCGGGATGCAGTGTGGGATGCGGGATGCAGTGCGGGATGCAATGCGAGATGCAGCCTTGGATGCGGGATGCAGCCCTGGATGCGGGGTGCAGCCCTGGATGCGGGGTGCAGCCCTGGATGCGGGGTGCAGCCCTGGATGTGGGATGCATTGCAGGATGTAGCCTCAGATGTGGGATGCAATGCGGGATGCAGCCCTGGATGCAGGTTTTAGTGCGGGATGCGGGATGCAGCCCTGGTTGCAGGTTTTAGTGCGGGATGCGGGATGCAGCCCTGGATGCAGGTTTTAGTGCGGGATGCGGGATGCAGCCCTGGATGCAGGTTTTAGTGCGGGATGCGGGATGCAGCCCTGGATGCAGGTTTTAGTGCGGGATGTGGGATGCAGCCCTGGATGCGGGATGCAGGGCACAGCATCCATGCGGGGTGCTGCCCGGGGCCCTCCTGCTCCCACAGGCCTCCATCCTTCCCATCCCCGGCCCCATCACGGCCCCCTCGCCCGCAGCCCCCGGCCCATCACCCCCCCCCCGCTGCCTTTCGGGGTGCCAGGGCCCCCAGGCCGCTGACCCCAGGGAAAGGTGGGGTTTGTTTCCCCCCCAAATCAGAGTTGGGGTGGCCCACAGCAGGGACAGGTCTGTGTCCTCGACAGCAGGCCGCGCTGACCACAGTGACACGCGGGGTTCTCGGAAAGCAGGACCCTTCTCCTGAAGCGCTCCCGGTCAGCACCCCAGCCGCTGCCAGCCCTCCCCGGGGCTCTCCAAGGAACCCCAGAACCCTTCAGGCTGGAGAAGCCCTGCTGGCCCAAAGCTGTGTGTTCTGTCCCAAATGTGTGTGTTCCTCTGGCTGGGGAGCCCCTCTCCGGCCTCTGCTCCCCGTCCATCGTGGTTAAACCAGCATCCCGGTACCGTTCGATGGGCACTGGGGGCTCTGGGAGCTGATTGATAGGAGAGCAGAGCCCGAGCTTGGTGCCGCTGTGAGGAGAGGCCACGGCACCGCCGGCTTCGCACGGGCAGAGCCTTGAGACTGCATTCCAAAACCCACAGGTTTCCCCCAAAAGTGCTGCTGGGAGCCGCAGCATGCGCCGTGGCCAGTGCTGGGCGATGCATTTATCAGGGGTGGGACGGGGGGAATGGTTTTGAGCTGAAAGAGGGGAGATTGAGATGAGATCTTAGGGATCGATGGTTTGCACAGGTGGGGAGGCCCTGGCCCAGGCTGCCCCGAGAAGTCACGGCTGCCCCATCCCTGGAGGGCCTGGAGCCCTGATCCAGCGGGAAGTGTGGGACTTGGAGGTCCCTTCCCACCCAAACCATTCCAGGAGTCTGTGATTCTATGATAGATATAACTGAAAGCGCCTCTGCTTGCAGCTGCTAATGGGAGACACGCAGGACCAGCTTCTGTTGTTATTATTATTATTATTATTATTATTATTATTATTATTATTATTATAAGGAGGAGGAGGAGGTGGTGGTGAAGGAGGAAGGCAGTGGGGCCGGCCATCACCTCTCCTCTCCTGGCACGTAGGTGTGATGTCCAGGTGGTGCCAGGCGGGTCGCGGGCAGTGCCAGCGCGGTTCAGAGCGGGCAGTGCGCCTGCTGGCCCCGGTGCTGGCAGCACCGCGCCGGGAGGGCACAGGAGCTGGCAGGATGCCGCGGTGAAGCTGAGCGGGCCTCGGCGGTGGAGAGGGACAGGGCTTTCCTAATTTATAAATGGAAAAAGCCACGCCACGCGTTTCCAAAACCCTGACCCCTTTTTGCTGGCTTGGCCCCCGGTTTTCCTGTTAAATCCAAGTGCCAGCCGCAGCGGTGCTGTTACAGCTCCAGGATTCCCGGTGCTGGGCTGCTGCCAGGACCAGCCTGCTCCAGGTACCTGGGTGGGCTCCGTGCCTGAGATGCCCCGAGAAGGCGTGATTGGCGTGTGAGGCTGAGGATGGGTGGCAGCTAGTGGGATGCAGCGCCCGGAGAGCCCCAGAGCTGCATGGCAGCCCCGCAGCATCCCCTGCAGCCACCCGTGGTTTGTCTCTTAAGGAAAACACTTGGCATGATTTAAAGGCATCCGGTGATGGAAGCATCCAGCCCCGGACTCCCCCGCAGCGTCCTCTCGCGGGTGGCAGCCGCTTGCTTGCCCACGCGTGCCGCCGGCACTGGGCTGCAGCACCGACACAGTTAAGGCTCCGGTGGGATTGGGATGCACGCCACCGCGGCCACACGCCACCGCGGGCACACGCCACCGCCAGCCAAACTTGCCGAGTCAGGACACACAAGCGGCAAGGACGGCTCTGCAGCATCTCTGGTGCTGCCGCATCCCGGGGTGCCACGCGCTTGGCTCCCTCTCCTCCGCCAGACGCCTTTTCCCAGGGACAGAGCAGGAATGGGGTAGGAACCGGCACCTGCTGTGCTTGCCTCCGGCTGTCACGGCTGCGCCACATCAGCGCTGCTTTCCGAAAGCTGCAGAGCCTCCAGCTCTGCTGGTAGCTAGGTTTTTATCCCAGTTTTTTTGCCTCCTGACTGCGCATCTCCATCCGAGCACCAGAGCCAGGTAAGTGTGATGCTGGGGTGGTCGGTGCTGCTGGCAGGTTCTGCTGCTGCAGCTCAGCTGTGTTTGTCTGGCAGCTGCAGCGCAGCGGGGAGCGGGGTGAGAGCTGCGCTTCGGGGACCCGTGGGTATTGGGCAACGCGATGGACCCCATGCTCTTGTCCCAGTGTTTGTGAAGGTGAAGCAGAAACAAGCCCATCTGCCCCGTCGCCTGCGGTTTCGGGCTGTGTCATTGACTCTGGCAGCAGAACAGCGCCTGGTGCCTGCGCTTCAGCACGATCGCAGGCGACCTCGCGTGTCGCAGCTCCATCTCCAACGCCTGCCGTGTTCACTGGCTCGGTGACCAGATTGTAAACACACTGGAGCCACCGGCCACGCCGGGGAGCGCCGCGCTGCAGCAGAGGGGAAGCGGAACGGCTGCTGCTCTGCGCATCCCTGCAGCTCCAGTGCTGCGCGCTGGGAGCGGGGCAGGAGAGAGGTGACGGCACCGGGGTGAGAGGCATTTGGAAGGCAGAGCAGCGCAGCGTGAGGAATTGTGCTAAAGTCACCTTTCCTGCAGTGTTGGCGGGGGAGCGTTGTTTGAGGGTGCTGATGGCAAACCTGGTGAAAAGGGCAAGAAAAACCGGAGCAGGTACCTGGAGTGGGGAGATGCTCGGTGCTGTCTGCCCTGCACCCCTCGCCTGAGCTTTGGGAAGGACCCTGGGGTACCGGGGCAGGGGTCCTGCAGCTCCCCCCACCCCAGAGGCTCAGCAGTGGGTGAGGAGGCTTCACCCCGACATTCAAATCTATTTCAGGTGCAGTTTCACCTCCTTGCTCCAGCAGCAGCTTTTGGGGGGGGAGGGGGCTGCGGTCCACAGACCGTCCCTGGGCTGGCCCAGCAGAGCTTCAGCTCCCAGGGGCTTCCCAGCCATAAATCCTCACAGGGTCTCAGTGCCAGCGTTCTCCTGCCCCATCATGCCAGTCGGGGATGGGGATGGAGAAGGGGGCCAGGTGGGAGCAGAGGCTCTTGGGACACCCCTCACACTCGGGTCCCAGCCACATCCCACAGGAGAAAACCCTTCTCTTGGGGTGCCTCGCCCTGCAGGAACTCCTGCTGTTTGGACTCACAGTGCAGGAGTGGGCTTGGGGGGCACCAAAGTGCCCTCAACAAGGAGACCAGGCTCTGGCAGCGCCTTTGGCTCCGAGGACCAAAGCTGTGGGGTTCGCTGCTGGGTGGGATGGTCTGGTCTCAGGATGTAGAGCCAAGCTCCATGTGCCGGCATCCAGCAACGCTTCCCAGCAAAGTTCCTCAAATGCTGCCGGCAACTTGCTGCGCTGGGTGCCCCGGCATTGCCACGGGGTGATGGATATGGGGTGCCAGGTCTCACTGAAAACTGTGTCGAGCTGAGCTCAGGGCAGCGCAGATTCCCGGGATGCATAAACAGCGCCAGCCCCCAGCTCTGCGCTGAGTTTGGTTCTGGGTTTGCGGCAGCGCAGGCGAGGAACCCACCCGGCTGTGGTGGGGGGGTCCGGCTGTCCCTCCCGCAGGCATGCCCCCGGCTCGCTTCAGCTTCGTTACGCTGCCTCTAATTAAGTGATGCTGGGTGGGCATGCGGCGGCCCGCGGGAATGTGCCCAGCCAGCAGCCACTGCTGAACCCGCAGCACCCGAGCAGCCGCCGGGAGAAGCCGGGGGTCACGATGGTTTGGGGGCTCAGTAGGGTCCTCTCGGGAAGTGGGGGGGAGCAGCTCCCTCCTGCCCTCTCGGATATAAACCTGGATTTATTGAGCCCCATCTCCAAAGGCAGCGGGGGTTCTGTGGTGCCCAGGGGAGGAGGGATGGGGGGCTCTGCGCCGGGGGCTGCGGTGGGGCCAGGGGCCACAGCGGGCGCAGGGGAGGCTCTGCGGGGATGTGCTCGGCTGCCGCAGCCGCTGCCATTGTGCCGCGTGGGCTGCAGGGGCTGCACCAGGATGCAGGCACACCGTGCCAGGATGCGGGATGCGGGAGGGATGCGGGACGCAGGCACACTGTACCGGGATGCAGGAGGGATGCGGGACGCAGGAGAGGTGCGGGATGTAGGCACACTGTGCCAGGATGTGAGAGGGATGCAGGCTGCAGGAGAGATGCAGGCTGCAGGCGTGCCCTGTCGGGATGCAGGTGGGATGTGTGCCAGGACATGAGCACGCTGTGCGGGGCCACGCACTCACTGTGCCCAGGAGCACGGAGATCTCTCAGTCCTCTCCAAAAAAAGCAGCTCGTGACCATCTTTGCGGCGTAAAGATGACATTTATGGGCCTGAGGAAAGATGGGTCAAATTGAAAAATGAGCCCCAGTTCTGTAGGCAGGCATTGCGGTTTTCTGTGATATTGGATGGGGAGCAGGAGCACGGCTCCCGGCTGCCCCTGGCACATGGATGGGGACGGGGACAGAATGGGGACAGGGGGGTGCCTGGGGCAAGCTCCCCTCTCCCCCAGAGCTTGTGCAGGCTGCGGGCAAAGCCAAGCTCTTCACCTCTCCTTGGTGAGGTGCCTCACGGAGGCAGCCCCTGGGGAGAGCTGTAGTGCTGAACACCAGCAAAATGGACAGCTTCTCAGGCCCCTGTTTCTTTACCATTTTCCTATGTGTCATAAGACCTTGGTAGCGTGGGTTGGGTCAGTGCCTCACAGCTGCAGCTCTGCTCCCCGTGGTTTTGCTGGTGCGTCCTGCTCGGCGCTGGTGGGCAGCAAGGGATCCACATGGGGGGCAGCAAAGAGGGCAGGGAGATGGGGATGGAGTGTGGCAGTGAGGGATCTGCAAGCGGGGCAGCAACCAGCCCCGCTCTGCCCTCTCCAGGAGCCCCAGAAGTTTGGGGAGAGTCACCAAGTTGGGGAGTCATCGGCACAGGGGAGGGACGGGTTTGGGATCCGCGGTGGGTCAGGGTGCTGTGCCGTGCCTGCCGCTGCCCGTGCCACACACCCATCCGGCTTCAGCAACAGGAAGCACCGTCATGCGTGCGCCCCAAAAAACACCCATTTCTTCCTCTTTTTCTCTTCCCCCGTGGCAGGGGTGAGGCGGCGAGCGGCTCCGGGGAGCCCAGGCTGGCTCCATGTATCCCGAATCCACCACTGACTCCCCAGCGCGACTCTCGCTGCGGCAGACGGGCTCCCCTGGGATGATTTACAGGTAAGGGCAGAGGGGGCTTGGCAGGGCTGCGACCTCAGCGGGCACCACAGCTCTCCAAACCCATCCTGGCACCCCAAACCACCTTGGCACCCCAAACCCACCACAGCACATAGTGCAAAAACTACCAGGAGCATAAAACCCAGATGGTGTCAGCGTTTTGGGTGCTGGTGCCTGTTCTGGGCAGAGAGGGTTCCTCTCGGGGTGCGTGCCAGTGCCCCTGCGGTGCAGCACAGGCTGGCATCACCGACCCTGCCTGCAGCCGCCAGCTCTGCCACTCGGTCCCGCTCCACCTTTCTAACGGGGTTTGTGGCATCTTTCTTCTTTCTCCTTTTGCTGTCGGAAGTGCGAGGTACGGGAGCCCCAAGCGCCAGCTCCAGTTCTACAGGTAACCCAGCCTCTCCCCCTCTCCAAAATCCCTCCCAGCAAGCGGACGCGGCCAAAGCCCTGGCAGCCCCTGCCCACACCCATGGCGCTGCCGGGGTGGTGCTGCCGGCAGGAGCTGCTGGGCAGGGGTCCCTCTGCAAGGTGGGCATCACTGGCATGGCACCACGTCTTTGCCTTCTCGTGGGTTTGGTGCGGCTGGGTCGCTGGGCTCCCCACGCAGCGGAGCCTGGTCAGAGCGCGGTCAGAGTGTTGCCGGTGAGCTACCGGCAGGCAGGCACCGTGGGGGTACAGGGCTTAGCTCGGTTCGGGGGGAGCATCCCGCGCTGATGCTGCACCGGGAAGAGCCTGCTGTCTTTTCCCAAGAGCAGCTCCAGGAACACAGCCAGCCGCTCCACTGCTCCTTCCATTAAGAGAAGCGTCATTAAGTGGTAGAGAAGGCAACACTCCCCCACCCCCCCACATGCTTTTTCCATCTGAAATGAAGGTGGCACTTTTCCCTGCACACCGTGCCAGCAGCCGCATCGGTAATGCCAGGGCCGCGGCAGCTCTGCCCCAGCCCATCCCAACACATGGTGGGACAAGGAGCGCGTGCCCGGCACTGGGTTGGCTTGGTGGCAATGCAACCGTGCCCGTCCTGGTGCGGTGCCGCCACCGGCACTGCCGAGCCCCAGCCACAGGTGGGTTTTGGTGCCACGCACCTGAACCCGGGGGCATGTAGTATGAGAGGCACCCCAGGTGGAGCGGTGGGAGCTGCCTCGCCTGATGGTGTCTGTCACCCAGCCCCGTTTTGGCGCTCCTGCCGTGGTGTTTCAGTCCTGCCGTAGCCCTGCTCCGACCGTGCTGCCGTGGGGACCACGGAGGGGGGCTGCGTCAACTCCCCGATCCGGCCCCACTGTCCATGTGCCAATGACGCGGGACCTGTCGCTGCGGGGTGAGGGTCGGCTGCGGGCAGTGGCAGCGATGCCAGCGTTGATGAAGCAGCCACGTATCCCTGGGCTTTTAGCGAAGCAGCCATGAATAATTTAGGTCCCCTTCGCGGGGAAGAAAATCCCCTAATAGGGCTAATGGAGCGCGGTGAGAAAGCTGGGCGCTGGGGGGGCCCAACACCACCGCCAAGTGCTTTGGATGCCAAGCGCCGACACTCCCCTAACGCATAAAAACCTGACAGCCGCGCGTCTCTTATATCTGCCCCGGGGCAGCCCCAGCTCTGCCATTGATAAGCAGCATCCCCGGCGTGCGGGTGAGTCGGCACGGGCGGCGAGTGGGGACGGGCACAGCCGGTGGGGAGGATGCTCTGCATGGGGCGGCTTGGGAATTGCTGCTTTGGGGACTCGGGCTCTTTGGTTTTAGTCTGTTGGTCACCCACCATTTCCCAGCTTGGCAAAGCCAGAGAGACACCTTTCCAAGCTGCTGCGATGTGCACCTGGCTGCCTCCCATTTGTTGTGCCCCCAGTGCAGGCCGATTGTCCCCCGTTATCCCACAGAGCCTGCATCCCATCCCCGTCCCCACTGCTTCCCTGCAAAACAGCCTCTCCCGCTTGGACTTTGGCCACTCCTGCAGCCCCGTTGCCCCACGTCCCTCGGGCGGTGTTGGGATTTCTGGTAACGAACGGAGAGCGGGTGAACCTGCTGCCCGTGCTCTCCCTGCCACCCCACAACTTCACTCAGCCGAACGTCAGGGAGGTGTCATGATGAGGCAGCGGGTGGGTTCCTGCCTCGATCCTCAGGGCAGCTCAGACTGAACTCCCCGGCTGCTCTTGCAGCCACGTCAGTGCAGCCGTAGGGCAGTGGTGCAGCCGGCGTGGGGTTTTCCCAGCCGCTCCTGGGGGTCCCACCAGGGCTGGGTGCTGTGCACATGCCCAGCGGGAGCCACCGGCGCTGCCCTAATTAAAACCACCCCTTGCGGAGAAGGGCTGGTGCCAACAGTGCCACCTCCAGACTCCGGCTTCGAGGCACGGCAGGAAGAGGAGGCTGGCGGCCAAGGTCCAGCGTGGCTTTGCTGCAGGAGATGGGTCCCCTTTCCACGTTGCCCTGTGTACCCAAGCCCAGGTCTCCTGGCTTTGGTCGCCCCTCTCTGGCTGCTGCTCTGGATCTTCTGGGCTTTCTCCTTTTTCCCCCAAGGTCACACCTCAACAGGACTCGCCCTTCACTTTTGACTCCTGCCATGTAAATTTGAGCTTCGCAGGGAAACAAAAAAACACCAGTGGGTGCTTGGCCGGAGCCTGATGCCGGTGCGGTGCGCTCCCAGCAGCCGCTTCAGCACCGGTGCTGTGGTTTTGGCCCCAGTCCCCGCTCCTTTCAGACCCTGAGTGCCAGGGGCACTGCAGAGCAGCAGGGAAGGCGGTGCTGGTGCCGCCACCAGAGAGGCGGTGGGTGCTGCCAGCGTGTGAGGAGCCTGGCTGCAGCAGGCTATTTTCAGCAGCCCGCACCGGCTGTGAGGTCGCTGCCGGGGCTGCGGGGAAGGTGTTGGCTGGCAGTGCAGGTTGCAGCAGCCTGCCGCAGGCACAGCACCCACCAGCAAACGCCCAACACCCACAGCCCCGGTGAGCCCCACCACCTCCTTTCCCATCCTGACCATCCCACTCGCCAGCGCACACTGTGCTGGATTCTCACCGGTGGCACTGGTGCCACGGCACAGCCCACAGAGCTCCTGGGGTCATCACATCCCAGCAGGGATGCAGACCAGGAGCGGGTGCAGAGGCAGCACCACGGGCACACATGTTGGGCTGCGGCAGCTCGCCCGGCTCAGGGCAGCTCCGGCAATCACCGCGTAGCTGTGGGCAGCACCGCGTCCCTTCCCTGCCGCCCTTGCTGGCCCTTTTGCTCTCCCGCTCCTCCACCTCGGCTTTTCTCCACTGAAGCACTGGCTTGGCAGGGTCCCTGCTGTCCCCTCCCCGTGCCACAGACTGGCTGCGCGTCCCTGCGAGGGTGGGTGCCACCAGGGCTCCGGCGTCATGGCACGGGCACGGCTCCACCATGAACGTCGGCAGAGCCCAGCGTCGCAGCAGGGCGCTTTCCCAGCTCTCTCCGTAGCATTGCTGGCCCGCAGAGCCCGTGCCCGGGCGGCGGGATGCTCTCCATGACGTACAGCGAGAGCCTGCGCAGCGTGGCCAGCCGGCCCCTGCCCGAGTGGGGGCTGCCCCCCGCGCCCCGGCCAGCGGACGGGCTGGAGCTGCGGCGCCTGCGGGACGTGCGGGCGGCAGCGCGGGCGAAGACGCTGGAGGAATTCCTGCGGATGCACGGGCTCTCGCTGGCCAACAGCACCGCCCATGCCACCGGCATGGGGTACAGGTAAGGCAGCGCCGCGTGAGGCCAGAGGAATCCTTGGCACAAATGGCGATCTCATGCTGCACGTGCAGGAGAGGTGGCACCGCGGCCTCGTGGCAGCATGAGGGCTTTTGAGCTTCTCACCTGGTTTTCCTTGTGGCTGTTAGGAAGTTGTGAGTGCAAACACACACGGGGCGGCGAGAGCAGCCAGCAACGGCGATGCTCTCCCCCCGACGAGCGCTCTGGGCATGGCTGCCGCTGCATTAACTTTGCACGCGGTGCCAGGCACGGCGCGAGGTGCATCAGGATCTCAGCTGACTTTCGTCCTTCTCGTCACCCACCCGTGCGAGCAAGACATGGCTGGTCCGAGGGCACGAGGCTGGTTTCCCTGCTGTCCCCAGCACCGCGGGTGGCGCGAGGGGACGGCAGCTGCTCACCCTGGAAAACATGGGGGGCCCAGGGGGCTCTGGGCTGCTGAGAAGGCCTTGGGGGGCCGGAGGCTCTGCCGGCTCTTGCCGCGCTGTGCTGCACCGCGGGTCAGGTTCCCCTGCGCTCACCATGGCAGAGGTAACATTTCCACGGTGGCAGGAGCCCATCTAATATTGATGGGGTGGTTATTTATTGATGGGCGCTGGCGCAGCACCCCCAGCATGACTTCTGCAGGCGTTTGCCCACTGCTCCCCACATCTTGGGGGCTGGGGAGCTGCCGGTGGCCCCAGCGCTGCCACCGGCAGGATTACCCAGCTAAGAAGCTTTGTGGCAAAGGGAAGCGGAGGAGATTACAAGAATTCTCATTGCGCTGGGGCTGAAGGGGCATCATCCCCCAGAAGCCAAGCTCCAGCCCCACTCTGAGTTCCTTACCCAGAGACACGGGTGGCACTGGCAGTTGGCACATGACCCCAGACTCAAACCGATGCCGTAGCTTGCACCTCTGCTTCATCGGGAGGCGCTGGGCTGGGTTTCACCTCGATCTGCTTGGGTCACACTAGGTGAAATCTGGGGGAGGCGCTGCTGGGGCTGTGGTGATGATGGGTTGGCAATTGGTCCAGTTTTGGCAAATCACCGGGATCTACCCCTGGTGAGCCAGCGGCATCTTCCACCCCCTGCACTCTCTGCCCCCGGAATCCTAGATTTGGCAACGTGTGAGTGCTCCGCTGGGAGATTTTTGCTCCAGAGGAGGGATGCACAGCCGAAGGGAGGCAAGAGACCCCAAACGAGGGCTGGTGGGAAATGTCTCGCTGGGGTCCCTGCTGCGGCGCATCCCTCCTGCCCCCCACCTGCCCCAGCGTTGCTCGCTGCCTGCGCTCATCAAATATTGAGGGCAGGAGGGTTGCCGGGAGCCGGCTCCACGCCCGCCACCTCGCAGCCCCCCGCCGTCACGTTGGCGGAGCAGCGTCGCGTGGGCGCGCAGGAGGAGCTCCCGCCTCGCCCGGGGCGCCGGCTAAATTTAGGCAGCTGGCACGGCTGCCCGCCGGAGCAGCATGCAGGTCTCCTTTGTGTGCTCCGAGCACAGCATCAAGAGCCGGAGTGCGGAGGATCGCCTCAACCGCCAGAATGCCGGCAGCCCCAGCCTGGGCACCCGCGGCAAGTTCCGCGCCGTGGCCATGGTGGCCCGCAGCCTGGGGCAGCTGTCGGTGCAGAACGCCCCCTCCTCCAGCGAGTCCAGCATCAAGCAGCCAGGGATGAAATACCGGTAGGAGACGGGCGCGTTGCTCGGGTGGCGGATTCGCTGCCTGCTCGGCTGCTTTCTCTGTTCCTTCCGAGGCGGCTGGGGGATCCGGAGGGGCGGCTGTGCCGCTCTCCCCTAATCCCCGGCTCGCGTCCTGCTCCGGAGGCTTCTCAGCGCTAAAAGTGCTGACCGTGCACCACTGCCGCCTTCCTTGCTGTTCGATCCTCACCTCTTTGACCCAGCCTCACCTAAAAACCAGGGCGATAGCAGGGGGAAAGGGACCCTAAAATGTGGGAGAGGATTAGTAGGATCACAAGCGCCTGCTGTGCTGAGCGGGCTGCGAGCCGGGGGGGTCTGCGAGTCACGGCGCGCGTTAATCCGTGAGCTGCCATGGCATCGTTTCGGTGGTGCCAGAGACTCAACCGCCCTGCAAAGCGCACACGGGGCTCTAATCCAGGATCCAGTCCTCGGTGGGTTTGGAAACAGAGGGCACTGTGTGCACGTTGTGCCCCCCCCCAGGCAGCGCCCACTGGGTCACTGCACTCTGCATCCCTGGCACAGAGCGCTGGGGAGGCAAGCGGGCACTTGTGGGGCTGGGGGCTCCCCAGGATGAGGGAGCACCCAGGTGTGGGGCTGGGGGCTCCTCAAGATGGGCAGGTGCATCACGGTCCATCCATTGGTGCCGTGTGCCCCCACCACAGCCCAGACACGCGAGTGTTGGGCTCACAGCACATCGGGGCAGCCGCGTGCGAGGCCATTGTCACCCCATCCCTGCCCGGATCAGCCACGTCCCTTGCCGGGCACTGAGGAGGGATCAGGGTGTCCCTGTCCCCCTCTCCAACTCCAGCCCCTGGGGTGGCAGTGCTGGGGCCATGCGGGGCGGCATCCCTTGGCTTGGCACTGGCACCCCACAGTTGCGTCCCCGTCCAGAGCAGGTGGGTGACCGGCTCGGGGGTCCCCGCCAGCAGCTGTGGGGTGACGGTGGCGCGGGGGCATGCTCGGTGCAGACGGAGGGGTCAGGATGGCTGGGAGCAGGGACAGGCACCCACTCGCCCAGAGGAGCCGGGACAGGGCTGGTACCATCTCCTCCTCCTCTCTGTGCCATGAAATGCTCTAAAAATAACATGGGGCTTTGGGGAGAGCCCGTGCTCCAGATGTTGGGCAATAACGCGGCGGTGTGGAAGGGAGATGCCCCGAGTTGGTGCCGTGGGGGCACGGCTGCTCCCTGTGCCACGGTGCTGGCGGTGGCAGTGCCTCCTGGTTGCTACGCGACACCCGCGCGGGCGAGCTGCCGCAGCTCACCTACACTTTATTTATTTTAACACTCATTGCTCGAGCCTTTGTCATTTTTAACGAGAACTGGCTCTCCATCACCAGGGCGAAGGCGTCTGCCAGCCTGGCCCCAAAGCTGTTTCCCAGCTCCTTGTGCCGGCCCCGGTGCCAGGGCTGCCCCACTTCTCTGGGACGCTGCTCTGCTCCCAAGCGCAGAGAACGGGCACAGCTTATGCCATATGTGAGACGCTCCGGCCCTGTCCCCGGCCATGACAGTGCCATCAGGGGGCCTGGACACCCTGGCCTCATCACAGGGAGCTGCGTTAACGAGGTCACTGCCTGCTGCGCCAGTGCCGGCTGTGCTGCCGGTGAGCCGCAGGGTGCAAGGCTTGGGGAGGCTTGTTAATCCCTCATGGTGGGTCCCCTCGCTGCGGGACTGACCCAGGGATGGGGCTGGGGAGCAGGGATCGCCATGGGTGCACATGGTGGCTTCCCTGATGGATCTCTGTCTTCCAGGAACCTCGGAAAGTCTGGGCTGCGCGTGTCCTGCCTGGGCCTGGGTAAGTGCCGGGGCCGCCGCGTCCCCTCCATCCCTGGTGAGGGTGGCACTCACCTGCTCCAGCGCCGCTTTACGAAGGGCAGGAAAGGGTTTTCCTTCGCCCGGCGGCACTTTTGAGACGCAGCCCAGAAATTGTCACATTATTTTCTCTTTCTCTCCTCGACCGTGATCGGAAGCGACCGGGCTGTGCCGGGAGCGCCGTGGTGCACGCGGAGGGGCCGGCTGTGGCTCCTGTGTGCCAGGGCGGGTGGCGGGGGGGCACAGGGAGGCAGGTTTGGTGCTCACCGTGTGTGCACCCTCTCCTCTGCAGGGACATGGGTGACTTTCGGAGGGCAAATCACAGACGAGGTAAGGCTCGCGCCCCTCGCCCAGCCCTTCCCGAGCAAAGCACAGAGCGAATGGGGCCGGTGCGGCCACGGGGCTGTCTAGGAGCACGTGGCGCTCCGGCTCTCGGCCACCCTCGCCGACCCTCCCTGCTCTCCCCTCACAGATGGCGGAGCAGCTGATGACTTTGGCCTATGACAACGGCATTAATCTCTTTGACACAGCAGAAGTCTACGCCGCCGGCAAGTACGTACCCCACTTCAGCAGCACCACAAGGGGCCTCATCCTGTGCCCCAGGCTCCAGCATCTCCAACCTCTGGCGGCAGTGGGAGCCTCCTTGGATTGCTGGCTGCAAAGCCAGGATGGGGTTGCGAGTACTTGCTCCTAGGGAGTGATGGCTCGTGTGGTTCTGCACTGGCCGTGCCACGCCGGCACAGCCAGGCAGCCGCATGGTGAGCTGCAGCGGCATCCAGGGCATGGTGCCTAGAGGCATCGCAGCAAGCCCTGGGCTGGGGAGCAGCACAGCAACCAGCGTCCCTGTGGCCATCAGGTGTCCCTCGCTGTTAGCTGGGGCTCCCCATAGAGCCTGACATTCCTTTCCCTCACAGGGCCGAGGTGGTGCTGGGGAACATCATCAAGAAGAAAGGGTGGAGGTAAGCCAGGCTTCATCCCTGTGCAGCAAACGCAGTCACCGCGGTGCTGATGGGCTAGGGAGAGTGGGTGGCACGGCCCTGGGAGGGCAAGCGAGCAGGCAGAGGGAGCCTGGGGCTTCGCAGGTGCTGCTGGTGACTCTCTCTTTCTCTCTGCAGACGATCTAGCCTGGTCATCACCACCAAAATCTTCTGGGGAGGAAAGTAGGTAGCGCTCCAGCACCATGGCAGAGCAGCCGGCATGTGCCAGGCTCTCACCCACCTTTCCTTTCCCAGGGCCGAGACGGAGAGGGGCCTGTCCCGAAAGCACATCATAGAAGGTAGGGATGCTCACTGGGAGCTGCTGGCCTCAGCACAGCCCGTGCGGCACTCAGCCTGGCATGCCTGATGCTCCCGTCCGTGCCGCAGGTCTGAAGGCGTCGCTGGAGCGGCTGCAGCTGGAGTACGTGGACGTGGTGTTCGCCAACCGGCCAGACCCCAACACACCGATGGAAGGTGGGTGCCGTGCCACGGAGCCATGCTGCTCCCTGCCACCATTCATCGCCATCGCAGTTGGTTTGTGCCAGGCTTTTATTTCAAGGACGTTTTCCTTTCCCAAGCAGAAACTGCTACTCCGCTGCCACAGCCAGCCCATACCGTGATTAAGCTCTGCCACTCCAGCCCGGCACCAGCCCCACCTCGGGTCGTGGCACGGGTGGCTGGTGACGCAGCAGCGGGTGCTGCCCCGTCCTGGCAAGCTGCTAGCTCTGCTCCGCTGGCAGCGGCCGACTCTGCTCTCTATAAATCTCTCTTTTATCACCAGGGCACCCATTTAGCTCTTCCAAGTCCAGGACTTTCATCGTAGAAGGTACACCCTGCCCGCCGGCTGCCACGCCCCTGCGGCGTTCCCTGGGCAGATCCCCCTCCTCTGTAATTTCCATCCTCATCCCCTGCCCCGAGCAAACCCCGCCACAGAATGCAGAGGCAGCGGCAACAGAGCCTCCCCGCCCCTTCAGACCAAGATAAGGGGCAAAAGCTGAGTACTGGCAGCTCCTCAGCCGCCCTGCGCCACGCTGGGCACCGTGGCAGAGCACCTTCTTGCTGGGCAGCTGCTTCGGCCCCAGCCAGGCAAGCCTCATGCCCCTCGCTCCCCTGCTGCCCACCTTTGGCTGCCAGAGCGCGCCTTGGCTTGGCCCCAGCCTGCATGGCTCAGGGCCAGCTCCTCCCAAGCCGCCTGTGCCCCTCGCTCGGGGTCTGAGGATCCCTCCCGTTCCTGGGTCTCAGCACACACGGTGCTTCAGGTCCCTCCCTGTGCTGCAGCACCAGGCATGGTGCTGGTACCCACGGGGTGTGGGGCTGGTGCCCAGAGCCTCGCGCTGCTCCCTGTGCCAGGAGGGCCCCAGCCTCGTTGACGGCATGTGAGGGTCGGCTGTGATCCCTGGCACATCCCGAATGGCTGCTCCCTTGGTCCTCATCCTGCTCCTCCAAAAGCATCTTCCGGACGCAATCCAGCTCCTACCCCGGCACTGGGGAGCGGGATGCTTGCCCCCTCCTGCTGGCACGGCACCTGCTAACCCTGCTGGCCCCTCTCCCTTTCCCTCCCGGCAGAGACGGTGCGAGCCATGACTCACGTCATCAACCAGGGGATGGCCATGTACTGGGGGACCTCGCGCTGGAGCTCCATGGAGATCATGGTAGGGGTCTGGGGGGACAGGGGCAGCCGCGGCAGAGCAGCCCCGATGACGCTGATTTAATTTGACAGCAGTTGGCAGGAGCCAGGCGTTCGCAGATGTGCTCCAGCCTTAATTATTCTTTGAGGCTGCTGCTCAGAGCTCAGGCGAGGGCTCGGGGGGTCTCAGGGGCTCAGCGGACGCTGAGGGTCCCGGCTCTTCGGCAGGAAGCCTACTCAGTGGCCCGGCAGTTCAACCTGATCCCGCCGATCTGCGAGCAGGCCGAGTACCACATGTTCCAGCGGGAGAAGGTGGAGGTGCAGCTCCCCGAGCTTTTCCATAAGATAGGTAAGGCAGTGGGGGTCCCATCCTGGCCCCCCAGCAGCCCTGGCTGCCCCCACACTGCAGCCTCTGCAGGAGCTGGGGAGGAAGGGGGTGGCAGCATCAGCCCCAGCTTCACTCTGCCTGCAGGCGTCGGTGCCATGACCTGGTCCCCACTGGCCTGCGGCATCGTCTCAGGGAAGTACGACGGGGGAATCCCCCCCTACTCCCGCGCTTCACTGAAGGTGAGTCCGGCCGGGGGGTCACACAGGGATAGACAGAGCTGGGGGAGCAGGGCCAGCGGCGGCACAGAGTCCCCCTGGGAGCAGGAGGTCCAGCAGCCACAACCCAGGGAGTCTGGGGGTGTCCCGATATTCCTCGATCTCTGCCTTTCCCAGCTTTGAGCCCCCTCCTGCCCCCCAGGGTTACCAGTGGCTGAAGGACAAGATCCTAAGCGAGGAGGGCCGGCGGCAGCAGGCGAAGCTGAAGGAGCTACAGGCCATCGCTGAGCGCCTGGGCTGCACCCTGCCCCAGCTCGCCATCGGTAAGAGGCTGGGGGAACACTGGGGGGACCAGGGGACACCGGGGGTGGCCAGGCCACGCTCAGGCTCTGCTCTCCCTCCTGCCCCAGCCTGGTGCCTGCGCAACGAGGGTGTCAGCTCCGTCTTGCTGGGTGCCTCCAACGCCGACCAGCTGATGGAGAATATTGGAGCAATACAGGTCAGTGCTCCTGCCTCAGCAGCGCTGCGGGAGGCTTCACCACGGGAAAGGGAGCAGATGCTGCTCACAGGGCTTTAATGGGGCAGCAAGTGCCTGTGCTGTGCTGCTGCAGTGCTGCAATGCACCGAGCTGCTCTGCAGCGCTCGCTGCTGCACTGTAGGAAAGGAGGTTGTGAACCTCACTCAAGACAAAGGTTACAGGCTTTGCTTGATCCGAAGCCGAGCAGCAGAGGCTTTGCTGAGATTGAGAAGGCAGGGGATGAGCCAGACCCATCCTTCCCATAACTGGGTTGCTCAGCCAGCAAGCTGGGGCTTGAGCATCAGGGTGGCAGGGTGGAGGCAGTGAGCGTGGCACGGCCGCATGCCACCAGCACCCTCCCACCTGCCCCAGTGGCACAATCCCAACTCCCAGCACCATCCTCTGTCCCTTTCAGGTCCTTCCAAAGCTGTCGTCTTCCATCGTCCACGAGATCGATAGCATCCTGGGCAACAAACCCTACAGCAAGAAGGACTACCGATCCTAAGCGCACACCCAAGCGCGCAGCCCTCGCCGCCCGTTCGCTTGCTTACGCTTTGTTGGAGCAAAGTGGAGAGTGTGGTTTGCACCGCGAGCGCCGAGAGTCAGCGCTCCCCCCCGCGCCGCCCCGGACCATCGAACCGCTGCCGCCCGATGCGGCTCTGGAGCACAGGGATGGCCGCGGCGGGGAGAGCACGGGAGGGTGAGCCCCGAGCTGCCCTGCCCTCGGTGGGTGCCGCGGGTGCGCATGGGGAGCACTTGCATGCGTCGCTGCCGTTCCCCGTGTTGCCGGAGGCGGTGGGCGCGGGGGTGCGAGCGGGTGCTGTACGCCCACGAGGCCGACAACACGAAGCTGTTCCCCAGCCTGCGCCCCAGCCCCTCACCTCTGCCCTGCCTGCGGCACCGGTGCTGGCAGTGCCAACCTGGCATGGGCACCGCGGGGGCTGCGGGGCTACCTACTGCAGGGAGCAGGAGGGGTGGGGACAGGGAGGGGGGCTCCAGTGTTCCCTGTGGATATACAGAAAAATACACACATGGGGACATACATGGGTACACAGAGCTGTGTAGGCACAGCTGTACCTCCACACCTACACACACATCTGGCTGCGCACCCCTGCCTGTGCCTGTAGAGACACCCCAACAGACTGAGAATCACAGAATTGCAGTTGGAGAAGACCCTTAATATCACCCAGTGCAACCATCGGTCCAGCCCTGCTAAGTCCAGCACCAGACCCTGTGCCATGGACAGCATCTGCCCATCTTTTAAACCCCTCTGCGGCTGGAGATTCAACCGCTGCCCTGAGCAGCCCCTGCCAGTGCCTGAGAAGCCTTTCTTTCAGTGAAGAAATGCCCAAGATCCAACCTAAATCTCCCGTGGTGCATCTTGAGGCCATTTCCCCTTGTCCCGTCACTGGCTATCAGGGAGGTGACTCCTTTCAGGTAGTTGTAGATCGATGGTCTCCTCTCAGCCTCCTCTTCTCCAGACTGAACAGCCCCCGTCCGTTTCTTGAGCCACTCCTCATGCTCTAAACCCTTCCTGAGATGCACTCCAGCATCTTGATACCATTCTTGTAGTGAGGGACCCAAAACTGAACCCAGGATTTGAGGTGTGGCCTCCCCAGCGCTGAGTACAGGGGAAGGATCCCTTCCCTGCTCCTGCTGGCCCCACTATTCCCGATGCAGGTCATGAAGCTGTTGGCCACCTGGGCCACTGCTGGCTCATGTTCAGCTGCTGTCAACACGCCCAGGTCCTTCTCCCCCAAGCAGCTTTCCTGACACTATTGCACTGTGTGGGGTGATTGTGATCTGAGTGCAGGACCCAGCCTGGCCAGGTCCCTCTGCGGAGCCCTCCTGCCCTCAGGCTGAGTGCTCCATCCCCTTATCCATCCATAAAGCCATTGAACAGAACTGGCCGCAGCGCTGAGCCCTGGGGAGACCAGCTGGACTAAGCTCCGTTCTCCACCCTTTGCACTCAGCCCCCCAGCCAGCATTTCACCACCTGAGTGCCAGACAGGAGAGGCCAGGACCGCAGCCGGGACCCCCCAGTTGCCCCCACCCAGCTCCTTCCCCACCAGCCGCCGCTCGCCCCACCAGGCGCCTGCTGCCTCCTTCCCAAAGGATTTATTAAAACACAGAGAACAGAAACCGGGACACACGGAGTACAAAGTGAATGCGGGGCCTTGCTCACAGCTGCCATCAGCCTCTGGTGAGAGGCCACCACTGCGGTGCAGCCGGTGTCACCGCGCTCTCAGGGGTCCCAGCCCTGGCTCTGGCCATCCCCTCCCTCCGGCCCACGCGCCCCACGGCCGGCACACCGAGAGCCGCAGCCCCACTGCCAGGGCTCCCACCACGGTGCCGATGCTGGGATCCCTGCTGGGAAGGGGCAGGCAGGCTCCGGCAGTGGGGCTGGCAGCACACATGCACTTGCTCAAACACCACGAGGACGTAGAAATGGACCTTACAGGGAAGCTCAGGAGCCAGCTCAGCCCCTCGGGCACCCTGGAACAGGCGGCCAGGAAACAGGGAGCCCGCCGGCCACCACTCACACCCCACACGCGGTGACAAAACCAAGACACAAACACTGTGACTCCCTCCCTTCTTGGCTCGGCCCCCTTACCCAGACAAACTCTTCAAGTCTTCAATAAGAAAGTGCAAAAAATGTACATGGAAATGAAACCCCCAGCTGCTCAGGGGGTCGCAGCAGGCGAAGCACACTTGAAGCGGGAGAGCCCAGCAGCGCCAGCGGCAGCTCGTCTTCCACACAGGCACCACTGCCGCACTCGCCCTGCCTTCCTCCAGCAGCAGGGCGGCTTTCGGCCGGGGGGCTGCTGCAAGGAGAGGGGAGAGCTGCCCACCAGCCGGGCTCTGGCCCTCCCCGCACCAAACAAGGGGAGCCAGCCCGAGAGCTTTGAGAAGGATCCTGCCCCAGTCCCCACCTCTGCTGCCAGTATCAGACACTCAGGGAGCAGCCCAGAGCTGAGCCCTCGTACAGACCCCTGCCCCTCAGCACAAGACCCCAGGGAACAAAACGTGGTGAGCAGAGCCTTACCTCAGCTAGAAACAGGAGCTGCAGTGGAAAATCATGGGAACAGCTAAATATCTGTGATGGGAGAGAGGAAACACTTCGCTTGTGCGCTGTCCTTGAAGCTCCTGCCCCACTCCAACCCACCCCCTGCATTTCCCTGCCTGGGAATGTTCACTAGAAACCCCAACCTACCAGTCACATACGGTCCCAGAGGCATCTGACTGTAGTTGACAATCCCGCCTGGCCCAGGACCTCGGAAATTTGGCCCAAAGTTGTTGTAGATCTGGGAGGAGCCAAAGGAGCCCTGGGGAGTTAAGGAGGGTTATGGTTGAGAGGCGCTGAGCTGCAGCCCCAGCCCCACCGCCAGTGAGCGGCTCCGTCCCCATCCCCCTGACCTGCTGGATGGCAGGATCCCCGCCGCGGGTGGCCAGGCGGCTGAGGATGCTGCGCTCGGACATCTGGAGCCGGGCAGCCACGGGCGGGATGCGGGACAGCATGGAGGGCAGGCGCGTCACATCGGCCTTCATGTCGCTCAGCAGCTCCTCGAGCTGGTTCAGCACTGTGAGCGGAGCGAGGTGGCGCTCAGATGGGGGACACCTGCCGGACCCCCAGCATCCCAGGCCCGGGAGCCACAAGCTCCAGCAGCCAGGAGGCGATGCCAGAGCGCTGCAGACTCCACCACCACCAGCTGCAGCAGCAGCCTGCCGTTCTCCAGTGCCTGGCCAGGAAACCGAGCTGGGGAGGAGCAGGCAGCTCCTGGCCAAGGGAACGAGACACAGGGATGACCTCCCAATTGGAATTCTGCATCGTCAGAGTGGGAAACCCTTCCCAGCCCTTGGAGCAGGC
Organism: Clamator glandarius; assembly: GCA_033459285.1. Taxonomy (NCBI): domain Eukaryota; kingdom Metazoa; phylum Chordata; class Aves; order Cuculiformes; family Cuculidae; genus Clamator; species Clamator glandarius. The sequence goes on along the minus strand of JAUNZM010000452.1, from coordinate 530,467 downwards.
TCCCCCGGCCTCTACCAGCACCCACCCTTGTGCAGTACGGCATTGGCGGGCTTGTTCCCAGCCAGGGACTCTTTGGAGAGATGCTGGTGGCTCTCAGCAAGGCACTCCACTTCAGCCAGCCGAGCGTTCAATGCCATAGCTGGGTGACTGGGGTCTTGAGTCATGTTGAGGTACGCAGCCCTCCGCAGCTGCTCCTCAATCACCAGGGCCTGCTCCAGCAACTGGGAGGTAAGGGAGGGGAAAGATTCAGGACCAGAGTTCACACCAGCACAAACCAGTACCACTGCAGTTTGTACCAGTAAAGCCTCTGTGCACCCCAGTGCCCCAACTCCCAAAAGCTCCCAGGGAAGCAAGCTCAGCCCTTGTGGTTTCTTATCCCATTCAGACACCAAGCATCCCAGAAAGGGACAGGGGCAGCATTTCTACAGCATCACGCTTGGCGTGGGCAGAGCTCCCAGCCCCCTCACACTGCACTGCAGAGCCGCAAGCTTCCCAGGACCAAGACCCAGCTGCTGGGTGCCTGCTCTCCTCCAGCAACCACAAGCCCCTTGCAAAGCACACACTGCTCCCTGTGTCACTCCCAGAAGGTGCTGGCAGGCTCCAATCCAGCTTTGGGGCACCACACTGGTTTCCCCCAGCCAGTAAGCACTCACCAGCCCCGGACCCACAACTCACCTTGAACCGCCGGGCAAGGAACTTGTTCTTCATCTCGAGGTAGTTCCCCTTGTGTATCTCCGACTTGAACGGCTCATTCAGGATGACGTAGCGCGGGTCATTCTGGATGTCCTGCCAGCGAGCGTAGCCGTGGCTGGCGCGGAGGGAGCGTCAAGGGAAGAACCAGCCAGCTAACAGCACACCCACCACTAGGCAGCAACACGGCATCGCCAAACCCCTCCCTGCTCGCCACTGCTCCAGCACCTCAGCCCCTGCACCCTCGCCTCCCTGCCGCTCAGCAGCAGGAGGCAAGCTCCCACCAAGCCAAAGGGTACGTGACAATTCCTGCCAACAGCCAGTAGTCGTGTCGGCGGTGCCAGATGTCGTAGATCTTGCCAGAGGAGATGGCAGCCCTTTCCTCGTTCTGCCACAGCGTGTGCAGCTCTGTGGAAGCAGAAGCGAGAGAGCTGGGTCAGGCTGCTGGGGACAGTGCACAGCGCGTCAGGCAGGGTGAGCAGTGACATTTCCTGGGTGACCATGGGCACAGGGTAAACCGAGACATCTTGCTGCTTTCTAAAGGGTTCCCCTTTCTTGCACAGGCTCAGAGATCTCGTGCAGCAGCTCTGAAGCAGCAGCCAGTGCCTCATCTCTTGCCCTTACCTGTAAAGCCACCATCAGCAATGTTGAACATAAATCGGAAGTTCACATTTCTGTCGTCCTTCTTTCCCTCCTCCTCATCCTCTCTGTCTCCGTTTTGCTGAGCCTCACTCTGCTCCTTCTCCTCCACCTTGGCATCCTCTGCTCAGCAAACATAAGAAACAGTGCCTGTCAAATCACACTCCGCCAAAAGACCAACCGGCGTCACCCTGTCCCATCAGCTCTAGAGGAATTCATCGCTAAAGGCCCTGCTGGAACAGCCATCAGCCTGCTGTCTGCTCCACAGCAGGTCCCACTGCTTGCACAGCAAGCGCCCCCCCAGTGGGGCCTTGCTCCCACTCGTAGCTCCAATCATCAGCAGAAGGCAAGTGCCAACAGCAGGTCCTGCCAGCTGTCCTCACCATCACCTCCTGCACGCTGCCTCCCCTCTGCACGGGCATCTCCCTTGCTTTTGAAACTCCCCACCTCCTCGTGTCCCAAAGCCTCCTTGCATCTCACCTCGTTTGACTTCTCTGTCCTCCCCTTTCCCCAGGCTGCTGTTCAGCTCCAATTTCTCCAAAGACTTCTCTTTCTCTTGAATTCCGTCATCTGCAGAACAGAACGGGACATGAGAAAAGCTTCATGTGCATAACTCTCTTCAGGGAACAACAACTTTACTGTCTGGAGAGACTTTCTCTTTTACAATGTTGTTTGTACATTCAGAAACTTCAAACAGAATATGCCTCTGCATTTTATCACAAAAGCTTACCTGGTTTTCCCTCTCCCTTGGAACATCTGGAGGAACACATCACTAAGAACAGAAAATGCCCCCCAAGCTGAGCATTTATCTTTGTTTACAACTTGGCGTTGTTGTTTGTTCAGGAATTGCTACAGGTGACATTAGGGTTTCCCACTCTGACTAGAGAAGAAGAATGCCCGAGCATGGTGCAAGCGCTGGAGCCTCCCACCAGAGGGAAAGCAGCCTGCCAGGAGCACAAGCACATCCAAGGCTGTGTGCGCCCTGGTGTCCCCACAACTTCAGCCGATGAACAACTCCAGCACATACTGATGCTGCTACAAGCGCCACAGCCCCACAGAGTCCCAGCCGTGGCCGAGAGGAAGTCTGCATGTAGGAATCACATTTACCCAAGACACAGAGACCCACCTTTCACCAGGGGTTCAGGAGAGGGCTCAGCCTTTTCACTCTCCTCTTTCTTCTCTTCCCTTGGTTTCTCCTTGCTGTCACAGCTTTCTGGGTGCTCCTCGCTTTCCACCTTCTCAGTACTCGCAGGCACCTTAACGTAAAGCGCCTGCACCAGATCAGCCCAGCCCTTCCCTCAGGGAGCAATCCAAGTTTCCGGGCAGGCCACAAGAAGGCTTCCCAGAGGAGATGCTGAAGAAGGCCACCTTACCTGGCTGTCAGATACCTTCCTGGTCTTCTGCTCTGCTTGGTCCTTTTCCTCCTGGAACCCGAGTTGTGTTTCTGTTTTGTCTGCAGCAATGGCAAAGCAAGGAAGGTCTTGAGAGAGGCTACACACACTGCCAGAGCAGGCAGACAAATGCAAGATGTTCTGGTGTCTTGGCCCACCTCCCTGCCCAAGCCAGGACCCCTGGAAGCCTGCAGTCACACCCACCAGTGAGGGCCCCCGGCCCCATGTGCGTATGTGCTGGGCTAGCCGGCAGGGGGGTGTTGGGATCTGAAGACACAATCTCGCTGGACTTCCTGCTCTCCGGGCCCCCAAGAAGCAGATCTGGGGTGCTGTACTTCCCGTTCACATGCTCAAACTCCTGGACCTGAGGCAGATACAAACCAGCAAGTCAAAGGCAGCAGAGGCGTTTCTAAACAGGGAAGCAGAGTTCAGGCTGCTTCACCCATGGATACAGGACCCTACACCCACCCTGCCAGAGACGTTTGACCCCAAAACCCTCCAGTGTGATTCCCCTTTTCTGCCAGCCAAACTATTAAATACCTGCTCACCCAGGTTTATGATACAAACGGACGTGCACTGAGCCTGTGAGATTCAGCAGGGGATCCCTGGTGAGGGGTATTCAGCAGGCAGTGAAACCCCCAGTGCTCCAGAACATACCTGAAAGGGCACGGGTAAAATTCTACTCACCCACCTTCTTCCTTACGAGTGACATGACTCCAATCCGAGTCAGCACATGCTGGCGTGACAGCCCTTCCCGCGGAACACCGTCAGCAAAGGTTTCGGCACCGTCTGCCCCAGGTTCACACAAATGCCTCATGAAGAGAGAGACATACGCCCTGCGGAAGGCAAGGCAGACCTCAGGCCAGCTCAGCCCACGGACTCCATGCTGAGCCAGGCACTCACTCCCTCTGCGTTCACCTGCGGGCAAGGGAGAGCCTCGAGCCTCACATCCAGGCTAAGATTTAGGGATCATAAAGAGAATGTCAGCAGCCCTCTTGAATGAAACGGGTGCTGCCACAGAGAGGGTGTGCAGGCACTGCTGCCCAGCCGCTTTCTCCCAGCATCGCCTTCCTGGAAGCATGGCCGAGGCAGTGACACAACAAGCAATAGGGTGATCACAGTTCATCCCAAACACACAAGCTAAGCGCTCACTGCAATCAACCAGAGCCTTGGAACGACCTCACCTTGCCTGCCTGGGGCCCCCGTACCTGAATTCCTTCTCACTCTTCCCGCGCAGATCCCGGACCAGCCAGTGCGAGTTGAAGGCGTCCTGGGGCGGCATTCCCCAGCGCATGATGGCGTTCAGGAAAGCCTTGCGCTGGCGGGCATTGAAGCCAAGAACCTACACAAAACAGAGGTGCTGCTGGGATCACAAGGTGGCACCTCGGAGCCCTGCAACTGTTACAGGCATGCTGGAACAAGACCAATGCACTGGCAACGCGGCATGGAGTAGCCCAGCCTGCGAGCTTGGGGCAGTCCTGGCAGAACTGACAGAAGGTGCTGACACTCACCTCGATATTCCCACCAACTCTTGCCAGCAAAGGAGGGAGAGGCTTGTCCCGGTCACTCTTCAGCTGCCTCCGGGATTGTCTTCGGCCACCTAGAATCAAGCAGCCTCATTCAGGTCCAGGCAGCGAGGAAGTACGGCTGCAGCTCTCAAACAGCTGACTCTGTGCCCCAGGCTCCCTGCACTCCCTCCTAATGGGAACAAATCCCAGGCAGAGCAGCAGCCTGGGCTGTAGAGGCCCTTCCACCCATCCCAGTGGCCGCCTCAAGCAGGGGCACTCTCCAGGCAAGGGGTACCATGCCTGCTCCTCCTGCGGCCCCCATCCTTCCACCATGAGGACCGGAGCAGTGTCCTGCAGTGGCCACTGAAGGGAAGAGCACAGTGCCTTCCCTGCCCTGGGAACTTCCTCATCTGACAGGCAAGGGGGATGCCTCCCCTGGAACGGAGGCCCAGAGCACGCCAGTCCCTCCAACCCAGATGTTTCTGCTGCACCTGAGTGCCAGGGCCTTCCCGCAGAGCAAGATCCCATGGAGGATCGAACACAATAACTCACTCTGACCTTCTGGCCTCTCTTCAAAGTCTTCATCCTCATCCTCGGAGCCGATGGAGTACTCCGACTGGTTGTCAGAGAGCTCGTCCTGCCACTCTGCCGAACGCAAGGGAGGCCAGGTTAGCAGAGCATCCGAGCAGCGGGACCCTGCCCAGCAGGGACACACAGCACAGGCGAGAGCCTGCCCACAACTGCAACTGGCCCTGCTGCCAGGCAGCGAGAGGACACAAGCCGGGGGAAATCACATTCTCAGGTTTCCCAAAAACAGTACTCTCCTCTACAGAAAGAAAACAAACCAAAATATTTTGCCCACAGACGGTTTTCCTGAATTCCTCCATCAAAATCAGCTTGCAGACCCAAAAGTGAAACAAAAAAAGTCTTTGAAGTATTTTTATCCTGGAAAGTTTATAAGCCTGGGAAGTACAGAGCCACATAGGCTACCAAACCGCAGACCAATAATTCAGCCAACATGTCCAGCTTGGGCAGCTTTGCAGGGCCAGCTGCTCGCCCCGAGCCCCACCAGGAGCTGTGTGACTGCAGCTCTACCTTGATCCTCCTGCGAGGCATCGTTGTAGTTGACCTGCTTGCGGATCCTCTTCCCTTTCCCCAAGTTCCTGGCCAGATCCTCCTGCTGCTGCTCATAGTGGTGCCGCAGCAGCTTCTCCCAGTAGTCAGGGTCCACGTTCTCCTCTTGCTTGATGATCTCTCTTTCCACCTCCTCCTGCCAAACAGGAGACAGGAGGCTTGAGATGACGCAGCTGCAGACCTGCCCACACTGCCCCACCTGCCTGTCCTCTCAGCGCTCCAGGTAAAGAGAGAGGGAGAATACTGAGCCCCTGGCTGGAACTTGGCTCCTGGGGTCTTTGCCCAGCATACTGACCTCAGTGTAGGACTGCCAAAGGGCAGAGACAGCTTCCCACCCTGGAAGAGCTCCTCCGAACTCTGCCATCCATCCCGCCCTGCAGCGCCCACGCTCACATTGAAGGAAACGCTGCAGATCTGCAGGGGCTGCCCAGAACAGCAGCCAGCAATTGGCTTCATCCCCACGTGAAACAGAAGCAGCACCATGCCCACTCCCACTCTGCAGGGGAAGGGTCTGCAGAAGGACAGAAGAATGTGCCTATGGACGCTTTGATTGAAGTTCTGTGACAACAGGGACACAGCTCAGCTTGCACCATGGCAGCAGAGGACAAAGCCAGCTGTGCTTCCTCAGCCTATGGCCGGTCCTACCAGCCCTGGGACCCCAGCCCTGAAACAATCTGGAGCGGTCGCAGGCAGAGCAGGGGGTCCAGCTCTGGACAGAAACACTTGCAGGAACAGGAAAGGAAGCAGGAGAAACGCAGAGGGATGTACAAAGAGATGTGATTGTAAGACATGATACTAATCACATTACCACACCGTCCTCTTCTCTCACAACATACTGGGCCACTTTAAAGGAGCTGAGATACTCGTTCATATTCTGCAGCTCTGTGTCATCAGTCGCATCCTGGTTTCGGTCCAGAAGCTTAGAGATGGCGGCATCGTCGTAGTGGATCACACTGCTGTCATCCACATCCTTACTGTCACCTGGAGAGCAAAAAGCAAACGGAATGGAAGCACAAATCACCATGCAGAGAGAGCCAGGCAAGCTCAGGTTGTGTGCAGGGCCAGGGAGGGGGACAGGTCACCCTGAAAAGGGGGGGCTACACACCTGGTGGGGTGCCACCATGCTTCTTTTTCATGCCAGGAGTCACTGCACCCCCTTTGGTTGCCAGCGTGTCAGAGAAAGCGGTGACAGCATCCGGCATGCCGATCCGCTGTCCCTGAGACACCATGCCTGCGGGCACAGGGCAAGGAGGAAGAGTCCTGGCAGCTCAGACAGAGCCCTGCCTCACGCAGAGCATGCCACGCACCCTCCCCACCTCACCTTCCACATCATCTTTGAAGAGCTCTTCTGTCCCAAACTTGAGGATGTCATCCAGCTCTTGCTTTGTCATGGAGCCTGACTTGGAGCCGAGCCCCGGGCGGACCACCAGGTGTGTGAGCATCATCTTCCTTTTGGCCACCTGGGTGATGCGCTCTTCAACAGAGGCTCTGGTCACAAAGCGGTAGATCATCACCTTCTTGTTCTGCCCGATACGGTGAGCTCTGCTAAAAGCCTGCAGGCAGAGTACGACACTGTCAAGGGTGGCACTGTGCCACACGGGATGAGGGGCCTGAGATTTTCACCCCTCCAGGCTGCACAAAGGTACTGCGAGGGTAAGGCTGAAATCAGCATGGGGTGGTGGAGCGAGAGGGGCTCCTCAGAGCCCACCCGAACACACTGCTTCCCTCCACTGATTGCAGGCAAGCCAGCTCCCCCATGCAGACCCCAACTGGAGGGTCTGAAGGCAACATTCCTTGCAGATTCCCCAGGCCCACACTGCTCCTTCACCCCCTGCCCCAGTCCATCATCTTGTCTAGGACCCCAGGAAGGGAAACGCCGGCACAAACATTTGTCTTCATTTTCCATTACTTCCAAAGGCACCAGCTGCTCGCCCCTCCAGCCGTCACTTCCCAATGACGGTCAGTCCTCAGCTAGGGTATGCCCCAGGGTTTCAGAAACACAAGTGGACGCTACCCAGAAGAGGAGGGGACACAAGCAGCAGAAGAAAGCATGAAGCCCACAGAAGGAGCCGATTTTATGTGCCACAGACAGGCCAGGGCAAGGCTGGTGGGTGCAGGAAGGGAGCTCCTGAGTGGGAATGTGCCCCACAAATCCTGCAGAAAGTATCAGCAGCTCTCGAGAGAAGAGAGGAGCTTCCCTGTGCAGGGACTGAAAGAAGGCAGAGCCAGAGAGGTACTTACTATACAGGAAGGAAAAGGAAAAAGTCAGAAACCTGGATATCATTGTGGGGATTCCAGTCAGAATCATAAATAATGACTGTGTCAGCTGTAGCAAGGTTTATGCCCAGACCGCCGGCACGGGTAGAAAGGAGAAAGCAGAACTGCTGAGCACCAGGAGCTGAGAAAGACAAACCCACAGGCGGCAAACAGTGAGATAGAAAGGAATGCGGCCCGTGAAGAAAGATGCAGGGCTGTGCTATAGGTATAAACCAGCAGGAATCTTTGGTCTAAGCCAGCAAGCAAGGGGCAGGGAAGGCAAGGAGTGAAAATATCCTTCACTTGTTATCACCTACTGGAGAAAAAGCAGCTTCAGAGGCCAAGGGGAAGCTCTGCCATCTACAGTGACCTTGAAGAAAAACATGGGAGTCCCTCCATCTAAGCAGCCTGCTGTCAGCACGCTCAGGGTTCATTTTGGGACACAACTCAAGCGTTTAAGGACGTGGTACGAGCAGCTCATGCAGTGCCTCAAGAAGCTGGATCACAACTGATGCACAGGCAACCCCCGCGCCAGCCCTGCGAGTGAGTCAGGGCTCTCGGGCACAGCCGAGCCCATGGTGGGCTGCGAACCCGCCCCACGCCCTCTCCTCGGCAAGGCAGCAGGGCACGCACCGTTGAACCTGTCGATGGCCTCCTGGCGCAGCCCGCCAGTGATGCCCCCGTCTATCCGCTCGTACTTGTAGCCTTCGTATTCCAGGAAATCCTCCAGCAAGTCCAACATCTTCGTCATCTGCAGGGCAAAGCAATGCTGGCATGAGCGGCTCTGCCCAGCTCGGCTCCTGCCTGCAGCCCAGAGGCCAAGATGATGGCAGTGCCACCAGCCGCAGAGTACGGCAACAGGCACCTGCCAGAGGAGTGGCATGCGTGTCTCATCTTCTAAAGGCAGCTTCACCAGCATGACGAAATCATGTCTGAACAGCACTGTTACAATTACCTCCTCTTTATCCATAGATAAAAAGATGTTTTAGACACTACAGGGAGTCTCTCAGCAGAGAGCTGGGACACAGTCCATCCACTGCGACTGCCACAGATGCCACACTACCTTGGGGTGAGCTGTCATCAGTTCTCCCACCTTTCTTTACCTACCCCTAGCACAACATTCTCATATAGAACAAAAAAAAAAAAGTGTATTATTAATCCTTCCCTACACTCACCTGGGAGAAAATGAGAACTCTGTGACCACCATCCCGTAACTTCTTCAGCATCTTTTGGAGCAGCATCAGTTTCCCAGAAGATTTGACCAAAGAATTCCCATCGTAGGATCCGTTGGGTAGAACTGGGGCCTCCTGTGAAGGCATCCTCGTTAGCCTCTTTGAGAGCAATGCTGGATAGCCTCACATCGAATCTCACAGGCATTTCAAAGACAAAATCCTGGTATGAAACCATACACATGAAACCCCACACCTTTAACCACAGCCAGATGATGGAAACAGCCCTGCTGACAGCTTACACACGATATTGAGCAATGTCTCCACAGTGCAAGCAAGGGTGACGTACCACTGCTGCCACGGGGAACAGGTATGGGTGGTTACAGCACTTCTTCAGGTCCATCATGATGTTGAGCAGAGACACTTGGTTCCCACCACCTTTCGAATTCAGAGCTTCAAAATTCCTCGTCAGTATGAATTTATAGTACTTCCTGCAAGAAGAGGGACATAGACACTGGTTAATTTGGGTAGAGGAGGGACTGGCATAAGCAGAATGGCGCCAAATTAAGCTCCACTGCCCACTTCAAAAGGGTTGTTTTGATGGTTTTAAAAGCATCAGTTCCACGCTCTCAGCCCAGGGCTAGGCTTATTGGGCTGCTCAGTGGATGTCACAGCCCCTGTGAGTGGGAAGCACAGTGGCCAGGAGCTCTCCCTGCTGCTGCATGCAAACCAAGCCCTGCCCCACCATGCAGGGAAGAAGCAAGGAGCCCTTCCCTGCTCACCTCCAGCCTCTGCAGAAACTGCTGTGGGAGCCAAGCAAGTTAGCCCAGAACAAAGGGGGCAGAGCAAACACCCATTGCGGCAGCAGCAATGCTCCAGGCAGATACCGGGCAAGCTAGCAGCACAGACTGGTGCCCCGAGGCTGAGAACAAGGGAAGGAGAAGGGGCTTCAGCCTCAGTGCTTTCTCTGCACTTTCCAGAATGAGCAGTACCACGCAGAGAGGCTGCCAGCATCAAACACTTCCTGCAGAGCAGCCAGGACTGCACGGAGCCCAATTTAATCAGGCTGAATGTGCTCCCCAGTGAGACAGAAAGCGCTCAAGCTCTTCCTGCAGCAAGCCTGAGGCCAGTGGGGTCTCTCTGACCCCTCGAACCCCACTGACACCTCACCATGCTCAGAGGAGGTGAGGTGCGGGAAGCCAGCCACCCTGGGGAGCAGTGCTGGAAATACTCACTTCTGCATCTGGCTCAGCTCCACTCTCACGATCAACTCTGTCTTGGCTGGCATGTTCTTGAACACATCTGCCTTGAGCCGCCGCAGCATGTGGGGACCCAGCAAATCATGGAGCTTTTTGATCTGGTCCTCCTTGGAGATGTCTGCAAACTCCTCCAGGAACCCCTCCAGGTTACTGTGAAAGCAGCCAGAACCCCACATTGCTGAGCGATAATGGGACACGCAAAAGCAAACACATCTGTTTCCTCATGACATAAAACCATGGGTAGAGCTCTCATGGCACACAATGAGATATCTCTCCCATGTCTGCATCCAGGCAGAGTAAAATCCAGACCAAGCAGCCACACGGATGCCTGAGAGGAAATGCAGGCTAAATGCACTAATACGAGGTCAGAACAAGCTTCCCAGACACCTCTGTCTCCTCAGAGAGGGAAGAGAAAGCAGACTCCAGATCCTCAAAATCCTCCTGACCAACAGCAAAGCAACAGCTGCCCCCAGGACCCAAAAGGCAGTAGCCCACAGGAATAAATGTGGTTTCACACAAAGTGCCTCTACATATTATGATAAAACCACCAGGGCGAGGCGCTCTGCCTCCTGCCTGCCAGCGCAGACCAGTGACGCTAGCACAGTCACAAATGGATCCAAGCAGCCCCACACCAACAGGAACCTAGGAAACTGGAAAACCTCTGCTGAGCTGCCCCACTGGCCAGCAAGGGAGCAGGGAACTAATGCAACTTACTTAAACCTCTCCGGAGTCAGAAAATTGAGCAGGTGGAAGAGCTCTTCCAAGTTGTTCTGGAGTGGAGTACCAGTAAGCAGTAGCTTGTAATCGATCTTGTAGCTATTTAATACTCTGAAGAACTGGGAAAAGGAATGAGATCAGGTAAAAAGTGCTCAGAGGAGCCAGTCAACCCTGTCACCTGGGGATGGTGCAGCCTGTGTACACAGAGACTCAGCAAGACCTTTCCCCACAGCGGGCACAGAGAAGAGTGCAGCTGCATGTCCTGTTCTGAGCCATCGCCCTCGAGCACAGGCAGCAATCCTGACTGTCCTGGGTCACACCACCTGCCACCTCCTCCTGCCCTGGGAATGCAAGAAGGTCCCAGGGGCCAGAGACTGCATTGAGCCTCAGGAAAAGGGGAGAGGAAGGAGAGGGATCAATTCCCTTCCACAACATCCCAACAAAGGACCATCAGGCCGCCAGGCAGACAGACAGGCTGACACCACTTCCAGGGTTTTTAATATCAGAGGACGCTAAAGGGAGCAAGTCTATCAGCACATGGGTGGCAGGCAGAGCCTGTGTGAGGTGAGGACACCTTTCAGCCCCCGGGGAGGAAAGCATGGGCCATCAGATCACCAGCACTAGGGTTTCCTATCTTTGTGGCACCAGCTGCATCATAAAAATGGCCCACAAATGTCTGCTACCTACTTTGGACTGGTTGTTCTTCAGTCTGTGCGCTTCATCCACCACCAGACAGGCCCACTCAATGGAGCCCAGCACCGCCTGGTCAATAGTGATCAGCTCATAGGAGGTGAGCAGGACATGGAATTTGATCTGGGCTTCCTTCTGGAGGAGCAGAGAGAGAGAAAAGCCAGGATAAGAGAGCAGAGAATGGGATAGCCCCGATTTGCTTCTCCTGCACGTGACCCAAGGAGAACAGACAGGACTGTTCACACTGCAGAAGCAGCAGGGCCGAGCACAAGTCATACCAGCAGAAATCTATACCATTCCGAACATTAGAACCAAGCAGAAGACTACAGAAATAGAAGGTTTGGCAGAAATCTTTAAAGTTCCTGACAAATTCCCTGCATTTGTAAACAGCGCCAGTCTCCCTCTTTGGACAACAGCCAATGTCGAATCCTGCTCTCTCCCTCTCTGCTGATGGTTAAAGTACTGGGCAGGGCACAGACTTAGCTCCCACCTTCATCCGAAAGACCTTCTTTCCGCTCCGGATAGCATTGTCTTCAAAAGAAAACTCATTTTCCCGGATGACAGACCGGCTTTCTTTGTCCCCTGTGTATGTCACAACATAGAAGTCGGGTGCCCACATCTCAAACTCACGCTCCCAGTTGATGATGGTGGAGAGAGGGGCGCTGACCAGATACGGCCCTTTAGAGTGGCCCTGCTCAGGGAGATAAAGTCCAAGCTGTTTGTCCCATACCAAGCAGCTCTCAGCCACTACAGGGACCGCTGGATGCTCCACTCACCTCCTTGTACAGGGAATACAAGAACACAATCGTCTGCACAGTTTTCCCCAGCCCCATCTCATCAGCCAGGATTGTATCTGTCCCTTGGGCCCAGGAAAACCTCAGCCAGTTCAGTCCTTCCAGCTGGTAAGGATGGAGCGTGCCTCCCGTGGCATCGATGTACCACGGCTGCTTGTCAAACTTCACTGTAGGCTGGAAAGAGACAGGATGCAAAGCAGTGAGAGCCAACTCCCCTTCCTTTCTCTGCGGCCAAGCACATCTCTCTCTAGCCTTATGACACATGAAAGCCTCCAAAGAGATGCAGAGCTGGTTCCCAGCCCAGCCCCCAGACTGCTCACAGAAAATCCATCCCAGAGCTCTGGATGAAAACTAAACAGGAAGGAACTAGAGGAAAAAAGCGTAACAGGATGAGGGTTGGACAGATATCCCTCTCTCTGGGTTCACACCCTGCACTGCCCCCACAGTTCCTACTCACATCCACGAGAGGTGTTTCTGGAGGCTTTTCCAGCTTCTCCTCTTTCAGCTTTTTCCCTTTCTTGTTCAGCTTCTTCAGCGGGCGCGTGTCCTCCCCCAGCATCAGCTCCCTGCAACAGCCAGGGTGCATCAGGAGAAGGCAGGCGGGCAGCCTTCTCCCAGCCCCCAAGGCCAAGGGACAGAAACGCCTCCCAGACTCCCCTGTTGTTTCCCCCGCAGGAGCTCTTCTGGCCCCGTAAGCACTGGCATTCACAGTGTTAATTTTCCCCTCCTAACAGTCCAAGCAACTCTCTCCTAAATGAGGAATGGCAATTCATCAGGACATGGTGGGTTTCCCCCAAAACAGGAGGCAGCACCATGAAGCCACCCTGAAGAGCAGTGAGCCTACGAATATTGCAGCAGTGTAAACTCAGGGAAAGGGGAGAATAGGCTAGAAAACAACGGGTAGGCAGGATTTCCCAGCAGCCCTGAGCCTTCCCAAAGTGCTCAGCCACTGCTCTGTGAAGAAGGGTCCCTGCAAGTGGTGCTGGTGTGTTTGAAGCCCCTGGCTGCCCCAAACACCTGTGCAAACTGCCCCAGCCCTGTCTGCAGCCCCACCACCCAGCCAGCTCCTACCTGTGGTTCCAGTAGAGCTGTTTCAGGTTTTCATAGTAGGGGATGTCTATCTCATCGATCTCCCAGGTGCACTGGTCGTACGGCAGGTCTTTCCACTTGATCAGGTAATGGACGTCTCCCTTTTTATCGAAGCTGCAACGCAGGACAGGAAAAGCCCATCAAACGCTGCTCAGACCCTGGGAAACCCCCAGCCCTAACCACTTCCACACACCTGGATGCCTCATCCTCTGCTTTTACCAACCACCTATGACAGTCAAGAGAGGTAGAAAACCAAAAAGTATCAATACTTTCCAGCAGAAATACCTACTGATCTGCTGTGTGTGTTACATCATTAAAGGCTGCTCTTCCATTCCACTGAACAACCTCCTTCTGTTTTGCCAAGGCCGGATGGACACCAGCGCTCACCCTCCTCCCGCAGCCTTCACTGCTCTGTGAAGTTCTGCTTACACTGACAAATGAACAAACAGCCTGCTGGGCCTGAATGTGCACCTAAGGGGAAAACCCTTCCCATATTAGCAGATAATGCAAAGCTTGATCGAAAATTAGCCAGGCAGCTTTGTTTATTTTCTGCAAAGCAGCCTTCAAGCAGAGTTGCTGCTTGAAATTCCAAGTTGCCACTTGAAATGTAGGCATTCCATAAAAAGCTTTCTCTAGCCATTCAGTGTAGAAACACCTGCAAATCGCAGCTCATATGTGGGGAACTCTTTCCACAGAGAAGAAACAAATGTCAGGGCTTCCTGCAGGAGTCAGGCACCTGCTCCAGCTCCGATCCCTGCTGGTGTCTCAGCTTTGCCAGGAGCATAGAGGCGCCTCACAGCTCTGAGAGGAACAAAGGACCCACATGGAAATGGGCTGCAGTTCCAAAGCAGTTTAGGGTGAGCAGCAGCAGCCACAGGGCACAACTGAATGAAGGAAGACCCTTCACTGAGCTGCAGCATCGATTTACAAAATGATTAGGCTGTAACAGGGACCCAAACAAAACATCTGGGCAGAGGAAACCAACTCTTCCTCCTAGAGGAGCGGCTGAGGGACCTGAGGCTGTTCATTCTGGTGAAAAGGAGGCTGAGGGGAGACCTCATCGCTCTCTGCAGCTCCTTGAGAGGAGGCAGCATCCACTCACTGCTGCCCTTGGCTCTGCCTCAGGAGTAACCTCCAAGGCAATGTAGACCTCAAAACAAGCCAGCAGCCAAAATTCCACCAGCCAGAGACTTTGACTTTGCAGAAGGACAGCAAGAATTTCCCAGCCCGTGGGAAGGAGAATTCAGCCAAGTACAGAAATCCCACAGCAAGCAGTCCCAGGGGCTCGGCTAACGGCATAAACCATCTGTGCGTGAGCTGCGCACGAAGGGAAACTCACAGGGAGCACAGCCCCATGGCTCAATACTTCCTTTGCAGAACTGTTGGGGGTCCCAGGAGCACAGCAGGGCTTACTGCTGCCGTGTCCCTCCCTGGGGTGCAGCAGCACCGCTCAGTGTGTGCATTATGGAGGCTCAGACACCCTGGTACACACCTTCCCACAGCCCATTCACAGGGCTCCTCACCTGTGGTTCAGGATGCGGTGGATCATCATCCACTCGGGCTTGATGCCATAGCGGTAGAACCGCTCCTCCATCTTGGCGTACTGCGGGTCTTTGTTCTTCCGCTTCTCCCTCTGGCTGTCCTCATCCCCAGAGCCGTAGTCGTAGGCCGGCGGCTCATCCATGTCGTTCTTGCGTTGGTAGTTGCGGTACATCACGGTGTGGTAGAGCTCGAGCTGTGGCAGGAGGGAGCCACGCTCAGCCTGTGGGCGGTGGGGCAGCGGGCTGGGCAGGGACACCACAAGGACAAGGACACGCTGGCTCACCTGCAGCTCCTTGACCCAGGAGCAGTGCCAGTAGGAGAGGCCGGCCCACTTCACGAAGAACTCACGCTCTGGGATCCCCTCCAGCACCTTCGGCGGGGGAAGAGCCAGCTCCACGTCTGGGCTGGGCAGCACAGGCAGGAGCGGGGTGGCCGGTGGCTCTTTCCAGGCCCAGTGTAGGATGCGTTGGACTTTGCCTTTCAAGGGAGGGCACTGGGGATACAAAAGCAAATAGGCAAGAGCACAGAGTTTAAGTGGAGTCCCTGTAAGGGGCTGCAGGGATAAGGGCAGACCTGGAGGGCAGAAAGGGTCTTGCAATGCTGAGTGGAGGGCAGCCGTCCAGGCACGGCCAGGGCTCTGGGGAGCGTCTCGGCACAGCCTGTGCCGAAAGCTGCTGCCAGAGGGGAAACCCAGGACAAAGAGCAATCACAGATTCATCCTGGGCCACAGGGAACAGAGTATGACAAACCGGGTGACCTGAATGGTCCTAAAACCTGCCTGTGTGGATCCAACCCCATAGCGCATGCAAGTGGCAGCGACACTCCTCCAGGGAGGGGGGGTTGTGGCACAGGGTAGGACATCAGCCCCGTGGCAGGGCATAGGCTGAGGGCTTGAGGAGTGGTGGCAGCCAGGACACCCAGGGCAGGCGGATGCAGGTGCAGAGGGACAGGGCAAAGAATGCTGGTAATACTCACTGTACAGCGAGGGCAGAGCCATTCACCATTTGGTATTTCTGGCAGGGGCGGGTTCAGGCAGTGGAGGTGGTAGGAGGACGGGCAGGTATCACAGCACAGCAGCTCTCCTCCATCTTTACAGACCCGGCAGAACTCCATGTGATCATCCTCCTCCTCCTCGCCACCTTCCTCTTCCTCATCCTCCTCCTCCTTCGGCTCCCACTGGATGCCCTCCTTCTCCTGGGGAAGCACAGCCAGCATAACCGAGGGCTTCTGCCGGCCGCCCACCCACCCCCAAGGGCCCCGACCCCACTCACGCAGTGGGGGCAGCTCCACTTGCCCTCAGGGGCCTTCTCCAGCTCGGGGTCCAGGCAGACGAGGTGGTAGGCACGCGGGCAGGTATCGCACAGGATGATCTCCCCTCCCTGCTGGCACACCTCGCAGTAGTCCTGGTGATCCGTCTCATACCCGTCCCCTTCTTCGACTGCAAGCAAGGGACAGGTGTGGTCAGTGGGACGGCAGAGCTGCCTGCTCTCCCAGGAGGGAACGGGACACGTGCTCCTCTACCGTGCAGTTAAGGAAACAACGACAGTGTTTCACCTCGGACCCCTCCTGTTACATCCCCCTACCTCTCTGTCCCTCAGCACCACAGTCCATCTTTGCACAAAGCATCATCTCACCTCTGTCTCTCTTTCTCTCTCCATACTGTATCATCCTTTGGTTCCTTCAGGCTCTCAATGGAGAATGCCAGAACCTGGAGAGGTTGCAAGGGAGGCCAGTCAGAGAAACCTCCCCAGGCACCAGCACCACAAGCTGCAAACGCACCATGCAAGGGTGACACCGACTCCTCTCCTGGGACTACTCTGCTCTTCCTGGCTGCTCCCTGGCACAGAGGCAGAAGCGCTCTCAATTCAGCACAGATGGGAAGAGGAAGGGAGGAACAAGGCCTTGCAAGCACCAGAACAGCTCCTCTCAATTCCCAGCTCTGCCACAAACTCCCAGCACAGATCTCTGCCCTCCTGCTCCTCCAGCTCCCAGCAGAAGCTGCCTGGCTCCAGCACGAGGGCACTCGTGCGGCAACAAGCCAGGAGAAGAGATGCCCTTCACGCACAAGCCACAGAGCCAGCCAGCCAGCCCTGCCTCACTGACCGATGGGGAGGCTGGCCAGCATCACACCCCAACCATCCCCCAGCCCAGCACCACTCTGCCATTCCTCAAAAGCAAAAACTCATTGGCAAAGCGAGAAAGCTAAAGGATGCACCTGGATCTGAAGCACTTCATCCTGAATGAGGACGCAAGGCAGCACACATCCTGCAGCAGCGCAGGAGGTGGAGATGGCATGGGAAGCCAGGCAGGGCAGCACCAGGCCCCAGCAGTCCCTGTTGGCGCTCGGAGCTGGAGCAGGGCATGGGGCAGCTCAGCACAGGGAGCCAGAATCCACCCGCAGCCTCCACGAGGAAAGGGACGAAGGAATATGCACACAAACATGGCCACACAGCCACTAGGAGACCCCAAGAGATGCCTTCCGAGGCTGCTTGTGTGCCTCCCTCTTCTACATCAGTACCACAGACCTACCACTTGCCTGCCCACTGCCTGACCACGCACCTCAAGAAGATGAGAAGTCCCTTGTCCTAACGCTTTCTCACCTGAAGCCTGGCCTGCTCCACCGGGAACTCGCCACAAGCCATGTCTCTCTCCTGGAGAGACACTCAGGAGCTGCCCTCAGAAAATCACTTCCCTGGAAGCCCCACAAATCCTGGAACTTTGCTGCCACAGGACAAATGCTGGTGGGATCATATGTGCCGGAGAGTGCCAGCTGCCCTGCAGCCTGTCCTGGTGCCCAGAGTGCAGAAGGGGCTCAGTGCCCACGGTGCTGGGGCTGCGAGCAGGCAGCAAGATGGCACGGGCAGGCGTTGTGAGCACAGCACCGCGCAGGGCACAGCACCGCAACCACAGCTCTCCCAAAGCAACTCTGAGTGGCAACAAGGAGCTGCCTCAAGGGGAGCTGAGCCCCAGGCAGTGGCTGATGGCTGCAGAGAGGGAAAGCTGACTGCGGATCATCGGAAAAGCCCTGCTGCTGGGCTGTTCCACTGCCACCAGCACTGTGGGAGTGAGCTGGCGTCCCACGGCGGGACCCACTCATTGCCTTCTTGCAGGCACAAGCCCACCAGCAGTTGGGCTTGGAGACCAAGTGAGCACTTCGAACTCCACACACAGACAAGCACAAGCACATCTTCTGCCACCGAGCCAGCACCAAACATGGCCTGGAGCTGCCGAGGCCAGGAAAGCACCATCTGAAAAGGGAAATCCAAACAGAACAGGAACAGAGTACAAAGGAATGGCCTACTCCTCTTTTTCTTTCTCCTCCTCTTCCCTTTCTTCCCCAGGCCAGTCGAGCACTCGGAGCGCACTGAGGAGCTGTTGATGCTGGCACTGTCAAAGTCAGATTCCTCCCGTTCCTCCTCTTCACTCTGCAGAGGGGAAAACCAAAACATATATGGTCCAAGGGCTGGCATCCCAATAGTCACTCCCAGAGCATGCCGCTCTGCGGCAGAACAAACCCCTAGACACCCACATAAATCCATGCGGGACCACCCATCAGCAGCCAAGCTCTGCAGGGAGCCCCCTTTTCCACAGGAATCAACGAGCAGCGCAGTCAGAGCAGCAGGGATGTCAGGGCGAGCACTCTCCTGGCTCTAACAAACAGGGTTTGCAGGAGTGCAACACAAGGCACGGGGAAGCAGGGAATAGCCCCAATATCAGATCAATACCACAGCCAGGGAATCGCTCAGCGTATATCTGGACAGGACCCAGAGCCGGCAGGCAATCACCTCACACAGCTCCACACGGCACTGCGGCAGCTCGCCTGGTTCCCAGCACCGTCAACGTGCAATCACCGAGCAAATCTCAGAGCACATTTAAAACATGTTAAACCAAAGTGTCAAGTCCTCGCTTGGCCTACCTGACAAGAGGTGGGCTCTGGGCTTCCCCAGCAGCCTGCCAACCCCACAAGAACAGTGAGCAGAGATGTTGCACAGTACAGCAGGCAAAGTGCTTCAGGAGAGGCTCAGTGTCCTGCACACATCTAACAGCTAAGATCCAGCTGCTGTGATAATGTTATCGTGGGCACAGACACCCCAGAGAGATGCAGGCAGAGGACAACCTGCTTCTCTCACTCCTGTGCAGTCAAAGCCCCTTTTCTCCACATCTCAGCAGAACTTTGCTCCCTCTCTCCATCTCCCCCTGTTTCAGTTGTGTCAGCCCAATGGTGTGCGTGCATGCAGGCATTCGTGCTTAACCTTCCTTACAGCATAAAAGGGAGCTAAACAGGCCCAGCATTCAATGGTGTCAAAACACAACACGTCTAAATTCTTATTCTAAAGACTTATGCATGCAAATCCCTGATCTGGCAGCCACTAATCGGGCACTTAGCACTCCAGTTGCAGAAGCAGCCCAAGCTCTTTATAACTCTCAGAAACACAAACGCACAGATTTAGAGTGCACTTGGAAAGGGGATGAATTTTCCATCATGTCTCATTCAAAAACACCATTATTTTCGCTGCAGCCTCTGACTCGCAAAGGTTGTGTGATATGAACTGGAGCTCAAGTGTCTCTGAGCTCCCGTAAGGGTGAACAAACAGGGTTCTGATCAATAACATTATCAAGGCCTACAAGAGTTCCACCCTTGTTCAATAGCTATTAAAGAGATTTATTCTTCAAAATGATCCGTTATTCTTTAAAACACACTTGATGTGCGTGTGTTGAGAGCACACAGCAGAAGCAGCAGCGGAGCTCAGCTGCTGTGCTCTTCCTGGGAAGCTCTGGTGTCCCTGGGCTCCGCTGCAGGATCACATCTGCCTGGAGGCAGCGATGCTAATGTAATTAAAGCATCCACTAATTCTCTTTGACGTATGATTCAGCTGGAGCGTGAGCCCTGAAGAATTCTTTTGCTAATGAAATCTGAAATGATGGCATTACCATCCTCACCACCGAATGCAAACGCAGTTATAGGGTTGTAGCAGAAATCAGGCCCAGATGCACATGAGGGAAGTTTCCAGGACATGGCTCATCCTGACATTTCCCAGCTGCCATCCAGCACCCGTGCAGGAGCAGAGAGTGCACACTTACAGAGGAGCCCTTTTTCCTTTTGCTGGGGATTCCTCCAAACCGGAACTTCAAGCCTGCCATCTTTTTCCCCTTCCCCTTTTTCTTCCCATCTTTGGAGCCTTTGATTTTCTTTCGCACCCCTGGACCTGGAGAAACAGAAGAATTGTTCGCTTGAGCTGGAAAGGACCTTAAAGATTATCCAATATTTATTAATAAATATAATTTTTTATAACCCTGCAAAAGGCCAAACCCCAAATCGGTCCCCACTTCAGCCCCAGGATTTACTGGGAAGATAAGGAAGCACTGGGAGCCCAGGCAGCATCGAGCACACACCCGCTGGGGCTGGCACCTACCCTTGCCTTCCTTGGTCTTGGCCTTCCTGATGACTGTGGGCAAGGCCGACTGCTGGGGGCTGGCGGCGAGCGGCGTGGTGACGGTGACGGTCTCCACAGCTGCTGCAATGGCCGCGGCCGCCGCTGCTGCCGAGCTGCCCTTGAACGGGTTGTTGGCGCTGAACTCCCGCCATTTGGCGCCGAGCACGGTCATCATCTTGGACATGGGGATCTTGGGGTTCTTCTTGGCGATCAGAGGCCTGCAGGGTTGGGGAGAGAGAAAACCATGCATTAACAGAAACACTTCACTGTTATTGACACTCAGTTTTTCTCATTAAACTTTTCAAATAAGCACACACAAACAAATGGGCTTTTTGAGGGAAGGAGAGGAGAGAGAAACACCCCAGATGTTTTCCAGCCAATCCTGCAATAACAATGAAGTCCTGAGGACCATTCCTAGCCAGGCAGGGAGGGGCAACTGCGAGGTCATGACGCAGAATTCGCTCCACAGCTTCACCCACTTGACTGAGCAATGCCCAAACCTCAGCCACCACACAAGGCCCTGTCCAGACCTACAGCTTCCCACCTGAGGAACTGGCTGAAGGCCTTGTAATTCGTCAGAGTGCGGTAATCCTCTTCTGAGAAAATGTAATCTACATCATCAAGGCCCCATTCCTCCATCAGCTGGGCTGAGCTCTTGGGCTCCTGTGGATTTACAGAGACATCATTAACATAAACAACCGTGGCTCTGCAGACAAGCAGCACGGGGCTGGCTCTGGCACGTGCTCCATAGCGGACGTCCTCCCTCACCAACGACACACAGCAATCTGTCGCTGTGATTATAAAACAGAGCATGCACAACTGCTTAATAAACTAATGCTTCACAGACTTCCAAGAAGCAAATTAACGTGGCGCCATCCAAATGCTCCCTATAATACAACATGAAGCCTTGGCAGGTTTTATGTCTCCAGGAAACTCAATTTCCTTCTGCGTGTAAGATAACCAGAGCAATACAATACAAGCTTTCCTCTCATAGTCGTTCACCTACAATCTCTTCCTCATCAAACCCAGGACGAACTTCCCATGAAACCCGAGGCCACCTTCTCTAAGCATGCACTGCTCTGCCAGCCTGCCTCGTGTTCAGAGGACAGACAGGATGAATCTCTCACTGTCGGGATGTGGGCAGACACCCCGGGAAGGCAAATGGCCTCAGGCTGAGAAGCTGCCATTGTCAGAAGATCCAAGCTACCTGACTAGGCCTCCAACCTCAGAGTAAAACACACTGGCCTCAGCCCCACGGAAGGTTCTGAGGACTTGTGAGCGCTCACCAACACGTGGTCAAATACTCCACTGTCCAGGAGCACTTTGCTTGTGCTGTCCTGCTTCACACAAAAGGAATTTATCCTCGAGCAGCCAAAACTACAGCTCAGCTCCACAGCGACTCACCACCAAGGAAACTCACAGGGATTGGGCCCTATCCTGAGGTCTCATGCTCTAGCATCAGCTCGGGGTAAAGGAATCTTTGGTACCTTTAGACACCCATCCTCAGTGTCATCCTCCTCTTCATCTTTCTTCTTCCGTTTTGGCTTTTTCTCCTTCTTTTCCTTCAGTTTTTTCTTCTTCTTTTTGTTGGGGGAATAGTCGCTCCCTTCACTCTCTGATTTCTCCTCAATCTCCTCTTCGTTGTCTGACATTTCATCATTGCTCCCCTAAAACAGAAAGGGACAGTAGAGAAAGAGCAGGGCCTGCCTCTCTCTGCTCTCCTCCAACAAACCCTCCCAGCCTCCCTCAAACAAACACTGTGGGGCTGGGGGAAAACACCATAAAAATGGGATCTGGGAATGGCAAGAAGCACCTGAGCACTAGAGGCACAGACAGGAACCCTTGGTTCAGCCATTAAAACCAGCTGCCTGGTAAACCAAAGAGCAGCTGCTATGAGTGGCAGCTCCCTGCCCTGCTAAGGAGCCAAAATTCCCAGGCAATCAATATTTAGGCAACGTTTTTATCACTATAACACAGGTAATGTAAGATATTCCATCTTATGTTTGCTTACGGCTTTACACAAAGTCACATTCACCTATCAGAGCATGAACAGTGGGGAAACTAAAGGGAAGGTCTCTTTAGCCATGAGCAGTCTTTGAATTACTGGACAGGTATCGCCCTAGGGTTTTGCTTTGTTGCTGTTTTCTTTCCCTGCTCAGCTGGGCACTGTGCTGCAGCAGAACAGCGTGACTACAGGATGATTTCAGCTGTCACATAAACAATCCTGGTGGATGTATGGGGAGCCTGGGAATGGGCAGGAAAGTAGAATTAAGGCAGACGAGCCTTGCTGGACTGTTAGAGCTACTTGGTCACACACAGCTTCAACAGCAAGGTGAGCCAACTGCTTCAGGAAGGGCTGGGCCTCCTAGATGCCTGATGGGCACGTTCCGCTTCCCACTGGCAGAAGGGACCAGGCTCAGATGCCTACACCATGCTGAGGAGGACTCCAGAATTTCTTTCTGGGAGAGAGACCATGACCTGCTGCACAGCTCTGAGAGCAAACACATTACCACAGCCTGCTGGAGCACTTGGGTCCCTAGAGAACCTTCAGGAGGATGCACGCACTGGGGCATCCCTCCCTCCCACCCCAAGCCCTCACGGTGACATGCAGAGCAGCACAAGAGCTGAGTGGGATGCTGCCCCGCAGGGAGGGCTGAGCCCAGCATCACGCAGCCCCTCCTGCCCCACGCCGGGGTTTTATGGCAGTGCCCCATGCAACGCTCAGAGACCATCATGGACTTCTGGTCCTTTTCCATTCAGAACAAACCCAGCCTTTCCTCTAGCAGGGTTATAAACAGTTGTAATTTGGCAGGGAATAATTGGTTGCCATGGTAACTGCTGCAGTACAGGTTGACATTCCCCCTCTCCACTCCCTCCCCTGACAAGGACCCTCATCTCCATGCGCCGAGGTTCAAGCTGCAGCCTGGTTATTTTATGCAGATTTTTCCAGGGGGTTTGCAGCATTGATTCCTGCGCCAGGGCTGCTGGTAGCGTCGCCGCACACCGAATGAGTTTGGTGGCTGGGGCAGGCAAACTCCCATGCAGGCACAGCGCAGCATCGTGCCTACCACACACCCCAATGACAAAACTGGGGGGACTGCAGGGTGGCAGGCAAGCATGCCACAGGCAGGCACTTCACTCACACCTTCCCCTAGCAGGGGGAAAGGCCACTTACCCCCCAGAACGCTCGAGGAGGAGTTTAGGAAAAGGAAGACCCATTCAAAGCCCCCCTGATCTTTTCTCCCTCCTTCCAAAGGCAGCCTGGGTCCTGCTCAATGCCCACTGACAGCTACAGCAGCAGCTTCTCCCTGTCTCCAACAGATGATGGAACAGTCTCCCGCAGGTGGGACCAAGCGTGGTTAATACCACCCACACAAGGCATTAATTAAAAAACCACCCGCACTCAATGTTCAGCCTATTATTTCCTCCCCACCCTGGTACCGCAGCACACAGAGCCGGCACGAGCTGCACACACTGTCTCGGCCAGGCTGGCACTGACATAGAATAGAAAATCAGAGGTGAAAATTACCACAGGGGTTTTGTTTTATTCTGCTCCCCCTGCTCAAAAAAGCGGCATATGAAAAAATATGTCCAGTGATGGAAGAGGCAGAGGGAGGAGAGGGTCTGAGCCAGCTTTGTGCAGAGGAAGAGCATCATCACCATGGCCACGAAGGAGCAGAAAAATCTTCCTTGGGGCAGCAACTTGTGTAAAAAGGCTGGCTGGCAAGGCAGCGCAGGAAGGAATCAGCTTTCTTTAAATCAGCAGCTCATCACACTCCCATCAGCAGCAAAAGCACTTTAATGCACTGCCTCATCCAGCCAGCTTGCGGTTACGGATCCCACGGGGTGTGGTGGCGACGGCTGGCCGGGAGCAGCACGCTCAGCCCTGCTTGGCAAAGGAAGGGGTGGCGACGTGCCTGGCTGCGCTGGGCAAGGGACTTCTCCCCAGGCACAGCATCCCTGGGGAAGGAAGGGGCTGAAAAGCCGCAGTGTTCACCCCTCCCTCCCAGCAGCCCGATGGCACCGAAAGGGCCAGCACACAAGATGGATGCGCTCATTCTCGTGTCCCCCACTGCTCAGGGACAGGAGGGCAACAGGCAGAGCCCCTGGCAGCAACCACTGCTCCAGAACCACGCTGTGTCCCAGCCAGGCGCCCTGGCAGAGCACGCATAGTGCTGGTCAGTTTTCCTGATCAGACGTGGCCTCGAGAAAGCCTCGAGGACATGGCGACTCATCTTTGTTTTCCTACAGAAGGCCCAACAGCCCTTCTGTGTGCCAAATCCTAGGAGCCCCTATGCTGTCTCACTTGTAAAACACCCTTGGATGAGCACAGTCAACACTGACATCCAGTGAAAGCCCCAACTCCTGCCCTGGTCGGGGCGGTTTGCAGCCCCTTCTTCAGAAACACAAGCCCCAGGCACCGCATTAGTGCGGGAGGTTCCAGAAATACTCTCTGCCTTGCCCTGGAGACGAGGGCAGGGAGGATCCACACCGCAGTGGGCAGGAGGCCTTCAGCAAACAGGGATGGGCAGCACCATCGCTCATACCAACGCAGGCACCACAGCCCCTCCTGAGGGGCTGGTAGCCACATAGCGGCTGCAAGGTCCAGTGGACTCTTATTGCCCTGAGGCCCCTCGTGTAGCAGAGTTCCTTCCCAGAGAGCCCGAGCCGGACAAAAACTGCTCTGGCCCTGGCTGTGGCCACCTCCCAGGGCCAGGAGAGCACCCTCTTAACGAGGGAACACCTCGGTAATGCCTCCATTTCCATTCACAACCACCTGTGAGGCACCCGCCCCAGACACAGCTGAAAAGGCCTGCAGTGTTACAGCTGACAGCATTACCTCCTTCTTCCTCCTCCTGATTTTAGCAGCTTTGCCTTCTTTCAGCTTCTTGAACTTCTTCTTTTTCTGCACAGCAATTTGCTCTTCTGCGAAAAACTCATCCAGTCCTTCCAGCACCCCATCGTCTTCTTCTGGGGACAAATGGGACAGCTCACATGGATAGAGCGCAGGGGCACAGACACCACAGCTGCGTTTATCGGCTCAGGAGAGCAGATTTGTGCAGCAGCACCAGGCACAGAGCTCCACAGCCTCTCCTGGAGCACCTCGGGCTATTGAATGGACCCGGTGGACAGTAACCAAGGGAGAACAGGGTCGCTCCAGCTGCTCGGGGGGCACCAGGCTGGGCTGCAGGCAATGCTCAGCGACCTGGTGGCAGCAGCAATGCCACCAGTGGCTCTCACCTGCCGGTCCTCGTCGCCCCGAGGCCACAACAGGGCTTTTATTTTTCATTTCCAAGCTTATACGGCCAGGACTGTCCTGAACCGAGGGGACACAGATCCGGTTTGACACCAAGGTGGGCCAAGGCAGTGTCCATGCTCCACCAAATCTATGCAGAAAGGTCTCAACCCATGCCAGGAACCAGCTGAGCGGAGACCTGGGCACGCCGGATAATGGGGAAAACAGGGATGAGTGAAGACCCGGGCACTGGGGATTATGGGGATGAACAGAGATCCAAGCACACCAGAGAACGGGGATAACAGGGAAAATGGGGATAAGCAGAGAGCCCGGGACAACCGGGATAACGGGGAGGAGCGAAGACCCAGGCACTCTGGGTAACAGGGATAACGGCAATGAGTAGAGACACAGGCACACCCGGTAACAGGAACAAGCGGAGACCCGGGCACACCTGATAACGAGGGATAACGGGAACGAGCGGAGACCCGAGCACAGCGGGTAAGGGGGATAACGGGAACGAACGGAGACCCGAGCACAGCGGGTAAGGGGGATAACGGGAACGAGCGGAGACCCGAGCACAGCGGGTAAGGGGGATAACGGGAACGAGCGGAGACCCGAGCACAGCGGGTCAGGGGGATAACCAGGATATGCGCAGACCTGAGCACACCCGCTAACGGGTCCGGGCGGAGCTCCCGCCTTCTCCCCACCCCGCCGCCTACCCGACACGTCCTCGTCATTCTCCGCGTCCTCTGGCAGGTCCCGCCCGGCCGCGGGGCCCCGCATCCCGGGCAGCAGCAGCGGCCCCAGCGCCGGGGCCGGCACCCCCGGGCGCCCGCTCCGCGCCAAGATGGCGGCCACCGGCCCCGCCCACCGCCAGGCCCCGCCCACCGCCGCTCACTGTGGGGCGGTCCTAAGCTCCGCCCCGTCAGGCCCCGCCCACCGCTCCCCAGCCCCTCCCCACGTGCTCCCCCAAAAGCCCCAAACGCCCCCAAAACCAGCCCCTCCCCAGCCCCGCCGGCCGCCAGCGGAGCGCAGGCTGTCAACAATTCTTCCCCACTGTTTATTCCAGGAAAGTAAAACTGTACAAAATGGCTGCCGGGGGGGCGCTCAATCCTCCTCTTCCTCCTCCTCCTCATCCTGGTTGATCTGGAAGTAGCGCAGCTCGTAGCTCTCCTTGCTGTTGGCCACCACGCGCAGCCAGTCCCGCAGGTTGTTCTTCTTCAGGTACTTCTTGGTCAGGTACTTGAGGTACCTGCAGTGGGAAACACAGCTAAAGGTGGCCCTGAACCCACAGCCTCCAGCTCTGCCACCCTCAAATCCATTTGGCCATCCCGAATCCCCTTTTCCCGTGGGCTTCCATCTACCCTGGCAGCAACACACCCCACCAGGGACCTCCTGCTGGGAAACACCACCAGTGGGGCAATCACACCATCCACACAGAGCCCAGGACACCCCTCACTCTCCACGGCTGTGGCTCTCGCCACACACTCGCAGCCAGACCCGTCTGAGTGGGCAAGAACTACTGCCTGGTCCCGCTGGAGCTCCAGGGATGTGTGGGCTGCGGTACCATCACAGAGACACATCAGCTGAAACACAGATGCTCTTGGAGCTGGGCAGTGCCCCAACACTGCATGTGGTTTCCCTTCCCCCACTGTTTCAGAGTTCTGCCTTTGTCCCTGCGCCACCTCTGCCACGGCAAACACCGTGCTTATCGACGCCAAAGGCCCTGCAGCGCTCAGAAACCCTCTCCCAAAGTTCATTCGAGAAACAGCATCACATTTAACAGAGAGTCTTGGCATGACTCCTGCATCAACTTCTCTTCACAACTGGGCCTTCCTACCAGCCCGGCTCCCTTCTGAATGCCAGCGATGCCCTGTCGAGAGCAACTCCTGTCGGCAGCAACCAACTACAGCTCTGGGCATCGGCGGCAGCAGCCGAGCGCAGCAGCCAAGCGTAGCTCTGGCACGTGCCAGCACCTCGTGGTGCCAGGACACACAACTGCCCCACCACCTCACCTCTTGGAGAACGGGACCTCCGATGTGACCGTGATCTTGCTCTTGCTTCTCTCAATGGTCACCACGCCCCCGCCCAGGTTTCCCGCTTTGCCGTTCACCTTGATCCTTTCCTGCAGGAACTGCTCCTGCAAAACAGGAATACCAACGCTTAACCGGGGCTGCCAGCTCTCACCAGACACAGCCATAGCAGCTCGCCTGTGCCCAGCGCTTTGGCTTTGCATGATTGCTGGGAAAGAGAAAGAAGCACCAATACACCCAGGGGAAGCAGAGAAAAGCTGTACTCCTACCCACTGGGAGGCTCCGAGCCTGTCTGCGCCTTCCACAACAAATCCAACTAGCCTATCCAGACCCGCACAAGTGAGGCTCTCCAGTCTGAACGCACTGGATTAGCGAGGGAGGGACACATTTCATGCCCTCCAAGAGGGCAGTGAAGCGACAGCCGTGTTGGGATCCTCCAGCACACCTCAGCCACAGCCTGCACTGCAAATCCACGCTTGAGCACAGATCAAATGAAAACATCACACCAAAATGCAGCACGCTCAGCCCTTGTCATTCCTCACAGCGTAATGAAAACTCAGCCCTACGAGGGATGAATGGCAACACTGATTTACAGGCACGGAAAAAATCTGCACTTTAACTATAGAGTGTTTACAAACAAGAGTACCAGAGGCTTCAGGCTGCCTCTGTCTACAGAAGTCTCCCAGCACAGCAGCCTTTTACACAGCGCCATAGTGAGGAGCAGGAACAAAGGAGGGGGAGATAGGGACTGCTGGAGCAGCAGCAGGGGCCATCAGGGCAGTTGGGAACGGAGCCAGCAGCCTCCCAAAAGGCCTGGAGGAGCAGCAGGGCAGTCATGCCTAGCCCAGGGGCAGCCCTGCACTCACAAAGTTGGCAGCATCCATGATTCCATCCTCCACAGGGTGGGTGCAGTCCAGGGTGAACTTCAACACCTGCTTCTTTTTTTTGCCACCTTTCGCTGCAGGCTTCTTCTGCAGCGGGGAAAAGGGAGTCATGAGAGATCGGCCACGGGCCAGGGGCAGCGAGGAGAAGGGGCCAGAGCGAGCCCCGGGCTAGAGGGACAGGGACCACATTCCAGGCCGCAGGGAGAGGGAAGGGGTCTGGGCTGGGATCTGGGCCGTGAGCAACAGGAATAGGGATGGGGGGCAGCGAGGAGAGGGAGGGGGTTCAGGTCAGGATTTGGGCCATGAACAGTGAGGGGGACGGGATTCGAGCTGCGGGACGGCGAGGAGGTATGGGGGCCGGTCTGGAACTTGGACCGGGAAAAGCGAGGAGAGGGAAGGAATCCGGGCCAGGATTTGGGCCGGAGGCAGAGAGGAGAGGGGTGGAGGCCGGCCTGGGAATTGGGCGGGGGATAATGAGAAAAGGGATGGGGTCCGGGTCAGAATCCTGGCCAGGAGCGGGACGGGATTCGGGCTACGGGACAGCGAGCAAAGGGCCAGGGGCCGAGCCACGACTCGAGGCGGTATTTGGCCCGAAGGCGGTGAGAAGAGGCACGGGGTGCGGGGCGGGATCCCGGCCAGGCGCGGCGGGGAGGTGGACAGGGCCCGGGAACGAAGGGACGAGGCCAGGCCGGGAGGGCCGGCAGGGCCGCGCTCACCACGGGCGCCATGGCGGCTCCGGCGCGGGGCGAGAAAGGAGGGCCTGGCGCCGCGCACGCGCACGGAGGCCCGCGGGCGCGCACCGCGCATGCGCCCGCACGCAGGCCGCCCCAAGCGAGCGCCGAGAGCGACGATAGCTTCCGGCCTCGCCCGCGCACGCCGCTGGCCACTCCGGAATCTCATAGTGCTGCCTGGCGGGGCCGGGTTTTGATCCTCTTGTGGGTGGGGCTTTGCTCTGTGGTGGGCGGGACTTAGCGCCGGGGGCGGGGCTTGGTGCTGTGGGCGTGGTTTTGCGCGTGTGGGCGGGGCCAGGCGGGGCTGCCCACAGACCTCCCTGCACCCCGAGGTGCCTCAGTGCTTGTGGGGTGCACCCATCCCTGCACCCCAGTCGCTTCCCACAGGATCACTCCTGCCCGCCGAAGTGCCTCGCTGCCTGCGAGGTGCACGTCCTCGCAGCCCTCGGTGCCTCACTGCTTGTGGGCTGCCCTCTCCCCTGCACCCCGGTTGCTGCCTGGGGGTGCCCCCTCACCCCCTCGCGGCCCCACTGTCCATGGGTGCCCCCTCCCCTTTCTCTCCTCCCCTCCCGGGCCACACGATGCCCAGTTCCCTGCAGCCGTCGCTGCTGCCCAGCAGCGCGCAGGGCTATTTTTGGGCCGCCCCGCAGTGCCAAGGGGCCTCGCGTCACGGGGGCAGCTGGGCCCTGTCGCCATCGCTCCCAGTCCGGCCGGCGCGCAGGGAGCAGCGGCACATACAGCCCCGCACAGCACCGATCCCCTGCCTGCACACGGGGAGAGGTAAAGCCTTTGCCTGGCCACAGTGCCCCTCTGCCAGAGACAGAGGCTCCCAGCGAGCTGGGGGATAGCCCTGGGCAGGAGACACCCCCTCGCAGGGGATGCTCCCTCCTGCTGGACACCCAGTCCTGGGGTGTCCCACACCCTGCCTGGGGCACACTTTGCAGCAGGGGATCCATCCCGGGGGATGCTTCTTGCCAGGGACCCACATGCTGGGGGACACCCCATCCTGAGGAATGCTCCTTGCCGGGGATCTCCATCCTGCGGGACACCCAATCCCAGGGGGATGCTCCTCCGCAGGGCTTCCCTGTCCTAGGGGACACTCTACCCAGTCCTGCCACCCCCAGCCCACAGCGCTGGGGGGACAGGCCGCATTCGAGGCAGCCTCGTGCCATTGGGCTGCTCATAACCTAAAAATAGGTGGCAGTACACAGGCCCTGGGGGAGAGGATCCATCCTTCTCACTGATGGTGTGGGGCACGGCGGGGACCGTTCTCTGCCCCACAGATGGCCGGCGGCATCTTCTCGTTGCTGGGGAGCTGCTCGGAGCTGGAGAAGGCGAACTGCCACCCGCTGGTCTGCCTGCTGTGCCACGAGCCCTACCAGCACCCTTGCCTGCTCGACTGCTACCACAACTTCTGCGCCAGCTGCCTGCGGGGCCGCGCTGCTGACGGCCGCCTGCACTGCCCGCTCTGCGGGTAAGGGACAGATCCTCACCGGGTGGGCAGCCTCTCATGGCACCGCTCCCAGGGTCCCCAGAGCTGCCCCACCTGCCCTGGGTCAGTGTTCCCATCCTTATTCCCATGTGATCCCTGTCCCCAACTCCATAACGGTCTCTGTCCCCATCCCTATTCCCATGTGATCCCTGTCCCCAACTCCATAACGGTCTCTGTCCCCATCCCTGATCCCCATTCAACAACTCAATCCAATCCCATCCCATCCCATCCCTCCCATCCCATCCCACCCTACCCCACCCCACCCACAGGCATCCCTCGGTGGTGAGGGGGGGCACGGGGCTGCCCCCCGTGGATCGGCTCCTGCAGTTCCTGGTGGACAGCTCTGCGGACAGCGAGGAGGACGTCCAGTGCGCCAACTGTGACCAGCGCGGCACCAAGGCGGTGAGGGCAGCAGGGCAGGCAGGGTGGGCAGGGGACCCTCGCCGGGACCGTGCCCGCTGCCAGCCGCCCCCATTGCCCAAGCAGGAGCTGGACACCATGTACTTCTGCAACACCTGCGGGCAACCCCTCTGCGCTCCGTGCCGCGAGGAGACCCATCGCGCCAAGATGTTCGCCCGCCACGAGATCGTCTCCCTCTCCAAGCGCACCAAGGACATCCACAAGAAGTGTGGTGAGTGCTGCCCCGTGCCAGGCTGCCCTGTGCCAGGCTGCCCCATGCCAGGCTGCCCGACACCCCTGTTCCTTGCAGTGCTGCATGAGGAGCCCTACATCATGTTCTCCACCGAGAAGAAGTCCATGCTCTGTATCAACTGCTTCAGGGACATGCAGGGGTGAGCATCCCCGGCCCCACGCCTGCCCCACGTCCTGTCCTGTCCCATGCGCTGAAGTCCCTGCCCGCAGGGAGAGCCGGGCGCACTGCATCGACATCGAGACGGCATATATGCAGGGCTGCCAGCGGCTGGACCAGGCGGTGATGGTGAGCAGGGGCTGGTGGGTTTTGAGGGCGGAGGCGGGGGTTTGGCGCTGCCCGCAGCTCTGCAGCTGCCCCACCGCCCCTGGACAGGCCGTGAAGGAGCTGCAGACCTCCACACGCGAGGCCATCGTCCTCCTCAAGGCCATGATCGAGGAGGTACACAACAGTGCCAGCGAGGAGGAGGCAGCCATCAACTCCCTCTTCAGCCGCATGCAGGTGTGGGGCAAACACCCCCCATTGTGCCCGAAGGCTGCGGGAGGGGACGGGGTGACCATGGAACACAGGGTGGCCGTGGGACACAGCAGCCACAGAGCCCAAGAAAATTGTGTTGTTTGCAGGAACAACTCTCTGAGAGGAAGAAGACGCTCCTGAAAGCTGTGCAGAGGTGAGGGGCTGCGGGCTGAGCCCTCTCTCAGCAGGGTCGCCCCTCACAGGGTGTGTTGGGGTGCCCTGGCACCAGATAGCTCCCTGGTGTCCCACAAGGCTGTGCTTTGCCCCGCTCTGCTGCAGCCAGCACGAGGAGAAGGAGAAGGCATTCAAAGAGCAGCTCGCCCACCTCGCCTCCCTGCTGCCCACCCTGCAGGTAGGGTCCTGGGTGGGCAGGGCTGGTTGGCCACGGCCCCGAGGGGCACCAGCAGCGACACTCCCTGCACACAGATCCACCTGGTGACCTGCTCGGCTTTCCTGAGCTCTGCCAACAAAGCTGAGTTCCTGGACCTGGGCTATGTGAGTGGCGCTGGTGCTGGGGGCAACCTGTGCATCCCCTCACAGAGCTGGGCACCCGCTGGGTGCCGGGAGCTCCTCACCATGCCTCACCGCTGTCTTTCAGCAACTGATGGAGAGGCTGCAGAGGATCGTGAAGCTGCCACACCGCCTGCGGCCGGCGCAGACCAGCAAGGTAGAGCCCTGCTGCTCACCTCAGCCCCCGCTGTGCAGCCCCGGCTGACAGCTCTGCCCAACCCCGTCTGGCCCCACAGATCAACAGCGAGTATCGGGCAGAGTTCGCCCGCTGCCTGGAGCCCCTGCTGATGCTCAGCCCTCGTCGCTCCATGGTGGGCAGCACCAGCACCATCGGTCCCGGCATCACCGGCGCGAACATGTGAGGTGCTGGGATCGTGCCCAAGGCGCATCCTGCTTGCAGTCCCCCCACCCTTGCCCTTGAGCCTGTCCCCTCGGCAGTGGCGTGGGTGCAGCTGCGCTGACAAACTACAGGCACGGGGGCTTCAAGTGACACTTCTGGGAAGCGGGGCTGGCAGTGGGGCCCCCGTAAGCCTGGTCCCCAGCCCGGCCCCTGCCGGGCTCCATCCTGGGGCTGCTCTTGCTTGCCGCACACCCACAGTGCCACGGCCTCTTTGCCCACCACTATTTTTATCAGAATTTCAGGGAAGTGCCCGGCCGTTCCTCGCCCGGGATATATTTAGGCCCATTGATGTCACGGCAGTGCTGGCCCTGCCAGGCACTCCCGGACAGAGAGGACAAACGGGCACGGCCGTCCCATGGGGACCGCTGCTCACCCCCAGCCCGGCTTGGTGCCGCGGGGTGGCTGAGCTCCTGGGGGCTGCCAGCCTCAGCGCGGGCAGCGGGAGCGTGGCACTGCACGGTAGGAATGATGGCGGTGGGGCGGCAGAGCCAGGGCGATGGGCAGTGGGGCAGGGGCAGATGCTGGGGCAGCAGCGCTCACCACAGGGACAGGAGATGCTGGTGGTAAGGGGCCAAGCTGCAGATTTCCCTTTAGAAACCAGAGTGGGCCGAGGCCAGCCCCTGCCCTCTCCCTGCAGCGGGAGAGCAGCCCACAGAAACCTGACTTCTGGGGAGGCGTCGGCTACTCCAACTCACCCTGAGCGTGAGGGAAGGGATGTGCAGGGCTGGCACAAGCCCAGGCATCCGGGGGGGCGAGGGGTAGTGGGGTTGAGCTGGTGGCATAGCCCCTGGCACCTTGTCCCCACCGCTGCTCGCCTCCAGCGTGCGGCTGCTGCCCTCTCCACAGGCTCCCTGGCGGCCAATGCTCCAAGACCCTGATGGTGCCCAGCTGCCCCAACGCCGGCAATAAAATGTCCACGGGCCCCCTGGTGCGGAAGCCAACAATGCACCGGTACATCAGCACCAAGGTCCTGCTGGCCGAGGGCCGCGAGACTCCCTTCGCCGAGCACTGCCGCAACTATGAGAACACCTACCGGGTAGGGAACGCTGATCAGGATGGGACAGGGTGGGAGGGGAGAGCGCTGCTCATGCAGCACCTGCAGATGCTGCAGACGGAGATCCAGGGCCTGAAGGACCAAGTGCAAGAGCTGCACCGTGACCTCACCAAGCACCACTCGCTCATCAAGACAGAGATCATGAGCGAGATCCTGCAGAAGTCCCTGCAGATGGATGTGCAGATTGCAGCTCACTACTCCGCTGTGGAGATGATGCGCAGTGTCTTCGAGGAGGTACGGCTGGCGCAGCAGGGTCGCTCCGCAGCAGGGTCCCTCCATGGCGCTGTGCGCTGCTCAGCACCCTCTCCTCCTTCCAGGTCTGGGAGGAGACATATCAGCGAGTGGCAAATGAGCAGGAGATCTATGAAGGTACCAGCAACCCGACTCCCCCTGTCCTGAAGGTCCTGTGCCCGTTCCGTAGCCACAACCGGCTTCTCTCACCCCCAGCCCAGCTCCACGATCTGCTGCAGCTGCGGCAGGAGAACAGCTGCCTCACCACCATCACCAAGCAGATCGCACCCTACGTCCGCTCCATTGCCAAGGTGAAGGAGCGACTGGAGCCCAGGTGAGGGGCACGGGGGAGGCTTTTGAGGACAGGGTGCTTTTGGGGCTCAGGGGGACCCAACCATGACTCCCACCCAGGCTGCAGGAGCCCCGTGAACCCAAGGAGGAACAGGCACAGATGCTGCTCAAGATCTGTGACAACAACGAAGCAGCACCAAGGTAGGCAAAGGTGAGCACCTGGCTGCCAAATTCTCCCTTCCCACTTGCTGACAACACCGAGGTGCTTTCCCTTCCCCAGGGTCACCTCACCCAGTGGCACAGAGGGGGCTCCAGGTAGCCCTGGGGATGGCTGTGTGCCTGGTGGCACCTCCAGAGACCCCTCCCAGAAAAGCAAAGACTGCTGCAGGGGCCAGCAGAAAAGCGAGGCCAAAAGCGCTGCCCAGAAAAAGCTTGCACCATAGAGCCTGATGGTGAGCAAGCATGAAGAGCTGCACAACAGCTGTGCTCTGGTTGTTGACGGCACCTCTCACCTCATGCCATGAGCGAAGGCAGGGAAACAGCCTGGACACCCAGTATCTGCAGCGTCTCAGGAGCTGGGCTGAAGGCAGCTCCATTTGTCTGCAAAAATTGTCTTCCCATGCTGCCTCTTGTGTGTTAGAAATGAAATAAACGGGCACAAGCGTACATGTCCACTTGGTTCCACACACCCAGTACAGGCAAAAGGCCAGCAAAGGCATTAGGCTGCTGCCCTGTGCAGGATGCACTCCAGAACACACAGCAAAGCTGCTGGAGGAAGGGGGCTGCAGGGCTTAAGGGAGGAGACACGGACACTGCCCATCTCTGTGGCTGCACAGCCCCAGTAGTGACTAAGAGTGGCAGTCGTGCTTCAGCTCAGCGTTGGAGTGCACTGAAAACATCCTGGGAATGTAACAGTAAGGAATCCAGTTCTGATGGTGCCACCTTGGCTCTCCAAATAACAACCTGACAGAAGTTTTCTTGTTTTTTTATTAAAAAAATCCAACCCCAAAGCAATTTCCAGCAGAGCCCCCTTTCCCGAGCTGTTCCCCAGCACCTTCACCGTGGAACACCCCAATCTCAAAGCGTGAACTGACGTAACTCATTTCCATTCCAGTTAGAAAGGATAGTTTAAAACTCAAGAAAACAGTGAACCTCTTTGGTATATAATGACAGAATAAGTTATACCACACAGCTCAAGGAGGAACCATTTCCAAAATGGTAATGTTTAAAATAGTGTTAGCCAGCCAAACTGGTTTCCCATTTGGAGAATTCCCCCAGAAGCATCTCCCATTCGCACCAACATCCCAGGTTTCACCCAAAAAAGCAGGCAAGGATCCCGAGCCCTAAAGCCCTTGGCAAGCCCAGCAGCTGCGGTTCTTCCCCAAATCCTGGGATCTCTGCAGGATGGACATGGCCTGGCAGGATAGGAAGCATCGTGATTAGGAAGTGGGAAGAGGTGGGGAGGCTCGACATGGCAGCGGCTGAAAGAGTGACCCAAATTCATGGCAGCAGCCGAGGGAGGGAGGAGTGGGGTCGCTTTCCTGCCGTGTTTCAGTAGCTGCTCTCGACCCAGCAGCATGAGGTGAGCAGAAAAGGCTCCCTGTGAACACGAATGCGTGGGAGCACCAACTGGCTGCCAGAAGGGTGGGCAGCAACCCCTGCACCTGGAGGGCTGGAGGCTCCCATGAGCCACAAGCACCACCCCACAGAACCTGGCCTAAAGAGATTAAAGCCACGCTGCCTGGCTCGCAAGGTCAAAAAGCTTTAAATTCAAACTAAGCCATAGCAACAATCTGTCAAGCAGCACCTTTCCTGCACGGGGGTGGAGGGCAGAGCTGTTCTCTGAACAGAATGGGTCCAGAGGCATCCCGATACAATTCAGCTGCTGCAGGCAGGAGGGGTCAATTCTCTTTAGGGTCACTAAAGGCTAAGTTATCTGGAAGATCCCTGAATGTGCAATGAAGGACTTATCTTGAGGAGGATAAAAGAGCTTCTGATCCACTAGTGACCTGGCCAGCCGCCCAGCTCCACAGCCCTTTGCCAGCTTCTCCCGGGCAGCTGGGAAACACCAACAGGCTGCTTCCAGCACCACGCACTGTCCCTCGCCTGGCAGCGCCTGGAGCCAGGCGTTCACTTGGCCAGTCTGGTTTTCACCCGCACTACAGTTCCACTTTGACTCCTTTAATAAAAGGGAGACCCGATGGCACCTTCCTTTTGTACTCCAGGTACTCTTCTCCAAAGAAGTGAATGAGCGTGATCTCCTCCTCCTCGATCCGCTCCCTGAAGAAGCGCCAGGAGGCCAGTGTGTAGCCCACCATGCAGATAGGATTGCAGAGCAACACCTGCAAACAGACACCACCCGTCAGCCCGGAGAAACCCAGGTGGCCACACTCCCACAGTTGTTGAGTTTTCCAAGAAATCTAAATGCTCTATAAAGAAAACAAATAATCCCAGTGCCTTTTGTGGCATTTCATTTCAGGGACAAATTAGTGCTTATGACTGAAGAGCTCCAGAACTCAGTGCTACTCCATGTGAAGTCCTCACTACCTGGCACAGGACTGGTTTTGGCAGGAGCAGGATTGAGTCCAACTGCTTATGGAAGGCATTTTGGCTGTAGGGACGCAAGGGAACTCTGGACACCAGCTCTGGGCTAGCTGTGCATCGTGC
The DNA here is from genome assembly GCA_033459285.1 of Clamator glandarius. Lineage (NCBI taxonomy): Eukaryota > Metazoa > Chordata > Aves > Cuculiformes > Cuculidae > Clamator > Clamator glandarius. The sequence continues at coordinate 493,460 of JAUNZM010000452.1, read as the reverse complement.
CCTGAGCCTCTGAGGATGTTCTGGCTCATGCCACAGCCCCACCACCCCTGCTGATTCCACAAAGAAAATTAAGGCAATGGGGTCTTCCTAAAGATCACACAGGGCAGAGCACGTGGGGCTTCCTGATCCGTTCCGTGTAGTGGAAGGTGACAAAAACCACACCCAGGCCACCCCTGTGCAGTTTGCATCCTGTAGGCGTGCAGGGCAGCGTTAAGAAGAAAGACCCAGGTTAGAAGAGGGAAATATCCAAGAATGCTGTGCACAGTACCTGTGTTCCAATACTCCAGTAAAACCATCCCACGTAAGATGGGTGCCGGAACCACCCATACACCCCACTCGTCACCAGCGTGTGAGTATCTGATTTCTCGTTCTGCACGATGTGGTTGAAGTTGGAGCCGGCTGTGAGCATGGCAGCTTTCCTCAGGCAGTCCCCGAAGATCACCATCAGCAGCCCCACGGTGCTCAGCCAGGTGATTTGCTTCAGCTCTGCCAGGGAGGGAGCGCGGGTCACAGCTGGGCTGCGCAGCTCACACTCGTGGCACGGGAGGGATTCCCACCATCTCAAAGCGCCACAGCATGCAAAACGCAGCCAGTGGCCTCATGGCAAACTGCCCCAGGCGGAACTCGGTGCCAAGGTGCAGCCTGGCTTTGCAACACAAAGCGCAGCCAAGTGGACACACTTGGGTTGGACATCGGCAGCTTCGCAGCCTGTGCTGCTGTTGTAAAGCCAAAAATGGAAGCACCCTAGACTGGGCAAACAGTGACAGTCTTTGCCAATTTGATTTTACCCCTGGTCAAAAGATGCCCAAGAGTAACCACAGTGTTGCACTTTGTGCAGCCAAAGTGGCTTGGATGATATTGTCAGAAAAGGGCCGATACCAGAGCAAAACCGGCCTGGCATGTCTGAGCAAGGGGAGTACTCCCCCACCCCCCGAGACCCAAACCGAGAGCTAGAGGGTCTGAGGCTGCATCAAAGCTCCCCTCCATGGCTGGCCCACGTAGGCTAAGAGGCCGTCACCATCCAGGCGGGTGCTGGGCAGAGCTGGGGGACAGCAGACAGGAGGGTGGGCAGCAGGGAGGGGCAGGGTGGCCGACCTGGGAAAAGAAGCTTCTCCAGCGTGAATTCCACCCAGGAGGAGAGAGCAGCCAGGTTGTACTCGAAGCTGTGGTTGAGCAGGAAGGAGTCCAGCGAGAGGCTGCGTGGGTTGTTGATGGCTGTCACCAGGTACTCCGAGTAGTGGAAAAGGGAAAGAGAGCACATGTACCTGCGGCGGGATGGAGGCAAGGTTCAGCAGGGCCCAGAGCTGCCACACGCATCTGGCTCTCCCCAGCCCTCCCCTTACCATCCAAAGTGGCGCCAGGCAGAGCGGCCAGCGCTTAGCAGCAGCCCACAGCCAAAGGCGAAGCCAAGGAAGCAGGCGCGGACAGCAATCTGCAAGGAGAGAGAGCACTGCCAGTGTTGCCTTTGGAGTTCTAGCCTCACTGACTCCTTCCCCAGAGCTGGTGCTCCCCACCTGCCGCCCCTCAGGACCCCCCTTCACCCCACCATGCTCCTCTTGCCCCCCAGCCCCACTCCTCCTCACCTTGCAGCTCTGATCCCCTGTATCCTTCCCTCTTCCCACAGGCCAACTCCCCTGAGCCTGCTCACTCAGGTTCTCTCTTCTCCCTCGGATCCCTCCCTCTCCTCCCAGCCCCCCTTCCCCTGTCCCTCTCCGCCCCCAGCCCTGCTCCCCCATGCTCGCCTCACTACCGAGGCCCACTCCAGGCCCCCCAGGCCCCGCTCTCCCGGGGTTCTCCCCGCCCCATACCCTGTAGAGCGGCCGCGGGTAGAGCAGCAGCAGCGCCGCGTTGACGCCCGCCACGTGCAGGACGAGCGCCAGGCGGCCACGCAGGCCGGGGGCGGCCAGCAGGCCCGGCGGAGAGCCCAGGGCCACGGGCAGAGCCGCCACCGAGGCGCCCATGAGGAAGGCGGCCAGGCTGGCGCGACCCTCCCGGCCCAGCCGGCCCCGCCGCGGCCCCGCCGCCGCCGCCATCTTGGCGGCTCCCGCCCCGCCCGCGTCGCCCGGGAAACGGCCGCGCGGCTCTCGCGAGACTTGCGCCTTAGCCAGGCACAGCCGCCGCTCTCGCGAGACTTGTTAGCCCGGCGGGGTCTCAGATCTCGCGAGATTTGCGCTGTAACCCAGTGCGGCCCGCACATCTCGCGGTATTTTCAGGCTACGCGTGCGCAGTGGCCGCCACCGCCCCCAGAGCGGCTGTATCCGGGCCCGACCGCACACCCCCAGCCCCCGCCTCCCCCCGCCCCGCCCCAGCCTCAACTCCCGGCCCCAGGTCCCCACCTGCCCCACCGAGGTCCTTGTTTAACCTGGCAAACGCCGTGCCCCGACAGCGCGGGGCTGGCCCGTTCTCCCCCTGGTCCGGCCCGCAGGGTAGGGAGCGAGTCCAGGGCTCCTCTGGAAGGGCCATTAAAGAGCCAAATTACCCGAAACGCAGGGCCGGAGGGGCCGGGGGTAGGCAGGAGTGGGGAAGCAGCGCGGTGTTTGGGAATAAAGCCCCTGTGCTGGCACTCCTGACAGCGAAATCACCCAGAGGGACGCCTTGTTTCAGTCAACGACAAGAGACTTTAATTATGCCACACAACTCCTTAAATAATTTAGATGTGCACAGAGAAACTACCTAAAGATGTCAACAAAACAGTCCAAGACATTCAGTACGACGCCTGCTCGGCGCGAGGGTCGTACGTAAGCTTTGGTGTGCAGTTTTGGGACATACCGGCACGGTTAACACAGCATCACAAAGACTCGTGGCCTCGCGTGTCCCACGTGCCACCACGTGCCTCTGCCCTGCTCTGGCACAGGCGGGAGCTTCGCTTATGGGACTGAACAGCAAAAACAGGGCTCAAGGGGTGAATGGCGAGCGACCAGGAATGATCCTGGAGGCTTTTGGGGCGCTTAAGCCACCTAAAGCACAAGGTCTACGGCACTAAACCCATCAGCAGCGAAGCAACCGCCCCGCATCTCCAGCGGCGGGCTGGGGCAGGCGAAAGCGCGAGGCCAGCGCGGACCGGACACAACATTAACAGGAACCTGGATGTTTGGCAGGCAAGTGTGGAGCGGGATCAGGGCTGGGCAGCCTGCTGCATCTGCGCCTGCCGCTTGGCTTTTGTCTGGAGGTACCTGCCCTTCCCTTCCTCAAAGCGCCGCTTCTCATCCTCTGTCTCCGCCTGCCAGTGACAGAAAGAAAGAAAGCAAAGCCACTGGCATTAGCTGCCTCGGGGCAGTGTGCTTCACCTGCCTTGCATTTTGCAAGCATGTGTGGGAGGGAAATGCACCACCCTGGACAGGAAACAAAGCAAAACTTGTGCTCCATGAAATATGTGTGTTTGGACAGCTGATGTCTAATTAGCCAACAAAATACTAGGAACACAGAAGAGCTTAGAGCAGGAGCTGGATGAAATATTCATCGAGAAGCTGGCCTTAGGCAGCAGTGCCGTGTCTCCTGTCAGCAGAGCTGTGGCCAGGAGAGCTGAGAACAGGTGAGGGCTGGAGCAGGGATGGAAGGTGCAGGGGCATTTCTCTGCCCCTCGGGTGTAGGCAGGATGGGAAGCTGTTGAGCCTGTCCTCGACCATGGGAAAGGAAAGTCTCCCATCTCCACAATGGCAATTTTCAAAAGAAACCTAACCCAAAACACTCTGATACCTGCTCTGGAAAGGCTCATTCATGCCTGTATTTTTCTACTGGGTAACTCAAGGGAAGAAGATTTGTTGGACAAAAAGGCTGTTGGGGTCTGGCCTGGGAGGAGCAGGGGAAGGGCTGGGGCGCAGCTGAGCTCTTACCAGCAGCTGCGGCACAGGCAGGGGCTTCCCCTCCTTGCTTAGGGAGACGTAAGTGAAGAAGGCGCTGACAGCACGGTACCGCTCCCGAGGCTCATCCACAAATGGGTCAGCATCCACAAAGACTTCAATTTCCATGGATTTATTGCTCGTGAAGGTCATGCGCCCCGAAATGGTGATGACACTGCCTGTGAGGCGGAGAGGGGCTGGTTGAGCAGATGGCCCCAGCTTCTGCTTGCAGGAAGGGAGCAAGGGGTCCCATGCTTTGTAAGCTTAAGCCATGCCTTAAGCTTCTTGGCACAGGACAAGTCCAACAGGGACTGAATTTCTCTGCCCGTGTGCACCCAAGGGAGCCAGGCCGTGGCACTGGGAGAGCAAAACAACTGCCACCCCTCCCAGTACCTTTTTTGATCTTCTCGTGGAAGTTGATGGCGTCCACCGAGGCAGTGACAATGTTGGTCTTGCAGTGGCGGGCGGCAACAATGCCAGCAACCTCGTCCATGAGCTTCATGGTGACACCTGGAGGAGGAGGCACAGGGTCCCACCTCAGGGAAGCTGATGGGATTTGGTAAAGCCACACATAGCTTGCTAAGGCCTTTGCACAACCAGTGCTACACCAAGGAGCTGGACTGGAGACCAAATCCCAACTGCAGGAAACCCCCAGCACCAGCAGAGGCTCCTGTCAAGAGTAGCATCAGGGTGACATCCTTGCAGACCTGGGCTTAAGACCTAGGCCAGCTCTGGCTCTCCCTGATTTCTCCGAGCAAACCTCAGCCTCGCAAGTCAAGATCAATCCCACAAAACTCCAGCTTGGGAAGAGCCCTGAGCCATGTTGTTGGGGGGCTTCTTAAGCACACGATTAGATGAAGCACAGCAACCAGTGTCCTCCCAGCCCTTGGCAAACGCACCTCTCTCTGGGCTCACACTGCACGTGTCTGTCCCATCCTGCCCAACCAGCAGACAATGTGCCAAGAGGAAATTGCTCCAGCAAATAGCATTTGCTGGGTGTTCATCATACCAGATTTGCAGTTTAAGAGACAATGATGAAATTGCAGGATTTACAGTCTAAGCATGTCGGTTTTCAGGACCTTGTTTAAGCACAGAAAAAAACAAAGCTTTTGTCTCAGCTGAAGCAATGTAAAACCTCACAGACAGTGGAAACAGGTTTGCACACCCTCTGAGGCAGAGCCTGCTTCTTAGAACACTGAGACACACGAATAATTCCTGAATCACAATTCTGCTCCAGAGAGAAACCAACACAGCCACTTAACGGGGCAGTGCTCACTCACCTCCATGCACGAAGCCCAGCAGCGTGCAGTCCGACGGTCCCACCAGGTGGATCAAGCTGGACTGGCTGTAGCCAACAGTATGTGGCTCTGTTAGAGAAAGAGCAAAGCAGAGGTCAGACTGGGTCACCAGCACCCAAACACTGACGTATGCCCCTGCCTCAAACTGTCTGAGGGGAGGAAATGCGGGGCTGGCTTGTGGAAAGCTGAAGGATATGCAAATCAGTGCTGAAATGAGCCCCAAGAACCCTGAGAGCAGAGCCCATTCACCATCTGATCGGCTGCCACCTCCCTCTAATACCCAACAATCAATTTTATTCCAGCTCATGTTGTTTCTTCCTTCAAAGTGCTCGAAAGCAAAAGGGAGTGAACTGGATGAGTGCATGCTGTACGCTTTCCCTCCTCAGGCCCCCAGCCACAGCCCAGTCTCCCCAAACCTGTCGCTTAGTGGTGTCTCTGAAGGACCACACTTTGCCCTTGGCCCCACATCCCCCAGCCCTGGGACATGCTGTGACATCTGACTGCCACTGAACCCAGGTGACAGAGATCACACCCTCTAAGTGCTGGCAGAGGAAAACTGCTCTCAGGGGTGGCAGCATTTTCTGTCTAATGGGAGATGCTAAAGGTGCTTAGTGCAGGAAAAACCATCTGAGTCCCAACTGCTTGGCATTGCCTCCTCTGGGAGGGCACCCGCGTGGCAGCACCCGCAGAGCCTTACCTTTTGTCTGCCTGTCTGTGAGCAGGGAGAACAGAGGGAAAAAGGCATTTCAGCAACTTTCATCCCACATCAGCCCCCAATGACCCCTGCATGCCACCTCTGCCTGAGGGCCACGGCTGGGCATGGAGGCCACAGACCACTTGCCCCTTCGGCTCGCTGTCAGCAACCTAGAAGCCAGGGCAATGCTTTCAGTGGGAAAGAAATCCCCAGAGATCCCCCAGGGAAAGCAAGTCCCCCAGCTCCTCCTCTTCAAACACTGGCCAACAAGCTTCTTGCTGAAAACTGACTTCCAGAGAAAAGCTGCAGCTGGGGAGTGCGCAAAACCCTCAGCCAACCCTTGCATTCATCCTGCACTGGGCAAAGCCAGCTCCCACTGCCCAGGAACACACAAGGAATGTAAGGACCAGTGGCAGGAACCACGTTTCAGCAGTGGGCATCCCACAAACCAGGCCCAGCAGGCAATCACAAGTGCCCACTCAGCTGCCCCTCTGCAGCTCCACTCCCAATGCAACCACGGGTGCCTGGGCCTCAGAGACCAGTTTGGCCTACCAGTGCCACTGGGATGTTTCCATAGGCCACATGCCGCCCACCCGCATTACCTGGGTTAATGACAGGGAAGATCACATCGCCGTTTCTCTGCTTAGTTTCCAACCGATCCAGCTTTTGCTCCTCGTAACGCTTCTTCCCCTCGTCCTCCTGCTCCTTTCTCACATACTAGAAGGAAAGGCCAGTACAAGAAGGGTCAGCAGAGCCACCTGCACAGCCAGGGGTGCTGATGGGGCCAGGCTAGTGCCCCAGAGAGGGCGAGCTCCGGTGTTTGAGAAGCAATGCGAGCCATTCTACCTGAATGGGGGGAACCTCAAGGACCTTGTTCACATTCTTCAGAGACAGCGGCACATACCACAGTGTTGCCTTGTTCGTCACCTTCTTTGCCCCTAGAAGAGAGGGTGGCAGAGGATGACCATGCCGATGCCAGCAGCACTGCAGTTTGGGACTGGTTGTGTGCTGGCAATGCTGCTGGCCCCACAGCCCCCTGCGCTGCCTGCTCCTGCTGCGCTTTGGCTCAGAGCGGATGTGACAACATGCATTTGGGACGGTGTCCCAGCAAGTGGAGCCGGTTGCCACAGCAATAGCAGGAAAAGGGCCTTTTTGAGGCTGAGGGCAGCCAAGGGCGGCAAATGAGGCAGGAGGAACAAAAGGCAGAGTTATCCATTCTTCACTGAAAAACAATCAATGAGCTGTGATCCCTAGGGAACCTACTTGGCTTCCCTTCCCAGCACCAACCTCCCTGCTGCCCTCGGTGCTCTCAAGAAAAAGACAAGGTCTCCCCTCTGCCCGATGCTATCGACTGTGGTGGGCAGAGGACATGGTCAGCGCCACAAGCTCTCGACCTGCCAGGTTATTCCTGACATTTTGGGACAGAGCTGCTGGCAGCCACCCACCTGTTAAGATGTTTTCAGACATGACGTTGACCTGGACCTCCACGGAGTGCCGGGAGGTGTAGGTGATCTCAGCGCTGACATTAGCCACCTCGCCGATGCACATTGGGGAGAGGAAGTCCGTTCGTTCTACCCGCGCCAGCGCGGCCACACAGGGCTCCTGGAGACGGTGAGACAGTCAGGGTAGAGGCCACAGCCACACCGCGCAGGACGCAGCCGGCACCTCCTTGGGGCTGGTCCATGCTGTGCACAGCTCTGGCAATTCAGCCTCTGCCTTATCAACCGGTGGCTGTGCTTCCTCCCCACCCATAACGGATGTAGAGGCTGCCTCTGCCTTGCCCTTTGCAGGAGTTAAATTAACAGCAGCGTAACCCTTCTGCTCGTAAAACACAATTTCAGCGGGGTGCTTCCGCAAGCCAGGTCTGTGCTTGGGGAGCAGCCAGACCCACCGCTGCTTTGCACACAGGAGCAAATGCTTCCAGTGTGTTGGTGACTGGGGAGACCCCCAGGGATGCCCAGTGTTTCTGTGAACCCCTGCTCCTGGGAGAAGCCCGAGGCGCAGCGGGGTGTTCGGAGAGTTGCCGAGTCAGAACTCACGGGCACTCCGGCACCTACTCACCCCACCCTCGGAGTTGCAGTGGCGGGTACTGATGATGGCTCCTGCCTCCTCTATCATCTTAAGGATGGTTCCTCCATGAACATTCCCCACAACATTAGCATCATCCGGGCGCATGATCCTGCCAGGGAGAGACACCGGAGCTCACACCCTCTGACTCACCCACATTGCTGGCCCTGGTGCAGCCACCCAGAGGCATCGCTGTCGCCCTACCGGATGAGCTGCTGGGCCATCTCACCACGCTGATGCCGGCAACGTCACGGGCGCTGCCTGCACACGGCTTCCTGCGAGCGCTGCTGGAAAGGTGCCCTAAATCGCTGCTGGGAGGGGAAGGAGTCATCGCTCCCTGCCAGGCCAGCCGGCTGCTTGCCTGGGACCGCATCTCGCTGCCACCTCACTGGAGCCCGAGCTGGACACATGCCACCGCTAAGCCTGGCTGCCCGGCTCGGGCTGGAGGGGCAAACGCTCAGCTGGCGGAGGGACTTCGAGGCACCGGCCCGGAGTAGACCCGTGGGAACAGGCCAGAAAACTGGAACACTGCTGTGCTTCCCACCCTGCCCGGTCACAGACACCAGGACAAGGGCACGGAGCCTCTCCCGTGGGCACGGGGACGGGCAGCGTCATTGCTGCAGGTGGCATTACCGGAAAGGTAGCACCGGGAGAAGCAGCGTTACTGGGCGAGGTGGCGTTACCGGTGTAAGCAGCGGCACCGAGAGAGGCAGGGTTACCGGGGAAGGCAGCGTTGCCGGTGCAGGCAGCGGCACCGGGAGAGGCAGTGTTACCGGGGGAGGCATCGTCACCGGTGCAGGCAGCGTTGCAGCGCCGGTACCCGCGCCAGTAGCATCCCGGCCGGCCCAACGCGCCCTCCTCTGCCTACCCCTCCCCTGCCCTGCGTCCTCGGCACCTGAGGGGCTCACCTGGAGACCTGGATGGCGGCGGGCCCCGGGCCCGCGGTGCCCCGCTCCGACATGGCGGTACCGGCGCCCCGCCCGCAGCGCCGCAGCGGCAGAGCCCCGGCAGGCCACGCCCCCAGCGCCCCCATTGGCCTACACTACATGGCCGCGCCCACTTCGTGCTCCCATTGGCTGAGAGCAGTTGGGCACGCCCCCTCCTCCTTCCCATTGGCCGAGCCGGCAGGGCTCGCGTTGGCCACGCCCCCGTGCGGCTCGAGCCGGGCGCGCTGAGGGGACCCGGCGCCCCTCCTCCTCGCCAAGCTCGGGGGTCTCATCCCCGGGACAAGGGCACGGCCTATTCCGGGACTTCGGTACCGATACCGCGAGCTGCCGGGACGGGGCGGCGGGGCCGCTGTCCGTTGTGTTGAAGGCGCGTTGGTGCCGCTGTCCGTTGTGCTGAAGGCGCGTTGGTGCCGCTGTCCGTGGTGCTGAAGTAGGGGGGTTGTCCCTGGCCGCCCGCCCCGCCCCGCTCGGTTCCGCGCCCCCGCCTGCCGGTCCCACCGTCTGTTCTCACGGTGTCGCCCCCCTACGCTGTCCGTCTCGTCCACCCCGGCGCCGGGAGGCGGCAGAGCAGACCCTTAGCATGGCCCCGCTCGTGTCCATGCTGCCGGCACCGGCGGCGCACGTCGGGGCTGCCGGACGAACCCATCGCCGCCCCGGGGGAGCGGACACCGCCGGGACGGGGTGGCCGCGGCGGTGTCCCCCCCTGTCCCGGTACCGGTCGCCTCCCGGTAAAGCCCGGCCGCGCTGTCAGGGGCCGTCGGGAGCGGCTCGGAGGTCCCGGTCAGCGGGCAGCATCCGCGCCGTCGGGCAGGGCGGGCGGAGGGGCGGCCCCGGGGGAGGAGGAGGAGGAGCCGGCGGGGCCGGGGGGCGGCGGGGCGGCAGCGCCGCGCAGTGCCAAGCGGTGGCCGGGTCCGCCGGGTCCGGGTCCGGCGGGACCGGGGCCGGGATGGCGCTGGAGCGGGCGCTGCTGGCGGCGCGACAGGGCGACGTGGAGGCGCTGCGGGGGCTGCGGGCAGCGGGGCTGCTGCGGCCGGGGCTGCGGGACGCCCTGGGAGCCTCCCCCGCGCACCACGCCGCCCGCGCCGGCCGCCTCGCCTGCCTCCGGTACCTGGCGGCCGAGACCGCGCTCCGCGGGGACGCGCGGGCGCGCAACGGAGCCACCCCGGCTCACGACGCCGCCGCCACCGGCAACCTCGCCTGTCTCCAGTGGCTGCTCACGCAGGGCGGCTGCGGCGTGCAGGTGCGACGGGGGCGCGGGGGAGGGGGGTGGTATGAGTGGAACCCCCGCTCTGGCGACGGGGTCCCGGGCGGAGCGGGGCGGCAGCCGCAGCGACACCGAGTCCCAGAGGGCACCGACCCCCCCGGGTTACACAACGGCGGCAGCGGGGCCGTAAGCGGCTTTACCCGGGGCGGCCGGTGGCTAACGCCATGTGATGGGCCCGAGGAGGCGGCGGAGGGGCTGGGAGCGCGGATTAATCGGGAAGGACGGGGTCAGCACGCTCCGATGCCTCCTGGCCGGGGGCCAGCCCCGCCGAGCACGTAGGACTCCCGGGCGGCTGCTCAGCGGGGCCGGCGGTGAGTCCCGGGGCTGCCAGAACAACGGGGGCTTTGTGCAGAGCTGGCTGGGAGGGCAGAGACGCTGGTCCCGCAGCCCGTTCCCTCGCTCCGGGCCTGCTCCCTGCAGCTGGGACCAACGCATCGGCCAGTCCACCCTCCCCAGATCCTGGCTCGGGGATGCCCCGGGGCCACCCTCAGTCCCCAGCCCCACACGTGCTCCCCGGGGCCGACGGCCACCTTGCTTCCTCCTGCAGGACACAGACAACTCCGGTGCCACCATCCTACACCTGGCAGCCCGCTTCGGTCACCACGAGGTGATCGACTGGCTCCTCCGCTTTGGGGGCAGCGACCCCACAGCAGCCACCGACACGGGAGCGCTGCCCGTCCACTATGCCGCGGCCAAAGGAGATTTCCCTTCCCTGCAACTTCTCTTGGGACACTGCCCAAGGTAACGGCTCCCGCTGCCTGCGGGTGAGACAGGCTCTGTGCTGGGGTCTCACCGGCCCACCGGCAGGACTGGAGCTGGTGGAGGAGCAGAATGCCCGCTCCCACCCCATTCCTGCCTCCAGCCACCGGGCAAGGTGCCAGTGCTGGGCACAGATTCTGCATCCACCCTCGTCCCTCGGCTCCAAGGGCAACGCAGCCGCATTATCAGGAGGAGCAGCCTGCTGCACCTTCTTTATGGCCCTGGGAGAAAGGGCAAGGAGGAGAGTGGTGAGCACTGGCAGAAATATTGCTGCTGGCTGCTGGGTCAGTTCCCTGGGCTCCTGGCTCTGGGCGATAACACAGCCGCCTTTGTCCACCCGATGTTATGTAAATGGATTAGGCTGCCTGCCCAGGAGAGCCTGCTCCCTATGCCAGTGGCGACCTTTCTGCCTGCCCAGGGCTGCAGGTGTCGCTGGACACGGCAGCCTTGCCCAGCCATCATCCTTGTGGCAGCGTCACCACTCACCTCCTAGGTGGTACCCGGGGCCAGGCTGGTTCCTGGGGGAGGGTCACAGTGCCCAGACTCTCCCTGGGGCACCAGCAGGTGATGACGTGCCCTTAATATTATTTCCCACAGCAAGCAGAGGCCACTGTAAATAACACACAGACCTGGGCAAGGTGGAGCCTGGGGTGTGCTTTGCCCCACACCACGTCTGTTGGTCTCAAAGGCTGTGGATATGAGGGTGGCGCAGCTCCCCTGCATCCCGAGGCATGAGGGGGCGAACCAGGGCTCAGCACTGCTCTGTCCCCAGGTGCCACAGCCCCAGACCCCCCAGCCTTCCCACTAGGCAGGCCTGCAGAGCCCGCTGCAGGGTCCCTGTGGCACCCACCAGCCTCAGCCTTGCCGGGCCTAGCTCTTTATCCCCATGCCCCAGGGCCCAGGTATGCTGCCTCAGCCCCAGAATTAATCCAGGATTAATCTGTGGGGTTTAACCCCACAGCTCCAGCCCAGTCACGGCTCCCACTTGGTGCCCATAGTGTCAGCCCCAGTGTGGTGCAGTGCCGGTGGCCGCCTTCCCACACTGGCTTTCACACTTCGAACCGGGGTTGCTCTGCTGCCGTCACTGCCTTCCCCCTGAATTATTCAGGGCTGGCCCTGCTCCCGGCCTCGTGCCCGTGCGGAGGCTCCATTACAGCCACGAAATCCAATCCCTGGGTGCTGTCGTGGGATGCTGGTGCTCCCAGCGCACCTTCACACCAGCCCCATGGGCTCCCTGGCAGCCGGTGGCCCCGCGTGGGTTCTCGGCCATCTGGCAAAGCAGTTTACAAGCACTTGCCCAAGTGGCTTAACCCCTTCCCGATTAGGGGGAACAGCAATCAAGGGCCAAATCCATGCACGTGCTCCCACTGTCTCACCACATCCCGGCCCCAACCCCTGCCTGGAGAGCACCCAGCACCGTGCAGGGCTGGCAGTGCCACGTTGTGGGGCACCATGCGGCAGGAAGGCAGTGCCGGCTGCCACCCGTCTCACAGTTACAGGGATCAATTATTAAGGGCCCACGATCATTGTGATAACAGAGCAGAGTATTTATTGCTCTTCCTTTTTTAAATATTCAACAGGTTTGTTTATGGAGCACTTGATAAAACAGCTTCCTGCGCAGCGGGGATGCGGGAGGCAGGGGTGTGGGATGCAGGGACCTGTACCACGGTGCAGGTTGGCCTTTCCCTGCCCGCTCCCCTGCAGCCGGCACTGCCTAAGCTGCTTATTTAAAAATACTGCTAAATTGCAGTGTCCAAAAACAGCCGGAGGAAGGAGCTTAGCCTAAGCAGCTGATTAACTTAGTGACCTCCCACTGCCGCAGCCACTGCTGCATAGGGACCCAGCGGGGAGCTGTGGGGTGGACAGCTCCCAGCCCTCGCTGCCCTGCGCATCCCCGGACCCCCAAGTCCTGGCAACCAACATGTGTGTCCCCTATGCATCCCCTGAACCCCGACATGTCCCTGTGCTCCCCAGTCCACATGTCTCCTGCGCCCTGTGGATCCCCTGGATCCCCATGTCCTGCCAACCTGCATGTCCCCTGTGTATCCCTTACCCCCACAGGTCCCCTAAGCCCCACAGCCTGCGTGTCTTCTGTGCCCTGTGCATCCCCTGGGCCCCTTCATGTCCCTGTGCTCCCAGCCCATGCATCCCCTGTGCTCCCGTCCCGTGTGTCCCCCATGCCCAGACTTCCCTGTGCGCTGCCATTGGTGCTGGCCAGGTGTGACGGGCGCTGTGCCCTGCTTGCAGCACGCTGAGTGCCCAGACCAAGACGGGGGCCACCCCGCTGTACCTCGCCTGCCAGGAGGGCCACCTGGAGATCATCCAGTACCTGGTGCAGGACTGCGGGGCCGACCCCCACGCACGTGCCCACGACGGCATGACCCCACTGCACGCCGCCGCCCAGATGGGCCACAACACCGTCATTGTCTGGCTGGTAAGCGCTGGCGGGCACCGTGTGGTGGCACATGAGGGGCTGGCAGGGCCAGCTCTCGGCTCACCTGCCCATGCAGATGAGCTTCACCACGGTGAGCCTGTCGGAGCGGGACGCCGAGGGAGCCACGGCCATGCACTTCGCCGCCAGCCGCGGCCACTCCAAGGTGCTGAGCTGGCTGCTGCTGCATGGCGGGGAGATCACCACCGACAACTGGGGTGGCACGCCGCTGCACGACGCCGCCGAGAATGGCGAGCTGGAGGTGGGTGCCTGCACCCGGCAGGGTGAGAGGGTTTGGAGGGGCCTCCCTCTGGCCCTGCTATGTGCACCCCTCTCCCCAGTGCTGCCAGATCCTGGTGGTGAACGGCGCCGACCTCAGCATCCGCGACCAGGATGGCTACACGGCGGCTGACCTTGCTGACTACAACGGCCACAGCCACTGTGCCCAGTACCTGCGCACGGTGGAGAACATGGTACGGCGGCAGCCCCGAGTGCATGGGCAGCCTGCGGGGCCCTGACGCTCCCGCCCCACCGCCTGACCACGCGGCTGTGCCGGCAGAGCGTCGAGCACCGCGTGCTGTCGAGAGACCCTTCGGCGGATGGGGAGTGCCGGCAACCTGACTCGGGCATGTCATCACCCAACACCACGGCTTCGGTGCCCCAGGCGCGCTTCGAGGTGGGGTCCCCCGCCAGCACCCTCTCCAACTACGACTCCTGCCACTCCAGCCAGTCCAGCACTGGGGACAAGAGGGGCGGCCCCGCGGGGGCCCCTGCCACCCGTGAGTGTGGGGCTGGGGGGACGCGGGGCAGGGGCAGTGGGTCCAGCCTCCCTGACTCCCTCCCGCATGCAGGGGTGCCCGAGCCGGCGCTGGCGGACATGCAGGCGTACATGGACATGCTGGATCCTGAGATGCGGCCGCGAGGTCGGGGGCCAGTGGGCGAGGGTCCCCCCCCACCGCCGCCCCCAGCCTTTCCGCCGCCACCACCCCCACCTCCCAGCACCCAGCCGCCCCCGCCACCCCCCGGCTACCCTGCGCCCGCACCCCCAGCCGCCCCACACACTGCTGACATCTACGTGCGTGCCAAGAACAACCTGCGGCACGTGGAGAGCCAGGCGCTGCGCCGAGAGGTACGGCCCCATGCCCCACACACCCTGCGCCCCACACACCCCAGCTCCCAGCCATACAACCCCGGGGACAAGACCCGGGGTGAAAAACACCGGGCACCCATCGCTGTGGGGAGCTGCAAGCTCCTGGTGACACTGGAAGGGCACACCTGCCCATGGTGCTGGCACACACCGAGGGGCTGGAGTGCAACCAGCAGCTAGCGAGGGGCTGGCAATGCTCCAGTGCCACCATAGCACCGGGCAGCCCCACTCCACCGCAGCACTGCCTGGGGCACCTGGTGGCACCGTGCAGGCCGTCCCATGGCGGCTGTCACAGCCGCACCCACAGGGCCCTGGCGATGCCACTGGCACCACGGCGAGCTGGGCGTGGGCGGCTGCGCAAGCTGTAACAAGAGCAGCCAGCTCCGGTGTCGCCCGCGCCGCAGGTGTCGGGTGGCACAGTCGGTGCTGCCAGGAGCTGAGAGGGCTCAGCCGGGCGTGCACAGGTAAGGAGGGTGCAGCCTGCCAGGGCGGCCGGGGGCACACAGGGACGTGGTGGGCTCGGGGCACTCACACCCCCTGCCATGGCTTTCACTGCCCCAGTGGAGCTGGGAGCTTGGTGTGTGGCTGGGGCTGGGACACTGGCAGAGCCTGGCACCGTGGGGAAGTGGGGCACATGGGGTGGGAGTCTCGGCAGAGCAGGGTGTGCCAGGGCCGTGGCGGCTCAGGACCCCATTGGGTTTGTTTTGCGCAAGCTGGGCTCATTAGCACTTACTAGGGTAATGAGCAGCCCTGCGAGGGGAGGGTCTGGAGCCCTGGGGAGCTGCAGGCAGGTGCCAATCTGGTGCCAGAGTGGTGTAGGTGCCTCGAGCAGCAGGGTGAGCGGCACAGACCCTCGAGCCGGGCTGGGGCTGGCACCGCGCCCGCAGCAGCTGGAGCAGGAAGCGCCGAGCTGGCGCTTGTTGACTTAGCTGGGGCTGGCGCAGGGTGCCCAGGCTCGCTATGCAAATGCCACGGGCAGAGGTGGCACATGGAGAAATGCAAATAGCAGGGCCCCTGGCACAGGGTGCGGGGCCGTGCCACTGCAGCACCTCAAGCCCAGGCAGCAGGCATGTCCCCCTGCAGCACAACCCGCAAAGCTGCTGTGGAATGTGCTGGGGTGAGCCAAGGCTGCGCTGCCCGAGACCCCCGTTCAGAGGGAGGTTTGGGGAGATAAGCTCCCAGTAATCCACAGCCGGGGCTCGGCACTCCTGTTCCCAGGGGGTTATCCCAGGGGAGGCTTGGCCAGGCTCTCCTGGGCACACGCTATGGGTCACAGTGCCAGGCGCTGCCTGGCGTGCAGCCTCATGCCCAACAGCCCCTGCCTGCCATCCCCCAACCTGAGCATCTGCCCCACAGCCACCACTGTCCCAGGCCAGCCCCGCCACGGCTCAGCCCTGCATGCCGGGCTCAGCTGTGCTGACCTGCGCTCCCTTTTGCAGCTGGCATTGCGGGAGAGCAGCCCCGAGGGCCTGCGCCGGGCTGACTCCACCAGGAGGTCGAGGAATTTCGGCAAGCAGCCGAGCACCGGCGACTACTACAAGCACTTGGGTCACGGCACGGCCGAGCAGCCCAGGCCGCGGCGGATGGCGCACAGTGAGGAGGTGATACCTCATGCCAAGAGCCTGCACGTGGCTCAATGGCTCTGGGCGACACCTGCCCGTGCTCTCTTCCAGGCGTCGCCCATCTCAACCGACACCATGCGCAACGGGGACAGCAAGACTGGCTCCGAGCTGCCGCTGCCGCCACCACCACCCCCGCTGCCTGATGCTGCCTGCCCACCGCCCCCACCACCGCCCCTGCCAGCCGAGACCCCCACGGGCCCTCGCCGCTCCTCTTCATCCACGGGAAGTAAGTGGTGAGGCGCTGGGTGGGCGAGGGGAGCGATTGCGGGCACCGTCCCGTAGGCTGCACCGTGGCAGCGCGTCTCCTCCCGTGGTGCTCCATCTGTGCGGCTCCTGACGGCCTCTCTGTCCTTCTCTCCTCCGGTGTCGGCGCGGGGGCCCTCATGCCCGCCCGCCCCCGCCTGCTCTCACTGCTGGCCGCTTCTCTTCTCTCTTGTCTCGCGGTGGCCAAATCCTTCCTCTGCCGCGCGCCCTGCGCTGCCTCTCTGCTTCTCCCCCTAGAAGGAAAAGCGCTCAGGCAGATGAAGAGTAAGTACCAGCCCTCTGCGTGCCTCCTGCCCAGGGGGTGCCAGGCACGGCCGTGGGGCTCAACCTTCACCAAAGCCCTGGGGCGTTGACGGCCCCCCACAGGCCCTCGTTGCCACACTGGTGCTGCCATGCGGGCGCACTGAGAGCCAGCACGGGGCTGCCGGAGCCGCCGGGCACGGGGCCCCGATCCCCACGGCCCCGCACACAGAGGGCCTTTGTTCGCCTTCAGCCGGCTGGCGTGACCCCGCCACGTGAGCGCACCCGCTGCTCCCCCGCTCTGAGCGACGCCGGCGGGCTTGGCCGCCTCTCGGCACCCGCTTTATTAGCGCCAGCTCAGAGGGCCGGGGGGGCTCAGCTGGCACTGGATGGCAGCTCGTGCACCCTGCTGCGCGCTCAGCACCTGCAGCTGCCAGGTCCCAGCACGGCGCAGCCAAGTGAGACGAGACGCAGGTGCCGGGGAGGGGGCTCTGCCTTGGCACGGCACCATGGGCCGTTAGGGACCCACTCATGGCTGGCACGGACGGTGGGTGCTCATGGAGCGGGTGGAGTGAGTGACCTGGTGCCGCGCAGCCCCCGGGGCTGCCGGCAGGGCTGGCACAGGCTGTGGGTGCGGGGCTTATGGGGACGTTGGGGACGTGCAGGGGGTCTAGGCCCCTGGTGAGGCAGTGCGGGGCTGCCTTCCCATGCCAGGGCTGCAGCCAACTGTGGAGCATCCTTCTGCAGATGGCACTTGGGGCTGGGGGATGCTCCGGTGAGGTCCCATGGACCCGGCGAGCTGGGTGTGGGGATGCTGGTGCTGCAGACCCGGGTGCTGAGTGCGGGGCACTGCGCTGGTGGGTCCCACTGACCTGGGGAGCTGAGTGCTGCTGTTCCTATGGACCCGGTGAGCCGGGAGCTGGTCTGGCAGGGTCCCGTGGGTGCAGGGAGCAGGGTGACCAGTGCTGCACCATCACGGGGCTGATGGGGGTCGGGGTCAGTCAGACAGCCAACCCACCACTCCCTGGGGCAGGGGCTGCCGGCAGTGGGGCGCTCACTGCCCGCCCTGCTCCCTTCAGGCACCAAGTCCTTCAACATGATGTCCCCCACCGGCGACAACTCGGAGCTGCTGGCTGAGATCAAGGCTGGGAAGAGCCTCAAGCCGACTCCACAGAGCAAAGGCTTCACCACCATCTTCTCTGGCAGTGGCCAGGCAGGGGCCAATGTAGGTGGCGGTGGGAGAGCCAGGGAGCCAGCGGCGCAGAGTGGTGCAGCACAGCAGGCACCAACCCACTCAACTTCCATCCTCCTCAGGCAGAGTCGCCGCTGTCCTCTCCGTCGCCCACCAGGACCCCCACCCCACCGGCCACCCCCGAGGCCACGGGGCCCCCGCGCTGCCTGGCAGGGGGCTCGCCAGAACCGGTGCTGAACGGGAGCTCTCCGGTGCCGGTGGCAGGCCCTGGGCCGGCAGTGGAGGCAGAGGTGCTGGTTCCGAGCCACGATGAGCAGGGTCGACCCATTCCGGAGTGGAAGCGGCAGGTGATGGTGCGCAAGATGCAGCTCCGCATGCAGGAGGAAGAGGAGCAGCGGCGCAAGGTAGGCGGGTCCCACGAGGTGCAGCAGCAAGCATGGTGTGGGCATGGCCCTGTGGCTCAGGACCCGGCGACAGAGAGTGCGTGGTGTTACCCCTGGCTCCCGGCCACACGGGGGACCCCCCCAACCCGCATGCAGGGCTGTTGTGTCATGGGGGTGCCGCGTGTGGCAGCGGTGACACGAGGTGTGCACAGCGCAACCTCAAGAACCCCTTCACGCTCTTTCCCGCCGCAGCCCGTGAGCCACTCGTCACCCCCATGCCAGCGCAGGTCTCCCACCTGCGAGGACACGCCAGGTCCCACCGGGCAGCCACTGTGGGATGAGATGCGGTACCTGGAGAGGCAGTTGGGGAGCCTGCGGGTGATGCACGAGGTGCAGCCGGGGTGGCCGGAGGAGGAGCTGCTGCCACCCACTGCCCTGGCACCGCAGCGTTTCGCCCTGGCCCATGAGGACCCTGCGCTGCCCTGGAGCACGGCCGCGCCTCCGGCCACCATGGGCAGCCAAGAGGGCCTAGGGATGTGGGGAGCAGAGGGCGGGCACGATGCCCGGCACGACGCCCAACGTGAGATCCTGGGCTGTGGCGTCTCTGTACGTAGCCTCAAGGCCAACTACGAGGGGCTGGGGGAGCCCCCTGCGCCCCTCCCCAGGGTCACCAAGCGCAAGCGAGCACAGCTCCCCAGCAGCACCCGCCAGCCTGTCCTGGAGGAGGAGTATGGGGACGGGGCACCACAACGGTGCCGGCTGGCCCTGCCAGAGCCAAGGGGCCCAAAGCAGCGTGCCGAGGCACGGAAGGAACGTGTTGTCTTCCTCTTCCTGGACCACTGGAAGAAGCGGGCGGCGGCAGCGGCAGCCGGGGAGGAGTGGCCGTGGCAGCCAGGGAGGCGGCGGTTGGCAGCGGGGCAGTTGCTGGCCCGCTGGAGGAGCGTCGCCCGCCAAGTACCAGGACGGCAGCTCCGGCGGCTGAGCCGCGCCGCGGCGCTGTACTGGCCACAGCACTTCCTGCCGCACGTTGGCGGATCGCCCATGCCCCACGACAGCCTCCCGCTCGACCTCTTCATGCTGGGCTACTTCCAGCTGCTGGAGATGCCACTCGGCCCCGAGGAGCGGCGATTCCGCCACCTCCTCTGCTACGAGATGTTCGACCGCCTCGGCAGCCACAGCTGGCACCGCGTCCGCTGCTTTCACCGCACTGTGCTGGAGCAGGTTGAGGCTGGACACCGCCACTGGCTCGATGGCTTTGAGGACCTTGCAGAGGAGTTTTTCGGGGGCAGCCCCACCATAGTGGCCGGGAGCCGACCAGAGCCCCCCAGCACAGGCCCAGAAGGGGATGAGGCAGCAGCACCGGTGCTGGTGCCAGTGCTGGAGCTGGGCCAGTTCAGCGAGGAGGACATCTGCCGCTTCATTGACCGCAGTTTTTCCTTCTGGAAGGAGAAGGAGGCAGAGATATCGGACACCTGACCCCGGCTGAGTGCTGCGGCTTTGCCAGTGGCGTGGGGACGGCTGGGAGCAGGTGCCGGCAGGAGCTGGTGCCCGGGTGTGCTCAGCCACCTCTGTGGCTCTGGCGGAGGGCTCGGTGCTGGTTCGCGTGGCCTCGGTTGCAGTGTGCCGCTTGCCGTGGGTGTGTGTTGTGCGGGGGGCGCGCTCCCCTCTGGCGTGGCGTGTGCGGTGCCAGGGCGGTGTGGGGCCCCGCGTGTCAGTGCAATAAAGCTGTGGTGTGCGAAGGGCTGGCCGCGCCGCGCACTCCTTCCTCCTCCCCACGCCGGTGGTCAGTGAGGGGCTTCATCAGCAAAGCCACATGCCAGCATGGTGCCAGGAGCGCGGCTCAGCCTGGCTGCCAGTGGGACATGGTGCCATGTGCCGTGTTGATGCCACACAGAGAGGGTGGGCTCCCGGCGGTGCTGGTAACACCGGTGTCTGTTGCAGGAGAAGGAGGAGGAGGCGCGCCTGGCCAGCATGCCGGCCTGGAGGAGGGATATCTTGCGCAAGAAGCTGGAAGAGGAGAGGTGAGCTGGGCTCAGGGCCTGCCACGCTGGCTGGGCACCCTGTGCCCACACTAACCCCATTCTTCTTTTTGTCTTCGCAGGGAGCAGAAACGGTGAGTGCCGAGAACCCCTTCCCTGGACAGGCGGGTGGGCACGGTGGCTCCGGTGACCGTGGTGCCCTGTGCCCTCCTCTGCCAAGCAGGAAAGAGCAGGAGAAGCTGAAGCGGGAGGAGGAGGAGAAGGAGAAGGAGCAGTCAGAAAAGCTAAGGACTCTCGGGTACGATGAGACAAAGCTGGCGCCCTGGCAGCGGCAGATCATCCTCAAGAAGGGGGACATAGCCAAGCACTAGCCACGCCACGCCGCGCCCCAGCTCTTCGCGGTGGGAGGAGGCCAGCAGGTCCCACCATGGGCCGGGACGAGCCTTGGACCCTCCTCCCGCTGCGGACGGCCGTGTAGCCTGACCCGGAGGAGCCTCCGTGCCGCCCCAAGCCCCCGTAGCCCCTGTCCCGCTGCCGGCCAGCCTGCGGCCACCCCGTGCTGCCCTTCGCAAAGCAAAGCGAGCTGCTGTGGAGTGGGGCACACTGCGTGCTGCCCGGCCTCACCGCGACACTGCTCCCCACGCTTCCCGCTCGGCACTGCCCGCCTTGTTGCGGCCGTGGCGCACTCACCTCCAATCTTGCCCCTCCTGACTCCGGAGCTGCTCGAGGCTGGCACCCCTTTGCCCCCCACTGCCTGCGTTTCCAGCGATTAAAATGATAAACCCGCCAGCAGTGCCCCGCGCCTTCCTGGGGCTGCCCATGCCATCCCTGCCGGCACCGCGCCCACTGTGGTGCCCTCATCACCCATACCGCCCCGTCACCTGCGCTGTCACCATCACTTACATCGTCACCAATCACCTGCATCGCTGCATCACCCCCAGTGCCCCGGTGCCGTCTGTATCACCGGCGGTGCCCCAGTGCAGCCGCGGTAAGAAGGGCTGGGGGCAGTGGATGGAGAACACGCACTTTATTGGGGTGGGGCAGGCACGCCTGGCAGCGGGCGGCTCTCGAGAACTATCCCAAGGGTTCGGACGGGCTCAGCACCCACTCGTCCTGCGAGCGGCCGGGCAGCCGGTGTGTCGGGGCGTGGGCCCCCCCGGCCCCGGGAGCAGGAGGGACATAAATAGGGGGGGTGGACGGGTGAGCGGGCAGGGAGAGGGGGATAAAAGTGACATAAAATGTCTACACGGCATAAGTAACAATACTTAGGGCTACGGCTTGGCCGGTGAGCTGGGGAGGAGCCGGGACCTCGCTTTACGGGGGTCAGGGCTCCACGGGCAGGCTCCGGCGCAGAGCCTCGGCGCAGCCGGCCAGATCCATGTGCTCCAGGGCAGCGAAGACACGTTCGAGCGTGGCGCTGGTCTGCTGGCACCAGCGCTTCAGCATCTCGTACTGCTGGTCGCGGATGTGGGTCACCTCCAGCTCCACCAGCTCGATCTCCGCCTCACGCAGCTCCAGCACCCGCATGAACTCCTTCCAGCGCCGCACCGGCACCGCATCGATGACAGTGTAGAGCTGGCTGCCCTGCAGCAGGGCACCGCGGGGCTCCGGAGGGGCAGAGGGCTGCACCTCGCCATGCGGCTGTGCCACGCCACTGTGCTGCTCGCACAGCAACGCCTGCTGCTCAGGGCTCCAGCTTGCTGCGCTGGTAACATGCTTCATCACCTGCGGGGAGAGCGGCCAAGGCCGGCACACACCGTCCTGTTTCTGGGCACTGACCTGGCACCCTGGTACAACCATAGCTCCGGCTGTGGGTCTGGCCTCCTGTGCCACAGGGATGGGGCTGCTTGCCAGGGCGCCGTGCCGGAGCCGTTTCCTCTTGTGGTAGATGGCGAGGGCGCCCAGGAAGAGGGGCCCGGTGAGGGAGAGCAGAAGGTACTCCAGCCCCGAGCCTGCAAGGAGGAGCAGCAGCATCCCTGTCAGCCACTGGTGCGGAGTCTCCTACGCCACCGCACCCAGCCCCGCCGTTCCTGTACCTTGGCCGCCGCCGCACACGCGCTGGCAGTCCTTGCCGCAGGTCTCTGGGGTGCTCCTGCAGGGAGAGGGGAGCTGTGGGTGCTGTGCCACGTCACGGGCCCCACACATGGGGAAGGTCAGAGCTTACAGGTGGCACGGGCGGCACTCGCTGCCCTCGGCATAGAAGTTGGGCTTGCAGCTGCCACAGAGTGTGTCCTGCACCTCTGTGCCTGTGGAGAGAGCAGGTGTCGGGCAGGGTGGCACAGTCCACGAGGGCAAGCGGGGGGCAGCCAGCAGCACTCACAGGGCCGCTGGATGAGCCGCCCAGTGCAGGGCTGGCACTGCCGGCACGAGAAGTGGCTGCAGTGCTCATCGACGCAGTCGCGGAAGTGTCCTGGCTCGCAGCCGCAGGCGACGTTGCTGGTGGCCGAGCAGTTGCTCAGCACACTCTGGGAAGCTGCAGGAGGCAGGCCGAGAGCGGCTCAGTGCCATGTGGCACAGCACAGCGCCACGCAGCATGGCACGGAGCAGCACAGCGCGGCACCAGCTCACCTTGGCGGTCACACTCATAGCAAGCCTGGCACTTGGGGAGGGTGTTGGGCTGGGCGTGGAAGGTACCAGCAGGACAGGCGTCACAGATGCTCTTACTGCCATGGGTCAAGCAGGCGTGGACCAGGAATGTTCCTGCAGGGATGGCGAGGTGATGAGGAGCACAGCCTCCCCAGGGTGACGTGCCCAAGGGCTATAGCTTGCCACGCCTTGGCACAGCGCCTGCATGGCTCTCACCTGCGGGACAGGGGGCACAGCACCGGCGAGCCCCCTCGATCCAGTTGGTGCCGGCGGGGCAGGAGGATCTGGCGTTGTGCCTCCGCAGGCGGGCGGGCAGCTGCACCCTGACCTGCAGCCCACGTGGCGCAGCACAGTCCTGGCACCCTGGAGGCCGCGATTCACCCGCCGCCACACACAGCATTGCCAGGATGCCCTGTGGCAGGGACAGGGCAGGGATACAGCAGCCAGGACACCCGAGGGAAACAGCCAGAGCCAGAGCTGTGCTGGGCAGCTCGTGCCTCGAGCTGCGTGGGTGCAAGGCCCTGAGACTGGGAATGCCCCACGACAGCCCCTGTGCCATGCTCGCCCCACACACCGCAGGGCCACCCCGCCGCCCGTCATGCCAGGGGAGCCCTCGGATGCAATGCCTCCGGGCTGGGGCCGGGACATTGTGCCACCCGCTGCCCACAGCGCAGTGGAGAGGGGAATCGGGCGTGCAGGCTGCCAGTGGCCCTGGCCTCGGGGTGGCCTGGCTGTGGAAGTGCCAGCGGTGCCAGCGATGCTGCCCACAGGCTGGGGCTGCTGGTAGCTGGGTGTGGGAGGGTTAACGGTGCCGGTGTTGACTTGGGTTTGATCTCCCTCGCTGAGGAGGCGATTTCCTCTTGCAGAGGAAGCCATGCCTGGCTCACGCTCTCCCCGATGCTATCGCACCCGTACGTGCACACTAAAGTAGGTCAGCGTTCCCCCGGCAGCCCTGTGCCCCACGGCCCCCGCGGGGGTGGCAAAGGGGGTGCCCGCATTGGCACCCCTGCGCCAGGAGGGCTGCGGCACAGGCAGGCAGCCAGGGGATTCCTTGCTGGGGGCTGGATTTCCCAGCTGCGATGGCCTCGATTACAGCAACTGAATCATTTTCTACTAAACCTGCCCCCTGCGGACTGGAAACCACTCACGGGCCGCCTCGCTTGCCGAGCACCGAGGGCAGAGCGGGGCGGCCGTGGCTGCCAGCGGCACGTCTGAGTCACTGCGGAGGCGCAGCCGAGCCCTGAGCGCAGGCAGCTGCCCGTTCCCCAGCTCAGGGTGCGGGTGCCCCGCAGTCAAGGAGTCGCGGCACAGGTCTCATCCCACTGCTGGCTGTGTGGTGGCAAGAGCCACAGCTTCTTGTGCCACACAAGCACCACCCTTGCTCGTAAAGCTGCCCCATCACGGCCGAGCATCCTAGCACCTGTGTGCCCAGACACTTGCCCACCCAGCAGCCCCGAGCCCTCCCACAGGGTGTCGGCACCGCAGCACCCATAGCCCCTGAGGCCACAGCGCGGCTGTGCCCGCAGGCTTGGTGGCCGTGCCACGCTGCAGGCGCTTGGGTGAGGCAGGTCCCAGTCCCAGGTGCTCAGACGGAGGACTGAGTGTTTTCAGCACGCTTGGCACTGGTCTCACACCCACCCAGACCGCTCCAGCCCAGCTCCAGGACACCCACCCCACCAGTGCCAGGGGCTGCGGAACCCTGGTGCCACCGCACTCACCCAAGCTGCCCCCAGGCAGCAGCGCTTCATCCTTGCAGCCGATGCGGCTGGGTCATGCCGGGGCCGTGGGCACCGGGGTTTTGGGGCAGCTCAGCGCCCAGTCAGGGCGCCCCGGCACCCCATGGCCGCTGGCAGCGTACAGCGTGTGGTGAGTGAGCGGCGGTCCTCCCCACGCAGGCTTTTACACCCGACCACAGCAGGAGGAAATACTTTTTTGGAAATGAGTCCATGGGGTGTGAAACCACATGACGGGAGGGAACTGCACCGCCTCGCCATGGGGTGCCACCCTCCCCTTCGCCTGGCACAGCCCCGCGGTGGCCGGGGAGCTTGAGGAGCAGCACCAACCCCTGCCAGGGGCTCCATCCCCACCCTGCACCCTGCGACACGAGGTCAGGGCCACCCCAGCCCCACAGCGGGGTCTGCCCCATGCTGGGTGCCCAGCCTGGTGCTGCCCAGCTGCAGGGTGCCCTGTGGCCATACGAGAGGTGAGGTGGACACGAGGATGTGCACCAGCTGGGTTTATTGCTCAGTCTGCCCCCCATCCCTCCCACAGCACAAACCCTGCCCCGGCCAGACCCTGGGGCCACCGCGCCCCAGCCCAGCACCATCCCCTCTGGCCACCAGCTGCCCACAGCACCAGCCACCGGCGCTGCAGCCCTCACTGCACTTCCCACTCACCTCTACCAACGTTGTCATCCCCTCCTGACCCACTAGAGCCCCCCCGCTGCTCCCCACAGCCCCAGGGTCACCTGCCTCACACACCGCAGGCTGATTGAGCCCTGACCGTGTCCCTGCTGTGAGTATCCTGCTCCGGGAACACGAGGGCAGCCCCGTGCCACCCGTGTCCCCGCTGGCACAGCAACCCCGATTCCAGCCTGCCCAGCCGCAGCGCTACGGTTAGAAGCGGGAGCAGCTCCTCGGTGTGGCTGCATGTCCATCCTTGCTGCCCCAGCGGCTCTCAGACCTCCCTGCAAGGCACAGGGTGGGGAGATGTGCCCTCAGTGTGGCTGGCGAGAAACAAGAAGGGCCGGAGAACCCTCCGGGAACACGCGAGCAGGAGCACTTACGAGGCAGTCAGCGTGGAGTTGAGCAGCATCGTGGTGCGGATCCGGTAGAGCTGCGCCAGCGTCAGTTTGCGGTGCTGAGCCGCCTGCGGGTCCGACAGTGTCCGGCGGGCAGCAGCCGGGGGGTTGCGACTGAGCTCCCCTGGGAGCGACGCTGGGCTCTCCCCTGGCTCCTCGGGCTCTGAGAGCTCCGAGGTGGAGCTGCCGCTGCTGCTGGGGGCAGCTGGGGGGCCGGGGGTTCGGCCAGTCCAGGGGGGGCCAGCGCGAAGGTCAGAGAGGCTGCGGCTGTGGCCGAGGAGGGCCAGGGGCCCTGGGGGCAGGAGCTGGGGCAGACTGGCCTCCGACTTGGACTTGAGCACCCTGGCCGGGCAGGACAGCAGCTGCACGGGCGTCCGGCGGCGCAGCCGTGGCGAGGGGGGCCAGGGGGCTGCGGGGGGATCCTGCTGCTGCCCCTCCTCGGCCACCCCCTCGGGCTGCTGGCTGAAGTCCTGCAGGGATGCGGGCGAGAGCGTGCCATAGGCGCTATCGATGGACGACGAGCGGCAGCCGCTGGCTGAAGACGCCGCACCGTGGGGCAGGGGAACGGGCAGGGCACCCGCCGGCAGCTCCTGGGTGGGGGTCTCAGCAGACGTGGGGGTGTCGGTGGAGGTGCCGGTGCCAACGGAGGTGCTGGTGCCAACAGAAGAGCCATCTGAGGTCGAGCCGAAGGGCCCCGCATCCCAATCTGGAGAGGAGAGCTCGTCGCCGCCATCCACCACAGCGAGGGTCTCGGTAGAGCCATCAGAGGCGCTGCAGGGACAACAGGGTGAGGAGGGGGCTGCACCTGGGCAGGGGTGTCTGGGGACCCCTCCCGCTCCCTACCACCGCTGTGAGCTGGGGCTGGCGCTGCCACGGTGCCGGACGGTGGGCGAGCTGGCGGCCGAGGTGCCGCTCTCGCCATCCTCCTCCTCCTCCTGAAGGCGCCAGCTCTGCCGCAGCCGCTGCAGCAGGGTCTGAGGAGGGAGAGGCATCAGAGAGGCACTGGGCAGCCCGGGACCCCTGCCCACCCCCGCAACCCTCACCTGGGCTTTCCTCACCGCCTCGACCCAGCTGCGGCACAACGACTGCCCGCTGGCCTGGAAGGTGTAGGCAGCCACAGCGCTGCCCAGCTCGTTCAGGTAGATGAGGACGAAGGAGCCTGTGGGCAAGGGCCGTCAGCAGCGCCCGGGGACTCCCAGATACCCCCAGCCCCCCCACCACCGCTTACCCGGGTCCCTGAGCTCCTGACAGATGACCTTGTCCACCAGCAAGGGCTGCCGGACCACCTTGGTGCGCTCAGCCTTCTTGAGGGGCTTGGTGATGAGGAAGAGGTCGGTGAAGAGGAAGCAGTACACGTCCATCTGGGGGCGAGAGAGGGGCCGTAGGTCTGGCTGGTGCGGCAGGTGGGCGCGGGTGGGCAGGGGCCAGGGCCAAGGCTCCCCGTCCCCCGCAGTCCTCACCTTGCTGTCTTTACCTTCCCGCATCCGCAGGCTGCCCTCGAGGAGGAGCTGCCGCGTGTCCTCCGGGGAGGTGCCAGGGATGGGGGCCGTCAGGTCCAGCCGCAGAAACTCCTTCAGCAGCTGCCAGGAGTCCCCGGCATCAGTGCCAGGCTTGGCGTGGCACAGGTTGGGGTGGTGTGACAGGACATAGGGTGGTGCAGCACGGCAGGAGCTTGCATAGCGTGGGGTGGCATGGAGCAGCAAGGCACGGCGTGATGAGAGACAGGGTGGCACAGCAGAGGACGGGACAGCACAACGTGGGGTGGCACGACACGGCAGCTCCGCCGTGCCCAGCCTACCTTGTCCACCTCATCCGTGCTGCCCTCCACCACCTCGTAGGCGTCGATGCGGCTGAGGATGGCAGCCAGGCGCTGCTGCTCCTGCCGCTGGCGCATCCGTGAGTTGACATGGTTGATGAATCTCTCCACGGAGCCGATCTGCGGCCAGGCTGGTGGGTGCGAGGGGCTGGGGGGCACCCACACCCCGCCGCCCCGTGCCCCCGGCCCCTTACCATGGCAGTGATGGCCTCGCGGGTGAGCGGGTCATCTGTCTTCTTCAACACGGACTTGAGGAGCAGCGGGTACTTGGTGAGGCGCTGGTGAGGCTTCACCAGCATGTCGCTCAGCTTCAGGCGGCTGCACTGCTCGTGTTTCTCTGCCCACTGCAATACGCAGGTGTCAGCTCTGGCATTGGCCGTGGCACCAACACCAGCCCCCAGCCACTCCCCTTACCGTCACGTAGGCACGGAACAGTTCGCTGTCCCGCAGCAGCGCACGCATGTACTCCATGCAGCCCTCCTCCTCCATGCAGTACCGCACGTAGGGCTTGAAGAGGGACCCAAACTAGGGGACACAGGGGGATCATTGCGCTGTACAGCATGGCAGAGCCCCCTGCCATGGCACACGGTCTCCACTCACCATCTTGAAGCCACTGAGAAAGTCGACAGGGTCGAGTAACGCCCCAGTCCGACGAGCCTTGGCCAGCACCGGGGCCATAACGCTGCGCCACAGCTCACGGTGCAGCCGGATGATCTCCCCGACGTTGCTGAAGAGCCGTTCGGCATCCACCTGCGGGGCGAGGGGGCAGCTGTGCGGGGATGGCACCTTCACTCTGCGGTGCTGCCAGACCGCAGAGCCACCCCTGTGGGGTCCCTGTCCTGCTGCCCCAGCCGCTCACCTCGCAGAGCAGCCCCGACTCCTGCAGGTTCAGCAGGCAGCAGAGGAAGAGCTGTGGGGCAGAGGGGAGCCGATGGGGTGCAGCCGTGGCCCCCGGCCCCACCGCGGCTTGGCACGGCTGCCTCCAGCACTCACGTCAGTGATGACTCTGAGCTTGCGGATGTAGCTGGCCTCGGTGTGCAGCAGCTCCCAGATGGCTTCCTGCTGGTGGCACTGCCGGCGCGACAGGGCCTGCGGGGCGGCTGTCAGCGCCGTGCCAGCACCCCGCAGAGCCACCGCGGCCCCCCGCCCCAGCCCTACCTCTGTGCCGTGAATGATCTGCTGCCAGCTCTCCTCCAGCGCCAGCCCGGCCTCATCCCCGTCCTCCTCCCAGGAGTCGCGGTCAAAGCGGAGCTGGGGCGGCAGCTTGGGCAGCCCGAAGGTGCCGTAGGCATGCAGTCGGCTCGCCAGCTGCTCCAGCTTCTCAGTGTCCTGGCCCAAAGTGGGAGCAGAGCGGCTGGGACATCTCACGGACCTCCCTGTCTGAGGAGCTGGGGGGACTCGAGCCCCAGGGCACCTATCCCAGCTCCCCAGCATCATCCCCTTCCTACACATACATCCTACCTACCCGCCCGAAGGAGCCGGTGCTAGTGCCAGAGCCAAAGAGGCCGCTGAAGCGGCTCGCAGCGCGGTTCTTCCAGGTGTCAGAGCCGTTGGTGGGCAGGGCGCCACCGCTGTGGGGGGCCAGCTCAGCGCCGGCGATGCTGGTGTCCCCCAGGAACTCGGTCATGTTCTTCCTGCGCCGGCCGGGAGCCTGCAGCAGGGACAGCCGGAGCCCTCGGGCTCAGCGCCGCACCACACGCCTCACGGGGACAGCAGCAGAGTGGAGAGCAATGGCAGGGCTGGCACCAGGCACCCGCGGCACGGACCCAGGGGGCACCAAGGACAGCAGCGCCCGGCCACACTCGCCTGCCCGCACTGACCTGCCTACCTGCATCCCGGGGTGTGGGACAAGCAGCCCCCAGCACCGCGGCTCAGGGCATCCCGCGGGGCACAGATCCCGGCCGAGCCGCCCACCCAGCCGCACGCCCAGCTTGGACGCAGAGCCGGAGCCAGGCAGGCTGCAGTCAGAATCCTCCAAAACAAAAGGAGGTGGGGCCAGCACCGAAAAACTAATTTCCCCCTTGCCAGATAAGCTCACCAGAGCCAAACAATTCACTGGTTGAGATCAAAGCCCCCCAGCTGGCCGCGAGAGCTGGGTCATGGCCAAGCAGCTCCTGCTGGCCTGGGCATGGCTGCGCCAGCGGCTCCACACGTATCCCTGGCTGTACCAGGATACGGCCGCTGTCACCACCTCACCCTGGCACACGAGGCAGCAGGGCCAGGGCTGCCCCCGAGCCATGGATGCGCCAATGATCCCCGGCACAGCACCAGCCCTGCCACGTCCTCAGCCGGGAGAGCCACCATGGCACCAGCACCGCTACTCACCGTGCTGCCGCGTCCCCAGGTGCCCCGGCCACTACCAGCCCCATCGCCCCGGCGCGGCACAGCTGCCGTCTGCGCTGAGAAGGGCAGCCACGGCCGAGATCCCCGTGGGGACAGATGGGTACCCGCTGCCCCCTCCGCCCTGCCACAGTTGTGATGGTCCCGCAGCCAAGCATCGTAGTGCTGGACACGGGTGGCCACCAGCCCTGGCCACACAGCCAGCTTGCCACGTCCGAGAGCCTCTAGTGCCACTCCCTGGGAGTGTGGCAGCCAACCCAGCTGTACGCCTTATCTGGGGCCAGGGTCCACGGGGCAGGACTGAGCCGTGCTCCACAGCTGGTGCTGTGGCGATAGGTGAGACTCTAGGTGGCACCAAGTAGCCAACACCACTGGGTCCCCAGGGCCCCTCTTTGCCTTTGCTCTGGTATCAGCCCGTACACGGCATGGCTGTCGGTCTGGTGCCACCATCTGTGCTGCCACACCTGGCACAGGGCACTGCCTGGGCACGCTCACCAGGGCACAGCCAGGAGCTGGACTGGCTCTTGGCATCTCAGGGGTGTCTTTGCCCCTCCAGGCGGTGCTGTGCCACTCACCAGGCTGTCGGTGCCCTCCCGGCGTCCCGGCACCAGCCCAAGTGCAGTGCTGGGAGGGTGCAGGACGGGCAGGCTGGCGGACCTGGTGTCCCATGCTGCCTGTTCCACCTTCAGCTCGTCCCCGGGCTTGGCTGTGGGACCAGCAGGTAGTCAGAGTCCCCCAGGAGCCCCGAGGCAGCCAAGGCTCCCACCGGGCCCCCACCGCACCTTTCACCCTCAGGTAGTGCCCCCCGAAGCGGAACGCCTCGAACTGGAGTGACAGCGGCGTGTGGGACTGGTCCAGGTAGATGTCCACCTTGTCCAGCTCCATCGCCTTCCGCTCGAAGACCGGCAGCAGCACCTCCCTGCGGGGACATGAGACCCCATCCAGCTCCGTACCTGTCCCCACATCCATCCCTGGCACCCGACCCCGTATCGACCCCGCAGACTCACCCTAGGGTTTTCTTCTTCACAGCTGGCACGATCTCCGTCTCAATGTCACTGCTGAGGTCGAACTTCAGGGTGAAGCATTCCTTGCTGGGGTCCTGCGGGGAGGCAGCAGCCACTCACCCAGAGGCCTCGCGGCCACCCCCAGAACCCAGGGGACAAGGGACAGCGCCTTACGTCCGTGTGCCTGCGCCGAGCCTTCTTCTTGGGGAGCTTCAGTGCCGAGCTCCTCTGCTCCCTGCGGGCACAGGTCGGGTGAGGTGATGGGGACGCCGTGGCTCGGGGAGGCAGGGGACACGGCCAGGGGCTCACCCTCTGCTATCCACAGCTCCCTCCTCCTCCTCGTCAGACACAGGGCTGGTGCGCGGCGGGCATGAGCGTGTTGACATGTTGCGGGCCAGGACAGATCCTGCAAGGAGGAGCCGAGCTGGGCAGTGCTGGCACCCTCTGCCCTGCACCAACCCCACCTGCATCCCTCTCCCATCCCATTGCCGCCCTAGGTCGGCACTGCAGAGCCATCGTGTCCTGCCCAGCTCACCTTGTGTGGGCAGGTCCAAGCGAATGTGGCTGTCAAAGTGCATGGCGCCATGGAGGCAGCCGTCGCGGGGCTCACACCAGCTGAGGGGGCCGTTCGGCTGCTGGCACTCCCCAGGGTCGCATAACTGCGGGCACACGGATCAGTACCTCGAGCAGCCGGGACCCCCCTCCCCATGCCCAGGCACTGCCAGCACACCGCTCGGGGGCAGAGTCGTGGCCAGGGCACATGCGGAGATGGCAGCGAGAAGGGGACACAGCCACAAGGCTGGGGGTTCCGCACCACTGATCTCCCTGCCCTGAGCAGGGACCCCGGGAGGGAGGCACGTGCCAGGTACAAAGAGGGGAGCCGGGGGACAGCACCTGCGCTCGTGCCACCCACACCTCGCCGGGGGCCGGGGAGGCCGCACCGCAGCCCCTGGGTGCTAGCAGAGCAGCGTCTGCGCGCGGGACGGAGGAAGCCAGCGTCTGCAGCGAAACAATGCTCGAAGCCGGCACGCTTCCTGCGATTGTGCGCGGGCCCCAGCCCCACCGGGCATTCTCAGCGGGTTATTTTTAACCCCCCGGCACAGCCTGTGACCCCCAGCCAGGACCCGCACTGCCGAGGGCTCCCGCTGGCCCCGCTCCCAGCGACCGCGGCTCCATCAGCGTGTCGCCATGTGGGACCCATCGCTGCAAGCAGGCAGTGGTGCGAGAGGCTGGCGGGGGCAGCGAGCGCCGCTCGGGCTTGTCTGTGCCGCTGCGGGGAAGAAGCGCCCACGCAGCCCCGGCCGCCCCCGTTTCCTGCCCTCCTTCCTCACGGTGCTGCTGAGGTCAGAGCCGACGCGTTCCAACACCCGCGCTCCCCGAGGGGCCACCGGCCCTGCCTCGTGCCCCAGCTCCAGCCCTCCTCGCCTCCCACATGGTGCCCAGCACAGCGCCGCTGCGGCACCCTCAGGCTGCGGGCACAGCAGGCACTCGCTCAGCACCCCTTGCAGCCGGTGCCGCCCGCTCAGCCCCGTGTCGTCCCCACAGGAGGAGCTGGGCAGGATGCTCAGACCCCTTTGGCCACCCCTGCGATCAGCTCCTGGCCTCACTACGCCCCCGGCAGCTGCCCCAATGCCGCTTGTGCCTTGGTCGAACCCCCTGCCCCTTTCCACCTGCCAGCGGCACCAGGGGCCTCTGGTGACAGCGTGGGGTGGCCCCAGGGGTCCTGCCTGGTGCTCCCACAGGGCAGCCACAGCCCAGCACCACGTGTGCTGCTGCTGGCACTGGCCCCGCTGACCCAAAAGCGCGGTGGCACAGCTCCCAGCAAGGCTGGGCTGCCGTCCTGCCTGCTGTGCCAGAGACACCGCTGCATCCAGCACGGGAACCCCGGGGACGCAGTCCAGCCTGGTGCCACAGCCGGCCGGAGAAGAAACCCTAAATCCGCTCTGGCACCACGTTAGCGAGCCAGGGGGCAGACGGGTGGGAGCAGATTAGCCGGAATCACAGCAGCTCAGGTAAACAGGCAAGACGCTGCCGTACTATTAAATGCCAGCAGGACCACGGCACCACCAGGGAATGTGTGGCCAGCACGGGCCAGGGGCTGCCAGCCGCGCCAGGGGGGCTTCAGGGCACGGCGAGTCAGGACAGAGCTGCTGGCTGCCCTGCTCACCCAGCAGGTGCTCCCACCGCCCCACAGCACCCACCTCGTCCACCCTGCACTCGCCGGCACAGTCAGGGTGCTGGCAGCGCAGCTCCGTCTCGTCTGGCGGGCACGGCTCACCTGCAGGAGAGAGGGGTCAGTGCTAGGGTCAGCTCCCGCGGCTGCGCCGAGGCTCCCACACCCCAACGCTGGGTTTCAGAGCTCGGCAAAGGGCTCAGGCTCAGTCCATCCAGCAGGATGCATCCCTGTGCCCAAGAGCCAGTGCTGCATCCCTGCTGGGGAAAGGTGCCGACATCCCACAGCGTCAGGATCCGGATCGAGACACGATCGAGGTCCTGCGGGGCCGGCACAGACTGGGGCTGCTGCAGGAACACTCAATCTGCTGCTTGCCAGCCCCCAGAGGGGCTTAGAGCCCGTTAAGCTTTGACAGTTAAATCGGCCTTGGGGACAAATCCTATTTTGAAGGCTTTTGTTATGTGTCTCTTCTAATCATTTAAAAATAACAGACTCGGGACGGCTGACAGCAAACGAGCAGCGCGAATGCCGTCCTGTGGGGCAGGGATGCTCTGATGGAGGCTGCCCAACCATGGGGCAGGGATGCCGAGAGGCCAGGTGGCACGGTGACACCGGATGGCATGGTGACACCAGCCCCAGGAGCAGTGCAGGCAGCCCAGGGGCTTTCCTGCTGCGCCGCTCCCCTCCTGCCAACACAAACAGCGTCCGCACTGGCCCAAGGGGGATGATGGCCAAGGCCAGGGTTAGACTCGGTCTGTGGGGAAAGAAGCCTCTGGGGCCGCCTTGGAGCTGCTGCCTCTGCCCCAAGAGGGGCCCATGCAGAGCGGTGCTGGCTGCCCCAGCTCCTGGTGACCCCAGGTTCCAGGGGTGGCTGCGGCACAGCAGGTGCTGCCGGGCGATGGCACTGGAGCAGCCAGGCTGGCTCGGCTCGCCGCCCCCGGGAGAGCTCCAGGAGCTGGGGCTCCGCGCAGCCCCTGTGGCCGATGCACAATGAGGGCTCTGTCCCCTCAGCTGGGCTGCGCGGCTCCCACCCCCAACCGCTGATTGCTTCACTTGACCTATTGGGAATAATAACGGAAACAAATAAGGAATTCTTGCACACATCCAAGGGAAAGTTTTCCCAACTCACCCAGAACTCGAGGCCAGCCAGCGTGGCTGGGAACCAGCTACACACCAGAGCCAGCAGCACTGCCAGAGCCACGTTGGACTCCCCTGGCAGTGGGACACACGTGCCAGGCCATCAGGTGTGCCGGTGGGAGCTCCCAGCAAGGGGTGCACAGGCGGAATCCCAGTGGCCGAGGCAGGAGGGGTCTGGGTCCCCACAGACACCGTGGGGGCCAATGGGGGGATCCTTTCCCCACCCCGTCACCTCCTCCTGCTTGTGTCATCGCTCCCAACAATGCCGAATGAGTCTGAAATCAGATCGTGCCTGCACAGGAGCGCACTGCAGCGGCTCGCTGTCCCCAGCATCCAGCTGAGCTGGGAGGGAGCGGGATGGCAGCATGCCGCAGTTTGCTCGGTGCTCCCGGCTGCACCTGCAGCAGCCCCACTGCATCCCCACTGCTGTGTCCCCACTGATGCGTCCTCGCTGTGCCCGGAGCCCTCGCTGCCAGGGCTGGAGCTTCTGATGCTACACGGGTGCCCAAATCCCTGGGGTCACCTACCCGCAAGCTCCTTGCCGCCGTCCAGACTGGAGCTCCAGGAGAAGCGCTCCACCGCCCCGCACTGCAACGCGGCCAGCCCAGCAGGCACAGCCTCCAGCTCGTAGGCTCCTCGCTTCCTCCAGTACAGAAACATCGTGAGGTCGCAGCAGGGCCCCCCGAGCCGTGCCCGCCCGCTGGTGGGACTGGCCAGGGGAGCCCAGCTCCAGCTTTAAGAGTGGGTCCCGGTCTCTGGACAAGCGGCGCATTCACGCCAGCAGCCGGGAGCCGCGGGGCAGCCGAGGGTGCTGCTGGAGGCTGCCCAGCGCCCGCACGGGGGGCACACAAAGGGCCTTTCTTCAGCCTCCTACAGACATTGCACAAATTTCACTTTCCGCCGTCTATGAGAGACATTCGGCCACGCAGACAAGACATGCTTGTGATTAAAATAATCGGCATGAAGAGGGGGGCTGTTCAGCTGTCGGATGGCTCTTGGGGGGGCAGGAATTTGCTGCCCTGCACGCCGGCAGCTCCCCCACACCCGCAGCCCACATGGAGAAAGCCAGGGAGCTTCAGGGGGGTTCCCCCTGCTACAGCTGAGCAAACGGGAAAGTGGCAGGCAGGGCTTAAAACCCACAAAGGCAGTGCCTTTGTCCTGCCCCATGCAGAACCCTCCCTAAAACAGGGAAATCAAACCACCACACAGGAGGACCATTCCAGCTCCCAAACTCATCAGCACCAACAGCATCCTCTCCTGAAGCTGCCGCATATTCCTCGCAGTTGTGGTGCTTCTGGGAGCCCTTCTACCGGAACAGGTAATTAAGAACAAATCATTGCTGTGAAGTTAATAGATGCCAACTTACTAACACATCTATCCTGCTTTACTCAGTGCATCTGTGGTGCCTTAAGTGCCAAGTAACTGCTTCGCTATCGATCGCAGCGCTCAGTGTCCCCAGTGGAATGCGATGCTGAGGTCTGTGTTCCGAAGCTGCCAGCCAGACCCGCGCTGAGTGCCAGGAGCCAGCCTAGTACCCCAGCCCGAGGCCACCTTGTCCGCCTCCAGGCCCCAGCAGGTCTGAAACCAGACAAGAGGCTGTGTGTGGGCTCACAGGGTGACTCACGTGTCCCCCAGCTCCATCCCAGACAGTGTGGGGTCCGATGTCCTTGGCTGGGGCGCTGGCACAGTGCAGACAGGGATGCTCAGCCCCGCTGGGCGTTTCACCCACATCACTTTCTGATCTCACCTTTCCCACTGCCTTTTGCGCCTGCTGCCCCATGACTTGAACCCCTGCCTCGCCCAGGATTTCCTCCTGGCTGCACACTGGCCCCTGTATTTATTTTAGCCACTGTTCAGGCCAGGTTGTCAGCCAAGTCCTTCTTTCGCCACCAGACCCAGCCAGATGGGCATAATTAGTCCTGGATTACGTTGAAGCTTTAACTCCTTCAAAGGCAGCGCTGCTGACAGCCCCTTGCGGCTCCTCCACTCTCCTCTCCCTGCCAGCACTCTCCTCTCCCTGCCAGCACTCTCCTCTCCCTGCCAGCACTCTCCTCTCCCTGCCAGCCGTCCCATTTCATTTGTTCCTTTACCAGCACATGGCTTCTGGGAATCTCAGAGAGCACATAGAAGCACTTTTGGCAGATGGCTCACACTCACCAGAGCCGCCAGCCGAACAAGCCCGGCCCCATGCAGCACCTCCTGCTGCTGCGGGAGAGCCCTGGCCTCAGCGGATCCAGACGGGCACCCATGCCAGGGGCTGTGTTAGCAGAATTGCAGTCAGCAGCCAGGTTACATTTCAAGTCAAGGGTCCATCAAACGCCTGACGTGCCGGTACCACCCATCCAAAAGTGGATTTTCCCAAGGAGGTCCTCAGCTCAGCCCAAGATGCTCACTCAGCTGTGTGTGACACCCACCATCCTCTCATCCTCACTTGGGAGTGAATCCCTGCCCCAGAGAGCTGGGAAAATAAAGAATTAAAACAATGATGTTGCTCAAGTCTTTCCAGGAGGGCAGAGCTGGGCAGGAGAGCCCAGTATCACCTCTACCTGCAGCATAATCCATCCAGAGCCAGGTGATGCATCCGAGCCAGACTCAGAGCTTGTCCCAGGACCAAGCAGCATCCCCCACCAGAGAGCTGCTCAGGCCACTGTGCAACACAGGGACACGCGGCAAGCAGCCAACCTCCCTCCAGTGGCTCCAGCTGCCGCCACCCAGGCACAGAGAGCATTCCTGAGCTTGCTCGTTCCTCTCAGTCTCCAAAAGGAGCAGAGCACTCATGCAGCAGCAGGGACCAAACCCCTGGCACGAGCTCCTCCCCAGACCAGAGCAGCCCAGGTCACAGCCGCTGTGAGCCAGGCTCACGCCACTGCTCTCCCAACCCCAGCACTTCCCAAAGGCTGCTAACGAAGAACTGCTTCCCGTCCAAGGGAGCAGCCGCTCGCAGCGAGTGCCAGCTACATCCGAGTCAATGCACGCTAACATAAGGTTCAAATCAAACCACACTTTTAACAGACAGTTTTATTATAAAACACCAAAATACAAACCACAACTATAAAACATCACCTGAACTGGACACGCTGCAGTACCCACTCTGGACACCCAGCCAGGGCTTCTCCGAGCTCTGCAGCACCCAGGGCTCCATGACGTCCCCTGGCTCCTGCCAGTCTCCACACAACCAACCTTAAGTCTCCAAGGCTTCAGGTGTAATTGCACTCGAACATGTATTCCTTCCGCTTGAAATACTTCTTCCTTAGCTTCCCAGAGCCCAGAATGCTGTAGTTATAATCAGATGTGACATACGGGATCTCTCCCTCAACTCCCTGCTGGAAAGAGGGAAAATAAAACCAGAAACCACCTCTAAGAATGAAGCAAGAAGGGCTTTCCTCTACAAACACAGCTGACTGCTGGAAAGGAGAGAGAGCCTTCACCGAACAAACCCTGCTCTGGTATCCAAAACACGAGAAGAACGTTCTCCTCTCCCTGCCACTATGCCTTAAGGACACTTTCCTACAGAGATACTGATCTGCTAGTGCCCAGACATCTCTGGGCACGCACAAGCCAGAAATAAGAACAGGAAAGCCCGCAAGGAGCCTTAGCGCAGCCAGCTTCCACCCTCTTTCTGCGCAGCACCTACCTGGCCCACGAGAACACAGTTCGGGATGGAAATATTGCCCAGGAGCAGACAGTTCACTTGTCTCAGGTTCTCCGGAGGCACTGGTGTCAGGATGTGGTAAAGTTTCTTCTCCATATCGACCCCTCGGACAATTCCTGACAAAATAGACAAGCAAAGTTCAGCACTAAACTCTGTGTCAGAACCACATCAAATCCAGTCTTACAAGAAAACTGGCAGACAATGGCAGGAATTTCAAATAAGCCACATGGAATC
The DNA here is from genome assembly GCA_033459285.1 of Clamator glandarius. Taxonomy (NCBI): domain Eukaryota; kingdom Metazoa; phylum Chordata; class Aves; order Cuculiformes; family Cuculidae; genus Clamator; species Clamator glandarius. The sequence continues at coordinate 455,592 of JAUNZM010000452.1, read as the reverse complement.
TGATTTTGGGAACGTGAACCCAGACAGCAAACAAATAGTCATATTATCGAAGAAGTGAGCTAGGACAGGCACCGCACAATGCGTTCCCCACAGCTGGGACCACCAGTTAATGCAAACCAAAGGACTCACAGCTCAGGTTGTCACAGAAGGGAACACGTGAAGACCCTTCAATCTCACCCCACTCCCTCAGTGTTTGTTGACAAAGCAGGCAATTCCATTAATCGGCAGCCGATCTGCCGAACTACAAAAGGCAAGGAGGCAGATCAAGGTTCACGGGCTCGCTCACCGAAGCCAAGGCAGTCACAGATGGGTGTCTGTGTCAGCAGGACCGGCCCCTCTGACTGGCAGCGGATCTCATCCGGTATCCTGCAGAGCCCAACCCAGCTGGCGTTCATGGCATACATGATGTTGGTAGGAGCGACATCCGTGTGAATTACCCTGACTGCTACAGCATTGAACGGCACCTGAGAGCATGGAAGGAAATGAAAAGCCTACCATTAGCTCTGCAGTCCAAAGGCAGAGATTAGATAAAGCCACGGACATGAAACCACAGCCCCAGGCATTCTCTGTGGCAAACACACGGGGTTGAATGCAAACGAGCACACACAGAACAAGCACATGCAGTCTTGACAGCCCAATGAACACCTCGCTCCTCCATACGCTGAGCAAAGGTGCTATTTCTCTGCAGAGAACAGAACCATTTTCTTCGGGAAAACATGCTGTGCAAGCAGAACCGTCAGCCGGGCCCTCCACAATATCTCCAAGCCTTTCAAAACCGCTCCCTTACCTGATATGGCACCAGGCTGTGCAGCGGCAGCACCGCCCCGATGTCTGGGTACTGCAGCTGACCCAGGTAGCCCAGTATGGACATGTCCCGCAAGATCCCGCTGTGCACTCGCCTGCAGAAACAACCGGAGCCAGTCAAGGCGAGGCAGGGCACATGCACACAGCAATCCTAACCAGACAACCCAGGCAGTGTTAGCTGCTACCTCTCCCAAGCTCTGTTTTTAAAGCTTCTACCACCAAAAAAAGTTGAGAGTGATGTTTTTATTGCCTCTAAGGGATCACAGGATTTAGGATATTTTTTCAAGGCATTAATTAACAAGGGTGGTGTTTGGCTTGTTCTATTTTTTCCAAGTCTGTTATTAGATAATGCATTAGGAGCCCCCCAGCTGGAAAGAGAGCAGTACTACTCCACGATGCTGGGCAGTAGCTGTGGTCAGGGTCAAAGTGAGTGACCAGCAGCAGGTGCTGGGAGCAGAGGGAGAGACAACCCCTCCTTTCCTGCCCCTCCAACCACATCTACCCCCTCGAGTGTCCAGAATGCCCAAACCACACCCTAACACAACCCACCAGCTCTGACCGATTTAATGGAGCAGAGCAAGAGCCTGCACCATCAGGACTAGGCAGGGTTTTGTTAAGCCCACTAACAACATGTAGCACTGAGCTTCCTACTTACGCTTCACCTGCAGCCCCTGCTCGAGGGAATTCCGGATGGACATACAGCAACTTATACTCAGGAGCCGATGCATCTCCCTCCCCTTCTGACAGTTTCCAGCTCTCCACTGCACTCATACACATCTGCTTGCACTTGGATTGCTGTTTGCCCTTGGTGTACAGGCCGGGAGTGAGGTGCACGTACTCTGGGGTGAGCGGAGCCATGGCCTTCCAATCGTACACATCCATCTGAACAATGTGACTGGGCGACAACAGCCGAATGATATCAATCAGAAGCAGCAGACCCTCACCTTCAGGGAGAAGGGAAAACATGACTGTGGAATGTGGTTATGGAGACCAGAACTAGCTCAGAGTGGGTAAGCTGTATTTCTGGTTATGGAGACTCTAGAAAGCATGGTGTTCTTTCCCTGCCTGCACACCACCTCCCGAGAACAGACTTATCCTACCTTTCACCCAGCCCATGGTGTTGATGACCAATGGCACCTCCTTTTTGTAGGAGCTGAACACGTACTTCACGACGTCAAGGTACCTCTCTGTGTCCTGTTCACAGCTAGTCTGGCCATAATACACCATCTTACGTGGCGTCTGCTGGTGAGTGAAAGGGGGTCCTGAAAAAGCCATCAGCAAACTTCTAGTGGCTTTTTTAAGTTGAATAAAACAGCTCCCATCCCTGCAGCATCCACACCCCTTTGGAAATAACCTCTCCTCTTCCCACACGCTGACAGCCCTTGTGCAGCCTGCACCTATGGAGGAACTTTTCTGTCACTGGCAAGGCTCCACACTAGACATTCTGTTTGTTCAGGGCTTGGGTTCTTTTTTCTTGTTTGTTTTAAATCACTGCTTTTTACACACTTGTGAATTTCAAAACGAGCCTTCAATGACAGACTATCCAGAAAGCAGACCAGTCTGGCCACACCCTTCTAAAACAGCGACCCAAGTCCACATGACCACAACCACCAGCTATTTTCTCAGCCCCAGGTTTTTTACACTCATAACAGCAACCCCCCACCTGCTTGGATCCACAAAGTATTTCTCAAGATAGTTTCTCACAACTGTAGAGCATGGAAAAACACGTACCCAGAATTGGCTCTGTCACGTTACTTAAGGACACGCATCCAGGAGGCGTAAACTCTGTTTGACCTATGTCACATTCCATATATTCAATGGAGGGAAGGCTGCAGTGAAAGAAGCTCACGTTAGCATCCACTGAAAAAAAGAAACAAGACATGACCTGGAACACACCAGCACAATCCCAGGTTGCAAGAATTGCATTCTTGAATTCAGTCAAATCACTACTTGTCTCTCTCCTTCCCTCACTCGAGAGGGGATTAAGGGAGTACAAGGGAGTACGTAAAAGGCTCAGCCACGGTTCAGTGAGTATTACAACAGCTCTGTCCCCATCCCGCTCTAAGAGCTGCAGCCAGAATGATGACCAGAGGCGGCACTAGTGAGTGTATCCCACATTAACTGGGCACCCTGAGACCAGCCACTACGGATTTAGGAACATTACCACTTTTATGCTAAGCCCACAGCGGTCGGAATAAGCTTCCACACCTTTCTCTGCCAAGAATCCTCAAAGACATAAGTAAACTATAACTTACCATGTGTTTTCAAGCATTCTAACTCCCAGTTCTTTACTGAATCCCCACTGCTTGGTGCCCAATCAGTTCAGGTACTCCAAGACAGCAATTTCAATAGAAACATTCAATAGTCACCTTTTCTGAAAAGAACTCAACTCAAGAACGTCTACTTTTCCGAGTTCGTCTGATTTTTAAGAGATATCCATCTTCCAGACCTAACAGCTTTCCCAAGAATTTTGACAAGCAGTTTTTTCCCTTATAAATCCCATGCAGCACTTAAAAACATGTAGAACACACACAGACTCACCGGTTCAGTAACAGATTAATCAGATATCTGTTAAATGTTGATTTCCCAGTGTTTTTTGGGCCACACACCAAAACCACAGGGACACCTTCATCTTCCGCTGGAAAAGCAAACACACTCTGAAACAGACCGATGCCATCAGTCTGCTGATGGTCAAATATATTTGTCAGGTTAAAAAAAAAAGCCTAAAATCCCTATGGACTGTGGAGTTCAACTAGGATATGTTTTAATGAAATGGAAAATAATCCATTAAGGAGAATCACGTTAAGTGAAACAGAATAAAGGGAGTGAGAGGCCAGCCCTAGCACTGCAGCCCAGCACACACAAACTCTCATGGATCGCAGTCTTGCGGGTGCTGCTGGGTAGGTAAGGGGGTGTTTTTCCTGTCTGCTACAAAACGGGGCAAACCAGGCGTTCTGACGTCAGACTGGAAGTGCCTTTAGAGCTGTGATCTCGGAAAGGTACAAACCCACTCAAGGAGACGCACAAGCTCAAGACACCCACCAAGTAGGGGATAAACAGGACCTTTGAGCAGCAGCTGTCCCAGGGCACGCTGTCCTCAACTTTAATGCACAAAGAGCCTCACAATTCTCCTTCCCTCAAGCTCCTAAAGCCACCAGCCCCCCATGCACAGGCCACTCACCACAGCACGCCTGGATCAGCTCCTCCAGCGCCAGGATCATGCTCTCCGACACCAGCAGCCCGCGCTCGGGGCTGCACTTCATGATGCCCACAGATGCCAGGACCGCATCTTCCGGCGTGAAGCTGGACTCCTCCTTTTTCTAGGGCAGAGCACAAAGTCGTCTCGGAGGCGTGCGGGATGCCCCTGGCCACACTGCTGGGTGCCCAGAGGTGTGTGAGCACGACGTGCGCCTCTCGCTCGAGGCACAGCGTTCAGGCAGGATCGGGGTCGCACCTGGGGCTCGAAGAGCTGGGAGAGCTGGGGGTGGCTGAGCAGGAACCGCGTCACCGGCGTGTCCAGGTGCTCCAGCAGCACCAGCGTGCACTCAGGCGAGAACCGCGCCATCACCTTCACCCGCGCCTCTGCGGGACACGGACACGGGCAGGCACACAGACAGGCCACAGGCAGACAGCCACACGGACGCAGAGATGAACGGACAGACGGACAGGTGCGCGCACACAGAGACAGGCAGCCACACGGACACAGCCACACGGACCCTCAGAGCGCGCCCCCCCACCAACCCTGCGCCGCGCGAAATGGCGGCCCCGCACCGCCCGCGCACAAAATGGCGCCCCCCCCCCCCCCCCCCCGGCACCCCGTTCCCCGCATCCACGGTGGCGCACGCACGGACCCCCCCGTTCCCGCACTCCCCGCTCCTCCCTTCCCCCGCTCCCGTCACACCCCCACAGCTCCCCCGTTACCGCACGGCCCCCCCTCAAACCCCGCTCTCCCCCCAGGTCCCCGGCACTCACGGCGCCGCACGCGGTGCTCCCGCATGGCGCGGCGGGCGGCTGCGCGCAGCTGGTGCGGGTCGGGGCGGGCGGGGAGCGGCAGCGCCTCGATGCGCAGCGCGCAGTGCGAGGTGGGCGCGAAGACGCGCAGCGGCGGCTGGTGCGGGGCCAGCGCGAAGCCGAGCAGGCGGGCGGCGCCCAGCAGGCAGCGCACAGCGCACTTGCCGGAGAAGCTCAGCGCCTGCGGGAACAGCGCGGTCAGCGGCGGCGGCGGGGCTGGGGGCGGCGGGGAGGAGCCCGGGGGCGGCCCCCACCTGCCGCGGCGCCAGCAGCAGCACAGCGCTGCCCTCCGCCGCCTCCGCCGCGCACAGCCCCGCGCGGGGCGACGCGTCCCGGCGGGCCGAGCGGCGGGGCCGCCGCGCAGCGGGCATGGCGGCCGCTCCTTCCCCGCGCCGGGCGTGCGCGGACACCGCCCCGGGCCCGCCCCCGGGCCCGCCCTGGCCCCGGTCTAGCTCCCGCCCCTGCCCTGTCTCCCGTCCCGTCCCGTCTCCATCTCCAGTCCCGGTCCCTGCCTCCGTCCTCGCTCCAAACTCCGCTCTTGCCGCATCCCCGTCCCGGGCTCCTTCTCCTGCCCCTCGCCGCCGCCTTTAGTCCTGCCCTGCCCCGTCCTCTGCCTCCATCCCCTGCCCCAGCCCCGATCTCCCTTCTCTCATCCCCCATCTTCCGCCTCCGGTCCCGACCTCCCTTCTCGCCTCCGCCTTCAGCCCCATCCTCTGCCTCCATCCCCACCCCCTGCCCCGTCCTCTGCCTCCAACCCCATCTCCATCCCCTGCCCCAGCCCCATCCTCTGCCTCCACCTCCATCCCCGTCCTCTGCCCCATCTCCATCCCCTGCCGCAGCCCCGTCCTCTGCCTCCATCCCCTGCCCCAGCCCCGATCCCTTCTAGCATCCCCCATCTTCTGTCCTCGGTCTCGACCTCCCTTCTCGCCTCCGCCTTCAGCCCCATCCTCTGCCTCCATCTCCATCCTCTGCCCAGCCCCGTCCTCTGCCTCCATCCCCACTCCCCGCCCCGGTGCCCGGTGCGATGTGGCTGCGGGCGCTGCTCGTGACGCTGGCGCTGTCCGCCGGCTGCCCGCGGGGCTGCTCCGCGCTGCTTCTGGCGGGGCTGTTCCCGCTGCACGCGGCGCCGCCGCCCGCCGCCCGCCCCGCGCTGCCGCGCTGCGACCGGTGAGCCCGCAGCGCCCCGCACCCCGCGGACCGGCTGCCCCCGCAGCGCCCCGCGAACCGGCTGCCCCGTGCCCCGCACAGCGTGCTCTCTGCCCTCCCCAGCCCCGCCGCCTTCAAGAGCCACGGGTACTGCCTGTCCCAGGCCATGCGCTTCGCCCTGGAGGAGATCAACAACTCCAGCTGCCTCCTGCCGGGTGTCTCCCTGGGCTACGACATCCACGACACCTGCTCAGAGCCCGCCAGCCTCCGCGCCACACTGCGTGCCCTGGTCCGCGGGAACGGCCAGAACATCCAGCTGCTCCCCTCCTTCCGCCGCTACCAGCCCCGGGTGGTGGCCATCATCGGGCCTGACAACACCCAGCTGGCCCTCACAACGGCTGCGGTTCTCGGAGTCTTCCTCGTGCCAGAGGTAAGGGCGAAGGTTTGAGGGTGATACAGAGGGCAGTCTTGGAGCTGAGGAGCCTGGCCAGGCTGGAATCGCAGCCCCTCTGTGCACGCCCAGGTCTCTTCCCAGGCACTGGCAACTGCCAGCCCAGCCCTCTGCAGGACCTGGGCTGCCGGTGCTGCCGGCTCTCAGAGTGCCGTGACCCAGGGGAGTGCAGACCCCTTTCTCCTGGCTCCCTTTTCCAGATCAGCTACGAGGCCTCCCTGGAGGCGCTGAGCATGAAGCGTCGCTATCCCTCGTTCCTGCGCACCATTCCCAGCGACAGGCAGCAGGTGAAGGCCATCTTCCTGCTGCTGCAGCGGTTCAGCTGGACCTGGGTTGCGCTGCTGGGCAGCGACAACGCCTACGGCAAGGACGCTCTGGACGCACTCAACAAGCTGCTGGCGGTCAGCGACGTGTGCGTTGCCTACCGGGGCATCATCCCCCTCAATCAGGACTCCAGCAGCCCGCAGCTCCACGACCTGGTCAGAATCCTCACGGAGGCCAAGGTCAACGTCACTGTCATCTTTGCCAACAAAGGAAGCACCCGCGCATTCTTTGAGGTCGTAGTCCAGAGGAACATCACTGGCATGGTGTGGGTGGGCTCTGAAGACTGGTCGTTAGCACAAGCAATCTGGCAGGTACCGGGCATCCAAGGGATCGGCTCAGTGATTGGGATGTCAGTCGAGAAGACGGAGCCCATGATGCTGAAACGCTTTGAGGCTTGGAAGGCAGCAGAGGAAAGTGCTGCGACTGAATGCACAGGCAGCATGGGGGCAGACGGGGAAACCGGAGGGAGTGCCCAGCTGGAATGTACCCAGCGCTGCACTGGCTGCCGATTGCTTGCCACTGCCCCTGATGTGTATGATGCTCAAGCCTCCTTCAACGTCTACTCGGCCGTCTACGCTGTGGCCCATGGCCTCCATGACCTGCTGGGCTGCGCCTCAGGGGCCTGCAGCAATGCCACAGTCTATCCCTGGCAGGTAAGAGCAATGCCAGAAAGGATCTTCCTTGTGGAAGAGGATCCTTCCTCAGAGACAGGATTCTCCCGCGTCCAGGGGCTTCCTTTCTCTCTGGAAGGCTCGGGTCGCAGCTGAAGAGCCCCACAGGTTTCAGCTGCCCAAGACCTGGACCTGCCCCAAGCCCTGGGTCACACTCAGCCCTTGCAGAAACCGGGAAGGACTTACTAGATCCAGGCGTACACTGGCCCTTGGGGCTGGAAAGAGAAGCCAGAGCAAGAAGGGCCCCTCCAGCCGCTCCTCCTTCCCAAGACAGGTCGCTGTACACCTCAGTGAGAAGGGCTCTTCCGTTCTGTTCTACAGCTCCTACAGAAGATCAAGCGAGTGAACTTCACCCTGTACAACAGTCGCATCTCTTTTGATGCCAACGGAGACATTCATAAAGGCTACAACATCATCATGTGGAAGTGGAGTGGCCCGAGGTGGGCATTTGACGTGATAGGAAGGTTCAGTGTGAACCCTGACCAGCTGAGTGTTGACCAGAGCAGAATGCAGTGGCACACCAAAGATCACCAGGTACCGTTCTGTCTCCAGATCTTATTTATCGATTATTGCCAAGCCAGCTGCACCCCCAACACTGCCAGGCCTGGGGTGTTTCCCATAGCAGAACAAAAATGGGGTGGTATAAGGGGGGTGATCCATGTCCTAAGCATCAGCTTTCATCCTGCCAAACAACAAGCAGGGCACACAAACTGAAAAGGCTCCCAGGCCCTACTTCTATCTTTAAAAGGTCTTATTTTCTCTGCAAGAACCACAGTGTTGCAAGCTCTCAGCACTGGCCCAGGCTCTGTCCTAGGAGCCAGCAGCAAGCTGCTCGCGTGCTAGCTGGCCTGGGCCTGGTGCTCAGCAAGGTGCCCCGCTGCCTGCCTGACCCTTGCCATGCTCCTGGCAGGCTCCCCCCTCGGTCTGCTCCCAGGCCTGTCAGCCGGGGGAGAAGCGGATGCAGCAGAGCCGCCACCGGTGCTGCTTCACCTGCGTGGCCTGTCCATCAGGAACTTTCCTCAACAAATCTGGTCAGTACACCATGGCTTGCTCCCTCCCCTGCCCTCATCTCATCACCTCCTCCTCCCAGCTCCTCGCTTCTGCCCCATCGTTCTTCCCTCCCGCTTACTCTTCCTCCCTGTGGTAAAACCCTCAGAGCCGACCTGAATGTGTTCCCATCTGCCTTCCCACGGGTATGCAAAGCCCGTATCCTGTGCCTTCGGGGAGCGCTGCCCACACCTGGGTGCAGGCGGCCAAACGGCCAGCGGAGCCGGTGCCAGCACAGCTCCTTCTCCCACTGCCAGCCGACACAGGGTCTCCAGCCACACAGCCGCTTCCTATACCGCATCCTCCGGGAGGGGAATTTGATTGTCTCTGTGTCCTGAGAGGCACTCGGGGCTTCCGCACTGTGTGGCCATATGGAAATGTCCATATGGAAATGTCCCCTGCCTGGGGCAGGCAGCGAGAATCTCCTGTCTCTGAGTCACTGGCCACAATGTGAAGGCCCTTGCTGGCAGGTGGTCACTCAGCAGCCCCAGCCCGCGCTCAGGATGAAGGGGCAGAAATGGCAGCTTGGGGTGACAGCGGTCAGCGTTCCTGTCCCAGAGCCCTGCCAGTGGAAGGGGGGCCGTTCCAGACCCATCCCGGCCTTTGCAGATGCCTACTGGATGCACAAGCCCCTTCCCACGCAGCCCTAGGCCTCAGCTCACCTTACCCCTGCCAGCCTCCTGCTCACAACCCAAGCAATTGAATTCTGGGAAGTCCATGGGGGTAAAATTTTGGGAAAGGAGGCCCCCACACTCTCCCAGGCTTGGAAGCTCCTGAGGGGAATGCCCTAGATGTGAGGAGAGGGCAGTTCTGGCAGAGAGCCTGGGGCTGCGAGGGGAGGGTGCTGCACTGTGGCTGTGAGGTGCCCATCAGTGCCCAGCTCCTGTCCTTCGCAGATCCCTACAGCTGCCAGTCCTGCAGGCTGGACGAATGGGCCCCACCAAGGAGTGAAGCATGCTTCAGCCGCACCGTCGAGTTCCTGTCCTGGTCTGAGCCCATCTCCTTGGTGCTGCTGATCCCCACTGTCCTTCTTCTGGTGCTCATGGCGGGGCTGGCAGTCCTCTTCGCTGCAAACGCCTCCACGCCGGTGGTGAAGTCTGCAGGAGGGAAGATGTGCTTCCTCATGCTTGGTGCTCTGGCCTGTGCCTGCAGCAGCCTCCTCTGCTACTTCGGGGAGCCCACCCAGCCCACGTGCCTGCTGCGGCTCCCCCTCTTTGCCATCAGCTTCACCCTCTTCCTCTCGTGTGTGGCCACACGCTCTTTCCAGATCATCTGCATCTTCAAGCTAAATGCACGCTGGCCGGCTCTCTACGAGGCCTGGATGCGGTGCCGGGGCCCAGTGCTCTTTGTGGCCGCCAGCACGGCGGCCCAGGCTGTGCTGTGCCTGGCCACGGAGGCCGCCAGCCCCACAGTGCCGTACAGGGACTACAGCTCGTCGGCCGAGCGGGTGCTGCTGGAGTGCGGCCCGAGCACAGCGGTGAGCGGGACAGGAGCCATCGGCTACACGGTGCTGCTCAGCGCCTGCTGCTTCATCCTCAGCTATCTGGGCAAGGACCTGCCTGCCAGCTACAACGAGGCCAAGTGCCTTACCTGCGCCCTGCTCCTGCATCTCACCTGCTCCGCCGCCGTCTTCTGCACGCAGGGAGCCTTCCGCGGGCGGAACGAGGCAATAGCCCGGGTGCTGGGTAGCCTCTGCACGCTCGGTGCGCTGCTGGGCGGCTATTTCCTCCCGAAGGCCTTCATCATCCTGTTACGGCCGCGCCTCAACACCGCCGAGCATTTCCAGATGGCGATTCAGCGGTACACCCGCCGCCTGGCGGACTCCTGAGCCGCGGGGGCCGCGATCTCCGCCGCGGGGGGACAGGGAGGCGCTGACTTGCTGCCTCCTGGTCCACGGAGAGATGTGAGAAGCCCGAGCTCCGCCGCAGGCGCCGACAACGCCAGGGGGGCCCCATCTCCGCCCCTAGAGACGTGGGAGGACCGATGTCGGACGCCGATCTCCGCCTCCCGGGCCTCGGAGGTCGCGCGGGGCCCGTCTCCGCCCGCCTCGGGGGCCGCAGTGAACTCGACCCCCGCCTCCGAGGCCCTGAGGCGCGGGGACCTGCCATCTGACGTCACTTCCGCCCCCTGCGTCGCCGTCGCGCTGCGTGACGCCACTTCCGGCGCGGATGGCGCGGCCATGGCGGCGGCGCACAGCGTGCGGGTGCTGCGGGAGCTGAACCGGCAGCGCGCGGCCGGGCAGTTCTGCGACGCGACGCTGGGCGTGGGCGGCCGCGAGTTCCGCGCGCACTGGCCGGTGCTCGCCAGCTGCTCGCGCTTCTTCCGCGCGCGCGGCCCCGGCGGCCCCGTGGCGCTGCCCGAGGCGCTGGCCGACACCTTCCAGCTGCTGCTCGACTTCTTCTACACCGGCCGCCTCGCGCTCACCGCGCACAACCGCGCGCGCCTGCTGGCCGCCGCCGAGCAGCTCGGCGTGCCCGACGCCGTGGCGCTTTGCCGGGCCTTCCGCCCCGCCCGGCCCCGGCACGGCGCCGCGGAACCGCCCCGCCAGGACGGGCTGCGAGGGGACGGCGGCCCGGCGGTGCCCCATAGCCCGGCGGTGCGTGAGGGGGTGGGGGGGCAGCGGAGGGAACACGGAAAATGGGGGGGTGGCCTCCGCAGCCCTGTCGTGCCAAGAGGACAGGAGGAATGGGGGGTGGCAGCCTCACAGCCCCGTGTGATGGGATAGGGGATGGCAGAGCCACGGCCTGGTGGTGCAAGACGAGATGGGGCTGGCGATGGCCGGAGCCACAGTGAGAGGCGCTTGTCCCCTCGGCAGCCTGGTGGTGCTGCCCTGTTCCCCAGACAGCTGCTCAGCTACAGGTGGTGACCCTGCAGCCCATTGGTGCCAAGGGGACTGGAGATATAGGGGGGAGAGTCACCCCACAACCCTGCCGTGCATGAGGGGTGGTGGTGATTGAGGGGGTTGGGGGGGGGGATAAAAGGGGAGGTGCATGTGGGAACAGGAGGGAGGGCAGCCCTGCGGTGCGTGAGGGGATGGGGGTGGCGATGGCCAGAGGCACAGTGACAGGTGCTCATGACTCTGGCCCCGTAGTGCGTGAAGAGACAGGGGGGATGGTGAGGGACGCGATGGTTGGAGGTGCAGTGACAGGTGCCTGTTCCCCCACAGGCCCCAGAGGTGGTGGGTGATGGGGGGCAGGTGGATGACAGGGCCCTTCCCGGGAAGAAGGCCCTCCGGAGCAAAAAGAGCACCTCCCTGGGGAAGACACCTGGGCCACCAGGGAGTGGAAAGGGTACAGCAGCGCCGGTCGAGTGCCCCACGTGTCATAAAACCTTCCTCAGCAAATATTACCTTAAAGTGCACAACAGGTAAATGTTTCGGCTTCTCCTTGCATGCGCCCTGCTGGGACCTTTGCTACTGCACCATGAGGGTGAATGTGAAGTCCTGCTTCCAGCCTCTTGGGAAAGGAACATCCCCTCAGCCCCAGGGTGGGTTGATTTGAGTCAGAGAGTGGGTTGTGCATCTCCAAAACAATTACAAGACCTGCAGTGTCTGTCCTGGGCTTTGGGGATTTAGCAGAGTGCAGTGGGCGCCCAGGCTGCCTGGTCATTCCTTCTCCCTTCCTGCCACTTCCCAGAGTCCTTGCTAGGCCAGTTTGTGCATCTGCCATGGGGCTGGCAGTGATGGACACTCTCCGTTTGTGTTCCCCTAGGAAACACACTGGAGAGAAGCCATTCGAATGTTCCAAATGTGGCAAATGTTATTTTAGAAAAGAGAATCTCCTGGAGCACGAAGCCAGGAACTGCATGAGCCGATCCGAGCAGGTACTCCTAGGAGGCTGCCGCAGTCTGAAAAGCATGTGCCCTTTTGCGGGAGGGGGATTAGAGCCTCTTTCCAGCCACAGTCCCAGTCCCCCTCAGCTACAGAACAAAACCCCCTTGTCACCTCTGTGTGGCATGTGAACCTCAGCCAGAACTCCCCTGTCTGCTGCCAATGGCAGCAGCTTTCATCTGATTTGCAGATACTGCTTGTTTTGTCTGTTTTTTTCCAAGCACCTGAGGCTGCTCTTGATCCCTAAAAGATCAGATTGCTGTGGGCACAGGTCGACATTGTACCCCAGCGCTGGTCTGAGCCGCAGGCATCCGATGACCTCGAGGTCTCTTGCAGATGTTCAGCTGCTCGGTCTGCCAGGAGGGGTTCAAGAGGCGTGTGGAGCTGCGGCTGCACATGGTGTCACACACCGGGGAGATGCCCTACAAGGTCAGCAGCACCTGCCTGGAAGGGCGTGGGAGGAGCTGCTCTGTGGTGGGGCGGCCTGGCCAGTGGAGCTGAGCGCACTGGCTCCCTTCCCTGGTCGGTGTCGGTCCCCTCAGGGGTCCCCATATCTGCCTGAGCCAGGTGCTCTCTGTGGCCTCACCAGGGACTTGTGTGCGGCCTCAGCATGGCGCCATTCCAGAGTCAGGAAGCTGATCCTCCTCTCCTGTCCCTTAGTGCTCTTCCTGCGCCCAGCAGTTCATGCAGAAGAAGGACCTGCAGAGCCACATGATAAAGCTGCATGGTGCGCCGAAGCCCCACGCGGTGAGTGGAGCTGGTGGCTGTGGGCTTCTGGGAGGGAATAACCTGTGCTGAGGCCTCTCTTGGCTCTGCTTAGCGCAACGTGGAGCAACACAACAGCTGGGAATGGTTTTCAGGGTCACCTGGTCAGCCCTCATAATTCTTTTGGGTGACAGACCCAAGTTCAGAGCAGCAGTTCACTGCTATTGGGCTGCCTCATCCCATTTGGGTGCTGTGGGGCTGCAGGGAGGGATGGGGCTGCCGCAGGCACGTGCTGTGAGTAGCGCCCCATAAGCTGCCTGACGTGCACTCCCCTGTGCCCTTGCAGTGCTCAACCTGTTCCAAGTGCTTCCTGTCTCGGACCGAGCTGCGCCTGCACGAGGCCTTCAAGCACCGGGGAGAGAAGCTGTTTGTCTGTGAGGAGTGTGGGCACAGGGCCTCGAGTCGCAATGGGCTGCAGATGCACATCAAGGCCAAGCACAGGTGTGTCCTCCCGTCCATCAGTCAGGCTCTCCTGGCTGCACCTCAGCCCCTGCGGGCCCGGCTGGTGCTGCCACGAGAGGAGCTGGGCTGGAGCTCCTGCTGGGAATGCAGTGGGGCCCCACGGCCGTTCTGCCATGCTCTCCCAGAGGAAGCGCTGCCTGTCAGCACTTCTGAGTGTGACTGCAGGAAAGCAGGCAGTGGCTGAGGCTCATCCGCTCAGCTCATCCCTGTTCTTGCAGTGGCAGCTCCCAACACTCATGCTGCACATTCTGTGTCCTGGGCTGGTCATAACAACCAAGGGCCCAGGGGTTCCAGAGCAGCATTTGTGGGCCTGCAGATACGTTAGTGTGAGACAGGTTGATGTAGGAGCAGCTGCCCCCTGAGGGGCTGGAGCTGGCAGTGGCAGGGACGTTATTACTTCGCCTGCCCACAGGAACGAGCGCCCCTATGTCTGTGAGTTCTGCCACCACGCCTTCACGCAGAAAGCCAACCTCAACATGCACCTGCGCACGCACACGGGTGAGAAGCCCTTCCAGTGCCACCTCTGCGGCAAGACCTTCCGCACGCAAGGTATGGTGCAGGCGCGCGGCTGGTAGTGCTGAGCACCACACTCCAGAACCCAGGAGCACTGGGAAGCAGCTGTGCTGCAAAACCTCCCTTCTCCTGCCAGCTTCACCTGGGGAGCCACACCACGCTCTCATCTGCGTGGTGACCCCGAAGAGGGTGCGTTCCTATTATTTCCATTACCCTCAGACACAAAAGGGAAAGGAAGTGGTGGCTTTTCCTTAAAACGGTTGGCCTGGACCAGCAGCTGCTGCGTGTGCTGCTTCGCGGCCTTCCGGACCAGCCTGGCAAACAGCACGTGTGGGCTGTGCTGTGGCGCGTTCCCGCATCTTGGTATTGGGGGGATGTGCCAGCACAGGGGGCACGTGCCGCACTTCTGACCCATGGCTGCTCCCCTCTCTCCTGCCGCGACCGGCAGCGAGCCTGGACAAGCACAACCGGACGCACACTGGGGAACGTCCCTTCAGCTGCGAGTTCTGCGAGCAGCGCTTCACGGAGAAGGGGCCGCTGCTGAGGCACATCGCCAGCCGGCACCAGGAGGGGCGGCCCCACTTCTGCCAGATCTGCGGGAAAACCTTCAAAGGTAACAGCCCCGGCCCTGTGGCTCCCTGCACACTGCCCTGCTCATGGTGCTGCCGCCAACGCCTTTCGCTTCCCTTGTGCAGCTGTCGAGCAGCTGCGGGTCCATGTCCGCCGGCACAAGGGCGTGAGGAAGTTCGAGTGCACCGAGTGTGGCTACAAGTTTACGCGGCAGGTGAGGCCTCACCCGGTGCGGGGCTGCCCCGGAGCGCACCGGCTGTGCCAGAGGAGCCAGCCCTCACCGTGCCCCTTGCCCTGCCCCGTCCTCTTGCAGGCTCACTTGAGGCGCCACATGGAGATTCATGACCGGGTGGAGAACTACAGCCCGCGGCAGCGGAAGCTGCGGAACTTGGTCATCGAGGATGAGAAAGCGGTGGTGGTGGCCCTGCAGCCGCCCCCGGAGCTGGAGGTGGGTTCGGACGAGGTGATCGTGGCATCCTTGTCCCACGGCTCCCTGCCCGAGCAGATCCCCGTGCAGAGACTCTGCTCCAACGAGAGCTTCTCCACGGATGTGATCGAGCAGTCGCTGATCATCACCACGACGATTCCCTAAGACTGAGAGGGTGTGACCACCCTTGCGTCCCTCCTACCAAACCACAACACCGCACTAGGCCAGAGCCCCTCTCGCCATGCTGCTGCTTCCTGGGTTGTGCATCCAACCCTTTCCCTCCAGGCTCCCACCCTGGGCTGCAGGGAAAGGGCTGCATTGACATTTTCACCAAGTCTCTAATGAAATGACCACGAAGCTACTCAGAATGGCTGCTCAAACAACCGCGTGTGCGTTGTGTGCTCTCACTTGGCGCCAGCTGTTCTGCCTCTGGATCTGAAGGCCATTAAAGCTCACCTCCTCCTTTCCTTGATGCTTACCTGTGCCTTATTTCTGCTCTGGTTGTTGAGCTTCTGTTAATTGCTGCACTGGGGTACAACCCGCACATCTGGCCCACTGAGCCAATGTAACCGTTACTGAGCTTGAACTGGGTTATGGCACGGAGCCGGACAAAGCTCCAGGCTCTCGTGTCCAGGGTTGGGGATTTGTCTGAAACAAGGGGTCCCGAGTTTTCCCAGGGTTGGGAAACACAACCGAGGGCACCCATTTGCCCCAAAACCGCAGCCGTGCTCTCTCCCTTTCCCCTCTTCCTCACCAAGAAGGCAAGCTCCGGTCTCGTGCTGCAGTGACCCCTCAGATGCCGGAGGTGCATAACACATCCTTTATTTGAGTTGACTGCTGCAAGTAAATTCAAAAACAAACCATGAGAATAAAAATACACGATCTGTAAATGCTGCAGGCCTTTGTTTCAAAGGACGCTGCTGGAACCGTACTCGGGGATTTGGACATGAGGAGTTATACAAAAAATAAATACTGATCCGTAGCTAGGCAGCCGGCTGGGGAATGGGGCGGCGGATGTGGCAACAAGCACTCACGAGGGCCCAGCACAGATACGTGGGGCTGCAGCGCAGGGTCAGCTGCACAGCATGTGCCATCCCTCCCGGGCACCACACGAGGCCCCCAGGGACGGAGGAGCCACCCTGGATTGCAGCCCCTGCCTGGCCTCTCTGCCCAGGGGGGTCCCAGCGCACCCCAGTCTGCGGTAACAGCTTCAGACCGTGGGGCTGCCACAGCACGGTGGCTTCAAGGCACTGTCAGTGTTTCCGAGGTGGTGTCGTGAGCTGCTTTCCCACATTCCACAGCCAAGGAGCGTGGCACAAAGCAGCATTGAAGGCAAACAGGATATTTTTAAAGCTGTGAAGATGCTGATGCTGTGGAGTTGCAGGGCTCTGGCACCGCTCAGCCCACAGGAGGCGGGTGGTCAAGTACAAAGGCTTTCACCTCTGAATTACCCTTCAATTCGAATATTGTTCCTTTTGTTTAGAAATGAAAGATGGAGAAAGCGAATGCATCCAGGCACCACCTCAGCTGCTGTCACCCTTTCCGGTTCTCCTGAAGGCTCGGCTTATTTCCAGGCGAGCCATCCCACAGTTTTAGCTGATTTTGTTGAAGAAACATTCCAGGAGCAAACAGCAGGCAGTGGGAACGCAGCCCTGGCCGGCATGGTCGCTCAGCGAGCAAAAAGGCAAATCGTACACAGGCCAAAACAAACCCACACCCCAAACAAAAAGACAAAAACCTGTAACCCAGCTACCTTTCACTCTGCAGCACTAGCTGACTTGACACTTTCACCGAACACCTGGGTGGCATCTTCCGACCACCCAGATCCCGAGGGCTCCTGAAAAGCAGAGATGCCCCAGACACAAGACCCATCTGGGGGTTCCCTCACACGGGGTGTTGCGATTCTGCATTGAGGGATCAAACCCCGCCAGCAATTCCGCAGGCCAGCACTGAATGTCCCGAGGGTTGCGTTCCCCTTTCCTAGCAAGCTGAGGTTTTGTCTAAACCAGGACAATGCCACTCGGCTCCTTCGCAGTGGCACAGAAGATCCAGCAGCAAACGGCTCTCACCACAAGCAGCAGCTCTTGCTGCCAGGTTCAGTCCTGCTATCCACAAGCCATGGTGCAGGGGGAACAGCTCTGCCCCGAGTCAGCCCCAAAGCCACCTCTTTGGCCAGGTCAGAGGGGTACGCGCTCCCCATCTGGGCACAGCCAAGGCATTCAGAAATGAAAATGATTGAATGTGACAACGTGGGTATAAGATAAATAAGGGGTTTCTTCCTAGAAGGAAAAAGTGCTTAGCTGGGAGGGGCTGGAGAACAAATACCGGCAAAAAATTAAATGCTGCAACTTAAAGAAAAACCCCACCAGAACACAGCAGCGAGGTCGCGCTCTCTGCCGGCTGCAGCTCTGCAACAGCACATCCAGCGTCTGGGTCTCACCCCGTCTGTGACCAGAACAGTTTTGTTTCCAGGCACAGGTTTGCTGCTGCCATCTCTCAAAGCAACCCCGGCTCTGGACAAGGCGCCTCCCCCTGCTAATGGAGCTCGTTCAGGTTCTGGTTGTGAAGGTTTTGGTGCTGCCTGTTCAAGCTGATGGTGTTGTCCAGTGTGATGCCATCGTCCTCCGGTGTGGTTTCTGGCATGAACTGCCGGAATATGCTGACGCTGCCGTGCCAGAAGATGGGCTCGGGGAGTCGCCCCACCACGCTCCACGTTCGTGTCTCGGGGTCGTACGCTTCCAGAACATCCGAGAGTTCAAAGGTGTTATCGTAGCCACCAGAGACATAGAGCTTCCCGCCCAGCACGGCCACGCTTCCCCCAACATGAACCTACAATTAAAAATACACACACAGAGCAATTAGAAGGATGGCTTTGCTCAGTTAGGGAGATGATAAAGTGTTAGGTGCCATCCTGCAGCCACTCGCTTGGACGGGGCTCAGCGCCCACCAGTTCCAGGCCCAGCACTGCCCCAACACCAGGCGCAGACACAGCTTTCCAGCTTTTCTCAGCTCACATGTGCTGCCGTCAACACCCGGCTGCACAATTGCAGGCCAGGAATTTTATTTTCAGGAGACTGCAGTTAAATGCACACTATGCGCAGGGGGGAGAATCAAGGCACACCAGTTTTCCAAAGGTAAATCAAGCCGATTTTTAACACTGCCAGGCATCCCATAGGCCAGCAAGTGTCCTACCTGAAGCATGGCTGGGATCTTATCCCACTCATTCTTTGCTGGATTGTAAACATCCACTTCAGCCGAGTCGTCTCTGTGGGAAATAACACAAGGTTACTCTTCTGCGTTCTAAAAACCTCCTGCCTGCAAAGCCCCAAGCCTGAAACACCATCCTGAGCCCTTCTTCTCCAAGCCTGCTACATATACTGAAGACTGAGGGACCCCTGTATGAAGGTGCAGGTCTCCACCTCCAGTGTGAGCTTTTCCTGCACCAGCAGAGACGTTTATCTCCAGCAAACCCCTGCTGATGGAGCAGGCTGGCACAGAGCAGGCGCATGCACCACAGATCAGTGCTGGAGCGCTCCTCGGTGCCAAAGACCTGCAGCCAAAGAGCCCCAAAACCCCTGCCAAGCTCCTCCACGGGCAGAGCAACGCGCTCTGTACTTGCTGGTGTGCGCTGAGCTATAGGATGTCGCCCAGAAGGGGAGGCAGACAAGGCAAGCCTGGCAGACAAATGCTGCCATTCAGACCTGTGTACCTGGTACCATTTGTCCCCACTGCTGTGCACACCAATTCCCAGCAGCAGCAGGTCCAATGCTTCTAAGGATGAAGATGAAAACCCCGACAGGCTGGAAGGGAAATGAGGAGCAAAGCCCTTGCCACACAGCTCCAGGCTGTGGTCAGGCCAGCACCTCCTCTCTCGTTCCAGGGCTAGCACCAGCAGGGATGCAGTGAGGCCCAAAGCCTCGTGCTGCACCATGTTTAGGCCTGTAAAATGAGTCCCTTTGGCGAGGATCGTCAGGCAGACGCGCCAGTCTGAGCTATTTAAAACTAACCAAAAATGAGTTTGTGGCTTTCATCTATAACCGATTCCTCTGTCCCCCAGGGACAATCTTACAGCTTACATGGAGCAGCAGCCCACGTGCAGCACATGGAATGAGGGGAGAAAAACCTGACCCTGGTCATCTGCTCACTAACTCCTGCAGATGCACAAGTCATGGGAAATCTTGACATCTCAATTACTTGTTTTTTAAAATGGAAAACAAAAAGACAAACCCACAGGACTGACTCCTGACAGGCAGCAAACAGCCAGAAGAGCCCTGCCACTGTTACTGAAACCAGGTGAATGGCCACCAGGAGCCGGGATGCTCTTCTGAACCCAGGTGAATCAAATGAATGCTCTTGGGTCAAAGTGGCTGCTTTGTGTGAAGCCAAGAGAAGATGAAAAAAAGAAAAGCGCCTGGAGGCTATCGCAGACATTAACGTTTGCTCCAGGTCATTGCAACCAGATGAAATGCTTCAGCACTAGCATGCCTTTCCATTTATTTTTAATGAAGTGGATAACCAAAGTGTTTGCGCCACCAGGACGGCTTCGATGGGCAATTAGGTCCCAGTTTGGAAAGACGCTTAAAAATAGTGACCAATCATTTCATCTGTAGCACTGTTATCTCTGCCAGGAGGGAGGATGCCCTCCCTGCGCTACGGTTTAACGTTTTCTTGGAGCTTACTGGCCTATTTATAGCAACAAGGGGGGGAACCAGAAGCCAAGAAAACCGAGAAGTCTAATTCCAAGCTGCGCTGCTAACTCCGGCCAGATTTACACCTGGCTATTCCCAGCCCTGGGCTTCAGTCCAGACATTTTTGCACAATTTTAAGCATAACTCTTTGAGGCTGAGCTACAACAGACATGAAGGAAGGGGAGCAGTGGTTTACAGACCCCCCTGCAGCATCACAGGAGCAACGCCACGCTTACCCAATGCCACGCTCTTCTACGACTGCCCACAAAGCCTGCGCCCCTTCCCTGGGAAACCCTGGGTGGTGGGACAGGCACGGTGGCCCTGCTGCTCACCGTATGAAGTACATGAGGCCATTGAGGGTGACGGTCTTTGGGGCGAAGGACCAGGGGGGCAGCTGACCGCAGCTGACGAGGGACCAGAGGTCGCTGTCGGGGTCGTAGCACTGCATCACCATTGACTCTTTGCCGGCAAGGGAGCCGATGGCGAACAGCTTGCCACGGCAGGAGGTGGTGGAGCAGTTGTCCATGGGGTATGGCATGGGCTGCAGAGCCTCCCAGCTGTCCACTGTGTGGTCGTAGCGCTCCGTGCTGTCGGAAGCGATGACGTACAGCAGCCCATCCAGGACCATGGAGCTGTGGTATTCTCTGGCTTTCAGCATGGGTGACACCTCCGTCCACTCATTCACGCTGGAATTGTACCTCCAGACACAGTCGTAGAGCCTTGAGCCGTCCGACCCCCCTGCAACACAGCACACATTTCAAAGCCTGGGTTAGCACAGAGAAGTTCTCTGGGGCGGCAGAGGAGAGAGCTTGACTCGGGACAGGGACCACTGCTGTCTCCCAGCTATACCTTCTAAACACTCACAGGCACTTTTCTGTTTCCCAGGGCCACATGCTATGAAAATACTTCAGTGCTGGGGGACCGCAGCGGCTGTGAGCTTAAACTCCGCTGTGGTTTTGTGGATAAAATCCACTGTGAGGATTTTAATGGCAGTTTTGTGCTGTTCCTTTCACAGCAAGCCAGGAAAGATATCTCCCATGTTGTTCTCCGTCTGCACTCAGCAGCAACTCAGACCGAGTCTCCCAGGTTTGCCCACCTCTATCCTTCCAGAGGAGCATTTTCTTTCCCATTTTCCACTCCGACCCTGTTGCTCTGCAGTGGCTGCTGTGACGTGATGGAGACCAACGCTCGCCAGCGCCTGGGTGCCCAGACAGCGTTACTGCCGGGAGCATGGAAACCTCCCGGCTCTCCCTGCTGCCCATGCTACGATGATGACACTGAGCAGAACAACCAACGAGCCCTGCTGGCAGCAGTCTCACCGAAGCACGGGGCTCCCAGCACTATTGGTGCCCCTGGACCTGCTGGGATTGCTCTGGCAAACTCCCACAGGACATAAGGGTGTCTATATAAATGAGCTGTGCGGTTGCCCATCATTTTTCCAATCTTCTCCTTAAAGAAAAGCCTAATATTTGCTCCTGACAAAAGGATTGACAGCTTTCTGTCCAGCTGCATCTGACCTGCCCTTCACATCTTTTTCAGTGCGTCCCGCATACCCGGAACGAGCTGTTTCGCAGCGCCCGGTGTCCCAGGCCTCAGTCTGTTACAGCTGCCGCAGAGTGGCCATGCCAGCTATGGGGATGTAGTTCAAAGGAGGCTCCTACATGCAGACTAGCAGCCAAATTTACACATCGTGTCACCTTGACAGGAGTAATTATAGCCCCAGTGGATGGCAAGGAGGCAGGAGAGAGACGTGCTGGGAAGGAACGGTGACTCAGGCGCTGACTGGCTGTGGAGCCCGGGGCATTCTGACCCGCCTCTGTCTCCAGCAGGTGCTCAGCTTGACTCAGGGGCTCAGGACACAGACCCCATCTTCGCAGCCAGAAACTAAAAACCCTCTCAAGTCACTCACTGAGTGAGTGATGAGAAAATCCCGCAAGTGCAAGAGCAGTGACTCCTGCCCTTGTGCTCAGGAGCATTACTCACGGCAAAACACATCCTGGACTGAGCCCAGCTACTAAATCCAGTGCCAGCTCTAGAGTCACATAATCACAGAACAGTTTGGGTTGGAAGGAACCTCAAAGCCCATCCAGTTCCACTCCCTGCTCAAAACCATTCCCCTCATCCTATCCCTGCAGTCCCTGATCAAAAGCTCTCCCCAACAGTTCCTAGTCCTGTGGCCATGCTCACCCTCAGTCACGTTTCAGACTCCCTGCTACCCCAGGAAAAGCCAAGCCTCACTGCTAGAGCCCACACACTCCCAGTAGGAATCTCAGCACCAGTGATCATGTGCCCTTACCAGTGACATAGATGTCGTTGCCCAGCGCGGCAACGCTGTAGCCTCCGCCCAGGTGCTCGGGGAACTCGGCCAGGTAGCGCCAGTGGCCGGTGCGTGGGTTGTAGCAGTCGACTGTGACGAGCTCATCGCAGTCACGGTCGCAGCCGCCGACAAGAACGAGGATTTCGGCGAGGCCGGTGGAGGGCCGGGGTCGCATGCGGGCGCAGGGGCCCCGATCGTGGCGGTCGAGGCGAGCAGCCTGGAAGTCGCGGGCCTCACGCAGGAGGCGCAGGCAGGGCGGGCAGCGGGCCACGAGCGGCTCGCTCTCCACATGGGCCAGCAGGTAGAAGCGGCGCACGAAGGGCAGGCGGACGTGGGCCAGGAGCTGGGGCAGCTGTGAGGCGCGGGCGGCAGGGTCGGCGCGCACCCAGCGCAGCGCCAGCTGGAAGGCGGCCTCCTCCTTGGGGACGCAGAGCCCGTCGTCCCGCAGGTAGGAGAGCAGGCGCTGCAGCGGCAGCCGCTCCAGCTGGGCGCCCAGCTCGCCCACGTGCCGCAGGATGAAGCGGTGGGCGGCGGCCGCCAGCTCCGGACAGGCGAAGGCCTCTGCGAAGTCCTGCATTTCCAGGGCGTTGGCGGGCTCCAGCTGGCGCGCCAGCCAGGCGCCGCAGGCCTCCTTGACGGCAGGGAACTGCAGCAGGTCCGCGGCGCGCAGCAGGCGCTCGGCGATGTCGGGGCCCAGCCCGCCCACGCGGCCCGTGTAGGCGAAGTCGAGGAGGCGGGCGAGGCACTCGGGCTCGACGCCGTGCAGCCGCACGCGCTCCGCACGCGCCTCGCGCAGCGCCCCACCGAACATGGCGCGGAAGTAGCCGGAGGCGGCGGCCAGGACGGCGCGGTGCGCCCCGAACTCCCGGCCACCAGCCACCACGGTCACGTCGAGGAGGCTGCGCTCGGCCCGCAGCGCGCTCAGACCCCGCAGCAGCGACACCGCGTGCGACGGCTCCCCGGGGCCCGCCGGCCCGCCGGCCGTGCTCGCCGCCATCGGCTCCTGCTACGGGCGAGAAAAAGAGAGGAAAAGGCGAGTTAGCGCAGGCGAAGCCGCTCTCCGGCCGCCTACCAGACGAACCGCGGAGCCCTCGCGAATCGCCGTCTCCGCGGAGCCGCGGTTGCATAACTGGGTGGCGGCCGCCCACCCGCCCAGCCCGACAGCGTTTTTAACGGCCCGAGGGGAGGCTGCCCGCGGCCGGGGGAGCCCCGAGCCCGGACTCCGCGATCCGTCCCCGCTGGCCGCGACCCCCGCTCCGCGTGGCGGCCCCGGGGCGGCCGGCGGCGCAGGCCCCGCTCCACGCGGGCGGCCCCGGGGCCGCGGTGTGACGGAGGGGCCGGGGCGCTGCCGGGGCCGCTCCCGCTCTCACCAGTCGCTCCCACCGCCGCCCCGAGCGAGTCTGACCAGCCCCACCCTCCACCGCTCCCGGCGGCCCCCGCGCTCGGACCACAACTCCCGGCACCCCCCGCGCCGGTGACAGAACTTCCAGCCGCCTCTCGAGCGTGGACTACAATTCCCAGCATGCCTCGTGAGCCACTACACAGACTTCCGCCTAGCGCTAGGACTACAGCTCCCGGCGTGCCCCACGTGCCGGGACCACAACTCCCGGCATTCCCCCGCGCGCGGCCGCCCCCTCACCGCCTCCCGCCGGTACCGAGCGTTCGCGGGTGTCGGCGCTGCCCGGTCCCCGCCGGCCCCGCCTCGTCTCTGGACATGGACTCCGACTCCTGCGCCTCCCCATTCGCCCCGGAGGTGAGCTGGGATCCCGCGGGACGGGGGGCGTCTCCCGCCGCACGGCCCGGCCGCCGGTGCCCGCTCCCCGCCGCCGCTTCGGGGCCGGAGCCATCTTGTGCGGGGAGAGCGGCCCCGAGGGACCGATACCGAGATCGGGGGGGGGGTGGGGGGGTGGGTGCAGGGGGGCAGGCGGGGCTGCCCGGTACCGAAACGTGGCGGGAATGGGGATGGGGGGGGGGCACCGGCCGGTACCGGGACCCGGGGGAGCAGTTCTGCCCGGGACCGAGACCGGGGAGGGGCGGGCGAGAGGCTCTGCCCGGTACCGAGGCCAGTGGCAGGGGAGGGGGCGGCGCTGAGACATGGCGAGGGGTGAGGGGGGTGGGGGGGGCAGGCGGTGGTTCCCGGTGCCGAAACGTTGTTGGGGGTGGGGGGGCGCTGAGGGGCATCCGGTACCGAGACCCGGGGAGGGGGCGGGAGGAGAGCTGGGGAGCGGCGGGCAGCGGGAGGTGCTGCCCGGTACCGAAACGTGGAGGGCGGAGAGGAAGGGGGGGCAGTACCGAGAGGAGGGGGGGTTGGGGCAGCAGCGGCGCTGCCCGGGGCCGGAGCGCGGAGGGAAGTCGAGGGGTGTGTGTGTGTGTGTGTGTGTGTGTGTGTGTGAAGTACCGGGACCGGGGGCGGCGCTGCCCGGTACCGAGACGAGGGGGAAGGCGGTAGAGAGGGCGCCGCCCGGAGCCGAGATCGGGGTGGGGAGAGCGAGCGGGCGGCGCTTCCTGGTACTGAGACCGGCGGGGGGGAGGCGGAGGGTGCTCCCCGGTACCGAAACGTGGGGGGAGGGCGGCGTTTCCCGGTGCTGAAACCTGAGGGGGGTCGGGAGGCCGCGCTGCCGGTACCGAAACGTGCACGGAGGGAGGGGGAGGGGATGGAGGGGGCTCCGCCAAAGGGACCCGTACCGGGAGCTGGGGGAGGGGGCGCTGCCCAGGGCCGAGCCCGGGGGGAAGGGAGGAGGGAGGCGGCGCTTCCCGGTACCGGCACGGGGAGGGAAGGTGGGGGGCGCTGCTCGGTGCTGAGAGCGGGGGGAGGAGCGAGCGGTTGAGAGCGGGGAGGGGGTGGTGCTTCCCGGTACTGAAATTTGGGGGGGAAGGCGAGGCGGGGGGGGGTTCGTCGCTGCCGGTACCGAGACGGGGAGCGGGCGAGCAGGTCGTGCTTCCCGGTACCGAAACGGGGGGTGTGAGTGGGGCTCTGCTGGTACCGAAACGTGGAGGGAAGAGGAGGGGGCGGCGGGCGGCGCTGCCCGGTAGCGACTCCCGGGAGGAACGGGGCGGGCGGCGCTGCCCGGTACCGAGGGCGGGAGCAGCGGGTCCCTCTCCCCCGGCGCTGACCCCTCCCTCCCCGCAGGATTTCTCCTCTGCCTCCCGGCGGCACCGCACCGTGGAGGACTTCAACAAGTTCTGCACCTTCGTCCTGGCCTATGCTGGCTACATCCCATACCCGCAGGAGGTAAGCGGCCGCTGCACCGGGGGCACTGGGCAGGGGGAGAAGCTCCCGGTGCCCGGGATCGTTCCCGCAGCCTTCTGGGCTCCGGCATCTCTGCGCACAGCTCTGTCCGGTGGCAGCGCGGGTGCCAGGGTGGCGCGTGGGAGGCTTGAAGCTGGGTGAGATTGCCCGTGCAAGGCAGCGCCTCGGGGAAGGGTGCAGCACCTCGGTGCCACACGCGAATCATCTCAGAATTAATGCCTTTATCCGCTCTGTCGACATTTTCCAGGAAGCGCCGCTGAGGAACAGCCCCAGCCCTCCCAACAGCACTGGAGGCACAATCGACAGCGATAGCTGGGATCCCCGCTTCAATGATGTCTCCTCTTCTGTCTCCCTGCCCACCAAGAACAGAAAGAACTTCAGTCAGCTGAAGCGAGCTAAACCATACGGATCCCTGTTTCAGCGGGCAAAGCCCAGCAACTTCCTGCCGGAACGAAAGCAAATTGACAAGATCAGGAAGAAGAAAAAGCTGAAGAGGAGGGAAACGGAGGTGTCTGCAGAAGAGGACTATGAAGAGAAGCTGCTGGAGCTGGAGGCAGAGGACTCTTACGTGGAGACGCCGATGAGCCCCTCGTCAGAGGGTGACCCTCAGTCTGCAACCGAGCACTGCTCAGTGTGGGACTCCGACACGACTTCCAGCGTCTCCTTCCCTGCCGTGACGGCCGAGCAGACGGTGGAAATCCAGAGCGTGGGCAAGAGGACGGTTATTCGGCAGGGCAAGCAGGTGGTCTTTCGGGATGAGGATGGCACCGGCGATGATGAGGACATCATGGTGGATTCAGGTGGGTGGCCTGGCTGCCTTGAGGGGATGAGCCCAGTGGCGGTGCTGCTGCCCATCTCTTGGCACAGTACGATGCCAAGGTGCGCTGCCTGGGGGAAATTATGTAGTGATTGGGTTTGTGAGGGGTGTTGATTGGCTGCTTTTGCAATAGACCAAGTGAAAAGTTCTGGCTTTATAGAAGCAGCCAGTTCTCCTCCCTGAGACTATGGCCTCTCACATACTGCTCAGTGTCTCTTCCCATGATAATTTCTTTTAAGACATGGAGAAATCAGCAAATGCCCATCTTTGAAACCCAGGTAGCTCATTTAGAGTGAAAGGAGGGTAAATTTCCAGTGCAGGGGAGAGGCGCTGGCCATTAAAGATGTAGCGTGCCGTTTATCTTTGCAGATGATGATTCCTGGGACCTAGTCACCTGCTTCTGTATGAAGCCTTTCGCTGGGCGGCCGATGATCGAGTGTAACGAGTGCCACACCTGGATCCACCTCTCCTGTGCCAAAATCCGCAAGTCAAACGTCCCAGAGGTCTACATATGCCAGAAGTGCCGGGACTCCAAGTTTGACATTCGCCGTTCAAACCGCTCCCGGACGGGCTCACGCAGGCGCTTTCTGGACTAGGGCGGGAGGCGCGTGTGGGTGCGCTGCGTGGGCGGGCGGGTGAGCCGCAGCCGCCGGCCGGGAGCCGGGTGGGCTCCCCCGAACTGCTGCTGCTCAGGCCGAAGGGCTGCCCGGCCGGCTGCGCCAACGAGGAATTGCCGAGGCCTGGGCAGCAGGGCTGGCAGAGGCCGTCTGCTCAGAACTGCTGCTGGATACTGGTCGGCTCAAGGGACAGACCACGCGCTCTGGGTTCGGTGGGGATTTGTCTGGTTACAACCATGAATTGGGTGATGTCTGGGGGATGTATAATACCTTTGCCACGTATGTTTTCTCATCCCATCAGGAAACTGCAAACCTTCTCTAGGAGACTCCTCCTCCTCCAAAGAGGGAGGAAGAGGAGGAGGGAATCTGTGTGAAGAGTCTGAAAAGTAAATGGCTACGTGTTTTACTTTTAATGTAATATTGTACCTGCCCATTTGTCCGTATATATCAATCTTAGATATTCTAAGGCTCCATAGGAGGGAGCGTCAATGCATACTGACCTCTGCACCATCTGCCTCCTCAGTGGGCCCTGGGCACCAGAGGAGTTCTGTGATTTGGCATCGTTCAAGTGAAAATGGAACTTTTTCCTGCGCCGAGGGACCGGTGCATTTAAAGGAAGAGAGCGGCCCTTTTCTGGACAAGCAGCACTGTTGATTAGCGACATTGGATTCCTTCCTCGAAAGTCTCATCTTACGGTGATTTTTAATGATATTTTGCATGATCGGCTCAGATGTATGTTTGGGGAGGATGCCGTTTTCTCCATTTCCTGGCTCTTTGTTAAACTCTTAAGGTGCTGTTTTAAGAGGACAATGACTTTCCCTTTTCCTCAGCCCAGAATTCGAACACTGACTGTAAAAGGGGCCGTAGTAAACTTAGAACCTGGCAGGTCTGGTTTGGGATTTGATCATTTCCATTCAAGTGCTACAGCTGAGTTGACTTTTGTTTTCTCTGTTTGTTTTTTGAGACTGGATTTGTAATCAAAGAAAAAAGAAATCTTTAACCTATTGGTTGCAAATTATAAAGATAAAAGCAAATGCAGGCTATGCAGCTAGGAAGATGAAGTGCAATGAAGATCCATCTGGTGCAGGGGAGGACAGGAGAGTGCTGAGGCCCCTGCTGACACTGCGGTCCCTCCACAGGACTTCCTGGGGCCTCAGCCTGAGGGAAGTCCCTCCAGAAACATGACAGGGAGTCGAGGCTCATACAAAGCCACCTGAGATGGCAGTGTTGTTCCTTGATGACCAGGGTGAGCCGTATGTATCGCACAAATGGTTTGTGTTTCGAGGCATTTCTCCAACATTCTGCCTGATGAACAGCGCTCAGTCTGGTGGGACCGAGAGGTGAGGGCAGTCACTGGCTGGTGCCACGGCCACATTAGCCCTGCAGGTACAGCGCGCTGAACCTCCACCTCATCAGGAGATGCATCCAGTGCTGCCCGTGGGTCTCTCAAGTACACGGTTGGGGACGCTTCTCTCGACATCCAACATGGGGCTGCCAGAGCTCCAGGTGCAGCCCAGCGCTGCAGTGCCCTGCGGCTCTGCTGCAGGGGATGCAGGTCGGGATGATGGAGCTGTGCGATGTGCAATGGTTCTTCAGTCCCGCATCTTTACAGAAATCCTGTTCCACCAGCTGCAACAACTGACTCTGGGTTCTGAAAACCAGCTCCAGCTTCTGCAAAACCTTAAGACCATGATGGTACGCTGCCTTTCAGAAGCTATGAGGAACCACCAAGGAGTTTGCCAAAGACTTGGCCCCAACGGCTGCCTGACTGTTCTTTGCAGCCAGAATAACCAAAGTTCTCAAATGCTGCCATTTCACTCTGCCAACAGGACGGCTGTGGAAGATCCCAGTCACAAGCTGCGTAACGGTTGGACCTGCTCTGAAAATTGGTATTTCTGTGTTTACACTGTGTCTGCAATTCAGCTGGGCCTCTGTGGATTGTGTTCCTGAAGCTTTTATGGGAGAAACGGTGAACTGCCAAGCAAGCTGCCTGTATCGCAGGGGCTTGATACTCATCTATGTGACTGACTCCTGTTCTGTTACCTATTTAGATCTGTCTGACAAGGCCAGCACGTTACAGTATCAGCAGAGAGACAAAAAGAAGTAACATCTCCATTCTTTTAGTTTGTTACTTTCACCCGTGTATAATTATAGTTTAATTCAGAACTTTATTTTTTCATTAAAACTGTTTTAATGAACCATGTTTTTTTTTCTTAAATGTGAAACAAGTGAACAATGATTTTGTTTTATTCCGAACTCGGGAGTCAGCTGTCCTGATTTACTGGTGTGTAAAGCAGTTGTGCAGGTGGCAGCACTACCTGACACTAGAAGCTCTGTTCCATAAACAACATGCAAAGTCAGGATGGAGACTGCAAATGTCTCTACTCTGTGTGCACAGGTCTCCCCAGCTCTGCAGCAGCTCCTCCTTGCCCAGGCTCTGCTGGGAGCAAGGTAAATGGTGGAGCCTGGGCACTGAGCTGGGATGAATCATGGGAGCAGGCGATGGCCCCTGTGGCGGGAGCCCAGAGGCTGAAGGCAGCCAGGATGCTGCTCTAGGGGGGCGGGAGCCTGAGGGCGGAGGGCTGGAGGGAGGATGCCTGCGGTGTTGGCAGCGTGCAGTCCTGGCAGGGGTTCTTTGTGGAAGACTGTTAGTCAACGTCACCCCAAGAGCGTGTCCCTCTTCCCAAGAGCCAGGTTCCTGCAGGACTGGGCACTGCAGCCTCAGAAACAGACCCTGGCCTGCTCAGCCAGATCAACCCAAATCCCCTGGCAGCTGTCTGAAGGAGAGCTCCTTCCCTCTCAGCCCTGCTGCTCCACGGGGTAACACTGAGCACCCTGAACAGCCAAAGGGAGGCCTTGGTGCCACCTCTCAGCTCCTGTACCTGCTGTGAGCCTGAAGTCTCTGCTGCTCAGCCCCATGTTCAAAGCAGCAGCCTTAAAAAAGACAGCTTGACTCCCTGGAAATGGCCCTGAATCACAATGGAAGCCAAGCTCTGGTTGCTTAAAGCTTCTATTTCAATTCTGTTTGTAATTTTGCGTGATTGAGTGGAACTCCCAGAGGAGTAGCTGTAAAATGGAGCAAGACTGGTGGTGAAGGGCAGTGGCTGCTCCAGGGTGGCTATTTTTACAGTCTCTAAAACTTTGCACTGATACAAAATAAGGAAAAGGAGGCCGGCTGGAGTAAAGCATTCAGCAGCAGAGACCCACTCAATATCTGGCTTCAAGGGAAGAGACAGGCAGGCATCAGACTCCACCATGTGGACACAGTTCAGCCTGACAATTACAAACAGTGCAGGGAACCAAAAATGGAACCCAGGCTTTAACTGCGGCAGCAAAGAACCTGCTGCAGCAGCTTTACAGTGGGGAAGAGCGCTGACAATACTTGAAAAGAGGAGGGAAAAGCAAGAGTCTGAATCCTTGGTGGGCTGATCTGGCAGGAAAAAAATAAGCTGTGTACTTCTAATGATGCTTACACAGGGAACCAGGCAAGGCCTGTGCCAGTATTAATTGTGAGGGATTTTACTTCAATGAGATTCACAAATTCAAATGTACAAAGTTCATCTGTCCCTTGCACAAACTTGTTTGTAATTGGGCAGAAAGTTAATTTCGAGGCACAGGGGGAAGGCAGGAGAACTGAGTCAGTTCTCTGGTAGGAACACAGCTGTGATTAAGAGGAAAGTGCTGGCTTGGAGCTACGAACACACCTGTCGAGTTGCACAGGAGGAGGTTTAGATGGCTTTTACATGGCTTTTTATACCCTTTCACTGGTTGAGCCACCCTGGGACTCAGGTATCAAAGACAAAAGCACCTACAGGAAGAATAGGGAAGACTCTAAAGTAAATCCTAAGCCCCCATCTCAAGAGTTTACAGTTTGAATGATCTGCCTGAAAAGACCAGCATTTCTCCCAGATCCTTAATAAGGCATCTGTTGCGTCCATTGGAGATGAATGTGTCCTTTCATGTCTCTACAGCACTTTAAAGTTTGCACCAAAGTGCTACCCTGTAAAGTTTCAGCTGCTGGAGCGGGATCAACGTGTTCAACCCCTAGAAGCATTTTTTTCAAGTACAGAAATATCACAGGACAACCTGAAGTACTGAACAGCTTTTAGAATCACATCGCTATTGACTATGCAAGAAAACACTTTGATGACAGCAGGGACTGCAGCTCGGGAAGCTGTCAGAAACAAGGGTAGTTGTTTTACTGTGCAAACTTTTTCCAGAAACATGCTTCTTGGCATCACCGCTCTGTGAGACACAGACCTACGCTCTCATTCTTTGTAATCAGCAGTGAAGGTGCTGCCTCTGTTTAGCACTCGCTTGTGCCAGACTGAACTCTCAGTGCTTCTCCTGTGAGTGTTTCACCACAGACTGGCTCTCCTGACCTTTGTATACATCATGCAGTGCCCAGCCACAAAAGAGGAATTTCTGGTGGAGGTTTGTGCCTCCTCACCCGGTTACACCTAAGCAACCAGCAGAGATCAACAAGCAGGATGTGACAGAGGGTGCAATCACAACTCTGGCTTTGCACTTGATTTTCAAGTGTCCTACAGATGCAAAGGGAATGGGGGCTACTTTTCAGATGAATATAATTTATTGCACATTTTACATTTGATTTCAGACCAACAGAACACTAGTTGTAAGTGAAATAAATCCTGCAGCAGGAGATGGGCACAACTGAAAAGTTTTGGTTTGTTTTTAATAAAAACAAGTGAACATCCCTTCATTGTATGAACTTGGTTTTTACAGGGGGGGAGTATCCTTTCAGATTGGCTCAAATAACTACACTTTTAGAATTCGTGTTCTCCTGTTACAAGGACCTGAGCAAAGTGAATCACAGTTGCACAGAAAAAGGGGCCAGGTACGTGCGAGATGATTTATAGCAGCAGTTGGCAAGAGCAAGAACACGCTGCTAAGATATGTTTTTTTCCCCACTCTGTTTCTCACATGTGATCACCAACACAGCTTCTATGCAAGATTCATCCAGTAGATCAATGTCATAACTGATGCTTTTTAGAAAGGGCAGCTAAATTTCATGTTTTCAGCTCTTTAACCATTTGGCATCTCTCCTTACTTTGGTCTGGTTTATTGTACAAACTATGTTCCTTGTTTTCCCAGAAATAAATTAGGTGGGAGAGATAGTTGCAGCATCAGATTCAAGCAAAATGAATCGCTGTCCTTCTCCTCCACCTGCTTTCCTTTTTTCTTGGAAACCTTGACAGTATGTGTTTCTAGGTGGCAGAAGAATTACTAAGACTATTATACCCCATGTCCTGGTCTGGAACAGCAGTGTTTGAAATTAGCAGCTGGATGGATTCATGCTGAATAGGTCCACGTTACTACAAAAGGCAAAGAACATCATTCCAAACATACTCGTTCTTAACAAGTGCACTTCAGACACAGATATAAGATGGAAAACAATCTCTGTGCTTAAACACTGAGGCCTTCCACGAGTGGCCAGAGAACTGAATTCCCCCTCAGGAGCAGAAAAAGGTACGTTTCCTACCCCAGGAAGAAGACAGAACAGCACGTCTTCTTTCCTGCTCAGTGCAAGAATATCTATGTGAGACCGCACACATGGACAAATCTGAGCAGGAGAGACTTGGCTGTGTGATGGGTGGAGCTCAGTGCCCGCTTACTTGACCTCAGCAGAAAGCACTGTGCATTCAGAGTCACATTGCTTTATTGGTTACTGAGCCACAATTCAGAGAAGTATTGCTTTGAAGCCACGTGGAGAAGCAGGTTCTCTCCTTTTGTCTCCTAACATAACTTGTGGGACACCACCTGCTATAGGATAGTAAAAATAAAAATGTCTCTGTTCAAACTTGCAGCATCCGGGGGAAGGCTTTGCCGTTTCTGTTGACCCAGGTACTGTAATGGACATGGACACTCTCACCACATTAGCCATCCGCATCGATTCTGTGAGCTGTTGGATGAGAATAGTAAATGGACATGGACCTGGGGTCTGATGAGACACATCCTAGCTTGGACTTACCAGCATGCCAGGGACATTAGCATTTCTGGCTGCTCATTACATACAATTCATATACACCTCCAATGTACTTATGAGAGCTTTGGATTCACTGTCTAAAGTGGGCCAGGGAGCTGGTCTAGAGTAAACACAAGGTTTGCACCCTCCAGCCAACTCCCCGGATCTACAGGGGTACCAGTAAAGCTCGTCACTAGCAGATACTGCTTTCACAAAATTGCTCTGGCAGGAAAAATGTTTTGGCAGGTAGATAAATGGGGATGAAGAAGAAATCTCTCTCAGGCCTCCCACTTGCCTTCATACATTCAATACAGCCCTCAAAGGGCAATCCAGTACTGTGAATTGCCCAGCAGGGCCACCAACAGCTTAGGAGCTTCTGCTTCTATCTCCGGTTATACATACCACTGAGATGGTACCAACAGCTGGAGCGGTGCTGCTGAGCCCTTTTAGATGATGCTCCAGAGGCACAGCATGCGAGTCCACTGCAGCAACCCCAGCTCTGAACCTCAGAACCCCAGTTCTGTGTGCTTTGCCACACAGAGATGAAAAAATCCTTGACCGGTTCCTGGAGGAGGAAGTGAGGCGGTCCTTGCTACTCACATTGCTTTGGTATCCTAAGGGCCTCATTGTCAGCTGACATCACTTGGTGTAGAACTCCTCGGAACTGATAAAGCACTTTCAGACTCTTCTCCTCACCCACACAGGGGTCGTAGAAGCCTGGCAGCCCAGCCTTGAAACAGAGAACAGACTGAGCATCAGGCAATGGAATTCACAGCTCTTCAGCTGACCAAAAACATTCATTAGTGCCAGAACGAGGAGGTGTCTTTAAAGGGAGTTTTGTGACAATGAGATGAGATAAGCTAAAGAATCACTACTGCAGTGGCAAGTTTTAAACGCAGAAAAGAGGGAATCAGGGTGTTGAGAAGTTTCTGGATACAGCCTCAGTGTCTGTAATGCGGACCATCATGCTGCAAATACAGAGACTCTGTTTCACTGGCACTTGAAATGCCCAGGAGACAGAAGCCTCTCGAGGTTTGTAACAATTGGTATGTAAATGGCTTCTGTAAATTATCTAGAGCCACCAGCTTCAAGCACAGCAGAGAAATCCCCCAGCAGGAAAGCACATGGTTCAATTGGAATTCTGAGTCACACATTCAAGCCCTTGAGCCTGGGCTTTGACAGAAACGTCACGTACCTTGGATGCCTCTGTAAGGATGAGTTTGGAATCTTTCACCAAACACTGCAGGGGCACAGTCACATCTATTACTTTCACCTTCTCGTTCTTCCTGCTGTTGTCATTGACAAACTTCCCATACCAGGCGTTTACCACAATCAAACCTGCATTTCACAGGAGATCACAGACGTGATGAAAGGCTCTCCACAACAGCTGGGCAGACACTGAGGAAAAGGCCACCCTGGCAGTTTCTCTGGCTGTCGATAATATTTGCATTTCCCCTGCCTGGACCCATGCTTCTCCAGATTTAAGAATGTTTCCACTTGGGTGTTTGTTAGCAATTTTCAGAGAACGACATGACCTCAACACCATCCTGGCACAACAGTCCACAGCAGATGTCTGTCTGCTTTGGAACATTCAATTGGAAACTGCTAGCAAACATCAGAATTCCATTCCGATTTCCATGACAATTCAGGAGTGATCTGTGTAAGCTAGGGACTAGTGAAACCTAAACTTCAGATTGTAACTTTTACACATATTTATACAGACACCTTTCTCATGAAGGGGTGAAGCCAGACCATTGCCTTCAGCCTGCTGATCCATCCACCCCACAGTGTGTCCCAAGGCAATATTTAGCATATCCCTGCTAAGTTCAGGCACCAGAAGGTAAATCATAATGGAACTTTCCCAACATGTATGCAACAGCAATTACGCTGTGCCTCACTGGATTGGAAATGAAGAAACAAACTTGCATTTCTCCTCATCAGCTATTCAGCCCTTGTACTGTGCCTTCTTCCCCTCTCCAAACTTACGGAACAAGTAAACAGTGTTGTACTCTTTACCCATTCTGGCTTCCTCCGCTTCAATTATCCTCCTGACAGACTCCTGCATTAACCGGACCTGTCATAAGACAAGAGGCAGAGCAAAAATCAAGCAGGATCATACACCATGTCCAAAAGGGAAAAGCCCAGAGTGAGAACAGCTTCCTTTAAGGGGGATAAGTTATGGGCAAGACTTACTGCAGCTTCAGCCTCCTGCTTTTTCTGAAGGATGTCGCTGGCTGTGCTCTCCCTTTGTTTCTCCAGCTCTCTGGCATAAGAAAGTCATAGAATTATTAAGGTTGGAAAAGACCTCTAGGATCATCAAGTCCAGCCATCAGCCCAACACCACTGTGCCTCCTAAACCATGTCCCAAAGTCAAAATCACAGCAGGTGTACACAGCGGATGAGATTCATCCACAAGCTGGCAGCACCTGCTTACCCACCTGTTACAGCTAATCCACTCCCTCACACAAATGGCTCTTCCTCACCTTTCAAGATATTTTTGTAGGTTTCCAGAACTTGGTAGTATTGATGGTATAGCGAACCTCAGTGCCTCAGCTGGATAGGCCAACCCTGCACCAGGCTCCCGGAAGCCCCGAATGGGACTTACAAGCTCTGAATTTAAAATAGTCTCTGCAAGCTCACCTCTCCTTTTGTGCCCTGAGGTAGGGTTTGATGATTAGCCTATGCATGGCAAAGTAGGCAACTAGAGGTCCCAAGGTGGCATAGAATACAGCACTGGGAAGCAGCTGATCTGTTAGGTGGACAGGGAAGAAGTAGGTCTGGCTAGCCCTGTTCAACCTGGAACAAAAAAAGAACAGGGACAGGTAAGAGGAAACTCAGAGTTAAATGTGCTTAGTGAAGCACACTTTTAGCAGTGTCTGCTGCTGAACAACTGCTGAACTAAAGGAGAGATGAATGATGAGCTCAAAATGGTGAAATCTGACAAAACAAAACAAGACAATGGTAAGACAGAGAGCTGACCCTTATGTATCAGACAACTCTTGCAGTGGTAGCTGGCTCCTCTCTGTCATAGACCTTACTAGTAGTGTGATTACCTATTACAATTAACCATCAGTCACTAACTCAAGTATGTATGTTTGTACAACGTTATAAAAATGGAATGGAACTATTAATCCATTTCTACTAATAATAATTTCGGAGATCTCCCATCCACTCACCGTAACACGCCAAACTTTACTTTTGGTTCTATTTTCAGAATATTTTGACATACACACACATAAAGACACACATGCTGACAGAGGTGGCTCAGGCCCAGAGTCACACTGGCAGAAGGCACACTTGGCTTCCAAAGGACACCACCTGGATTAGAGGCGAGGGAGCTGCAACCTTCCACTGCGACAGATCAATATACCTGTATTGCCCTAAGATTGAGACCTTCCCACCTGAACACCGGAAACAGAATAATGCAGGTTACAGTCAAGCTCTGCAAACTAGAGTTGTAATCTTGAACTGACTTGATTTTCAAAGATACTCCTTGGGGAACACCAACACTGACAGTAGCTCCTAAAACGCTGTGCCTGGAAATCTTCCTCTCTGCTCCGTACTCCACTATGGTCCCAAAGAAGCCTGCCCTAGAACGACAGAACCAAAAACGGGTAAGGCAGGGAAGGCTCCTGAATTCCTCTATACTGAAACCTGTAATTCCTCAACAAGTAAAACATGGAAATATATCTGTGTGGAACAGAGGCTGGCTACTAGGAGACTCTTGGTATATCTACAAGGTCAGCTAAGCCTTTTTGGCTTGCAAATTAGTGAACAGACTACAAGAACTTCTGGCTTTCTTATTGGTGATGACGCAGAGATATTGCACACAAGTATTTTAAGTTCCACTTACCTAAGGAGGCACACAGAGCTAAGCCTCCAAGACATCCATTTCAGCATTTACCAGATTTAATTAACAAAAAGCACATTCCTGAAGACCAAAGAAGCATTTGATTTGCGTGGAACCTGAAGGACCTCGACAACAGGAGAGGACAGGGCCTTCAGGCTGTGTGCAGTATGAGGTTCCTTTTGCAGACTTACTTGAGAGAACCTTTCACTCGTGTTTGATCGTCATCCTGAAACTTGTGCTGATAACTGACCATCATGAAAGAATGGGGGATTCCCAGCTGAAATACAAGAGGCACAAACGTATCAAAGGGTACCGTTGGCCACCACTGAATACTCCCCCAAATTTCCGTTCTTACCCTTTAAATGAAAACAGAAAATATCGCAGTGCTTGCCACTTACTTGTCATGGCCTGCAATCTCTGCAGTCATGCAATAATAGAATCATTAAGGTTGGAAAAGGCCTCTAAGATCATTAAGTCCAACCATCTGGCTTGTGCATCCTGACCATAACCTGAGCTAATCCACATTAGATACAACAATGCTGGGTGTAAAGTGCCAAATGCAGCTGGTGAACTACGTTACGTGTTCGTATGAGACAGGACCAACTACTCCATTATCTGCTAGTCTCAACCCAAAATACTGCTGGGATGGAGCCACTGAGGCACTTCCCTCCCATGAGGTGGTACCAGTGTCCCCTGCGTACAGCAACAAGGCCCTCACCTGTAACGCCACAGTGAAATGGCTGGTTTTTGTATCCCGGACAATGCTTGTGTTCATGGCTGACTGGATGCCCCACCGCCACTGTAAATACCCCATTGTGTTCTTGTCGAGGTTGCGGGCTAGGACCGTAGTGAGGCCTGGGCGGATCCCACGGGACGAAAACTGCAGGGCAAGGTTTGTAGTGATGAAACTAGGAGAAATAAGGAAAACCCCCTTCAGTGATAATACACAGCTCCCAGATGACCTCTGTTCCCTTCTTATGCAGGAGCCTTGATGAATATGTAGGGTCTATCCTGCAAAGAGCACAATGCCTGAGGGTTTTAGGAAAAACTCAAAGCTAGACTCAAGAGCAGGGTCATGCCCTCTTTTACTGGTCTTTGCCACACTGCTGCAGCCAACACAGCAGGCTTAATTTCAGCCTTTGCTGTTCGTGCCCATAGCAGATCAAGTCCGGGTCTTCTGCAGAGGCAGCACACCTGGCTGCTGAAGATAGCAGCCCTGCTGTTTAATAATCCTCAAGCATCAGCTCCAAAAAGCAGGATTAAATGACTCTACAGGGAACAAGATCCCTGTATAAGCTCTGAGGACTGGCATCCTTACTAAATTAGAACATACAAAGAGAAGGAAGTCTACACTGGCACCTGCAGTGCTCTAACATACACTTTCAATAACATTCTGTACCTTGAAATCTCCCTTGCAACCCCAGACCTTTATTCAGTTGTAAACAAACACCACACTAGTGGCAAATCTGGCATTATTTCACTAATATATGACATACTGTCTCCTGTTTTGCAGTCAGAAGTCTCACAGAGAGAAGCCCCAGAAGAGCTCCACAATTTCTTGCTCTGCTCACACAGCAAACTTCTTTTCCTCTGATTGTGAGATCACACCTTGAGTATCCCTAATTCATGGTGAGATCAAATATAAGCCAAAGGATGTGGAACACAGACCTTCCTTAAACTGGAAGCATGAAAATGAAGAACACCAACACACAAAACATATAAGCATTATGATCACTACAAAAGCACGACCTTGAGCCTAATAAAAAATACCTTATTGTGTAGGACAGAAAAATCCAAAATTAACATGGAAAACAACTGAACCCATATAGTTCCTTAGTGTGGAATATTAATCATTAGTCCATTTTTCTAATATTTACCATCTTGGGGTAAGGTTACGGAATATCTTCAGGCCGAAGAGAGGTCCCTGAAGGTCTCCTGCTCCAAACTCCACCTGTTTAAACGCACAATGCCAAACTGCTAGAAGAAAACACCTTTCACAACAGTGACAAAGTACCTCACAAGCGTCATTTACAGCATAGATATTTTACACATCTGAGTAACATTTACCACGTTTCAGTATCTTCTCTCTTCTGCTTTGAATTCAGAATGAGGTGTGAGTAGCAGCCTCACAAGTAAAACAAAGCCAGTTTCACAGTGCTACAGGCTTCTGCTACCAGCACCTGTGCTGGCTGCTCCAGGAAAATGGAGAAGAGCTTCACCACAGCCCCATAATGGCAAAGAGGGCTTGGATGCTGCCTTCCGAGGACAAGATCCTCAGGATAGCCTCACAGTATTGTCTGCAGTTCTGCTGCTGGATCGTCTCTCAGCATCTGCAAAACATGCCTGCTGCTTCATCCACCGAGTGACTTCCAAGGCTGCTACTCAATGCTTACTTGGTGCTGTCTCATTAACAGGAAACTCTTAAACCTGGTCCTTTCCATAAAAAAACCCACAAAACAGTCCCTGCGTCTCCCAGCTAGGTTTATTACAGGGAGGGTTTAAAACCTGTTTTAGTCAACTGACTTAAGACAACATCCACAAGCTCCTGTATTGCCAATATTACAATATCCTGATGCAAACCAAATGCCTCCAGCCAATGAATTCTCTAACGAGAAGAAACCTCCTACTTCTCACAAGCTGAGGAAACAGGTTAGTAGGCATCAGTGGAAAAAAAGGAAGGTGCAGAAAGGAGCAGTTTCCTGAAGGAAACAACCACTCGGTATTGATCCAAGCATCCCAAACCAGAGTGGATATAAAACCACATAACAGCTAGCACGCTTACCTCTCCCCATCCCTTGGCAGATGTCACTCGTCTCAGAGCAAGATTGATTGATCCACCTCCATTCCCGTTCTGGGTGGAAAGGTTACCAGACAGTATTGCTGTGTCTGTGGCAGTCAGTGGTGCCTGACAAACAAATACATTGATACCACTTTGATCCCGGTTCACACATTAATGTATGTTCTGCAAGGGCAGAATCATGACTGCAGAGGCTGTAAGTGCAGAAAGACACACAGGCCTCTGGCTGACTGCTTGCCACATACCTACCCCAGATGTTTGAGGCAGACATGGCAACAACTGCTGTAAATATTGTGGCCAAAGACCAAGAATGGCAAACATTGAGATAATTCTTACGGCATCAGACATTTGTGACACCATGCTGAAGTCCTGACCCTGAGCTGCAAACCCTTCTAATCTCACTAGCAGACTAAACTTCAACTCCCTCGAACAGAAAAAAGACTCCCCCTTCTCCTTCTTACCTACACTTTCAGAACCGTGCGCAGTCTGCCACACCAAGGCTTGCTGCACAGTCACCACCCAGTCCTGCTGGAACTGAGCTTCCTTCCGCTCCCACCCATGCTGGCAATTGCATCCCTCCATAAATCCGGACAAGAGCCTCCCAAGCAGCGCTTCATTCTCTGTCGCTCCGCACGGCGCTGCCTCATGAGCTCCAGCCCTGCTCGTGCCGGCGGCTGCCCTCCTTACCTCGATGGACTGGGAGATGTGCATTTTGTTGATCTCAATCTGGGGAAAGCTGCTCCCGGGCACATCTTCGTATTCTTCATCATATCGATCGAAAAGGTCAGTGGCATCTATTCCAACACTAATTGTTCCCTAAGGA
Organism: Clamator glandarius; assembly: GCA_033459285.1. Taxonomy (NCBI): domain Eukaryota; kingdom Metazoa; phylum Chordata; class Aves; order Cuculiformes; family Cuculidae; genus Clamator; species Clamator glandarius. The sequence goes on along the minus strand of JAUNZM010000452.1, from coordinate 415,427 downwards.
ATGACAAGTGAAAAAAGCACTTGGCATTAACAAACATCCAACGTACACAGCCCAAATGGCTGAAGCATCCTGGTAAAAGACAACATTTTTTGCAGTTTTTTTACTTGTTCTGCAATTACCTTTTCCTGTTTAAAAAGCATTTCTTACAAAATCAAGACAAACAAAAATTAATTATTACAATATTCTAACATAAATCACAAAATAAACTGGATAAAACAGTTTTTCAGCAGCAGAAATGTGACCTGTAGTACTTGCTGGAATTTCTTGTATTGTAACACATTATAGAAGCAGGCACAACACTTGCACAGCAGGCTTCTCCTTTCCCTACAACTGACTCTGCACTGTCAGTATTTTAAAGTTGAAACACTATGTTTTAGAAATTGAATTTCTTCAGTGGAACTTGTCAAGATATCCAGTAAATGCTTTTTTCTCATGAGTTACCTGAAGCAACTTACTTCTGAGCTGCATCATTCACTTGCCATTGACCTCATTAGTAAAAAAATTTGTTTCCTTCTTCCTAGTTCATACCTCAATCAGGAGAAAAGCTTGACAAACGTAGGAAATATTTACCCCTTGCTGAAAGTCTCTCTCAGACCACAGAAAAGCTTATTCCTACAAAGAAACAGGCCCCAGATAAAGTCTGCTACCTGCTGCTCACACAGACTAACTGCAAGAGCAGGTTTATTTGAAAAGGTCACAATTAGATCCTTGTCCAGGCCATATAACTTCAAGAGGCTTTAGAAACCTCCCTATAGACCTATTACGCAGCATTCCAGTTCACATAAAATGTACCAGTTGCAAGAAAGAAACCCTCCTGAGCATCAGCACAGAATGAACTCTGAGCAGTTCGTATAAAGAAACTCAATAGCTGGGTAGGTACAGAAACCACTCACAGATTCTGGCTTGGCTTCTATTTATTTACTCACTGCAAGGACCCCTGACCTCTTCTCAATCCTTATTTTCTGATTTCTTACACAGCAAAAATTGGATAAATATTTTAATACAGGAAGGTGTGATTAATTCCAAGAGAACTCTATAACAGGGGCTGTGCCTCAGCTGTTTACAAAATAACTTTTGGCAGGCTGGCAAATCTCAAAGCAATTGTGCTCACAGTTCTGTTCGTGGCAGCACAAAGGATGAGCTCCTGCCCTTTATGCAGAAGGCCACGACTGTTCAGGAACCACCAGCAAAGTCACCTTCAAGGGCTCTGCTCTCCAGACGATACAGCTTCTTCAGTTTCAGCCCTCTGCTACACTGTGCTGCTGAACTGAGGCCAAAGTAAGAGCGAAGCAAGGCAAAACCACAAACCACCTGCTGCAGCCCTCCATGAAGACACAGAGTGGAACAGCCAAAGAGAAACAGTAAGGGCCATTTCCATGAAATTCCAGTAAATGCACTCCAGAGTGGCCAATCAATCACTCCTAAATACAGGAGAGAGTTTGTTTTCACAACAGAGATAAGTTTCTTCATTTTTCCCTGGCACTCTTCAATTTAAGGAAGTGTAAAACCCAAGACCTTTTGCAACAGAGACAAGATGGATAGAAGGGTTTTCCACGTTCAGTGCTGAATGTTGGCCAGAATGCAATTTTAAATTCCCAAACATAACTAAACAAGAGACATCAGGCTGAGCACATTGAATTTGAATGGCAAAGACAAAATTGTGTGTTTTCAGCTCAGACCAGAATACAAGCAGCAGCAAAGCTTTCTCAAGGATTTGCCCTAAAATCCCACTAAAACCATCTTGCTGTACTCTGTGTTCATGATGCAGTGCTTGTGCTCTTTGTAAAGAAGCACCAAGGTCCTCACACATTCCTGAAATTCACTGCATCTCCTTTCTTTCCACAACACAAAATCTCATTATTTCCTTATCACATCTATAAATCTTATATCCTTCCCAATGGAAAAAAGGAAAACACCTAAACCTATCCATGAAAATCCACAAGCCCTGTTCCTACGAAACGCGCATCCTGGGTCCCACCCTGGCTCCCCAGCAGATTTTGGATCTAGCTGCCTGTTGCTGAAGTGAGTGGTGGGCTCCGTGCAGTTGCTTTACCTCCCACCATGCAGGTGAAGTCGCCCTCAGAGGTCTATGGATCCTGGCAAGGAAACTGGCTCTAGCGCAAGCACAGGAAAAGCAGCAGATGGCAACGTTAAAAATATTCCCAGAGAAGGACAGCACCCCCTACGCCACCAGATAATGGAGAGGGCCCCTTGCTGCTCACAGCTCCCCATCGGCCACTTGCTCAGACCCATGGAAATGAAAATGCCCTCTCCAGAGAAAGAGCAGCAGGGAAAAGGCTGTAAAGCTCTGCTCCCGAGTCGGCGATGCACGTACACAACACACTGTGAAGCACACAAGGTCAGCATGGCAGGCAGCTGGGGATCGGCACGATGGAACCGGCAGAGATGTTACCTGGTATCAGCTTGTAAAATCACCTTTATGTGCCACCCTGTGAGTACGAAATGACTTTGCTGATTGAATTAAGAGGCGTGCCAAGGAGAATATGCTCCCTTCTCACCTGTTTTCTTGGGGATTTACCTTCTTGGAAGGTAATATTGCAACCTGTGCCAAACTAAGCCTTGAGGGACCCGCGTTTCTTAGACGTCAATAGGATTTAATTTTTCCTAACAGGAAACAGTTCTCCTCAAATCAAGTAGTGAACTTTTCAACCCTCCTGCACATCTTTGAAAGCAAAAACAAAGCTCTAAAAGCAAATTGACTCGATTTGAAACCTGCCAAATTGCCTGCATCTGGTTATTGCTCAACATTTCTGGTTAAAGTGCTTTATTTTGCTGGAACCGCTACACAGAAATGCAAAATGTTGAGAATTTTAAAATAACTAGTGTTCATATATGAAATGATCACAGCTGCACTACCGAATTCCACAGGAACACTGCCTGGAGAGACATTTCCGTAGGCTGTCAATCAGCAATTGCTGTAAATACCCAGATGGCTAATTTTGTCACGGGACATGGGCTGGGACTTACGATGCAGCTCAGCTTTTACTGCTCACAGCACTGGCCAGGCGTGTAGAGAGAATGTCAAATTCCAGAAGCCACAGGGAAGCATGAGGTGGAGATAACTGTGCCCTCTCCGAGAACATCCTCTGAACCCAGCCACTCTCAGCTCCAGCAGAGTCCAACTTGCCTGGTTTGTGGCATCCAGAAAGCCCTTCCTGGTTTCAAAGCTGCATTTGAACATCTCCCTGCATTGCTGTGATACTACAGCTGTGTGCAAGGGAAACCGTCAGCAAACTGCAGGGAGTTTAACTTTATTTGGAATATTGGAAAGAAATCATACATTTCAGCATTAAGACTGTTTTCTTGAAATTGCTGAAAGAGATATTTTGCTCCTACATCTTCCAACCAAAAAGAAGAAAACTTCCAATAGAGGATTCTGTTCAAAGAACTGGCTGTTTTCCCTGCATTGTCTAGAGAAACTGCATCTTAAATAGGGAAAAGTAACTCCCTACATGTAGACACCTAAGGGGCTTCTAATAGCCCCTCATCTCAGCTCATCACATCTTGAGTATTCATACTGATTTATGGATTCACCTGGAGACTAGGATGAAGCCTTTGCTTACCTTTGGATTAGTTCGCTGCTGCAGTCTTCTCTCTTCCCTCTCTCTCTGCAAACGCTCAAATTCTTCCCTGATCTCAGCTGGAGTTCTCTTCCTTTCCACAACCTGCTCAGAAAGAAGTTAAAAACGCAAGAGATTACCAGAAAGAGGACATTTGGGGTACCATGCCGTTGATGGCATGGAGGCCCACTGGCCTGGCGTGCTCTAACGCATTGCCCTGTTGCTCTAAGCCACTCTGCATGGACTTCAGTATTCAGAGTTTGGAAGCAAACACCTGGGCCAGAGCAGGTGGGAGGGATGATAGAAAACCCATACTTTGAAAGAAAGGAAAATGGTCTTGTGATTTCTAGTCCCTTGACAAAACCAGGGCAAACAGCTTCCAAATCACAAGAACAAGACATTGCACTACAGCCGTTCCCAACAGGTCTCCATTAGATTCTCTGCTAGGTGTATGCACAAACCCCAAAACGACTGCAGGTTTCTGGCCTGAGGTAAACTGATAAAGCAAGAGTTTTGTGATTTCAGGCTATGCTGATTCACATCTGTTTACCTTGCACATCTCAGGGTTTTAAACAGGTACGGCTCTAGGTATGGATAGAAAGCGTGAGATTTGGCTTTTCAAAGCAAGATCAAGACTGCCACAAGCAGCCCTAAACTGTCTGTTACGCACTGCCACTGCTCCACATTTGCCGCTGCTGACCCCAAGCTTGAACCTGGCACTGACGTGACACAGTACAAAATGATTCTGCAGTAGGCAGCGTGGTCAGCTCAGACTGGCTGTGGCTATCATGGGACTTGGCAACAGGAAAGCCAGGAACACACAAGTCCTCATCAAAGCCCATAAAAACCAAAGCAAGAAAAAAAACAACCCCCAAAAGCACAGAAAGAAAGTAATTCTAAACTCAGAGGGCAGTTGATATTGACAGAAAAGTTTCAGACGAAAAATATGAGAGCAGATGGACAATAACAACACATTTGTCTCAAAGATATTGCCCGCCACAGTAATATCCTACTAGGGAAATCTGAACATCACATTTATTGTTCTCTGGTCAAGTGAAAAACCTAAGTATTATTTGAAAATCCCTCACGGTGTTTCATCAGAGAGAGACAGAGATAACTAAACTGGATATCTTCAAACAAACAGGTATTATTACCATCCAAGTGTCAATGCAGGAATGTCAGATAAAGGTGGGTTTGGCCAATCCTGGCGGCCATAAGGTGCTAAATCTCTCTCACCTCCCATCCTTCCATTTCCAGTCCTCTCCTCCCATATATGTCGTAGATGGCTCTGGTCTGTGGGTCACTAAGCACTGCAAATTAAAACCGGGAGAGAGAAGTTAAAGCCACCAGCAAGTTTCTCAAAGTTGAGACCAACATACTCATGTCATTTGGAGTTCAAGCACAGATCCTGGAAATTCTGTTCTACAGCTGCACCTATTTTTCACATGAACTTCCATTCATGTTTTCACACCTCATTCACTGCAGAGTTCACACTGCACTGTTCTGATTTACAAGATAGAAGCAGGAAATGGAATCGCTGTCAGCAAATTATCACTTCATAATAATAACTATCTTTTTCAAAAAGCACAGAACCAGAACCCCCTTCCTAGAAAACCCTGAAACAGCTTCTGCAAATCCAGGCTTCCCCTGACCTTCATAAGCTTGATGAACGAGGTTGAACAGCCGCTCAGCTTGTGTTTTGAGCTCGGGGTCTCTGTGCTTGTCTGGATGGTAGAGCATACACAGCCGGCGGTAGGCGGCTTTCAGCTCCTCCTGAGAGGCCTGCAGAAAGCAGCAAAACCAGAGTCAAGTACAACCAATGCCATTTAAGATGGACCATTCTCAAGATCAGCCCTAACAGAGAAGTCCATCCCCTATTACATGACATTACTATTGTTTACACAAAATCAAGAATGGACTTGTGTTTTGTGATGTCATTTAAGGAAACATTCATTTATGCACACCTGTGTTTTCCACACTACTTGCAGAGCAACAGCTCATCAGTGTACATCTAGGTATAAAGAGTTAAGTAAATTAAACCCCCACTCAAGCAATCCGTGTTTGTATATTATTTTCATTAGGCAACTACTGTCTCAATTCAATGCAGAACAGCAAGAAAAAGGATAGTTATCTGAGGAAATTTTTCCTAATATCTGATCTGAACCTTCCCTGGCACAACTTGAGGCCATTCCCTCCACTCCTATCAGCTGCCACTCAGGAGAAGAGACCAGCACCCACCCCACCACAACCTCTTTTCAGGCGGGTGCAGAGAGCGATGAGGTTCCACCCCTCAGGGCAGGGGTTGGAACTGGTTGGGCTTTGGAGTCCCTTCTGACAGAAAACATTCTGTGATTCTGCTACATGTTCACTGTTTTTCTGGGAATTCATTATCATAGTTTTTCATCCAGTCTCATGTGTACATCACAGCTTCTTTGTGTCTTCAGAAGCCTCTGATGGGCTTTATCTTACCTCCTGCCCCATCGTGTCCTCTTGGTGAGCTCAGGTCTGTCCTCTGTTCCCGTTCCTGTCCTTTCAATACTTCATTTGTTCCTTGTTACAACCAGCGAACAAGCTAAACTCCCATTATAATCACGTTCTTTCTGCCTGCAAGCTAGCTAAGATCTGACTCTCAGTATCCTTGATATTGATTAAGCTAATTCATTCCCTTAAAATAATCAGAGTCATGGAACGGTTTGGGTTGAAAGGCACCTCAAAGCCCACACAGTCCTACTCCTGCCCCAGGCAGGGACACCTTCCGCTGGATCAGGGGCTCCAAGCCCCATCCAGCCTGGCCCTGAACCCCTCCAGGGATGGGGCTGCCACCGCTGCTCCGGGCAGCCTGTTCCAGGGCCTCCCCCCCTCGCAGTGAAGCAACCCGCCCAGCCTTCCCCGTCCTGCCCCCGCAACCCCTGCGAGCAGCCCCCGCACAGCTGTCCTGGAGCCCCTTCAGCCCCGGCGGCCCCCGTACCTCGCGCCGCACGTTGAGCAACCCGTAATAGTCCTGGTTGTCCGGCAGCTCCTCGCCCGCGGCCGCCGCCATCTTCCCGACCTCTCACCCCGCGCCGCGCGCCCCCTCTCGGCGCGGCGGACCGGTCCGCGCCCCGCGGGGGGGGGGGGGGGTGAGGGGGCGCTCTACGCATGCGCGTCTATGGACAAGGCGGGTCGCCCTCTACGCATGCGCTTCGAGGAGGGCTGAGGGGACGCTCCGTGCACGCGCAAAGCCGTAGAGGCGAGGCGGAGGCGGCCTGTGCTCTAGCGCATGCGCAGAGTGTCGCGGCCGCCGCACGGCCCAGTGCGCACGCGCATCTCGTGGGCCCCGACCCCCCCCCCCTCCCCTCGCCTCGCGTGCGCAGAGCGGTTCCTGCCGGGGGGGGGCCTCGCGCGCCCCCTCGCGGCCGTGTTCCCGCTCTCGCGCACGCGCACGGCGGGCCCCGCCCCGGAGCGCGAGGCGCGGCGGCGGCGGGCGGGATGCGGGGTGAGTGCTTGGCGGGGCGGGGGCGGCCGGGGCGGAACAGACCGCGGACACCGTCGGGTCCCAACGTCCTCCCTGTCGCGGAGCCGCCCCGAGCCCCGCCGCCTCCGGGGCGGCCGGTCCGGTGCCCCCAAGCCCTTCGGGGAAGGGATTCCTCCTGCTCGGGACACCTTGGAGCCGCTCCCGGGGCCGATGGGGCTCCGGGACAGCTGGGCGGGGACCGCTCGCAGGAGCTGTGGGGGCAGGACCGTGGGAGCGGGTTAACCGGGAGGAGGGGTTGCTTCACTGCCGGGGAGGGGGTGACCCTGGTACAGATTGTCCGGAGCAGCGGGGGCTGCCCCATCCCTGGAGGGAATCAAGGCCAGGTTGGATGGGGCTTGGAGCCCCTGATCCAGGGGGAGGTGTCGCCAGGGCAGGGGTGGGACTGGATGGGATGTGAGGTCCCTTCCAGCCCAAACCGTTCTGTGCTTCTGTAGCATCTGATCTGGAGCGCGCTCCTCACGTTTCATGGGATCATAGAATCACGAGGTTGGAAGGGGCCTCTTGGATCATCGAGTCCGTGTTTGTGCCCTGTTGCCCTCTAAGGTGGGTTAACCACGAGAGGCCATTTGTCAAGTCGTACCCAGGAGTAAATTGGAAGCAAATGCCCCAAAACCACGGGGAGCAGAGTGTTTTTTTAGCAGAAGTGCTTCCCGGGCTGTGCTTTAACTCGTGCCTCACGTATGGTGTTGGCATTATCGCTGCGATGAGGTGGCCAGGAGGAAAAGCAAAGGCTTTCCCGCTTGCAGCTGCGTGTCCCCTGGTGCCCGTGCCGGGATGGGGTGCTTTGTGAGTGATGCTGTCCTCAAACAGGAGCTTTTGGAGGACTGCTCGGTAGCACCAGCGCTGGCTGGCGAGAGGCTGAAGCTGTGTCTTCCCGTTGCAAAGCTCTGTGGATCTGTTCTGGATTTTATCCTCACATAGCTTTTGTTTGAAAACAGGCATGTTTTAATGTTTAATGTTGCTTTCTGATCCAGGGGTAGTTAACAAGAAAGAATCAATCGTGTTACAGAGGTTCCTTTGCGCTCATAGCGAGATGCAGTGCTTGGAATGAGAGGCCCACAAAGGCTCATTTTCTGAGAAACCCCACAGAAACGGGTCTGTTTTACAGGGAATCACCTGGCAGCAGGATTTTCCTGAATGAACCCACCTGCTACACTCATTTTTTTTCTCCACGTGGTTCAGGAGTCGTTGAGTCTGTGCAGAATGTGGAGAAGGCTTGAGTTCTGAGGATGTCAGTTGCCATGGCAATGCTATTTCCCATGGATTTTGGTCCAGTTGTGGTTCTGCTCTTCTAAGGTGCTGTGAGAGCTGAGGGGCCCGGGGGTGTGTTAGTGGAAGAGTGACCGGGAAGTCTTCCCCTTCCCAGACTGATCTAACACTTTCCTAAAAGGCCCAGCTGCTCGTTGCCAGCACTGGCCGTTGCTCTGCCTGCGTCACAGATGATGCAGGGGAATTTTCTGGGAAGAGTCCATAGATGTCACATCTTGGCAGGGAAATGTAGGAAGAGAGAATTGTGGCTTTATGGAGCTAAATATGAACTGTGCTTTCTAAGCATATAGAGAGAGCTCTTTAAAACCCTAAAATATAACAGGAAATGGAACATCTATGGCAAAAAGCAGTTTAGGAGGGAAAAAAAACGGTGACAAAAAAGAAAAGTGTGTGTATGTGCTCTATTGACTTGCCAGCTTTTGGTTCAGGGTGCAGCGTTGCCCTTGCCCACATCACCACTCGCAGGTCCCTCATGCCACTTCAGAAGGCATCGGGGTGCGGTGCAGGCTGTGATCTTTGCAAGGAGAGAAGCAAACCCCAGGAATCAGATCCCGGGTTTACCTGGCCCATGTGTGGTCAGATGTGTGACGCTGCAGCTTTGCTCCAGCATGTGTAGTGTGCTCCTGTGAACTGTGAGCAGCCCTGCTAGAGTCTAGGTGGGGCCTTTTCCAGAGGTCGCGATCCTCTAGGACCTCTCCTTCTCAGACATAAGTGGTTGGATTCCTCCTTAGAGTAGACCATGTAGTTCATGGCAATGTAAGAACCTCACAGCGTTATTTATTTTTTTCCTAAGTTTTAATATCCCAAGTTCTTCATGGTCAGAAATGAAACTGTGCTCCGTTTAAAAGACATTGAGCCTGCACCTAGAAAGAGAGTTGAATGCAACGAACCTGAACATTGTTGTTCTTGGCTTAGGAGGTCAAGTTCATATCTTGTGTTAGGTGTGTGCTCTGGGTCGGCAATGTGAAGTGGAACGTGCCTGAGAGGCTTTCAGGAGGGTCTTTAAGGAGGGCTTGCATGATCTCTGCACTTGTTGGAAGGACGTGGTGACGTGCCAGCGTGTCTGAGCTGAGGCACCAGAGAACCATGCTGCTTGGTGAAAAGGGGACAGCAAACAGTGGATGTCCTTGTCTGGAAAACTGGGCTTGGGAGTTAAAGTAGTTTTTTTAAGCCGAGGAAACATCCATGCTTGTGTTTCTCTGGGATGCTGACTCCTCTACAAGGGGCAGAGGTGTTCCACAATCGATTACCAGAGGTTCCTTCCGTCTGCTGAGTCTTTCCTCTAGGCTCGCAGGCTGGATGGGGAACCATCTTCCCTAGTCTGGAGAGAGTGGCCAGGGACTGAGGGGAGCCCTTGTTTAGCAAGTTTTCTTAGTAACTGGAATCATGTAGTCATCACTGGAAAATTGCCCCCGCACAAAGTGTATTTGCTAATATTAACTTTAGTTCCATCTCAGCTCAATGGAGGGAAAAACTAGAAAGTGCCATAAATCCAGCCGAGCTTGTCAAAGCTGTCAAATTACCCTCTGATAAAGTTGCTGCCTCCTAATGATTGCAGCCATCAGCCAGAGAAGAGATACATGCTGGTGGGGCTGCGAGTGCAGCACCAGGGTAAAACACCGTTAGACTTTTAATGTAGTGTCATCTGGGGGCTCTTTGGCGCCGGTGGAGTGTGACGCACTGAGTGGAGTGAGTTCTTTACCAAAACAATAAGAAATCCGAGGATGCAGATGTGCTGCCCTGCTCTTACTGGCTGGATTAATGCTGACTGCTGAATTTTGGTAAAGGTCTTCTCTGGTCCCATTTATTACCGTTAGGAGTCCATCGAGATAATGTCTTTTCACGTCTAAAGATGCTATTGATTTTCTGTTCTTGTTGTCCTGAATTGTGCGTGGTGTGTCTATGGAACAGTGACAATCCTCCATCACTGGCTTTATGGGAAAAGAATGGTTATTGAATCTCTTCCCATAAAATATAATCTCTTTCTCTCTTCCAGAATTCGCCAGCCCCTGTGGGAATTCCTTCTGTTATCTCTTTGAGGAAATGAATTTTTTTTGTCTCTGCTTTGTACACTTGTGTTTAGTTTTATTTTTAATTTGGCTCATGTGGTATGAAACGATGGCTTCCTTAGCATCAAGCGCTCTTTCTCAGTGTTGCGTTGCTGCTTTTTCATATAGATGAATGCTCTCAGGATGTTTTACGATAAAATAAAGATATTTTCTTGGCACAAGTCTCTCTTGTTGCTGGGAGTTTTTTTTACCCTGGGTAAATCACTGCCCTGCTGTCTCTTCCAGGCGGGTCTGGGATGCTGACAGGTTTTCAGCTGCATGTAGGTGAATTTGGGGTGAGTTTCTAGAGTCAACACTGGCTGGTGGATTTTGGGTGAACGACACTGTAGTGGAGATCACAGGTTGCAGTGCTGTCTGCTTGAGGAGCATTGGACTTTGAGTAGCCGCACAAATACTGTGTCAGATTTGTCCTTTCCTCTGTGTAGCAAATGACTGATTATGGGACTTTTTCCTTTCAGGGAGGAAACGGCAACATGAATTCATAGATGATGAGTAGGATGCCAAAGCCAGAGATGACAGTGCTCTTGAAGAAATGCTGGGTAGAACAAAAAGGTAAAAGGAACAGCTCATTGAGTGCATTTTGGAGCCTGTGGGCCCTCATGAGGCGGACAGCACCCCCTCAAACCCTAGTCCAGTATTCTGGATTCCCTCTTCCTCCATTTGCATGAGCCCCAGTGACGCCGCTCACTCCTGAACTACTCTGTCTCTGCTAGGTCCTCCCTACCGCTGCATCGTACTTGGAATGTGTCCTTGCATGCACGCGCTCGCAGGCCCAGCTGCCTCATCCCCACTCACAGCTCACGCTGCCACATTAGCCTAGCGATCATACCAGGTTGTGCTGCCCTGCTTTGTCATGAGAACAAAAAGAGGAATAAGAGATGAACTCGACCAGCTAATTTGCAGCCAGTCTCGTTCTCCCGAGGTGACGGTTCAGTGCAGCCATTGCCTGTGCCATTTCTCATTTAAACCCGGGCAGATGTGTGTGGTTAAAGTATTTGAAATGCATTGCAAACAGGTTGCCTCCACGAGGTATAAATCGCTCTCTGCTACTCTGGTGCTTTTGACTGCATTTTGTGTTAATGCTGTTGAGATGCCCAAAGGAATTGCTTCTTCCTGGCTCTTTCATTTGAAGAAATGATCTCTGTAACTGAGGTGCAGTAGTCCACTTGGGGACCCGGGGCAGTCGGAGGCAGCTGTAATCATGCCTGCTGACAGTCGGGCAGTCGAAGGGCCTTTGTTCCCCTCGCCCAGTGGCAGCAGAAATGGCTGAAGCTGCTGATGAGCAGCAGGAAAGCCAGCAATAGTAACGTGCTCTCCTTGGGATATTTTCATCCTTGTTTAGGGAGAGATGGCTTGGATCCCCCAAAACTCAAAAGTAAACTTTCTCCTTGCTAATGTACCAGGTTTGTAGTAATGATCCCAGCATTGCTCCTGCCTCCTGGCTGTCTCTGGCAGCGAGCGTCCAGGACAGAAGGACATTTCTGTGGCAGCAGATCCTGACATGGGAAGCAGGATGAGGTGTGAATGGCAGATACATATAAATAGCGGATCTGTTCTGCTGGAAGTGTCGTCCTCAGAACAACGATCAAGGAGGAATTTGCTATGGTTGGGTGTTGGTGCCAGTTGTAATTTTTGTTCGCTTAAACCGTTGCTAATCAAGACACGGTCTGTCATGCAAAGCAGTGCGCAGGGCAGAGTTGAGGCTTTCAGATGTGCTACGACCACAGCCTTTCCTGAAGATCATTAGTGCAGTTTTGACAGTCAGAAATTACTTCTTTGGGCTTTGAACTGCTAGGAAATTGTCTGAGAAATCCAGCAATTTCCTATGTGTACCAGGTGTCTGGGAAGGGAGCCACTGGTCTTCTGTTGGCTTTTGGCACCTCATTCCTTACTGAAGTGTGTTTTCTGCAGCAGTGTAGCTTAAACCAGGCACTCGGTGCCTTTGGATCCTTTCAGCCAAGTGCGTACAGAGCCCGTCATGGGGACAGCTCTGCATTAGGCATCGCTTTCATCTGTCAGAACCTGTTTTGAGAACATGGAGAGCTTGCCAGGAAGCCAACCGTTTACACTTTGAAGATGAGAAACATATAGGAATTACTTAAGAGATCCCATTTTCCACGGACAGCCCTCTGAATTTCTTGTTGAGTTGGTGGCTGGAAGCCGGGAACTTGTATTCCCTACCAACTCTTCTCTCCAAAACCTGCCTCAGCTCACCTCCAGTAGAACAGTTCTCTGAGAAGTCATCTGTTTCTCCTGCTATATCAGTGAGAATATTATGTGCACTCAGTTCTGTGGTTTAATTCTGCCTCTATTTAGTAAAATGCTTTCCTATTGTTGGCACGATACAGAGATGCTGGGTGCTACAGGATGTCCTACAATTGTTTTTCTATTTAGGCCATGTGATGTCACAGGGAAGGAGGAACAACAGGTTCAGCTCTTGGTGAAAAAGTAGTAATTTGGGAAATGTAACCATGTCTGAAATACAGTATAAATATCATTTGAACTGCAGATTGTTTATTTGAAATGGTTGTTGCTTGCATAAGCTGTCATATAGTTAAAATATACAATGGTATAATTTTTAGTTCATTAACACTAGAGTTGAGAATTCAGGCATACTTAAAATAGTAAGAAGAAAATTTCTGTGGTTGTCGATCCATATTTTGGGAGATCTGATAGTTCTGTTCGCTCTTTTTCTGTACGTGTGTGTGTTAAGGCTGTTGGTATGTTATTTAGCTCTTTATAAGCTCGGATGTAAATCTGTTACACTGTTTGAATTTTGAAATTCTTCACCATCAATCTGGAAACTTCAAGTCTGCTAAAATTGGAGTGCAATCAGCACTGGCAAGGAGCTGCGTCCTTACAGCTGTGCCTGTTCCCCAGAGGCAGGACTTGTAGCTGTTCCCTGTTCCTCCTGCTCACTGGCCGGGGCTCTGGAGCCCAGCCAGTGTGTCTCGATCTCAGAGCACAGCACCCTGTGAGTCCAGTGTCACAGCTGGCTGGGGGAACAGAGCACAGGGAGCAGTTTAATTGTATTTGTTGCGGTTTCGACCAAGAGCACTGTCAACATGGTATTTTACTCCTGCTGCCACTAACCCTTGGCTCAGGGAAGGTGCATGATGCTATTGCTTTAAGGTGGCGGGTGGCCACTAGCTGTGCTCAGCATCGTCTTGGCCAGATCCAGCACCGCGGCACGTGCTGTCAGCTCAGCAGTGGCTGGAAAGCTCAGATAGGACCAGGTTTGGCGTCAGCATAATCAGTTCTGTGGGCCTTGTGCTTCGGATGTTGCCAGCTCCTCGCTGTTTCTTCTTTCTTCCAGCACGTGTTATTTCTGTGGCCCTGAGGACAGGCTGTTGCCTGCTAGACCAGTGTGTGGTTTTTTGGTTTCCCTTCAGCCTTGTAGCACTTGGGTTTTCCATTGCAGGGAACACTGGGAAATTCGTATCCTGGTTTGCTCGCTGTCCTGCTAACGCTTTAACTGGCTGAGCCGGCGGGAGATGGCAGTAGCAGGAGCTGGTTTGCTCTTTGCTGTTCGAGTGACACCTGACAGACAAGGCTCTGGAGCTGGGAAAGGACGGGGCTGATCCAAGAGTCGCATCCAGTCGTTCCATGAGCCTCACCTTACCACTTGATACCAGTTCTCACTCAAAAGCAGGTAGAGCTTTCAAAGCGCCTAATACTATGTTCGTGTTTAGCCTATGTCTTGCGAGCGTACAAGAAAGGAAGGTGAATCACTCACTTGTACACTTTGATCTTAAAGTTCAGTGCTGCTTCTTCTCTGTAAGTGGTTTGTCAGACAAAATTTCTTAGTCACTGTATTTGAAGATCTCACCCTCAGTGTCAGAGGCAGGGCAGCTGGAGGAGATGTGGTTAGAATCCCTTCAGCTTGTGAGCGTTTGACTTGGTGTGGAGTATTTCACAGGCCCATCAGTGCGTTTTATTGAGAGCAGAGTCCCTGTCAGTGGCTGCTGCTACAGCTGTGAGCACTAGGAGGGCTCTCCACTCGCCGCGTGGGATCAGTGCAGCTAAGGAGCTGTTTGTAGCAGTTCTGTAACTGGGACACTTGTAGAGGGGTCAGTGCACAGGGAGGAAAATGGTAAAAAGTCTCCATCATGATCTGGGATGGTTTTCCTTGAATGCCATCACAGCAGTATGACCTTTCTTTTGTGTGTTTTGCAGCTTGCACCGTGTAGAAAGTCAAATATGCTACCTGCATGACCCCAAGGTAGAGGCTTGGGGTGAAACTACCTCTGTTTTTGAAATGAAAGAGCCTCAGCAGCACCAAATGAGGTGGGAAATGTTCTATTTCCAGAATTATGGGGTTAATGTAGGCACTGAGCGTGCCAGGGTGATTGTAGATGTAAGCACTGATAGAGAGAAGGTCCTGGACTTCCTGTCAGTGTTCAGATGAGGTTATGCATGCTTGTGCAACCCTCTACGTAAAGACTGGCTATTTCTGTGTACTTTCTGCAGATACCGTGTGTGTATTTTCCTCAGTCCCTGCGACTTTCATGGGTCATACAGGAACAAATTGGTTTAATGGTTAGGCGAGGCTTAGGCAAATGTAGCAAGAAAACTCTATAGCTAAAACTAATGAGAAAATATTAAACCAGTCATTTTTACTGGTAAGAACTAGGGGATAGCCATGATGGCAGAAGAAAAGGTTTGTATAGTAAGGTACCAGACAGGCACCCAGGAGAGAACTGGAGCAGCTGCGTTGCCACGGTCCCCCTGCCAGCAAATCACAATTGTCTCTGGTTTGTGATACTGGAATAACACTCCCACTTGGTTTATCTGTTCATAACTAAAGGTGAAACGAGTCAGGGAAGTTTCTTCTGATTGTGAGTTTATAGCATGGCAGAACCCAGTTGTGGTGGAGTCCTTTAAAGATTTGAGGCAATGATTTCAGCAGTAATGCTTTTTAATTGAAAGCAAGGGCACTCTTGTTTGTTAATGATGCTTCCATGTTATGCATACACAGAGTAAATCGCAGGAGTGAAGTCGTGGTTTGGTAACTCCAGGATGGGTGTTGGGGCAAAGAGCAGAGCCTGATGCTGCTGTCATCAGGACTTCCTTGGGGGCAGACTGACTCCCTTAAATGTAACTTTGACTCTGGCTTCCAGGTCCTGAACTTGTGTGGCTTTCAACGCCTCCTACCTGTTACCATCATCAGTTTCTACTCCTTCGCTTCTCCTTTTGATCTTCCCTCATCACCTTCCATTACTCACTCTTCTGTTTTCAGTGCCTGAGGCTGACATTTCCATACCTCAGTGACTAAAGTTTGGCTCCTAGATCCGTATTTATTCAGTTAATATAGACAGCAGTCCAATTTCAGAAGAGTTGAGTATCCTGGGGAAGATATTTGTTTAAAAGCAGAAACAGAAATTTAGGCACGTACCTTCAGGAATCTGAGACTTAAACACACTTTCCCGTTATTGTTTGCTTCAGCTGTCGCTGGAGATCTGATATCAAACTCACCTGAAAATCGCACTGTCCTGAGCCTGTTGAGGGGAAAATAAGAGGTATGGACAATGACCTTTCCCTCCAGTGACACTGGTTACTGTCTGGTTTTCTGTGCGTGCTGTTGGCGGGGCTCAGCGAGCTGGCGCTTCCCAGTTCTTTGAGCAGTGTGTCTTGGCCGGTGCTGAGCTGGGAGCTGTTTGTCCACTGCTGGGACAGAGCCAGTTGTGGACCACCGATCTGCACGAGAGCTCTGTTGCTGCTTTGTAGGATTCACACTTTCTTCCTGCTCTGTAGGCGCTAAGGGCAGTGTTGCAGGGGAGAGGGGTTAGGATATGGGGGCAGGATGCTCCCAGAGGGCAGCAGCCAGGCTATACAGCTTATTATGGGATAGTGACCACTTTAAAAAATTGAATTAAAAAGAGATCCTTCCATGTACCTCATCGCTGAGTGCTCTGAAACGGTAACTGAAGCTATGTGGGTGACAATCATATTGCCTCCTTAAACTAAATAACTCGATTGTCTTATTAGAACAGAGAGCAAAGAGAGATGTCCTGAATATGCTGTAGGAAATTGTCTTTACTATATCTAGCCCAGCGTTTATGAGCATTGTATATATTATTTGATTTTGCCAGAATTACATAAACTGGGGGAGGGGGGATTGTTAATGTAAGTTGACTACCAGAGTAAATCACAGCCTAATTATTCTCTCTTTCTGGCTAAAATTAGAATTTGATATAACAGTCAATAGACGTTTTCTTTAATTTTTGAGACATAATTTCTAACAGCTAATCCAAATGAATTGGAGAAAGTTGCTGCAGAATTGAAAAAATAAATTATCTGAATTTTATGGTGACTTACTGGTAAATCCCCTTAGTTGGGAGCTTTAATTTACCTCATATTTCAGTTTGTTCTCCTCTAACTGGCTTAGGGGTGTATATTAGAGCAAAAGCATCGTTATTTCCTCTAGTGACACCAGGGTGCTTGGAGCACAAGCAGTGCCCCAAAGCAGAGACAGGGCATGTTCCCTTAGGGAAAGCAAGGACCAAGGGGTGCAAGGGAGGAATGTCGGGGCTTGGGCAGCGGCATCGTGCCGCACAGTGGGGCCTGGCTGGCGCTCTTCCCTGGCTGCAGCAGTGCTGGGGACTGGCACCCATGTGAAACGTGTTTGGGGATATTGACCTGGTTTTGATGAGCTAGGGAATCTAATTCCCCTTCACAAATGTGGGGACATACTGGGAGGTAGCCATGGATTTATCCATGATCACTGACTTGGTTGAGCCTTGAGTTCACTTCTAGAAGAAACTGCTTTTGTGTAAGTGGAGAGTGGAAAGGGCAAACCTGTGGCATTTCTGTCATTGGGGGGGTGGGGGTTTAGGCATCTCTGTTCACACGTTTAGTTTTGTAAAAACGCTTGGTCTTTCTGGGTTCTGAATCAGGAAGTAACTTTGTACAAACAACTGAAAAGAAATGGGGTTCCACTATTGCTATTTGAGCCATTAAAACTGTCTGAATTGTTTTGCTTTTTGATGCTTGCCATAGCAACAGCGGCCGTGTCGTTTGCTTAATATCCATAACGGGATACTTGGAAATACTCTGCATACAACTAAGCGTGCCAAATCCTCCGTTAAGCAGGCTGGACCCACTGCTGCCATGGAATGTCCAGAAAGGGCTTTTTAAAGGACTTTGTCTTTCTCCTCCTGCTTAACAAACCCCAAACACTGATCATCAGAAGAGCGACACCTTTTATCTGGGTGCCGTTAAAATTATTCATGATTCCAACTTTAAAAACTCCTGGCATATCCTCTTCTGTGCTGCTTATCAGCTGGAGGTAGCTCTGTTTATGCCCCTAGAAAGGTAAGACCGCAGCGGTTTGTCCTCTACTCTACATGAAGAGACTCCTCAGCAGAGATTAGGCCTTGGATTTTTAAACAGCGGGGAGCTGGAAACTTGAAAGATACCAGCACACTCCAATTCAAATGGCTCCTTTCTTATCATTTTATTGCACAAGGAATTAAATGGAAATATTTGGGACTTTGCTGGCATGTTTAATGAAAAATCCATGTTCAAATGGCATTAATATCACATAGATCACACTGCTGCAATAACCTATATGCTACTGTTAAAATTATGTGTGATTCGGGTGTATAAGAGTCAGTTTATCAGGGTTTTCTTCTGCTTCCATTGAGGCACAGAATGTGTTCATTAGCGGCATGCAGCAGAGTTCATGCACTGCTTCAGTAGCCCCTTAAAGATACCTTCTTCATCCTCATCCACACAATTCCTGATGTCCTTATGGACCAAGAAGGATCTAGAAAGCCAGGCTATGCTCCCAACGCCACATGACAGAGCAGATCATGTGCCACTGCTGAGCTGGCGAGGGATGTATTAGCTCTGGGATGGAGCCGCAACCACCTGTTCCCTGGAAGTTTCCCTTTCCCCAGCCCATGGCAGCTGGCGTCCTCCACAAAACCTTGTCAGAGCGCATGGACCTTGTTACTCTGATGAGCCGCAGAAGCACATAAGGAGCTCCTTGAGCTTTGGAGAGGAGGGAGAAATGGACACATGTGCACGTGTAGCTGCTTTTGCATTTTGTTATGTTCCCCAGTGATCTCAAGGTCTGACCCCCTGTGGAGCACCTTATGGTTACCCCTTCTCAAGAGCACGAGAGGGAATGATGCGGCGCAGGCTGTGACCACAATAGGTGTTTGTGCTCCCCAGCAGTAACGAAAGGCTGTTCATGGCAAGAGTTACCGTCTACATACTTGGGAGCAGCCTGGGTTCCTGCTTGCCTTTCAGCCACAAGCACCGGTGTCTGCAAAGCCGAATCCAAGCAGTGCTCTGACATCATTGTGTTTGGTAGCAGAGAGAATCTTTGTCACTCGGAGGAGATGCGTTAGCTTCACCATTTCTCCTCTCCTTTTCACTACCCAGTCTTGCATAAATACCCAAGAGGAAGCTCGAGCTCCATCTGAGCACCATCCTGATGTGTAACCTTGGTCCAGAGACTGGCCGGGAGGTAAGCGGGTTTGGAGCAGACAGGCCGCGGCTAGGATCGATGTGCTGGGTGCGGGCCCATTTCTTGCTGGAGAAGAGCAAGCCAGCAGGTCTTTCTGCAGGGGAGACACTGGCACCTGCGGCTACCATGGGCGAGTTCTGTGGGCTCAAGCTCTGCCTCTTGGCGCGGTGTCACCTCAACATCCCACACTCGCCCCAGAGCCCCACCCGGTGCTGCGGCTGCAGACGGGCCCGTTCTCACCGGTGCTGGGTGCACACGCAGCCTCTTGGAAGAACCTCCAAGGAGAGACACGTGTTCCCTGGAACTCGTCGAGACGGCGATAGCGCTTGGCCAGCGAGGCACCTGCACCAGTTCCCGGTGGATCGTGAGCAGCCGAAGGGCAGGACTCTCCCGCCGACCCCGGCTCGGTGCACGGGCAGGACAGAGCCGCCTGACCGGGGGGGACGCGTCACGCTCCAGGAGATCCGCAGCCGCCCAAAACGGGGGATCGTCCTTCCTTCTGCCCAGGAGAGGCCGGTCGCGCGGGGCGGCCGGTGGCGGAGGCCCCGCGGGAAGGCCCCGCTTCTCTGTCGCGCGGTTTGTTTGGGGTCACGGGGCGCGGGGGGCGCCCCGTGACCGCCGGGGGCGCCGCGCGTCACGGTCCGGGCCGCTGCCCCCGCTCCCCGCCGGGGCCGCCATTGGCCGCCGGGGCCGCCGATCGCGCGCCTCCGCGCCCCCATTGGCCGCCGCGTCCGCCGCCGTGCGCGCGCCCCGCCCCCGCGCACCCCGCCCCGTGCGCGCGCCCGCCCCCCGCGCGCCGCCATTGGTCGCGGCGGCTGCCAGCGCGGCGGCTCCGCCAATGGGCGCGCTAGGGGTGGGGGGGGGGCGGCGCGGGGCGGCCGGGCCGGCGGCGGCGGCGGCGGCGGGAGGAGGCGGCGCGCGCCCGGGTCCCGGCGGCGAGGAGGCGGAGGAGGATGTGGCGCGCGGCGGGGAAATGGCTGCCGAAAACAAGCCGGAAGGTGAGCGCGCCGCGGGGCCGCTCCCGGGCCCTGCCCGCCCCGCCGCTGCCGGGCCGCGCCGCGCCGGGCCGAGTGGGGTTGGTTCGCCGGGCAGGCCGCGTGGCGCGGGGGCCGGGGCCCGCCTCCCGCCGCCGCCCGGGCCCGCCGGGCTGGCGGGGGGACGAGGAGGGGCGGGCACCGGGGCCGCCGCCCGGGTCCGGCAGCGCCGCGGGGCCAGGCCGCGCCGCCCCCCCCCCCCCCCCGGCACGTGCCGAGCGGGCGCGGGGCCTGGCGGGGCGGGGAGGGGGCGCCGCCAACTCTGGGGCGAAGTTGCGGGGCGCCCGCGAGGGGGAGGCGCCCGCCGACCCGCCAGTTCGACCCCGCCGCGGGCCCGGGCCCCGCTCCGCCCGCCCGTGCAGGCCGGGGCTCCCAGAGGCGGCGGGTTCGAGCGGCAGGGGTGGTTACCGGCGCTGTCGGCTTCGTCTTTTGTTAACCTCTCTGCTCCCAAATTCCTTGGCTCTGTCCTTACTGGAAAACGCCGAGCTTCGCTCCTTGCTCCTTTGGGTCGAAGGCAATGATGGACTCCACCGGAGTGGGAAAATGCCGCCTGGGTCGCAGGGCGTAAGTGAGAAGAGAACCGGCGGCCGGATGAAGTTGGCAGCTCCAGTCGTGAGGTTCTGGTTCTTTAGCAGATGGAAGCGCTGGCACCGGAGCGCACATGGCTTCGCTTCTCTTTCTGGGCCTCCTGTGCCGTCGCACAATGATGTTTTTTCTCAGTAAAGCACGTGTTTAGGTAGATCCGTTCTTATGAGGCCACGGCCTTACAGAGCCCCGCGGATTGGTGCTCCTTGACTTGAGAGCTGGTTTGGTCTTTGTGCTTGCTATTTAACACAACTTCCACCATGTTGCATGCCGGTAACTGGTTTTGGTGGGTGATGAGGGCTGTTTTTGCTGAGGAGGTGGGTCTGCAGCAGCATTTGCTCTCTTGCACCCAGCATATAATTGCACCCGTGCGATGCTATGACCCTGCATTTCACTTGGCTGCCCCATAGTGGGTTCCCTTGTGTGGAGCCCAGGTGGCATTGCTGAGGTGCGAGCAGGGAATCTTGGCAGCTCAGCTCGGCACCAGCTCCGGTGTTGCTCTCGTAGTAAGGCAGAGCAGCTCCCCAGGCTGACCTACTTCCATGGTGTGCTTTCA
Organism: Clamator glandarius; assembly: GCA_033459285.1. Taxonomy (NCBI): domain Eukaryota; kingdom Metazoa; phylum Chordata; class Aves; order Cuculiformes; family Cuculidae; genus Clamator; species Clamator glandarius. The sequence continues at coordinate 394,343 of JAUNZM010000452.1, read as the reverse complement.
AGGAGGCAAGATAGAAACCATTCATTCCTTAAACTTAAACTCCGCCTGTCAAAAACTTAAACGGGAATCATTCTAGAGTGTGATTCAAGACAAATGTTTCACCAGCAGCACAGATGCTGGAGGAGAGAACGCAGGTCGTTTTAGGCTTTTGCTAATATTTAAAACCCCAACATGAACAGCAGCTTGCAAGGTGGTTGTTTTATTGGGGAGCAGTCTGTGCCACCTCCCCAAAGGGCACAGTAGAAATGAGCCTTGTGAACACAACGCACAGCTCTGCAGACCTGCCTGGTCCTGGAGCTTCCCTCTCATGCTCTGGTCAGGGCTGCTTGTGCCCAGCTGGGGGCAGGAAAACCTCAGCACTAGCTGGGGTTTTGAGATGAGGCTGGTGTCCCTCTTCCCTGGCTGCAGAAGAGGTTGCTGTACCTTGCAAAACCTGGGGTGAGTCTCCTCTTTCCTGGTTTACTTTGGCAGGATGAAGTCGAGCTTGAGGACCGACCAGCTCTTCCCATCCCTGTGGTAGAGGGTTTGCAGCTCTTGCCATTCTGCCGCTTTCTGGGTGTCTGATCTGAGGTGGGTGGATGGAGCCCGGGTGGCTGGAAGAGGCTCTGAGATTGATTGGGTGAGGAGTGGTCTTCACATTATAAGAGGAAGTTTTTTGAAGAGGTCAGAATAGAAAGGATGTGCCTCGAGCTCCTTTCTTGGCATTTGTGTGTGCTCACTAACAGGCATTGGAAACCTTTAAACAGGATCGAGTCTGTCTGGGTGGTGCTGCTGGCACTCTGTGTGCTAAGCCCACCAAGTGCAATTCCACGCAGTTGCTGGATGTTCTCTCTGTCAGTTCAGGCAGGGGCAATAAGTGAGAATGGCAGGCGGTGGAATTGCTCCCTGTAAGTCCCATGGGAGCCAAAGGTACAGGGAGGATGGGCTGGGGGCATGAGCAGCTCTGCTGGGTTTGTGTTTGATACAGACTCAGGGAGAGGTTAAAGCTTCAAGTGCTGTTGAGAGATTGGGCAGCACCTTCTGAAAACAAAACATTCGGATTTGGTTGTTAAACGGCAAATATTCACCTCTCTCAGGCAAAGCGTTGCATAAGGGCTTACTGCTTAAACAAAGCCGAGGTTATTGGGAGTGTGGTGGATGGGATCTGTGCCGCACGCTCTGTGCTGCTTTCCTTCTGGGCAAAACTGGGCTGTCATGGTGAAGGGGCAGGGTTTGACGCTGGACTCAGTCTGCTCCTTGCCCCACAAGTTTTGCTGAATTTCAGCAGTTGGGAGTTTACCAGAATTCCTGTTGTTGGAGATGGAAGCGAACTGCAAGTTAAGTGTCTTCCACTGGAGTTTCTAGACCGTTCTGAGGGTTGTGAGACAACAGGGCAGTTCCAGAGAGTGGCCTGGAGTCGCTTTTTCCAAAGAGCAGGGCCTGCTTATCTGTGTGAGGTCAATTATTTCAAGGGCTTTTGGTATTATAACTGTTTTTCGTGCAAGATTCCTGATGTAAGGCATGGGGTTTGTTTCAAGCTCTGGTTTTTAATCCAGTTCCACATCTCTTGTAGTTAATGGTTTTCATAGGCACTTTGGCTCAAAGGCTTTTTGGTTTATTTGTGTGGGTTTTTAAAGCTGCTTCTGTAGGGAGATTCTCTACAGAAGTTGTAAGTCAAGATTTCCTTTCCTTTGTCAGGAAGCAGTGGAAGGGTTATGTGCGAGTGAGGTTAAAACAGATGTTTGTGAAGTTCCGTTTTTCAAGACTTGGTGCTAACTTTACCTTCCTAACACTTTTAAATGGCATCGCTCAAACCTGCTTGGAAAGGTCTGTATTTGTCTGTGGAAGGGGAAAGAGCTGTCCTATCTCTCTGGCCTGGCAGCCTTCAGGAAGAGGAATTTGGAATGTGACCTAGCTTTTCTGGTGTCCCTTCTGTGCCTGCTTCAGTAAACCAGATGTGTCTGCTGGGGGGGGGAAACCCAGCAAACCCAACCCTTTCCGTGAGGCGAGATGAGGCCGATGGAGTGCATTGTGGGACACAGTGCTGGTTAATTAAAATGCAGGGCTTCCAGCAACTTCTTGCCTCTTTGCTGTTTCCGGGGTTCCTCTTCCACACCTTGCTGAGTTTTTTCTTTTCAGTTTTTTTCCTTCCTTTGTGTTCAGTTTCCACCTTCCCTGGCTTCCTCCATCCCTTCTGCCTTGCTCTGCGTTAAACCCTGTGGGCTTTGGGAGGCAGGTCTGCCTGTGGGTGCCAGCTCCTGTCTTGTCCACGGTTTTCTGTCCGGAGCACCTCCTCTCTTCCTGGGATGATGCTGCCAGGGCGGCTTCCCACCGCAGAGCAGTTACGGTCCTGGGTGAGCAAGAGCAAATGCCACGTGTCACTGGGAGCAGAGAGCTCCGTATCCTTCTCCTGCTCTTGTCACATCTTTGCTTCAAGGGTTTCTGGTTTTCCTGCCAGCTCTCCAGGTATGTTTCCAAACTCAAATTGTTCACAGCTGAAAAATAAAGGTGCCAATGCTGGTCGCTATGGCTGCTAGTGTGTGGCCCAGGGTAAAGACTTTCACTGGCCCTGGCCAGTGCTTTGAGACTTGTGGAACGTTGGCTGCAGCATTGGGTTTGTGATGTTGAAAACTGTGTGAATGAGTGCTTGAGTTTTGCTACGCTTGGCTTAATATCCATCTCTCCATAGTCTCATTGCAGTTGAATTTGATGATGTAATTTTAGTGAACTCCCAGGGATGAAGGAATTGATGGCAGGTCTGAAACAAGAGAATTGGGAGCAATGGTCTCACCATTCTGTTGCACTCGCTGTGTTTAAAAGCACCAGGGTGGAGGCCATGCTTGAACACTCCCAGGAGCTGCAGAAGGAGGTCCAAGTGGCTGTGCTGTTCTAGCGCTCCTGAAGATTCCCTTTAAAGTGGTCACTTCTGCACCCCTCCTGAACAGAACCAGCCTCCTGCCGGTGTTCATAGTTCACAATGATGGGAGAGGAGCCCATTCTCTTGGCTGGGGAAGCAGGTTCCTAAGTGCAGCGACGAAAAATAAATCGCTAATTGTTAAATCAGAGGTTACCAACCAGCACATGGGCTTCCCCAGAGAATTCTGCTATCGGCTCTTCCCCAAAATGCATCACTTGCATCTTCAGAATTGTGGCGTTCAAATTGAATTCAGTTGCAAAAACGTCAGGAAACTTTCTGCTCTGTGGAGAGGATACAGCAGCTCACAAAAGTACTTTATCAGTGGGGAGAAGCAGGCACTGATACGCAGCGGCAGAGTTTCAGGTATATTTGTGTTTCTTACTGCTTCAGAATGGTTTGTAGAACTTGTCATAGCAACAAAGCATTTATCAAAGATATTCCAAGAAACGAGGCTGGAGTCAATAACTTTCTAGAGGAAAATTAGTTCCTTCATCATCTTTGCTGTTCTTCCCATTCCTATGGTTCCTCCACATCCTTTTTGGTTTCCCTTGCTCCTCCCGTTTTCCCCGCAGGCAGGAGTCACCTCTGCTTGTGTGCTGGTTTGTGTGTCACCTCTCTTGCTCCTGTTTCACATTCTTCCTCTTTGCCCTGACTCTTTTCTCTTTCATGCATCCTCCCCTGAGCGCCCAATTGCTCTGGGGGCTTCCTGCATCCATCATGGGGAAGGACCAGGAGCATTTTTGCTTGGCCAATGCCTGAGCCAAGCACTGGCATCCAGTTGAGCCTTGCTGGGAAGACATTGCTGGAGAGCAGGACCTGGTTATCTCATCTTAGCCACCCTCTACTGCTGTTCAGAAATCAGCTTCTGTTGCCAAGAGACTTACAACTGTAATTGTCCAAATATTTCCAGAGAACAGACCCAAAGTTGTTGGGTTTGCATATATTTCTCCTTGTTTACTGATGGAAAATGCCAGGAGCGAAGTTTAGCTGTGAGAAATATCATGCCACTCCTTCAGATCTTTGGATCAAGAATAATTCTTGGCATTTAATTCTGCTAGATAGAATTCATCGGGTTTGTTTGTGTCCAGAGGACGGGAACTGAAAAGATGCAGGACTTCAAGGGACCCCACACCCACCGCCAGGACCTGGCACAGCCAGATCAATACATGGGAATGCAAATACACAGGAAAAAGGGGTTTTCTTTTAACTAATTATAGATGTCTTGGCTTGGGTTTTGTCTATGTCTTTGTGTATCATCTTTAGGAAGGTGAGCTGTTGGAAGAGGAGCTCTCTGCAAAGGGGAAGAGGTTCGGAGGAGCTAGTAGGATTGAGAAGGACAGCTCCGAGGGAAAGGCAGTGGAGGTAGTGCTCTTGCTTTGGGTATTGGCATAATCACTGCTGAGCTGTCTTAATTAAGGCACATGTTGGTTATTTTCCTTGCGAGGAGGGCTGGCGCACAGGTCAACTCTGCGTTTTGCCACAGATGAGATGACTCCAGGTAGCCTGCGCCATTGTGTTCACGTGGGTGCCGCTTCTGTGCTGTGTTTGCTCGGCTCCGCTGCCAAAGCGACTCTGTGGTGAGTGGCATCACGGTCAGCCCCACGCCCTCCCCTGCCCTTTGAGCAGTTAATAATGCCGTGATTTTAGCCATTTGTTTGTACCAAAGTGCCTGTTTGTAATGTGTAAACACCTTCTACCTCTCTTGTGAGGTAGTTAAGAAGATGGCCAACCCTTAGTTACTACTTCATGATAATGGGTTTATAAAACTTGTGTTTGTGATTTTTATGGGCTTGTTCTTTGTATTTATTTCCAGTGTGGAACTGTCTGCAAATCAGCAGTTGATCAACACCCATTCAGCCATTTTTTTGTTCTCCAATTATTCATTATGTTGATAAACTGCAGTAGTTAAATACTCTGCAGATCTAAATTCATCTCTTGGATCACAGGAGATTTAAGAACCAGTTAAAGAAAAAACGCAAGGTGGGAGGAGGAGTTGTTTGGAGTGCAGGGAGAGAGCGCAGGCTTGCGCTGTGATTTGTTGTTGCGTGCTTTTAAAGTTTTATGGCCCATGTTGCATCCCTGGGGAGGATAAAGTGCAAGAGGCATGAACAAACCCATAAAACTACGAAGGGTTTATGTGGTATAATTAATATGGAACTTTCCATGAACTTTATAATAGTTGTACTTCCTTAATTTTACACGAGTTCTTGGTTTGCTAATCGGTAATCTTGGAGATTTCTAACAGAACTGAAGTTTTGGATTTTCACCCAGAATTATAACACTGTGCATTGTGGGCTGCTGTATTTTAGCAGTAGCTTCCTCATTTTCTGAATTGGCTGTGCGTGCCCTGTGAAGCGTTTGTGAGCTGCGGCCAGCTTCGCACTAAAAGAAACCCCACATTGATACAGCTCTACTGGCAAATCCTCCTCGTGCAAATGCAGCTTTGCTTGCAAAAGTGCTTTTTATTGACACTGGATGGGTCTGCAGATCACAATGTCATAAGTCGCACCCTTAGCAAAAATAATATGGGGAGGAGAGTTCAAATGCAGGCCTGACCTGGATTTGCACAGGAAAATCAAATCAGCATTGTGGAATTGCAGCTCCTTTTTTAACTACAGAGAAGATTTTACTTCCAAATAAATGTAAGATAGTCCTTCTGGAACAGGCTGGTTGCTCTAAGTTGCGTGCGGATGCTGAGCAGTTGTTGAATGAGCTTAGTGCGGATGCTGAGCAGTGTCAATTCTTGCTCCTCTGACTCTGTGGTGGATGACCAGGTATGTCGGGGTGGCTAAAAACAGTAGATTTGATTCATACCAAAGGAGAACGAGTGATGTTTTGTGCCACCTCCCTAAAGGTTGGCGTGGTTCCATTGGGAGGAGGAGCGTGGGTAGCAAAGCGACAGTTTGTTTGGAGGAATGTGAGCTCGTGATAGCCTGTCTGTAGTGGGTTGCAGGTCCTGAGTGGTACTCTGGGATGCACTGAAGGCAAACACTTGGCGAAGGAAGCCAGATCCTGGAGCGGAGGTCCCGGAGTGCCAGCACTGTTAGTGCAGCTGGGTCAGCACCCTCCTCTTGCATGCCTGGCTTCCCCGTTTATCTGCACAGGCTTTCCTTCCTGTGGGAATATGTCATGAAGGATTACAGCAGGCAGAGGAGCAAGTTTTAAAGCAAGCGTGGGCATCGTTTGGGGCAAGGCACGTTCCTGCCCCTAATCCTCATAACTAGTTGGCCATCTCTGTCCTTTTCCAAGGTCAAGCCTGTTTCAGAGGTTGCTGCCTTCAAGAATCCCTTCCCATAACACGATTACTGCCCATCGTTCTGACCATTTGGCTAGAGGTTTCCTTAACAGAATGCCTGTCAGACTGAGCAGGTGGCACGTGCTCTTTTCCATGCTGGGGATCTTTAGGAATCAAGAGGTGTCATTGTGAAAGGCAGAAAGGGAAGCGTGTGTGGGATGTAAGCACATTACAGGATGGTGACAGTGCCTTCCATCACAGGAACAAACACAAAGGTGGGAGATCCTCAAAGCAGGAGTTGGGAGGCTCGGAGTCAGCAAGTTCTGATAATTTCTACCAAAACATTTTTAAAGGATCTGTTATCAGTGGGTACTTTCTGGATTAATAATACTGATAATTGATGACAGTGGAAGAAAGTTAATAAAACGAGCTGAATAATGAGAGGTCTGCCAGGCCTGCAAAATAATGGAATGAATGATAGAGGACTTGACTGATACGGAGGTAAGGGTAAGTAATACAATTAATGTCAATTAAAATGTGCCCATAGAAAATAAGCTGATGAGATGTAACTAGGGATGTAGTTTGGCTGATAAAAGCAATAATATGTGCTGTAAAATTCTTTGCTGCCTTAATGAATTGAATGTAGTGCAATGCAATATTTTGAATGGGAAATGAAAACAGTATGAAATTAATGTAGGGAATGTTAAGTGGGCACTGGCTAAATGGGACGGCGGGTCTGAAAAGGTGGGCACGATTTGGGCTGCTGTGGCAACTCTGTTCTTTGACCCAGGTGAGCTGGTGTCCTGTACGTCATGACCTGTGTGTTGTGAGGCTCCAAGAGGCTGAGGTGGAGGGAAATAGTAGAGGGGATAGGCTTACATGCAGAACGTGGACTGGGAAGAAGATGTGGCCAAAAAGCCCTGCAGAGCAGCGGTTCAAGGCAGTTGGTGTCAAGGCAGAAATCCTGAAATGGCGCAGAAAAAAACAGAATCTTTTTCCCCCAATTTTCTTTATTAGCTCAGCAAAGATCAGCACTGCCCAAGTGCCGGCTCACCCAGGAAGACGTGCAGTACTTGGCAGCCCGCGGGATGCAGTCTCAGGCAGCCGCACAGCCACATTCCAAATAACTCAGGGAGCGCACAGGTCTCATAAATTATAGAGCAGCTCACGTTTATCATACACATCGCTGCTTATCTTGTAAACTCATCTGCTGTGCTTGCACGAGTAGTTGATTTAACAGTGTGTATATTGTTGAACCTGACACATCCCAGAGTATAATCAAGCTTTAAAAACCGTAGCTGCGTCTTGCTGCCTGTTCACGCTCTTCGCCCGCTTTCTGCAATGATGGTGGCGTGGGTTCTTTGCTGAGGTCATGTGTAATGACCGAAGAGTTTTATCATGATGCTGGTTGCAGCTGGGATGTCTTCTGCTGCTCCATTTCCCTGGGCGGTGAGGACTGATGTGATCTGTGAACTGCACAGTTCGTAGATGCTTGGGTTCTTTAAGTGGTGTTAGAGGGGCAACAGAGACATGTGATCAAGTTGATGTGTTTGGGACTTCTGTAGGAATATTTCCATCCCTCTGTCTCACACTTACGTTGAGGAACTACATTCATTTTCTGAACTCTCTGTGGAAAGCAAAAAGTAACCTGGTTTTAATCGGGTACAAGGCATGCGAGTTTTGAATGAACTAATGGACCTTGAGTTGCATTTCTGCTGCACCTTGGCAAAATTATAGCAGATACTGGGGCTCTGTGCTTATTTACTTGCAAATCCTGTCAAGTGTGAACTTCATTTACGACTTCCATGGCAGGTCATACCGCTGCGGTCACAGCTTCTGAAACATTTTGTCGCTATCGCTTGTAGAATTTGTCACCAAGGGAAATAATGAGCTAAAATAGGCACAGGTAAGCACACACACAGGCTTCTCATCCGCAAACCCGTCAAAGCTCTTAAAGTTTGCAACCACAAGGATTTAAACTGTATTTATGTTTCTGGAATAAAGATGCAGTTTGAACAGAAAAGTGTAGTCTTTGCACTGACAACTCACCTGCTCTTTGACAGGGCACTGGTAGGTTCCAGGCCTGGTCACAGCTGGGGTCTGCCAGTGGGAACCTCCTGCTCATCACCACTTTCTTCTTCTTTCCAGATGATCATGGGAACAGCAATGGCAGTCATGTAAAAATCTTTTTACCGAAGAAGCTGCTTGAATGTCTACCGAAATGTTCAAGTTTACCAAAAGAGAGGCACCGCTGGAACACTAATGAGGTAGTTAAAGCTCTTCTTTATTCTTAAACGTATCACCTGACTTGATGCGTATGGATTATTTTTTGAGAGCATGCCATGTAAGTTATGGAATATAAATTCCCTGGCTCTGGAGCTGATGTTTAAATAATGCAGTTCTGTTACATGTTGAAAGTGAGCTGTGAACGAGACTTGATGAGACCTGACTTCACTTAGCTCTTAAACCAGACTTTCAAATGTGGAAGCTGACCACTGGTACAGTTGGAGTCTTGCTGGTGTGTGTGCGTCACCTGTCTGAGAGTCCGGTCTTGTGTCTTACTGTTGTGTTTCAGAGCTGCTTAAAATCAGATTGATGGTTCAGTACCGTATTAGACACAATGTTATCTTACTGTGGTAAAGACTCCCAACAGAAACCAGTGCATGTTCTTTCCTGCCAGATGGCATCCTGAGAAACAACGACTTTATTCCTGCCCAAGAAAACCGTTAAGAACAAGGACACAAAGAGTTGGGCAGCTTACTTGGGAATCGGATTCCTCTGACCATACCAGTTCGCAAATCTCCTGCGGACGCATTAGGGCTGGATTCACTGGAGCAGAAGTGTTGAAAATGCAGGTGCCTGGGGGGCCATGGTGAAGGCACAGAACAGTCCAAATGGGTCTACGATCCCTTCCCTTTATTCTTTCTGGGCCGTGAGGTGGGAAGTGACACCGCAATTCCCACAGAGTAGTTTGACTTTCTGGCAGCGCTGTTTGACTGTGCCTTTGCTGTGTTTGGGGGAATCGTTTACCAACAGAAGCAATCAACCTGAGAAATTACTGCAAAACTGCAGTTGGTGCCTGCACTGCTCTTGTCCCTCTTGTCAGTCATTTGTGACATCCAGACTTGTTAACAAGAACCGTACTTGCAAGTTTAAAAACTGCAATGGCAAGCTGAGCGCGGGATCAAATGTGGGCCAGTTTGTGTGTGTGTGTTTCAAAGCTGGAGTCCTTCCCTCCTCCTTTTTTTATCTGAAAAGCTGAAGTGAGCTGGGTGCAGTGACAGAATTGATCAAATCTTTGGGGAGTTGCTGGCACAGGCTCTTTCCTGTAGGTGTTTTTGTCTGGGGTCACTGAACTGAAATATAAATTGTAGAAAATACAGGTTGCAATTTATTCTTGTGGCATTTGTACTAATGGGCATGAGGCATAAGGAGTAACAGCAATCCTGTGAAAGATGAAGGCATGACAAAGACAGTTGAAAAAGAAGGCTCTTTGTATGGATTTGTGGCAGAATTATGCCCTTTGTTACTGGGAGCAGCTTGTTGGGGTTTAGATGCTCTTCTCTGGCGTTTCTGCTGCCCCTGGGTAGAGCCCTCTGTATGCACCGGCACAGGGGCATCCGGCCTTTCCTTTGGAGCAGTGTTTGGGGTGTGCAGCCTCACAAGGCACGCACGTGGCTGATGAAGTTCACCATATAGCTGAGAGTCCTCAATATTCCTAAGCATGATGCAAATGGGAAAGCGTAGGTGCTTGTGAAGTGTATTAGGCTGGCAGAAAAGTCGGGGAGCACAGCCAGCATTCCAGAGATGGGGGTGGTGGATGGCTTTGGTCAGTGCATTGCTATTGTAGGTTGGGCTCAGACCTTAATTCTGGATGGATTGTTTGCTAATAATGCAGATCCTCAGTTGGCATGTTGGAAGCCAAACCTGAGCCACTTCTGTCTGCTGAGCATCAGGTTTGTCACCCTCATCTGTATCACAGCTAGTGCGGTGCGCGGGTGGTCACCAGTGCTGTCTCTGCTGGCCACAATCTCCCTGTTGCATTGTTTCAAAGGAAGATCTGCTCTTGTGGCTAGAGAATTTTGGCCTCGTTAGCTCAGAGAACAGAAAACGGCAGAAACTTCTGCCTGGGTGAGTCTTTGTGAATTTGTGTTAATTACGGAGGCGGAGGGAGCTGAGCTTACAGATCTTATTTCACTCCTCACCCCCAACCTAGAGGTTTAATTCTGTTCAGTGTTATGAAACTTGAGTTTTTCTCAGGATATAATTGAATCACAATGCAGGGCTGTGTTTCAGAGTCACTCCTTGGGGGGTATGAGTTTTCATCTGAGTACGCAGGTGTCTGTTCATGCTGATGGAGCCATGAGTTGTGAAATATAGAAGAAATAAATGTACTTTGTGCAGTGGTCCTTCCAGAGCTTCAGACCCACTGGCGCTGCTGCTGAGGTCTCCCCAGGAAGGAGGTATTGGAAGATAAAAAGGGAAAAGGCGTGGAGTAACTTGCAGATCATAGAATCAGACTGGTTTGGATTGGAAGGGACCGTGGAGGTCATCTAGTCCAACACCCCCTGCAGTGAGTGGGGACATCTTCAGCTAGATCAGATTGCTTAGAGCCTCATCCAACCTGGCCTTGAATGTCTATGAGGATCCAAATGTCTCTGGCGTTGCTGTTCTCCCTCCAACTTGTCTGTGTTCGGGCAGACTCACGTACATCTGGGCTTGCCATAAACTTCTCCAGAGTGCACAGTAGGATAGGGTGTGGGATGCATCCCGAGGGGCAGCTGGGGCCTGCCCTCCTGACCCAGCTACACCTGGCTGCTCACTGATACCCTTAAGCAGCGCTTTTCCTGCTTCTTCATATGGGGAAATTCCAAGGAAACTTAAATGGCAGCATCTGCCGGGCCTCACAATAATGTACAAATGTGTTTTCCAGCACTGGGGCTGGCAGGCAGCGTGAAGGGCACATGCTGAGCGCCATGCAGAGACTGGGTCTGCAGGTGAGTCCCTCACATCCACAGCTGAGGTGCTGGAGGCCACCATCAGGGCCCGGGCTGGGGCCTGGTTCCTCCCTCCCAGGGCATCACTATGGGAATCCTGTGAAGAACTTCCGTGTGCTTTCATGTGCTGGTTGAAGGCAATGGTCAGGTGTTACTCTGGATGGGGAATGGGGCTGGACAACGATATCCTTTGGGAGCTGAATCGCCTGTGGTTAGATTTATACTTAGTGAAACAATGCTATAAGCAGCAAGAGAAACGGAGCATTTAGAAACACTTCGAACATGTTATCAAGGTGTTTGCTTCCTGTCAAATCATGCAGTTTTAACTGAAATGTTTGATGGAAATATATTTCCATATCAAGCTGTCATCTTGCCTTAAATCAAGTTTATAGCGGGTTTGTGTTTCCTGGTGAAGGAAGTGTTCCTTTTCATTCAATTTTTTTTTTTCCAGAGATACAAAATCGCCAGTTTAGCCCAGCAGTCCTGTTACAGATACACAGCTTTGGAGGAGCCTGGGAAAGCATCTGTGTGCGCTTATTTCTACCATTCGAGATGGGGAGGGGATACAAAGGGTGTTTAATGCAGTTTCTTGCATTAGGACAAATCAGTTAAATGCCAGAAATGCTGCAGTGCTCTGTGTGCGTGTGGGAGTTCCTCGCTGTTGGGTTTGCATTGTGGTTCCTTTTGAACTGTTTTGGTGTCTGCAGGTCCCTCAGGGCAGGCGACTGAGCCCCTGCTCTGCCCGGTGGCTGCTGGCACCCTCTTGACCTCGTTCCCTATTGGAGGTGGTGAAGGGTGCTGGTAACCACTCCTCACTTCAGGCAGCCAGAGCTGTTGTCCACAGGGATGCATCCTGCTGCTTTATGTCAAGTCAGCAGGTTGTCTGGGAACTGGGACGTTCCCCAGCACCGGGTGGGTGCAGGGGCTCAAGGATGCTGGAGTAACCTTGTCTCGGTACGCTGCTTGCCAAGAGCGGGATTGCAGCTTTGAGCAGAGATGCCTTTCATTAATGGAGTTGGCAGCTGCAGCCATTAATCATCCTTGTAAACACTTAATGACACAGTAAGAGAAAGAAGGAAAAGTTAAACATCCGAACTGTAAACTGCCACCTAGGGCTGTGGTTTCTGCCAGGATTCTGGATTTATGTCCTGTGGTGGGAAAAGCCCAGAATTTCCACGATAGAAAAACCAGTGGTGATGCCTTCATCTGCTTGGGTTTCTCTTCAAGGCAGGGCAGGAATTGCCCTGTCTCCAGTGCAAGACCAGCATCAACTTGTGACTGATTCCAGGCTCAGGTGCTGTGATCCGTCCTTGCTGCCTGCTGCTGGGTTCCCCCGTAGCCCTGGCAGATAGCGCACCAGGCAGCCAGTCACCGGTACACTCCTGCCATCACGAGTTTGTCCATCAGACTGGCACCCGAGGCAGTGACTGAGCAGCACCCCATTGTTGCTCTTTTAATGCCTTTAGGTGCCTTTTAGAATGAACTCTTCTGTCTGAAAACTTAGACCTGTTTGTTTTAAGGCTGCCCTGAATGGTACAGTGCATTGTAACATGTTGCTGTGCCAGTTCAGACCTTATAGACCAGAGCAACTGAGTGTGGTATAAATTCATGGAGGTGAGCAAGCGTGTGGGATCAGCTTCTGTCGTCACCACAGTCAGAGCGAGGAAGGGGTGTCTGTCCACGTCCCAGCATTCTGTCACACCATCAAGATGGCAAAACTTGCTGGAAAAGCAACAGCGCTCACTGCAGTTTCCTGAGGACCATAAAATGAGTCTGCGTATGGTGTTTAATGCTTTCCATTAAGTTGAAGTTAATGCAGACATGTTTTGCTTAAGCGCGGTTTCCCGAAGCCGGAGGCTGGCTGTTGTTGGGAGAGCTTGGCAGCTGCCTGGCTCTTGCAAAGCTGGAACATCCTCATGGTCCACATCAGCTCCGTGATCTCTCAAGAGCAATGAGAATATTTAATTTGGACTAATTGCCTGCTGCCCACGTGGTTGTGGAGTATGAAATATTACAGTGGTAGGGGCGAATGCTATTATTAGTAGTTTTGTTGCTTGTTCTGCCTGATGATCCTCCGCTCGAGGAGCTGGGAACGGTCACAGTCCAGCTTCTGCGTGCCTCCTGTGCCACATCTCTGTGGCATTTGGGGCTGCCATAGATTTGTGCCAAGCTGGGTGCTGAAACAAGTTACCATCAGGCTTTGTGAATGAGAGGAAGCGCCTAGCCGAGGGTGAAACATTTGCCAGGTGCCAGAGCAGACGTAGCGTCTGTAAAAGCAGGAACACTGGTGCTGGTTAACATCCCCCGTTCTGCTGGACACTGTAGCCAGGACCTGTTGGGGTTTGTCCCTGGATCATGGGGCGCTTGCCCTGCCAACCTTTGGCACTTGCTTCCCAGCGCCTGTCTGTCCTCTCAGCCAGTGTCAGCAACATAAGGCATCCTGTTCTCTTTAGAGGAGAGGACAGAGCCCTGGCAATGGAATCAAAGGGAAATGATATTTCCCCCTGACTGGAACTGAGCCAGGAGGGAAGTGTGGGTACACCTGACGGGCGCTGTCTGGCGCGTGGGCGGCTTCTCTCACTGCATGTGATGGGGATTTACGGCTGATTGGTGAGTGAGATGGGAATGTCTCAAACGGCAGCACTTCATTATGGATTTATTTTGTAAAATTAATGAAATTCTGCGCTTTGCTTAATGTACAAAGCAGAAAATCTGCTGCTGGCTCTGCATTTGCTGTTTTCCAGCCGTGTTTACACAATTAGTGCCTGTTGTGAGGAGGCTGGGGGATTACAGAATGGGAAGGGTGCTGTGCAAAAGCCGTGATACTTGCGATGCTGTTCAGCCTCCAGCAGAGATAAATTACTTGTCTCCCTCCTGGGGAAATCTGACTTTTTCCCCTTCCCTTTCGTTAGTGTTTGGACTACTGTTGTACTTGTGTAAGGGCTGATGGTGCAGGTCTGTGTCAGAGTCCCCAGGACCAGGTGGCATCCTGCCGTGTGCTCCGCTAGTTGGACTTTATGCCGCCTTTTACAAGGAAGATGTTACAACAAAGTCAATTTAAATGTGTCTCTCCGGGGGCCTGGCACGTATAAACACAAATGAATTGGCTCACTTGTCGAATGAGTGGAAACCACGGATATTGCATTTTGCAAGTGATTGAAATCCTGTCTTCAGTCTCCTGTCGCTGCTTCTGAGGGTGGCTGCTTCGTTTTGAAGGGAAAAAACAGGGGATTTAGAGGAGAAAAAAACCTAGATGTGAAGGAAAAACTAGTGCCCATAAAAGTGAAGGGTTTGTGCAGTGGTGCTTCTTCAGAAAAGGAGCAGAGAGTGAAACCGGTTTGTGTTCTGCAGAAGGAACGCTCATCGGGGCAGTGGGATAGAATATACCGGGAAGAAAGCCTTTACGTTATTGCTTTGAGGTTGCCTCTGCTCCTGTGCCCGTACAAATACGGCTCGAGGGGACAGCGGAAAAATGGGAGCAGGGAACAGTTTGCTGGGCGGCAGATGGTATTGTGGGATTAGCAACCACTGAGGGGATGGGCTCACCGGGGCTGCCTGTGTCTTGCTTGGGACATTGCCACCCCCTGTGAAAATGGTCTTGGGAGTTAGATAAAACTCATCTTAAAGCAGTTGTTAGCTGGGCAGTCGCGAGGGAGCCAGGCTCACGCTGGGGATGCAGCTCTCATGGTGCAGCAACGGGTTTGCATCCCTGTCACTGAGGTCTTGCTGATACCAGCATTCGTATTACTGCCTTCAGTGTTAATGAACTTCTGAGTTGCAGCAAGTCTGTGTCTCTGCTCCCAAATTATTTCAAAGTCACTTGCTTTCCAAATTGCTTTCCTCCAGAAGGAACCCACCGTGCGAATCCAAGTTCTGAAGGGGGATTGCAGGACCCAGCCTCGGCACGTGGTGAGGTCACAGCGGCAGAGCTGGCTTTCTGTTTTGAGTCACAAGAATCGCAGTTGATAAGTGTTGGAAGTCATGGCAAGAACTCAGTTTTGACCCCAGCGTGTGGGGATAGTTTGCCAGACACTGGTGAGCGGGTGTTAAACATGCCAACCTTCTGCTTTCTGCAGCTCTTGACTCTTGGCCGCAGTGCAGGTAACTTGGGAGCGGTGCAGCAGGGCACGGTGTTACCTGGAGAAGCATGCACACAGGTTACGCCGTTGCTCCACACTTCAGCTTAGGATCTAGTGATTTCTCTGTTGGTGGTAGCTGCATTGCCTTACGAAGATGGTTTTGTGGGCTGCTTGAAGCTTGGAGCTGTTTTGGTCCAGACAAAAGACTCCCAGAATGTAACTCCTCGCCTGGCAGCAGGAGCGGGAGGCCAAGATGGAGAGGGAGGCGGTGCCCTGGGTGGGTGTCTTTCTCCTATGATCAGCTGATGGAAATATTACACGCTCTGTATAAATTTATTGTAAATAATTGACTGTATCTTGCTTGGAAACGGGTACTGAAGGGTTTTTATAGCTTGTGTGTAATTGAGATTCCAGGAGGAGAGGCCTCTGTCTCAGTAACCACATTTGAATTACTTCTGTATCGTAGTGCTAAACTGATACGTTGTGAAGTTAGGAGTCCAGTGTGCATGATCAGTGATGGTTGTAGCTCCATAGTTACAATGAAGAAAGCAACTCCTGAAAAAGAGGGAGTGGTGCCCTGAAAGAGAGCATCTGAAGGTTGCATTGATGGCCGTTTGCGTTGGAGCCTGAAGAGCAGTGTCTTGTGGAGGCGTGACTGTGTGCTGTGCGTTGCAGCTCAGGCACCCGCGCCACTTGGGTTCCCCTGCTGAGCTCCGGAAACACGTCCTGGGTAGCAGGGAACTAGAGCCCCGGTGTGGGGAAGGAAGGATGTGGAGAGGCCATTCCCAGGGCGGGTCAGAGCAGGGCTCACGGACACGCGCTGGCAGCAGCCGGGTGGTGGTGGCCGCCGGGGGGGAGCAGGGCGGCCGCGGGCACTGCTGGGTGTGCGGTGCGAAGCGGTGGTGCGGTTCCCTGGAAGGTGCTGGTTTTACTCACTGAAGCTCCTTTGTTTTGCAGAGATCTTGATGCAGACGCCCTTTTGGATTTCTTTTTAATAGTGTGTGACCCTTCACCTTTGATCCCCTGACCTGCATTACTTTGGTAACCATTTCATTTATTTAATTTAATTTCATTTTTAATTTTGGTGTGCAAGCTGTAACATTTCATCGTTTTGAACTGTAGCGTTCTCTGACCTCCCCAAATGTCTTTTTTTTTTTCCCTGTGAGGATGTAACATTGGCTTTTCTTAAATAAAAAGTACATTGGTTTTTAAAATAAAATATGTCATTTTCATTGGATTTTGCTTCTTTTAAGTTGAACTGTGTGTACGTTTCTTGCATAGCTCGTTGCTTTTTTTTTTGGTCTGTGTTCTCCCAGTACTTACTCTAATTAATTTTGATATATCTGTCCATCTTTGGGTTTAATTTGCATTCCTCTACAGTTCTTTTGGTCAGTAAAACATGGGCTTTTTATTCTCCATCTACTCCTCACGCTCCGCTCCACCCCAGTCATGTTTTCATACTTAGAGTAATCATGGAAGCGTTTAAGATACTCCTAGGAATTAGAAATATTCTTTGTTGTAAAATTGTGTTCCCTAGCTATCAACTTAAAACTGAGAGCTGTTTTAATAAAAGATTAGGGTTTAGACCAAACTGAAAATCTCAGTTGAACATGTTTCTTTTAGCCATTTCTTTTTCTTTGATGCCAGAAGGGAGGTTACCCATGCCACGAGATGTGCTTTAGGCATGGGAATGCTTGAAGGAGCAGTGTTGTGTGTACACGGGATAGTGGAGTCCCTGGCGTTCAGCAGCCATTTCCATTTTCCTATTGAAAGGGGACGCCGTAGGAGATGTCGATTTTGGCCAGATCCTATTTTTATCTTGTAAACAATCATCTGAGCTCTGAGCACAGCCCGCTGAAGCACCAGTTATTTTTTAAGTGTCACATTATTTTATTCTCTAACATTTAATGCTGAAGTTTTAATTGCACACAGATGAAGCTGCTAAATGAGCACTGAAATGGATTTAGGTCTTCTCTGAGCCTTGTTGATGCTTATAAAACTTTATATCATTCATTAGAGCTGCAGATGAAAATTGTCCTGAGCCATTCACATAATGTCAGCTCTGCTGGCCTTGCCTGGCCGCTGTCCATGCCTGGCCACGTCTGGAGGAGCCCGATGCTCGCCTGCACCACTCCTGCTGATTTCCTTGGGAAACAGAGGCTGTGGCAGGCTGGGCTGCGGGCTTGCTGCGGGTGCTGCTATGAGCCTGAGCTGCCTTTGCCACCCACAAGTCCTCAGTGAGGCTGGGCGGGCTGAACTTCAGCAGGATTTACCCCAGGGCCCTGGGGATGCGCTGTCATCACCAGAGTTTGTGTCAGGAAGGATGTCCTGTTTTTAATTAGCATCCATGCTTGAGAGAATGGCATTTCTAGTGCTGATCTTTGTGCATCAGCATCAAGGTCTCTGTTTTTACATTGCCCTTCATTGTGTTGGCAGAGTCACCTCTTAAAGTACAGGCAGAAAGAGAACTCACACAGTTCTGTGGGGCAGGATCCCCTCCATGTCGATACATGTTTCTCTTTGACCTGGTGGTTAGGAGACAAGACGGACAGTCATAGCCTACAGTTACCATGGATTTTTCTTTCCCCCATCTTGTTCCAAATTCTAGCTGTAGTAGATTTTATAGGCCTAGAGCTGTTGTTCTGATATACAAGACTGCCGCTCCTATAGCCAGCGTGGTTTGGGGAACTGGGTTTTGGCTCTTGCTCTGGTTTTAATGCTGCCTGTCAGCCTGAGAAGTGTCGTCCTCCAGAATCCTCTCAGGCTATTTCCCCAGACTTCAGAACAGGACTTTTAAAAATCCATGGAAAAAATAGTTATTTTGTCCAAGAAAACTCCTTGAAAGCTATTTTTCTCCTCCTGGTAACACATATCTTATACCGGCAGCCTTTAGACATGAATGCCTCAACTTTCTAGGACAGCAATTTTAGAAGACCTTTATTTGGACATCTGGAAAGGAAGGGGAATTTCCCTTCTGCACACCGGGCCAGCTTTCAGTGCCTGCTGGTAGAACAAATAGCGAGGAAGAAAAAAGTGATGGGATACAAATGTCTGATGTTGGGAATTGGAGTCAATGATGTATAAACACATGAGGTTAAAAGCTGGCTAGAATTTCTTGTTTCAGGAGGTATTGTCTCGTGTCCGTCCTGCCGCCTTCTCCTCAGGTAAGCACTCTGAGCGATGCGGTAGCGGGTTTATTGCGGTGCTGGGGTAATGCGGGGCAATGCACGTGGTCTCTTCTGTGGCCTCTCCACGTGTCTGTTGGGTGCAGGTGGTTGTTCATAGAAATCGGTGTAGTGGGTGTGGATTCTGCTGTTCCACTGCTGCACAGGCTTCCAGGATGCTGGAGCTGCCACCGTCCTTCCTAGGAGGTAGAACCCTTGGAAAGGGAGGATAGGAATTGTTCCCAGGTTCCTGTATAACAGCAGTGAATGTTATTAAGTAAAACTGCTTCATTAACAAGCAGTAGCATTGCCACTGCCCTGGGCCATCTCTGGGCTTCTACTGCACCGGGAGATGGTGGGGAACAGCTGCAGTTGTCCACTTTATGGCAAGAGATGATGGAACTTTATTCATTTTAATGAGCTTGTTCACTACTGAAAAGGAGCAAAAATACACGTTTTGTTCAGATGCTCTAAGAACACAAATGCTGCAAAGTGTTGGCAAACTATTGGTCTATTTAAATATTAAGAGAATGCTCTGTGAGATATGTTCCTATTTTCTGTTATTCAGACCCAGGATATCAATACCATCCACTCCTGAAACAAGTCTTACTTTGAAATGTATTAATCTCTTCTGCTGCCGGATGCTTTTCTGCGCACGACTTAACATACGGCCAGGCGGCTGAAGTGCAGCATGTGGCACACGGACTCGATTGAGAGCATTGCATGCCTTGCAGCTCACTCATCAGCCAACACAAGCAAACATTAGGTTTTTTATTAATAATAAAGGTCACCCAAACGTGCAGGGTGAAAAAGCATGGAGGATAGATTCTCCCCCAGTCTGTATCCACCCAAGTACCGATTTCTGCATGGAGTCTGTGTGCAGTGAATGTCACGGCCCGACTGAAGGGCTAGTGTCTTCTGGGCGCAAGTCCCATTGCCCTTGTGCGTGGAGGGGAAGGGGAATCCTCCCTCCTCCTCGGAAAGCCTGATCCTGCTCTGGCCTGGGCAGCTGGCCTGGCAGGACTGGGGCCCTGACCTTCGGCTGCTTGGGGAGTTTCTGCTGGGGCTGGGTGTGAATTTCCCAGGCTTCTCGCCCGCTTGCCGCTCTGTGTGTGTATTGTTTCGCAAAGCCCTTAAATAATTTCATTATTGTTGTCGCTTTCATCTCTAAGTTCTCAGGGTGCATTAAGGTCTTTGGTCACTGAAGGGGGAAGCCGGTGGCGCTAAGCAGCCTTCTCTGACTTGGTCTGTGCTGCTGCTTTTCCTCTGCTTCCAGAAGTAGAACTCCTGTAGCAGTTGAAACCCTGCATTCGGCTTTCTGTATGTGCTAGAGCTGGGGTCTTTGGCCTTCCTGTTGCTCTTAGGTGCAGGCCTTGGGTCAGAAAGCGTTCGGTGATAAAACTGTGTTTTTATTTCTCCTTCAGGTTTGGCTTGTCTGCTTTTCAGCTCTTCTAGACACTGGAAATTCCAGTTTGTGTTTTACTCTGGATTCCTTCCCACAAGACAGAACTGAATTCAGCATGGATTGTTGGGGAGAACCTTGCTGGGAATAAGGATAATTGCAGTCTCTGTCTGTGCCGCAGATTTGCTGATGATTTCTTTTAAGTTATTCACCTGCACTGTGTCTGTTTCCTCAGCTGTAAAATATGGGTAATTACCTCCTTTGTAAAATGTTATGGGGTCTGCTGGTAATTATATGAATGAAGTGCTAATTACAGTGATTATTACTTGGACCTAGTCTAGATCTGGGTGATGCTTCTGTTGTGATGAGCATGTGAAACAAATACTGCAACTTGCCTTTCTCAACTCTTCGTGAGGAGCCTGGAAGGGTACGGTGCTGTGGCACTGGCGTGTGAATGCCTAGTGGGAAGCTCTGCTCCCTTCTCTCCCCAGCCTGTCTGCTAACGTCCCGTCTGCCTTGCTCTTTGTGTGCAAGTGGGGCGGTTGGTTGATGAGGGGCTAAGAAATTACTAATTTGGTAGCTGGATCCACATGGCATTTGATAACGAGGGTTTATGCTTTGGCGTTGACTTTTTGCCTTGGAGATGCGTGGAAGGCGGTGGACTGGGAAGGGTGCTCTTTGGGAGTGATGGAGTCGGGGCTAGTCTGTGTCCCCCCCGTGGCCTCAGTTCTGTTTGAAGATCCGATCTTGATGCAAGGACGGCTCCTTCCAGCTGTTGAGATTATTCCCCCAGTAAAATACTGCAAGTTGCTAGATTTTGTTATCCAACACTTTATTTGCCTTTCTCTTCATTCGTTTAGGACACATTTTCTTTGTGTATGGGGACAGCTCTGCTCTCCACCAAGGAAGGCTGGGGCGTGGAGGTAGAACTGATATTCCTTGAGGTAGAGATGGAGTGATCTCATCCAGAAAACTCTGCTGCTGCTGCCCGGATGGTGCTGTAGTTTCTGACAGTGATAATAATGAGTGATGTCTTACATCTGGTAACGATGAGAAGCTCCTACCCAATACCAGCCTCCCCGCACATATGTTTTGTGGCACAGTCACAACAAAACCTGTATTCTTGGTTCATCTTGGTGCAGTTCCTGCCCTCTCTGTTCTGCCATGGCTGCTGTCTCTGCCTTTTAAGGTTCTCCTGGATGGGTTTCAGTTCTCGCCTCCACACACCTGCTCACCTTCCACCTCAGTCCTGCTTTGCCCTGGCAGAGCAGCATCAGATCTCAGTCACACCTTCAGGATTTGGTGGTGAGCTAGAGGTGATGTGCTGAGCAGCTCTTCCTTTCTCATAATTCCACCACTGCAGTGATTTTTTTACCTTCCAAGAGGAAGGTTCAGTTGCTGTCTGGTCTGATGATATGAAAAGGCTTTCCAGCAACGGAAAGACAACTTTTAATTGCAGTTTTGCACTGGAATTTTCCAAACTAGGTGCTTATCCCAAGGCTTCTAGGTTTAGAACTTTTAAACCCTAACTGAAAATCCACGCAGTACTTGTGTTTCTTCAGCTCTCTGTCCGTGCACGTACTCCTGCACTGACCTGTGCATCTGGCCTGCCATGAGGTGCAGCTCTGCCTGGAAACATAGGACCTGAACCAGCTGGTCTGGGGTGACAGCGTGCTGGCAGCGCTGTTCCCACACAGTGTGCCCTGGTCCCACAGTTTGGACTGGTTTTCACTCTGCACACCCTGCAAGTGGAATTGCCGGGGCAGGGCCAGCAGCTCAGTGTTCCCAGAACCCTCCCTGCCCCTCTGGCTGCCTCTGGCCAGGCACTTCAGCCACGGCAAGCGGGCACTGGGTGCTGCTTGTGTAGTTGGCTCTTTATGACCTGTTTTTTGATGGCAGAGTGCTGTGTGCTGCAGTGATGGGCAGCAGCACTCAATTCCAGGCAGGTGAGAATAGTCATCACCAAGTAATGAGAGTGTGGAAGAAACTGACCTTGTCCAGTAGAGTAAAAAGTGCATGGGGAATTATCCTCCCTCCTGCTGTCACTCTTGTCTCCTTTTAAAGCATCTAAAATATCAGGTAGTTGTGTGTGTGTGTGTGTGTGCACCTCATCTCATAGTTGTATGTGAGATTTATTTAAAAATCCTGTTAGTTTGGGAAGCAACAAACTTTGTTCGTTCTTGCAGAAGCATCATCTGTTAAGATTAAGCAATTTTGGTGTACTTGGCAAGTGAATAATGCAGTATCCATGTTGCTGCTGCACATTGTACAAGCAAATTGATCCAACAGTGCTCTGTGAGTCTTGTGTGGTCGGGCACATTAAGTTACTCTATAACCCAAAGGATAGTCAGTATTTGGATTTGAAATTTATTCAACTCTAATTTTACAGTGTTCTTGTGAAAAGTGTGGAGGTGTGTGGTATCTGTGGGGCTTCTGTACCTCAGTGCTGCTCTGAATGCTATAAGTCGACAGTCTAAGCAGCATGAACTGTTTTTAAACTGAAATGCTTAGTAACGTAATAATTATAACTCTCTCCAGTCTTCATCCTCTTAGAAATCCGGGAACTGCCTGGTTTCCATCCCTGTAGCAAAGTGTTCCACAAACCGCTGTAAGCTTATGATAACAATGCTTCCAAGTGTCTGAATCAAAATGTAGCATCACCACAGAAACAACTATTGCAGAGCGAGGGATTCCAGAATCACTAAACGGAGATTTCTGTAGTTGTGAGAGCAGGTTCCAAACCTTCCTGACCCCGTTTGGGTGGCACCTACAGCCCCGGGGAAGCAGACGATGTGGCGGTTTGATTTGTCAGTGGTTATGACAGCAAAACTGGCGGCGTGTGCCGGCAGGACAACCCTGCGCTCGGAGCCAACAGCAAAGGCGCTTCTGCTGCCTGTCCCTGCCAGCCTTGACGAAGAGGAGGAGGATTTCCTTCGCGCCCCATTTCCAGCTGCCCCCGTCTCTGTACGGACGCAGAATCCCCACAGGAGGGTGCTGTGAAGGCATTTAATGTGCGGATTTTGCAGGGACGAGCAGGGTTTTGAGGAAGCAGTGATTATAATGAAGCCAGAGCTGTTTTGTTCTGGCAAAGACAGCTCAGGGATCTTCCCCAGGGAGGGATGCGGGGAGAGACCCCATGCTAGTGCTTCCCTGCAGGGATCGGGGCTGCCAGTGCCAATGGCTGGAATGCTGGGGCTCTCGGGTGCCGCAGGGTAACGGGCAAAGCATCCCAGGCCGTTCCCACACCTCCTGCTTACCGTGAGTACAGGCACCTTCACGATGAGTGTCACCCATGGCCAGCAGCCTACATGGGTCTCGCTGGCAAGTACTGGAGCCACTCTTCTGCTTACCCCTCTGTATGAAGAATATTTAATACACGAGCTGCAAAATCCATTTGGTTCTGAGTAGAATCTCTAACTTCTGTCCATGAGTACTCTGTAAATTAGACTGTTTCACTCAGCATCATCAGCGAGGCTAATTGAAATAACAGAGAAAGCTCCCTGCAGCCTGTATTTGACAGAAGTTACACAGCTGTGTTAGATGCAGCAGGGTATTTCTGTCACACAGTACCTGCCACGCCAGAACACCACTGGGGGACATGGCCGGCTCAGTGGTATTTCCCATGCGCTGCTTCCTTCACCAGGGCTGTGTCACATGGACACTTGGTGTGATCTGTCAGAAGGAAACAGAGCCCTGCCCTGGACTGCTCCCAGGCGCCCTGTGCTGCCCTCGGCCCCAACACTGCTTCCTTCTGTTTTTCAACTTTTCTTAATAAACTTTTTAAACCAAGGATTCTGACTAAAACAGAGATTTATCTCTGGGGTGACGTCTGAAGCACGGCGGTGGGCATTAAACGCAAACCTGTTGCACAGAATGTGGGTGCTCCAACTCCCACTTCTAATGGCAGTGAGACAAACTGATTGCACTGCATCCTTGGGGGAGTTTAATCTGCCAGTTGAGAACACAGAACACTTCCCTCCTGGACTGGGTGGCTGGGATCCGTGTGTGTCCTGCATGAGTCCCTCTGGGGTTCCCTCCCGGCCGTGGGCATCGCTGCACATGCTTGCTTGGGGTCAGGTTTTAGAGGTCAGACATCTGAGTGGAGGATGGCACTGGGCAGAGTGGGTGCTTCGTGTTGTCTTGCAGTTCTGGCACTCATCTTAACTTGCATCACCTGAATCTTTTGACGGTGTGGATCACAGCGAAGGTTACCGATAACAGCCACGCAGGGCCCGTGCCTGGCAGTAGCATTGGAGCTTTGCCTCGTTACTGCATGAGGAAACCAAACCACTTGCGTATCTATACACATGTTAAATTGGCTGCTGGTTGTTGCAAGTAGAGCTGGGTTTTGACGTTGTACAGTGAGCCTTTCTGCTTCCCCAGGGGAGTTTTGACTTCATTTCATAGCTGTTCGTTACTGCACTTTTCCTGGGGAGAAGCAGGAGCTGGTTTCAGCCTTTTGCAGGGCTTGCCCCAAGCCACTGCCTGTGCAGCCTCTGTAGTTTGGCGTTAGCAGCTTTCCCGTGGATGGGAGTCGCTCTTCCAGGGCCCCTGTGCTGCCGCCGGTGATGCCAATGAGCCGCCTTTTCTTTAATACCTGTGGAAAGGCCTAGCTAAGGCTGGGAAAAGGAATGAACTGGGCACTTGTCCCAGTAGAGCTCACAGACTAATCCGAGTGCTTTGGCAAATTATGGAAAAAAGAAAAGCCCTATTTCTCCAGAGGTAGGATTGCTGAGGCCTCAGCTCTTTGCAGCTCAAGTTTCAGTCCACAACCCACCCTGGAACACCAACCAGCCCCTCAGGGTGACAGGTTCGGGAGGAGCTGAACCATCTGGCCTTGTTTCCTACTCACTCTGCACACCACATATTAACTTAAATGTTTAATTGTCTGAGTTGCAGTAGGTCTAATTAAATTGATCTGGAAAGTTTGCCTGTTTGGCTTTTCCCTGGGCTTTGTTTCCTCTTTGACCAAAATCCTAACATCCCTCATTGGTCGTGGGCGCACCAAGATGCTGGGAAGTTGCAGGGTGTGAGGACATTGGAGCTGGTGCTGCGCTGGGAAATGGTAGTGGAGGCGCTGGCATTCCCCATAGCCTGTGGGAGCTGACTGAAATGCAACTTCAGACACGTATCACCAAAATACTACAGGTATTGTGGAAGCGATCAGGTGCGCGTTACCCACTTGGCGTGTTGGAGGCAGCTCCTCCCCAGTGCAAGGCCAAGCGGCTCTGAATTCATCCCCTGGGATTTGGCTTTTAAACGTGTTTGCTGCCAGCTGACAAAGGAATCAAGCTTGTATTTATTACACCAGCACCTGCAGTAAAAAATGACAGATGAAAACGTATTTAATTATCATTCAGTGCCACATCCTTGCCTGCTCCAGTCCCAGAGCTGCAGCTGTCGGCGCACGCTGTATTTTAAAGTCCATGTGCTCATCTGGAGAGGATCCTGATCGCCGGAGCAAACGGGCTGGGGAGTGGGAACCGGCTGTGCCGAGGCATGGCTGTGCAGATGCAGAGCTGACCCATGCTGGCCTGCTCTCACTGCCTCTTCCCCTGGACTTCCCGGCAGCTCCCCACTCTGTAAGGAAACGTGCCCTCTCCAAGCCCTGTGGAGGAGTTTGGCAGCAGGTGAAGCTTCCCCTTTCCTTGCTATCACTGTGCTGCAGCTCCAGCTCTGGCACTGGTGCAGCACGCAGACAGGTGCTGTTGGGGAACCCTGCAGCAGGAACAGGCCGTAGCTGGGGAGACGCCTCTGGAAGGCAACTGCAGCTTGCAGCAAGGTCAGGGGGACGAAACACATCATTACTGTAGCATGAGAAGTCTCTTTTCCAAATGGCAATTCTTCCAACATTCCCTTTTTGTGATGTAAAAGCATCACAAAACAGCCACGCGGCCCTGGGGAGCTCCAGCGCGTACTGCGTGTGCAAAGGCACGAATCTGCACACGTGCACGTATGTACCTCCTCACATTCATATTTGGCTGGCGTGGCGAGGTGGCCCAGGTGCTGCTCCTCAGCTGACCCAGGACCTGTGTGCTTGATGAGAGCTGATGGGGAGTGGGGCTGAGCTCTTATTGACCGACTTTTGCTTTTGGGGAAGATTTCCCCTGGCGGGAGCCTCTCCCACACCATAACTTGCACTTTTTTGGTGGATGTGGAGGTTTTCCTGTGCGTTTCAGCTGGAGGAGCTGTGCAAGTGCACAGGGCTGTGCTGATCCTCATGAATCACAGTAAACCCCAAATTCCAAAGTGGAGCAACTGGCTGAAAATAGGAGCTTGTGAGAAGTCTTCCAAGTTGCTAGTGTTGATGTTCTCACTCATCCAGAGCCTGCGACTGTATGTGCTGGGGCCAGGGCCTGTCATCACTCTCCTGTGAGCCCCAAACTGGGAGAAGGGCTGGGGACGCTGTGGAGCTGGGAGTGGGATGAAGCCGCTTTTAGTATTCATGAAAAATGCCTGTGACAACCCTACCCTGGTAATGAGAAGCCACCTGCAGTTTGGAGCAGTACTTGATAATGCAGTAATTAGATTGGAGATGCAAAAAAGATCATTAAAATTAAATAACATATTTGTCACTGTTTTAAGAGGCGTAGATTGCCTCGAACCATGCTGGTCTCTTGACCTTGAGTGTTTTGGCGGAGTCCTTGCTGTTGGGAGCACAAGGATAACGTTGGAGCATCCTGCGAGTGGTTTTGTGGCCCTGTTTCCAGCACAAGGTTGCAGTGGCTTACCTTGCCTTGGTTGCATTGTTTGGCTCCAGCTCGTTTCCCTTGCTGAGCGGGGCTGCACTCCTGGCACCTGGATGTGGCAGGGGTTTGGATACAGCCCTGTGACTTGCAGGCAGGGGGATGTGGGCACAAGGGGTAGTTGCTAACGGGAGAAGCGATCCCTGCCTGCCCCGCTCTCCCTCTGTGCCTTTACTGGTTTCTTGCCTTACAGTTGGGATCAGTCCCTTGTTAGATGAGAAGGTGCTTCCCATCTTCCTGGGAGAGAGGTCTGCCTCTTGCTGTCAAATATGCCAAAAGCTTCCAGAATTTCCTGGAGTTTGGGGTGATTTTTCCTCATCTCTTCCACACTGTGTCAGAAGAGCAGTTGAGAGGTCCCACTGGAGCAGAGCTAGGGGGAATTGGCACTGGAGACCCCACAGACCCCAACTCCTCAGCACTCCCAGTGTGTTACAGGCAGTGATGTTGGACGGCACTGAGCTGGAGGGATGGGGAGGTGGGAGAATTACTGGGTATGACAGCTTTTCCTCCTTGCAAGCACAGGTACCCTCAGGTCATGACTGCGTGCAGTGCTGGAGCGCGGGCTGCTGGGGGTTTGTCTCTGACTCTTCAGGTTTTGATGAAGTACAGTAAAATGTGTTTTATATCCCCTTCCTCCCTCCCGCCTGAAAGGAACATGCAAAGCCGTAACGGCGCCTATTGACGAGGCTTTAATTTTCTCAAATTAATTTTTAATGACTAATTTGTCTTGTTTTCTGATGTTTTGTACAACACCTATTGTTTAAACCCCATTTGTTTCCCCGCAATGTCACCGTGAAGGAGACTGGTGCTGGCTTTGCCCTCACCCAGGGAGGCTTCCTCCCAAAGAAGGGCTGTGCTCACCAAGGAGGAGGCTCTGGGGAAGGAAGATGTCACTCTCTGCAGAAGGGTTTCCTCCTTTTCCCACACAAAACGGGGCTGCTGCTTACCAGACCGTTCCCCTTGCTCAGGGTCTCTTCCTCACCACTGCAGTGGCCGCGCTATCCTTCCCCTCCAGCAGCATCACCCAGCCAAAGCCCTCTCTCCAATAGCTTTTGTGCACAGAGATGAGAATTTAAAACAAAAAAATGGGGTTTTCTTCCTCCTTCCCACTCCTCATGAGTAATTCCACGTAGGTGTCTTGGAGTGGGAGTGTTTATGGATACTCCTCTGTATTTTCGTTTTGGCAGTTGTGAACAGCGCCAAATGCCCCATGCCAAGTTGGAGAGGTTTGTGCGTTTGTGTTCTTGTTTGGGAGCTGAGGGAGAGGGAAAGGTGTGTGTCCCCAAGCAGTAACCCTCAGGAGAGGGAACAGCATCCTTGCAGGATCATTGCCTGTTGCTGCTCAGCAGGAGAGGGGTTCACAGCACAGCTGCTGGCACCTTGCGAAGAAACTTATTTTAGTATAATGCTGGTTTTCCCCCTCTAGGATAGATCTTTGCAGGGCTGAGGATGGGGTGCTCACAGCTCATGCAACTGGGCATGCCCCTCGGCTGTGCTTATTGTCAGTTGGGTCAAGGTTTTCTCTTGTGTTCTTGGCACCAGACTAGGGCATTTTCAGAGCTGATTCTGAGTGATGTTGATTAAATGATAGAAATATGTTACTGAGGAGAAATTACTGATGCTTAGCTGGGATTCCCAGTGAGTGAATACTGGGGACCTTCTGCAGAAAATTGCTGCTGCCAGACCCTGTCTGTGCTGCATGTGCCAGCCTGGGCATTTGGAAATAATAGAATCACCAGGTTGCAAATGACCTCTTGGATCATCAAGTCCAGCCTTGTTGGACCTCACGCCACTGGTCTCATCGCAGCGGTCCAGCCTATTCAGATCCCTTTGGAGCCTCCCAACCCTCCAGCAGATCAGTGCTGCTCTCTGTGCAGCACCAAGGGTCTCCCTGCTGCCTGGCCACCTCTCAGCTCCTCTGGGAAGGGCTGGCAGTGTGGGGGTCCTCACGAGAGCCCATGGTGGGCAGAGCTGAACCCTAAAAATGAAGTTGGATCAGGGCTTTTCACAGGTGCAGGTTGAGATCAGACTTATCTGCCTCCTCTCTTGGCTGGGTACTGCATTATTAGCAGAATAATGCTCGTGTGTCATCCTGGCGAGGGAGATGGGAGTGAGCGGGTGTCAGGGTCAATGATGCCCGTTCCCAGATAAAATAGGAAGCGTGATTCCTGTTGTGCTCGGAGCAGATCCAGGGGCTGTTGCTCTGCCTCACTTGGACTCCCTGTCCAATCCATGCCGGCCCTTTAAGTGAATCTCTGCAGCTTCAGAGGAAAAGAACACCCCCTCCTCCCCCAACCCATTTAGCCTGTGCGGTTGTGCAGAGGAATCTGCTGGAAGAGTAAACCCTGGGTAAACATCCTCAATTTGCTGCCTCCTGAAATGGAGCAGCTTTTAGAGTTTCCAGCCACAATTTGTATTCAAATGAAGGTCATTTGAAAGGTGTAACACAGTAAACAGCCATTATTTCATTTTGATAGTGGTACTAAAATTATAGTGTTGGTTGAATTATTTTAGTGTAGGACCATTACCATCTCCCTAAAACACTTACAGGGGTTTTATATCAGTGCTGCAGTCCTGAAATTAGAGGAAAATTAAAAATCACACGGCTAGGGTAGGGAAGTAATTTTTCTGTGAGCATGCCTTCGTTTTATCGTGCATTCTTTCCCTCACTTGTCTACCAAAAGAGAGATGCGTGTCATCTATTGGGGCTTGCGCTGACAGATTGCTGCTGCTGGTCCTGTTCCCTGCTGTGCCACGATCCACGGCTGCTTTGGCTGCAGATTGCGCTGGGGCAGCCTCCTCATCCTGCTCGGCAGCTCCTGCCAATGCCTCCATGGTGCTTGTGGCTTGAGAAAAATGTATTTGGTCATAAGTGACACCTCAACAGTCACCAGGTTTCATGGGGGGAAAAAAAAGCATCATGCAAAAGAGGTAGAAATAAAGGTGGTGAAATGCTGCTGGGTCACATTTACACTAAATCTGAAGTAAGTGCAGGGGAAGGACAGCCCTAATGATGTGCTATATGCAGCAGTAAATTCACGGCTCCAACAGGAGGAGGGGAGCTAGAAGTCACTGTGGGCAGCCCACTGATAGCGTGGGTGTTCAACTGTGGCTAGAAGGGTCTGCACCTCTGCGGTGTCCGGTGCCCCCATCGAGCGTGCTGCTGCGTGGCGTGGGTGCCGGGAACGTGAGGGAGGGAGTAGTTTGGGGAAAGCAAGATTGATGTGTCTTGACTCTGAAATGGATCCCCAAGAAGTTTCCCTGTGAGAAGGAGCTGGAGGGAATATGCCTGCATTCACATCCCCATAAAAATGCAACTTGGCCATGATGAGCTCTAATAAACAGGCTTGCCGCTTCCAGGTGACTAACAGCTATTGTGAGACACGTGGGGATGGGGGGGCCATCAAAGCAATCTTGGTGACGAGCAGAAGTCGAGAAGGATTCCTTCTCTCCCAGTGTGAGACCTGACGTGTCTGGTTGCACTTCCACTGCACGCAGCTCAGTGTCGCAGGCTGTTCCTCCCCTGCACAGGGCACCTGCGCTCTGCACACCCACATGAGCTTTACAGGCTCACAGGGGTTCCTGGTGTCCCACGGGTCAGGGCTCTTGCCAGCCACCTGTAAAACTATGAGGTTTTTTCAATAAAAGGTGCTTACTGCCAAATTTCAGCATCCTGAATTTCAGTCTAGGGCTGAAAAATACTTGTGTAAGGAAGTAGATGTGCACTTAAAGCTGCATTCTTTTAGAAACGCATAACAGAAGTTGGAGTCGATAGGCTGGATGTGATTCCCCAGTGAGGGCTTGGGCAGCTCCAGGTGCTGCTGGTGAGGGTGGCTGAACAGGGCACGGCAGCTCCAGCCCCTGTTGGCACCGCGGCGGCAAGGCTGGGGCAAAACAGCTGCGTGTGAGCAGGGGCCATCAGACGTGAGTGAAATCTTAATTGTGAAGTTCTCCTAGATTATTATAGCTGCCTTCATTAACATTTTCACACTTGGCTGGCTAGCAAATGAGGAGAAGGGCTTTCTGTGTTGCTAGATTGGTAGTGCTCAGATCTGCTCTGTACTTTGACAAGTGCCAAGGACTGCGTCCTCACCCTATACTGTGGTTATGCTCGGGCAGAAGGGATTGCCTTATTTTTATGGAAGGGAGAGGAGAAAACAAGGATTCTTGGAGTATTTTTAGTGGAAATCTTCACTGGCTATAAGCTGCTTCTCAATAAAACAAAGGAATACTGTGCAAATAAAATTCCCCTTAATCTATAATTACTCCAAGAATTTAAGATGTGAATTTCTATTTTCTAGCTGCGTCTTTGGCAAAGTTCAGATTGGGTTTGATCTAGTTTTTATGGTGGTTTTGATTTGCTATTGCTTGAACTCCAGGGATTTTTTTACCTGCACAAGGAGGACTCCAGTTAATATCCACTGGGAAAGAGAATAAATAATTAAATGTTGGAAACAGTGCTTCTTCAATGGCCCCGCAGCTGACAAGTGCCACACCAGCCATGGAAAGTGTTGGCCACGGAAGGCCACTACATCGTGTTGCAGGGGAAGGACTTGCCTCGTGTTTCTTTCCCAGCCTCGCCGTGCCCGGCCTT
Organism: Clamator glandarius; assembly: GCA_033459285.1. Taxonomy (NCBI): domain Eukaryota; kingdom Metazoa; phylum Chordata; class Aves; order Cuculiformes; family Cuculidae; genus Clamator; species Clamator glandarius. The sequence continues at coordinate 363,230 of JAUNZM010000452.1, read as the reverse complement.
GCTCCTGCTTGCAGTTCTGCTGCTGGAGCACTCCACGTTGGTGGTGTGAAAATGTTATCCTGATGAAATTGTGGGGTTCTCGATCGCAGGGTGACATTGGGGTGAATGGTTCCCATCCGTATCTGAATGAGGAATGAAGCTCTGGCAGAGCAGCTCCTCGAGAGGTTTCAGATGGGGGTAAACCTGCAGCTGGATTGGGATGCCTTCAGAGATAAGCACAGCAGCCTGTTCCATATTTATAATGGGTAACAATTTGACTAAGGGAGAATTTAGATTAATAACATTCAGCCCCGAGAAGTAATTTCCTTTGAGAAAGCGATTTACATGCACTCTGCCAAAAAGAGCCGTCACCGTGCACTCTCGTCGTGTCAGCTCCAATAATGAAGTTGGAAATAACATAGAAGGTTAATAGGTCCTACTTATCTCCTTAGCTCTGGAAAGGAAGATTTACAGTGTGGAGCCTGGGTTGCATATTTCCATTGGAAATGGGGAGGCTCTTCCCAGTTGAGATTGATGAGATGGGGTGGTTATGGGGTGTCTGCTCGGCTGTTGCTCATGGTGGAGACTGTAAACCTGCACCCCAGGGGAAGCGCTTGTGCTGAAAGGAGCCGTCTTTCCCTGAGTCGCTGGCCAGGGATTTATTCAGATGCCTGTGCTCCCGTTCCAGTGATAATTCATTTTGACCAGCTATGTCTCCTCCAAGCCTGGAAGTTCACACAAATGTGGTCCACGTGGCAGTTATGAGATGGGTTGGAGCCTGGTGTGTTTTCCCCGGAGCCGCCCATGGCGTGCGAACGGGGAGGTCATGTGGAGATGCAGTGGGAAGAAGCAGTGGCGCTGAGGATGTCTGCGTCACCTCTCGGGCTGCTGCTTGTGCGATGCTGTCCTGCGGGCAGATATGAGAGCGTGTTTTATCCTGCCTTAGCCCGTGCGCATGGGGGGCTGCGGGATGGTCTGGGGGCTGCCGGCAGTGCCGTGCTGTTAGGCAGGACCTGTTCCTCTCGTCAGAAACAGCAAAGACCTTCGCATCGCCAGTGAGGACGCTGCTGCCTTGGCTTCGGCGAGGCTGGAAATAGCTGGAGCCATGCTGTAACTGCACCTTCCCCACTCCATTGGCCTTGCTGAGGGATGGCAGTGGTGCGGCAGCCCTGTCACTTCGCATTACTGTCCTCGGGCTCCTGAAGGACTCGTGGCACGATATGGGGAGCCATGGCAGTTACAGGAGTATGAAACAGCTCTCCTGCTTTGCCCCCCTCCCTCAGCTTTTCAGATTGCTCCCTGACTGCGGTTCTGTCCCAGCAGGTCCACATTCTGGTCCCTGCAGGGTGCTGGGCTCCCCCAGACTGGGAGTAACCAGACTTCTTAAAGTAAATGATTTTTTGATAATGTCAGCCTAGGAACGCAAACCTCCTAGATCTCTATCTATCCATTCTGCTGGAGAGAACGACTCAGAAAGGGGAGAATGTTTAATAAATGTCCTGTCTAGCACAAACTGTAAAATATTCATTTTGGTCGGTTATTTCACGTTGCTGAGCAAATGCAGGGATTGACTTTCTGAGCAGCTTAAGGTAAGAGTTGGTAATAACCAGAGCCATTTAATGAATGAAATATTTAACGTAATTTGCGTGATGGGACAGTGGGTATAACAAAAGTAGCTCTGAGTCAGAGAGGAAAACTGGGAGGAGTGAATGGAATTCCTAAGTGTGACCCCAATCAGCTTCCGTTTGCTGCAGCACTGGACAAGGTGAGGCTGCTGTGGAGGATCTCTGTGTGCTGGAGACTCCTCTTAGCATCACGGTGTTCAGCATGACAGCATGAGACACCCAGGAGCTCCCCTATTCCCAAACATCCCAGGAGGGCTCAAGCTGTGCATGAAGCGTTTCCTCAGCATGAGGCTGCTGGGCTCTCCCTCGGGAAGTGCCTGCTCTGGGCTGTCCCCCTGTGCCTGGGGTGGTTGTCATCATGTATGCTCCCAGGAGACTTCACTGGTCAGTGTGGGCTTCGTAGCTGAGCTGCCATTAGGGGTGCAGAGCCCTCCTGTCCCCAAGAGCAGGTGACCCCAATTGCACACGTGACCCCAATTGCACACAAGGTCAGCTGAGGTCAAGCAAGACAGCGAAAGCCCCAGGAAAGGGAGGTGAGAGGAAAACCTTGATGCTTTCCTCCATAAAAATAGAGCGATCCCAGTACGGCAGCACCATTGACTCATCCAGAGGCTCGATTATCCTTTGTCTTTATCTGGCTCCTTTTGCAGCCTGACCTGTCCCTCCCCACTGCCCTGGCATGTGGTGCAGAGGTGTCTGTCACACCACGTGCCCCATCATGCTGCTGATCTCTGATCACCTGGGGGTGATGCCATTAGCGATGACCCTTGCAGACCGTATGAATAATGCATCTTTCTCTTCCAGTCCCCATTACTTTGCTCTTTTTTCTCCCAACCACGCACTCCATTTCCATCGTGTTGATTGTTTGCCCAGTCTGCAGTTTGTTGAGGTCTCTTGGCTGGTTTTCCAGCCTGTCTGATCCTCACTTGTAAATGCCTTTTGTCATATTCAAATGCTGCCTTCTCGTTGCTCGCTTTCCAGGTCGCTGGTAAATAGGAAGCACTGAAGGATGTAGGCTGAAGAGTAAATATGCAAGGAGTCAGACAGGGAATCCCCATCTGGCCAGGAATGCAGAGCTCCTTGATGTCAGAACTGACTCTGGAGAGCTTTAAAAGCTTAAATATAGAGAAGAACAGAGAAATTCTGAAAGACATCCTTCTCTGTTAAACAAGGTTTATATTTTTAAGTAAGTTATGGGGTGAGCCCAGTACAGGGGGTGTGAAACACAGTCTTGGATGCGTATTTGCGGTCTCACCTCGGAGGCTGGGCTTGGACTACCTTAAAAAAAGAAGGCAGGTTTTCATCCCTGCTGCCGGTTTGCCTTGACAGCCCTTAAAGTCAATATTACCCTAAAAGCATTCTGCTTTCATAACAAGCAATTTTGCTTGTGTTCAAAATGCTTTGTTTGATTTCTGGAGCCATTCATTACAGGATCAAGGCTTCAAATTGGAGCCAATTAGGTATAAGAGTTTCTTTTTAAAAGCTTTTTCCAAAGGCAAGAGCTTGAAGGTTAAAGCCAGGGGAGGCAGCCTGCAGCCCCACAGGGTTGGGGTCCCACTTGGGGCCGGTGTCCCCCTTGCGGCCGGTGTCCCCCTTGCTGGGGCTGCGTCCCTGCCACGAGCTGGTAGCTGCCATTGAGCTTTACACCACAGCTCACCATGCTATATTTAGTAAGAAATGCATCAGCATCCCTTTTCCTCCCTGAATTTCCTCTGGGAATGGAGCTAGTAAATATCTGTTGCGCTAAAAATACCCCCTGCCCCAGCCCCTGGCAGCCTTTCCCCCTTCCCCAGCTGAACCGGACCCAGAGGGGCTCCCCCAGCCCCAGAGCAGATGGGGGGATTTGTGATTTAAAAAAAAAAAAAAAAAAAAAAAAAAAAAGCAGGAATCAACCGTTTGAAAATGTAAAGGCCATGAGAGCGCCTGTAACACTTCACCTTTGGAAAACACGATTAGTGCTGTCAGCCAGCTCTTCTCCATTTAACGGAAGCCCCAGCACAGCCTACAGTGATTTTCCAGCCATCGCTGGCAGGCAGAGGTGACCCAGGACTGCGCAGGCGGGTGCTCTGGCAGCACGTGTCCCTCCTGTCTCCCTGGGAATATGGGCACCGGCTGCTGGTCAACTCCTTCTGGGGAGAAATACATGAAATCCTGGACCATTTGCAGCCCTGGCCCTGCTCAGAGCTGCAAATGGCTTTTATTACACAAAGAGTGTCCTTTTCCTCTTGTATTTTTTTCTCTTGTCTCTTTTTCCTTCAATGCTTAATCAAAAGTCAGGAAGGAGTAACAGCTCAGAAGTCTGACAAGATGTGATGCTCCAGACCGTATCGGTACGATTTAATCTGTTCATAAGGGCGAAACATTAAAATTATTCTAGGAAAGATAATAATGAATGGGTTTGGTAACTTTTTTTAAGATTAAATGTTTGCATAATGATCCAGGGACACTTGTGCGATATTCAGAGCTCCTTGGTGATCGGAGAGTCTCCCATGGAAACAACACCAAAACTGAAAAATTATTTAGATTGTTCGGTCTGGAGAAGAGGAGGCTGAAGGGAGACCTTGTTGCTCTCTGCAGATCCCTGAGAGGAGCCTGAGGTGAGGTGGTTGCTGGTCTCCTCTCCAAGTGATGAGCAATAGGAAAAGAGGAAAGGGCTTCAAGTTGTGCGGGGGTCGGGGGAGGTTGGGTTGGATATTGGGAAAAATTCCTTTACTGACAGAGTGGCGAAGCCCTGGCAGAGGCTGCGCGGGGCAGTGGGGGAACCTCCATCCCTGGAGGGGTTCAAAAAGTGTGTAGATGCAGCACCTGGGGACATGGTTCAGTTAGTGTGGTGGGGTTCAGCTGATGGTGGGACTAGGTGAGCTTAGAGGTCTTTTCCAACCTTAATCATTGTATGATTAAGTAGTCATTTAGGTAAAGGTAATCATTAGGGCAAGCAGCTCCATTATTAACAAGATTTTTAGGAGAGGAGAGGTCCTTGTACTTGGAGGGTGAGAGGGGGATGCGTGAGGCATGAAAGCAGCGTCCACGACACCGTTTAATGAGGGTAAAGGGACTGAGTTCGTTGCAGGACAGCGCTGCTTCACCCAGGACGGGAGAAGGGACCAGTTACTGCGGTTCCCAGATTGCCGTGCTTCATGGCACACAGTCTGACCAGCATCATCATTTGAACACGGCTTTTCACATGATTTAATATGTATCTTTTAAGAAGGATTTTAATTCCCTGTTTGAAGTAAGAAAACGCCATAAATCAGAGAGAGAATCTTTTAACATTTACAGTTTTAAATGAATTCCTGTTGAGAGTCTCTTAAGCCAGATTTATATCAGATTCTGCATTGAACTGTGTCGTTATGTGGGGCTGAAAAACTCTTACAAAATTAGGCATAATGCAAAAACATGCTGAAAAGACAGTTCTGCAGGAATTGGAACATTATTATGTTAGCGAATATTGGAGTGAGGAATATGTAGAAAGGGACAATTACCGTGGGTATTTTCCTATTAATGAACCCCGCTTAGTTCTTTGGAAGGGTTTGCTGCTCTCTCTTTGCAGGAGAAGGCAAAGTGAGAGAGTGCTGGTATTTCCACCCCATCAGGTGTTGGGGTGTAGCTGCCTTGCTGTGAGGCACAGGGCTCTGTCACCCGCGAGGTGTGACGGAAGACGGGCCGGGTGGGAGGACGATGGTGCTGGATGGAGATCCCATGGGTGTATGGGTGGTATCTGCACAGCATCCCTGCAGCATCCTCGTAGCCTAGTGCTGCCGACTGTGCTTCAGCTCTGTGTGTTTGGCAGCTATGAGTACCAAGCACAGTGTCCTGCCCTGCCCACTGCTGCTCACTGTGTGTCCAGGTTTCACCCTTTGAAACTCAAAAAGGGTTCTCTTTGTCACGTGTTTTAGAGAAAATTATTTCTCATCTTAGTCCAGTTTTTCCTTTCCAGGTTTAGCATTGAAATGAGGTGTTTAAGTTTTCCACTTGCAACTTCATGGAAGTTTAAGATGGCAGAGCCAGCTGCTTCGAGCTCTTGCCTTGCTGACCTGGGAGAAAAGCCTGGCTTTGAGCAGAGCCTTCGGAATCTGTGCCGCTCGGTCAGTGAGAAACAGCCCTCAGCAACTCCTCCAGTTAAAATGGTAATGAAAAGTAGAGCAGAGCAGGATGAGGCCTTGTGAGTGGTGGAAACAGTTCTGTGAGTGCAGTCTAAATGGGATTGCGTGAAATAATTGTTAATTATTCATTGTCGTGGGAGAGCGTTTGGTAGGCGGGGATGCTGCGGGGCACCTTTAGCTGGGTAGATAAGATTCTGCTTTCCATTAAAGTGTTCAGGCACAGGTGTGAACCTGTTGGGGCTCAGCTTTGGACAGTGTTGGCTGCTCGGTCACACCTCTGACCTTTCTTTTTCCCTTTTCCTCCCCTTCCCCCTCAATCCCTTGCATCTGCCCTCTGTCTCTCTCCCTAAGTTTTCTTTGTGAATGTGTCCAGGCTTGTCTGAAGCTGGTTTTTTTCTGTCATGCTGAGGCTGCCATTTGTTTCTCTCTCTTCCTCCTCCAACATCAGGAGTTGAAGCAGTCGGCTCAAGTGTTGCCGCTCGCAGAGCTTCCCTTTTGGTAGCGCCCTGGCTGCGGCTGCCCTGGCATCGCCGCAGTACGCCTTCGCAGTCAGATGACTCGATCGGCTGTCGGAGCCCAGGATTCCTAAATGTCACCCTCTAATGTCTCATTAGGGTTGCAGTTTGAAGACATCATGTACTTTAATTGAAAACTGTAAAAGTAATCTATTCCATTTTTTTTTCTGTTAAATTAATGGCACGGACCTTTAGCAGATGGTTAGCGCGGCGCCGTTATTAATGACAACACCCACTGCCTGCAACCCAGCCGCTCGTCACCGTGCAAAGTGGAGAAACCCAATGCACAACTCCCAACCAAACGCGTTTTCCACTCCGTAGCTTTATTCTCATGCGGTGCCCATTAGCGGTCCCAGCGCTGCTGTTGTGCCTCCTTTGCAAGATTTAAACTCTGCTGAGGTGGTTTCAGCCAGCGAGGCCTGGTGAAGGAGCTGGCAGCGCCCTGTGGGCCACACGTCCTCTTCTGCTCTCTGGCAAAGCGTAGGACAACAAGAAACACTCTGGGCCCCCAAAATTGTAGGATTTCAATCCTTTGGGGTGATCGACCAACCAGTCAGGCTAAGCTATGTACAGATATTTTTGCAGGTTATCAATAAGCACCTCTGTGTGTGAGTGTGCTCTGTGTTAACCAGGGTGAGCCCTGCCCCTCCATCCCTGCATCACAGGTGAAGGTTGCTGGATCGTGTTCACCATCCCAGGTTTTGGTAATGAGTCTTTTGTTCCTCCCTTTACATGTCCTTTCTCCCTCTCCCCTCTCCTATCACTTTCCTGCTTCCCAGGGGACAAACAGCAGCAGCGGGGATGGGGGAAAGACAGAATATTTATCGCTCTCCTACACAGAAGCTCTAAAACGGCTTCTGCAAAATAAATCTCCTTTAAGACCTTTCCAGAGCAGGGTTTGGCTTATTGCTCCTGGAATAAAGAAAAGCCTTTCCTTCCCCAGGTGCCTCGTTGGGCCCCCAGTGGTGGTGGCCCGGGAAGCTGCCGTGGCCTGGCCACCTGGGGTTTTGCCTCTGCCAGAAAATGGGCATTGAAAACCCGTCCACTGGCTGGGGGAGCTGTGCTGGTGGAGCAGAAGGTGAAGCTCAGCATCCATGCGTAGGTGCCGTCAGGCGGCTGGTGGAGCAGGGCATCCCTGGGACAAGAGCATAGCTCTGGTGTTGAGGATGCTTGCAGGGAGGAGCGTCAGAGATGCAGGGATCAACATTTCCCAACAGCACCTTCACCTCTGTGGAGGAGGAATTTGCATCTGCTCCAGGGAGATGGAGTTTGAGACCTGGTGAGGCAGAGACCTTACAAAGCAAATATCTTCCCCCACCCCGATGGCACTGAGGAAGCAGAGACAGATGCTAGTTTTTCACATGGAGGACAGGGGCCTAGTGAAGGTTTTGAGTGCAGCAACCTCCCTGGAGCTGCCTCCCCTCCAGGGCAGGGAGCCCTCAGTGCAGCCGAGGCTGTAAAGTATTCGATTAATTAGCGGCTGGTATTGATAGCACCCGGCCTCCATCTGATTAGATAGAGTGTTTGTTGGTGTGTCCCTATGCAATTAGAAAAATGCATTTTAAATGAAGTTTTAATTTATTTCTGCTTTTCTGTCTCAATGAAAGCAGCGCTGCAGTGGCTGGGAAGCTGGCTTTTGGGTGCCTTGCATTGAATGCCAGCCAGGGTCACGCTCCACTGCTCCCTGCTGTGTTTCTGAGGACAACTGGAGCAAGTCCCACCAAAGCAGTAGTGGATGTGTAGCCATGGTGTTTTGGAATGTGGTTTAGCAGGCATGGTGGGGTTGGGCTGATGATTGGACTGGATGAGCTTAGAGGTCTTTCCACGATTCTGTGGGAATGCAGGTTTTTGGAAGGAAATTCATGGCAGGCTTTGGGAAACCAATTGATCTGAGAGCCTGCTCAGGCTGGTCCTGGTGCAGGCACAACACCCAGGAGCCTCTTTCCCAGGTCCCACCAGCTCCCATCAGAGGCTGTCAGGCAAACAGTGGTTGTGGTCATACCCCTTACCAGCCTCAGAATGTGGGTTTGTTTCTGCCCTAGAAGCTGCAGCTGGGTAACACTTCAGGTCTTACAAAAATCACTGCCTACCAGAGGGAGGGACACGTGGTGGTGTGGAAGCTGTGGTGGTGGGGATGGTGACGGGGACCTGCCTGATGTTTCCCTGCTGGTCACCCACAGCGCTGCCTGCTCCTCTCTTGCTGCTGGTCTCTCCCAGCTCACCCAGCCAGCCCTTCTGACAACGTGGTGCTGCCTGAAGCCAAACAACTGGACAAGTGGAATGGTGCTGTGGTTTCTATCCCAGTGATGCTGAACAAGGCAGCGAGAGGCTCTGAGTGGCTTCCAGATCGGTTTGTATTTGTGACAGTTGGAATATTAATGGCTGTGAGTGGGGATGGCGAGAAAATGAAAACGGCTTGATCCCAGCTGAGAAGATGCTACACAATCAACATGAATTTGTATTTTCATTTCAGAGGGGAAGGAGATAAGGAAGTGATGGGCTGGAATTTGTCTTTATAGCAGCAAGGACGTGGAGATTTCCTCAGAGAATAAATGTGCTTGCTTAAGAGATTGTGACTTTATTACCGCTGTGGTATAAATCCAGGAATGTGTACAAACTCTCCTCCTTTCTCTTAGAATGTGCATATATTCCAGGCTTATTAATTTGGATGTGGATAATTCATACAAAGTAATAACTCAAAATTCAGACTTTTTGAACAAATGATTTATTACTTTGAGGTGAGGTCGGAGGCCTGGGCTGCCTGGTGCAGGGAGTCGCCTTTGGATTCCAATTTATCTGTCTCTTTTGAGAGCTTGGGTGGGAATTGCAGATACTCTGGAGGGGTTGGGCCAGGAGAGCATTACCACTTAAGTCCATGGCATCAGCAGCCCCTTGGTGCTTCCTGGGGCCAGTGAGAGTCCCAGTGAGTGGGTGCTGTATGGGAGGATCACCCACCGCCCTGGCAGGCGGTGCTGCTGTGCCCCCAGCCCTGCTGTCTGCTGGTCTCTGCTAACCTGTGAGCCAAGCAGTGGTGAGTGTTGGCGCAGCCAGAGCGTGCCGTGCTGCTCAGGCACTCGTAGGGGCACTGCTCGTCCTCCCTGCCTTTGCTGTGGGGTGGGATGCTCCGTCCAGCGGCGCGACTGCAGTTGCATCCCAAACGCAAACCCACCACACGGTAGCCTGGCTGTGCCTCCCCCTGGGCATCGTTCAGGCTCAGGGCCTCTTCTTTCAGGCAGTGCTATTTGCTGCAGATTTCAGAGCTTTGATAACTTGTTCTGTTCTTTCCAAACAATGTGTGTTACACTGCAAGCCGTTTGGTACAGAGCAGAGCTTGCAGCTTCGCTGCGCCTGTGATGGGTACTGGGCCTCTCCACCACTGCCCGTGTGCTGGGTCCCTGCCTGTCGTCCATTCCCTGCTTGGGGATGAAGTCCTCTTCAGTCCTTGTACAAAATGACGAGAGCATTTAGAGGAGCTGCAGTGCAGCACATGCCAAGCCCTCTGCAGCAGGCAGCAGGCAGCTCGCAGCTGCTCCTTGTCCCGCATGCCAGGCTGCAGCGCTGCAGCTCGTCCTCTCCGCGGCAGCAGGGACACAGAGGTGAGATCAGGCCGCCTGCGCTGCTGCAGCTCTGGGTGCTTCTGTGCTGTTGTTAAATATTTAAGTGTCTGAGAAGCTGTAGTCACGTAGCGGTGGGTGGGAAGCATGAGGCTGGCGTTCCTGCACCACCCTTGGCCCTGACCGGTGAGGTCTGCAGCTCCTTCCTCTGCCCAGCTCACGCGAGCCTGAAGATGCAGCTCCAGGCGAAGCTGGGGAAGAGAGAAGGAAAGGGCTCTGGGGGCAGGTGTCTAGAGACACTGTAGCCCACACACATCCCATCTAATGCAGTTAACTTGGCTTTGCAGCTGGTGGCTCTTTGATGCATTCGAACTAATAATCCTAACGAACAGGGAGCGCAGAGCAGAAATAGATGTGCATTTATATAAAGTGCTTTCAGCCTGAGCAGCAAAGTATGAATTAAACCACTAAATTATATGGCCAAGTTTGGGATAAAACATAACTTGTGTGATGTTAATGTTAAATTATCTAATTGCTTTACGGGGTACTTCCATTAGCCGATCAAATTAAACCTTTTTTTCCTTATCTGTGGCTTATAAGCCACGAATGCAGGGCTCAGTCCTGCAGACTCTCACATGGGTGGGACAGCCATGCTCTGAGCAGTGCCATGAAATTGTCAGACGCGGTCAGAAACGTGGGTCTGCACGGATTGTGGTGCTTTGACCTTTCTCAGCAATGCTCTCTGTTTTCCTGCTGGCAGTGTTTCTAAAGCTGAGCTTAGAAGGGATGTGGGGCTGGGTGGGACGTCCCAGCCAAGGGGGTGCTGGACCTGGTGAAAGGTGCCTTTGCCTAGGAGATGCTCTTGGCTTGGTAGTTTGTGGCATGCGTCCTTTTCTTTCCTTTGCTGGTTTCGTAATTAAACAGCAACGCTGTGGGCAGAGCTGGGATTTCAAAGCGATGCTCTGTCTCATCTGACCTTGCTGGTGCCATGCTGCCTTTTGTTTGTAATCTCGGGCAGGAGGCAGCACAGAGAGGGTCTGATAGGAGACAAAAGCAAACAATAGCCTCGCTCCAGAGACGCACTGAATGGGCTGTAATTGAATTTTTTGGTGAAGACATTGATTTGACCCTGCAAGACACACAGAGTGAATCATTAGGGAATTAACACACATTAAAATGCAGGGTTTTTATCACAGGGCTTTTATTGTGCCTATAGTTTTGTTTTTAATTATTTAATGACTCTGTGTCTTCTAGTGATAAATCTATTTCTTTTCCCTTTTGTAAAGGCGAATGGGTGCCTCTGTGCCGCAGCGGTGATGCCCAAGCGGCTGCCAGGGCCGCTGGCTGTCGTGGGCACCTCCGCTCGTGCCCTGGTGCATGGACACCCCTGCACTATCACACAGCGTCTTTGCATGCGGCTGATAAACCATCAGCGTTGCTGTGACCGCCCTCTGGGCCTTTTCGCGTTTATGCTTTTTGCAATCTGTGTGTAGCAAAATCTCTGCAGGAATTAATTTATTGCAGGAAGCTGTGTGGGACACCATGTTTGGGATAAAAATTCCCAAGCCTGGGCTGCTCGGGGTGGGGTTTTGGAGTGCCAACCACTCTCAGCTGCAGCTCCGTGTCTGTGGCTGGAAGCTCACTGTCTGATCTGGCTGCGTGTGTGTTCACTGCGAGCCTCACTGTGCCATCTGCTTCTTGTGATTCTGCTCTGGTGTGGGGTGGCAGACAGGAGCCGCTTTTCCTGGAGTCCTGGTGCTCATGTCAGGAGGTGTCAAACCATAACCGGGGATTTCTGCTCACTTCTCCCCTGTTTGGGACACGTGGTGGGACAGCGTCCATCCCATTAACACACCGGTTCTTGTTATCCTGAGTACTTGGGGCACAGGAGGTAGCGTGGAGTCGTCACTGTCTCTTTGCTGTACATGTTAATTTATAGCGCTGCCGTGAGCTAGATTTTCCTTGTTATCCAAGGTATTTCCCCTGGAGTAGGGAAGTCAGGCTGTAATATATCATTAAGCAGAAATCCTGGGGGAGCTCCTCTCCTAGTTGATGTGGATCCTTCTTTTATCCTGTTAGAGGAATTGAATTGTACATTTTGAGTTGTGTGAAGATCTAGCTTGGAGGCTGGCTGGAGCTGTGACTCTGTTAGCACAGCGGAGTGGGACCTGCCCAGACATCCTGGGGACGCATGCGAGTATGTTGATGGGTCACCTGCCTGCTGCATCGTCCAGCGGTTTATTCTCGGATCTGTCCACACCTGCTGAGCAGGCCCAGGCCAGCAGTGTGGAAACAAGTGTTTGGCCTCGAACAGGAGCATCTCGTTACTATGGTGCCTCACGTGGGTGAGAGCGTTGGGGTGGAGATGTTGAGTGTGTAGGGTATTGGCTGGCTGGAAGGAATAATTGAACAAACCTTGGCTAAGGACGTCCATTTAACCAAAACCCTTTGGTTATCTGTGCTAGAGCAGTATGTTTATTCAGCCATGAAAGCTAGAATTTGCTTTATTCTCCTTATGACAGGCTGAACTTTGGTAGGAATAGGCAAAACCCTGTGCTAATTGAAGCCCAGTGAACCTGCCTACTTTTGCAGGATTTTGAGATGAACCAGCTGGATCCATTTCTGTGCCGAGAGGATTTGTTCTGTGAATGCATGTTCACACAGACCACGTGCCACAGACGCCTGGGGTGTTAGAGGGGATGATAGAGCACTCCAACTTGGGCAGCCACAGGTGGTCCTTGGTGAGCCAAAGCTCCTCTTGCCATGGGGTGCAAGATCACACAGATTTGCAATGGAGTGAGTTGAGAACACAGCACAGGATGGACTGGGGATAAAATTCTGCTGCCTGCAGCACATGTGGTGGGAATACTACACTGGCTTTGAGAAAAGCAGAGAGCCTTGATTCATAGTTTGTGAAGAATTTTAGTTGCAGTGTATTCAATTTTTTTTACCTATATACAGATGAAATCAGTGTCTGGCTCCTCTGACTCACACCCTATGTCGAAGCTGTGTCCATGCTGCACTGGTTGCTCATGCAGGGCGCGACAGGCGGTGCCTGATTGACTCCTGGGCATTTTGGAACACTGGATGTTTTGGTTGACCAGTGTCTGAATTTTGGCTTTTGCTTCCAATCCAGCTGCAGCTCCTGTAAGAGTTTGAAGCTTTGCACGTTCCCTGGGAAGGTCGTGAGTGCGAGTGCTGTGCCAGTGTCCCCATGGAGGCCTTCGTCAGGTTATTTTGATATCGAGTTTTACGCAGCAGTTAGTCAGAAATCAAAAACAGGTGTGTTCAGAGCTTGGCATCACAGCTTCTTCTCCTTGCTTGTGTTGAAGCAGCACTGCTCCCATCACCTGCTGCCACAGCAATCAGTTAAAATGCAGAGCCAGGCTGGGGAAGCGAGGGCTGTGGCGGAGGATTCTGGGAGAATTTATTTGCAGTGTAAACATGTTGGTTAGGAGTCATTAATATGACATTCACACAGCTCTAATAAAGTACATAACGCGGAGATCTGGCACTGCTGCAATACCCAGAGGACATTAAGTATGAGTCTTAAAACCAAGAGTATTGGAAACAAGATATTTTTACGTCTCATTTGGGAGTAATATAATTGCATTTTGTGGCTCCAGCAGATGCTTGGGCCAGCTGGTTGGAGAGCACTGTGGGTCTTTTAGCAGTGGTTCTATACAGCTACACCCCTTTACAGAAGCGTTGTTTGAAAAAAGCAAAGCAAGATCTCATCTCCTGGTGGAAAGATCATTTGCGTGTGCGTCACCTTCATGTGGCACAGCCTGCGACACTGCTGCTGTGGCAGCTCTGGAGATTGAGCTGCATGCGGGTTTGGGGCCTCATTTGAGGCAACTGAATATTCAAGACAGCTTCACTGACCTTTCTGCACAGCTTTTGCTGTCACAGGTCTCTCTGAAAGAGGAGGTGTTGGACCCGGCTGGGAGCCAATGTTTGGAAGAGAACCGTCAAACCCTACCTGTTGCTGAGTGTATCTTCATGGGTGGGGAAACAAAGCTTGTTTCCAGCAGCCTGTGGAGTGCAGCTTTGGGAGTCCTTGGCCATCTCGAGGTGCTGGGGTGTTGCTAGTGTTGTGGCAGCATCTGCTGTGTTTAGGGATGGTCACTGGCCCCACATCTCGTCTGGCACGAATGCCCTGCTCTCTCCAAGGCTGCCCAGGATGCTCAGCCCGTCTGCGGTGGGGCCACCCCACACCTGCTCCAGGTTTGTGCCAAGGAAACAGATGGGCGGCCATCCCACGTTCGTCAGTGTGTGTACAGGCACCACGTGAATTATCTTGCTGGCACCGATAATTTCCTGCGAACAAATCGGTTCTGATCTGGAAGTAATCGCCCGTATCATTCCTGCAAGTGGGAGCGATGACTTATGTTGATGTCACCCGCTGGCTTTTTATGGCAACGATTAATAATTCAGTAATTCTCTCTGCAGTGATGCTGTTCTATTTATAAATATTTAATTTACCCTCCCATGTCTGTGTTGTCACTGCCCTCTCCACTGCCTCCTGACAGAATGCCAGGCTCCGGTGATGCCGTGGTCACCAAAGTGACCAGCACCTTGTCTGTGCTGGAGGACGTTAATGCCTTTCCTCGTTTCCATCTCTTTGTTATGTTATTTAAGCCTGTCTTTGGTGTAGATACGAACCTGACGGAGCACGCCGTTGCAGTCAAAACCCGACTGAGGCTGCAGGCCTCACCTGGGGCCAACGGCTCCTTCTCTCTGTTATAAAACTTCTCTGCTTTAAAACTTTCCCTTTTTCAGCAAAACCATGCAATAACTCTTTTCTCTTTCTGCGTTTCTTTTTCAGGAAATTGCAGCTTATTTAATAACGTTTGAAAAGCATGAAGAATGGCTAACAACTTCCCCTAAAACCAGGTAACGTTGCTCACGCTTCAGCACATTGACTCGTTCTCACTGATGACTTGACTCGCTAATCAATGCCTTGGCCACCGAGTGAAAACTCCCAGTCATGCTTGATGGCTTGTGACACCAAACTCTCATTAATTGACTTAATGAGCATTTTATTGAATGGAATCAGATTGATTTAAAATGGAACAGCTGCAGTCTTGACAAGTTAAAGTTTTAACCTGATTGTTGGGGGTTTAATTTTGTCTCTTCAGATGGATAGGTTGGAGGCTTCTGAGCGGGGTTGCAGTTCTTGCCAGAGCTCCCTGCACCTCCCACCTTAAATAAAGGAGCAGCGCCGAGCCCTCCCTGTGCTCCTTGTTTCCCTTGCAGGTGCAGGGGCTGTTTGCATTCTCCTCGCTGGGGTTAAGTTTTTGATGGTGAGGAGATCCCCAAAAGCCGCAGTAACAGACAAGTTTGCTGTTTATTATTCAGTAAATGTCACGTCGTCTTCATGCTGCTGTGAATGCTGCACTCCTCCACTCCCCCGGGAGCCGATGTGGGAAGTTTCGGCTGTGGATGTTTGCCTGCTGCTTCTGCCGTGTTTGGGCCCTCGCAGTTCCTGTGTTTCACTAACACAAAAACCGACCTTGCCTTCTAACATTGCAGGCTTTATTTTTGTTTTTCTTTTTCCCAACTCGCCTGTTTCCTGTTGAAAGGGCCGGGTTCCCAGAGGGGCAGCCGACTAGGACCCAGGTGGGAGGAAAGCCTTTCTCTACCTCCCTCAACCCTTTGCCGTCCACGGCAGAGGCGCGGTGCCAGCGCTGTCCTGTGCAGCTGGGTGCTGGCTTTGGCATCACCTCCCTCTCTAATGGGCAGGGGCAGACATTGCAGTGAGACCAGGGGTTGGCATGGACCCTAACGAAGAGCAAGGATTAATTCCAGAGTGTCTCGACTCCCAGCCAAGGAGAAGCCAGAGGCGGGTGATGTAGCAGCAGCCGGGGCAGAGAGGACCGGCCCCCCTGGGGATTCTGGGAAAAGAGATGGGTAATCGTAGGGTTTTTTTTCCTAGTCTCTTCTGTATTTTTGTGGCATTTTAAGTAATGCATTTTCTCGTCATATTAAAACGTGTCTGCCACCCTGGAAAGGAGCTGTTCGGAACCCTCTAGCTTTCTCTTGGTTCTCCAGCCCCAGAGCCGCTGTGGTGGCCGAGAGGCCCTTGGACGGAGCTTTCCCACCAGGGCAGCAGGCGTCTCCCTTTGGGGAGTGTGCGAACACGGTACCATCGGAGAGGCCTTTTCCTGGCCTGGTAATCCCATTTCCAGAAGTAATGCAAATAATGGTCAAGCCTTTGCCAGATAAGCCAGTTAACAGAAAATCTGAACTGGGCTGTGTGTACATGGCATCGCTAAAGCTATGCAATCATAAGTGTCTCTGTGGTGCTGTCTTGTGATATGAAGAGTTTGGTTCACTAAAGGCAATGCATGAAAATAATTTCCTGATTAGCTCTACAGCCCCTTCCTCCTGCACATTTACTCCGAAAGCAGCAGTGTCCCCAGAGTGGGCAGGTTGTGGAGGCTGCTCAGCCACTTTGTGTTTCTTTAAATATAAAAATTAATTGAAAGAATTAAACGCTGAGTTCGTGCAATCAGGGCTGTTGGTATTACAGTATTAATGCCATCGATCCAGTGCCGAGCTGGAACATTCCCCACTCTGTGTGCTGCTCTGGGGGCCACTAATTTCATCTTGGAGAAGTAATAAAAATGAATTACCCCGCTGACCAAATGGAGTGTCCAGTGCGGAGCCACACAGTGGGGTGTGAGGAGCTGCAGATGGGGCTCTGGGAGCAGCTGGATGGTGCATGCTGGGAGCTGGTGGAGCTACCAGTTGATTGTGGAGGCTGATAATGGGGTTTCCTTGCAGCCCAGCTTGGGTTCCTGCAGAAGAGCTGCTGCTGTGCTGGCTTCCCATGGTGAGACCTGAAACCTCCCGGGTTACTGAGCTAGAGCCAAAGGTGACAAAGAGTGATGACGTCCTTTGGAGCCATCCCTGCGGATTGTTTATGGTGCGATACTGGCCAGGCCCAGCTTTGGCTGCAGATGCAGGAGTAACCCAATGATGTCATTGTGGGGGCATCGTAGGAGCTGTGAGAAGGCTTTAGTGGTCTCTTCTCTGTTTTGTTATGGAACTTATTGCTGGATGACTGTGGTTGATGAAATACACTGGTAAGAAGGTGCTGGGCTATTATCATAACAGCCTTTAGAGTGCGTCAGGAATCTGGCACTGTGACCAGCCCTCACTTGCACTATTCTGCAGAGTGGCTGGGGCAACTCCCAGATATGAGATTTTCAGCCCAGAAAGAGCCCAATGGCTAATTTTGGGCAGTGGGATTTGGCATTGATCAGTATTTCTGCAACTGAAAAAGCTGGGCAGTAGCCGACTCCTGTGAATTGATAGCGATTTACATGCGCCATCAGGATTCACTCGGGGTAATTCAGTTTCACTCCTGCTTACCGCTGGGTTGTTTTTAGGATTTTAATTCGTCTCCCCTGGCTTCAAGCAAAAGAGGCAGGCAGGGATGGGAGGCCAGCTAGCCTTTCCCACTGATAAATCCCTACCTCTTCAGTCTAGGGTGATTGGGATGGCAATAGTGAAGAGGCTGAGCTCAGTTAGCCACTCTGGGCTCATCCCGCCTGGCAGAGCAGGTGTGGGCTGTGGAGGGGTGACATGTGGCAGCCCCACAGCCGGCCAGGGCTTCAAGGGAACTGAACCCAGGTCAAGGCCCAAGCCGAGTCAAGGTAGGGAGAAGCAGAAATAAGTAACCAGACTTTCTTTCATCATAGTTGTGTCCTGGTAAGGAGCATTCTGTTTGTTCACCCCAGCAACCGGTTGCTGAACCAGGGGTTGCAGTTCCATTAGGCTGGTTAGAAATCACTTTTCCTGATGGAAAATGCACTCACAATGATTGCTGGTTTCCTCCACTCCTTTTTTAGTGATTTTTGCTGGCCTCCGAGTTCTGAAATTTCCCAAGAAATTTGATTTGTTTTATTAAACATGGGCCGGTGCCGGGGCTGGAGCAGAGGGTGCTGGGCTGCAATGAGATTTAGAGGAAGCTTTCAGGAAAACCCGATGCAATTATTGTTTCAGCAGAAGTGCCTGGGGGATGTGAGAGCAAGGAGCAATACACCTGTCTGTCTGGGAGAGCATTGCTGTGTGCGGGGAGCACGGCTCCCTGCCTGGAGCCGGGGCCGGTATCAGCATCGCCCCATCCCTCTGATGTGGGGGAAATGCTGGGGAGGATTGACCCCGCTGCCCATCGCCCAGGGAGCACTCCCCATTCCTCACCTGTCCAGCAGGCCAGCTTAGGGGATGTGTTTAGCCTTGGGTATCTTTACTGGGGCTTCTCAAAGATAAGTTGAAATCTTGCAGTATATTAATTTTGTATTAAATAATTAATAGTAAAATTAATTGAATTATTCAATTTTCAGGTAAAAAAATAGAGTAATAAATATTCATAACTTATTTTATTATGGGAATTTCCATTTCCTATGTCATTAAACTGAGATTAACTAAGGTTGGGTTTAAATGAAGACTGAAAACAATTGTGCTTAGGAATTAATTTGCTTCGTTAGGCTGTTCCCCTGCCAGGCGGCTCTCCGGTGCGCTGTGCGGGAGCCCTCCTGCTGCACCAGGGAGATGCTGCTGCCAGGATGTGGCACTCGTGCAAGGAGCTGGAGGCTCCATGTTGAGGAAAGGCTCCTGTGATCGATAGCAAAAGCTCTGTCCCTCTACCCTTCTGCTTGTTGTGAAGAAAAAATATCTCAAGACCTTGCTTAGGATTTCAAGGCACGTTTAAAGGTCTTTGCTTCTTCACGTAGCTCCTGCCCTCCGTGGTGTCCAGGACCATCAGCCTCACCCATGCGCAGTGCTGGAATCTGGGGTTCTGCTCCTGCTGCTGGGAACTGTTTACTGTCTGGGGTCGTGTGCGACCTATTTTCCTCCCTCAAAGGCAGTGAGTGTGCTGTCAGCTCTTTCTGGCTTGTGATGCTGCTTGACATAATCCCTGCTAAATGTGGCACATCTCTCTTTACACTTTAAAGATTTCATGACTCTCAACACTTTCTTTTCGCTGCTCTCAGTATTTCTTACTATTTTTTTTTCCCTGAAGAGGATAAACAGTGCAGAGATGGTTTTAAGAGGCATCGATTCATATAGATTTTCAGCCTCTGTGGTCCAGGGGTGTTGAGATGCCAATAATTAATTCCTCTTAACAGCTCACCCCGTTTGTTTTAACGTGACCTAATGGCAGAATCGCTGGGAGCCATCAAGATGCCTGGCCTAGATCAGCCGATGGTCTTCAAGTATTTCATGCAAACCTGTTCCAAGACTGATCAAGCCTGTGCAGCATGTGGGAGCTGGAGCTCCTGGAGAGCTGGTTTCACTTCATGTTTAATCAGTGGCTCAGGAGAGCTTCATCGCTGTGGAAGACAGTACCTGCCAACCTGGGCAACTGCAGCAAGACTGTATATCCATTCTGGATGGGAGTCACCTGGCCCTGATGCTGAAGGTCGTCTCCTCCAAACTGCTGATCGCTCTGCAGCCACCATGCGTGGTCACCAGGCTCCGACTCTGTCATGTTTCAGCTGGGCACAGTTTCAAAGATGTTGGTTTCATAGCTGGTCCATGGACATGCATGTCTTCTGCTGGTCCTTGCTGCCTGGCTTTGTGGCGAAAGGTGGTGCTGAGGTGCAAAGGCTCCTGCTCTTCTTCATGCAGAGTCAGGGGAAAATCCTGCCATGTTGTCCCTTGGAGAGTCAGAGAACACTAGAAAACATGCAGACATCAGAAAAAACAATTACCTGACAATAGAGTGATTGAATTCTTCAGCATGCTACTGTCTGCTTTCAGCGAGGCTTGGTGAGTGCATCCCATCGATCGACATGTTCAAGAAAAACACGTGGCCTTCAGTTTTGGGCAAAACTGATGTCCCAAAACATTACAGGGGTGGGAGGGTGCTTAGGGTTTTGGAGGCTGCTCAATATGAGCCAGTTCCCAATCTTGACTGTGCAATCTAGGTTTAATGTGCTGTGAGCTAAGTACAAAAGAGGAACTGCGCAGAAGAAGGGTCAGAATGTGCAAGGAGAGGTTTCGGGTTGGGCCTCCTGATAGCCAGAACCAGACCTGCTGGACTGTCCAGTGTGTTCGTGTCCCCTGTGTCTGGTCACAGGGCACCGAGGAGGCTGGAGAGTTCAACTACTGCTGTGGTACCTCTTTGGAGATCCCCTCCCTGTATGACGTGTAGGTGCTACAGAAGGACGAGGGCAGCTGGCGTTTGTTCATACTGCTTTAAACAGCAACAAAATTAGAGTCTCTGTTGCATTTGAAAGTCTTTGTAGCTGAATTTCGACTCTGGTACGGTAATGAAGAAGCATCTTTTGTCCAGGAGGTGAGATATGCAAAAGTAACCTTTAAGTTGCTCATAATTAACCTTTAATGATATTCTCTCATTTTTTCCAATACATTCTCAGCATCAAAAACAACATACAGAAAGAGTGCCTGAGCCTGCTTGTTGCATCTTAATGCCCTGCAAATACCAGCCAGTTAAAGCGAAACTCTTTATTGGTATTATTTGTTCACAAAGTTTTTACCCTCCAGGAGATCCACACTGAAGTCAGAGCGTGGGGCTCTAGCCAGGTGTCACGGCTCTCCCATCCTTGGCCAGCAGAGATCAGGACACCCAGAGCAGGGTGGAAGTGGCATGTTGTGTCCAGAGGGCGGACTGGGACAGGGGTATTTATAGTAAATATAGCAAGAGTTAAACTGTACTCTGCGTGTTAGCAGGCACATGCTGGAAGTCCCAGACTGGGAGGGGGAATGTTTGCACCTTGCGTGTGTGAAGAGCTGCCAGGAGCCGTGCAGCACGGGGGCCACGCTAGGCTGATGGCTTGGATTTGGTTTCTTCCAGTTCACTCTCCTGTTTCCTAAGGCATCAATTCTGAAGCCCCCCAGTCCTTGCTGGGGTTCTGGGACATCAACCGTACAACAAAGTGCATCCCGACTGTCCTCCTCATACCGTCAGCATCCTGTACCAAGGGACAATGTGCTGTTTTGCTGCTGCTTTGGTGGCTTCACCCACAGACTGCTGTGCCTGTAGTATTCCATTACCTGCAGGAAAAGGCATAAAGCCACATGGAATACGTTTGAATTTCTGGGACCTGTACATCCCCGTGCTTGCATTTAGAGGAGAACCGTGTGGGAGACGTCTTGTGTGTGATGTAGCATAGGCAGCGTGGTTCCAGTTCCCTGAGTCTGGTTTCTGCATGGAGGCTACTTAGAGAACTCTGCTCTTCCACCTGTCCACTGGAGAAGCACAAACCCTCTCAATCTGAGGGCGCGCAGCCGGTGGGTGAATGATAAATCCACAGGTACAATGCTGAGAGCATAGGTACAATGACTCAAGATTTCTTTTTTTTTCTTCCTAGTCATGAGAAATAGAGATTTGCAAAACCTGGCTAAGGTTCTTCTGACTTACATGGGGTTGGTGTTACTGCTATGTGCACTGTAACAATGCTTTAATATAATTAAATTTTAAATTCCATGTAGAATCTGGTAGGTAGGCAGATGTACCGGAATGTTAAACTTTATGTCACTTAAAAATGGTTTTCAGGTACATCAGTGAGAGACCATTGAGCTGTAAAACGATCTGCTTTATGATGCTGCATCGCAGCTTTGGTCTTTTTGTTTTAATTAAAAGTGTACCATTAAGTCTTGCACCCTCAGATAATTCCACTGTGCCTTATTGTTTCCTGTAATTTACTGATGGAACATAAACAGACACGATTCTTTCACCAGTGTTTGGAATGGTTTGCAGCAGGGAGAAGTTTCCTAATGAGGATAAAACCGGTACTGTTTCTTCAGCGCTGGATTTCCTTCTGTCCAGCTGTGTGAGCAGCAGAGGTGGGCGCTTGGCAGGGCTCAGTGCTT
Organism: Clamator glandarius; assembly: GCA_033459285.1. Lineage (NCBI taxonomy): Eukaryota > Metazoa > Chordata > Aves > Cuculiformes > Cuculidae > Clamator > Clamator glandarius. Next base: position 341,604 of record JAUNZM010000452.1, on the reverse strand, counting down.
TTTCCAGTAGAACAAGTAGTAAAAGGGATTTAGGAGTGGCTTTGTAATCAGCAGGCGCGCAGCAGACCCATGTTAGGACAGGTGCAGGTGTGCAGCTCCGTGTGCTCTGCCTGCCCGGTTACGGAGCAGCTCCCCAGTGCTTCCACCCACCTGACACACAGAGAGCTGCAACGAGCTTCACCTGCATTTTCCCAACCAATGAACCCCTCTGTGCGGCCAGCAGCACTGAGCTCCATGTGGCATGGGGATCTCCAGCACCACAGAACAGGAGTCTCCTAAATCATTAACGGTGCTGTTGCTGGAATTGAGTAAAAGGCCTGGTCCTGAGGTGTTCCACATGATGATTCACCAAGTTTTGTAACATGATTTATGCTCGGCTGTAGGATTACTGTTTCCTATTGTTTTGGAGGGAAATAAAGCAGCAGTAAAATCCCATCACAAGCATCCAGGTGGAACGGGAGAATGGGAAGCTTGCCTGCCAGAACTCCTGCTGTCTCTGTGATGGTGACTCTGCTACTGCCAACCCAGCTGATCTCGTAGTGAGCGTGGTCTCTGCTCCTCCTCCTCCCCTGCTGAGCATCACCCGGCTCCCACATTGCTGCGCCAGGTGTTGCAGGGATGCCTTGTGGTCCCTGATGTCTTGGGGCGTGTTCAGGCCCTTGATTCGGGGCTGGCAGTGCTGAAGAGATTTCCTGGGCTCTTCCCTGCTGTGTTGTTGTGGAGGGTGATCCTGCCCTCTCCTGCCCCACCACTGTCATAGGCTGAAATTAAACCTTTTTTCCCATGGTTCAGGAATTCTTTTTAATTAAGGAAAATGAAGTGACTTCTTGCTTGGAAAACACTGGGTTTTTTTGTCGTCCTCTGCACACTGTAGTCTCAGGGCATTGTGATTGCGTCCTGCTTGGTGCCTGGCACTCTTACAGAGTGAAGGGGAAAATCTATTGATGCTAGCAGAGCTGTCGTACCTGTTTGCTGCAGCCAAAATGTGCTGGTGTGTATGGTTTGAAGGTTGTGATATAACTGTGCCACATGCAGTAGTAAGTTGCCGAGCAGCGTGGCTGTATTTTAAGAGTCAAGTGATGATGGTGTCATGAGCAATGGTCCAGGTATCGATAGGAAGAGGCCTCTGGGAGGGCAGGGCTGGGAGCTGGTGCCCTGGATGGACCCAGGGCTCTGCAGGGATGTGTCTGTCCCTTCTTGTGATCAGCGGCACAGAACTGCTGGATGCCATGAATCCCATATTCTGCCTTTGATAGAGCCTTGGACTGTGCTGCAGGCTGTTAAAAATCAGTCTCCATAGATGACCCCTGCGTCCAGGCTGTGCCTGCTGTGGGATTTCGAGCAGCAGGGGAGTGTTTAGGGGAGAGGCACCAGTGGATCCCTCGGGATCAGCTGGCGCCGTCTGGCTCCACTCCCAGCAGGCTGCTCCATCCCTCCCCGTGCCTCCTTAGTGCACGTGTGACTCCTGCTGCGGCCGGTGCGAGTGAGCGTGCCCATGGTGTTATTTCAGTGTTTATTTTATAAATGTCAATGATGAGCTAAATTAAGATAAATCAGACTGTTCCCGCTTGCTGTTTAATTTACAAAATTTTAATGAGACTAATAACATCTGTACTTGTTCTGTCTTCAGACCGGCTGGAGGACGGCTGGCAGCTCTCACAGCTCTCTGCTTAGCTCATCTTTAATAATGTTTAGAAAAGGAGGGTTTTACAGGTGTGCTGTTAATCCATTTGGGTTTGTCTCTGCTTCATCTTACACTGGTGGAGGAGTTGAGGCATTGATGATGAAGGCAGAACACCCTGCTGATGGGGGAAATGGTTGGGTTGTTGCAGATGCTGTTGTAAAGTACAAGCAATGGGCAAATACATCGTTTTACATCACAGCGGTGGAGATGGGCAGAGGTGGGTGTAAAGCATTAGTTTCCTGCTACTCTTTTTTGGCACTGGGATTTGATATGCACAGTGGCTGGTAAAGGAAGGGAAATGATTCAAGACTCGCAACACTTCTCAGAGCAACCTCCGGTACAAACGAGCCTGAATGCAAGGCCTGGGGGTGGGTCGTGGTCTGCAGAGGCTTTGGAAATGTTTGCGCCTCCACACACCAGCTGCTCTGGGGACGGCATCTCTGTGTCACTGCAAGGTGATGTTAACATCAAACATCTTTCAAAGGCTTTGTTTGGATCTTTTGAGTTGCAGGATGTCACCTGGGGCTGTAATATGGAGCTGTGCTGTGTGTTTCTGGAACAAGGACTGCAGTTCTCTGGGCCCTCAGGTGTAAGGGCGCTTGCAAAATGATCCATCCAGGCTGCCAGCTTTATTTACAGGCCATAAATTAAAATCCTAGTACAAATCTTTCTGTGTAACAGGATTTGTGAGCAGCTGAGAGAGGCTGAAGCTGTTGGACTAGCGACCAAGAAGATATTTTGTTAGGAAGAGGGGATTTGGCGTTGTCCCAGCCACCAATGCAAAGGTGAAACACAGCCCTGAGTCAGATTTTTTGCTGTCCCACTCCTTGTTTCTACTTTGCAATAATCAGAGGTGAAACTTCTCAAGCCAGCAACACTGACATCTTAGAGCAGAGAGCTGACAACTTTGTCATGATTCATCCAGTTGTTGACTTCCCGCTCTTGAGTTTTCTGCTGCTATTGTTTCTATATTGTGCTGGTGCTGTGGGCTGGAAAGCTTCTGTCGAGCGCCCAGCAAGTGCAGGGCAGCCGCGCCACCGAGATGTCTCCATCCTCTGGCCAGCAGTCACACAGGTGATAAAAACAACGGGTGTGTGGGCTCATCGTGGCTGAGTTGGAATGGCTTTGCCGAGGGGTGTGACATGAAGTTTTAAAGCATGATTCCTCCTAACTTTGATGGTCACAAATTAGGGCATGATCAGAAAAGGTTTCTCTGATATCAAAAGTTAATTCAAGTTAAATTAATCTGAAAATGTGTAATTTCATCTCAACTAAAAATACTGTAATGTAATTAATTCAAAAGTAGGGTGAGCTGAGTGGGTTCAAGGGAAGATAAGCATCGGAATAGACAATAATTGAGTTTGCATTGTAAACATGTTCCTGTAGGAATTTGGGATTTTTTAAGCTGCTTCATTATAAATTTTAAGTCGAGAGTGCTTAGCGGCTGTGGCAGAGTTTGGAGCAGTGGCTTACTACCTTCCTGTTTGTTTGTGTTCTTTGTTTGCAGGATTTTCTATATTTGGGTTTAATTCTTCCTTATCGTCTATGAGTTTATTAATAAGTTTGAAGACGAATAAGGCTTAAAATTAGAAGATGTGTGTTTCCGTGTGAAACTGACTGTTTTGTGGATTTGTGTAAGCTTTTAATCTAATTTTTATAATAATTGGACCTTTAATATATAAAATTGCTGAATTAGATTAGTATCATTGAAATACTCTATGTACTAATTCTGAAGAGCATCACATTCACCGCTGGAGCAGAGGAGCCATCTCTGCTCTGCACAGAAGGCATTTGCTCAGGTCTCCATGCCAGCAGCATGGGAAGCAAGACGGGGCCAGGTCGCGTGGTGAGGTCCTTCCATTGGGGTGGCCTGAGCTTGCGTGACAGTGCTGGTGGCGAGAGTGAGTGGTGTAGTGAGGCATTGTTTGAATACAGTTGTGGAACATGGATTTGAACACTTCCAGCTCCCCAAATGATTGTTGGGTGTTTGCAGAGTGCTACCATTGGCTGTTGTAGCTATCTGAGTCTTGTTTTCCCACTGCTGGTGTCCATGTCTGCAGGCTGCGAGTGCTAGACGAGGGATGGAGCAAACGGATGCTGTCTTGCTCTTAGCAGGGTCCAGAACCCAGGCAGCGTGGGGACGGGAGGTGCTCAGGAGCTGCTTCTTGTCTCGTTGTGGTGATCGTGGCCAATGGAATGGCTGTGTTGTGATACCACGTAGTCAGCACTGGTACCTCGTGAAAGTGAAACACTTCATTTGGGCAAAGACTTGCAAGAGAAATGCAAAAATGGTTCTTTTCCATTTGCTAAAAATCCTTTATCCTTAATTCTGAAAAATTACTTTGTGGATCTTCATATTTCACAGCCCATAACCAGATTACTGCCTTTTACGGGAATGCTTTGTGTTGATGAAGACCGATTGGGATTACACAACAGATTTCCTCTAAAGGAGGCATTATGTGGTTATTTTTTACTGTCTGGCATTCTAGTTAATTGCCTTGTCATCTTTAATTGATGGGACTGAATTGATATAAATAAATAGATTATATTCCTGAGGTTAGTTTGAAGGAGAGGAGGGGCTTAAACCAAGTTGCTGTGGGTTGTAGCACATGCCTGGAATGCAGCTCGCAATGAGTGATGGGTGAAGAGAGCTCCTGTGCCGAAGGTCATGGTCATGGTCGGTGTCACCACTCCTGAGCCTGCTGGGAAGATGGATGCAGCTGAGCCCTACCCTCCTGGGGAGGTGAAGGAGCTCTTACCTTTCCTAGCTGAGGCCAGAGCATTTTGTGTTGCCTCATATTTTAAAATTGGCCTCAACCACTGGCTCGGCTCGGCCCTGCAAACAGCCAGGGTCCTGGCTGTGGTTTGGGAGCAGCCCACCCTGTCAGCCCCTCATTTCCAACAGCGTGAGAGCCTCTGGTTTCCAGGTTGATCCAGATTTGCGTGAATCAGCGATAGACTGAGTCCGTGGGTAAATAGACCTTTTTTAATTAGATGACATTATTGCATAAAATATTACTGCCTGGAGAGAGATGGTGGTGGTTGGTGAGGGGCACGATGCCTGCTCTACCAGCCGTTCCTGCCGTGCTCACACATCTTCTGCTGTTGTTATGCAGTTTTCAAATCTTTATGGGCTTTTATTGAGTCTCCACTCGTGCACTCAGCTTTGCGCTGCTGGCCGAGGGAGAGCCAGAAACTGTTTTCCTTCCCCTTGGCACTTTCTGAGCATGGCACAGAGCTCCACTCTCCTCCAGATCCCTCCGAGGCTTTCCCTATCCCTTGCAAACTACACACAGCTCCTGCCAGCATCCAAGGAACTGGGCATCAGTGGTATCCTGGCAAATTCCCCTGGAATATGGTATTCTGGACAAAACCGAGGTAGAGCCCTGCTTTGGCACAGCTGGGGAAAACCTTGATAGCCCTGAGCCATGGCTCTGGAAGGCAGGGAAGATGAACTGGAAGCAAACTGAATCAATCACATCTTTCTTCAGTTTTCTCCGCACCCCATAAGGACACTACAGCAGTTGCCATCGCGAAAAGAAGTGTTTTAGTGAGTTAGTGGGAGCCCCAGATCCTTGCTATAAGGACTTATTTCTATGGAGAGGGCAGCAGGGTTGGGAACCGGTTGATCAAACTGGCGCTCTCGGTGCACTGGCAGATCCTGGGGAGATTCCTCTGAAAGCGGTTTGGAGCATTCATGAGTTGTAAGAATTAGTTCCTGATAAATCAAACTGCATCCTCATGGGAGTGAGGAAGGGAAATAAATGAGAGCTAAAGAAATTGATAAAGATCCTTGAGCAACAGAGATGAAAGCCAGTTCTTTTAAAATTATATTGGAATTTTAAAAGTTGATTTAACTGTCTTTTTTCATGCTTTGTCCTAAGATTTAGGTCTATAGCACATCGTTATATCAATAAATAATTTGACAAAAGGCTTTTTAGCATTTCATGTGCATTCCACTTAATGACAGTTTTAATATTGCAGCTTGGGTCCTGTTGCGAGGAGGTTTTGATGCTCGGCAGGCTGAGGCATTCATACTGATTGCCTCTCTTTCAAATCTGATGTCGAATCCAGACCCATCAGCATGTGAATTATCCTGTTACACAGTGGAAGGCAGTTGTGTCAAGAACAAGTTTGGAGAGCAAAAACGTGCGGACTTTCTCAGGGCCTTCATAAAACCAGGTCTTAGCACAGGGAAAGTGGAGCAAGACTGCTCCTCAGAGAAAGGTGTCCTTGTGCTTGTTGCAGGCTTGTTCTACACCTGTGGGAGGAGTTAGGGTTCTGGGCATGAAGACACATTGCAGGACTTCATCTTCTTAGTGTTCATGAGGAAACCAGGTTAATGATTTAGTTAAATCATTTATTGCAAGGCTCTGTCTTTCCAGGTCTTCCTTCAGGACTCCAGCTTTTCCCAGCCACTTTCTGTATCAATAGGCTGCTCCTTTGGGAGCTTGGAAGTTAATTTCTCATTATTATCGTGCGCAGATTTGGAAGACGGAAGATAGATAGTCCCCTGTGCTGTCCCTTGACTCTGATAATTTCATAGCCAGGGAAAATAAAGCTAACAGTTGTGCAGGGTAAAAGATAGCACAATCCCGATGGTGAGCAGGAGCTGCTTCCCAGGGCAGAGCCTGGCAGAGACGGGTGGGCAGGGAAAGGCGGAGGGTGCTTCCTCTGGGCCAGGGGTGTGCTGCTCGTGGGAATGATGCCGAGCAGGATTGGCGTGTGATGCCCATCAGAGCTTTATTGCTCCAGCTGCCAGCACACCCCGGTGTCGGGGCTGGTGTATGCGGGCAGCGTGGGGTGAGAGGCAGCCGCTGCCTCTGGCCGTGGCAGGGCCCCTGAGCAGCTTCACCCCTGACTGCGTTTTATTGTGAAGAGCTGAGCTACTTTAAATACACGCCTGGGCAGAGAACCGAAATAAACACAGGATGATAAAATAAAAAATCAATTTTAGAGCTGTGGCCCTTCTTGAGGAAGGGTTCTGGCTGATCTTATTCTGTTGTCCTGGGAAAAGAGCTGCGTTTGGCTTTGCAGTATTTACAATTCCCTCTCAGCAACTCAAGCTCCCTAGGCAGTAAAACACAGTTTTCATTAAATGATGCATCTGACATTTACCAAATCTTGATGTGACAATTTAGTTGCATTGAACGGCCTTATTAATATTGCGGTAATGTGATTAGGGGAACATCTTGGTCATTTAGGCTGAAGGGAGTTGAATTTATGAGCACAATGGAGAGACAGAAATGAAGCATCAGTTGACCAAAATATCCTGATCTTAACTTGTTTCTGTTTGCTTCCTCCATGCATCTGGTTCCTGGTCATGAAAGATGAGTTGGTTTAGTTCCTTATATCCCTAGTAAGGACTTTATGAAAGAAACAAAACCCCCTTCGAATGGGACCTGTAGCTCCAGATGTGTGGATTGGGGACCAAATCCCAAATGACATTTCTGCCGTGTCTTCTCTGGAAATCCCCTCTGCTTCCTGCCAGTACAAGCCCTCCCTTGCCACCTGTCCCTGTGTTCGGAGAGAAATTCCAGACTATCCAGTGGCCTGGGCTCCTGAGCTGGAGGCGAGCATTCCCAGGAGCCCTGGATAGCCCTGAGCAACCCAGCCAGTCCTGAGACCTGTCAGCTACAGGGTAGGATTGTTTGCTTTAAAAATCAGTCTGAAAATGGAATGTAGCCTCTTCTTCCTGGCCGTAGCAGGAACAATTTTGGCAAAAGTAGCTCTTATGCTGTTGTGGCAATTTATGTGAGAGCCATGGTGGTAAATAACGGGGAGAGTGGGAGGGAAGCATCTCAAATCTCATCAATACTTGAGACAAAAGGCTTTCTGTTCTGCCATTACTCTTCCTGTCCTTTCCTCTCCTTCCCCCAGGCCACAGCAAGAAACCTAAATAGAGATCAGGCAGCTTTTAAATGCCACAGGCTCATAAAGGAGAGGAAATTCAGAGCTGTGTGCGATTTGGGTCTATGAGCAAGCAGACCATCCTGCAAGCTCCACACAGCGGGACCAGGGATAACTGCACTGTCCTTGCAGAGCCCCTGGCTGCCCTTGTTCAGGGCTCAGGCCTTCGCTCCTCACAGCTTCTGGGGAGCTGGACAAGCGGCGTGGGGCTGCTGGTGCTGAGGCCAGGTCCCCACCGCTTGCCTGGGCGCACGCGGGATTGGAGGATGGGGCGCGTCTCTGCTCCTGGAGCGACAGCGGCAGTGTCCGTTGTGAAGGTTTAGCCAGAATAAAACCCAGTGCTGTCCTATGTGCAGCCAGGCAGGCAAGGGGCTCCTCTCCTCCTGCTGGGGTCATCTTTTAGGGTTGCTCTGTTCACAGCCCCTTTCCTTTTGTTTGCTGCCTTTTTTTTGTAAGAGGCACAGACCCTTTCTTGTCTGAGCGCAAACAAATTCATTCTGAGCGGTGGGGGAAATGCTCTTGACTTTTCCGCGTTGTCTGGGGAATCAACAATGTGAGTGAGTGGAGCAGCCCAGTGTTTTACGTGGGGCAATCCAGGTGAGGCGACCTGCTGCGAGGCCGCGCTGCCGTTTCATGGCCACGGCTCCAGCATTTGTCACACACGAGGCAGAACTGAGCTGTGGCTGTCCTGGCGAGGAGGGAGGAGAGCGCACGCGGCAGCCAGCACTGTGGGGTCCACTGACCCTCCCGCAGACTTGGCCCTCGCGCTGCAGGTACTAACAGCCTTCTTGTGGGTTTAGGTCACTCTAGCTCCCTTGATTTCAACTGTACCATAATATTAAAGCACTGTTTTATTATTTTCCCACCTTAATGAAAAGAGCGCCCGTAGCTGCAAAGCTGCTAATCAAATCAGGTAAATTGCTGTTAATGCTCCAGTACTTGTTATTATTGCCGTGCTTCTAGGTGGAGTTTAAGGCAGAGGGAGACGGTTGCTGTCTGTGTCGGATGATGTGCAGGCAAGCTGTCTTTGCCTTGGCCACTGGCTTCCCAAATGGGAGCCCATGGGAGCCCGTAGCGGTTGCATCCACGGCCTTGTGCTCATGTGTGTGGACGTGGGAAGAGGAGAGGGGTGGGAGCAGGCTCTGTGGCTGCTGGTGGTGGCTCTCTGGCGAGGGAGGGCATTGTGCTGGTTAATGTAGGCAATTTCAGTTGGCCTGTGGCAGTAGAAAGCCATCATGAGCTTGTTCTCCTCGTAGCAAGGTGCCTTTATGCACTTAATGGAGCATTGGGGCGAGTTACTCTGTAATTAACAGCTTTTACATCAATGTTCATGCCCTACCATTATGTGATAAACATGGGTGAAGGTGGCTGCCTCCAAATAGAGTGTTTTGTTAGACAAAACTGAGCAGAGGGTACCTGTAGATGCCTGCTCTGTGTTTGTTTCATGGCACCGTGTTGTTTGAAACACAGGGGTGAAGGGTGGGAGGATGGACATGTTTCCTGCTGGGCCGGGGACTGAGTTTTGCCCCATTGGCAGGGCTCTGCGATCTCAAACCAATATTGCATGGACACAAACCACTTAATTTGGCTTCTTTATTTCAAGCGCTTCCTTGTGTCGGTGGGGCCTTTAGCCGTTGCAGGTACTGCTTTGCTCCATCTGAACTCCCCCAGTTGCTGGCGCCTGAGATGTCACAGGTCGAAAGTGATTCTATGATTCTGTGTCAAGTTGGACTGGATGGTGCTGGGGGAATCCTCTCTCTGGAGAGGCTGCTTTCTGCAGAGTGGCTTGGTTTGTACAAGTTTGAGTGCTTTACTTTATCAAAAGGCCCCAGCCACAGCTTTTTTGTGAGGTTGTTATTGCTACTGCTGCTAATGTTATTGTGTTTCTTTCTTTTCTTGATGTCCTAAAGCCAAATCGCTGTGACTAACACGCTGCTGTGATGTCTGTGGCACCTACAGCGCCGCTGCCCACCTGGGACACAATCTGTCCTTGCAGTGAGGTGTTTGGTCCTGGCAGTGATGTGTGCAGAGTGGATCTGTTTTTCATGTGTTAGTATTGCAGGAGAAATGCCCCTGTTGGGGTTGAGCTGAGCAGTGAGAAAACCTTTCAGTGAAATATTGTCCTACACCAGAAGGACGTTGCCTGCTGCCTGTTGGCATTGAGGTTCTGAAGCATCAACGCGGTGTGTAAGTGGAAAATGTTCTCCCGTGTCTTTGAAGTCAAGGAGGTGCTCAAAAGAGAGAAAGTTATTCCATGGCTCACACTGATCTAAGTAGGAACAGTGAAACCAGCATCTGAGCTGATGCTTTTTCCCTCCCATTCTTTTTTCTTGTTTACTGACTTTTTAAGGTGGTATCCGTATTCTGGGGCTGCGCTCAAGGTGTCTGTTGCCTAGTCCTGCTGGTGCATTAAAGAGAGTGATTGTCTATAATAAAATAATAACAACCCTTTTATTTCCTTAACCTTTCTTTCCTTCTAATTTTCAGCATGTAGCTGAGCCCGGTCATAACTTATTCTGGAAAACGTAGGCCAGTTTATAGGATTTCCTTTTCTTATCACAACCTGTCTCTCAGTGCATGCTGACTGTGGTAGAGACTAGATTCTTAAGTACAGTTTTGGAGATTGTGAGATATCAGTTAATCTAGTTAACGACATTAAAAGGTGAAAATACGTTATGCCAAAAACAGAATATTGCTTTTTCTTGGCGACTTGCACTGCTCTGCAGTGTGTCGCTTCCTGAACGCTCTTATGGTGCTCTGGTTTTTCCTTTCTGTAATCACAGCCTGTTTCTTCTTTTCAGACCACAGAATGGTTCTATGATCCTGTACAACAGGAAGAAGGTGAAATACAGGAAAGATGGATATTGCTGGAAAAAAAGGAAAGACGGGAAGACCACCAGAGAGGATCACATGAAACTGAAGGTCCAAGGAGTGGAGGTAGGAGAGTGGTGGGGTGGGTTGGGGCAATAGCTGGGCTCGGAAGCAGCAGCTCCCCAGAATATGCTCACTGTGAAGTTGTTACACATTCAGAACAGTTTATTCGCTGTATTCTAGCTTTTCCCTCCTGCCCCCCCCCCCCACCCCTCAAAGACACATGTTCTTTTATACTGTTTTAGCAAAATTTGAATATAGCCTTGCCCTCTCCATTCGGGCTGGTGTGAGGCTGAGCAGCTGCAGTGCTGGGGACAGACACAGAATTGTGCTCACCCCAAGCATCTTCTGGGGGAGCTGGTGCTGTTTGCAGCAAGTACTTCACCAGGTTGACCAAACAGATCATGGTGGGTTGCCAGGCATTTTTTTCTTACCGTGCAAGATCTCTATGTGTGTGTGATTTGATTCTCAGAAAATATTAGCTAGATTTTGGTAGCAGTGGCCACATATTCCATGTGCTTATGGAGCATTGGTCTCACTGTCTGCAGAGGCAGCATTTGTGTTGAATTCGGATCAGAATTGGACTCTGCTTCAAGGTGTGTTTCAAGGAGACCATTGCTCTCCTGGTGGCATTTGGCCATTCAAAGAGATGCAGACAGGTGATTTCACCTGATGCAGTATTTCTGGAGTAAACCTGATTGCTCTGTAGTGTGTCATTGTCTGACTCAGCTACTCACTCTCCAGCTGCATCTGTATGGGGAAGGGCTACTCAATAGCACTGACCACTACTGAAGGTAGAAGTCTGCACAGACGTCGATAAGAAGGACATTTATTTAACTTTTGTTTTATTCTATGGGAATTGCATTTTCTGATGGTAGAGGTCTAGTATCATAGTTCCTAAGACAGTAGGGCCGTATTCCCTGTATTTACACTGAGCTGCAGGCTGGAGTGGTAAAAAGAGTGTAAAACCCGGAATTGTGGCATTTGGCCTTGTCCTCAAGAAATACTTGAATTTTGGGGAATGAGTAGTGAAGCCATAACGGTTTATATTTGTGAGGCTGTACTGATTCCTGCAGTTAACAGGCTGTGTGCATTGCTGTGGATGGGAAGTGGCGCCCAGTTGTATGGATGTAACCTCACAGTTTGCAGCACTGGAGTGACTGGTGGTGTCCAGGGACAGCAAAACTCAACCTGTTGCCTTGGGATGTGTCTGAGAGCTGCCAAGCTGGGCTCGGGGCTAAGCCTGGCTTTCCTTCCTCCTCAGCCCATCTGGGCAGATATTTTGTGTGGAATTTACCCTTACCCAGGTGTGGGTGCTGCGCTGCCCAGCGGGGCTGTGGGAGCTGTGCTGGGTTTGACACCAGCGCGGTGCGGCCGGGTTCAGCGTGGGGGATGTGAAGTGGCCGAGTGCCTGGAATCCATCTCGTGCTCCAGCTTCCTTCTGGGTGATTTGTCATTCTTACGTTCTGTCTGCTCTAATGAGGTTTTTGGGTTTAAAATAGTATTAAATGGATTGCATTATGTTACACCAGAGAGGCATAACTTTGTTCCATAATTTTTACATCCAATAACAATGTTTTATTATGACAAGCCCCCAAAAAGTCAGCATAATAGAAAGTGTGCTTTGCTTTTGTTTCGGATTTGCAGAGGATGATTTAATTAACTTCTGTGAGCCTTAACGAAGCAGAACACCAAACCCTGCGCTGCAGAACTGACCTGCAGGAGGGGGGTGGTGACCAAGGGCTCCCCCACATACGTAGGAGTAAATGAATACTCTCTGATGTGTTATTCCTAATGTGGATCCATCAATCCCTGAAGTGCCTGGCTGTGTGGATGCATGTGACTATCAGATTTAACTCAAATAGCTGGCACTGAATCCAGTGATTTCTCTTTTATTGAAGTATGTCTTCTGGAAAGTAGCAAAGCTGTAATTGGATGTATCAGGCACTGGAGAAGGCAGCTTTCTGGGTCTCTTTCCGTGGCTCATCACATCCACCACTTAAGAAAGTAAGCATCAAAGTACTTGCTTTGTGATTTGGATGTACTGGGGTTCAGCCATTCATCCCTACGGCTTTCTCCAGCCTAAGAGCCTCTTAGGAACTGATGTTTTATCGCTGAGAAGATTTTTACACCCTCTCATCAAGCTAACCCTCAATCGTCTCTGTGCCGATCCTGGCAGACCCAATTCCAAGCCTCCTGGCTTCGGCACATGTGGAATGCGGGCATGTTCCCTGGGGACAGATTCTGCAGCGGGTAAAGTGATAACTGAGCACAAACCTAGTTCCTGAGCCAACACTATGACAATTAATGGCAATATTTACTGGGGCTCAGAACTGGAGGAACATGACTTCTACATAAACCTCTGTGTAAAGTAGTGCTAAGGGTTATCAAATTCCAGACTGATCGTCTTGGTGTTGAAAAGAAGTGAGTATTTTTTCCCCTGGTGATCAGAGAAACTGATGCTTTGAGTCGTAATTTGTGTATGGAAAGACAGAAGAAAAGAAACAGATAGGAACAGGCAAATAGAGATTTGGGTCTGAAATGTAATTCCTGCACAAATCTGGGTCTGGAGGAGCTGCGTCCACTGAGGAAACTTCTCTTGTACTGAGGTGCCTGAAAGTGTCTGTTGTTTCCAAGGGCTGGAGGAGGACCCTCCACTGCCCTAATGCCCCCTTGCTGTCCTGCCTTGCTGGCAGGGCAGCATCAGAGTGATCGCTGCCAGGCTTCGCTCTGAACAGGGCAGGACAAGTTCATATTCTTGACCTCCAAGTGCTGCTTGGGCAGAATTATCTATTTTCAGCCTTTTTAATTGATCAGTGCACCGTATCGCTTCAGAGAGCGCTAGGGGATTGTTTCTGGTAGCATCCTGATGGAAGTGATGTTCTTTACTTGGAACACAGGGGCAACAGACTTAAAATAATAAAAAGGGCTTTTTTTCAAAGTAGGAGCAGTGCTGTAGTTAACCACATTAGGGTTTAACAGGGCATGAAATAACTGTCTGCCTTGTGGCACTGCCAGATCATCTCAGCGACTCTTGCAGCCAGAAGATAAATAGGTATCATCATTGCGCTGATGGAAAAATACTCGCAGAGTCGACAGCCAGGAGCATTGATAGCATCCAAACAGGGCTTGGAAACTGCAAGCAAAGGCAAGAAGGAGAAGCACATTGGCCCATGAAACTACTGACCAGCCAGTTCTGAAAAGGGAACAGTATTGGCAGTTGAATAATGAATGACTTCCTGAGCGTCATCAATGTGAAGGCCTCTTGCCAAGGTGTCGGTAAGGAGAAAAGTGCGTTTTGAAACAAAATGCTTATCCTAGGTACCTGAGGATGCTTGTGTCACTCAGGAGGAGGATCTGGTGAGTGTGGACAGGGCAGCTAAAGCAAATTTAGGAGATGCAGGGGGTAAAACAGTGTTAATGGGAATACCCTGATTTAAATAAACAAGGAATAAGATGAATAAACTAACAAAGCGGATGTGAAATGGTAACTGCCTGCTGTCTGTGAGCTGTTGTCTTGGTTAGCTTTGCTGGATGTGAGGCGTTTGGAGATTACGTGGTTAATCTGGTGCGCTATCCTGTTAGAAATCGCTGGATAAACCAGAAGTTAATTTGGCCTTTCCCTTAATGCACCTCTTTGTGCAATTCTTTGTGGAATCCATTAAAAATCTCCAGTCTGTGATCCATTTTAAAATTCTAATTAATTAGGATCCCTGGTGATGTGTTCCTAATCAATCCACATAATTAAAAATTTTACCTAATAAATAATAGTAAGGGGAGTGTTGAGATGGCTTTAACATTGTTCCGAACTGGTGCTGCTCTGACTGCACAGAGCTTGGTTCAGCTGATGCGTTTGCCTTTTCTTGTGCCCAAACCTTTCCTGTGCTATAAATGGTGCATCCACGTGAATTCTTGGGAAACAGCTGCTAATGTTAAAATGAGGTCATGTTTTTATAGTAAATTTCCCTCTTGTCTCCTGCACTTTGGAAGATCAGCAACAATTCTGTTTCACTTTATCCTCTTTGGAGGATATTTTGGTTTCTCCAAAGCCCAGTGCCTGAAGTGGAGTTGAAGAAAAGGCTTCAAGCTCAGGGCAGCGCTGCCAGGATAGGGCTTTGCCAAGTGGCTGGCATGTGCCCAAGGCTCTACAACCCCGGTGGCTTCGGCAGCAGCGCATCCCTCAGTGGACATGCTCTGATTCCTGCACTGGGTGCAGAGGGAGCTGCGCTGCCGGCACAGCGATGGCCACCACTTCTGGCAGCCCCGGCTCGGCAGGGAGCGTCCGTTCCCAGCCATCGTTCAGTCTGACACTGCTGATGTCAAGTTGGAGTGACAAGAGGACGAGAGCAATGTGCCAGAGCTCCTGTGTGTGAAATACCTCATTCTCTCCTCTACAGACCTGTGTTAGCTCTGTGCAACCCAATATCCTTATGAATTCCTTAAAAAAAAAAAGGCAAAACTTGATTTAAGTCTTATTAAGCACAGAATCCCTTGTGGAGATGGGGATGCAGACTATCCGTTTTGTATGCAGGACTTGTATTTAATTATTATCATAACAGTCCCTTAACGCTGTTAAAGATGAGTCCACGAGGACAGGGATGGAAGTTTTAGATTATTCAATTACTGCAAAAACCCTGGGACATCCCTGTCAAAACTTTGCAAAAGGCTCCTTCATTGCTGGGCTCGGATGCTGCCTGCCTGCGCTGGGCGATGCGCAGCCGTACGGCCCGGCAGTCACAGCACCAGGTGCGCTCGCAGCCTGCAGGCTGGGGACACCTGTGGAGAACAGGATGACTTTTCCGTTTAGGAAATGACCAAATGGGCTTCTCTGTTTTGTGTGAAATAACCCATCATGGAGCGTTAAACTGCAAAATGTTTTACCTCTCTCAATTCCCTACTGTTGTCAGTGGAATTTAGTTGGGAATTACTGGAGGGCGACAGCGACTTGGGAGATGGTACGCTTAGGTAGCACTGATCTGGAGAACCATTCCTAGGACAGGCCAATCCAATCTGCTTTAATTTACATGAGCTGTACTGGCCTTCAGAGGTGAGCTCTGCAGTTTGCAAACTAATTAGGATTGTATTGTTCAGTCGGGCTTCTTAATGCATTCCAGAGAAATACTGCAGAATGGCTTTGGAGGAGAGAGGAGAGCTTGATGGGAAAGGCTTTGGGAAGATACTGTCCACACGTGTCCATACATTAACACAAACAAGCATGGCCCTGGAAGCAAAGGACAGAAACCACCTAAGGGGGAGAGGCAGGTTTTATACGAATTAATCGTTTATCATCCTTACATCTGTCCTAGTATTTGCCTTTTGCTATTTCTAACCTGGCTCGCCCTTCACCTCCTGTAACTCATCAGTGGGTGCAGAGCCCAACGCTCTCCCCACCTTTGCCGTGGCATGTGCACCTGTACAACGGACACAATGAGCAGATGCTTGTACAGAAATGTGGGAGATGTTGACTACTCCTGAGCTGGGGTGGATTTTATCCTGTTACCTGTTCTGGTGGTGTTTACAGCATCCACAACATAGGGTTGTGATGGAATCTCAATGATTCATGCGTCTGTGGCTGTCCTGGGGAAATCAGCGCTGGTTTACCGTTCCTGAAGGGGAATATGGATTATCATTACATCGGGAATGGGTCTCCTGAGAGTCTTTTCTGAAGGGAACATACATATCAATAATACGTTTTCTATATCGGGATCCTAATGTATTCGCTTGCAGTAACATAAATTCACAGCAAATGCTCGTGGGGTTTGGCGTCTTTTCATAATGCCGTTTACGTGTCCAGGAGCTTCAACAAACCTGCGTTGTACCTAATCCTTTAATTGTTGTGGCTTGTTTCATGGTGCAGAACTTCAGCAGTAAAGGCTTTCTTAATATCTGTGTGTCTCAGAATGAAGACTGAGCTGAGGTAAGGGCTATTGGCTTATGTCTGCGTGTTTATTTTTGAGTGGAACTCTCAAAATGAGTCTGTGTTAGTCCCACGCCAGCCAGGGATGTTGGAGTGGATGCTCTGCCCAGGTCTGGCGCAGTTGGGATCGCCTCCACTTGGAGCCATGCCTTTAACACACTTGCTAGTGTTTTAGCAGGAGGGTGCATGTGGGAATTATTTATTCAGAGATGTGCTATTAAATACTTGGCTTTATTTCCCTCATGGGCCAACTCATACTATGGCAGTGGTGTGTTGCTGTGCGATATTTCAGGGAAATTCATCTTTGGGAGAGAATTTTCAGAGTTTAAATACTCCAAACGTGCTGCTCACAAAGCAGAGCAGTGGCATTGCTGCCCCTGAGCAGCACAGCGGGCGGGGAAAGGGACATTGGGCAGTGTGGAATGGCAGCAGGCTGAGGCAGCTGCTGGGGATGCTTTGTGTCTGACAGAATCACCTTACGTGTGCATAAGCTCACGAGATGAGGATTTACTACACGGCAACAGCTGAGTAGTTTGTGCCAACGCCATGAAGCG
This sequence comes from Clamator glandarius, assembly GCA_033459285.1. Classification (NCBI taxonomy): domain Eukaryota; kingdom Metazoa; phylum Chordata; class Aves; order Cuculiformes; family Cuculidae; genus Clamator; species Clamator glandarius. The sequence continues at coordinate 324,668 of JAUNZM010000452.1, read as the reverse complement.
AAGCAAAGAGCAGGACCTCCTGACTTCACAACTCATCTTAAACTGCATTTGGGCAGCCCAGCAAAGGTGTTTGCAGCAGTTGTGTGGCTGTGGAGTTTCTGAGATGATGCTGGTGGCTGCAGCCATCACAGTGCTGGCATCGCTCCTCCAGATCCGCGAGGGCTGGTAAGGTAGCAGAAGGGCAGAGACCTGAGGCTGAAGGATGTCTGATGTGCCTGTGGTGCAGGACCGGGTGAGGAGCTGCCAAAGCCAGCCAGAAACGATGAGGGAGTCCTTTGGAGCGTATATGGTAGGAAGGTTACCCAGGGCAGCCATCCTCACGGCAGAGGCACCAGGTTTGCAGCCACAGATCAGGTAATTGCTGTGTAATTGACTGCATCACCCTTTTCCCCTGTTTAATAAATAGCATGTATGCAGCAGAGCCACAGGTGGTGGGATTGTAGTTCAAATCCCATTCACCAAAGTCTGAACAGTTTTCATTTAGTGTGGAAAGGCAGATTTGATGTAAATTATTCCAAAAGAATCTCTGCGGACTAATGACATTAGCATTGAGATAGATGGAAATTGTTTGAGTAATTGGTGCTGCAACTGCACCACCCACTGCGGGGGGAAGAGGGACTGTGGGCACGAGATTGCACCCTCTGTTCGGGGCAGGCGTGTGCAGACATGAACCAAGGTAACGGGTGCCCTGCGCCCCCTCTGAAACGAGCGGTTAGTGTCACCGCGGAGGCTGCACAGCACAAATACCCAGTGACATTTATATTGACTCTCTCAGTTTAGAGGAATTCAAAATTAAATATATTTTCTGCGAGCTCTGTGCAAAAATCCATTTATGAAAACAAAATCCAATAGGACATCTAAAGATTGGTGGCCAGAAATGAAATATTCTGAGAACAGAATATATGGAGATTGGATTGCTGGCTCTGCGGCCTCGGTCAAACTTGGGAACTGGAGGGGGGGGGGGGGAGCGGTGGTTATCGGTCTGAACTTCATCCCAGCGTTTGCAATTCAGCTGAGAAAGTTTACAGGAAAACACAATAAACAGGAATACTTTCTGGACTGGAGGCAGTGGTTTCCTTGTGTGACCATGCAGTTGTCTTGTTGTGCATGTGCAGAGAAAGCAGGACTCCAAAGACTGAAGTCTGGCTGCAGGTCGCTCATGATGCTGTTCCTACAGTATTTAATTGGGTGCAGCACGGTGAGGTAAAACCCTTGCCGTTCCTCGCAAGATTAGGAGGTTTCCTTTTTCTGTAGGGATCCCTGCAATTGCACGGAGGATCCAGATGCTGAAGCAGCGTGTGCCTTGTAATCTTGTAATTGCGTTGTGGGCTGTGACGGAGATAAGGGCTTCCACTGGAAGTGAGGAGCCTCTGTGTCTCTGCCTTACGTGCCTGGGTTTAATGCAGATCTATTTATTTATTTATTTATATCATGGTGTGTTGAGAAGGAACAAATCTCGTTTGTTCTATTGGTGCTGATTTTGTATGCATCAGACGTGTTAAACATTTTGAATTCCTGAGTTCCTGTTAGAAAGAGGGTATCGCTTACCGGAGCATATGTGGGAGGGGAGGCAGCAAGAGCAGAGCCGTATCAAGGGGCTTGGAGGCATTTGAGCTCCTAAACAGAACCTGGTCTCATCCTCAAAGTGCAGCACAGACACAAACCTACAAACTGGGATTTTGGCTTGTAGCCCCGTCCTGCACGTGGGCACATTCTAACGGACACCACTCCGTAGGATATTAGTTACTCACTTCTTTTATTGACAAGAGATAAGAATTAATTAGCCAGTGTTTGTACAACTCTTTGGAAGTCCAAAGCATTAATTGCATCCTAATACCCTGTTGTCAGAAGGGAAAGGCAAGGAGATGCAGCAGAGGATCAGGGCCGTGGTGGCCTGGGAACACCCTTGGCAGAGGGTTCTGCCACCCTCCCCTGGTCCCTGGCTGATGGCTCCATCCCGGCGTGGAGCCGCTCCCCACCCAGAGCTGGATGCAGCGGGACAGGCTGGCAGTGATGGCCAGGGTGTGCCAGTCCCCCTTTGTCTGAGTTGTAGGCTCTAGGGAGCGCATAGACCCCCTCTTAGTGAGGGAGATGCATGAATGCAGTCTGGGGAACCAGAGTTTTTCCTCTGGGATCTGGGTGGGATGCTGTAGCCACACTGGGATCCTGGCATCTGCAAGCAGCAGCGAGAGCTGTAGTCCTCATCTCAGCCTAGTCCTCTATGAGGGCTCTGTGGGGCAGGGGATCCCTACTGGGGGTCCCTGGTCCCTGCAATGAGTGGAAGCTGTTCTGTTTCTGAGGACAGGGCTCTTTCCCACTCCCAGCCCGTTCCCAGCGGGGTTGGACTCGGACAGGGCTCGGCGTTCCCAGCTCACCCCTCCAGGACAGCGTTCCCGTGCCTGCTCACGGCTGCTCCTTGTCACTTACCGCAACAAATGTGCTGTGTTTTTCCATTAAGAGGTCCCGTGTTACTGAGGCAGGCAATGTTTTAGAGCGCTATAAATATGTGTTTGAAGATTATGCCTTCTGTCCGACCTGAGTATGTTCTGTAATGCTGCGTGGGTGTTTGTTGACGGTTACACTTTGCCTGCAGTTTTTTTGTGCCTGTTGCCATAAACAAATTTTGAATAAAACAAGAATGAGTAAATATGTTTATGCTCGGGCCCTGGCAGCTGCTTACACGAGCGCCGTGGTTTTGCTGCGCTGGCTGTGTTCCTGCTGCCCCCGCGTTGGAGCATGCATGGCCACAGCTTCGCCCCTTCGCTGTCCTCCGCCCTTGGCCAGGCTGACCATCATCCTGGGGACAGAAATGTTCCATGTGTAATGTTCTACCTGCTACAGGCAAAACAGTTCATTTTAGCTTTTTCGCACTAACGGGAAGCATATTTTTGAGCTTAAAAAGGTGGAATGCCTTCTTTCCTGCCTCTGTGCCCTTCCACTCGTGCCTGTCTCTCGGAGAGGTGGCTGTATCCAGTACTTGGACTTGATTTTCCAGCCTTTGTTTGGGTTCCTGCAGGCTCTGCACAACCTTCTGAGCACAGAGATGCAGACTCTTTGGGAAGCAATTGAGCAGCATTAAACACACCCAGACTTGTGGACAGGTGGCAGCTGAGGAACCAGCATTTCCCTTCCCGGTGGCCACGCTGATTCCTGGCTGAGCCTCCCTGCTCTGCCCCAAGCAGCCGCCGCTGGGGGTGTGCACAGTGCTGAGCAAGGAGAAAAACAAATGTCTCTCTCAACCAAGGGCTAAAATATCCATCTCTAACATAGCTGCCAGCCTTTGATGTCTGTCCGTCTTGCCGTTCAGCCTGCATGTTTCCTGGGTGAGCGGGAGGCACTGGTGGATGAGCTCTGTGCCCTACGACCTGGTGCTCTCAGGAACCAGTGTCTGCAGCCCAGGAGAACAATGTGGGTTTGGGTCACTAATGGTGATGCTTTTCTGGCCTATTGCTTCGTCGTCTGTCTTGCGCAGCAGATGTTATCATACAGTAAAGGTATGAGGAGCTGGTTGTGCATCGTGTGAAGGTTCCCTGCTGCAGGCTGCACTGTGCGCTGCTCTGGGTAGAGTGAGGGGTAAGGGGGATAAAGATCCATTTTGAGCACAAATGGCATATATTAAAATATCTGAGAAACATCAATCTAAAAAGTCTGCTGCTTTTCCCTGTTTCAGATTAAGAGAAATACTTAGACTTCAGTGTCTTTTTAATCACTCCTTGTTGTAATAATAAAAAAGATGTTTATAATTACAAAAACATGATCAATTTTTGTGTTAAATCCTAAACTCCCCTGTGAGCCCTTGCTGAACATTCTGCCCCTGGATCCAAGCCTTGTGGTCCCAAAGCACAATCCTTCCCTGTCCTTGGGGCAGATGGAACGGGCAGAGAATGTTCCCAGCCCATGGCCTCTCAGAGGCCATGTCACACTTTCTCATGAACACTTTGGAAGTGCAGTAACTGTATAAGATATATGGAAGGGTTCGATGACAAATCCAAAACCCAACGGTTTATTAATGGCTGGAGGGCACTGGAATTCAACACTTGCATGTCATCTTGTCAATTCACAGCGTTTAAAATCCAGCGGTGACTGGGACGGTTCTATATATAGCAACTTTATTTGAATAGTCTGCATGGCATTCAGAGTAAATATTAATTCCATTATGCTATAAACTGTTATTTATCATGACAGAAAGCCATAAAGTTATTTTACTAGAGTATAGCCAGTAAATTGCACATCCTAGATGAGATACAATGCACACTGAATTCCAGTGGCAATTACCCAACACGCTTTATCCATGCTGGTATTAAACACACTTCCAGCAAGAGTCATAGCAGAGGCTAATGCGGAAAACCCTCCGTAGCCGTTATCCTGGTGATGCATCAGTGGGAGACGGCACTCACGCCGCAGCGCACACGGCCAGAGTCGGAGAGCAGAGCGCCGTGGAGCAGTAACTTGCCGGTACTGCACCCTGCATGTTAGCTGTTTGACTTCCTTAATTACCTAAATTGCTCATTGGAAGTGCCTCATAATTACCTGACTCCAAGGTATTGTGAGAAGTCTAGATTTTAATTATGCTTTTTTTTTAACATGTGGTGCATTTAGACTTGTATGAGGCAATTGGATAAAAAGGTGTATTTTCACTAATTGTTGTTCTAAACGAGGGTAAGTGGGGGCCGTGATGAGAGCGGTCAGCTTTATCCTCTTCATGAAGTGTGTGTGGGGTAAACTGTCTGCACTGGCAGCTTCCATGTGCTCCAGGTTGATCCGTGCATCAGTTATTCCTCATGCATACGCGGCGGTGCAGCAGGGGTGCTCCCAGCTCTGCGGCGTCCTGGGTAGAGGACGCATTGATAGCGCCGCTGTTGTGACAGTCAGAGGCTGTTGCACAATATTACAGATTTCAGTTGGTTTTGTAACTGCTGTCCCTGATCACAGCCCTCGGTGTGGGCTGACCTTCACCGGAGATCAGATCTTCCATTTTATAGAAGAAAACAATGCCAGGGAAACATTGAGGTTCAGCAGCAGCTGGATGTGCTTGTGCTAGCAGAACAGCTGAGGAGATCTGCTGGGAATTATTGACTTGTTGTTGGCTTTTATGCACAAAAATGATTTTTTTTTTTTTTTATATAACCCATGAGAGCTGTGCAGCGACTGGTGTCATAGCAAAACCCCAACAGGGTATTCAATAAAAGAATAAATTTTCAAAAATATTAGGGTTAGTTTCCTTTTCTTTAATGACTAAGAAGTGTCAGCCAGCTGTGTCACACAGGTTGCCGTGAGCACAAGAACATAAAGTTCATTGTATTAGATTTCTAAATATTCTCTGTATTTGTGTGAAAACTGGGGAGAGAAAAAGGCTCATTGCATCAGCAATGTCTGTGCAACCAGCTAGATCGCCAGATTGTTGATGGAGGGCTGGTCAGATATCAAAGGATCTCAGTGTGCAACCACCCAGTATTTGCATTGTAAAAACACCTTTGAAATAGCTCAACTCTTCATTAAACAAACAAAATCTGAAATGGATTGGTGAGAGTTCATGATTTTAACATTAGATTATGAAAATAAAAGAAAAATGCAGAGCTATTGTTTAAATAAATTCCATTTTAGGAGGGAAAACCCCTAGCAGAAGATCATTAGATGTAGTAGTTCTTGATACCTATAACTGGGAGGGTGAATTACGTAAAATACAGATTGCAAGGTCAGGAGGAATGTCTGTGATCATCTGACCTGTGTAGCACATGCCAGAAAATTCTACCTGCTGATGCCTAAACTCAGCCTGTGACTCTTCCTTGGGCCTTTATCTTCCAAAAGGATGTTGGTTGTGGTTTCAGGAGAAGACAGGGAACCTGCTGCATGTATAGGAGCAGTGCTTCGAGGGGCTGATTGCTCGTGCAGTTCAAGTGCTGAGTTTGTCGCTGTGCTGGCTCTGTCCTCTCTCTTCTAGGAGCCTGCAGCTGGATCTCTTCCACCTGGCAGGGCTTACGGTGCTGTGCTTGGGGAAGCGAAGTGCTGTCTGTGGAGGTGCACGGCAATCTATGAGCCCTGCAAGGGGACAGGGAGCGAAGCAGGAGCTGCTCTGCAGGGCAGGCAGGACATCAGCCGCAGGGACTGTGAGTCTCTTGGGAGATGACCTGCCCTTTGCAGAAGGAGTCTTTGGAAGTAAACTGTCCTAAACCGTGCTAGGCTGGAGAGAGCCTTTATACATACCTGCAGCCTCCTTGCCCCCTCTGTTTTTCACTTGGGTAGGTCAGGCTTACTGAAATCGGAGCGGGGCAGGTTTGACACTGTGGATGTGCTCTTGCAAGTGCTGCACACATCACCACTTTCCTGGATTCCATCTACTTGTTTCTATCCCCAGGGTTTTGTGAGAGCTTCTTACCCTGTGCGTGGCATGTGCTGCCCAGTCCTGCTACTTCTCTACCACCCATTCCTTCTCTGAGGCGTTCCTGGCATCCACTTATTCCCATGGTCTATCTCCCTCGCTCTCAGGCTGCGTGGGGTCCAGCTGCGTTGCAAGGCGTGTTGTTCAAAGAGGCCAATTTCCTCAAAGAGAAGCAGAGTTCTGTTCTTTTTCAGAACCACAGTTTTCCTTCTTCCGTTCTTTGTTTGAAGTTTGACTTTTAGGTTGCAAAAAGTAGCTTTTTTTAAAATTTGCTGGATTTTTTCCTGCTGAAAGCTGAGGCAAAGTCATGGTTCTGTGAAGGCAGAGCCTTTGGGAAAAAAGTTGTTGGAAACTTGGTCTACATAGTGTGGAGAAGAAATCCAACCGCTGGCAAGAGCCTAGAGCGAGTCTACCAAATACAGCTTAATTATAGCAGGTTGTAAAAATATCCTGATGGAAAGCTTGCAAGGTAGGGCAGCTTTGAGCAAGATCGGTGGAGCTGGAGAAGCCGCCCCCAAAGGCCAGGCTGGTGGGTTTGCATGGGGAGAGAGAAAACGATCAGGAAGTTATCAGTGTAGGTGAGCAGAGTCTGTGACAGGCGCTTGTCCCTCTCTGCCAGCTGGCTGTACGTCCCACCCGACCGCTAACTAGGCGAGAGGGAGCGAGGTCTGACCCTTGAGCCAATTCCCAGCACAGAGGACAGGGAGTTGCTTGACAGGCTGTGCTCTGACATGAACGTGGTTGGTACAAACAAGCCCAGATGCCCCAGACATGGGGACAACGCAAGAGGGAACATTCGGATGTCAGAGGCCCCTGACAGGTTGCCTTGGTCAGGAGTGTGTGTTTGAGTCAGTGCAGCCGGGGACTATGGTGCCAGCCAGGAGATGAGCCAAGGCCATGCCCTCTCCAGCCCCACCAGTGAGAGGCACTCAGAAGCAGAATCTGAATTTTAATCTGTGTTTGTGAGATGCTTCTGGTGGCGCCATGTGGCCACTGGATCCATTCTCCACTTTCTGCTGTGCCATCTTATTTATTATGTGTTATCGCTGATCTGAGCAGTCCTGTCTTTTCTCTTGCATGACTTGTTTTAAAACAACATTTTTGTTACTCTTTGCAGAGCCTTCTGCCGATCCCTGTTCCCTTGAGCCGCTGTTGCTAAAAGCCTCCTTGTCCTTCCAGCAGCTTCCCTTGAACGCTGCCCTTGCCTGCCATCCCAGTTCTGTCACCTTTTCTTCGGAACCTGTTGGTGGCACCTTGGCCCTTTCTGCATCTGTTTCAAGGCCCTCTTTGCCTTTAATGTCTATAGAGTTTTCCCCTGTTGATGGATTCTTGTCCTGTAATCCCCTTGACCCCTTCGGATTCTGTTCCCTTGTCCATCATCTGCTGTGTCTCCGGCCCTGTTCATCAGAAGCTGCACCAAATCTTTTGTTTCTCGGACCTTGTTTGCTCCCCTGTACTACGCCGCATGTTCTTTGGGGCACGGAATGAGCCTTCATTGTTTTCAGAGCACTGCGTGCGTCTGCAGGGCTGTATAAATGATTCACCACGCCGACGATAAAATGTAGGGCATGGTGTGGTTTTGGGTAGGAGCTACGTTGCCATTGAGGATTCATTTTGCTTCAAGTGATGTGAACGTCTTTCACTAAATAAAACTTCACTTCATGAAAGTCCTATTTTTGTCACACAGGGCTCAGAGTAACAAACAAGACCTTGAAATGCTTAATCTGCGCATGTGAGGGGTTTTTGTTATTATACATAAACAGAAATAGCTCTTGCTCTGGATTTTGGGTTTGTCCTCCCCAAGACCCTTGAGGAACCTGTTCAAGAAAAACTCTCAGGAGTGCACAGACCTCTTCTGATCTTCACTTCTGAGGGGCCATCAGTTGAACTATTGATCAGATAACCATCTCTGTGGTGATGGAGGAATTTGAAGAGCAGTTTGCTCTTTCACTACATAACAACTTTTCCACACCAGACTGTGGCTTTCCATGCTTGAAAGCAGGGAAAGGCATGGCTGGGAAGTGCTGAGAAGCAGCAGGTGAGCTCAGCTGTTGGCTGTTCCCTGTGTAATATGGAAAATAAAGGAAGCAGCCTTCAGACAGCCTGGTGGGAAGCTACGAATCAAGGTGCAAACTGAGCAGGGGGCGGGGAAAGGAGACAACGCTTTACCTGCCCGTGTGGTACATCCAGCGAGATGCTGCTCAGTGGGTCTGAAGGTCATACCTGGAAGATCTGGGAAATAAAGGCAGACTGCCTAGCCGCTTCCCTGCACCTTCCCTATGTAATTAATCAGCAGTTACAGCCTGTCAATTAGGCTAAGTGGGGAACAACATGTTTCTGTCATTTCAGCAACGTCAGTTGAAATGTGTTCCCGTGGGTCAGACTGGCAAGTGTGATCAGTTCTGTTCCCTGATTATAGTGTCTGTCTGCTGTTTGGCAGTGAGGGAACTGCATAGAATGGACTGGAATCGCACACACTGCAGGTTGGCGAGGGTGGCCCTCAGCTTTGGGAGCTGGGGAAGTTCTTGGGAGGTGCTGGGAAGTGCCTTAAGGGAAGTTTCAAGCGTCCGAGTGGTTACAGTTAAGCTTAGTAAAGTCAAGATAAAATCTTTGAAGGCCCTCTGTCAACGTTCACAAAAATGCTGCTTTTGGTCTTCACCAGAGCTGAGGTTAAACATGAATGTGGCATCACTTGCGTGGGATTTCTTGCAGGGATCTCCACCAGACAGTGCACCAGGTTTGGCCATGGGTTCACATGGTGTGTGGCTTCCATACTGGAGGAGCGGGGTGATGATGCACCAGCTGTGGGTCAGACACCGTCCCTCTCAGTGGCTCCACACCAGCACCAGTGCAGTGTTGGAGCCCGTGGTACCTGGGAGCAGGACTCGCTGCGGGATCACCCAATAGGTCTGCAATGCCTGTGGGTGATTTATGGGCATTTTCTGAGCCCAGTGTAATCAAATCATCCTGAGAAGCATGGAGGTGTCCAACAGAGAGAAAAGGTAAAAATCCCTGCTCTCCATTCTCTGGTGCCCTGATAGAGTGTTTTCTACCCAGGATCTTAGAGAAACGTCCTTATTTTATGAATGACTTTAGGGAGAGGAACAATCCCCACCAGGAAACCATCAGGGAGGGTGGATTTCATTATATTTTGCCAGTAAACAAAAATTGGTACATTTAATACTTGCCCGAGTCCTGTGGGATCTCTCTGACTAATGTGAAATGACAGTTGTCACAATATTCCGAATAAATACTCGTCTGTTTGCAGGTGTCTGTTCTATTTTTAATGTGATCCCACCTTTCCTGCTGTGAGGGAGAGCGGGATGATCGATGGACTCTGCACCTCTGTCTATCATTTATATTGTTGTTCATAAGGATTCAAGGGTTTTAATACACTTGCCAGCTTACCGTGGTAATTGTTATTCATGTAATTTAGCGCAGACTGACAAGGCGATGCCGAGCTGATTGCTCGGTCTCTCTATGTGGTGACGCAAGCAGTGGGAGCCTGCACAGCAGCAGCGTGTGCCCTGGAGCGGAGTCGTCACCTCGAATCAGGCCAAGGCGCAAGAGCTGGAGTTCAGGAGAATAAAACATGAAGGGGGGAAAAAAGTACATTTGAAAAACCGAGGAGGTTTTGTAACATCTGCTTGAAGCACGTGTGGTGCGAGGACCATTCTGTCTTTGCTGGGTACATTTACAAGCTCTTCCTTTAGTTTCAGGTCTTCGTGTTTGATCTGGTAGTGAGCAAATGTTCTGGGGTGGCTGGTGCTTTGCCTTTTCGATAACTCGAGCCCTCAGTGTGTTAATTTGCGTAGATACGTAGCTATTCATATACATACCTACATCTACACTGCTATAATTTACTTGTGCGCATTCCGTGAATTATTCATGAGGGAAGTTTTGAATTCATCAGCATCTTGTGTGGATGCAGACTGGGAATGTATTTCTGACCTCAGAGATAGGAAAATTCACCACATGTTGGGCAGATATGCTCCCGCACAGCCTGGAAGGGCCTCCGTCGGGGGGAAGCGTCCTGATGCACTTGCTCTCTCCCCAGCTCAGCAGAACACGGGTTCCAGTTGCACTCGTCAAACCTGCATCACGCTCACTGCAGAAACTCCTGGTTTCAGGAACCAGAGTACGGAGAGAGCCATGGAGCTTGGGCCCTTGGGATGACACCTCTGTAGCCTGAATATTGACCTCCAGTGGAAGGCAGCAGCTGGAGTGTTTGCATACCATGCCTCAGCCAGCCTTTAATTTGACTACCGAATAAAGCATTTTTGTAGCCTGCTCAAGATCTTCAAGCTGTGTTTACATTTTAATAGGCACTGCTGTAGAATAGAACATATTTTTATTGCTTACGTTTATCAGCGAGAGCAAAAACTGAGTGCCTGGCTGCAGCTCTGCAGAGAATTCACTCTTCTGAGTAATCAGTATCTGAAAGTGTTTAGGGGAAATACCAGGATTTTTAACCTGTCAGGTAACTGTGCTACCTGCGTTTGATTGCTGGTATACAGTATTGGAAAGAAATTCTATGTAAAAATAGATTTTTCAGCAATGTCAGCATGGAATAAAATGAGCAGGAAGCAGAAGTCACATCTGTGTTTCATGCCAAGAGGGAAATTCTATTGCCTTCAATTAAACCAAAGGTAAAATTAAGCGAGGTGTGTAAGCTTTCGCAATTGCTTGTTCAGAGCACGTGGCGGCTGAGGGGTGGTTTGCCTTCCCAGTAGCATAGAGGTGTTTTTTCTGATGCTGGAGGAAGTTTTGTGGGGGAAAGCAGAGGAATTGCAGTGTGTGGTGGGTTTGTGGCACTTCTCCCTTTCAGTGGGAGAATCCTGCCTGATGGGTGTGGAGGAGGGAACAGTCTGGGGCCATGGTCAACGCCTGCACGATGCCCCCGTGGCTGTGTGAGGGCTGCCTGTTCCCATCCCAGGCAGAGCTGCTGTGCAGTGGGGATGTCACAAGATGCACCGCTGGCCTCTCCATCCTCTCCTGGTGTTCCCAGGAGGCAACTCATTAAACTCACTGATGCCAGTTGAATATAGCACTTCCCTGATGGGAGGCGTTGTGGCGATGGGTGGGCAGCACCCACCGGCCGTGTGTTGCTTTAAAAAGACCATCAGGTGCTTTCAAAAGTTACACTAAAGTTCTAGTGAAGACTATTGTATTCAGACCCTGTTTTCTCTTGGAAAAAATGGATGTTGATGGATCTAATTTTCTCCAATCCATTTCTTTTAACAAATTGACTTTGTGTTTTGCCTAGCGTGACAGCTTGCAGGCAGCAAACACCTATCGGCACCTTTACCAAAGGAAAATATGGATTAAATCATTATTAAAATAGGAGCTGATTTTTAATATATTGTGGTTCCAAACTGGTTTGGTCACCAGTGTTGGGCAGCTCTCGGCTTTTGGGGAGCATCAGCTCATCATGCTGTGCCGGTTCTGAGCTGGTTTGACATGTGCTGTGTGCATCTGGAGTCAAGGTGCGTTCTTCACCCTTGGCACACATAGAAATCAAGGTATCAGGAACAAACTGTTGCCCTTTAGATTCGAGGTGGTTACCCAGGTCCCTCCCTATACACGGAGCGCACAGCGGCACAGGGAAGCGGTGCTGTGCAGTCCCCTGGGGACCCTCCTGTGCCCCCAGGTCTCTGTGTAGTTCGGCTCCTGTGGTTGTGCCAGGGGCAGGAGGTGCTGTGGGTGCTTTGCAGCAGCCCTGTGAGGCGTTGCTGTGTTGCTGCCTTTCTCTGCTCCCGCTCAGTGGGAGCAGTTCTATTTCAAATGCAGAGAAGGCCCCGGATCCTCCAGCAGGGTTTTAACCTCGTTGTTCACCAGCACTGGCTGGCTGTGCCAGAGGGAGAAGGGAAGGGGAGGCCGTCACAGTGTGCAGATCCCTCACCGTCCCCTCGTTGTGTCCAGGCAGGGGGCTTTTCGCTGCTGCAGCTCCGGCGTCCCAGGAGGGTGGCTCATCGGCTCTTCTGGGAACGGAGCGCTACCTGGAGTGACCTTGGTGATGCTCACTGGTTGCGCTGCTTCCTCTCTAACATCGTTACTGGAAAGGTGTGGGATTGGAGACTGGGAGGGAAATAAAAAGATAACTTAATGGGGCTTTAAAATAGCAGTGCGTTGTGACCTTCAAGGTGAACTCAGCTAAATGACCTTGAAATAAGCCATTCACTGCAGAGGTGGTGACATTTTTGAGGCTGTAGAGCTTTAGAAAGGGGGAGTTTCCTTTTTTTTTTCCTGACAAACAAGGGCATGAGGCATGACTTTATCTGGGTTTCCATGGCATGATGGTTGCTCGCTACATGCACTGCCTGGGAAGGGCCGCTGCTGCCTGTGCCTTCTCTCGACAGTGGATTTTCTGGCTGGCCTCAGGCATTCTTGCTCTGGCACCCTCTCCTTTGCTGTTGTTTTAAGGCAGCTGCTGGAGCTCCACTTGCAGAGGCGGCTCCCCATCGGTGTTGGTCGAGCGTGCTCACCCAGCCTGGCTGGCCAGTAGCGATGCAGTGCCGAATGGGCTCAGAGCGTTCTCCCTCCCTGCCAGCATCATCTGCAGGGCTACCTGCCAGCAGCTCGGCACAGCAGTTTGGTCAGTGTCCAGTGGCTCCTCTGCAGAGTCCTCCATCACGTCTGGCTCCATCTAGGCATCCTGCCCTCTCCAAGGAGTAAATAATTTTCCAAAGGGGATAAATATGGTGACTTATGCAGTAAAACTAAGTTAAAGTGCAGGAACAATAGTGGAAGTGCTTTCTCTAAATGTAGCACTCTGTACAATGGGGAGGAGTGTTTGGTTATTGAGAAGTCTGTGCCAGCAGCTAACAAGCCTGGCATCGCCAGGGATTCCTTCTCGTTTCCTTCTCTGACTTTTTAAATGATACTTTCTGGTTTTTGTCTTCATTTCTGAATGCTTTCCATGTGCTCCATCTGCCTCACAGGCTTTTGAATAGGATTTTCCAACCTTGGTAGGGATAATCCATCAAATTCCGGTGTGCTGCATCATTAAAGTTGCGTGGCAGTCCCTTGATCCTGGCAGTGCTGGCCTGGCTGCCTGGAACAGGCATCACCTGGAAGGAGTCCTGTGGATCTTCTGACCTCTCTTACGGCTAAAATATTGTCCTGTGGATTTAAAATGAAAAAAGGGTACAGCCTTATTTTCTCAAAGATCGGCCGGTCTAGCCCAGAGGCCCGATAAAATTCCAAACTTTGCTTTTAGGAATCATCTTTTATAAGTAATATTTCTCAGAGTTAAATGGTAGGTACACAACTGAGAAATAAAATACCAAGGCTCAGTGCCTTGGAGCTGAGCAGGGGTTTCTGTTGTGGCGATGGCTTGGTTTCATTAGGAGAGAGGTATGTGATGGAAGATGGTCCCTTCTGCATAAGCTGCCTCAGTACTGACTTGGTCCAGTCCGGCTGCTGGTCCTCTCCAAAAAGACGTGCTGTGTGGGTCTGTGCTGCTCTCCCCACAGAAACCTTCCAACCTCTGGTCTCAGCGTGGTGGTACTTTGAAGTTGCTAACGTTAATCTCAAGAACTGTAAATCCTTGGATTTGTTGTTAGAATTGAAGGAAGGGCAGAGGCGTTAGGAAGCCCTGGTCAGCAGGACCCCAGCCACGAGCATCCCGGTCCATGCAGGCTGTGTGACCTTGCACAGCGTGGGCAGGGAAGGTGCAGCTGCTGGGCAAGAGCCTGAGCCCTCTCCATACGGTCTGTGCTCTGGCTGTCATTGGGGAAATGGAGAAAGCCTTGTTCCAGTCTGCGGCAGCAAGAGAGCTGCCATTTTTCATGCACAAAATGGGTTGTCTGTTGCTAAAATAGACTCTTGCTGTCTGCCTATGGGTCTTGTGCCATCAGCAGCTGCACTCGTGGGGAGGTTTTACAGCCACGTGGTGTCAGACAACAAATCTGGAGAGCCGTGTGAGCACTGTCATTAGGATTCTGTGCTTTTGCCTGTTAATGGTAGCACAAAATAGCGATAATTATACAAAGCATCATTTAACATCATTGCCAGTGTGTGCTACGGTTTTATATAGATGTTTTCATTCACAGTCAGCAGAACCCAGGCTCTAAAAAGCCCCCGATAAGTAGAATATCCCATGACTATTACTCTGTTCCCAGGCTGTGCAAGTATTGTAATTCCGCTTGCAGTACCATCAGCCATTTTCTGAGTTATCCGAGGGCCTCTCCATGTCTTTTTATTTCTTGGTTCACCCTTGTGGTACTGGAGACCCAGTTCCCGAAGAAAATGCCTGCCTCCACGTGCTCCTTCTCGGGATCCATTGAAAGGTCATTAAACTGGTCACAGACATAAGCATAAAGTACTGAAAATTGCTGGAGTTCAGAAAATGTGGGGAGAATATGAAAAGCTTTTCCACTTCTCGTCGAGCGATCTCACTTTGTTGCTGTGAAACAGCTTGCGTGGCCAAACTGGGGCTCATGTCCATGGGGGCACCTGGTTTGGAAACTGCATGTTGGCTTCCATCTGTGTATCCATGCTTTATGGAGGCTGCAGCGCTGGCTGATGATCGATGTAGCGCGGGTGTTTGTCTGGGTGGAGAGCACCTACAGTACAACAGGTAAATCAGCACTTTGATATTGTCAGAGTGTGGAAAATTTATCCCATTACCTGGAAGTAGTGGAAGCAGATGTTAAAAACGGACTTCATTTTATTTTACAAGGAGTCTGTCATCCCCAGGATGGAGGAGCCAGCAGGGATGGCTGCAGGAGTGCAAATGTGTCGACAGAGTTTAATCAGACCTGAGCCAGAATCCTCTTTCGTGCTGCTTTAAATTCCTGCTGCCAGCTGGGGAGGTGACTTTCTCTGGAAGCAGAGTGACTGCAGGGCGGTGGGGTCATTTTCTGTGCGATGGCAGCTCCTGGCAGGGGAGGCTCTGGCTCTGTGCTAATGGGGCAGTGGGTGGGAAACGCAGAACTCTCTTTTGGTGTGCTCAGTGCCTTGCAAGAATAATTCCACAGTCAGGGAATAGGAGGTTTCCTTTGCTTTGCTGTGTGGCTGTGGTCGCTGACTCCCTCTCCCTGCGGCTCCAGTCGCTGCCTTGGAAGGAGCAGTGCAGACTCTGTGGTTAAGATGTCCTCAGACGTACGGAAGGTCAATAAGGAAGGTTTCCTGTTAGATCCCGAGGGATGTGACCCGCCATCTGTTACATCAATGTCAGTGGTAACAAACATGGTTCTGGCTGTCTTGTTCTGGGTGAGAAATGGGAAACTGCGGTGAAGAAGCCTCACCAAGCCGGGAGCAGTGAAACTTCTCTGTTTCATGTTCACTTTGTGCGCTCTCTGTACACTTTCTCGCATGTGCATCATCAGAAGTGCTCTGCAGTGTGACGGAATCTGTTTGCAAACTTTTTACTGTACCTGCAGGAGACCTTGAACTATATAACAGCTTTGTATTATCTGCATAGTGCTGGACTCTTGCAATACTGCCAATGTCAGGAAGATTGTTAATAAATAATGAACAGCAGAGTGAGCCAAGGGCTGACCTTTTGTGGAGCACCATCTGTCACCAGAGCTTCACTTCATCCTTACTTCCAGTGCTGATTGCTTTTCCCATCCCTCTTTGAGGATGTTGGAGATTTCACTCTTCTGTAGCTTTTGTTTGACTTGTAAAAACTTGGGCAAAATGGAGAGGTTCCCAACTTTCATGGGAAACAAATATTTGGGGAACTAAGTTGGGATTGTTTGTGGACCTACCAGTGACTGGAAGCTTCTTGCAACACCCCAGCTTCCCTGAGTGAGGGTGAGTGATAAGCATCCTCAGGGTGTTGGATCATAAGCTGGATTTACAGCCGCTCTGGTTTCCACTTCTGTATTGTCTAGCAATGGCAAGGTAAGAAAGATGGCAAAATCCAGGGAAAAAGTTTGCCAAGAATTTTAAGTTAGAGCTTGCTCATGTGCTCTTCAGAAACTGATCCAGCATTTGCTAAGAGGTCGCCTGTGGGTGTGCGAGGGATTCGCAGTGTCCACAGTCTCCTGGTCCAGTGCAGGGTGAGTGGCGTGGTGTCTCCCCACGCAGTTTGGGAGGAAATTGCACAAAGGTAAATGCCGCAGTTTTTCACACTGTTGTAACCAATTGCTTACTACAGGCACGGAAGTTCATCTCCTCAGATGAAACTGTTATCAGTATGATACCTGCAACATTTCCTTCCTTTGTTCTTTGTAATTTCCAAAGCCGTGAGTCGTGGAAACCAGACTCAGGGAAAATCTATTAAGTGATTTCTCTGCCTTTGTAGGCAAGGCTGGATTGTGCCCTGCGGTCGATTTTCTGACGCTGTGCAGAACCTGAACTGTTCCAAATGATGAAACTTCTGTCACAGGAGGTGATTCTAAAACATTCATACATCTCACTGCCACTGAGATTTTCTTCATGTTCTGCCTGAGTTAGGGAAGAATTTCCCTGTTTCTGCCTACTGTGAATTTCCTGCTGTCCACAGAAATGCTTCTCTTGCTATCTGATGTTTCTTTTCCATTGGCTTTCCAACTGCTTTCTTCTTCCCTTTGCCTGAGCGGGTGGTGGGCTGTGGCCAAGCTCCTTGGGTGGTGTTGATTTCTTTTTAACTTTCTTCCTTAGTGTTGGTAAGTTTGGAAGTAACTTGGACTGAGCTTGGTTTAGCCTCTATCTCCTGACTCGGCTCGAGGGAGAGATGCTCATGGCGATTCCCTACATTTCATCTGTAGCTTTTAATGGAGCAGTTTTCCTGTTAAGTGCCTTGCTGGGTTCTATTTCAGAATCACCTTCTGCTTTGGCTTGGCTATAGTTTGGAAGCAAATCATCCCCCTTCCCGCACATGTCAGCACAAGCTGAGGGTTGTGATCATGTTTGCATCATTAGAGATGCTGCAGAGATGGATCCGACTGCATGGATTGCAGGGATCCTCCCTGAGTGGTGTTGCTTTGCTATTCACCTTGCAGGTAATGCAGCGCAGGCGTTTGTTGTTTAAATATCAAAGTGCTTGAAACCCACACTGCAGGCAGGACACAAAATGCCTCTTTCACCAATGGAATGGGGCCAGGGGTCCTGCCGGAGGGTGGGGGTCTCTGGCCTCAACTTGCAGGTTCCCTTCCCTGGCCCTCTCGGGCTGCACAGGGGTCAGTGTCTCCAGGAATTAATGTTGGAGCCAGCCATGCATCAGTAGCCCTCCAATTTATGTAAAAAGCGACCTTTGCCTGCATCTCCCCTTGCTCCTGTCCTCCCTTTGCAGCCTCTCTCCTAAAGAGCGCTGACAGGAGCTCTTCTCCCTCTCTGTCACTTTGGAGATCGTCAGCGAGCCCTGCGGAGAGGTGACCTCCATCGGGAGAGCGTGACCAGCACTGGACGCAGCCCGAGCCAGAGCTTCTTCCAGTGGGCAAGGTGACTTTGGCCTCATGGCAGCGTTCACAGCAGCTCAGTGGCTATCTAGACTGTGCTGGTGGGACTGCACCCCGTCAGGATGAGGTGCTGTGCAGCATCCTCCTCCCGAACCACGGAAACAATTTCATTTGAATCAAAGTGTGTGGGAAGATAAAACTTGAAAATCATTTAACTTAAATGTGGACAAAAATGTAGCTTGGTTATTATGGCGTATGCTAAATTTTAATAGCATTTAGAAAGTGTTTTGTGGGGTAGAAAGGAGAAGGAAACTCATCAAACCTCAGCTGTATGCTGGTTTATAGTGCAGAACTCTTTCCTGCTGCCATCCAAAGGCTTTAAAATGTAGTACAGCATGGTCAAACCCAAGGGTGTCAAGATCCATATGAAAACCATCCATGTAAAGGAACAGAATAATAGGTTCCATTGTGGAGCAAGTAGGATTTAGGCAGAGATGCTTCTGGTGGAAAAGCCTCTTTGACTTGTCCCGTTTCATAGATAATTATTTATTGATGTGTCCGACTATTTAAAGAATAGCAGTTTGGAAAGTTCTGAAGGCCTGGAGCATCTCAAATGGTCGCGGTTCTTCTGGTTAAACAACCCCCACTGCCCCAGTCGCACTGATCTCTGTCATGACCAACATCCACAGGAGAAGCTGCTGCTCTTGGGTTATAGACGTAAACCTGCAGAGTGACCTGCTTCGCCCGTTTGAAATATTGGTCTTTGCTCCTGATGTGAGCGAGTGCTGTCACACCTGATTCCTGGCTCTCGTCTGTGATTTTATTTGTCATTGTATTTCTTTTTTAAACATACTGTGCTTTCTCACACAGATTTATGGTTCTTTCATCTCTGTACACCTATAATATGTTGTTGTGTGCTTTTTGCAAACTACTGCAGAGAATTAAGCCCTTAAGTCTTTCCCTGATGTCAGTTCAGATGTTCTGTCCTGTTACCGAGCGTGTTCCTTTTTAGTAACAACACCAGAAAAAGACCCAACCTGAAAATGAGAAACAGAATCCAAACTTAGCTGGATTTTGCTCTGACTTGTTGCGGTGCAGCCAACAGCAGGAATGGCTCTCCCAGTTTGCTCGGGTGAGTGATCCAGGATTTTTATTTGCACAGTGGGAGCCGTGATTTTGCTTAGTGACTTGGTGTTTAAAACTGGTGATTCATGAGTGTCTTCAGGCTGGTGTCTGGGCAGTTTGGCCCTGCGCTGACACTCAGGCTTTGAGTGGCACCTGGAACACCGCACGGAGCACTTCCCATGGAAGGACTCGTATGAATGTGTATTTTGGTGAAAGCAGCACTGATGATACATAGGAGCGGCCTGGCATCAGCAAAATCAGATGCCAGAGCTGAGGTGCTTTGATGTGTTTGTTGCAGCATTATTTATTAAAACATAGATTATAATTGCATGGATAAATCATGTTTCTCCTAGGCCTCATTCTCTCTGCCAGTGGAGCCAGCTAGAGTAGAAGTTTGCTTAGGATTTATGAGACTGTCCTCAGGAATTCTGGATGTCTCACATGGAAGCCTTTCACCCCTCCAGCTGGTGGTTGTCAGGAACGGGAGGCTGGGCTGAACTGGGATGGATCCAGTGTGGCAATGTCTCTATTTCATGTCTACCAGTAGATAATCCCCCACAGATTAAATTCCTGACACATTTCCATGAGGATGCATCTCCCAATGTACTTTGGTGACCTTCCAGAGGGTGAGCCACGTCGTGGGCAAGTGGGGTCTGAAGAGGGAGGCACCAGCAAGAGCTGCTTTCCCTACAACTTCTCTTGGCTCCGGCTGGGGAAACCTGTGCGTTGTCTGAGAAGTGGGATTAATCCTCAGCTTCTGAACAAAGCTGCTGCCTGAAATAGCACTCTCCTTTTGAAATGTAGCTCCTGGTGTTGTACAAATACCCATCAGCAGCGCAGCGGCTCATTGCATTGGCCCCTGAGCATGCAATCTTCATTATTTGCACTGTTGGTAAAAGGCTGTGTTTCTTGCTGATCTGCACTACTCCATTTAGTCGGGAACAATGATTTATTCCCCCCATGCCGTCGGACACCCTCTGCTTCCCTAGGTAATAATGAACTGGCTGCAAGGGAGAAGACAAGGAACGATGGCTCTGCTGCAAGGAAAAGCAGAAAACCAGACACTAGGAAGAAAAACTCCCACTCCCTGTTGGATGACAGTAAAACTTGTATAGGAAGCTTGCAGCCCTCAGTTATCACTGATGTGGACATCAGTAAAGCAGGCTGTGATTCCAAGTAGTTTGGTGCCCTGAGCAGGACTGCAGGTGGAAGGTGTTTTCTCAGTGCTGGTGGTTCAGGGCCACACATCCTCTTCCTCGTCCCTCTGGCGCTGCCTCTTGTCTTTCTGCTGGTGTTGGGGCTCAGTGGGTGTGGGGAGTCTCACCGCAGACTGTCAGTCTGCCTTTGGTGCCGTGTGGATGGTCTGCTCTGCTCCTGTTACCCCACGGAAGGGTTTGGAGCAGATGAGAGAGATGGAACACACAGGTGAGAGAAGGGATGTATATTTCCAAGGCTCAGCAGCACCCTAGTGCCCTCTAGAATGACCCACTGGAGAAGCACAGGCTGCTGCCATCAGAGCCATGAGCAGTGGCTTGCTGGCTTCTTGGCCTCAGCCGGGTGTAGGGTATCTCAGTGCCCAGGCAGTCCCTCCAGCCCTGGGGAATCCCTCAGTGGCCACTACTGATGATGGAAGGAAGCAAATACTGGGGACCTCTGACTGCCAGGTGTCTCTGCCTTTTTGATTTCCCACCCATGAGCTTGTGTCTGGGATGATTGACAAAGCGCATTGAGTGCAGTGTGGGGGTAAGGGCAGAGGGTGCCTGGAGTCTTGCATGGCTGGGCTGCCCCTTTTGCTGTGGTTTAACAGCTCCTGCATGCTGGATGGGCGCAAAGAGCATCCATATCCCAGGAAAAGGATAGGGAAGGGCATCCTTGCTGTGCTGCTTTACACATTTTCCCTCTTTTGAACTCTTCCAACCGGGCAAGCTCTGGGGCAGAGCCATGCGATGGTCACTTGGGCAAAGGAAGGGATCTGCTGGTATCTGTCAGGCTGTCACACAGAAACCTCCCCTGGGCCCTTCCCTCCTCTGTTCTTGCCAGTCATGACAGCAGTTTGGTTTGACGGCTGCGTGCTTGTGTGGGCTGAGTCATTTGTCCACTCCAAAGCCTTAACTCTTCCAGAGTCATTGCTTTTTGGGGTACAGCCACCTCTCCTAAAGCTTCTAAAGTTCAGTTATAGTTCCCAGCTGATCACTGCTTTGAGCTCTGTCAGCTCCCCAGCCTTTAATCCACTCAGTGTGTTTGTACAGGTAACGTATAGCAGTGGTTGGATATTAGAATGGTGTTTGCTGCCAAGTCAAATGCCGCACAAAATGTTAAGTGCTTTTCAAACGTGTTACCTTTGTCTACCAGGCTTTGAATCTGCTCAGACAATGAAATCAGGTTTGCTTCATGAACTGTTTCCCATGAAACAAGTTTGATGGCCATTCAGTGTGTTTGTATCCCTTAATTCCTTATTAACTGAATCCCATATCAGTTTTTCCGCTGCTTTGCCCAGGACTGATGTTAGATCAGAGAGCCCAGCAGGGGAATATGTGAGCTTCATTCTGCCTGACCTTTTGGGATATTGATTAGAAGGAAAATTACAGAGGACATAGATATTCCATGTGATCACAAGTTTGTAGCCTGTCCCATGTTCCAAGTGGCAGGCGTGACCGCCTGTTTATTTCATCTTATCACACACTGCTGTGTGTTGCAGACAGATACTCAATATATTTGTTAATTAATGTCAGCCAAAAATTAGCGGGTTTTATTGCCCTGTAAAAAGCAAAATCTCTTCACATTCAACATGGGCAGTGTTACCTCTGTGTCTGGTAAGTCTGTAAAACTGTTTAGGTGGCAAAACTGGGGCATGAGTGAGCACGCGGCCTTGTGGTGCTGGGTCCTTGGGGCTGAGTGAGTGCACAGCTTCGGGGTGCACGTCCCCTGGCTTCATCCAGCGATAGATTAGGATCAGCCAGCAGAGAAGCTGCAAGTTTGCTTAATCCTGGGGAAAACATGATTTTTTTTTTTTATTTAAACATCCCTGCTTCCAGCACGAGTGTTCTTGTTTTGGAGAATGTTTCCAGTTATTTGCAATGTGCTAATTACCCGGTGGCAGAACCTAAGTGGGTGTAAATTGTCATATCTCTGCTGACTTCAGTGGAGCTGTGGCAATTTGCACTTCAGGAGGATCTGTCACCTCAATCCTTGCCAAGTGTGCAATCCCTCTGCTCAGGCTCGGCTGGGGAGCCTCCGGCTCACAGGAATGCAGAAGAAAGAAAGCATTTTGCAGGACTTAAAATTCCGTGCGTCCCATTGATTTGTTAGTGCTCGTGTTTGTTATTCAGGCCGCCACAGTGATGTGTAATGGATCCTTGAGCCATCTCGACTGATGAGAAAGGAATCCTGCTTCAGGTCGAGCCGTTGCCATGGAAACCACCGTGGCGGTACCCACGCGGGCTCCCCGCTAGCTGGAGTGGGGCATCTCTGGTAATTCAATAGAGAGGAGGCAGCCACACGCGCAGCCTTCAAAAGCCTCCATGAAGTCAAAGCCGGGTTAAAGGCTTGTGCCTTTTACTGCATCTTTTGGCATGAGCGTGAATCTGGCCAGACCCTCTGAATGCCTGCGGAGTGGCTGGAGGCGGCAGCAGTGCCCTTCTCCCGAGCAGCCACCCCTGCCTCTGCAGGGCCAGCTGAATGGGAGATGATTCAGGGTGATGGTAAACAGCAAGTGGGGAATTCCAGGCAGAGGAGCATAAATACAGATTTGCTTGGCTGTCCGGCTTCCTGACGTTTCCGGCTGTAATGGCCTTTTAATTGATTAATCCTAATATAAAAGATTCATGTTGTCAGCTCCCTCCACAGCTTTTTCAGTACAGTCTCATCTCAGAAGCCAACAAAACCATCTCTGACATCGATAAGAGCTGTGGAGACGATGGCAGTGATGGCAACGCTGGGCACAGGAGCCCTGGTGCCTCTGCAGTGGCTGGGTGCTTGTCACCTTTCCTGAGCTCAAAAGGAAAAGCTGTTCTGTGCTGGTTGAAGCTGGCTGACGCTGCTGCAGCTGGTGACCCACACTGCCCGCCCCGTCTCTTCCTGCAGGGCAGGTTCTCCTCGTCTGAGCTGTTGAAGGGCTCTTCATACCTTGGCACATGGATCAGGAACCCTTCTCTATCAACTCTGTGGTGCCCACCAGCCCTCCAAGGAGTTTCTTCTCAGGCTCTCAGAGGAGGGAGGTGATCAGCTGGTTTGCTGTCCACCAGGGCTATAAAATGTGCTCCTCAGATGTCAGCTTTGCTTAGATTCTGCTCAGCCACCCCTTCCCCTGTGTCCTTGGCTTGTCTCAAGCTTCTGACACCTGCAACAGCCCCTCTCCTCTGTGCAGCCTTCAATTTGCAGCAATTTTTTCTTCATTTTTTCTTCCATTTTGGGTCACCTGCCATGGATGCCTCTCCGGGTTGGGGTCAGCAGCTCATGTTTACCTCCTGTCAGTCCCTGATGCCCAAACCCCTGAGCTTGCTGGTCAGGTTTGCTTTTCATTGTGCTTTCTCACGAATATCTGGTGAGGTGCATCCTTGCTTCTCCTTCCGACTGCCCTCTGCCGGGATGCCTGCAGAGAGCGTGCAAGTGCTTTGTCCCGTGAAGTGCTGGTGAGGTGGAATGTCATTGTTTCCATCAGTTCTCCATGTGCCTGGCAAGGTCCTGTAAGTGAGACAAGAGTCTTGTCCCCATCCCTTGTATCTCACAACAGCGGCAGTATTGTAACATGAGTTATGATCACAGTAAAGGACCTGGGACCACCTTGCTTTTCTGCATAGTTTAAACAGCAGAGGATTATATGACAAGTTACTCGCTCTTGGTGTTAACACTGTCATTGTTTTTTCACCTTGGCTGGTGCAAACTGTATTTACTCACGTTCTGTAGTACCTTGCAGGCATCAGTGTTTGCATTCGTTTGAGAGGGTGGCTCAAATGGTGCAGCCCTTTCCACAGTTCTCACTGCCTGCAGGTACGTAGAAGTGAGCAGTACAGTCGAGCAGCGCAGTCCTTCAGTGAGCTGAGCGGGCTTCCTGAAACAGATGAATCCACAGGCAGCAAGAGATCTTTCCAGAACCTTATTTATTGCCCATCTGCTTTTATGTCTCATCCGTTTCCCATTTTGGGGAATTTAAAGGCTGTTAGACCCCATTTCCAGATGACGGAGGGGCAAATACTGTGGCAGGGAGAGTTGCTGTATGGGCAACGCGCTGCCAGCATCTCTGAATTCACCATTCCTGCCTGTCCCTGCTCAGTGAATGACTAAAGGTTAAAATAAATGTTCACATGGTTTCATAAGCAGGTGTAACATACCAGGTAGCAGATTTTTATCTACTTTAGGCCTCATTCATTAACATTTTGCTTGTGCAGGCACATCGCTGTCTTTATGGCCCCTCTCTCGTTGGCCAGATGGGTTTGTTGGCTGTATTGTATTTTTCAGCAAGGATGCGGCAAACTTGCCATATGGGTGATGTTTGCCCAACTACTTGAAATAGTTCCTTTAAAATATGGACACAAGAAGTTTCTGTTACCCTCCATTTTACTGCGGGCAGTGCGTATTTCACTCTCCTCTGCGTTGCAGCACAGGGAGGTGGTGGCCGTGCGGGGATGCACTCAGCCTGTCTGCACTGGGCAGCAGACGTCTCTGCTGGGTGGTGAGCAAAGATCTCCAGAGCTGAGGAAGTTTCTTGCAAGATGATAGAAAAGCTGTTTCTTTGCAAACAAATCTTGGTATTTCAGTAACAAGGGTGTCTTTTATTGGAGCATTCCCAGACTGGTACATTGCCTTACGTAAAGCTGATTTATGGATTCCTGAATGACAGCAAGCGAACAGCAGGAGTCGTTGGTACAGAGGGGCGAGTGTGCTGGAATGCGCTGGAGCTGGGGGGGATGCTCGTCGTGCCGGCCGGGAGCTCACTCCTTTCCCTGGCAGAGACTGTGCCTGCTCTTGGCAACGAGATGCAGGGCTGCACAGCCGCTGGCTGCCTAGTGGGCATCGCAGCTCCTGTGCTCCTCTCACAGTAAAAGAGGGAACGCAAATACCCTGTTACTGAGCAGCTTCTGAACAACATCTCCAGGGTCTGACATGCATATTTGTAGCCTTTGCAGTAATACTATTTCCCATTGCTACCCAGTTTTCCTAATATCAATAGCCAGAGCTCTCTGGCTCCCGGTGTTACATCTTACACAACGCTGCCTCCTTTGCACTCTGGAGCACTCGTGTTCTCTAAGCTGGCTCTCAGAAAGCCGGTTTTCAAAGAAAGGATTCACAGGGGACTTTGCTATTGGCAGGGAAAGAACTTCTTATCATGATCTGGAGCAAAATGGGCAGAGGATCTTTAACTGAGGCTCACCTTTAGCCTTCAGGGTTCTTCTGGCCCTGCTTTGAAAGCCATGGTGGTGGATGGTTATCCACAGGGATCAGCTTCCCTGTGAGACTTCCTTCTGGGCTGCGACTCCAAAGCAAAGAGCCAGACCTCACCCTGGGTACCACATGTCCTGACCGCTGGTGGCAAGTGCACAGTCTGCAAGCTTGGACTACGGTTCCTCATGAATTGCGGCGTGGTCGCTGCTGTTTAATTGTGCTTTGTGGCCAGTTCATCCCAGGGCCCTGGTAAAGCTGCACCTTTCTGGGGTGGCACAGCCGATACTGAGAAGGCTCTGAGAGCCGCAGTTGAAATATGCAGCTCCTTTATAACCTGCCTGCTCTGCTTTCTGGTGACTCTGTGTCGCGCGCTGCTGATACCGTTGCGATGAATCATTTCACGTACAGCTTTGAGACAGGGGCTTCTAAATTTAGGGCTTGGCTTCGTGAAGCCTCCCCGAATGTCAACAGATGACAAAGAGCAATTCTGCCTGTAGGTGCCAGCAGCCAAGCTGGGTGGCTGGGCCCTCACATGCTCATCCTGCTCCAACAGCTGAGGTTTGGCTTCTCTTTAAATAAGTGCTGTGTGGTTGTATCAAACAGTGGGGAACACATACTTTGCTAGCAAACACAGTCTGGCGAAGGCAGCACCTTCTGCCACTGAAAACGGCTCTTTTTATCTGCTAAAAGAGAGTGGGGTAAAGAGGATGGTGACAACAAAGCAGGTATGCACCCTGCCTGCAGAAAACAGTAGTTTGATTTATTTGTGGTAGCTGTGTTGTGCTTGGTAAGTTTTGGTGGTTCAATGATCCTTCAACAATGCTCAGTGTCCTTGCACCATTTATTGTGTGTCTTTAAGTTACCCCTGGGGAGTTTTATATTTCAAACGGGATTTGTGCCCTTGGCAATCGTGGGAATAGAATTAATAATTACATTTTTATAGAATTTTCATTTGCAAAGCGCATTATAACTGGGCTGTAATTAATTGCATACCTGTAACGGCACAGAACTTTATCAGAGCCTCCACAGCAAAAGAGCTGTGACTTTAGATTTTGACAGGCTGCTTTCCATCTTTTCTCCACAGGGCAGTTGGTGTGGGAGCAAATCCAGCTTTGGGTGCTGGGTTGGGTTAGGTCTCTGCTGCCAGCTGTTCTCTGGGGTCTGGAGAGGGCACTACATGCAGGAACTCATATTCCGTGTAATCCAGCAAGTCATGTCATGCACATGCGGGGAATCTGAAAGTGGCTTTTGAGTATCCAAGCGGGAAGGGATTGGCAGCCACCTGGGCCACGCTGGCTCTCCAGCACAGCTGATCAGGGCAGCTGCTCCGTGGTTTATAAGTTGCTGCCTCGATCCTTGTTTGTTCGTTGCACGCAGCAGCATGTGCCACCTCCGGCCCCGGGCACGTGCTCCCTGTGCTGGGGAGTCCTGCTGCCTGCAGGAGACAGTGCTCTCTACCCCTCCCAGGAGGCTGCATCTCAGCTCTGCTTTGTTTTAATGTACCTTCAGCTTTTGTGCCTGCACTGACGATACTGAAGGATGAAGCTCTCTAGGAGGCAGGGCTGTGTTTGGTCCTGGCACTGACAGGAGCACCCGTGGGTCCCTGCTGCTGCAGCTCTGTCACCACAGCTCATTCCTTTTGTTTGTTAGCCATTAATAGTCTTTCATCTTAGCTGGGCAACAGCAACCAGTGCTTTTTGCATAAATACATTCCACACGGATATTTGCTTTAGGCTTTTAATTTCCAGCTTGAATAGATTTATTTCACCTTTTTTTTTTGTTTGAGCATCCCCTCTGTAGGGATACTTTGAACATTTCAGTCTCCTCATCACAAGCAAAGGCTGTTAAAGGACAGATGTCTCAGGGAACAATCCTAAAGTCAATCCCCTCTGAATGTTGCAGGGCAGCAAACCCAGGTGAGCGGTGAATGTCAGTTAGTCAGCAGGTATATTCATGAACTAGGAAGAAGGGTCTTTTCTGCTTTGTGAATAACACCGTAACAACACTGACCATGTAAATTTAGGTGAGTTATTTAAGCTTGATTTGTCATTCGCCGCAGCAAGGGAAGATATTTCATAGTGGAGGCAACTGAAGGTTGTTGGGATGTCAGATGCCGGAGGTGGGCACAACCGCAGGTTGATGCTGAGCCCATGCTGTGCGCTCTCTGCTTGAGCTCACCTTCCCTGTGCTGGTGTTCGGGGCCATATTCCCCTCCTTTGTGTGCTCACTGTATTGATGCTCCTTCACTTCTTCCCAGTTGCTGGTTTCCCTTAGCACTCTTCCTGCTTAACCTGTTCTTCTCCTGAATTCTGTTTCTCTTAACACTTGCTGAGAGCTTGTGTTATGGGAGGGCTTTGGGCTACCTCTGTGCAGGGGCAGCTCTCTGTGATGAGCCCCAAGCCCTAAACCTAACCCTGCCTGCAGAGAGCTGGATCTTTCTTGTCCTTAGTTCTTAAGAGCTTGTTAGTTCATTAGTTTTTGAACTGCATTCATTGTAGATCTATTTACTTAACAAGGTAAACAACAAGTAATGAAGTTCTAGCTGAGTGTGCCTTCATTTATTTTGCATATTAGAACCTGAAGAAGATCGTTTAAGCAGCAGAAAATAGCGCCTGTGGTCACAGAAGGTGGAGTGGGACCGTGCTCAGCGCCAGAGGCTGTGGAGCCTCCCTTGGAGCGTGGGGAGGTCGGTGCTGCACAGCCCTCACGCTGAAGCTGCGTGCAACCTGGGACCAGTCGAGATTTAAATGCTTTATCTAATTAAACCTCCTTGTGCTCTGCCCATAGCAATAGAAAAGGAAGACTGTGAGACGTTTTTAAGGGGTTTGAGGGATTTTAAGCCTTTTTAGGTGCATTGGTCCCACTCCGCATTTCCCAGTATTTGGCATGGCTGGTGCTCCCAGGTCTCCTGGCCTGAAATAGTAGCAACTCCCTTGCATGTGACAGCAATTCTCCTCATCCTGCTGCACTTATGCTGTTATTCAAATAATGACGAACATTGTTATCGTTAGATAAATAGCTATAATTAATGAATAATGGGCATAGCTTGCTATGCTGGTTTGCCCTTGATCTTTGCTGGGAATAACTGCTTGCAGCTTCCATGCAAGGCAGCTACAGGATGGATTTGCTCCGGCAGGCGGCATGAAGGGTGCTTTCTCTTGGATATTAAAGTGCCGTGGAGGGAGAGCAGGTGAGCCCAGCAGGGTGAACGGCTGCCACCCTATCCCCGTGCAGCTCTCTGGGTCCTGCTGGTGCCTGAGAGCCAGACTCCGAATTCTGAACGATTCGTTTGATCCTCGTTGAGGGGAAGTGAGGATGACGCAGACAGGACCCTTGTGGTTTCCCTGTCATCCAGCCTCCCTCCCTGTTTCTTTCTGAGTCGGATTTATCTATGGGCCATACAAGCCCAGAATTGGAGAACTCTAAATATGAGATTGATCAGGCTGAGGAGGGAGGTGAAAATATCTGACGGATGCTGCTGCTTCATGGGTAAGGTAGTCGGGTGCTGCTGGTATTGTCGCTCCAGACCCTGCCTAAGCTGCCACCCATGTAAAGAGAACAACAAGCCAGCAGCCAGATCTGTGCCAGCGCGTGCGTGGCACTGTGTGCATCCTGGTTATGGTCTGATACAAACCAGCTGCAGCAGGCAGCAGGCAAACCTCCTCCATTGCCTCTGCTCGTGGGCTTCCCCGCACTGGCCAGCCGCAGAGCACAGGCAGCAGCCACGGCCTGGGGATCCCTTCCATCCCACAGTCGTCCATTCTCCCCTTCTCTGTAGGCACAAAGCAGTTTCAGTATTTGGTGAGAAGTCTGTCTGCTCAGAATGAGATAATTGATACACATAATTTCAGTTCCCTTTAATATAACAGATCTCAAGTGTGAAACCTCCTTAGTTAATGACCAGCATAAAATAAGTGTCTTTTTTAGTGTAAGTTCTCAGTTAATTTTACAGTTCGGTTGAAGTGAAAATATCATTAAACATTGCAGCATTAAACTTTATATTTATTGGGCCTCCCCTACTCTGCAAGGGAGAGATAAGTTGGTGTCTTGACAGTCACCGTTGTGAACTGGTCATTCTCCCATCCCCGTTCCTTGCACGCAGCTGGCACTGCTGGCATCGGGAGTGGGAAAAGGCAGGAGGAGGAGGGCTGGGTCACAAACATCCACCCCGGTGGGCAGGCTCTGTCCATGCTGCAAGGGATGCACTCACAGGGTAAGCCCAGTCTGTAGATCTGCAGGGAGAAATGTGATAAAACAGACATTTCTTGGTGCCTGGGATTTGGTGGGGTACTCAACATTGGCTCCAAACGAGCACTGGGGAACTGATAGGCTTCAGAGGAGTCTCCACAGGTACAACGCAGTCCCTCACCACTGCAAGGACACTCAGCTCATCATCACATCAGTCTCTCTTTTCCTTGACGTCACTGAAGAAACACCTTTTTATCCAAATTAAATTTGCAAATGAACCTTGAAATAAAGTAATGATACTTGCTTTTTCTAAAGCAGACGCCAGCATTGTGAGGAGGCATCCTTAATATTCACAATATTTATTAAAGCTGAATATGGAATTTAAAACTGAAAAGGTTTGAAGATGAACTTTGCCAGTGCTCTTTCGGCCGTAGTCCCGTTGACTCCAGTGTTGAACTGGTGTGGATCCCAAGGCTGAGCAGGCTCTGGGCAGCGGGGCAAGGACGAGGTGTTGCAGCAGAGGACGCACACGCAGGGCCTCGGTAATTGTTCGTCGTCCGCCTGCGAGCAACAAGGAGCTTTGAAGGGTACGGGAGCTGCAAGCTTTGTGTTGCTGACAAAGGACAGAGGATGCGGTTTCGGTTTTTCATCCCGCTGCTTCCCCTCCTCCGAGGAGAGCATTAAGTACAGTTGTGATTGATTTTGTGAGCCAGGTGAAGCTTCCCTCCTGGAGGCAGGGTGGGTAAACGGCCACGTTGGCTGTTTTTAGCACCAAACTGGGCTGTGAGTGAGGCACTGCTGCAGCCAGAGAGCTTGGGAAGATGAAGGCACAGTAACAGCTCTCAATTTAAAAGAGAGTTTGACACTGTGAACAAGAAGATAATGAGGAAACTGTTATTTGCTGGAACTCCAGCAGCCAGTGTTGTTAGAGACAGGAACGTGAAAGATGCTCTGGTAATATGGGGAGAAAAAGGAGGCTTGGGAGTCAGAGAGTCCTGCTTCACGAAGGTGGGCGCACTCGATCTGCTCCGCAGAGCCCCCTGCCAGGAGCTCTGCAGCGGCTATAGGCTCCTTCCTGCTGTCAGGTTTACTCCTCAACCTCTTCTGTGTGTTTGTTCCAAATCCTTTATCCAGTTCTCTTAAATCGCTCTGAGGTTTGTGCACAGTAACAAGAAGTTCTCTAAAGAGGAGCCTCTGAGCCCTAGAGGTAAGCTTTAAACCAGAAGTTAAGATGGCATCTGTTATGAGAGACTGGAGGGGACTGGAGATTTCTAAACAGAGGAGTATTTTTGGACTGCTCAGGCTCCAATTCATTTATCATTGGGGTTTGCTTGAAACAAAACAAATCATAAAAAAGCTCTAGTGAAGCACAGGATGGGTTTTTAAGGAATTATGCCACTTGTTCCCTTTAAGGAATGTTTCATAGTAGTATGTCCTCTAAATTAACCTTGGTGTTGCAGTGGGGTCTTGCAGGGCTGTGCTTTCACACTGTGAAAGTTTCACTCCTCTTTCAGGGCTTTAAACCCAAATAAATCTCAGGCAAAGCAGTGTCCTGGGACATGGTGGTGACAAAGCTGTCCCCATCAGAGGTGCCACTCATGGCAAAGGACAGCATCCCCATCCTCCCCGTCTGCTTTCACCTTAGTGATGCGACATCTTCATCAGCCGCCCTGCTGGTAACGCGTTGCTGATGGAGATTAATAGAGAAAATATTTTCTAAACACTTCTCCATGCGTTTTCATTAATCTGTGCTCTGGAAATTAATGTTGTGGGGTGACCTGCAAAAGGTGTTAATTGCACTTTCAGAGGAGGATTTATCAAAAGTTTGAGGAGGTGTTGCAACAGCCGCCCCGTGGCAGCAAGATGCCAGCAGGAACGTCCCCGTCTTTCAGCCCCCATGCTTAATGCGAATTAAAATATTTCCCTTGAACAGCTCTCTGAAGGAAAGTGTCGGTTTGGCTCTGCAGGGCTGCGATCTTGCCCCTTTGGGTTCAGCATGGGATTAGAGAAAAAGAAATAGGCAGATAATTAAATTAATAGCCACTCAAATCACTATTTTTGAGAAGTGCTCAGGGGAGAGGGGTGTTGTTGTTTTGTACAGTTACCAATAATGCAGTTTGGCCTGAAAACAGAGCTGGGTGTGTTATGTGAATGGCTTTGGTGTGAAGATGATTTATTGTCCACTTTTACTTATGAAAGCAGACTCGCTAAATTCCTTGTGATTTGTAAACCTAGAGACAACAGATTGGATAAAAATGATGGATTGCACGGCTGAGGGAACAGATTTCTGTCCACTCATGGGACCCATTTTTCAGGGCACTTTTGGCAGTGTTAACACGTGGTTTGGGGAAGCAAGTGACCCTGTATTTTCTGTGTTTGCTTTTACTTTGCCTTGAATCTTGAACGTGAGTTGGTTTCAGTGGCTGAGAAAATATTGCTTTTCGATTTTGTGCTGTAGCCAGCTTAAGTGAGACTCAGTGCGCGGTCAGCCTCAATGAAGCGTTTGATCGCAGTAGTGAACAAGTCTATGAACGCGTGTCTGTGCTCTTTCTCCCAAATGCTGAAATCTTCTGTTTGCAGAACAGAAACAAACAATATTGAGATTTACACATGTGGCTGTGAGCCTTCCTGTGATCTCTTTGGCACCGTGGGTGTCTGGATTCTGTGAATTATGTTTGGAAGGATCAATCTGTTTCTGAGCTGGGTTCAGCCAGGAAAGGGCTCACAAAGCATTTGACGTTTGTACAGACACTGGTTTGGTAAGAGGGTGCTGCTCTCCGCGGTTGATATTCCACCATTTCCCTCTTGAAAAAAAGCTGAAATCGTGATTTCGTGTTCAAGTTCCATTGGAGTTGTAGCTCAGATGACATCCTTAATGGGATGGGTGCATTCGCCTTTGGGGAGCTGAGGAGGAGGAGCAGCATCAGCCTGGGTGGACGGGGAGGTGAGGGCCTTGGAGTGGCGCTTGTGGGAACCAAGCTCTCGATTGTGCTGGAAGTGGGAAGAGCAGGAGTGACATGGAAACATCGTTCTCCCGCGGTTTTGTTGCCTGGGCCAGCTGTGCCTGTGCCCACAAAAGGATGGGTTTTTTTCAGAGTGCCTTGTCTGTGGAAGAGGGCAGACAGATGTGGAGCATCGCTTCAGCACCTCAGGCATGCAGCTCCTCTGGAGGAAAGTGTCTGCTCTGTCTGCACAGGCAAAGCTGTGCTCTGAACTCACCTTCAGGGGAAAACCATTTGGGTTGAGAAAGTCGCTGATTTGCCACAGCCAGTAAAACAGTCTGAGATCCAGGAGGGTGAAGAGGACAGACCTGATGGCAAAAAGTGTAAAGAGTGGGTTTGTGACGTCTTGTGGTGCTTCCCAGTCACTGCCAACCTAGAAGAAATATTGTGAGTGTTTTAATTCTTGTGATGGGGCAGATGGAAGATTCCCTCTGCATGAGAGCAGGTGACGTACCGAAAGTGATTCTGCATTCTGTTTTGTCAAAGATCTCATCAGCAGCACTTATGTTGAGAAAATCTGCAGGAAGCATCTTAGAGGAAAGCTGTGGAAACTGCCAGCTCATCACCTGGCTTCCATGTGTCGCTGCCCTGTGGCTGGGGCAGAACTGGGAGCTGCAGGGCAGCCGGAGCAGGGCAGCCCCCTGGCTGCAGCCACCATCTGGGCAGCGAGGTCTGGGTGACCTCCGGGGATGCAATGGGGACATTGCAGCCCTTATTACCTGCTCAATAACCTGCAGGTTCAGCTGATGCTGTGTCAGCATTTCCAGCTTCTCAGTGAGAAAATACAAAAGGTTGGAGAGGGGTGGGTGAGATCCCATCTCTGTGAGAAGAGTTTGTGAGACTGATTTGCATGAACGCTTGCATCTAGTTAATCTACAATTAATCAGCAGAGCCCACCAGTTCTATAATTGGATGTTAGTGACAGGTTAGTTAAAGCAAAATTAAATCCCTTCATGTCACCTTTGTTTATGGGAGACACTGCAGATTCTGTTCTTGCAGATTGCATGCTCTGTGGGTGCTGGGGTTGCTGCAGCCGAGTGACTGGGGAAGCGCGGGAGCATCCTGACCGCGCTGGGGGTCCGTCCACGGTGCCACACAGCAGCTGGTCCTTTGTGGACCATGTGTGGCAGACAGGGCAGACCAGACGCATGGTCCAAGATGCCTCCACCCTGCAGTCCCATTCCACCTGGAAGAACACAAATGAATTTTTTGTGGCAATGTGTAGGTAAATCCTCTTTAGACATCTGTACTTTGAAGGCCAGGCATAGAAATTGCGGTTATTTTACAAAAAACCCAACCAACCAACCAAAAAACGCCAAACTTGCAATTTTTGTTTGTATTCTCCGTAATTTCTCAGGGCACGGGGACATGGGAGAGAGCAGGGAAGCTTCCTCCGTAGTCCCAGTGCCACAACTGTTAAATAGCCCTGATGAACTCTGCGGAAGGCAGAGCAAGAAATTGCAGAGTCTCAGAGATAAAGTCACTTTGGGAGGACACGAGGAAGGTCTCTGAACTACTGCTGTTGGTCACACGAAGGAAATACCGGTCTTGTGTACCTTGCCGTAGCAGATAGCTTCCAACATTCAGGATCTGCCACAAAAATGAGCTTTCCACTTCTGATAAAAAATTAATACAAGTAAAATGTCAACCTTTCTGCTGCTTATTGAATGTCAGAGACACTCGGCTGTTTGCTGGTGAACTTCAGTAAATTCAGGCACACTGATCCTGAGAAACTGATTCTTTGTGTTTGGGTTTTTGGGACAGGAATAAAATATTTATAAGTTAATTGCAAGCAATGTAAACTTAGCATTTCTACAATGGCTCACATGCTCGCTTACTGTAGCTTCTGCCTTGCGTGTGACCAGTCGTGAAGCTCCTAGGATTGTAAACAGGAGGGTTTAGTGTTAGCTTACACAATAATTTATTTTAAGTTATGTAAATGCTTTTTAATCTAGGGATTTATCAGAAGGAGGTTTGAAAGTCGGGTCCTTCTAAGTTTTCCATGCATTTAGATTCAATTTTTGGAATTGAGGAGCCTCAAATGACTTCTTGAAATGGGGAAGGGAATATCAGCCTCCAAAGCACCTCAATGGAACACAGATGCCCTGATTGTATCGGATTTTCCATTTCTGTTGTAGTAGATGTGATTAAAGACTGTGAGTGAAATCTCAGCTAAATCCTGTCACAGGCTGGCCCATTATTGCTTGTTCTCCTATTAAGATTTTAGGCATTTCTTTGACACATTTTTAATGCCAGATTAGGAGGAAAACACTTGACTTGTTTGCAGCGTTCTCATTATGTTGTCTTTATAACATTTTGAAAAGAGAATAAATATAAAATAATTCTGTGTATTATGGCCATATTTCAGGCTGACGTTAATATGAGCCATGATTTTCCAGCTCACAGTTCTTCTAACCTTGTGGTGACAGCCAAGAAGCCCCCATACCTGGGGAAACGTGTATTGGCACAAGCTGCTGGGGCCGAGATGATGTGGGGGGCCCGGGGGACGTCTCCATCCTGTAGGCTTTAGAGATCCCACTGGAGTAGCGTTGGGTGTACCCATGCCTAAATGGGACAGCTTGAGGTTATGAAGTGGAGGTAAATGTTGGAGGTTTTGCCCAGGTGTGTGTTATTGGCCAACTGGGAGCAGTCCAGTGGCCTCCAGGGTGCCTGGCTGGGTTATCACGGTCATCCGTTGTGGGGTTATTTTATGATTCATGGGGTTTGGGGTTAGTGGTGCATGTCACAGGCAGCGGGGATTGAGGTGGGAAGCACAAAGCCTTTTGCGTCAGATTAGGAGGTAGTTCAAAAAGGATATTTCATGACTAGCTGACGGTGAACGCTATTCCTAAGGAAACTTTCGGCTCCTGGAAAGCTCGTGATGCTGTTGAGGATCCCATGCACACTCCCTGCTTGAAATGTTCCCAAGGGAAAGCTGTAACGTTTTCCTCCTTTGTCTCACAACTTTTTCTCTATCCAGGTAGCTTCCCTCCTGTACGGTTCTCACTGAGGCTGGGGTGATTAAGCACTTAAATTGATTAATCAGATTTCTTGTGATGAGAACTACTGTCATTCATTAATCTGAATGGGATTATAAATAAGAGTTGGCAGATAGGGGAGACAAACATGTTGACAGATAGACCTGCTGCTTTGAATACAAATTACACCACTGCATCTGGAGGGGTTTCACTCCTGGCAGACGCGAGATACAGCTTCCCTAAAGGTAAAATGAGACTGAGATTAAAGTATCCCCACATTAATAAAGAAATATGCATTTATGAACAGCAGCCGCTGCAGGTGGGGGTGCAGGGCTGCATACCAATGATCCTACAGCAGGTCTGGGCTGCGGGCTTTGTTTCTTATGTAATTATGAAAGATTTTATGAGGTTGGTTTTAGTCAGAACTGAGGGATAACCCAATTGCAAGTTTGTGGCCAATATCAGTTTGAGGAATAAAATAGCAGGGCTGGTGTGGGCAGTTCCCTTTGAATGTCTTCAGCATCACAAATAACAGACAATTCGTATCAAACTTTGCACTTGTGTAGCTGCTGTCTCGTGTTCACTCTTTGCAGAACTAGTGCCCTGTGCTGTTTGTCCCCTGACGTAGTGCAGGACGTGGTTTAGGTGGCTCAGGGAAGATGCTGAAAACCTCACTGCGTTGCAGCCAATGGCAGAATTCCCACCACAGCAGCGGGGCTGGAGTTTCTCTGCTGGGAGTGAAGTGGCTCTGTGGGTCGTTCCTCTTGTCATGGAGCAGCAGGCAGGATTGCTGCAGCACGTGCTGCGATTAAAGCCGTCGCCTCTTGTTGAACCGGCCTCACGCATTGCTTTTCATAAATATTTAAAGAATACTTATTAAAAGAATTACCAGTAGAACAAATTAAGTGCCATAGCTGGCGCATAGCATGCTGTGGCGTTAACTTGAGTCAGTGATGGGAGATTGGGAAGCCGACGTGCCGCTTGCCATCATGGAAGGGCAGTTTTCTCTGCATTGACGCTGCCAACTCCACCCCAGAGATGATGAATTGGTCAGCGGCCGGAGTCTTGTCCAGGCATCCTCAGATGGAGAAGTGTGGTGGGACTATGTTCTAGAAAGGCCTGAGGGTTACACTGGGAGGGTGGAGGGACATCAGTCAGGCATATGGTGTGGGATTAGAGGAATAAAATCTACATTTTAGAATCTGGGACACTGAAGATCCATACCCATACATGCAGATTTCTGCCAATTAGCCAATGTCATTAGAAGCAGCATTTATAACAGGGAGAAAGTTAAAACCTGCAGTCCTTGCAGTGAAATCAGAACTCCACAGAGGGACGGCAGGCTTTGAAAAAGAATCCATTAAACATTTAAATATTTCATTAAATATTGAACATTTCAAAAATTCAAAAACAAGTCCCGAGGTACACAGGACAATAGTGGATAACAAAAGCGACCGGGAGTGACAGGGTCCTGCAGCACGCAGAGTGTGGCCCACGGTTTGGAGGCTGCGGTAGCTTCTCCTCCCTGGATCCACCATCAAACGGGATCCCTGGGCTCAATCCAGAAACCCTTATCTAGGTAGAACTGCTGGTGATGTCCAGGGTGTCAGGAGTGTTTGAAACACGGAAAAGAAAGAGCCAACAGGATTAAACCAAAAATTCTGGCAGCAGACTGTGTGCCAGAGCAGCAAGTGGTGCCTGATGCTGCAGCCGCGCCGGCTGGGACCCATAAACAAAGGGTCAGGCTCTCCAGGTTTTGCAACCATGTAGAAATGGCAAAGTGTTTTTGTGATACGCTGTCAGTACACAGCGACTTCTTGCCCAAAGCAGAAAACTGTAAGCAATTGCTTAATTTTGTTGACATCAGTAAAAGGGAAACCTTGCCAGTGGCACAGATCAGTCCCGCACTGAGATCTAAGCGTGCTTTTTCACTTTGCTGAGTCAAGATTACTATCTATAAACGTTGGAGGAAAATCCAATCCTGTCTAGTGCCTGTGTTTCACTGAAACTAGGAGTGAGAGAACACGTTTAGTAATGTTTTAGTTGAAAGTTTACTGTGGTGATGGGAAATATTGGATGCCTCCCTATGTTATGACACTTTTATTTCCTTTTTAGATCAAAATCAGATCTACGGGTGCAGCCCGGGGGGTTCCTCAGTGCCATAGGGCTCTGCCACGGTTCCACCTCTCCATTTAAAATGGCTGAACTGGAGCCAATTTGTGCAGAGAATTGTTGAGATCGGTTTTGTGTTATGTCCCCGTCAGCTGGATATCCCTGTGCAGAGGTATGAAAACCAGTATGCTTCTCCAGTGGCGCGGCCAAACCCCCAGCACTGCTGCCCCCTCCCCAGCCACATCTCACTGCCGGGGGAGGACAGGCATGATTGATGGCACTAGGTTCCCTGTGTGTGGTGTTGGCACTGAGTCAGGGGGTTTTATAGCAGCATGTTGGCTTTTCTCGGTGAATTTTGATTAATGGAGCAGGCGGGAACCGCTGTTGTCTCCCAGCTCCTGTGGCTGACAGGGGCGAGCCTAATCTGATGCTTAAATGGATTTGGAACGTGTCCATGGCCTTAGCATCCCTGTCCTGAAGGAGGGACCATCTGCTGCGAGATAACCCGATCTCAGAGGGCACATTCTTCAGGTCAGTTTGAAGAGAGGTGACACATAAAATTTGAGGGTTTTCCCTGATGCTTGCTAATTTGGCAGCCAAGAGGCAGCTCACGTTAGAGATTCAGGGTTTTCAGCTGCCTTGCTTTTCCAACTGCGTTCTGCCCTGTCAGAGAAGATCAGCAGAGAATTTTGTGGGTACTTGTTACAGTTGCGAATGGAAGATGGCTCCAACATGTAAAACAAATGTGTATTTCCTAATAGAAATTGTTGGAGCAGCTCTGAAGTCATCGGGAGCTCAGTCCATCGCTGCCTCCCCATGCACCGCAGGTGAGGGCAAGGTTCTCTTTCCCCAGTAACGGGTGCAGATCCTGCCCCTGATGTCCGCGGGCTGTGGAGTGTGGGAAGTTGAAGCCTCACACCATAAAATTACTTGAGTGTATTTTAATAATTTAGAGCCACAGGTCTTACGTGATTTGTTCTCTAAAGATTGATTTAGCTTCTTATTAAGGGAATTGGGGATTCAGTGTGGAAATCTGAACAAAATCTAGGCAGCTTTTAAGTTTTTTTAAATACCCACCAGCGTAACTCGCTGGGGAGAAGAATTTCAAAGCCTGTCCAACCCTACCTTGAATTTCTGATTCTCTGGCTTTCCTATTCTCATTCTCAGGGTGTTCTTGTTAAGGTAGAACACCTCAGCATTACTGTATTATTTTTAAATATGCCACAATCACTTTAAGGAGCTCAGGATAAAAAAAAACACTCATACTTTGATTCCCCCTCCTTGGTTTTCAGAAGTTTGATATTGGAGGATGTGGGCTGCATGTAAATGGTGGGGCAGGAGGCTGTAACTGCACAGAGAAAGCCCTTTTTGCTCTAATTATGAGTCGATGTTAGAGAGATGCAGGATGCCATGGAGCTGGCAGGGCCTGGGTCTCTGCCATGAGCATCTGGGGTCCTGTATGGATTGTGCGGGCGCTGCTCCCACCTGGTTTGTGAGCACAGAGGGGTCCCCTCACTGCAGGACCCCGGGACATGCAGCATGCGCTCCAGCTCTGAACACTGTCTCGGTCGCACCGATAAGCACAGCCCTGCCCCATGGGCGGTGGTGACGTGCCCTTGGGAGCAGATGCTGCAGTGCTGGACCCCTCTGCTGCCCGGGGCATCCCTGTCCCACCGCAGGGACGGCAGCGATGCCCACGGGCCAGCATCCGTGTCTGCTGCTGGCGGCTCCCGCGGGAGGGGACAGCCACTCGTGGCGTGGCCTCTGCTCTCCCACCAGCGATCGATAAGCTGCTGAAGTGGTATTTCTCCTCAGACTGTTCAGAAATGCCATTTTTTTCTCTGGGAGATTTTGTAAACTTAAAAGAGAATCAGGAAAAAAAAAATATTCTCCCCTGTCCAGCTCATTAATTCCGCCTGCTCAGGACAGAATTAACCTTGGCAAGCCTTCCAGAGGAGAGAGTCGTTCTAACCTTAAAAATCTGCTGATTAAAGCTGGTTTGAGGAATTCGATTTCACTTAATGCGTTGGCTGGGAGCCCAGCCGGGCATTAACGTGGCCACAGACACGCAGCCTCTGTGCTTTGTGCCTCCCCGAGAGAAAAAAATCACATAAAACACCCCCGAACACCCAGCGGGTGTAGCCCCTTCTGCCTGCCTGGAGCAGGAATTCATGGTGGAGACTCCTTCAGCCAAAGGCACTCCCTGTACCCAGCTGCCCATCCCTGAAGGCCAGCAGGGAGGCAATTCTGTTGGAGCACCACATGCTGGGCACCGGGCACAGGGAAATCGCCTCCGTGCACCCCCTCCCTGGGGACCCATGTGTCCTGCACTGTCAGACCTCAAGTTTCCGTGTCATCTCTTAGTGCTGAGCTCGTTAACCTTCAGAATCCTCCAAATTAGTGGAGCTTGGATGTATGAGTTTTCTATTTGTATCTTAAACATCTTTTACGCCTTTTTGGCTGAAAATTAATGTAATTTTTACTGCCAACGCCACTCAGTTTCTCTTCACTCCAGAGACTGGGTTTCCAAGGTGTTTTCCCCGCGTGGTGTGTTTCCCCACAGCCCCGGTTCTTTCTGTGCCAGCGCGCTGTGTCCAGCAGCACTGGTTAACTGGGGTGGGCAGATCACTGGGCAGTAAGTGGTTGTATTTTTTTTTATTTTTATCATCATCATCATCATCATCATCATCATCATCATCATCCTCCTTTTGTTGTTCTGTGAAAACTGTTTTTATCTCAACCCACAAGTTTCCCTTTTCCTTTCCGATTCTTCTCATTGCGAGGGGTGGGAGAGCAGCTGCTGGCTGAGGGCTGGACCACAATGTCAAGTTACAACATCCAGCCCCAAAACATCAATCCGGGACTGAATTCCTGTTTGTGCCACATGGTGGGTGGGAGGTGGGGCGTGATGGGTTGAAAAATCTAAGAAATCACTTCTGCGTTCTGGATACTCTGTAAATTCAGTGAACCATTAGGAATTTCTTAATGGTTTGCTGAAACATTGGAAACCAGTTCCATGGAGGTGGGATCTTTTATGGAATTCACCATTGACCCCTCTGGATTTGTGCATGCGTGATTCAGAGCCAGAAAGCGGCTTTCCAGCCTCCTGATTGCAGCAAGTGGCGAGGAGCTCAGCATTGCTGCTCCCATTATTTCTTGCTTTAATTGCGGTGAAGTTTTGATTGCCTTCCTAGCAAGTTGGGGCTGTGAAGCACACAGGGTGTGCTGGTTTCTATTGATATTGTGTGAGGCACTGCGGATGTTCCAGGGGCTTCTCCAGCTGCACGCTCCAGCCCAGCTTTCCCATCCACACTGGGAGATGCTGCACCCACCAAGCTGCTTCCCAGCGCGGGGGCACCGGCTCTGAGTCAGCAGAACAGAACATTAAAGCCCTTTGAACGCAGCCCCCGGCACTGTGCAGCCAGGAGTCGCTGTCGGGGATTATCCCACACAAACAGCACTGCTTTTCCCGGGCCGAATGGAGGGATTTAAATGTTAAGCTTCTTTTGGATTATTTTCTGCAGGGTTTTTTCCCCTCTATTTTTCCTCCCTGCTTTCTGTGTGTGTGGAATGCACCCTTGACACATTTAAAAACATTATTAATCTTTGTTATTTGTATTTTAAAAATAACTGGGTGACAGCAACCAGCAGCCGTTAAATCCTCTTTAATTCAGGGCGACCTTGTGAGTGGTGAGCGTGGGGAGCCGGCGCTGGCGCCAGGCTCCCATGTGCTCACTGATAAGCGTGCACGCTGTCCAGCACCTCCGCGCTCGCCCCACTGCAGGGCACAGCAACGGGGCTAGCAAGCTGGCTGCCCGCAGGGTGTACCTCTGGGTGGTGAGGTGCCTCCAGGATTCCAAATGGTTATTTTCCAGCCCCATTGTGTTCCTGGTGAATGACTGGTGTCCGGCGCTGGTGGG
Source organism: Clamator glandarius (assembly GCA_033459285.1). Classification (NCBI taxonomy): domain Eukaryota; kingdom Metazoa; phylum Chordata; class Aves; order Cuculiformes; family Cuculidae; genus Clamator; species Clamator glandarius. Next base: position 283,253 of record JAUNZM010000452.1, on the reverse strand, counting down.
ACGGCACGGATAGAGCCGATAGAGCCGTGTCCTGGTGTTGCCTCGTGTGTGGCCACGATAACAGCATCACCAGGGCTCTGAGTGTGCATCCCCACTAGCATCAGTAAAGCCTTGGTACTACACGTCAACTTTTGCCGTGGCATCTGTATCTGCGAAAACAGGGATTGGAGAAAGCTTGGAGGGTGAATTGGCACTAGGTGTTTTCCAGTACCCATCCACTTAGATCCCACTTAGCCCTGTGTAAAGTCTTGCTGAAGTCCAGCCGGGGCCATGCCGTCCTGTGGCCACTGCTGCTGGGAGGATGCACAGCGATGATTCCATCACCAGATCGGAGAGGAGCCTCTGTGAGGGTGCAGACAGGGCTGTGAGTGAGGGAAGAGTGTTAATCATGAGAGTGCAGTCACTGGAGTACAACAGAAAAAGGAAATTCCCATTAAAAATCCCCTGCAGTTGGATTTATTTATTTTTTCTTTCTGTAATGGTAGAATCCTGGTGTGCCTGGAACACGTGTGGCCCATGATCTTCCAGGGGATGTATCTGAAGAGCGCTGGAGCAGATTGCTGGGTTGTTGCCATCTTGCATTGAGGGAAAAGTAATCACTTTTGGTATGGGAGGATGTGTCATTGCGCTCACACACCTCCCCATGTGCACTGTATTAAAAGCCAGCAGAATCAGAAAATAATATTACTTTTTAATAATAAACAGATCTTGTGGACAGGAATTGTATTGGGATCTTTTAAATTAAAAACAGTTTTGTGTATTTCGTTTGTGATGGGCTCAGCTTCCCACCAACAGCGACGCTGTGAAGTTTCAGCATACTGGAAATTTGATTTTTTCCTGCAGAAAGAATTCCTCAGCCTTACTCGTTTCAGTGAATCAGGAAAATTTTGAGTTCATTTTGAAAAAGAAGAAGGAAATAAAGGAAATGTGTTTTGGCATTTTGCTCTATAAAATACCTGGCAGCAATTTTTTCAGTTTACAAACCCTAGTTTTTCAGTTTACATGCTCAGGTGAGAAACCATGGAAAAAGAGATGTTTGTGTTGTGTTTATTAAAAAATAAAACGATGTTGATGCACAGATTGAAGCATGGCTGCTGCCCTTCTGCACAGTGTGGTGGGTGCAGAGCACTGTGGCTCTCGCCGCCCGGGCAGACGCAGCGCCCCGGCGTGTTGAGGCTGTGGTTCTCTCACCTGGAGCAGCAGTTCAAAAAGATTGTGGTGCTCTAACCTGGTGTTGAGCGTTACCTGCCCTGGGCCACCCTCAGAAACAACACCCTGCCAGTCCTATCCCTGGTGCTGACTCCTTGGGTGATGGTTTCCTTCGCTAACCCGACTCTGCTTTCTCTCTTTTCTATGTCCCCAGTGCTTGTACGGCTGCTATGTCCACTCCTCCATCATCCCCACGTTTCACAGAAGGTGCTACTGGCTTCTGCAGGTAGGAGGACGACGAGTTTCTCTCTCCTGGGCTAATACAGTCAGCCCACGTGCCACATTGGACTGCAGCTAGGGTGGTCAGCAGGCCTGAGTTTCCTTGTTTGGGGGGAGAGTTGTGGTTGTTGGAAGGGATGTGGATTTTCTTACTTGTACATCTCTGTTCAGAAGTATGATACATTTTCTCTAGCAAATACAGAGCTGATGCCTTCTCAAATATTCTCAGTCAAGTGAGACTTTCCATAAGGTTTGCAGTTGGGTTTTCCCACCCTGGAGCAAGGCAGCAGGAGCTTGGGAATCCGACTGCTGTAGCGGCGCACAAGGGCATGGGAGGAAAAATAGCCCTGTGGCTGTATCTGAATTTGAGTTGAGGCTTGTGGCCGACCCTGCGGTGGATTTGCCATCCTCCAGTGGGGAGTTCAGTCTCAAGGGGGTTTGTGATTATTCTTCTGACTGTTGTGGCACAGTGAGGCCCTTGGAGGAGATGAGCGGAGTTTTCCTCTGATTTCTGCAGTGTCTGGGCAGTGTCTGGATCCCACCAGGGCTCCTAGGGGTGTGATGGGTGTTGCACAGGTTCATGGGCCAGAGTTTGCCCAGGTTGGGCATTTGCCAGACCAAGATGCTAACCCTGCGTTGCAAAGCAGTTTGTTATTGACTGGTCACCCTAGTTTAGGAAGTGGAAGCAATTTGGTTTCTTTTGTTAGAAACAGAGTTTGACACATATTGTAATAATGATATTGTTTAAGATCACACACCTCCCCCACAGTACTGAAAACAAACAAGTCTGAGGAAAGCAGCGTCTGCTTCAAGGCACAAATGGAAAATAATCCCTTTTCTCCCCAGTTTTGCAGTTGTGCTCCCATGTTAACAAAGATGTCACTGCTGCTGTCAGTGCTGTGTGACAGAGAGGACAGTGCCCACACCGTGGCGAAATCCCAGGGAGCGCGCACAAAATGTCACTGTCCCCTGTGACGTCTGTGTGCGCCTCAGCTCCATTCACATCCTCCACTTCTGAATGCCATGTGCGGGTGAAGGGGAGACACATCTGCCGCAGCAGGAGCAGTGTTCACCTCCGCGGAGGAGCGCTCTGACTGCTGAAAACACAGTGCAGCCGCGTTGAGCCCACAGGCATTCAGTGTTTCTCCCCACTGCCTCTCGAGATCCCAGCTCGTGCTCGTGGTTGGATGCAGTGAGCAGCGAGAAGGGAAACCTATGGCAGCTGTTAAATGTTCACAGAATCACAGAATAACCAGGTTGGAAGAGACCCACCGGATCGTCGAGTCCAACCATTCCCACCAATCCCTAAATCATGCCCCTAAGTACCTCATCCACCCTCACCTTAAACACCTCCAGGGACGGTGACTCAACCACCTCCCTTGGCAGACCGTTCCAATGCCTAACCACCCTCTCTGTGAAGAATTTTTTCCTTATCTCAAGCCTAAACCTCCCCTGGCGGAGCTTGAGGCCATTCCCTCTCGTCCTGCCCCCTGTCACTTGGGAGAAGAGGCCAGCACCCTCCTCTCCACAAGCTCCCTTCAGGTAGTTGTAGAGAGTAATAAGGTCTCCCCTCAGCCTCCTCTTCTCCAGGCTAAACATCCCCAGCTCTCTCAGTCGCACCTCATAAGATTTGTTCTCCAGCCCCTTCACCAGCTTCGTTGCTCTTCTCTGGACTCGCTCCAGAGCCACAACATCCTTCTTGTGGTGTGGTCACGAGTTGGTGGGCTGAGCAGAGCAAAACCTCTGCACTTACAGCCCGATTTGCCTGGGGCAGCAGACAGCTGCTCACGTTGTTGTTTAGCATCCATCTCTGCCAGCACCCGAGACGGGTGGTGGGACACGAGGATTCAGAGGAAACCGTCAGTTCCCTCTGAATAACTGCTGGCAGGGCATCTGTCCTGGACGTCCCTGTGAGGGCCAGCGAGACCACGGTGGGTGGAACTACAGGTCACTTGATTCGTCAGCTCTTGCCTATTCGGGAACAGGTCGGCATGCTGGAGCTTGGCAGAACCGTCCTCCCTCCACTACCCCAGGAGCTCCAGGAGGTCCTGGTCCTGCAAGGGGGTGAATGGTGCCACAGGACCCCCCTGCACTGGTGAGCAGCAGCCCTCAGCCCAGATACAGTGCCAGGAGGTTTCCAGCATATCTGAAGGGCGACTCAGCTCAGGAAATGTTTTCAGATAAACAGAAACTGTTGAGGGAGGGCCTGTTTCTGCTGAAATTCAGGGCAGATGGTAGAGGCCTTACGCTTAGATCCCAAAAGGAACAAACGATGCAAAATCAAACTGCAAAGCTTAAACCTAAAACTGGGCTGTGACCATTGGGTCTCCCAGCCTGCAGAGCTTTCTCCGTTTCCTTTGAGGGAGGATTTCCTAGCTTTGGTAGGAAAAGTTCCCCATGATTTTGACCCGTTATCCAGCACCCTGAGTGATGCCCGTGCAAGCCAAGTGCTCTCAGACCACGGGCAGTCCCCAGATCTGGCATTGTTGCAGGCTGTGACCTAGAGGTCCTCCCCTGCTAGGTCATCCCTCTTATCTTTAATCACAAGTTGTATTGTATTTCTTTTTACTTTTGTTGCATGCCATCTCAGGTCATTGCTGGCTGTTCTGGCAGTTCACAAGTTCATATCTGATGAGCTGCGTGTCAGCACTGTAGGATCTTCTCACCTGCACGCTGAAGTCTGGCTTGTCCATGTTCGGGGCAGGGGTATCAAGTTTTGGGCTCCTCTTTGCTCTGATAATTGCTTTGGATTGAGATGAGTGGATGGGAAGTACGTTTCTTACGAGCCTGTTTATATAGACTGTAATGCAGGGCATCTCATTGTGGATGTGGAATGCTCGAATCCATAAGCAAGGACACACTGTGCCTCTGCTGTGGGAGGAACAGGGAGCTGTGATTCATGACGGCATCTTCAGGCGTAAATGGGCATCCTTCAACCGTGTGCTCAAGGTTGCGCAGCCTGAGAGAAAGGAGCTGCCCAGGAATTGGTGATGCTTTCCTAATGGCTGCTCAGTTCCACAGAGATTTGGGGCGAGTGGGAGCAGGGAGGGGGAGGTGTTTTGTGCATCTGTTTCAGAGTCTTCCACTTCAGCACAACCCAATAAAAGACTTTAATCTTCCAAAATATGTACAGACAGGGCAGTGTGGAACACTCACCTCCTTCAGAAGGTTTGGCTTTTTAGTTCACAGAGGCAAATGGATGACTTTTGTTTTTTTTAGAGAGTGAAGCAGTGCCTTCCTGGGGTATGGGGCACTCTGCCTGCGAGTCACTGCTCCATAGGAAGTAAACACAATTAGTTTGTGAAGCCGCCTGCGTATTATGGGATGATCCTCCTCCAAATCCTATTGTCAGGTTAGATATTGATTAAAACTCTCCATGCAATTGCCTTGATCTTTTCTGACAAGCATTTTCAGCACAAAGGCCAAGACTCAAACAAGCCACAGAGACTGGCAGTCTCTGCTGTGCATTTAGACTGTGCTGCAGCCATTAATTATACGCTGGTATCTGATTCTTTATTTAAACAGCTTTGTGTGGTTGTTTATGATTGACACAACATATCTTCTCCCCGAGGATTGGTCAAAGGGATAAGAAATGAAAACTGCTCAGCAGGAACCATCAGTGGGTAGTGTGCAGTGCTCCCAGTGCTGCCACAGCTGCCGTCCTGCTACACAGGGCAGATGAGGCTTCCTCCCCTCCAGTTGGAAGGTCTTCACTTGATTTTAGATGTTGCTTTACCCCAAACACTGTTAGTATTTTTAGTAGATGTTGTAGTTGCAGAGCAAGCCCTGTGGCATCTCTGCAGGAGAGTGCCCAGCCCTGGAGCCAGCAGCCGCTCACACGGAGTTCTTGGAGCTGAGGGGAGGAATGGTGACCAGGGCAGTCAGAGGTTGTGGGTATCCAAGGATTAATCTCTGCTGAGAAGTGCAGGGCTCCTGGCAGGCAGAGCCTCAGCCACGATGTGGAACTCCTGCGTTCCTAAAGTGTGGCCACAAACAAGGTCTAAAGGAAGGAAAAACCCTGCCATTCTCACGTGCAAAACGCTGTAGTTTCTGAAGGCTGAGGTGTTTCCTGACTGCTGTGACACTCTTCAGTGTCCTCCGAGCGCTGGTGGTGCTGACGTGGAACTCGATGGTTGTTCTCAGACACATCAACCCCGGAGCCTCTTCAGTATGGGCATAGCAGTCCTTTCTCTTTGGAAGGGATTATTTCTACAGGACCAGGCAGGACCTTCCCCAGCAGGTGAGTATTTACAGAATAGACCTTTTAAGCAGATGTGCTTTAATTGCCTTGGATTCCTATTTTTAGCACAAAGTGTGCCTGTGGAGCTGTGATGTGAGAGAAGATGGTAGGAGTGGTGGGAGCAGACAGTGCTACCAGGAGAGTAGAATTGCCTTTTGCATCGATCTGGCTCTGAGCCGCAACAGAAAAAGCACTTTGAATACCCACTCTGGCCAGAAGTCAATAGGATGCAGCAGTCAGGCCCCTCGCGTTTTTGTGCTTCGTGATGCTTCCATGTGCAAAAGCATTTTTGGAGAATGAAAAAGTTGTGGATACCCTTTTCATGCTTCTTTAACATCACTTTGACGTGATCTCTCTGACAGATCCCTCTCTCCTTTTTCTCTTCTGCCCTCTTGCCAGCTCTTTTGAAGGCACAGTGCTTCTTACCCTGTCTCTGCTGCCTTGTGATCACAGGAGCAAACATGTCTCCAGACTTCCCATCACATTAAGCAGGGATCATTAAGGATCTGAAATACTCCGGGAATCAGTAGAGCTGTGCAAAAACTATTGCTCAATCCAACTAAAATTCCAAGGACTTCGTTAACTCCTCTGTAATGGTTTTCTATTTTCATTATTTTGATTTTTTTTTGGTTAGGTTTCCAATAAGTACTCCTGAAAATGACTTTCAGAGAGGTGTTAGCCATGGCTCCATGCAAGCACTCAACGCCTTCAAATTCCTTCTGGATGGAGGGCAGAAGCTGCCCATCTCAACAAGCTGGGATCACCTTCGGCTCTGGTTTGCAGCAGGCAAATAGTTAAATGAGTTTGAAAGAGCCTTTTTGTGGCTCTGCACATTGCCTAAAATCTAAGTTCCGTTGAGGACAAATCCCCTAGAACTTCATTTTTACTATCATTAGAGACAGCTTTTACAATAACAACTCATGTTGAGCTCCGCTGTGCTCCAGTGCTTTTGTGACATAAATATGAAGCCAAAGCCACAACTCCACATGCTTTGTTGCTGGAAGATCTCTTTTTTGCCTTTAGCATCAGAAACCAGAGAGGAACCGTTTCTTTTTGAGAGGCGCCAGCTGCTGCGAGGCTGCTCTTCATCATCTCCCTCCTCGTCGCTCCTTGTCTCCCCAGGACATCGGGGCTGCTGTCGCCTCCAGCTGTCATGATGGGCACTGAGAGTCACATGCAGTGACAGCCGCTCTCTTCTCCTGACACTGGCGCCTGCTCGCTGCCGTTGAAATGTCTCGCGCGTTCTGCTCTGCGCCCTGTGGATCGTACCACTGGAGATGGGAACACTCGACTCTTGGAGCAGTGCTTGGGCAGCGCGGCTGCTGTCTCTGGCTTGTTTGTTGCTCACTGATTCCTCTTGGATGTGGCTCCTCTTGGTCCAGACGCTGGCCTGAAGGCGCTTGATTGGTTTTGTGGCATTTGTGGCAGGCAGAGCACCTGCTGGCAGCACGCAGCCCCCCGTGCCTGCAGGGGTTTGCCTGGGGGTGATCCCATTGGATTCCCTCTCCTCATCCTCTGCTGCTTTCAGAGCAACTGCATCGTTTGGAAACCAACTCCAGTTTTGCAGTCTTTTTTTGATACAGACACACACGATCTGCTTAAGTTAAAGGCTATTTTTGCTTGATTTTTCCTCCTTCAGGTTTTACTTGCTCACTAATGTGAGATTCTCACTGAGCCTTCACCTTCACTAAAGCTGAATTCCATCTGGCAGAGCCCATCACAAGCTGTCTCCCTCCTTTCCGTGTCCCTCTTCCTAAAATCAAAGCTGTGCCGTGGACCGTACTGCAAACACTGTTTGGTTCCACAGGGAGTGCGTCCCGTTTGCCGCTGGGGAAGGGCTGGAGGGAGCAGCAACCACAGAGCCCCCTTTTGCAGGAGATCCAGCAACACACCTGTGTTTTACACCCATCCCTGCTCATAGGACCACAAAAACAAATAAAGATGCTATGCTCACAGAAAACACTTTTTGTGACAAAACTCTGTAATAGGTAGAATTGAGCTTGTGGCTCTGGCTGGGCTGTGCCCTGGTGTCGGTCAGGGTGCCTTCAGGACAAGGATGGGTTTGACGCTTCAGGATGAGTAAAATGGGACTGCACAGAAGGGCAGCAGTAACCCTCTCTGCTGTTCAGCGAAGGGGAGGCGGCGAGGATTACGAATGAACGGGTATGGCAAAGGCTGGGAACATTTTAGTCGTAGTGCTTTATCTTTTGTAATGTTTTTATAAATTATATATTAACACACTTGCTGCGTTTTCCTGAGAAATTGGATGGAAAAGCAAAAAGTATAGCTGGCAGATTATATGCCAGAAGAAAGACGCCAGTGATTAAAAAACAATTTCCAGCCCTTTCAAAGACATAACTTTATTTGAGATGAGCAGCCTGCTATTTTTGTATTGCTCTCCACCATTTTAAAGAAAGTCCCGGATTCGTTCCCTAGATATATGAGGAGACTGACGTTAATGCGAGCAAACTAAAAAGCAGTCAAAGTGCTTTAGTTGTTGCTTAAATAATCTGCTGTCATTTATAGAAGAAATGCATTCCCCAAACTGCCGGGGGACGTGCCTGGGCTGCTGATCAAGAGGAGTTATTACAAGGGCGACGTAAAAAAGTCCAAAACATGGCCGGCTCCACAGAATCGGAAAGCAGATTTTATGCTTTTGGCTCTTGGTGAAATGATGCACCATTTGCTCTTTACGCCTGCCTTGGGGGATGGAAAGCAGCGTCTCCATCGCTTTATGGTGGCTGCAGCCCTACCGTGTGTGCCGGCACAGCTGGCAGGGAGCCTGCGCCTGCCCAGCAGCGGCTTTGTGCGCGGCCTTGTGCCCACAGCCTTTCCCAGCTGTTCCCAGAGACTCATACAGGGGCACCTGCCTTTTTAAAAACGTGTTTTACCCCTGTGGCTACAAAGGGAGCGAATGCGGGACTGCTTGCGGGGGCTGGGACCCCCACAATTGCTGGGGAAGATCAGCATTGTGGCAGCAGGAGCCCGAAGGGACGCAACAGGAGACCGAGCTGCTCTTGCTGTCACGTACACCCACACGTTCTCCCAGGAGGACCCCAGAGAGCAGGACCGTGCATCTTCCTGGATTCTTCTCCAGCTTGGACCGGTGATGCTATCACAGAGAGATCTTCACGGCAGGGATCACAGTCATGCGACAGCACAACTCAGCTGGAAATTAAATCAAACCACAGGCTCCAAGACACTTATTAATATGCTCTCTATACTGAGGATTAGGCTTTTGGTGACATTTAAATTGAATTCTAATGCTATTTTGAAATATATAATACGCTGAATTTACTTCACCTCAGGTTTGAGTTAATGGTTTATTAAATTATGCACCTTGCAGCAGCAGGACTGGGCTGTTCCTGGTGTAGGACAACGAGGCTGGCACAGCAATGCAGCAGTTCTGCTGAGCTCATCCCCATCCTCCCTGGTCAATTATTAGGCCCATAGTTGTCCCTGAATGTATTACATCGCCGGCTGAAGTTTCACCCTTGCCTGAGAGGCATAATTGGGGATTGGGTTGGAAATGCCTTGGTGAAGCGAATTACAATTGAGGCTTGGAGTTCGTGTTAGTGTGGGCAGCAGAGGGCTTGTTGCAGATGCTGCAGAGGCCGAAGTCTCCCTCACACACAGTGTTTTTTCCTTTTAATGTGCAGTGTTTTGGCCTGCAGTGTTTCCTCCCTTTTGTGCTTTATCTGAGGCACACTTTCATAAGTGTTTCTGATCAGTCACTTCCCAGGTGCCTGCAGTTTTGAATGGTTTTCTTGCCGTTCTTCTGCCTGCGTGAACTTGTCCCTTATAACCCTGATTGCTTTTCTTCCCCGAAACGTATTTTAAGTTTGAGGGAGTGTCTGTGCTCCCTTTCTCTCTGCCTTCAGCTCTTCTTGGTGTCTTGTACTGTTACTGCCTGCGCCCGGGTGATGAACCTGCGCTGCCCCTCCATGCCAATCACCTCCCATGGCCGCCACCATTGTCACAGCATCCCTGTCATCGGTCCCTGCCCGCGTTGAAGTCCTGTGTCAGACTATTGGTTGGGAAAGTGGCCCTCACATACATGAACAAATCTGTGGTGCGCTGCCCTTAGGGAAGGGCAGCAAAGGATGTGAAGAGCAGCCCTGAGCTGATGGTTTGTGCTATACAATGATGTACCTGCCTCCTCAGCTGCAGAGTGGGGCATGCAGACCACGGGCTTGGTCTTTCACAAGTCATTTGATGGTTTTCTTTAACGTGTCAGCGAAGGGGCAGGACAACTGAAATGGCTTTCTCTCCCAAGCAGTCTTTGCACCTCAGGACATCACTTTCTGTGTAAAGGAAGAAGTGCAAGGTTTTTCGTATTGTACATTTGTTTCACGTGAATGTCAGCCGGTTTGCATCTGCTCCTCATGCCGCCGCAGGACCTGCGTCGTCTGACAGCCTGCTAGCTCACTCTGGAGTCAGGAGCCATCAGCAGTCAGGAAAGCATGGTTTGGATGGAGGGAAATAGGGTGAGGGTTTTCACAGTTTACTCTGTACCATGGGATGGCTGGCGGTGGAGCACACCCCAGGTGATGCTCCGTGTGCCTGTGACCTGGCGCGGCCTGCACAGTGTGCGTAGCGTGCACGCTGGTCTGCCTGCAGTCCTCAGGGGCATGCAGGGGTTGGAAAAACATGTTTGGCTGGCATCACCAGCTGGAGCCTCATCCAGGAAAGCCTGAGAGCTGTGGAGGAAAGGAAACCTTAAGAATACGACTAAATTGTGGACTAAAACCTACAAAATAATACCACCTTACAAACTCAAACCTGCAAAAGAAGATGAGTTCATCATCCCATGCCAGGACACGGGCAGTAGGTAGGCCTGTTAGGTCGCTGCAGTAGCAAGAGCCGCTTGGCTGTGTTATATGGCAGCACCAATTCGCTGCTTCCATCCTTCTCCACACAGCAGCGGCTCCCGATGTGGTCCAGGGTGATGGCATACATGCTGCTTCATTCAGCTGCCCTTTCGCCTGGCACTTGTGATAATCACCTTTTAAAATTCAGTGAGCCATCACAGGCAGTTTCTGCTGGAAAAGGGAGAGAGGAGGCTGCGGGGATTTTCACCATTTTTCATTTATATTTGTTCCTGGCACTTTAAAAGCAAGCATCAAAGGCTCCGTAATTGCAGCCTTTATTTACAGACACAAAACACTTGTGATTCTTTCTGTTTGTAGCCTACGCTTGAGCCACCTTCTGCATGGCCTTTGCAGTGTGAGACACAGTGCTGTTGTCCGTAGAGCTTCCAGAGTGTCAGGACCTTCAACAGATCGGCTCATCCAAGCGTCCCCGTGTGCCTTGACCTCCATGGTCCAGTATGAAGGCACAAATGATCTCTCTCTGTAGTGTCCATGTGCAGAGTTAATGCTTGGGAGAACCGTGGCCTTCCTGAAACACAGTTGGATTCTACTCATCTCATGCTTTTTCACTTCATGCACTTGTCCTGTCAGGAATTTGCCTTATGCGCACACTGTAGAAGTTTGTAGGAAAAGGAGTCCATGTAGAAAATAAATCCCCGGCCCACAGCACAGAGAATGGGGCCACAACACCAGTTGTGCTGTGGCCGCATTGAGCAAGGCACAGAATCCAGCATTGACTCCTCCTGCAGCACTTGGCACTGCCACAAACAGCTCCAGCCTGGAATGCCGTTATTCTTTGGAGTTTATTGAACGTTAAATCCATCTCAAAAATATGCAGAAAGAAAAAGAAATGCAACATCTTTCAAGGTCATTGGTTTCCGTGGAGGCAGTGTAACCGTGCTTGGCTCTCTGTAATACAGCAGCGGTGGTGCAGGAACCCATAGATCTGACAGTACCGGCTCTGGATCAGGTAGCTTTGCCCCTCCTTTGATGGAAAAATACAGCAGATACATCCTGTAACCTGCTACCTGTGCAGTGAAGCACTCCGATAACTATAACTATTATGGGATGTCATATCCTATCTGCCATTTATTGACCTTTTCTTAGGTGTCATTCTCTCCTCGGGAGCCCAAGTAATTCTGTATCCAGGGAGGACCAGCTGGCAAGAGCCAAGGACAGCATGATGCCCAAGATCCACTGGAGTTCTGAGGGGTGTTGGTGTCAGACCCATTTATTGTTTACATTAGGCTGACAAGTTGGGAAACCTTGGAGAAAAGAAGTTTTTTGTGAGGTCACTCTGTAGTTGTCGGGGGACGAAGAAGTTACTGCTCTTCAATGCTGGGAAGCTGCTAAAAGAGTTATCAAAAATAGCTTTTCTCTCCTTAATATCATTTTAGATTCTAGAGTCTCTCCAAGGTCAAGGTGACCTGTCATCTTGCTTGTGTAGTGAGCAACATCATCCTCCATGGGAATGAAGCTCTCATTTTTGGGTTTCATAGAATCAAATATGAAATCCATTACAGATTCAGGAATTAGTATGACTGGCATAATTCTTGGAGGGACAACTGACTTTGGGGAATGATGTGAAATCAAGTCTGGATTGTAACAGTGTTTTTCTGAAATCATGTGAATTAATGTCATGAGCTAAGAATATCAGTTGCTTTAAAATGTCAGCATCTTTGAAGCTTTACTGTACGTGAAGTAGACCCAGGCGCCGTCTTCAGGTATGGCAGAGGGTGGATAATCTGTTCCCCTCGCTGTGACCTTCAAGCCAGCATCCCTCCTGCTGCCTTTGGTGCTTCGGGGACCAGGGCTGCGTGGGCTCAGATTTCCAGCCTGCCACTCGCATTGCAGCAGAAAGGAAGGAGAGGATGCGGAGTGGGCTTGATTAAAAAGTGGTTTTGCTTTCTCTCTTGAAGGATATTTGCAGTGAAAACTGTACATGAAATTTATACTCCTCTCGTATGATTTTGACTGGTTTTAGTGCACAAATTCTCAGTAGAAAATGTATTCAATAAAAATTTGATGTGGAACTATAGCTCAGCAGAATCTTTTTTAAGAAATCCAGCTCTGGAATATTTATTCTGTATCTAGTTTCAGTTTTAGTGCCTATTCCTGCTGCAGATGCCCTCGTTAGCCTGCTAACAGTTTATGAAGAGCTCAGCCCCTGTTGTGCCTGCATCCCAACATCCTTGTGCTGCCTGGAGCTGCCTGTGGGTGAGGTTTTTGGGGAGAGCGCAGCTGCGTGGAGCACTGCTTAGAGCTGCTGCGGTCTCTTTCTGCAAGCAAATCCACGCTTTTTGTTCATGAAGAGACCAGAGGGCCTAGGACTCACTCAAGGAGCGGGGAGGCTAAGCCTGTGGTGAGGAAAACGTTCCTATGCTGGTGGGCAGCGATGAGGCCGACAAGAATAGAGTGCACTTGATTTATAGCAAGTCTCCTGGGAAACAGTTTACACAGGAAAAGTGTAATAAGTCTGGATTTCTCTCATTTGGTGCTCGGCATGCAAAAGGAGACTGTTCAGGGGAAATCGGAAGGGGATTTGGGATGGCCACAATGGACATTTCAGGGTAAACCTGGCAGCTGTGAGCCCCTCAGGTGCCATTTCTTGCTGTTGAATAACATCCTTCCAGTGCCAGTCAGCAGGGTAACCCCAGGGTGAATTAACTCCCATGTGCAGGGGAGAAGTGACTCTAACGCGAGCAACAGCAGTGAGTGAAATACTTGCTTGCGTTCTTGATTTCTGACCCTTTAGCCAAAAGGCTCCCGTTTGTTTCCCAACATCCAAGCGAACTTCGCTCTATCAGTTGGCCATTTGCCCAGCTCCGGCTCTGGCCAGGAGGGACATTCCCAGGCAGTGGTGACCAAAGAGCCACAAAGTCCCTCTCCAAATCCCAAGGTTGAAACCTCTGCTTAGCATTTCAAGGTCACCAAAAGGATTTTTAACAGGTTTCTGGTCCAGCGGACTGCAGAGAACAGATCCCGAATGGGGAGACAGAGTGCTGCCCCCATGAATTCCTGGCTCCTCAGCACATTTCAACGCAGTACTGCAGGCTTGAAGCACTGAGAGTGTTTCCCTGATGTTCAGTGATAAAGTTTTGTCTCCTGTGAGTAAATAATCTGCTTGTTCTGCCCTTTTTTCAATTTAAACAAGAGTTCACGGAAGCCCTTTTGCAAAAACATTTATTATGTCAGGCAAAACTGGAGGGCTTGAGTTGTGTTTCTCTAGTCTTTTTTGGTTTTTTTTCTAGTGTTCTCATATCATGTTTTCTCTCAAAAAATACTGCCCAGAGGCATGGGAAATGGGACCTGGCTTTATGAAATATACCCACATCCTAGGATATACCATGTTTTCATTTTGTGACAGTCCAGGATTCAGTGTGTGGCCTAAATATTGTGGCATCCTATTTGATTTTTGAATTGTTAGATGGACGCGGCACTGTAGCTCACGGACAACATGATCGTTTTTCCTCGTGGTTTACCCCTTTTCTAGATTATTGTCTGTAAGTTTCAAAATGGAAGAGGATCCCTCTGTGGTTTATAAATTAGGGCCATATTACAGCAGCACCCAATAGTGCTGCTATATTTTAGATGGTGTCAGAGTTTCTATTATAAACCTCATTTTTCAAGGGTTTATAGCTTGGCCATAAAAATTCATTGTATGCTGGGACTGGGAATGTAACGGCTGCATCTCAGCCGTGCAGAAGGTGTGTTTGCATGTATTATTTACAAGCAAAACAAAGCGTGCTTTGAGTGCACGTTTATACATGGAGGCCTGTGTGATTGTATTGTGAGTCAGAATAAATCTAGTCTAACTTTGGATTTCAAAGTTAATGGTTGGAAGTTAGGAAATGCCCCTGTTGGCAGGTGCTGCCCTGTGATGCCTCTCCTGGCAAGAAGAGGTGTCAAGCCCTGGCAGAGGCTGCTCAGGGCAGTGGTGGAGTCACCGTCCCTGGAGGGATTTAAAAGCCTCGTGGATGTGGTGCTTGGGGGCACGGCTTAGTGGTGGATCTTAAAGGTCTTTAACAACCTGAACAATGCTGTGATTCTGTATGTTAAGGCATTCTGACCTCAGTGCTCTTGGCCTGCCTGAAATCTCCCTGAGCTTCTGCCTGGGAAGAGGCACATGATCCAACTTCTCCTCAGGTGCTGCAGTGGCAGGAACGGGCTGGTTCTAAAAGTCGTATTGGATTACTGGAGGGAGCACATTGCTGCAGCTCTTCCCCAGGTGCTCCTCAGAGTTTCCCATCTGGATTCAGACCTAGGTAACAACGTGCCATTACGTCTGGGGTTTGTGATGACAAGGAACTTCTCACAGCACACAATAGGGGTGTTCCACCACAGCTAACCCCTAATCTGGCTCCCGTCAACACGCACAGCGCACGGCTGCTCTCATGAACACACCTGTGCAGCCTCATTAATTAATATCATGTTTTACATTTCATTTTAATAAAGCCTTTTCATTACAGAGCTTGTTCCCATGGCAGGAAAAATTGAAATGCTTAGCAAGAGCGTTATAATTGAGCTGTAGTGCGTCAGGGAGGAATGCGTCTTGCTTGGAAATGTGTCTGTCTGAGCTGCGTCGCTGTAAGGGCAGTCCCAGCAGTCCTGGGCAGTGCTCCTTCGGCTCTGCTGTGGAAGATTTCTGTCTGAGAGACGCCGTCTGCCCAGAGCGTTGCGCCTTTGTCTGCCTCAGGCTTCTGTCATGGTTTGACTGAGCTAACAGCTCAGCCCACCCAGCTGCTCGCCCATTCCCCTCTCTAGGGCTGGGGAGAGAATTGGAAGGGTGAAAAGTGCGGAGACTCGTAGGTTGACATAAAAACAGTTCAATAGGCAAAGCAAAAGCCACACACACCAGCAAAGTAAAACACAAATTTCATTGACCACTTTGAACATCCACCCCTTCCACCTTCTTCCCCAGCTCTGTACACTGAGCGTGATGCCATACGGTGTGGGACATGCCTTGGGTCAGCTGGGGTCAGCTATCCGGCCGTGTCCCCTCCCAGCCCCTCAGCATCCCCAGCACTCGCTGGTGGGCCGGGTAAGGGGCAGGAATGGTCTTGGCTCTCTGCAAGCGCAGCTCAGTGGTGACTAAAGCACGAGGATGACCTCTCTAAGGCAGCAGTTCCCCAGCGCTAGGCTGGCTGGACCATCACAGCTCTTGGACATCCTCATGGCCAGCCGGGCAGCAGCAGGAAACAGGTTTTACTGTGGACCTGGGTTCTGGTTTATTTATTTACTGTACGGTGTAGGCTGGGGCTGTGCCTGGCTCACACCACAGCAGGGACAAAGGGTGGGAGATCTCGCACGTGGAGCCACCTTGGGGTTTTTCTTCAGCTTAGTATAAACACCAAGAGTGGCAATACAGGAGATAAAATGCTTTGTTATTGTAGGTCTGCTGTGGCTTGCTCCTGTAGTTTAAAATCAATATAACTGGTGTGTACTGGTCAGAGTGGCGATTCCTCCTGATGACAGTGAGGAAACTGGGGTTCACGATGGGGTTAAAGCATCACTGTTCAAGAAAGGCAGCTCAGCAAGGAGAATTAATTAAGTTGTGTTAGAATTACTTGTGCATTTGGAAACATGTTTTTATTTTCTCTTTGACAAAACACAGGGTTTATAAAATTAGACAGAGCCTGCCCAGGAGGAGCCATTCTGTTCCTGCCTCTGACCTCAGGGATGCTTCTTTATGAGCTGTACGGCAAGAAGATTGAAATGCTTCATTAGCAAGCAGCATTGCACGTTATGTAGAGGAGATCCTAATAGAGCAAATTAGGAGGGAAACATCTGTTGCTTTCTGCCTTGGTTTTAGTGCTCAATCTGGTGCTAATTCTGGCCTTTTGTGACCTTTTTATACATCCCTTCATCCTAACTATGAGCCATGTTTTGTTCATTAACTGGGGATGTGTGGTGCAGCCTTTGAACAGAAATGGCTCAAAGTTCATCTCTGCCCTCTAGGAGAGATTTGTTCCCTTCTTATTTTCCTTCATTTGCTTGACGTTGCAGACGAAATGTTAGAGGTCGAGTTGAAGGGGAAGAAGGTCGAGAAGCAGCTAAATCCTGAGTCAGGCAGAGAGAGATGGGTGTATACACACATGCATGTGTATATGAAGTGCAGAGTTCTGCCCTCCTTCCCCTTTTGTGTAAGGATTCCATCATTAAAATATAGCTTAAAGCAGAAAATTTGTGGCACATTTTAGGAAGAACATTTCTTGCAGCAGCTTGATGTCTAAATATCCAGGTCCAGTGCAAGGAGAGGTGGTGTGCAAAATTCCCTTCCTAAATCACCTTCTTTCAGCGACCAACCCAGCACTGGCAGGCACAGGGAACTCGGCTGCGCTGGCGGATTCAACTCAAGGTGCTGCTGCGGTGCTGGCCCTGCCTGCTGTGAGGAGCTCCCCTCGTGTGTGAGGAAGAGGAGCCAGAGTCGGTGGGTCCTCTCCATCCAATGCGGGGATCATTGATGCCATAAGCACCAAGTTGCAGCCACCGCCGCAGTCACAGCAGAGTTTTGTTCAGCGCTTAAAACACTTGCTCAAATTAATGACCAAAAATGTCAAATGTGTCCACAGCTAATTATTCATTAGATGCATAATTAGTGTGAGATGATCATGACATTTTACTGTTACTAATTTTTATACTCTAGTAGGAATTAAATGAGGCTACAATCACAGAACCCCAGTTTGAGCTCTGCACCAGAGATGCTGGATGCTGGGTTGGGACGATGATCTTACAAGCTTCTGCTGCCCAAGGCTGCGCATTAGAGCCAGGGGTGGCATTATTCTGCCCTGTTCAGGAGCAAATCATGATTCCTAAGGCAACAGGAATTTCCACTGACATGGGGAGTGACAAGACAAGTGAGCAGAAAGCGGCATTGCAAGCGTAGTTTGGTGCCTTAATGGAAAACGAGTACTTATTTCTGCACATGTTGATTTTTAAGGCATTTTGTTCTGAGAGCATGTGGCTGAAGTTGGGTTTCCTGAGATCAGCTTTTAGCTTCCCACTCTGAACAGAAAGTTGTGAGCTGCAGGTCAATAGGCTGAGCCTCCTAAATACCAGCCCTCGTTGTCTTCATTAAAGCAACAATAAATTCAGAAAGAGCAAAGCCAAACACATTGGGTTCTTTTCATTAAGAGAGAGGTGGATTTCTGGCTTTGCTGTGTTTTAATGCACCAAGAGAGCAGATGCAGGTTGACAAGTGGCATCAGCTGAGGGACAACGCTTTGTAAGGTGGAAGCGAGCTTGGAGAGAGCCCGCTGAAGTCTAATTTGTAGCGAGGTGGAATAAATTGGAACTGATAGTTATTCAATTAATGGCATGGGCAGCAGGGTGAGGTCTCCTCTCAAAATAGCAGAATAAGGCTTCTTGATGGGGAGGTTTGGGAAATCAGGGCACAGAGACAGGTTTTCAATCATATTCAGCCATCAGCCATCTCAGCAGCAGAGGGAGATGTGATTATTGTAGAGCGGCTTGGCTAAATGGTTTGAGTGAGCTCTCCCCAAAAGAGTGATGGAAACCAAACCCGAGCCAGTGGACGTGCCCTGGAGCCCGCCTGGAGCTGAGGAGTTCCTGGGCAGTGCTGCATAAAAGGATAACCAAGAAGCAGCAGTCAAGACCAAAGGTGAGCCATCTCCTTCTCACAAGACTCCTCGCACGCCCCGATGGCCTCTCTGGGCACAAGGACCTGACCCCTTCTGCCACTCACCCGCTAGATGAGGAGTTTCTGTTCTGTCCTCGGCTTGTTCGCTGAAGAGTTCTGTAAGAATGGACAATTTTGGTGTCTTTCTAGTGCATTTTGTGCACCCAGGGATGCAGTCGGTCGCTCACTGGTGTATCTGCAGGATGTTTCAGATCTTTGGGTAGTTTCAGTAATGACACTGCCGTAGTTCTCTCTGCCACGAGCAGACCAAGAGCTATAGAAAGGCGCTTTTTTTAATCAAAAGAAAAATGTCTTCCTATGCAAATGTCCTCCATAATAACATTATCAGCGTTGCCTTAGGCTTGTGCAGGCAGAATGGAAGAGAAGTCGAGTTTATGATTTTCAGCAGAATGGTTTTAAGCTTTATCAGTTCAGTATGTAAGCAGGAAAGGGAGACTCATTTTACCTGGGACAATGGGGTTCTGTGGTTGCATTTAAGGGCAAGGCAAATAAATAATGTAAATGGAAAGTTCACATTGGTGGCTTGAAGCCGACTGGATCATCTTCGTGATGCTGTTCTCAGGGCACCGAGAGCCTGGGCAGCTCTGGCTGTCAGTACAGCTTGGACCCTTGTCTGGACCACGTGCTGAGCACTCCTCTCCCTTCTCTCCCTGCACGCTGTTTGCCGCCCCTGTTCACAGCACCACAGCCTGCAGGCTTGGAGGTCAGTGAAGTTCCAGTACCAGCTGCAGCAGGGTCCAATGTCTGTAGTCTTTCATTAAAAGCAAAGTTATGAGCGTGAGATTTTGCTCAGCAATGCTGGTTTGGTGCCTGCAAAATCATTAACAATTTGATATTGTATCTTTCTCATTACAAACTTCTGCAGGAAAGGGGAATTAATTTTTCTCTGCAGTCAGGAGCAGTCAGAGGAGATCCTTCCCTTCCTGCACAACTGGATCAGAAATTCCTTGTGCATGCATTGACCCCTTCTCTCCAGGGAGTGCTTTATTTGAAGTCACACTTCTAATTAAACTTGTGCTGCGGAAAAGGAGTGTAAAAATAATGCAGAATAACAGTGGCAGGCCTGGAGGTATTTGTAGGAGCATTAAGCAAGGCAGAGGGTGACACATCAGGAGGCTTTCAGATCAGGCATCCGAGAGAAGGCTGCTCCTGGTAGTTTCTGCTTGTACGTAGAGCATTTTTCTGTAAGCCAGACTATAAGGAAAGTCATAGGATTTCCTTATTGCGGCAACATCGTGAGCTGTCTCTTGATGTGCCAACACTTTATCACCTCGCTGGAAAGCAGAAGGCGTACCAGGAAGAAAAGTGGCTCTCTCTCCGCCTCCATACTTTCTGGTCCCTTTGGAGCCTGTTAGTGTGTGTGCGCCTTCCCCTGCTCCCGGTATTCACCCAGCAGTGCTGGAGCACGCCTGATGGTGAACCAGAGACGAGTGAAACGCAGACCTGCTCGATTCCCCGTTGCGTGGCAATCCATTATCTTTCTGACTTAGATTAATGTCTGCTAAGAGAGAAGCGATAATTCGGCTTACCAGCCCCATCTGACAAACATGCCGTGTTTCTGGCTATTTTTGATTTTGCAGATGAATGCATCTCCCCCCTTCCTTTACTTTGCACCCATAACCAGTGCTGCAAACGTAGCTCACGGTGAAAACAATTGTCTTTGCCATGCATTGGCAAGGGAAGAAGCAGATAGCGCAGGGAGGGGTGGGGGTTTGGCCAGTGGCAGGCAAAGCTGTTGCTCTGTCAGGCCAGGAGCGTGCCCCCCTGGCCT
Organism: Clamator glandarius; assembly: GCA_033459285.1. Classification (NCBI taxonomy): domain Eukaryota; kingdom Metazoa; phylum Chordata; class Aves; order Cuculiformes; family Cuculidae; genus Clamator; species Clamator glandarius. The sequence goes on along the minus strand of JAUNZM010000452.1, from coordinate 263,283 downwards.
CCTGGCCCCATCATGCGCGGAGACAACTTGCTAGGGCCAGCCTGCACGTCTTTTCCCCACCCCATTTGTCCTTTGTTTAGGTTGCCCCGTTAGCGTATCTTTGTGTCAACAAAATATGTGTAATGCCATTGTGAAGAAAGCAACTACATAAACAGGGAAAATGAGAAAAGATGTGAGCGGTCTTATCTGGCGCTGATACCAAATTTAGAAGGTAGGCGAGAGCTGCATTCTCAACAGGGCTTCATCTTCCCAGGCTGGATTAGTAATGATTGATATTTTTCTTTGGCGGTGTGATATTGGCAGGGGGATTTGCTCTGCCGTGGCTGTGCTTTCACAAAAGCCTGGGAGAGCCCCCGGTGTTCTCTCTTCAATGTTGCATTGATGGGCTGGTGGGTTCTTGCTGACAAAACTTCCACAGTTCTTAATATTAGCCTGTCTGCATTCATCAGCTGCAAAGGTTTTCCCTCCTGTCGGATACCTGAATAGCATCAGACAGAAAATGGAGAAAGCGTAGGAAGCCAATATGATCATTTTTTAATCTACCCCCCCGTGCCAGGGAGCTGGATGTGCTGTGATGCCTGGGCATTGTGATGCAAAGCAAAGAAGTGCTGGATGTCATCTTAATGCAGTGAGTGGAAATTCATTCTTCAGTGATCTGCCAGTGTCCAGCTGCAGCACAGAAAAAAAGCGTGTGGACTGCACAGCACTCCTGTACAGGTGCTGTACACAGCCTGGGGAACTGTGCTTTTGGAATGCATAGTGGCCCTTGGAAGGAGCTACAGGTCCCATTCAGCAGTCTGTGTGGGTTTAAAGGCAGGGAATATCCATGTCCTGCTCTGTCTTTATGAGTCGCCCTTACGCGTTGCCGTTGCTCCTTTTGTAGACCGTCCCACCATTTCTGAAGGAGGTGGTGGCAGTGGCGTCACAGGTCAAACTCGATGTCCCTGAGTGCACCCAGAGGTTTGTTCCTGAATGCCCACAAAACTTCACTCTAAGGAAGTTTTAGGTGTTTAACTTTTAAACCACGCTTTTAACTTCTTTGGCATAAATATTAATGCCACGTGCAGAGGTTATCAAACTGGCACATGCCCTGGAGATGCCACAGCTCGCTGGTGGTTCTTGCCATTCCTTGTTAATGGGAGATTTATCAGTTTGTGGTGGCGGCTCTGTGCGCGTCCCTATGAGGCTGCTGTGGAGCCCAGGAGTATTCAATATTTTATCAACCATCTGAAAGAAATTATAAAATCATTACTTACAAGTTTTGTCACCACTTGCAATGTGAAATTTTACAGGGTAATAAATATTGATGAAGACTGGTTACAGTAATTAGCCTGAACTCGGTTATTAGAGATGGGTGGAGTTATCAACATGTGTTTGAGTTGAATAGCAAGTTTTTGCATTGAAAAGAAGGGTGAGAGCACTTAGAGGGTAGCAGCAACCAGCTTTGTCTCTGGAAATGGCTTCCAGTCCATAAATGTCTGAATCTGTGGAAGTCAGGAGTCTGCATGGTTCTGTGATGAGCAGTGCTAGCACGTACCCAGCCACAGTCCCTTCACTGTTAGAGGTGGAAAACTGCAGAGGTTTCAGAGGAGAGCTTACAGTGAGAGAATAAAGCAGCTCAGAGAGGAGCCTGAGCCGTGGTTTGATCACTGCCCATTAATTGTGCTTGAACTTGGGTGGTTTTAATAGACAGAAGCTGAACAAGAGATGCAGCACCTCTGAGCCGGGGCCAGCACAATAAAACTTTGACTTGTGTTTACCATTGGAATGGGAAATGCATTTACCAAGGGAACAAGCTGTTCAGGAAGTTCCCCTCCCGAATTTGGTGGGGTTTGAGAACCCGTGTGTTCCACCTGGCCAGGAGTCATCGATGGCACCAGAGACCAGAGTGGCCCTGCCTGCGTTGCTGTGCTTGGTGTTAGTGCCGTCCTCTGGCCTTAACGGCAAGAAGAATGTGGGATGTGGGGAGTCTGCAAGATGAACATGGAGCTCTGCAAGGCATTCGTTGGCAGAGCTTGGAACCTGCAGGTTCCCTGGTCGTCTGGGGCTCTGTCGGCACTGGTCCCGCTCCTGCTACGGTGCAGCGGGATCCGGCGTCGGCTGCCCATGTAGCAGGTAGAAGGCAAGGAGGGGGAAGCACGGCTGGGAGGATATTTATGCATGAAAGACTGTCAGGGCTGGGAAGATGAAAATGTGTTGTGCTCTCCCAGGGCTCCTAACTTTCTCCCCTCCAGGCAGCTGGCAGGATTTCTCTAAATATTTGAGATGGTAAAGGGCTTAAACTGGATTACTCCTGGACATGAGCAATTATAATTGTAAATGCGCTATTATCTGAGTGCTCTCCCAGTGCTATTTTGGCACTGACGCGTGACACAGTGACAGGAAGGATATGAAGGTCAAGTGCAAGGTAAGGAGAACCCTTCCCTGGTTCCTTACAAGCTGGTTTGCTGTAGACCTGACCTGCTGGGAGTTGTCCCTTGCAAAGCATCCCCTTCCCATCAGCTGAGAGCTGCACAAAGGTCTCCCAGATGCCTCAGGCTTCCACAGTTGTGTTGTGTTGGGGCTGCGTTTATTAAATGGATAAATACCAATTAGGAACAGGTATAAACCCAGTGCATTTTATTATATCTGTTTCAGTTGGAGTTTTCTGGACATGAATGTTCTTTTAAGAGGTCTCAGATGGTTTTCTTGGTTTTGATGCTGTGGTATAGAAGCAGCTGCCAGCAGGGCCGGAGCAGCAAGAGCACGGGATCTGGCGGGGGTGTGCAGCAGGTGCTGGGGCTGCTGGCACGGGGCAGGTGATGGGGCCAGCAGCTCACGGGAACCCAGCGTCAGCTGTGGGACAGGGCTCTAGAGGGTGTGCGTGGGCAGCGGGTGCCCCAAAGACACCTTCCCTTTATGGCTTTGAAGGGCATGCAGTGTTAGAAGAACCTGGTGCTTTTAAAGGCATTTGTGTTTCAGTGTTGAATTTAACTGATCTGAGGGACTGGCAGTGGATCATTAAATGGGAAATCAGTCTCCTGGAACAAAGTGAGATCCTCATTCCTGGCAGCAAAGGGTCTGTCGGCAGGAAATGCAAAATGCAGCATTTTCTACAGCTTGAAACCATTCTCCTTCCCAGAGCCAAGAGGTCATGAATTTACCTCCTGCCTGATTTCCAGAGAGATCCCTGCGTTCCTGTCACACAGAGGAGAACAGATCAGAGGACGCTCAGCGGGGGCTTGGGAGGCTGGTGATATAGAAGCCTTTCAAGTGAAGTGTTTGCATATAGCAGAGCTGGAAACAGGTAGCCAGCAACTCACATGCACACCCACGCGCTCGGCATCCTCAGCGTCTCGCTGCCCTCTGGGCAAACAGCTGCCTCCCATTTCTAGCAGTACAGGCCATACGACTTCAGTGTTCCCCCTCCAAGCAAGATGACGTGCATGAGGATCCAGCACCACAGAAAGGACCATGTTGTCCCATCTACTTGTCTAGAAAGCTGGGAAACATCATCCAATATCATTTGTGGTCTGACTTCCATTGGGGAAATGAGGCAGGGGCTCAGCCTTATGCTAGAATAGCTTTCAGGACTGTGTAGAGGTTGATAGCAGCTCTTTAATTAGCTGTCCAGGTCATCCCTCTGCATAAGGGTGTCACTCAGGAGAGCAGCACCATGGTGCCACCAGTATGTCGGTTAAAGCCCAGAGTGTGTGTGACACAGAGCTTCCTTCATTTGAAGGGTTGATGGGAATAAAGACAAGCCACCTTCAGTGTGTCCCCTGAATATCTGCTGATCTCTGGTTCCTCGCTTGGAGTCTGAAAATGGTTTGAAGTCGAGGTGTCGATAAAAGGAAAGCTTCATAAAACAATGCCAACAAAAATAAATGAAATCCTTTTATCTGATCCCTCACCAGTCCCCCGAGGTTCGTGAGACATAGGGTGGGGGGACTGCAAGGTCATCGGGAAAGGGGAAGCTGGGAAGGTTTTGTGTCTGCATGAGCAGTTAACTGGAGCGTGCTGCAGAGTGTTTACAGCAGGGTTTGGCTTCACAATGGATTAAAAGATTTTAAAATCCATCTGCAGAATATCTTGAACTTTAGCTCTGTTGTGTGCTCAAAATAATGTTAGTCTTTTAATGTTTGATGCGCTGGGAGCCTAGAGGGGAATCAAAGGATTCTGAAATGGTGGGAGAAGGTCAGGGTGGCCCTTGGCATTAGCGGGGTCCTTTTTGCATCAGTGACACGGGACACCCTGCCTGCAGCCTGGCAGAATCACGGCTCAGAAACCATCATGTGGAGCCAGCGTGTGAGGATGGCTTGAGAGCTGTTCGGCTCAGCTCAAGTGCCCAAGCTGGTCCTTAGCCTGTGTTGTGCAACGTCCCTGGTACAGGCTGGGGACTGAGCCACGGAGTTGGGACAGAGCCCCCATCTCTTCCCCAGAGCTGCTGCCAGCTTTGCTCCTGCCTCAGCTGAACCTCTTAGCAACCACTTTATTTGGAGAAGCTGCTTTGTAAGTGAGATGTGGAGAAGCTGCTCTGCAATAGGAGCCAAGGCTTTCATGCTCTCCATAAAATAAGACATCCTGGGACCTCCTGGAGCCTGATGTTACCTGGGAAGGTGTTCACTGTGCTCAGAAGGGCTTCGTGGTATGTGTGGTGATCATCTAGAGTCCAAAGAGCTTTTGGCTGCAAGTGCCCCGTTCCTCTTGCTGTGTTGTGTTTCATACCCTTCTCTGCTCTTGGTAGTGAGGAGCTGGAAACCTGCAGAAAGAGGAGCGGCAGCTCCACATGTTTGCAGGATGGGCACAGGTATGGCTGGGGAGATGGAAGAGACAGAATTTGCTCTGTCTCCAGGTACAGCTCCTGCTCCACCTTTTTGGGGGCTTGAGCGAGTTTGGGAAGCCTCTTCCTAAACCCATACTGATGCCGATTTTCAGAGTAATTCAGAAATATCATCAGAATTAGTTCCAGGGTCCCACAAACGCATGGCTGCCCACAGGAGTTAATCCGTCAGTTGGAGCAGGAGTTGGTGGCTTCCAAGGCTCAGGCCCTGCTGCTGTCAGTACCTCTCCCTGTGGGTGCTGGGATGGGGAGGTGCCCGTCCTTGGGACAAGCCTGTGTCTGCCTCAGCTCCTGTTGCCCATCCTCTCGAGGCAGAGGAGTACCTGCTGGTACAAAGCCATGACAAATCACTTTTTAATTGCCTCAAGGAAGAAATCCACTAGTCTCTCCTTACGTGAGAATCATAGCAAAACTCTGTTAAACATGCGCAGATGATGCATTCCAAATCACGCAGGCTCTGCTGCTCTACCAGTTGCTGTCACTGTCCAGTCGGGACCATTAAATTTCAATCCGACAAAACTGAACCATCAGAGCCCCGTCCTGCCCCCTCCAAGCAGATGCTGGAGAAAGCTCTGCTGACACAGGGACCGTGATGTATTAATTATCGGGGACATTTATCTTGTCTTAGTGTCCAGCTCCTATTTGCTCTTCTTCTTGTTGTTTTTTTTTAAAGTAATTGACAGTTCTTTCTTTTGTTAGAAGAGCAGCCAACAGGACCTGGAGGGTTCTGACCCTTCTGGCCACAGCATCCCTCAGCTTTCCTGCATCTCGCAATAGCAGCAAACAGGCAGAAACTTCGGAGCGTGTTGTTACAGGAAATTATTGCCCTGCCACCTTAATGTAAGGCTCTGTGCTACAAAAAAAAAAAAGGGTTCAGTAAGGCCTCCAAGCTGCTGACAGCCGTGGTAATCACAGCCTGCGTTTGCTGTGCCTGGTGTTCCTTTCAGCCAGATTAGTTGGTATTTTTAGGTATCTTTTATAGGAAGAAAGGCAGTTAATGGCAGAGTCTGAGTCTTACCAGGCCGTGATGGTTTTTTCCCTCTGGACTTTTCCCATTTTGTGAGAATTCATTGCATCCTGGCACAGGTTTGGAGCAAGACAGCAAGAATAAAATCCAGGATGTGTCACCACCTGTAAAGCCAGCCTCTCTATCTGCTTTTCTGGTGATAGCTAGTGATTTAGCAACAGTTGTTCCCTCCATTGTGCATCGTCTTCGCCTCCTGTTGTGGATAAAGGACCAGGTAGGTGGGTGCCGGACACGGGCAGCTGACCTGCTCCCGCTGGGGTCGGAGCAGAGAGCAGCCTGGTCTGGGGCTGAGCATGGCCACAGGCTGCCAGCTGCCCCAGGGGTCCCTGCGGCACAGGGTAAAACACGCAGGAAAGATGAGAAATCTGGCTGGAATGCACACACAGCTGGAAGGAGCTGGTCTGGAGCCTGGGCCACCAGGGGTGTGATCCCACTGTGTTCCAGTGGTTGTCGAATGTCAGGTAGGAAAGTATCAGTAAATGTTGCTTCATACCGTAAAACAAAGATTTAAATGCAGGGAGGAGCATTTTCCCAGACAAGCAAAACCATTGTTAGGTGTTTCAGTGTAAAAAGTGAGACCAGAAAAGGTGACTGTAATTGAAATTCGCTGTGTAGAAAAGGACTGGTGCTGCAAGGAGGAACCTAGGGTCAGCACGGGTAGTTTGCTGCCCCTCTGCAGATTTACACTGTTGACTCTGTTATTTAACTTTTTTCCTCAGTTATTCTGTAGAAACAAATCTCTGCTCTTACAAGGAATGTGTATTTTTAAAATTGCAGGCTAACATTATGTTAAAATCCACTATTAAAATGTGCACAGGGAAATTATACTAATATAAACATTTATGATAGAGGGTAATTGCTGGAATTCGAGCAAGCAGTCCCAGTTTCGTACCCAACCTGTAACATGAAACACTTCTCTGGTCACAGCTCTTTCTTGCTTATGGGACCAGTAAATGAATTCACATTTGCAAGTTAGATAAACCCTTTGAATGTATTATTGATGCAAACAAATGAGGATTGGGGCTCTAGACAATACCTAATGAAGCTGACTCGACACAGGCTGTTCTTGCTGAAGGGTGCCAGGTTTCCACGCGGGAAGATGGATGCCTGTTTCATCCCGTAATTATCCCGTGGCTCATGCTTGCTTTGTACGTTCCTTGGCTAGGCACAAAGCTAAGGGCACGATGATAAGTAATTAATTACTGGGGATCCACTGGCAGCGATTAAAGAAGGCTGACGCTCGGTTGGTAGTTTGTGACTGTATCTGTGCTTTCATTTCCGTGTAGCTCAGGGTGTTGACTCTCCAGATTGTTTTTTTTTGGTAACTATTGCTAATCAGAAAACGTTTTAGAAGGGGTTTGTACCTTTTCTGAAGATGGTTGCTTTTTTTCAGCTGCAGACTCCAACTGGTGCTAAATAAACTTAGTTTAAAAGCCCTGTTCCAGACATCTGAATTATAAATAAGGTGTGCAGCACTGGAATAAATGCCAGCTGAAAGGCTGCAGCAGCACGCGGTGGAAAGCACCTTTAACCTGCTGGAGAGCTCAACATTTCCCTTCTCTGACAAGAGAACCACCTGTGAGCTAAAGGTTACTTTCCTCTTTTGTGGTTAAGGAAGGCATTCTCAGCTTTAGTACCTAATCCAGAAAACAGATCAGATGCTTTATGCTACAGGGTGGGGCAAAGCTGCTCTGTACGCTTCAAAACTGCATCCACGGGCTGCAAGAGCCAATTATTTCCACATGGAAAATGAATGTTTGTGATATTGTAAAATAGATTCAGTGCAAGTTATTAGGATCCTGTTTTCTCCCCAGGCATTTGTGGTCTCAGCTCAGTTCTCCAGGCTGTGTATTCATTCATGCATGCAGTATCTGCAAACCTGGTGCTGGATGCAGGGTGCAGCAGGCGCTCATCTGGGCAGGGGCTCCAGCTGCAGGTCATGGGCTTGGAACCTTCGCCTCCCTTTCCCTTGGATCTTGAGCTGCAAAACGCCTGGGCAGGACGACGTCTGCATGGAAATAAATGCAGTGTAGGAGTCCAGGCAGCTGTCGAGATGACCTCCAGAAGTGCCACCAAGGGAAGAGGAGCTCAAGGGGGCTGGTCTGGTCTCGTTTCCTGGGGCCAGGAGAGAAAAACAGAAGTTTGCTTTCAATCCCTTGGTCTCGAAGTGGCAGCTGAGGTTTGCCTGTTTCTTGGCTTTAATTCTCACTGGCGGCAACTTGAATCCCTGGACCCAAATAGTGGGTCACTTTTCTGTGCAGGTGGCAACCAACTGGCCAGTTGGCAGTGAACGATGCACTGGGTTAAAGGCTCCAGAGGGCGGTTACGTGGCCAGAGAGGTCACAGAAACTGTTGTCAAAGCCTGAGCACTGAATGGAGCTGTAGCAGCTTGATTAGTTGGCTGAATTAGAAAGGCTTTGACCTGGCTCACAGAAGTTTAACAAATTAGTAGATTAGTTACAGAAAGTTATTCCACCACAGGAAAGTGGGGAAGGTTGTTGGTCTCCAGAAAACGACCTCTGCTGGAGGCTGCCAGAACAAGGCTTTTGGGTAAACTGGTTTGTGAGAGAATGAGGTTTGTAGGTCCTGTGTGAAGCACGGCAGAAAGGAGCACGTTAAAACCCTGCCAGTTCTGCAGGGCATGTGACCTTGTGTTATTTTTCAGCATCCCAACACTAGTCAGACCAGCTTGCATGCTCGTGGCTTGTTCATTCTTACGTTTCACCCTTCCTCCCTTCCTTTTACCTCTTTGTTGGCCGTGTTGGTGTTTGGAGAACGTGCTGCCGTCCCTTCTGTTCTGCACTCACTCTGCATTCTGTGCGGCAGGAAAGCTCGCTTTCCAGATGATGAAAATGACCTAAACAAATAATTTTTGAACGTGAATTAAAATTGTATCTCAAAAAATACCTTTATCAATAGCAGCCCAATTTATAAGAAAAATGTCATCTCTTTTATAGTCATTGTTGTTAGGAAGGAATTTGTGAGTTGGGATGAGTAGGAGGGTTGGGGCCATGGCCCGCAAACCTGATTTAATCAATAAAGCAACTGCCTGAAGTAGAAATAGAGCAGCAATTGTGAGCGTGTTAGACAAATAAAGTCATTGCAATCTGTTGTACATGAAATGAAGATTCTGGTTTCCTCCTGAGTTATTAGGATATATTATTGATTGCACAAAACCTGAAGATATTATTCACTTGTATTTTATTAATTTGTGAAGCATTGAAGACCTGCACTGTTGTGTAACGGGAGCAGGTAGAGGCTCAGTAAGAGTGTGTTAGTGATGCAGTTAGTTTTCATCCAGAATTACCCTGTAATGCTGTTCCTGCCTCGGTTTAAAAGCTTGGTACCAATCTGCACCGCAGAATGATGCTGCAGATCTGCCTGTGGTTTGGCAAGCTGCAGAGTGGAGGTAACAGTTTGGGGTTAATCATGCTTGTGATCCAACAGCTTTCTGCGGGGATGCTGAAACGCAGTCGTGTGAGTTTGGGCTTCTGCCTGTGTTCAGAATTTTGGGGAAAACGCAAAGTTAAGCTGGGTACAGAACGTCTGCTGTAAATTGAAGGCAGGTTATGTCCCTGTGATTTGAGAGTGGAAGGCACAATGGCAGCAGAGCAGGAGGTTGCTCCTGTTGGGGCTGATCTGCCCCACGTTGTGAGGGTTTCTCTTGCCTGACCTGCTCCTCCGTGGAGCTGCAGGTGGCACAGTGGCACCTGGGCTGGGGGCACTTTTGTTGGACTCTCTCCTGTATGGCCCATTTCGGATCCTTTCTGAGATGTGGAGGGACTGTTCGTACAGCTCAAACTGGAAAACCTTTTCTCTTCCCTTCAACGCACCCCGGTACGGTTTATTGTCAAGTGATGAATAAGGAGGGACTGCTGGATTAGCATTTTGGAGCTGGCTCATTACAAGTCGTGGCACTTTTTAAATGACTTTCATTTACATTTTTTGCCAAAAGGCAGCTGTGAAAAAGCCCTTGGACTACGCTCTCTCCTCAGGGGGTAAAGCAACCTCCAGTATATTTTAATGGATTCTTGTCAAATTACTGATCAGAATAAATCCAAGTGCTCTTGGAGACGGAATGTTTCTTGTTAAACCCTCCAAAAAAAGAATAGGATTGATTTGGAAATGTGACTTGTGATTTAAAAGCTTAAAGGTGAGAATGTCAGGGTATAATTAGCAGCAGCTGATTTTTCTTTCATTTATTCCTTGTTGTCTGCGTGAAGATGTGATGCCCCCCAGTGACTTTCCCGGCCACCCTGAACTGGTGGTTACAGAGGAGGAACTGAACCAGAGGTGGGCCAGGAAAACCAAACAAAATCAGATGATAGTGTGAGATGGACACCACTTGTTGCCTTCTTCTGTGCTGCTTTTTGATTATGTTTAACTATTTGAGGTGTTCAAGTTGTCACGCCTTGCAGGTGATCCCCCCAAGTCACTGCCTGTTTTTCCAGCTGGAGACATTCTATCCTGTCCTGGAGCAAGCGCTACTCCATCACCTCATTGCAGCTCCTTGCCCAGCGTGTTCAGAACCGCTTCCCCTTTTGATGTCTTGCTTTGCAGCCCACATGGAGCTGTGATGACGACCTCAGTTCACCGTGCAACCATCACCTCCACAACCCCAGGCTCCTTGTCCCTTCCCAGCCACACTGGAGCAGGGAAACATCATGCGAGCCCAACCTGTGTGTCTCTGCCAAGCCAGTTCAGGAATGAAGGAAGTCAGGGAAGGAGACCTGAGTGTCCCTGAGGGATCCGCAGCTCCCTGCTCCTGCTCTGGGTCCTGTGTGGTTTTCCCTCCGGAAGAGAGATGAGGCATAGAGCTGTAAGGAATTGCAGTCGCCCTCGCTGAGGGCTGAGGCACAGGGATAGGTTCAGCCCTGCACATGGGGATCCTGGAGTGCCCTCTCCTTCCCACCAGGAAACCAACTTGCTTATATGGCATTAACCTTGTCCTTGCCAAGAGGATGAGATCGTGAAGCCAGGAGAGATGTTCATGCTCTTACCCATAGGAGCAGCTTCTGAGGCTGCCATGGGACCTGACTGGGCAGCCATCTGCCACTGGGGGATAAAACACCTGCAGAGAAAGCAAGATATTGTCTTTTCTCTTTTGATGCAGGCTTTTCCAACTGGGATTTACCACTTACTGTCATATGATGAAATCAGTGTTCCCTGGCACAAAGCAAGGCAGCAAAAAATAGTGATATTTATAGAGTAACTTAGCAGACAAAGTCAGTCTGACAAAAGAGCCGCTAAGAGCAGGAAACTTATTGGGCTCTCAGTGTTTAATTTAATTGGATTATTTCTTAACTGAAGAAAAGAGATAAGGTCCTGCAACATGGTACTGGCTTCCAATATTATGAAATTGGAGTGTGCAGGATCCCCATCATCTCCACCCTAAAGCCAAGAGCACAGCTGTCCTTGCTGGGGATGCGCACGGAGCAGAGGCATGCTGAGCTGGGCTGTGTTTCCCTGTCTCATCAAGACAAGCAGGCGTTTGTGCCACGGGATGTGAGGTGGTTCCTCTGCTCAGCTGGCTCCCTGTGATGGGAGAGCATGTTTTGCACAGGAGCTTTCTCCTCTTTCAGTCGTGCTTTGAGCATTGGCCTTTGCCATCATGGTCCTCTCTGTACCCTGGAGAACACATACGGGATTATTTCTTGCTATATTAGTGTTTGTAAATGTAGACAATATCTTTCTGCAGTCAGATGTGCTACAATAAAAAGTCCAGACTTTTTGCCCTGGTACAAAGAGGCTTTTCAAAGATATCTTCTGCTGTTGGGAGGCAATTTTGCAGCAATTAATCATAAAATTACATTTCAAGGGAATAGCATACATCATTTTAGAGATTAATTCTTCTGGAAATACCATCTTTCATCACTCTAGGTATTACTTGTGAAAAAAATTCCTTTATTTCTCAAAAACAGAATGTGAGCCTATGAATAGAAATCATATTGTGAATTCAGATTTAACCTGAAATCACTGATATAAGTATTCAAGATATGGTCTTTGAAAAGTCTGATTGTGATCATCCCACAGCGTTAGAATCATATTGTTCCACCAAAGGTATGAAAAGACTTGGTCTCTTTCTTCACGTACAGTAAGTGTGGCCATTGATCGTGATCGCCTGGTCCATTCTCCACCCTTTCTTCCTGATGGAGTGCATTTCTTCCACTCATATTATCTTTGTTGAATTTGAATAAGATTCAATTTCCTGACATCTAAGACTCTTTGTACTTTGCAAACTGTTATCCTTAGCCGTAAAAGAGGATGCGTTCCATTCACTCTGCCCTCCACTAACTGTGGACAAAGCAGGCTGCCGGGGCTGCAGCGCTGTCACCGTGAGCGCGGGGCAGCTGAGGTGCGCTCTGCGGGCTGCGCTGCAGCTCCCGGGGCAGCTTCAGCAGAGGCAGTAGCGGCTGGATTTGCTTGAGGGGGGCAGGAAAGGATGTGTCGTGCCTTAAACTGGGAGTGTGCTGGAGGACTTTGCTGAGGCTGTGGCAGAAGAGGATACTTGAGTGTAAAACCCAGCATGGCTCAGGTTTACTTTGAGTGATCTGAGGAAGTTCTGCACTGGGAAATCCATTGATGTTGAGAAGAGCAGAAACCGTTCCCAGTGTCCAGAGTAAGAGTAAGGCTCCTACACTTCACTCCAGTGATTTCACCTAAATCTCCATTTCCATCATGATACTGTAAATGTGTGTGAATCCCGTGCTAAGTGTTTGTGGAGGCAGAGGTCAAGGAAGTTGTGGATGATGCACCCTGAGTAGACAGGGGAACTCCCTGTGTTTGCTGCTGCCACCAGAGCAAACAGATCCCATTCCCAACCATATGGGATCCATCGCTCTGCAGCCACCTGTGTACTCCAGAAGAAATGAAGTACTGGACAGGAGGAATTGCGTGTCGACAGCAGGTTTGCCAGGTGCTTATGCCGACACGGTGGGTGACTCTGTGAGCTCTGCCACCACGCTGCTGCATTCAGCCAGAGACGCAGGGCTGCATCCAGCCTTCCCTCACAGCATGGATGGAAAATGAACCTGTCACCTACCTGTGCCTCTTTACCTGGCGAACTAGTGCTGATAGGGGTGGGTACCGTGAGGCCAAGGGAAAACAGCAATGCAGGAGGCAACCTTGGGGCTGATGCTGCGGCGCGGTGGCTGGGGCATCGCTGGCATCTGTCCCTGGGGGAGCGTGATGTGACACACACTCCTGCTTGCTTGAACCATGGACCTTCAGCATCAGCCCTTCTGGGAGCATGCACTTTCCAGTGCCAAACTGAAGTGATTCCTAAAAACTACATCCCAGTTCGACTTTTTTTCTTATGGGAAACCCCATATTTGAGACAAGTAAGAACGACTGTGAGCAGCGTGGGGGTAAAGCTGATGTTTGATGGGAGTAATGCAACATATGGATAGTGCAAGGCTCCCAGCACCTGCAGGGAGCAGACAGCAATATTAATGCCTCTTACGTCTGCTGAGGCAATTGCTGGAAAAATCCTTCCATGAGTCCTTGCTTGTTGGCAGGGTGAGGAGGTTTTTCAGAGCAGGAGGGTGTTGTGCTTGGCAGTGTTCCCAAACCACGCGCCTGCAGGTGCTGCCTTCGCTGGTCAGAAGCGCTGTGCCTCGTCTGTGTTTGGCCGTTGGTATTGGTTTTGCAGCACTGAGGATAAAGGTGAGGACGGTGTAACCCTGTACAACAGCCATGACGAGCTGGGCATCGCTGTGCTCACCCTGACCCTGCAGTGCCACCTGGGAGTCAAGGATGTGTCACCATTGTAACTGGCTGCTCTTCTTTTTAACTGGCAAAGCTGCAGATGGCACAGCAGACCCAGGGCATGATCCACACCATTCTGGTATGGCAAATCCTTGCATCCCTCCATCTTTGTGGCACGTTCCCCTGCCCTCTCCTTCCCAAGCCTGGCAGCATCATATTAAAGCTCTGGAAGTGTCCTTGCAGAGACCTTCATCCATCAGTGTTTTTCTGGTGCTGCTCCGGTGACATGATGAGCCTTTGTCAAGGAGTAAATGAGTTCAGAGGAGGAATGACCTGACCCAGCGCTTTGCAAGGGATTAGCGGTGAGTGACAGTGCCTGAGACAGAGCTGGACATGCCCACAAGTCCCAGACAGAGCTGCCTTTTCTTCTCTCTACAATCCCAATGCCCTGGCCTGTTTCTGCAGTGCTGGGATGCGAGCAGTTCGTGCAGGCAGAGGAGAGGAATGTGGAAATTTCCGCAGTTCTTAGCTTTTCTTTTAGGAAAGAAATCCACGTTAGGCAACTGTTACTCAGCATGTTTTATGGTATTTTGCCCAGGTTTCAGTGTGTAAAGACACTAAGCTGTTTAATTCAGCTCTTTTCCTGTGTAGCTGCATGGCATAGTTCAGCTTCTGGAGCAGCAGCGTGGAATAGGGGCTTCAGCCTGGGCAAAGTTGATCTTTGAATCCTGCCCACAAAAATCCTGCCACGGTGTCAGTGTCGCTCTCACACGTTTGCTCCATCACTCTGGAGGGTTGTGCTGTGGCAAACCTGGGGCTGGGGCTTGGCCTTTTCCTGGTTCCTTTCTAGTACCTGACCTTTGCTCCCCCAAAGAACGGCTCAGGGTTTGCTGGTTGTTTGTTCCTCTGGTCTGTTCCCCTGCTGGTTCACTGCCTCTGACTTCTGTCTCTATTTTTCACGCTCTTCCAATGGACGAGCAGTGTAGACACCAAGATGGCCAGTGGGTTTTTGACATCTCCAGGATTCCTTGCAAGTAGTCTCCAAGTGGATCCGGTAGTGTTGCAGCTACTGTGTGGTGTGCCAATACGATACTTCGCAAGAAGCAAAGGATTTCCTACGCACCCACCTCTGCATCTCACATGTGTTCCCAGCCCTTGGGATAAGGGCACAAATGCATACAAATGTATGTGTACTGCTCCAGCTTATCCGTGAGTGACTCCCGGAGCCGATGCCTCTCTGCCAGGAAGGCTCGGTAACGATGCTGTTCCCTGGGCTGTGTGGGACTGACCAAATCTTCAGCACTGGCAAACTCTGACCTCTTTGCAGCACAGAGTTCAAGCTCATGGCAAGGCCCTTTGTTGTACTGCTCAAGGCAGAAAATCATTTCCATCGGTTCCTGTGGGACACTGTGGGAAAGACTGCCTTTGGCATGGGATTCTCTGAGGCAAGCGGGCAGCTGCTTGATGAAGCAGCAGGGTCAGAGTGGTGCCCTTGCTGCATCTCACAGTAGCCGCCTGGCTCCCCAGGCTCTGGTGGGCAGGGTGGCAGCCGTGTGTGTTTTGGGAAGGGTCTTCCCAAGGCATTCCCTGCCCTGCCGGAGGCTCCCCGCTGCCACATCTCCGCCCTCGCAAAGTCTTGGTGTTTGAAGAGCGAGCGCGAGGCTGCCCTGATTAAAATGTAATGAGGCTTGGTATTATTGAAGGCCCTTTAGTGTCAGTTCTGCTCTCCTCAGCAAATAAACACATCAGCCAGCGGTGCGGGGGCAAGCCCCCTCTCTGCCAGCAGCCAGGGCAGCCGCAGGGTCAGCTTCTGCTGCAGACGATCAGTGGGGAGAGAGCAGCTCTGCGCAAGGTGGGGAGCTGGGCGGCTGTTCCTTTTCTCTACGGCAGCTTCTGGAGCAGGGGTTCCCTTTTATTTGTTATTTGCATACTTTAGCCATTGGAATTGAATTTGTGCCCATTAAAACTAAATTAGCACTGCCTGGAATTTTAAATAGACTCTGGCAGAGCAGCCCATCAACTGTCTCAGAGCAGTTTCTGCAGATCTGTGCTCTACAGGCACACAGCGCACACTGGAAACCACTGCAAAATGTTGATTATTTGCACGTTCCTGAGGATAATTGGAGTGCTGATATTAGAGACAATAAATTATGGTTTTGGAAGCCATCAGCATGACTCAGAGATGAGTTTAACTTCCTCTGCTTCAAAGAAAAGTAAGGTGTAAAGGTCTCACCAAATTGGTTTGC
Source organism: Clamator glandarius (assembly GCA_033459285.1). Classification (NCBI taxonomy): domain Eukaryota; kingdom Metazoa; phylum Chordata; class Aves; order Cuculiformes; family Cuculidae; genus Clamator; species Clamator glandarius. Next base: position 247,481 of record JAUNZM010000452.1, on the reverse strand, counting down.
AGTTCCTTGAATTTAATTAAGCTGTATTAATGCTAGGAGCCTGGTGTCCCTGTGATCCCATCCCTTGCTCTGCCCTGGTTAGCCCATCGCTGCTCCTCGGAGTTGCCCTCCTCCATCCTCAGCAGGTCTGCTGGATCCTCCTTACCCCAGCCTCCTCTTCCTCACTCCCACAGCAGCCTTTCTGCTCTCCCAAGCCCCTCTAGGGGCATTGGCTGCTCCGGACACGGCTTTGGAGCCCTGTGGGCTAGGACACCAGGAGCCACCCTGACCTCTTGCAGTCTGAAGAGACACTTTGTGCCTCCCTCCCAGCCTTTGTCTGCATCCCAGGCAAGGGAGCCCCACACTGGGTCATTCTCAGCCCTTTCCTGAAGGCACGTGGGATGCGTGAGCCGTACCACGTCTGGCAGCAGGAATGGCCCAGCAGCTCGGGGAGTGAATGGACACTACGTGTTGGACTTGCTATCAAAATAATCTCTTTCATTCGATAGTCTCTAATAAGAAAAGAGAAAATACACCTGAGCAGAATGATGTGTCTTGTTTACAAAGTCTAGAATGTAATTTAAAGCTTATTCTTTCCAGAAAAAACCCCAACCATGTTCAGTCAGCCAGAGATGCTCCAGCAGGGTTTATGAGGTGAGGGAGGCTTGGCTACCTGCTCCCAGAAACAGCCAGGACCCTCAGATTCTATTGGATTATGTATTGAATATCTTTCATGATTATAAAATAAGTGAATGGAGCACCACACTGATGTTCTTCCAATGTTACACGCTTCTCAGCAGTCCCTGCTCCAGACATTCCCAGGCACACTTCCATCAGGCTCTGGTGTTGGCTTTGTTTTGCTTGGCTGTGCACGTGTGTCTGAACACCAGTAAAACAGCCAGGGACTTTCTCCTCCAAGCCCAGACAAATGAGTCAACACCCCACAAAGACAGACACCTGTCTTTATTTTCTTTTTTTCTGGAGCCAAGCCTGTTCCTGAAATGTCCAGAAATGCTTTATGGCTTTCTGGGCTGAGGGAGATCACAGAAACGGGAGACGCATTGTCCAAAATGACATCATGCGCGTCCTTCATTGCCACTGCAGCTCCTCCATCCGAGGGCAGGTGCTTGCACAGAGATCACCTGCAGGCTGCCTCGGGTGACGAGGCTCCGTCTCATGGTCCTTCCCCTCATATTCACCAAAAATACACTATAGGCATCAATAAACGTCAGGAGATTCAGCTCCTTTGCTTCTGCACAGCCAGTGCGGGACCTGCCCTGGTGTTGCTTGCCAGATGCCCACCAGGCAGCCAGGGGGGAGAGGCCACAAACCAGCATCATGGCTCAGGGCTGCGTAAAGCAGGATTTCTTTTTGGATTTGATATAAAGTGGCCAACACGACTCCTATGTAATTGCTTTGAATCCAATTAATGCTGTATGAGTAGATGTTAGGAATTCTAAAGAGGAATACGAGCATGAGCTTGTCACCTGAGCTATGATAATATTCCTTCAAAGGAGGCACATTTGCAAACATTGTTAATTACCTGGGGAACAGCTCAGGGTTTAAACTGAATTAAGGTTTCTATTATTTCAGGTTTGGCAGAGAGAGATTCCTGTGTTCTGGAACAATGGAGTAGTTTTTTGTTACAGGCCTGGCAGCGAAGTACAGAGAGTTAGTCTGCCCCATGTCCACGACTCCCATACTCCATTTGCCAGCAAGGATGTTACACCAGGAATGGGGCCAAAAGAGCTTTCAAAATCATTTACACCTACTCCTCTGACCAGAAAAACCTAGGGGTGCGTATCTAAAATTGAGATGTTGTGTTTTCCATGAAGGATCATTTGCGTTGGGGCTTTTTGGAGTTTGGTTGTTCTCAGAGTGAGCTGTGGGGACCCACAGGGTCCTGCAAAAAGATCCCACCTTGCGGTGGAAGTGAGGGTTCCCACCCGATGTCCCCTGACACTCCAGGCAGAGATCTAGTTACTGTAATAGAGGGAATAGCTGGGTAGATCCTTTATAAGCCTGGTCCACTACTCAACTTTCTCTGGGAGGGAGGTGGGGTCTAGACCTGTGTGGCTCTGTGTTGGTATTGAGATTACTTTTTCCCTACAAGCCACAGAAACCTGGCGTTTCCATAGTTGCAGTGTGTGAGCTGCTCTTGAAAATGCTCTCAGAAGGTGTTCATGGATTGGCTCAGCTGTGAGCTGAGGATTTCAGGGACTTTTGCATGGAAATAGCATCTTCTTCTGGCCATTGAGTTGCTGCTGTCACCAAACGGTAAGTTTTCTTTTAATTCTGTGGTGGTAAAAACCCCGGCAGCTTTGGCAGTGTCTGGCTGTGCGCAGGGAGCCTGCAGTCACGTCTCTGGAATTGCTAAGCAACTGTGGTCCATTCGCTCTCGTGGAGCAAATTGAAACATTGATTTATCTATTTGTTTTGCAGCCAACACCAGGGCTTCATTATGCTGGTCCCTGGGGACATACTCCCACGTGCTTGGGTTGGAAATTAACTCTCTTACCAAAAAACATGCATGGCTTTGGCTTTAAAAGAAAAGTCCAGAAGTGTAGTGCATGGGTTGCTGTGTGCTTGCATGTGGCCAGGGGCTGTTCTAGGAAGAAAAGATGGAGATTCCTTTCCCTGGGCTGCTGGGTACTGGTTTCACAGCCAGGTCTGATCCAGGATGTCGTTTGAGCCTTATCTGCCATCTCTAGGTCGGTGAGGTAGCTGTAGCGCCCCTGGTTCTCCAGAGATGGGTAGGCAAGAGTAGAATTCAGCAGCGGTGTGGGTTGGACTTGCAGGTGTCCCCCAGTCCCAGTGCCGAGGGGAGCAGCGCACCCCAAACTGGCACAGCACAGAGGAGAGGAGGATGCAGGCGCTGATCTGGGTGGGAATCTGAACAAGAAGCGCCAGCCTTTGTGCACCATCACTGGGGAAGTTTTACAGAAAGCAGCTGCTCACACAAACGCGCAGGTTTGCATGTCACATAGGCAAAACACCTCAGCCTTGCTTTTACAGAAGTGCCTAAAAGCTCGGTACTGGCAGCCTGTGGCTTCCCAGCCTCTGCTTGCAGGGTACCCCGAGCCTCACTTTGTGAAGTGGGACTGGTTTTTAGGAACAGGCCAGCATGGTCTGTGGCAGAACAGCTCCTCGGTGCCTTTGCTGCGTCTGCCAGTTACTGTGAAGGTTGTTGGAGGAGTACAGGTCTGAGAGTCAGGCAGATTTGCTCTAGGTGAGAACTACCAAAGGTTCCTGGAGGGAGTCCGTGCTGAACCCTGGTGAGCTGAGATGCGTTGCTGCTTGCAAGAGTCACCCTCAGGTAGCACTCATTGGCATCCCCCAAGCAGCAGCGTCTACTGAAACCTGGCTAAGAGACTGGGAAAAGGGAAACACATGCACACAGAATTAGGTGGTCTGTTCCCTTGTGGCGAGCATTAAAATATATAATAATGCAATATAAGGCTTAATTACATGAGTGAATGTTTTGTTACATGGTTGGATGTCTTCCCATATGGAGCACAAGGAGGGTTTGGGCGTGGGACTTTTGGATTCTCTAGAGCTAAAGAAATACCTGGTGGCAAAACTGGGCTGGAGGCTTTGGGGCGTTACGGTACACATTTTTATGCAGTGCGTGGTTTGTAAGTCAGCAGTCGGGAGCAGCCAGGCTCTCCAATGAGATGATGCTTTCAAGACCAGGCAGTCTTTGGGTCAATCTCTCTGAGAATCAGGATGCTTCTTTTCTCAGATCTTAGCTCCAAAAATACTTGTGACGAACTAATTTTTTTTCCTCGCCCGGAAGCATAATAGCTAAACCTTTCCCTGTGTCTGTGGAGAGTGGGTGGTACAGAGCCTGCCCTGGGGGAAGGACTGGAAGAGAACAATGCAGGAAGGTTCTCCTAAAGCATGGATGTGAGATATCTGTGTTCATTCTGTGTGCTGTTGGGAGTTAGGTCTGCACTAGACTTGTCCATTTTGCTCCTACAACTCCTGGGCCTGAGAGCATGCAAGGGAGCAGGGGACGTGCTGCTCGCACCTCCCTGACCTCACAGCACAGAAGGAAACTTGTTCTGCGTGCTGAGAGCGTCGCACCCGATGCAACCTGAAATCCTGCCATTGCAAGACCTAGGCTGAGCTGTTCTGTGCCTTTGGGGTGGCTCTGCTCTGCTTTAGGCCAAAAGGAAGTGGAAACATATGGGAGATAAGAAGAGGAGGAGGCTAAGAAGGTACATCGGGTCTGAGGAGTAGCATAATAAATTACTAGTTAAACTAGTCAGTCAGATTGTCTGGATCCTGCCCCGTGCCAGTGACATGAAGCCTGTGTCCTCGTGATGCCCAAACTGTATTCACAGATATTTTTCAAAGCATTTTCAGGAAAGTACCAGTAAATAATAATCGTTTAAGTGCTGCTTATCCTGAGATTTCCTTTTGGACTAGTGTGCATTCCATCTCCCCGGCTGCGCTTCAGCTCGCCGTTCCTCACGTGTGAAATGCATTATTAAGATGCACTTAAGCAAAGCACAGCAAATGGCTTCCCCTCTCAGGCAGAGCAGAGCCGGCTGCCTGTGCCACTACCAGCAGCGGGCGGCTGCTGAGAGAAGAGAAAGTACGGAGTTATGTAAGGCTTTGTCTGCCTTGACGGAATGTGCTTAAGATGAAGATGTTGCTGATAAATAGAAGAAAAAAGAGCAGAAGGCCCTGGGCCAAGGGTGCTTGGCAGCGTGGAGGGTCTGTGTGGTATCTGAACCGCTGAGCCAGTGACTAAATGGTGTTTGCACCTCGTTTGGAAGCTTCAGGATTGGAGAGGGCTGGACATCATAGCGTAGGACGGAGGTGGTCCTGCGCCGTGGATTTCTTGATGGAGGCAAAGAGCTACAGGTCACCATTTTGCTCTGTTGAATCCAAATGTCTAGAATGTTATTGCTACGTATTATTTGGGTAAAACTAGGGCTGTTTTTCTGTGTTTGACAGAATTGTTATCTCAAGAGGACGTTTTGGCATGAGTGTTGCTGCCTTAGCGGTAATCCTAAGAAATTTCCTAGTAGTGAAACCAAGCTTCAGCAGTGTCTGCATGCGGCCTTGCCTCCTGGAAGAAAGCTGAGCTTGTTTTTTTCCCCACCATCATCAGCTAACTCTAAAGATACACCCGTTATTCCATAACGGAATTTATTAACCCCTATTCTATTCGATGCTATTTCCTGTGAGTACATGAGCATTACATGTGCTGTGCATCCCAGGGCAGCTCTAGCGAGCTGGTACACAGTGGCACATTCCTGTTGCCTTTCCATTCCTGTGGGGATACTCTAATCCACTTGTGCTTCCGTCACAGTATCTGGCAATCATGTCTGCCCAAGGGAGTAAAAGCACTCTCCTACTGCGCAGCACAGACCTGGCACTTGCAGGACACTCTCTCCCTTCTCCAAAAAAAGAAACAGAGATGACAGGTTTTCAGGTACTTGGAGTCAGTTATCGATTTTAATTCCTGCTGAGAAACCAGGACAAGAAATATACATTGACACCGTGCAGGCACTTTCCAAATGTCCACAATCAAGCTTAAATTCTTTTTATTCTTCACTGTAAACCTGTCCTGAAGTAGGTTAGTGGATCAGAGCAGATCTGCTCTGTATTATTTATAGGCTGTTTCCTTTTGGTTCTTGCTGCTTGGCTGGGTGTTGCTGAAGAGGACTCCATGTTCCAGCAGTCTTTCTCTTTGCTGCAGCTTTAAAACCTTCTATTTTTGTCTGCAGGAATCCCATCTCCCCAGCTCCCTTTTCTGCTAAAATCAGCACACTGGCAGTGCTGAGTCTTTCATTGCATGCCATGCCAAGATCTGACTGTGATGACAAATGCTGTGCTGCTTTGTTAGAGGGTGAGCACAGGTAGCACGGGCAGCACCCAGCACGAGGACGGGTGTTCGCCTGCTCCCGGGGCCAGCATCCTTCAGGAGACGCTTCCAGGGAAAGCTGCTTTCCTCTGCCAAAAGGATGGTTTGGCCAGGATATTGCTGCACAAGCTCTGTTTCTTTTGAGCCAGATAATTTGGCAGCATTCGCAGTGAAAGCAATAGCCACATTTGGCCAGGAGGGTGTTTCAAGTCCCAGGCTTTGGCAGCCCAGCGCAGGGCTGCCCTCAGCAGCGTGAAGAAGGAGCTTTCATCATCCTTAAGGAGCCAAGGAGCTCTCATAATTTAAACCCACTGTCAGGTGGAGAGACTCTGCGCAGCAGCCAAGTGTGATAGGCGGGGTAGGGCTTCATAATTTATGAAACTGCATTTCTTTTTGATGAGATTTTGAGTCTGAAAGCTCTGTGAAGGGTGTGCTATTTTTTATTGCATCTGTGAACTCAAATTATGTCAGATTCTGTGGGCACAGCCTGTGCTTGTAAATAAATAAATAAATAACGAAGGCAGCCTGCGGTTGCCCTAGCTGCATGAGCACGCCTGGTCCAGCACGGTGCACAGTAAACCAGCTCCTTGCAAAGCTTTGCTGAGAGCTCCCACGGCTGAGCCCCTCTGTGCGAGGGGAGCGCAGGCCTGAGTGGTGTGCCAGGGAGTATCCGCACATCTCCAGCAGCCACATGCCAGTCCTGCTTAGCTGCAGGACGTCTGGGGGCCAGGCTGTTCCCTGTGCTCCGCTGTATCCAGAATTGCGGGGTCCAACTGTGTGCTTCTGAGCGTGTTGGCTCGGGTTCATCTCGTTCAGTATCTCTCTGTCCCAGGCCCCATCTCTACGCAATCTGGCCTGGCCTTGGGTCCAGTGCTGCTCTGTAAAAGTGGCCTGAAGTGGCAGCCAGGATCTTTCTTCCAGGCATTTCATGGCCCTGGCTTGGACAGCAGCATGAAATGCTCATCGCAAGTTAAGTCCCAGCTACACTGTAAGCCCTGAAAGGATGGAGATGCAGGGTCACTGCTTGCTCTTCTCATGTGTGCCAAAAGTCATCGCACGAAAGGCTCATGGGCTTTGGGCGAAATCAGCGTATGAGCCCAATGAGTTCTGCTTTCCACTGCAGGTGGGTGCCTGTTGGCAGTGTTGGGGCGAGCCTGTTTTTGGTGCAAGGGTCCCTTTTTTGAGTAGATTATTCTGAGTAAATTTGAGGTCGGAGAGGCTGATATCATCAGCTGTACTAATGTGTAAGAATTTGGGGGACACATTGATATTTTCAGGAGATAAACTGCTAGAAATTGGAAAAATGTTATAAAACTGCAGCCCCAGTTCCTGTGCCCTTATCTCTGCTTGAGTGTGTTCAGGAGTTTAAAATGCGTGTGTGTGATAAAGCACTTCATGGAGCAGTTGCAGTGATGACGTGTCCTGAAAAGCATCTCCACCTTCCTCAGGGACGGGAGAGCCCAAGAGAGCTGTGTCTCCAGGATGGAAAACTGCTTCTGTCAGTCAGATTTGTGTTGCTCTGGATACTGGGTCATCAAGAACAAAGACCTTTATAATGTATATTTGTAATGGTGAGCCTTGGTGCTGTGGGTGTTCTCAGTGCTGGGAGGTGTCCTGGGCTGCCCTTACTCTGCCAGGCGCTTTTCACATTCCTCTTGTTAATGAATGGCATCCCTCATCAGCAAACTATTTTTTCATAGGAGCTCTGGCTATCACATGAGCGGTATCAGATGTCGTTAATTCTGAATTGCAGGCTCTAGGGGACACACAGAAAGTTCAGCCAGCACAAACCCTTTCCTTGTGAATATTTCCCCTGTTGAGCAGGTGCTAGGTTGAGGCACCCATGTACGATCACTCCACAAAAAAACAGCTGGGGTGCCCCTTTTCTGCACCATCCTCACAATGCAGAAAGGGCAGCAGATACCCCAAGCCCCAGCAAAGTTCTTGTTTTCCCTGAGATAAATATTTCTTCACAATAATATGGCAAGGTGGCTGTCATTTATACTCCTGTAAAGCAAAATAGTATTGCCTGTGTCATATGAGCTGAGGGTTTTATTTGTTTATTTTTTATTATTGTTATTTGTGGGGATACATTCTCTAGGTCTTTCTGATGTGCTTTAGGATTATTTGTGACCTCCAAGGTGGAGGTTCAGACTGCCTGTTATGCTGAGCAGCAGCTGGAGGATAAGGGCATTCCAGTCTGATGGCTTCTGGTTATCAAGCTGGGAAGCAATACCTAATACCCAATAAAAAGCCAAACTCTGGCCTATGGAAAGGAATGAGTACTTGCTAAAGTGCTTCAGTGCTGTGACATGTCTAAATCAAATTATTGGTTGAGGGGTGGGTTTCTGCCATAGGGCTAGTAGCTTCCCTCAAACACTAACTGCGTGCGATGCCAGAGCTGAATACTCTTCAGAGCTGCTTAGGAGCATCTCTTTTCCATTTTGGTGATATCTTTCTAAATTATACATTAAACTTATCAGGGTGAGTAATGCATCACAGCTTCCCTGTGTCAGTCTCGATGTTACTTACTCAGCTGCAGCTCTGTGTTTGCCTTTCCCTTCTGTTTATCTTCAGGCTCTGCTAGGATGGAGCAGCCCCTGCGCCCTCCTTACTGACCGCAGGCCACCGTGGGCATGCTCTGCGAGGAGCCAGAGCGGGACTTGTTGTCCAGGCACTTAGAGCAGTTGGAGTGCTGCCCTGTGCCAAGGCCGCACTGGCACGCAAGAGCCCCGTGCTGTGGTGTCTGTGAGGGCCTTGGGAATGCTGGATTCAGGTGGACCCGCGCTGTTCTGTGGGGTTCTGGGGCTTCGCTGGGGGCAGGTTTTGTGCTCGTGAGTCAATATGCCAAACCGTGCAACTACCTCATAGGGCAACACATGGGAGGAATGATCACAGCCCTTTATCAGCTCTGTGAGCACTGATTTTAAGTAAGGAGTGACCAATAAGATAGCAGTTGTAATTTTAGGGGCGACAGGAAAAACAAGGGATTTGATACTTTACCTTGCCAATATGTCTGAAAATGAACAGTATTTGGTTAAGTACAGCTTTAAAATTGAAAACAAAGCAGTTTTCTTCCACGGGCTTTTCAGAACGTTGCACAGCGAGATGCAGCTGAGAGGAAACGTCTCTGTTTTAAGTGCTGTGTATTAATGCTGATTTATTTTGTGAAATTACCAGGCTTTGTTGCTGTAATCTGCACCGTTCACCCACCGTAGAAATAGTCTCTTGTCTTTAGGTGCTGATGACAAGTGTGTTTCTAGAGCTGCTGCTACTCCTTCTGAAGTATTGAAGTTGCACAAGGATGACAAAGCAAGAATTACTAATTTTAGGGGGTTTCTTCTCTTGCCATCCCTTCTGTTGTGATGCCCTTTATATTCCTTCTATTAGCTGTAAACAACTCACTGCTAGGCAACCGACTGGAGTTCCCTCTTTCCATGCTGTGTCCCTCTTCAGCTCCCTCTGCCAAGACTCCCCTGTTGGAATTGCCTGTCTCTTTGGCCACACCAGGCACGTCAATATGCAGATGTTTTGCAGGGCCGGTGCTGTTCCAAGCAGTCATTTCATAGCGTTCCACTCCATTTTGCTCTGATGTATGTATAAATAATTGGGTGCCTTTAGTGGGTTGCAGCTCTACTCCTGAGTCATGCTTCCACCATTTCTCCTCTGCTTTTTTTGTGCAGAAATCAGTAGGCAGATGTGGGAATCAGCACTGCTCTCCCATAAATGCAATTACTCAAACGTCTTTAGCACCTGAGCAGGTTTTTCTGAACAGCAGTCAGCTTTGACTATTTGTATCACCCTTTCACCTTATTATGTTTACATTTCTATAGCAAAACACTGCATGTTTTCAGTAAAATTAATCAGCATAATTATATGTGATTTCCAATGTCAGGTTCAGCTGAAACACTAATTTAGGGCGGTGATTGGCCCTATCAGAAGCAACGAGGGTGGAGAGCTAATCTGTGCCTAAAACTGTTATTTTGAAATATGTCGTTTATACTCTGTTCATAAATTGGATAATTCCTCTGAACCCCTCAACCAATTTGAATAGAAATGCATTTATAGTTGATGGCAGTGTGCCTCGCTTGGTTGAGATTGCTGCTTGCCATGCATGCGGAGGCTGCTGGCATTCAGAGAGGCTGAGGTAGGTGCAGGTATTTATTAATAGGGTCTTGGCCCCTCTGTATTTGGCTGAGGTTACATCAACTGAAATCTTGAAATGAATTCAGTCTACGCAGTCTTTACTTTCTCTCATCTCTAAAAATTAACAGGATACAAAGTCCTGTGAACGTTGTTTATGAACAGTGCAGCAAGAGTAGAAGGGTCTGGAAATGCTGTTCCTCCCATGTAAAGCCCTGCCAGCAGCTCGCCGCCTTGGTGCGTCCCTTCGAGAACAGTCCTCGAACCCTCACGTGGTTCATGACACCCGTCCAGGTTTGTTCTGAACATGAGAGTCATAGGGGTGTGGATTTATTCTTAGTTTCAATCATGCAGCCTTTCAGAATAAGGAGTGTTTTAAAGATTGCAAACACCTAGAGTGATTAATTTGCTATTTCAGTCCGTTAGAAAGTGCAATTATATAGAAACTAAGCTCCAGCATCCTACAAAAACCCCAGAACTTCAGATCAATTAGAACAATTTACTTCGTTGCTAATGACTTCAGACCACTGTAATTGATTGGTAAATAAATGACTTAAAAACCACGTTTATTCAGCAAGTGCACAGAGATGTTAACAGGATCTTGGATAAATTAAGTCTCAAATTTGCTAACAAACTCTTGCTGCAAGCCAAGACCAAGGGTTGGCTTGCCACCACTGCTTGAGAGATTCCAACTTTGGGGAACAATGATGGGTTTTGATGGGGTTTCAGTGTTCGGAGAAGTGCCAGTAGCAAGGGAGTTGATGCTGGAGTGGCCGAGGTCCTGCTGGGCTCCTGCAGGGAGGGTGAAGCTCTGCCCCTACCCCCGGCATGTTCTGGGGATGCACCCCTTCCATCACCCATCAGGAGGAGGTGAAATGCAAGAAGGCTGCCCCAAATCCGAGTGGGTTCAGAACTGTGGGCTGACGGGAGCTCCTCTTGTTAGTGCTGTCAAGGGACATGCGAGCATCCACCCTCCAGCCTCTCAAGTGGAAGGGGGCTCTACTTCCCATCTATCACTGACTTCAAAGTGTACCTCTCCCACATGGTATTTATTTTGGAAAGCTATTTAGTTTGTTTTCCCTAATTATTTCAGTTACAATGGAGTTCAGGGTGTTTTCCATTGGACAAACTGCCTGAAGGAGGTGAGGAGGCTCCCTTCAGCAGCTGTGAGAAATCCCTGGTGTTGGAGAGCAGGCGGAGTCTTCTCAGCAGAGGTGGGAAGGTAAAGAGTTATCAAGCGCCTGTGATAGCAGCTGCCAAATCCAGCCTGGGAAATCTTTGGAATGGCCTTTCATACTCGGCCATTTTTAGTAGAATATAACAGTGTTAGAGAACCAGAAGCCAATGGTGGTTTTGTCAGGGTCTCACTTATCCCATGGACAAGTCTGCTGCAGCTTCAATTTGAGTGCCTGGTAAAAGAGGCTGTCAGGTGCCAGGGACAGACAGATCCGTCAAGCTTACACAGTTTTCCTTTATTAGTTCTATTGGGTTTATTGCCTTTCATATGCTCTAAGGGATGATGGTTGTTTAGTGACAAGAACCTGGCAAATCATTCAAGCTGACAATGCTTTCTAGATTTCATTTTTTCCTTGTGTCTCTATCCATAAAAAAGAATGACTTGACAACACTGAGAACTAAATGGGGAGCTTGGGGTGTTACTGAGAATTTGCCTTCATGTTATGGGCTCTGCTTTCTTTACAATCTCCTCATCACTGAGCTGTGGCAAGGTATGGACCCTCACCTGCTGAACCAGGATTGGTGTACACAGCTGCTTGTGCAGCAGGGACGTGCTTTAGGTTTTGGCAGTTGGTGACAGCCTGTTTTTGACTTCCTCAGGCCTGGCCGTTGTTCTGGTCATTTCCAAACTGAGTGTGCAGGCTGGAGGGGAATCTTTTTTCCATGTTCTTGTGATACTGAGCCAGGTGAAATGTTTCTGACAAGGCCAAAACATCAGGAAACCTGGGGAAGGTAAAACTCAAAGTAGCTGTGACAAGGGATCTCCTCTGCCTGCACGTGGGTTCTCTGCCTGATGGCAACAGAAATCTTTCCAATGAATGAGAGAAAGCAGGCACAGCTCCTGGGTTTCTGCCAAGATGAAAGTCTTTCCCATTGAGCTGTTTATGAGGAGGCATGACTGCAGTCGCCCCAAATCACACTGCTGCTGAGTCAGCACCAAGTCTCTATTCCAGCACTGTTGGAGAGTAATGATGCTGCTGGATGAATGAAGGTGCTCGTGTCTAGCAACAAATGGGAGGCATCTGGGCAGAGTCTGACTCAAAAGACAGTCTTCACGGGCAAAAGAAAAGTGTTCCCAGGCAGAAAAACAATGCAGGATGTGTACAAATGCTAAAATGCTAAGTAGGTGTTTTCTGGCACAGCACAGCACTGTATATTTGCCCAGGGTAGGTTGCGCTATGAAGATAACTTTGCAAAAAGCCTTTTGATGAATGCCATTCCTTAATGTAAAGGATACACTTGTACCTTTGAACTGGATTTTAGTGGAGTTGAACTGGTAAAAGGGAACTAGAACTTGTCCCAGTGACAGGAAATGGAAAGTGAAGCAAAAGAAAAGGACGTGTTCTACCATGACTGTCCCATATCAGCCAGGAGAGCAGGTGCAGAACATCAATACTCCTCTTCATCTTATCTGCTGTACTGTGTGCCACGCTGAACAGCGGATACTCAGGTCAGTTCTCTTGCTTTTATCTTCTCTAGAGGCATTGCCTGATGAAAAGTGACTCGTATACATGGCTGATAAATAGCCAGAAAGCTGCTGTAGCCGCATTCATCTGATGCTCCCCAATAATCAGTGCTGGTGGGGTGCACAGCCGTGGCTGGAGCCCTGGGACGCTCGGGGATTCGCTGACTGGCCCTGTGATTTCACTGCCCGTGGCAGCAAGTATAGCTTGCTGCTGGGCTGGAAGCTGCAGCTTTCCTTACTGTTGACCAGATCACACTTTTCTTCTCTTCCCTTCTCCACTTTGTCCCACACCTTCAGGGGTGGCATTTCTAGCTATTAATACTAATTAATAGTACTGATAAATCTCAAAAGAAAGTCTTCACGGGTTGTAACTATGCATGAGAAACACTGGTGGGGTTCAAGATTTGAGATGTGCAAGCTGAAGAAGTAAAACTGGTCTTATCCTTTCTTAAAGCACAATCAGACAAGGATCAGACAGGAAAAACAAGAAATCACAATAATTTTGGAAATGCATAGAGCACTCCAGGTCTGGATGGAGGACAATATTGCTCTTCCTGGTATTTCAGGGACTTTCTCCATAAGCTGTTCATTCCTCAGATTTACCTGCTTCTTAGATGCTGCTTTAGATGCTTCGATGCCTAAGCTGAAAAAAAAACCTTTGATCTGTACTCACTTTCCTGAGCATTTACAAACTTGAGCGTACTTGTGTTAAACTTTAATCATTCCCATGTCTGGCACTGGATGTTCCAGCTATTGCTGCTTTTTTGGGATGTCTCGGAAGAACCAGTGGGGTCAAACAGCTGATGAGTAGAATGAGTAATGACTCACTGTGTGTGATGGTCTGTGTCTGTTACTGAAATCCAGCAGCTTCCCTGCCTTTTCATATTTTGTGAAGTGTACAGTGTTGTGTATTCTTTTCTCTTGCTGATGTGAGTGTACACCACAGGCAGCAGCACTCCATTTATAAATAAGATCTTCACTTCAGAGATACTTCTGGAGAGTAAATTTAAAAGAGAAAAGGGGAATTTCTGCATGTAACAGCAAATGCATTGCACTCTCTTACTGTATTATATTCTTCAGAAGGCATTGCCAGAACTTCACTGTTGCTAGAACATACTGTGAAATAAAAGGATCAAGGAGAATCTCCAAAGGGACAAGGTGAGATACAGCCATGGAGTCACTGAAGAAACTGGTAACTCCCATGAGCTATGTCTCCAAACGCTCTCCTAATAAATTTGCGCTCACTACTTAAAAATCTAATTGGATGTAGCGTCTGCATCTGTCATCCGCACAGCCTGAGCCCAAGGGCTAAACAAAGCTCACCTTCTGCTTAAATAACACTGCTTTTGAGGTTATCGTTGCACTGTCATTTGCTAGGAAATTACCGGGTTGCTCCCATGCAGTGGGTTTAAGGCTGAAGGACAACTTGGTTTTCTTTAGCCAGGTTGGATCACCCCTTCTGCTCATCACAGATAATACCTCTAGTTAGCAGCCAGGTTGCTTGCTCTGCCTTGGGAGTTTGAGGCAGAACAGCACTTGCTATCCAGTTTACCAATCCCTCTCTCGCTGTCTAGGAGCTGCAGTTTGGGGAAAAATGGAGTCATGGAGGAATGTGTCCTTCTCTGAATGTGGAGCTGCATGAGTGCTAACCAGAGCTGTTAGTCCACTCTGGGAGTGGTTCTGTGTTTGCCCTCTTAAGTGAAATGGAGAAAATCTGAATGTCAGATAGTACAAAATCTCCGTAAAAGAAGCCTGGATACCTACATGGCTGGAAAGGAGTCAGAGCCCTTGGAGAGGTCTGATAAGGAGATAAGTGCTCTCACCAGCAGATCAGAGAGACCCCTCTGAGCCACATAGCAACACTAGATGGGGTCATGTTTCCTTTCCAGATTTCAGGGTATCCACTTGGGAGTCTAGAAATACAGGAACTTCCAGTGCTGGGCTCACAGCCTGCAGCAGCAGCTCTTACATGCTAATCTCTGTTGGTTAATCTTCTCTGTCAGGGGAAATTCAAGGCTTCTGAGTGATAGTGAAGAAGAAAGAAGGGTGTCTAATAATCTTTTTCTTGCAATTCAGAAGAAATTCAAGTCTGATACTTCCTTTGCCTTAGGATTTGATGCTTCCAGTCAGAAGTGTCGCATCAGTTCCCAGCTGGCTGCTGTCAGTCCCTTTTAGGACATGGTGCCTAATGAGTAAAAGCTAGCAGCTGTAGCAAGAGTGGAGGAGTCTGTCTCTCTGACCTGGCAGTTTGCTGTGTCCCCTGCCTATCTCTGCCTGTGGGGACTGCCCCACTGCTGCTGGCCTCCCTATGCATCTTTAATTTGGGTGCTCGCATCTGAGCCTCACCTCCAACACAAAGTAGAGGTGGACTCCAAAATACGTGTCACAAGAGAACTTTGGGTTCCCAGGCAGTGGAGCTTACTCGTGTCCAGAAAGGTTATCCAGGCACACCATAGCTGTCAGTGAATAATCTGTGCTGCATAGCAGTGTCAAAAGGGTTGTGCCATAGGAACAGAAATGTTACAAGACTATCAAAGCCAACAAAGTGTTTTGAGGGTTATTGATGTTTCTCTTCTGGAAGTTGTATTACCAGTCACTGATATCAAAAGTAACATATTTAAAGAAGCTATAAATGACAAAGCCCTCAGAGCAAGAGCAAAGAGTAAAAACAAAAGGCACTCATTGGCTCACCATGCACTGTATAGACTGTGTGGAACATTAAATAGTGTTTATATGCAGTTCCTCCAGACAGGCGTCAGGGTCACGCTTCACCCTTTCCAGGCACCTGGAGCTCTGTGTCTTCACTTGGTGCGCTGTGAGAGGATACATGGGAAGGGGCTGGTCTGCATTGTGTCCTGGTAGGGAAAAGGCATGAGGCTTGCTGTGTGCACATCCAGACACCAGCTGGAATTAACAGGAAGTCACATAACAGCAGGGCACGTCTGCATGGGGCGTCTGTCATGCCTAACAAGAGCTGACAGAGTCCTGCACCCTCCTGGCTCTGGGAAGCTATGGCAGAGCTGGCTGCTCAGTACAGCTCCGGCCCCTGGGATGCTGCAGGAAGCTCATTCTGCGATCAGCCTGGGAGTGGGTGAGTGGTGCAGGGCTGGGAGTCCGTGGCACCCTACAAAATGCTGAGCTGGTAGTGCATGTGTACAAACCCTTAGGCTTGTACTGCTGCTACTCTTGCATCGCCTGCTCCTGCACACTGATGCTCACGCTGCTGCTGTGGGGAGGATGTGTGAGTTTTGAGGGGCAATTAGCTTCCAAATGTTTTTAGCACATTTGTATACATGTAAAAATAGCTTAGAGCTTGATGAAGCTTCAGGAGTGGTGCTGAGGGGCAGCCTGTCTCTGGGAGGAGAGCTTATTGCGAGCTCTGAGTGCATCCTTCTGGGGTTTTCTTGTTTGGTATTTGGAAATGTCAGCTGCCTCGTACCTGCCAATTAAAAAAATAAAATTTGAGGTATCTTCAGGTACAAATTGAATAGTGCTTAATTCATGGCAATGCATTATTATTTAAGAACAAATAGTGTTGCTGAGGCAAACCAGGCCATCAGCACAGGGGGGGAAGAGCTTACCCCATCTGCATTCAAACCAGAACTTGAAGCAGTGCATTTGGTTGATAGAAACTTTGAAAGCACTTAGTGAATGTCAGCGGAGCTTTGAAATTAAAATGTTGTCTTATTTGAGACCAACTATTGTTGCATCTCTGGCTTGAGTGAGCTGGGGAAGGATAGGAGGCACTTGGGGCACGCTTTGTAACGTTGGCATTTCTGGAAGATGATGAGGGTGGAAGTGTTTTGAGCTGAGCTCTGCCTAAGCCCATTTGAAATGCAGTGACACAATTCCCTTGTAAAGGTTGCAATAAAAACAAAGAAGTAGAGGAGATTCTGTACCTCAGGATGAAGAAAATGAAAAGTCCTCACAAATGTCAGCTGGGGGATTTCTGTCTCGTGCTCAGTGGGGAAAGACAGTCGTGATTGCAGCAGCACATCTTTTACCGAGTGACAGTCTGCACAGAGGCTGGCACATCGCATCTGATGCCTCGGTGTTTATTTGTGTGTGCTGATTTGACGTGGTTTTGTCTGCGTTTGCACAGGTGTCGTAACATGGGTCTGAACTATTAGTGCAGCTGCAGAGCTCTGCTTCAGGCCTGACGCTGCAGTGGCTGGGGGGCTCCTCTCTGGCATTCGTGTTACCCTAGAAAGAGCTGTGCTTTGTATTAAATGAAGTAATCCCAGTACAAAACCTTGGCTGTATCGGTTAGCAAATTCTGTGTCATGTTCTGGAAATGAAAAGCACAATTCAAGCTTAGGACACTTAAATGTATGATGGCTTTGATTGTCTCCTCTGCACCACTTTACATGCAGGAGAAATTACACCAGGCTGGAAATGGTTCGATATGCAGGTTTAATATAAGAAAACAGAGGCATTGTTTAAGTGTCAGTCTTCAAAGGTGGAAAGTTGGACTACATGCAAGCATAGCAAAGAATCTGTCTATAATAAGCCTTACTTGTGAGGAGGAGTACTCGTGGGAATTCAACCCCAAAGAAGCCTTTACTTTGCCCTCAGTTATTGTGTGAAGAACCTCAAGGCTTTTGTAAAATGAGTTGTAAAACCGTGAGCAACTGGAGAGAGCAAGTGACAAAGGAGGAGATGCTTCGATGGCCCCCCTGGCAAGCGTGTCTCCCTCACAAGGCAGTGGATACGGAACCATCGTTATGGCAGGGTTTTTGGGAGCAGGGTGTGCATGAAGAAAGAACACCTCTAAGCAAGCTGAGGTCGGGCAAACTGCTCTCCATAAGTTTTCTCTGCACGCTTTTTTCATGGTTATGTCTTTATAGATGAGAAGTGGCGTAGCTTGAAAAGGTTGTGGAACTTAGCTGGCCAGGCCCCTCCTGCGGCCGACTTTTTGATGGCTGTTGAAGTCTTGGGCTGGCTTTTCAAAAGTCCAGCTGTGCTGTCATAAAGGATTGAGTGGAAAACAGTACAACCTATGGCTTAGAAAGGCAAGGGAATCTCTTGCCTCTCCTGATCCTCTGCCCTGCTCTGTGGTTTGAAGTCTGGAGCTGCTGGTGTTCTCCAAGTGAGCCTTTTCCGGGCTCTGGGGACATGCTGTGGTTGGGAGCCCATGTGCAGGGTACTGTCAATACCGGGAGCATTAGTGTGCCGAACACTCGGGTCTCCTTGGCCTTTCCCAGGCAAATGTTCCTGTGGTCTCTGGCAAGTTCATTGCTCTGGAGCAGTAAGCAGGACACAAGGCCTCCCTGCCTGTTGCTGGCCTTGTGCATCAGCACTACTGGCTCCGATGGATGTTTGTAGATAAACAGAAGCAGTCCCAGATCCTGGCAGAATTATCTTGTCCCTGGCAACTGCCCCTGTAAGTTAAAGCTTCCAGCTGGGAGCAATGACACAGATGAAAAGAAATTTCCATTATCCAGAAGAAAAATACCTGTGTGAGAGAGGAGAGTGCCTTTTGTTTTTTTCTGCTGCACACTTATAGTTGTGTGGTGTCACTTGTCTGTTCTACCTTTCCCTGTCACAAGAGGTGGTGCTATGAAAGATAATAGGCAACTCGGAAATCCATTACTTTTTGGAACTTTGGAGATGAAGAATTACAGCGCTGTATTTTTCTGTGTCTTTCAAAGTGCATGTTAAATAAATACAATCCCCAGGAGTATTCAGAGGCAGCTCTTTGTATATACAATACCTTCAAACAGATCACATTTGATGATGCATTAGTGTGTTTGGTATTTCTTCTATATTAAGACTCTCTTACTTTGCTACTTGCATTGCTTAAATGCTGCCTAATGACTGGGTGGATCTGTGCACTGTCTGTAATCCCACGGGATCGCTGCCGGTTTCACATATGAAGAAAAGCTTTTTCAGAGACCTCTGGATTTTATCCTGGACAGGTATCTGCTGGTTCCTGGGGTTGTCTTGGGGCGACTCTACTCAAACCCACTGTATTGCCAAACCCTGGACACCATCCTAGCCCTTTCTTTTAAGGAGAAAAACACTTCAGAACCATTTCTGCTCCCCTACTGCCTTATCTGGAGATTCTCCTGCGGAATCCTCTGCTTTCACCTCTGCTAGAGATCTCCCACAGGCAACGCTTCCACAAGGCTCAAGGAGGAGGTGCTTGGGATATGGCTCTCCTGTTTCTCTTCAGCCAGCACACAGAGATGGTTCAGTGTTTCAGCCAAGGATGCTCTTTGAAGGCTGTTAGAGACCTGAGCGCACAGCTCCTGCAGAGCAGTGGGGATTCATTGGTGTCATAGGGATGGGACAGGCACAGTTTGTTGTTGGAAGAAACATTCAAGTTAACAAGGGATGTTGCCAGGAGCAGCCGGAGGAAGAAGAAAGATAGAGTAGGTTTAAATCAGAAAATAACACAAGGAAAAATTGTTATTTTTTTAATGCAGACCCTGCCCTGTGGTGGCTCTGTACCTTGTAGTCATGCTTTTGAAATATGAAATGTAGAGCAGAGTACAGTTACTTTCCTGATTGCACTCTGTCTTCCCTTACCACAGTACTGAAGAGGAACTGAGGAACACATGGGGAAGCATGCAGACCTGTTGAATCTCAATTCCCTTTAAAATACAAGATGAGAGTTGGGCTTCCCTGGTAGTGCTGCCCTCCCTGTGTCTGAGCATCCGTCAGCCCTTCACTCCTGCACTTTGCATTTCTGCCCTCCCTGCCTGCCAGCACCGAAAGCCAGAGCAGCCTGGCTTGTTCCAGTGTTGTTTTGTGCTAAGATGAAGCACAAACAAGGAGCAGGCTGGTGGAGCAGACAATAGCTGATTTACTTGGTTAATTTAAGCAGCATGTATGGGTAGCACAGGGTGGCTGCGGGCCTGCTCCAGCAGTCGTGCTGGGAGGGAGGTCTGCAGTGGCAGAACACACTATTATTACTTTCTGGATAATGTGTACACATTCCCTATCACATAGTTTTTCTCCTTTGTTTTTCATGAAAACTAGCACTAGATTAATGTTTAAGCCATGGAAGAAATGTAACACCATGCCAGTCTGATTTATCGACCACTTAGTGCTGATGAAGCTGCAAACAAGAGTCAGACAGATGTTGCAGCTGCTTTTTTCTTTATCAAACTAACAGCTTTTTGTGTTTTTTAACCATTTCTTGCGCTGTTTCCTGCTTCCCCTACAGCTCCAGAAGTACTGGAGAAAATTCCTCCTCCACTGGACAGAGGCTCTGTGGAGGAGGCTGCCTTGGTGCTGCGGGCGCAGCATTCCCGGGAGCCTTGCCCAGGTCAAGGACAGATGGCAGCAACTTTGACTTGGATGTGTGGGAAGCAGAGCAGCTCTGCAGAGGCTCCAGCACTGAAATTACAGGCACCTTTCTGATGGGCTGGTTTCCAGAGCCACCTGCAGCCCAGTCCAGGGCTCCCTGCAGGAGCAGTATCCTGGCACACTTCCCATGTGCAAGTTAGATTTGTAATTTCTCTTTTAGTCTTTCTCATTCTGTGTTCTCCTGGTTAGTCTGTGCAAAGAAATAGATCTCTTCTTAGATTTAGCTTTCCAAAGCAGACATATTCTCTTAGTCTGCGTGAAAACATTTTGCTGTACTTGGTAGACTGACATTTGTGAGACTTGCCAGTCTGACATCAACTTATAGGTGCAGACACAAGGAACAAACCTGTTGGGTTTGTGTTTATTTAATGCTTTTATGTGTTTATTTTTGCTTTTATGTATCTAATAAGTGTAATTCCAGTGCCAGCCCCCTGCTGAGGTCGGCTTGGTCCTGCTGCAGTGAAGCCAGGCGTCCCTGTTGTCCTGACTTGCTGGGTGACAAGCAGGCACTGTTGGGCTGGCAGAAATGCGGTTTATCCGAAACGAGGGAAGCAGCACCTGCAAAAGTGCCAAGTCACCCAGCGCCACACACAGCATGTCCTGCACTCGCCTTTGAAACTTCTGAGAGCAAGAGGCGTCTGTGCACTAAATCTCTGAAGCATATTACTTTTTATTACTTCATCATCAAACTCACTAATTATGTTAAATTAGCTGATGGAGACTATTTGGGTGTATAGGTAATCATTTTTATTATCCGAGTCTTTTCTGAAATACGCATGAGAGCTGTAATGTTTCAGACCTCCCCTTGATCCTCTCCCCAGCCTTAAGCCACACCAGCCACTCATGGTGGAAGCGTCCCAGCCATCCCATTTATTCACCCAGAGCCCTGTCTGCCACCCCAGTCACTATTGAAGGGTGAAGTTGGGAGACTGAAAGGAATCACTGAAAGAATTTGCACTGCAGTGTGGAAAGAGAGGAGGCAGTGGCTTAATGTGTCCTCCTCTGACTGCCTTCTGTTTGGGGTAGATGTGCTTTGTGAAAAAGAATGTTTTGGACGTGTAAAAATCGGACAAAAAAGATCCAATTTTTGTCTCCAGGAGAATCCTGGGAATATGAGAGCCGGCAGTTTTCTTTGCCTTAACGCGTTCCAAGCTCCTCTAAAATAAGCTGTTATCAGTTCCTTACTAGGTTTCCTTGCCTCTTCTCTGTGCAATACAGCTCTTTTCAACACAGGCTGAAAGAATCTGCAGTCTAGCAGAATCTGCACAGAGCTCCCCGCAAACACACTTGCAGTTTTCATTAATGGGGAAGGGGTGGGGGGTGGAAGTGCAAGTTCCTGCTTGCATGCCTTCATAATGGAAGAGAGCGCTGTTGGGGACACATCTGGTCACTGCTGGGTACCAGTGTGCGTGGGGATGCAGACAGGCGGAAGGCACTACGTGAAAGGGCGGTCTTTCAGCTGCTGGCCTCAGCAAGCCTTGAGGAGCTGTGGGACACAACCACCTGCCTCTTCATCTCAGGAACATGCAGGATGTTCCCTGCATGCAGGTGCACGAGAGGCTACATGGTCACCTCTGCATTCATCAGTGGTGAGTGCTGCCTCTGGGCTGGCCCCAGAGCTGCATTTTGGCCATCAGAAGGTACCTTCTCCTAGCCTTTCCTCAGTGCGGATGGCCACGTACTGCTCCAGCCCTCTGCGGGTTTCATAAGCAAGTGCTCCCATTATCCCAACCTTTTCTAGCGAGTGATGGCTTGCATTCCTGCTTAGAACAGGGCTTTAACAGCATTAATGAAATGTTAGAGTTTTAATTACATCATTATCCTATTTATTTTTATAAATAATTCCAAAGCAGTCATTAAAGTTTGTGAACTTAGGAGTAAATGACTTAAGGGAAAGAAATCAGCTTTTCAATCTTGTTATTATCTATTGTACAATCTCCCTGGGATGCTGTTGGGAAACCAGCGGAGTTGTTTCTGTTGCTGTTGTTAAGATGATTCATTTACTCACAGGGTGGTAACACACTGCTCAGCTCCCTCCTTGAAGTGCCTGTTTCAGTGGGACGGCGCTGCAGTGCGTCAAAGTGGTGTTGCACCCCCTCTTTCAGCCCCTATGCAAAGATGGATGGGGAGAGAGGGTAGCATTAAACAGCCCAGTGGGAGCGAGCACCTTGCAGTCATTCTGCAGCAGCTCTACAAAGGACACAGTCCCTTCCAGTGCCAACCTTCTGCAGCTTGCTGTTTTCATCACAGAGCTGCAGGATTGTTGAATGACAGGGTATTCAGGGCTGGTCTGAAGAAAGCCTGTACTTGGGGCACTCTAATACTGTTTGGGAGCCTCCATGGCTCTTCCCTCCCTCTTTCTGCTGCTGTATGGAAAGTGTGGCTGTTACCGATGTTCTCAGGTGAACATCTGTGTGTGAAATAGCCCAGCATGGACCAGAACTGATGAAAGCATTGGATCGAACAGACCACAGGCCTCTGAAACCAAAGCAAATTGTCGGTTGTTTGTTGCTTGCAAGAGATGTTTGCAGGAATTTTGCAAGTATTCAGTGCTGTAGGGGTTGAAAAAGAGGTTCACCCTGAGCACGTGGGGACAGTTGCGAGGGCACTTGGGACTAGGGGGAAGCTGCATATAAACTGTCATACCTCACCTTTTGCCACCTCTTTTAAAGAACAGCTCTGATCTCGGGGAAACGTGGTATGTACTGGGATCTAATTATGATGCTTTCTGTCATAGTTTTAATTAGGAAGGTAAATGCAGAGAGCCCTGAGCAGAGGCATGGCCCAATGATGTAACTTTTGCTCTGCTCTCCCCACAGAACCCAGACATTGTGTTGGTGCACTACCTGAATGTCCCCGCCATCGAGGACTGCGGGAAACCTTGTGGCCCCATCTTGTGCTCAATCAACACCGACAAGAAGGAGTGGGCAAAGTGGACAAAAGAGGAACTCATCGGACAGCTCAAACCGATGTGTGAGTGTCTGGAGGCTTTCTTTCTCTTTGGCTTTATGAAGAGTTAATTCAGAGTATGATGTCTCTAACTGCCACCAGACATCCCTGTGAAGGAGTCGTTTGTCACAGTCAAACTCAACTCGCACCTGCACGTACTTTCTTTCTGCCTAGTACTGAGCACTTCTGGGATGCGTGGTATGAGAGCTGTCCAGACATTTCTGAACAAGGTCATATACCCAAAAAAAGGTTCCCTCCACACGCAGGGGAGTAATTGTACCTATGGTCTCGGATTTTCAAGCACTGTTTGTAGGCACCTACTTGCTGAGAACCTTGCAGTATTGGCAGGTAGGTTTCTGCTGAGCACACTCCATGATTGTGTGATTCAGTGTCAGAATGGAATGGGTTGCTGTTGCTTACAGATGGACTCCATGCACCTGTGTGTTCCAGGGTGGGTATCATTTACTGCTGTTCAACTTTGCAGTCTAAAGTGAAGGACGCTTAGATGTGCAGAGTGATGAGAAGATTTGCTCTGTAAACAGGGAGTTCTTTGGACCTCTCTCCATCTGCCTTGGAGTAGAACATCATCTTTCACATCACACATCATCTTTCACATCACAGTTATGTTGTTGGTCCTCCCCTGGAGAATGCGTCCCAATGTGCACAAACATCTTTTTGCAATGAGAGAAAGATTGGGCATCATGTGGGTCTGTAAACAAGAGAAAATTAACTGCAGGAGCCACTACAGCAAATCTAGGTGCTTGTATCTGAGTAAACAAAAAACAGGTCTGCTTTTCTCCCTCACCGCTGCCCTGGACGGACACTAGTGTCATGCCCAGCTTTCCTTAATGAGAGGTCACAGCCATTAGGTACATTCTGATGTGTCTCAGCCGTCAGCAAAAGATCAGTCTCGTGCTGACGCAGCGTCAGCAATCTGAGTCTGGACTGCTCCTTTGTTGCATCCCAGGCTCTGCAGACCCATGTAGTCCTTTTCCACACGAAGTTGGGAGGGCAGAAGACAAGCAGTAAAGGAAAGAGAAAATAACACATTTGCTAAACAGAATATTGCCCCTGGGACTGATAACCTCAGACAGAAATTCAGGATCTTGACAGTGTAGCTAAGACTGGACAAGTACCTTAAAATTAAACAGGAGAGGAAGTGGCAGGCTGTTAAAAATCTGCAGTGCATCAAGAAAATTATGTGAAAACTACAACAAACTTGCCGTAAATTTAATAACACTTGGCTTTTTTATGTCTCAGGAGGGAAGAGTGAAATTCTGCACAATTATTCAGAGTATATATGCATGTACACGTCCCTGTTTATGGATACATATCTTGGGAAATGCATCTTTAGAAATGTAGCTAAAATAAAATCTTTAGATTCTGATCAGACCTAGAAAACAAAGAGGACACGGGTAACTGTGTTTGGGGAACACAGGAGGGCACTGCTTGCCGAGAAGCCATCAGATTTGGTTCCAGTCTTGGGTATGCCATGAAATTCTGGAGACAAGCATATTAGTTTCATCACATTTTTGCATTAATCACATTCTTTCACAGACTTCACAGTTTGATTGCCTGATGTTTCCAAATTTCTCCGCCCTAAAGCAGATTTGTCAATGACTTAATCAAAGTATTATGACAGTCTCACCTTTTACCTGTTCCATGTTGAGGTACATCTGGTTTTATTCCTCTGGACTTGGAAACTGTGTGAGGTTTTTGTGGATTCTTTTGTTTTCTTGGTTGCTGTTTTTCATAAGAATTTCATGTTTAAGACCAAGGTAGTGGTGATCCAGCCAGGGTGGGCCTGAAGCTCCAAGGCCAAATGCTGTACCCACAGGGACAGTTTTGCAACCTGTTTCAGGTCATTGATGTCATTCAGAATTAGAAGGAGAAGCTCATTCTAGTTCTGCCTTTAGGGAAATTGCCTCCTCCTAGTCAGAGGCTGATGACAGCGTCCAGATCCAGACTTGCTGAGAACAAGTGCTGTTTGTGCAAGTCCTACTTGTCCTCGACCAGAGTTGAGTATTAAAGCTTTTGACCTCTGTCAGGTGCTGAAGCTTTTATGTCAGAATCTAGGATAGCAGAGTCAGTGGTGTGGCAGCCAAAGGCTTGGAGCATGTTCTCTTGGCCGTGTGTGCCCAGAGAACTAAAAGTGATGTGGCAGATGGCTGGCAGGGAGAGAGGCATCGGTCTGAGAGTCTGAGCCAGACAAATACATCAAACAGTTTTTCCTGAAATGCAGAGAATCCCTGACTGGGATGAGCAGAGAGTTTGCTCATGTTTCTTGCATCCCTAATTCACTCAGCTCCCTTTTCCTTCTCCGCTGCATCGTCCCAAAATTAGTCCAGGCTTCAGGAAGTGTTTGGCAGGTCCATGGGATGCGTTCCTGGTCCCAGACTGCATCCCCTCCATGAGCAGAGCACCACGCTAAGGCCGGGGCTGCTGAGAGGTGGCTGCTGCCCTGGTCTTGCAGGAGACACCTGTGAGCCCAGAGCTGCTCAACAGGCTTCAGAGGTGGCTTTTCCTAATGCTGTGGCTGTGCTTGCACTGGTGGTTATAGATAAAAAATAACTTTTCAGGCTGGCCACGCAGCTCTAAGAGCTGTACAGAAACACCATTAACTTGTCTTAATATATCTGGTAGGTGAACTAATTAAGAGATTAAAATTAAGCCATCAGAACATCCGTGAGAGGTAAATACTTACGGTAGATGCTCTGAGAATTTGGTTTTTTTCAACATCACCAACTGAACTGAGACCGTAAACAATTAATTAATCAGCCTGACCACAGTTTTCATGGCTTTGGAATTTTGGATTACTTCTGGTGTGTGTGTCATGTGCCTTCATGCAGGGACATCCATGGCCTCCAAATTGTCCTGTCTGGACTGTCACTCTTGGCTTGTTAGGCCTTAGTTTGGCTGTCCCTAAGGCTGAAGCAGCCTCCGGCAGGATGATTGCTTTCTCCTTCCCGGATAGGAAATGGGGCGCCTTGTGTTTAAGGTGTAAAAGTGGTCAGGAAGCCCAGGGAGGGCTGTAAAGCCTCCACTGAAACATCCCACTACTGATGGCAGACTGGTGATAATCCAGCTGTTGGCTATGTCCTAACTGGTTGACTGAACCAAAAGCCCCATCTTGTGTGTTGCTTCTGTATAAATGCAACCTTTTGGGACATTTGTGCAAAATGAATAGCAATAATACATGAAAATGCTGCAGGAATGTTGTCCGAGACACCTGTAAGTCATTTTGGGATGCCTAGTATGAAGAGTGGGACTCAATTTGGCGTTGCTTTTGATTTCCCTGCCTTGTGCCCTGTTACAGCATTGCTGTGAGGTTTCTCTGAACAGATTAGCAGATGTCCTTACAGGCCTCTGGTGGTAAAAGCAAAATTCAGTGACAGATTCCAGGACAGCAGAATTCTCTATATAAACTCCATATGATTAGTGAATCATGGGCCAACGTTGTTGTGGGGGTTCTCCAAATCATCCCCCTTGGCTTTCTCATCCCTCAGCTGGCAAAGTTGGAGATACAGGCTCACAGCTGGTGCTGCATTGCAATCCTTGTTTTGGGTCCACTATAATTAAGAGCTATCTTTGTTTTGGAAAGCAGCTTTTCTTCATTCCTCTGCTGCTCGGAAACTGATTGCTCCGTTCCTGGCGCCTGCACGCAGCCACAGTTGGGCAGACGGAGGGTTTCACATGGTGCTCATCACACTTTGCACCTCTGGGCGCAGGCGGCTCCTGCCTCTCCATGGAGTCACCAGTTCTTTCTGTTCTGCCCATTTAAATGAACCTACTTGGGGCTGTCAGAGGTGACCTGGAGCTGCAGAGGGTGTTAAACACTTGTAGCCCAGAGTGAAGGTTAAATAGCAGTAATTGGCACTAATATTGTTTGAAAAATTGAGTTGTTGGGTATGTAATCTTGACATAACTTTATGTTCAGTTTCTGTAATTGTGTTTAAGGGTTATTTTTATAAGTCAGTCTTAAAAGATCCGTTGTATAGAAATGCTGATTCTTGCCATTCCCCAGCCGAATTGTGGGAGCTGCAGAGTGACCCTTGGAGGAGAGTGGAGCTTGGTTCCCACTGACCTCCACCTACGAACTAACTTAGATGATTTAGGCTGGACATCAGGAAAAGATTCTTCCCGGAGAGGGTGGTTAGGCATTGGAACAGGCTGCCCAGGGAGGTGGTTGAGTCACCGTCCCTGGAGGTGTTTAAGGTGAGGGTGGATGAGGTGCTTAGGGGCATGGCTTAGGGATTGGTGGGAATGGTTGGACCGATGAGCCGGTGGGTCTCTTCCAACCTGGTTATTCTGTGATTCTGTGTAAAGAAGGTTGGTTTTAGTGAGGCAGAGGTCCGGCTTTGCTGGAACCGTGCTGGCGCGTGACTGTGACCGCCTGGTTTGTGTCGAGAAGCGCGCAGAGCGCAGGTTCTTCTGCCCCGACGAGTCCCTCCGTGGCGGTGTCGCTGCCGGCCGAGACGCAGCTCGGACCCTGCCGTGACACCGGCCTGAGGGAGGCTCAGCCGAGGAGGTTCCTCTCCCCCGAAGCGGCGCGTTAAAGAGGGGCGGCGGCAGCGGGACCGCGGCGAGGCCGCCACGGGCGCTCCGGCCTCCGTCTCCTCGGCAGGGCCGGGGGCGGCCGGTGACGGGGGCTCCGGACCGGAGGGACCGGCGCCGGGTGTGTGACAGGGACACCTCGCTGTGTCCCCGCCGCCCGTTCCTTATCCGCTGGCGCCACCTGGCGGTGCGGGACGCGGGATGCCGGGCGCTGCTGCCCCAGGGCCGCAGAGTGAGGGGAGCGCGGGGCGGTGGACGCGGCGCGGGGGAGGCGGGAAGGGCCCCCTTGTCTCCGCGGCGCTGAACCCAGCTGGGACGAGGTGCCCACGCTGTCCCCGCGTCACGGCTGCTGCAGGGCTCGGCAAACGGAGCGGGAACGTGGAGCAGCCCAGGGGTGACAGCGCCGTCCAGGCTGCCGCTGTCAGGGCCAGAACACCCGGCGTGATGGGCGCTTCGTTCCAGGCGGGTGCGTGGGGATGGCCGGGAGAGCCCTGTGAGACCGCTGGGCTCTGTCGTGAGTGAGCAGCTCTGAACCTCCAGGAGGGTTGAGAAAAAACTCCTTTGGCTTTAAATAAAAGTGGTAGAAGTCGCTCTCTGAGCAGGTTCAGGGGAATTGTGTCCCGCTGACCCCCCAAGGGCAACTGAGTCACTCGCACTTCCCGCTGCATCCGAGCAAGCCCTCAGGGAGGGGTCTCGCTTTGGAAGAAATCCTTCTCTTTAAAGAGCAGCTGGGAGCAAAATGTCTGCAGGAGTCTGTACAAAAGCATTAGCATTCAGGAAGTGTCATGGAGAAGCGGCAGATGCGCAAGGTGAGCTTCTCCACCAGCAGCGGGTCCTGGGAATCCTTCGTAACCTGTAACGAGTGGAAGTGGACAGCTGGAAATCAAAGCTGAATTGTTTGGGGGCATCTGGATGTGAAAGGATAAACCTAATGAGAATCTTCTGCAGCCAAAATGAAATATCTGAACAAGGCCTTCGCTTCTGTCAACACCAGCCCAGTGAAAATGGAAGGGACAAGGCTGCCATTTCCAATTGACCATCGCCATGGAAACAGCCTCCCATATCAACAGTTGGTGGAGCCAGAGGTAGGCAGCGAGGCAGCTTTCCTTGCAGTCAGCAGGGGCAGTGGCACAAAGGCCCCGCTCGCACTGCTGTCAGTGCTTGTAGGATTTTCAAAGCTTTTTGTGTCGTTTGGGAGCAGCCAAGGGCAGGACTCAGATGTAGGGGTTTGCAGCAGTGTGTCCAAGGTGCACTGAGAAGGAAAGGCAAACAGAAACCTGACCTTGACGATTCCAAATATTCCAGCTCTGCCAGGCTATCCAGCTCATCCATTTCACAGGGAAGATGTCATTGTTGCTACTTGAGTACCGAAAGACAGGCCCTTACCTGTCAAAATGGGCTGAAGGAGCAGCACATGGGATCTAGGGAATTGCTTCCTTACATAGTATGCACACACATGCTTGTGTGAGCTGTATTGTACGTACAGGATACAGAAGAGTGAGAGCTCTGGAGTAGAATCAAAAATGGAGGAAATGGCAAAGAGAAGCATCTAAGAGCATTCAGAAATGGTGAAATGATATTTAAATGTGGGAAGGTGTTTTAGGGACCAGTTTTGCTTAGGGTGGAGGAAACAACAGAGAGGGAAACAGGCAGGGTTTTAACCCTTGCTGGTGTTTGATGTGAAGTGAAGGTGAGGCACCAAGGTGACTGGAAGTGATGAGGAGGAGGAAGATAAGATGTCTGCAAGGCTGCAGAACTGGCAGCTCTGGAGGACCGAGTCCTACCAGCAGCAGAAGGCTGCAGAAATAGGCAGGGAGTCATAACCAACCTGGACAATGTGTGAGTTTCCTTTGGCTTCTGAGCTGCCTTTGTGCTGGTGATCTAGGTAATTTTTCATTCCTTTGCTCATGATGGTCAAAGTCCTGACAGCTCTAATGAATGGGGAGCTACTGGGCCAATATTGGAAGTCGATTTTTATCGTCTCTTCTTCAGAAGGGAAGAAAGATAGGAAAGGTGTGAGCCCATGCTCACAAAGAGGTTGGAGGCATTTCTGTAGGAGCAGCAGTAGCGCTCTGTATTGTGGCCCTTACTCCAGCCTTGCTTCCCTTCAAGCTCCCAGTGAAATGCCAGTAGCTCTCCCAGCTCCACTGCTGTGGGTGTCGTGCAGAGAGTACACGGCAGGGAGTATGTTGCTGGTGTAATGCAGCAGCTTTTAGTCCTTTTTATGATATTACTGGAAGATCTTGGAGCAGTCACAGCAGGAGGAGCCTGAACAGAAATCGAGACTAAAATACTTCCCAGAGTTTCTATTAAGCTTCAGTCTTTTTTCCTGTTTCTTGGGTTCCTGCATTGTGGCTGTATTTAATCAAATGTGGTTCTGCAGTGGTTTCCCTTTTGAACCTCTAAGAAACAGAAAGAGTGCATGTGTATATGCTTTTTATTAACCTTCCTTCCCTAATGCACTTTCTCCCCAATAGAAGTCTCCTTTCCTGCTGATTCATTATGTGTCAGGAAGCCAAGCGTGACATGTTAAAAGCCATCTTGATAGTATTTGGTATTCAAACCTGACAACTCACCATCTCATGGGAGGTTTTCTTTAAGAGAGGGAGGGAGAGAATCTGCATATTGGATATGCCAAGATAGTGGATAATTTGCATTAAGCATCCAGACATTCTTTTTTTGCAATCTGTCACCCTTCATTGGCTTTTTATTTTATAACTTTCATAACACAGGAGGAGCATGAGCACTAAAAAAAGTTGCATCACGTGGAGAGAGGCTGAAGCCGCAGCCCTTTAGGACCAGCTGAAGCAGGGCCTTTCTTCAGAGGGAACAGACCCACAATGGGACGTTGTTATACTGGAAGGACCTGGAAATAATAGGCTTGGTACTGGCAGTGTCCAGCTTTAAAGCTGTCCATTATTTCATAGCTTCCATCTCACAGATTGATTCGGACTTCAGCACCATCATCATGAATACCCAAACCACAAGCCGTGACACATCCACCAGCCTTGCCCCCCGCCCTAATATGCAGCTCAGCACGGGATTTAGCAGCAATAGGGAGCAAACCCTGACATACTGCTACAAAATAGACTCTACACCTAGCAACACGAGTGTGAGGTCGCTTCTTTAGCAAAGCATTTCCAAAGTACCTGGAAGTAAAGCAAAGCTTCTCAGTAACTTGCTGTGGTATGGCCAAAAGTGTTCCAAATATGTTACTGCATTTATGTCACTGTCAATGTATTTTTTGCAAAACTGCTGTTTGAACATCACTTATTAGGCATAACATCACATGTGACAGAATAATCTACCTAGAATAATAAAATGGCTGTGAGCGGAGGTACTGAGGCGTAAGTGTATATAAACTTAAACTTAGATATAATAACAGATACTGAGTGTTAAAAGGAAATTCAAAATTGTGAACATACCAGGAAGCAAGATCTGCTGGGTACAATAACAATAAATGCGGTTGTCAAGCAAGCATAGAGGGACTCATTACTAAACTAACTGCAGCACTTTAAATAGTCATATGAGGAGGAATACTTGTAAACCTTGTTTACAGTATTTCTGCAAGTTATCCAGCTCGGCCAATAAAAATGAGTTCTGTAGTATAAAACTAGACCAAGATGAGATGCTATTTGGCAAAGTAGCATTGGTGAGTATTTTGTTGCTTTCAGATTTTTAACAACAGTTACAGACACCATTCAGAAGGTCATTACAATTTTTCAGCTTGCTTAGAGAGCCACCACCAACCACAAACTGAAGTAGTGAAAGGTATTCTGCTGAGGTTTGTTCCCACTGTATGCACATAATCCAGGAATCTTTTGGAGTGGCTTTTGGTGGTTTCTACTGTGGTTTTGAAGTTTATGATGGGAAGTTTTCCTGTTCTCTTTGCAGTTCATGGCATTAAGTGGACATGCAGCAATGGAAACAGCAGTTCAGGGTTCTCGGTGGAACAGCTCGTACAGCAGATCCTCGATAGTCACCAGACCAAACCGCAGCCTCGGACACACAATTGTCTCTGCACTGGTACCTTGGGTAAGTACCCTGGGAGGGCACAAAACTGACCGCAGCTTAATCCTGTCTTGGAGTAAGGTGCGTACCACTGAAGTGCTAAAGATGCTATATTGTGAAACGTTGATACCCAGTGAGCTTAGAGGTGGCAGACGTCTTGAGTGTGAAAAGGTGCAGCTGGAACCTCTGGAAAAAACTTCACACACAATGTAATGTCCAAGTTCTAATAAGTGCTCTCTACTTGTGGCCTGCTCAGAAAGGCATATTCTCTTTTAAACGCTTAAATGTTGTTACTGAAGCCTCAAAATTTGATATTCTTCCCGCTTCACCCTCTGAACTCCTTACCCTGCAGCCCACCTTACTGAAGAAAATGGGCTCAGGTGATTAATGACAAGGTATCACTGGGATAAGGCAGGTTATATTTAGGTATCACAAAAATACAGATTTCTTTCTTGTTAAAGAAGATGGTTTTGTCTTGGGTGAGACAGCAAGAAACAGCATCCTTAGTATTAGCGTTTTATAGAGAGAGTGGGAAGCCAAGTGATTCACTTTTCCAACTCATCTGCTTTATAGCCACCCCTTCCTAGTACTTTGGTCAAGTAAAATACATGACACATTAATTAGTCTTTAGCAAAATTGATAAAGAAAAGCTGTCAGTGCTTCAAAGGGTTTATTTTTTCTTCTTTTTTTTGGGGGGGGCAGTTGCATTATACAATCAAGATTTAAGTAAGAATGATGTGACCTCTGAAATACCTGAGTTTGGATTAAAATTCAACCCTTAAGGCTCAGCATTTGATCCAGGCTTGCAGATCCTAACATGAATCCTTTTATTCTTCCCTTTGATGTTTTGTCTTGTGCTAAGTCTGCTGCATGCTTTTTAACATAACAGTATCACTTTGTTTTGTAACAGCTTGCACATTGACACATACATTCCCAGTTCCTTACTGTCATCCACAAAGAAGGCACCGTGAAAGCCTCTCCCTTGTTCGTGTTCATCTCTATACCTAGGAGAATAGAAAGATTTAATATGGCATTTAGTCTCAAAAGCACTGTCCTGAACTACTTTAAGTGACCTGATTCAAATCTCAAGCACATAATAGAGATGTTCCCCTTCAAGGGCAAGGAACAAAAGATTTAGCAAATTGCAGTGGCTACACAGGCGCTTTATGTTACCCAGAAGATGGCATTTATAATTGTAGCCATTAGCTATAAGAAGGAGGTTTCTTTCCCCCTTTAGTCATTATACAGTACCATAATTAATGTTCTTACCTCATTCTAGGGAAAATGAATCAATTAAGGAAGGAAACATCAAAAACTCATGGGCTGTTCTTCTTTAAGCAACAAAAGCAGTTCCTGCACCAGAGTTTGAGGCTGAGATGCCTTTGCAGACAGAGTTGTTTACTTCATCCTACCTGATTTCTGAGCCCCTGGGAACTCAGGTGACGTTCATCTTCTGTCGGGCCAGTAAAGGCACCAGCTGGCTGAACTCCATGGAGGGCTGTCTTCTGGTGACCTTGGCTTGAGCATTCTTCAGCCTCCTCCAAAACTAATCGTGCGCTCTGCGTGTGACCTTTCAAAGCACAAAATATTTATCTGTCAGTGTATGAACGGTTTAGAACAAGAGAAATACATCACTGTCCTTATGGGAGGGAAGCTTTCTTTCTGCAGGCTAATGTACTGCTTCTTTAATGATGTGACCAGCAGCTGTAATGGACACAAAGATGACAAGGAGATAAGGACTGCAGTCTAGGTGGCAGGGTGATGCCAGGGACAGGAGTATGATACGGCATCTGTCACCTCCAGATTACCAGTCAGCATCCAGCCCACGAGAGCAGTTGTCAAACAGCCCAACATCAGCCAGCACAAAGAGCCAAGCATCTGTGCCACAGAGGCTGAAGGTTGTGTCTGTGGTATGGATGAAGCAGGGCCTGCTGCGAGGCAGAAACCCTCTGCCACAGCTAACAGCAACAGTCCTTGTTTGGCAGACTTGGCACTGAGATGGATTATGTTTAATAACACTGAAACTTGTCAGAGGTGCCAGTTCCTGTCCTCCTAATGAGTTGTCTGACGGGGCAGGGGGTAAGAGGGTAGCTGCCATGTGGGGTGAGGATGTACATGCACCCATTTTGAGATTGCTCTCTATGCATGCAATGGATCTATGAATTTGATGGAAAGGAAGCTGTAAATCTGGAACTGGTGAGGAACTAATTTTATTTCCAAGGCCTCTCATACTCTCTCATATGTGTGCTTGCTCTCTCCAACATGCACACATACATAAGCATGGCTCTCCTTTGCAATAGCCACAAGACACACAATTAGCATTGTCTTAGTTTTGTATTTACTGAATGGCAAACGTTGTTTTCTGGCACAGGGGCAGGAAGCAGTGTGCATCACAAGTGTAACAGTGCCAAACATCGCATCATATCACCAAAGGTCGAACCACGGACAGGTGGGTACAGCGCTCATTCAGAGGTTCAAAATAACGATGTCTCTGAGGGGAAGAACGAGCACAGTCATGGCAAGGCCTCCAGCAGAGAGAAGAGGAATGGCAAAGTGGCTAAACCAGTGTTGCTCCACCAAAACAGCACTGAGGTTTCTTCCACAAACCAGGTGGAGGTCCCTGACACGACCCAGAATTCTCCGGTGTCCATCAGCAGTGGATTAAATAGCGACCCAGATATGGCGGATAGCCCAGCCGTCACCGGTGTGTCCAGTATGGCCGTAGCATCAGTTATGGGAAGCTTGTCACAAAGTGCCACTGTATTTATGTCAGAAGTCACCAGTGAAGCTGTGTATACCATGTCACCCACCTCTGGCCCAAATCAACACCTTCTGTCCTCAGATGCAGCTGCACAAGGACTGGTACTTGCTGTGAGTTCAGATGGACACAAGTTCGCTTTTCCAGCTACTGGCAGTTCAGAGAGCTTGTCAATGCTACCCAGCACGGTCTCTGAAGAACTTGTGCTTTCCACAACTTTAGAAGGAAATAGAAAAATTCCAGAAACCACCATGAATTTTGACCCAGACTGTTTTCTTAACAATCCCAAGCAAGGGCAGACTTATGGTGGAGGAGGTATGAAAAGTGACAGCATCAGTACCAACGTAAGGCAGTCACCCACAACGGAACGTAGCTTCAACTTCAATACAACCCTCACAAAAGAAATTAAAACTGAGGACACCTCTTTTGAACAACAGATGTCCAAAGAAGCATTTTCCTCCACTTCTGCATCTAACACACTCACCCTCACTACTGGTTCAGGTTTGCTTCCATCAGGAGGAGGTCTGAGCCCAAGTACCACCCTGGAGCAGATGGACTTCAGTGCCATTGACTCCAACAAGGACTATTCTTCCAGCTTCAATCAGACCGTCCAGAGCCCTCATGTTCATCAGACCCCTTCCCCCAGTTTCTTTCTGCAGGATGCCAGCAAACCTCTTCCCCTTGAGCAAAACACTCACAACAATTTGACTGACACAAGCGGCTCATTTGTGAACACGCTAGGAATCCCCAGTGTGAAAACAGAGTCCTCCTCCCAAACCACTTCCAACTGTAACGGCACAGTGGAAACCAGAATAGAGTCCACCTCTTCTCTCCAGCTCATGCAGTTCCAAGCAAACTTCCAGGCTATGACTGCAGAAGCTGAAGTTCCCATGGAGACCTCCCAGCAGGCAGAAGGGAATGAAAATCTACTTAAATCAGGGGATCTTCAAGCCTGCAGCACAGAACACTACTTGCAGCCTGAGGCCAATGGGACTATCAGGAATGGGAACAACCTCCCTATTCTCCAAGGTAACATGGTACAAGGGCTCTATCCTGTGGCCCATCCCAGCTTAAATAACTCCTCCAACATGGAGCTTAACTTGGACCACTTTGACATCTCCTTCAGCAACCAGTTTTCTGATCTAATTAATGATTTCATATCAGTAGAAGGTGGGAGCAATTCCCTCTATGGACACCAGCTTGTGTCAGGGGACAGTGCCGGACTTTCTCAGCCTGAAGACAGTAACAGAGCAACCTACAACCAGGCTGAAATGTGCATTCCTTGCTGCAGTCCTCAGCAAGCCAACATGCAGCTCAGCAGCACAGAGAATGGAGCCAGCACAATGGCATACATGCACGTGGCTGAGGTGGTCTCAGCAGCTGCAGCACAAGGCACTCTGGGGTTGCTACAGCAGAGTGGGCGCTTGTTCATGGTGACAGATTACTCACCAGAATGGTCTTACCCTGAGGTAAGTCTAGGGCTTTTACTCATTAACTTAACTGCCTTCTCTTCCATTGCTTTGTTAACAGGGCTCCCAAGAACTGGTTTGTTAAAGCTTTGACAAGGTTTATAAAATATTTCTCTTAGAAGTCAGAGCATCTAAAGCCATCTGAATGTGTGTCTGAGTGTACTTTTAATTAAGCACTTCATTACCCTTCCACGACCCTTTCTTCACTTAGGAAGCATCTGAACAGGAATGTCTTGTTTCCTTGAAAAGCAAAGCATTTCCCACATCATGGCTTTATGGTGCTGCCCAGCCACCTGAGAGCAGCAGAGTTTGCAAACTGGAGCCAATCCTTAAATCTGGCTCTGATGCTCATAGTAGAGCAGTTCCTGACCTGTATTGCTTTAATGAGTTGAGCATTTACCTCTGTCCCACAGACTATTCAAAATCAGCCATGTACACCACAAGTTCATGGTGTCAGCAGCACATACTTCTCTGAGGCAAAGGAATGTTGGAGGAAAGAGGCTGGTTTGATTCAGTAATGGAGAGGCAGGATGTTTTGAATTTAAAAAAATAATCCTTTATGTTTTTGTAAGCCCAGTCCTGGAGCAATGTTGTGTCTGCTACCTGTGCGGTAACTGCTTGGGAAAAGATCTCTCTGTTCCCATTGACTAGTGCTATCTGATGTTCGGCAGTCCTACCCCCAGTAAGTGTACATCTGGCTTTGCTGGATGGCGAGATGACCAGTGGGGGAGGCAACAGGAATGTGCAATAATAAGCAGTGGAAGTGGCTTAACCTTCAGACGGATGGTCTTGTGACCGCTCCAGGAGCACAGCGTTAGAGGGGCAGGGGATGAGCTGGTATGCAGTGGCTCCAACAGTTCACATACTTTGCAGTGTGGGACTTGATGTAGAAACACGGGTGTTCACTCTGCAGATGGAAGGAAACAGAGGTTGTCAGCATGCAGGAATGGCCGATGGGCACTGTTGCAGAGCCTCCTTCAGGAGTTCCTGCCCTCCCGTTGGTTGCTTCCTCTGCAGATAAGTCCATCGTGACCAGTGAGGTGGCAGTGCAGGCTCAGGCATGGCAGGCAGCCGAAGGCATTCCACCATTCCTTACAGCCTCCCGCACTGTTTATGTGGGCTGGAGCTGGTGGGGAAATCGGGGACTGTCCAGGGCTGGAGATGCCATGGGGCCTCACCTCTGCCTGCTGCCAGATCCAGAGTCTCTCTAAGAGCCAGCGTGGCACCTGTCAGTGGCTGGCGTTTACTTCCCCCCAGTCTTGGTGGGAAACCATATCTGAATGTGCCCATCTGGCTTCTCTGCAGTGACACGAGCTGATGTGCCAGCCCTGCGGTGTCTGCCACCAGCATTCCCCAGCCACTTGGCTAACACGAACAGGCATGCGGTGTCAGTCTGTTGGCAACCGCACCCCATTAGGCTTTGTTCGCTATAAGTTGGTATTTTGGGGTCATTTGGCATTGTTGGGCTACAGACCCTGCTTCCATCACCTCAAAGCTGGTGTGGGACTGCAGGAAGGGCAGGCAGTTTGTGGTGAGGTTGGTGCTGGCAAAGCACCTGACCTGAGTGTGTGTGCAGGAGCACCTGGAACATGGTGTCAAGAGAAACCAAGATGTCTACTATGCAACAGCATTTGTATTCCTCCCATAGAGGTGGCAGCCTGGTGTGTTGGTGTGGCCTGGTGCCCGGGGTCTGTGTTGGCTTGGCACTTCTGTTCACCCTCACACTGCTGTTTGCTATTCAGCCATTGCGGTGTGGGGTTCTCCCTTGAGGACGGCTGCTTCTGTAATGCTTTTCTTTCTTCCTTTCTTCTCCTCATAGGGAGGAGTAAAAGTCCTCATTACCGGTCCATGGCAGGAAGCCAGCAATAATTACAGCTGTCTGTTTGATCAGATCTCAGTGCCTGCATCTTTAATTCAGCCAGGGGTACTGCGCTGCTACTGCCCAGGTAAGGAACACCTCTTGCCTAAAGCTGGTGGTTTCAGAGGAAGCTCTTAGCCTGATGTATCAGTGTCTATATATGTCTTAACAGAACTCATGGGACCACTGTGAATGGTCATGCATAAACATCGAGAAGCTTTTTCTTTATCTTTGACCTGTTTAGTGAGAGAAGAGCAGTTTAGGACCTCAATACATCACAACAAATTAGAATAAGTATTATTTAGAAGCTCTGGATTAGCTTTAAAATAATAATTTGTAATAATTTAAAATTACTTTAAGCATTTATTTCACTTTGCAGTAGCAGATAAAAGAGCAGTCGTCATTCAGGGGTGCAGTCACTGCTCTGCTGACTCTTAATTTGCCTGTGTTCTGCACTTTGTCATTGGTATTTGCAGGATGAGAACATCTCCAGCCTCCCTGCAGAGATTTTTAGTAGCTCTGCCCTCAGTGTATGACTTTAAGCGTATGC
The DNA here is from genome assembly GCA_033459285.1 of Clamator glandarius. NCBI lineage: Eukaryota > Metazoa > Chordata > Aves > Cuculiformes > Cuculidae > Clamator > Clamator glandarius. Next base: position 209,317 of record JAUNZM010000452.1, on the reverse strand, counting down.
CAAATAACATCCATTATTAGGCTCCAGCTTCCCCCTGGAAATGTGGTGAGGCTGGTTAATCCTTAGGAACACGTGTGATTCTGCTCATGCCAAAACAACTCATTAGATGACTCCTAAACTTACAACGTGCGTGTCTGAAAATGCAGATCGGTATTTTGGACTTTTCAGTTGTGTAGTCTCAAAAATATTGTCAAACGCCCCCTTTCCTGTCATGACGTCTGCTTTCAGCCTCCTGCTTAGCATATGGGGAGTTCAACAGGATCATACCTAGTCATGAATTTCTGCAGGGAGACCTTTGTCTCACTATGTGTGCTTTCCTTTTAGCTCATGACACTGGGCTCGTGACTTTGCAAGTTGCCTTCAACAATCAGATCATCTCCAATTCTGTGGTGTTTGAATATAAAGCCAGAGCTCTTCCAACCCTGCCTTCCTCCCAGCATGACTGGCTGTCTTTGGATGGTAAGAAGCGTGCGATATTCTTTAATGAAGCTCATCAAATGGTAGGACTGTGAATGAAAGGAACCACTCCTGGCATGGGGGATGGATGTAGAGGCACAAGTTTTTTTGCTGCAGGGAAGGTCTGTTGCACAATTAATCAAAGACCTTTTGCTGAAATGTCTTATTTGTTCTTTTGATGTGAACAAAATGTGCTGCATTTGATGGGAAGGAGTCAAAGGGGTATTTTCTTTGTCTAAATAGAAAGCTGATTGTTTCCGTTTCCCCAAAACAGGGACTACCCAGTCCCTAGCAGGAGAGGAGCATCGACCCTGCAGTTGTCTTGCCTGAAAATTCTGAAACTGGAACTTGCCTAGGAAAATGCATATTTACATAAGGAGAAAGGGGGAAGATGGTGAGAGAGTTTAAGGAATGAGAGAACTTCGGTCATCCCTGCTATGATGTCCACATCCTGCCTCATTACCTAGGAACCACCAAATCGGACAGACAGATTCTGTCAGATGCTTGAGAGTCTTGGTGGCAGGGCAGTCTGTGCTAATGGCCAGCCAGGCATGCTCTGAACATAACAGCCACCACCAGCCTTTCTAGACATGTAGGAGCATCCCTTGTGCCTTGCAGAGATGAGATGAACACCATAATAGCCTTAGCTCTTAACCAAGCAGTTGGCAGAACAGATCCCTGGTACTCAAATGCTGCTCTGAGAGATGAAAACGCAGGCTCTGGATTTGTATGGCAACACAGTGCATCCAGATTTTAGGTTCAGGTTTACCTGATGACCCTGTACCCCCAAAATGCATTTTATAAAGGAGCAATATGAGAAGGATAGCAGGGGAACTTAGAAGCCTGAAGCAGTCATTTCCCTTCCTGAGCGCGATTGCTGGAGAGATGCAGACTCCATCTCGGACCAAGGAGATTCATGGAAAGAACTGGTTTGTTCAGCACACTGAGAAAGGACCAGTAATCAGTAATGCTGCTTTCATCTTTCTTAATCAGAGTCAGCTGCTGGGGCACTGCCTTTTGTGCAGTCTTAGCTAAGTGCCAGCGCTCCTGCCTGGTGACCCATTTGCTAAGTGTCTATTTTTACTGCTAAATACAGGAGACAGACTTGGTAAGGTCAGATCCTTCATCTTCAGAGATTTCATAGCTGAGAAACTAATATTAATGCTGCAAAGCATTACCCAAAAGAAGTCACAGAAGTAATTGTTTGCTCAGGGCTGTACTGAAGGCAAGAGAAATAACAAGCTAATGGTTTGTTCTTCAGTCAGTTAACCTTGTCCTGTTTTGTCTGTCAGCTGCAAACACGGTCACATGTGCTTTGGGAAATCTGCTGTGGGTATTACCTTTGATACAGGTTTAATGCCTTTAAAATATTTATATCATTACAAAGATTTGAAGCATATGTTACTGCGTTGTTGTTATTATTTTATATCTTTGATAGACGTGGCAAGTAATTAGAACTGTTTAACTGGAGAAATATTGGACAGTTTCTAGCTTAATTCAGGCCAAGTACCTGTCAGTATAGGCAGGCGGTGTTTTGAAAGGCTTTTGGTGGGCTCCCTCATGCTGTCTGGGAAGCCCTAGCAGAAAAAGCTTTCTTTATTGAAGCAATTGTGAGAAGCTTTTTTTCATACTGTTAGCAGCTGTGAGCCTGGGGACTACTCACATGAGCCAAACCTGAGCAACCTGGCAGTGATGCTGACAGCATTCGCTGTTTGTCTGCAAACCATGAGTGCCAGCGGCAGCAAGGAGGAGCCCTTCCGAGATGGATTCTGGCAATGTGATGTGTGTATGTGTGCAGGGTCTGAGCTGATGCTTTTGGAGACAACTGAGGGGGAAGTATCAAAGTAGCATCAGGCACGATTTCAGTGGCACAGTGCCTGTGCCTTCAGCTGTTCAAAGTGTCCATTCGCATGAGCAGCAGACTGATACATCCTCCTGGCTCTCCTCCTGCCCCTAACATCACAGGACACAAATGTTTAGTTTGTCTCTGCTTTCTGACCTGTGGCTGCTGTGTTTCTCATGCCACACACGAGAGGGATGTTTCAGGGAACTGAGGGCAGCGCTGCTTCCGACTTTGTAGAACGAGCAGAACAGAGACAGATCGCTGTGGTTATTGGTGGAGTAAAGAGAGGTTTGTGACTTGGCTGCAGGGCCAAGACATGGAAGCAGCTTTTAAAAGAGGAAGGATACATAGACTTATGTTCAGCATCAAAACTGAATTAGTCCAACTTCTGAGTAATGGAAGAGTCTGCAGGTGCTTTTCATCTGCTGCTGAGGCTGAACCTTGCATGTGAGGTACAGCTGGTGCTGATGTGATGGAGATTGATATTCAGCTCTTAGCAGTCTCTCCAGTGTGGCATGCAAAGTGGATGGGTTTTAAAACTCTCATTTGACAATTCCCTTGGTGTGGGTGAATTCGGAGGAGCTGCGGAGGGTGACTGTGAGTGCTGTTTGTGGTGTTCCTGCAGTTTGTCTGGGAGCTCCTGGCTCGCGGGCAAGCTCTCAATTAGAGATTGTTATGATGTGGCGGTGGTGGAAGGGAGGGGGACTGCAGCAGTGAACAAATGAGGGCATCACTAACAGGGAGGGAGAAAAAAGAAATGGACCTCTGCATTGCAGAGGCCCTTCAGGGAAAAAGACTGAATAATTACACTAACCATGACTTATCAGAAGCCTCTGCTTTGATGCACAGAGCTCCAAAAGGAGCACATTACACTCTTATTTAAAGGACCAGCAACATCTTCCCATTTATTCTTGGAGAACAAATGTTAGCTTAGCCAGCTGAAGTATAAGCTAGTGTGAGTTGATTCTATCAGTAGAATAAATAACCAAATGCCTGTCTCCTCTGTTTACTTTAATTGCCCTGCTTCAAATCCTTGTCCTACTGCCTGTTATGCAGTCTTGAGGGAAGGATTTCAAGGAATATTTGTAGTCTCAAAATATTGACAAGAATTTAAACATTCTTTTTAATGCACTCAGTGGAACACTTTGAGTTCTTCTGCACTGTGCTGTTAAAACACAGCTAACGATTCCAGCTGGTGTGACTGTTTCAGGAGAGGCAGGGCTTGCAGGCAGCCATCCATACCCCAGGGCAGCATAGTAGAAGATTAAGCAGTGTTGGTCTTACATAACTTTAGATAAAAAATTGTCTTCCACACCCTCTTTATAATATAGAAAAAGACATACTATATGTGAACTGTAGAGGACGGTGTGCCCTTTACTAAAGTGAACACAGCCGCCCTGGTTTTATTCAGTTTTCCCTACTTTACCCTGCAGATGAGTTAGATGTTTTACAAACGGACACTGAACTCCTGATGTTCCTCCTTTTTTTTTTTTTTTTCCTATTTAATTACAACAGGAGTGTGTTTTCTTTTCAAAGAAAGCCTTTCTTCTTCTCATAAACACTCCCATGTGATCCTGACTCTTCTGATAAACTTGGTGACCTCTTCTTGTTTTTCTGCCAAACTGACAGTTTTCAGAAGCCATCGTGTGCTTCTGTGGCCTCTCAACCTCACTTTTCATTCACTGTCTGCAGAGGTTCTCTTAAGAAAAACGAAAACCAAATTAGTCCCCTTTTGAACCAAAGGACAGAGGTCTTCCAGCAACAGAGATGTGACGAGTCTGGGAGGCTTTTCAGTGCACGTTTCCAGTGGAAAGCACCTGCTTGCCCTGCACCGAAGCCTTCGCTGCTTTCCAAGCGTCTCTAGACCCGACGCTTCCTCGGTGTGGGAGGCGCCCAGGAGTCCCGGAGAGGCCGGTCCGAGCGCTGCTGGCGCTGCGCTGACCGCGCGGGGCGGGGGAAGAGCTGCGATAGGGGGAGCCCTGGGGGAGATGGAGAGTACGGGAAGGCGACGTGCGGGCCGGTGAGTCGGGTGCGTGTGGGGCGGTACCGCTGCGAGAGCACGACAGGCAGCCGTTCAGCGGCTCGGGGGTTGGCAGTTCAGGGTTCGGCTCCCTTGTGAGCGGGCGGCGGGGGGGGGGGTCGCTCCGCGCCCAGAGCTTCGCCTCGCGGCTTCCGGGGAAAACGCGGCGCGTTCGGGCGGGACGGCTGCCCGCGCGCCCCGGCCCGGTGACGTCACCTCGGGGGCGGGGCCGGCGCTGCCGCGGCAGCCAATGGGAACGGACGGTTTCCTCGCGGGGGCGGGGCCGGTCCGTGACGTCACGACGGGGCGGTGCCCGCTCCCCGCGAGCGGCCCGGGAGCTGCGGGCGGCCCGGGCCCCGCCAAGGCCGCGGCCGCCTGCTCCGCGCCGCCCCCGCTCCCCCTCCCCCGGGCGGCCGGCGGTAGCCGCGGGGCGGGGCGCGGGGATGCGAGAGGCCCCGCCGCGGGGCCGCCGCTCCGCACCGCGCAGGCTCCCGGGGGGGGGCCCGCGACCCCCGCGCCGCCAGCGGCGGATGCGACACGGCGCCGCCTCCGTGAGTATTGCGGCCGCTCCCCCCGCGGGTCCCTCCGGGTCGCGGTGCGGCGGGGGGGGCGGGTGAGGTCCGTCCGCAGCCCGGCCCTTCGCGGGGGGCGCGCCTGCTCCGCGCCGGCTGGTCGCGAAGCTTTTGTCTTTGGGGGCGCTTCGTCAAACAGAGCGGGACTAGGAAAGGGGCGAGAAGAGGCTCCGCGGGCCGCTCCCCGGGGAGAGCTCGGGTTGATAGTGACCTGTTGGTGTGTTTCGCGCTTTGTGTTGGTCCGATTTTGCAGCAAATAAAGGCCGTTTCATATCATCCCGCTCGTGCCTGGTGATTTCTTAGTGGATGTTTTGATTCTTGAGTTTGCGGGTTTTATGAGAGGAAACTTGGTTCAGAATTTTTACCACACTCGGGGTGCTGTGGCACACAGACCGCGTAGTGCCCCGTGAGCTGCATTTTTCCCTATTTCTGTGTAACCCGAGGAGGAGGGAGTCTCGGTGAGTAGTGGGTAGCGCTGTGGGGAGGAGCCCTCCTGGGTTCCAAAAGCACAGCCAAGTTCTACCCGAGATACAGAGCGACCTTAGGCAACCAGCTGTTTTTATACGAGTTACTGATAGCACAGAGACTGCTTCAGTAGTCTGCCCTGCCTTTAAAATGCTTCAAGTCTACATGGCATCTTTAAAACCTTCTCTGGGTTTGCTGAAGTAGCTGTTTCTGGATAGCGTGGAAATCGCACCATCTCTAAGCTCTGGGAATGGGAAGTCTGAAAAAAAGGCAGAGTACTTTATTACTCTTGGTTTTGAGATTGCCCCTTAGGGAAGAAACCGGCCACTCCCCTTCTCCTCTTCTTCAGCAGTGGCATGATAAAGAAAAGTGGGGAGGAGTACTGACCTCTGAGGGAGAGCTGACTGCTGGGGGTGATGGAAAGGAACAGAGCAGTCCCAATAGCCCTGGAAGAACTGTGGGAGAAGCATTGCTGGTAAGAAGTCTTGCGCTGGTAGGCGGATTGATAGCTTAAGATTGATAATGGTGCCTGTGCATGCAGGGCTGGATGACTCCATTATCCCTGCCTGTGCCCAGTAGTGTTTATTTCTTCTGTGAAAGCACAGACTTCTTTCAGCTCTCGCTTAGCTCCGGGTAAATACTATGTTTTCCTCACCCTGTGCCATTTTGCACTAACCAAAAGGCCTGGAAGTGACCTGCCTCACTGCCACCAATATGCATTTCTCTTATATTAAGTAAAATTTTTAAGTGCTTTCTTTCACTTAGCAGACGATAACCTGTAATAGCTTACTGCTAAACAGAGCTTTTTGTAAGATTCATTGAGGATGGTACCACAGGTTCATTTCAGAAACGTGTTCCCTGCAATGACAGCACCTCAGAAATAAGTCCTAAACTGGATCAAATGGGTGCTGTGACGTGGAGGGTGTTTGAGCTTGTTGCTGTGTAGCAGAATTGAGCAAGTGACAGGTGATTTATAAAACAGGAGCAGAACACTGGTGCTCAGGCAAGTGATGTGTCCTGAGGCTGCTTTCATCCCCACCCACAGCTTGCACTGGATGAAAGGACACGGTGTATCTGACTTGCTTTGTGAAACAGAAAAATGTCTGGGCACTGCATGTTTTCTTTACAGTGCTCAGTTATCACACCTGTTAAATTCAGTCTGCATGTGTTCATACAGTGACTGCCATAACATCAAAACTGCTGTCAAGGAAACAGCACGTGCTGAGAAGCCAGCACCCTCAGAGGGGCTTCTTCTTTGCTGAGTATTCAAGCACAGTACTTGGGTTCACTTGCAGATGCAGATCTCACACAGCACCATCAGTTCACTACTTAGAAATCTGGGGGAAGTTATTCTGTCCTGGGCAGATACTGTCCAGTGGAATGTGTAGGAGACGACACACCCTGTAGCCCTTCCAGGCCCATATTGTCTGCCGTTTGGGTTGTGCAGTGTGGCAGAAAATGACGAGGCCTCCAGGGGAGAGTGTAAAACAGCAAATGGCAGAGACACTGCTTACTGCTGAGAACCATTCATTTATTTTCCCTCAGTGCAAAGCAGTCTTTCCTCTGTAATAGTACTCGCTGTACTGACCTATCATGAGTGGTACAGGCAGTTTCTTGCTGGCTAAAGCTTGCTAGGCAAAAGGACGAATGAGAAGACCCTTCTCAATCTTTACCTTTATTTGTCCTGTAAAGCAGCATGCAGTGGTTAGAAAGGCAGCTCTTGACGCTATTTTTTTCAGCTTGGCATGTCAAGCAAAGCAAGTGTTGTCACTCACTGCTGCTGTTGTTCTCTTAGCTCTGTACTTGGACCATAGTGGTGTTTTAGGTACCACACAAAGTGCAAGATCTTCTATGCAAGTCAGTGTCTGCTAACACATTTTGGCGGAATCATCAGCAGGCAGAATGGTTTGAGCAGATGCCCACCCTTTGGGAACACTGCTTGCATATCTCAGAAAGAGCAATAGCCCAGTGTCTTTTGGGAGAGGTCTTCAGGCTGGAAGATGGGGAAGAGTGGGCCACGGCAGGGGCAGGTGAAGCCTGGCACTCAGAGCTGCACTCTGCAGTGGAGGTGATAGCTCCAGGCTCGGCCCTTGGATTTCTGTACTGTTTAGGGTGGGGAACTCCGGCTGAGGGGGGGAGCAAGTAGAGTGTCTTCCTTCGGGTAGGTCCCACTCTGGGTATAATCACATGCATTTCTGGTAGCTACCCTGATGCCTTCTTGTGTGGAAAAAACTTGTACAATGTTTGGAAGTGCTGTGTTTTAGCCATCCTTTTAATATAGCTCCTACAGTCAGGAGCTGTCGCGAGCTGTTCCCAGGCCTCACAAGGCTTCTGCATTCTCAGTGAAAGCTTGTGTAATATGAATGGTTAGCATGTGTTTAGATTCCTACTGAGAAGCTTCAGTATTTGTTGGAGGATACCAAGGGAGAAAATGGAGATGTGACTTCCAGGGTCTGGGAGTTCAACTACATCAACCCCTCTGCTTGCTGCGTTTCTCATTCACTCTGCCTGCTGTGGTGCTCATGGAGCTGTTGGTATAGATTGGCTTTAAATTCGTTGATGAAGGGATCTGGGCTAAGAAATCAATGCTAGCTTAAACCGACCCTGCCAAAAGGAACTGTTAATGTGCAGCTGTATCCAGGTTTGTCTGGACTTAACTGTACGAGTGCACACACTGTAGTTCTGTGAAATGCTAACTGATGTAAATAACAATGCATCCTTTGAAGGCTGTACCAGAACAGTTTTGCATCTCTGAAATGACATGTCCATAACTTGCAATCATTCCTCTGAGTACAAATTAAAAAGAAGCTCATCCTGCACTCAACTGATGGTTCATGAGCATGAAATTCGAACCGGTTTCTCAGTATGGCTCAAAATCTGTCTTAGCAGCTATTCCCAGCCTCTCGCTGCTGGGACAGTGGGGACCTCATGCTGCCAATTCTGTGGAGCACCTGAGCCCTGACACCACAGTGGAACAATTGGTTTTCTCAGGAGGACCAGACCCAGCAAATAAACACTGCCATGAATGGCTTTGCTGTGTTTCCTAAGCTTGCTGTTGAATCCATGGGATAGCTTCTACCTCGCTGGTGGAGGCAGAGGACAGCAGAAATTAAAATGGCTTTGTATGTGATGGAGCAGATCACTCAGTTAACACATGAGCTGGGGTGCACCTGGGGCTTGCGGAGTTTCACGGAAGGTGCAGGGCGAGAGGGTTGTAGCAGGAGTGAGCGGGTTTGTGTAGTCCTGTCGGATCCCGAAAACTTTGGAGCTCCCATCAGGTGTAAAAGCAGATGCTGGGGAAAGCTCTGCAAGACCAGGCTGTCCTGCCGTACCAGGGCTTCGTCTGTTTGCACAACAGGCCCTTGGGGCCTGAAGCCACCACCTCTTCCTGTTCTGCTGAAGAATAAGGGTGAGAAGCAGTTTTGATGTTATGATTCTTATTGTTAAAGTTGTAGAATAATGATTACCAGAAAAAATACAGTATTCAGAAAGCTTCCTGTGAATTCATGAGGTATCTCAAGTAGAGAAATGCAGTCATTTTCATCACCTCCAGTGGGGGTAGCCTTGAGGAACAGCTTCAGAGTCCTGCTTTGTGGTTCTTCAAGAATTTTGTAATGTTTCTTCAGATTTGTATGTAATGTAAAAACTCAAGAAATTGAAACATTTCCAGATCTTAATTTTTTTGCCTCATAAAAAAAATCTGAAACTTGATCATCAAAAGTGGAGTCCTTGGATAAAACCTAAAATATTTGGATATGTTTGTGTCCAGGTGCATCTTTGCTTCCTTTGGCAAGAGTTAAGGTGCTTCCAGTGCAAAACATGTCTGTGTGCTGGGCTGGAGCAGTCAGAGTTTCTGCACAATGTAGCAGGAGAGAAGCTTATTCAGACAACTTGATTTCCATGCTGTTAAGCTCATCTGCAGTACACTGTGAGACAGATACTTGCCATAAGATCCTCTGTCGAATATGAAGCAAGGAAGTGGAAACCATGTTCCTGTGATTCTGTTGCCTGCTAAGCAGGTGGCTGCACACAGACCCCTGAAGGGAGGGAGAGAGAGAGAGAGAGAGAGAGAGGAGAGTAACTGGCAAAGGAAGAAATGATGAGAGATGGAGGGTCTTGAACTCCTTAGAGTGGTACCTGTAACATTCAGCCCTGTGGCTCTGATAACCCATCTCTCAATTATTGCAAGGTAAATTGTATAACCGTCAGTTTGTCTGTTCTCGTGTGTGCTTTGTTCTCATCCTGTGCTTGGTGGTTGGGCTTTGCTGATGTTCCTTTTTTTGGCAGTTGGGGTTTTCACAGGAAAATGTGTTTGAGAGTCAGCAGGACCAGGTCAGGCTTTGTCATGTTGTCTTTACAACAAAATATGGTTTTCTTTTGCAATGGCATAGGGTACTTAAGCTTGAAGAATGTGCTGGTGTCATCTGATACCTTTATCATTGAGCTGGAGGATCTAGTTTCAGACCTTAGTTGTGTTTGATATGAAACAGACACACGAAAAGCCCTTGCTTTCCGGAGTGTGTAAGGTTTTCTTCTGCCTAGCTCCTCTGAGTTTTGCACAGCTGCAGCAGTCAGCTTTCTTATGGGCTGCAGACATGGATACAGATAGATCAATTCTAAAGAGAAACCGGGTATGTCGCATACAACTTGTGGTATGTAAAGCTGACTTTGGTTTTGACCCTGTTGAACCCAGAACGGTATAAAGAAAAGAATATGCTTTCGTGACAGCTCCTGTGGCATAACTTGTACTTTTATTTTCAGGTAATGTTGTTATTCTCAGGGTTGAAGCTGGCCCAGTCCTGTTATTGAGATTGTGGGATTGATAATGTCTTATACAAACTGGCAGACTTGGGATTTGCAGAACGCTGATTCCTAGGAGATTACTTAAAAGACTTACCCTTTACTTAAGCCCCTACAAAATCAACGTTTTTCAGGTAAAAGATTATCTTTATTCTTTGCATCTTAATTTTAATGGAGGAGAGACACTGAAGCCTGGTAAAATAGTTTAGGAGTTCACCCAACTGTGGACAGTTGATTTTTTTAAAAATGATCCTGAGAGATGCTGTGAGAGTGCACCAAGAGGAGTGTGTGTAAAAATTGACATTTGAATGTGGTTTACTCTAGGGAGCCTAACTGAAAGCGAGCAGGTTCCCTGGCCCTGCTCCAAGCAAGTGGTAGGAACTGGCGTTGTTCAAGGGATCGAGTAACCTGAGGATCTTCCACACCGTGAGTGATGTGTTGGTCTCGCTGCAGCCTGGACAAAGCATCTCTTGGCTTATGAGCAGCGTGAGAAATGTGCTCACTGTGCTCCAAATGCTGTTAATCTGGCACACGTCCAGGCCTCGATGTGGAAGAGGAACTTTTTGTCTCCTTGCCAAGTCCAAGGGGAACCTTTAGGGAAGGTCTTCTTCCATTTGGCTGTTCCTCCGTACTTGGGTGTCTGTGTTTTGTTTCTTTAAGACTGTACCAACTGTTGCAGAGTAGATAGTTGCTGTCTCCTTTTTCCTGTTCTCGCTCTCTCCTCTCCTGCCTTTTATTAATTTTCTTTGTGTTTGTTCAAGTAGAGCGGTGCACAAGCTTCAGGTGACCATTTGCTTTCAAAGGGGACACCTTGGTGTACTTGGTACCAGAGAATTTACTATGGTAACACTATGCATAAATAATTCTGAAATTGCCGTTGGTTATGGCCTTGTTCTGGCTGCTTAGGCAGCAAATTTAATTACCTGGGAAACAGGCGGCATGGAGGTGCTTTCATTGCAGTGCTACCCCACTTTGTTCTCTGCCTGAAGATTTTCTGTCAGAGGGTGCACCCTACTGCTGGGCAAATGCTGGCAGTCTCTGCTTGACATGGAAAGGGTTCCTTTTGCTCTGTGCTGGCACTCCAGAATGCTTGTTTCGACTTCTCACTTTACTAATAGTGACATATTTCTGACCTGCCTGTAGACTGAGCAGGACTTGCAGCCATCTATGAAAAACACAGTTCTCTTAGTAAGATGCCAAGGTTACAGGTTTGAAACTGTGATGAGTTTATAGTGTCTGTTTTTCAGACTTTGGTTAAGTCAAACAGTTACCTTCTGCTACCTAAAATCAGGTAGTCCTGCCCCAAATACTTCCTGGGAACACTGTCAAGGTGTCTGGGAATACGTGGGAGCATTGCGTGCTGATTCAAGTTCTGCTTCCCAAGAAAAGTTCCCTGCTTTTCTTTCCTTGTTTTAATGTTCCTGTCGGGGGACAGTGGTGGTGACAAGATGTCCCTTTAACTTCTGTCCTCTGATGAAAAGTGCCGGGAAGTGCTTGCTATCAGGAAGGGTGCGAGCTTCACTCGCTAGACATCACAGGGCATAGGGGGAAGTGCCTGGAAGATGGATGCAAACATGGGCCCCTCTGTTTTTGTGTCAAAATAGTTTCAGCTTGGGGAAGAAAAGAGGGGGAAATAGTAATCTGCACAGTGTGCTTCTGCAACTTACTGGAATAATTTTCTCCTGTTTCTCACTGTACAGGGTAATTATTGTCTTTTGACAGCTAAGTTGGGTAAAAGCAAGTCCCCAGGATCTTGCAGCCCTGGACTGCTTGTTCTATAACATCAGTTCAAGCCAAATTTCTTCTTCTTTTAGAAAATGCTACTTTTGCCTACACAAGGTTGAAGGCTCAGATATGATACCCAGTGTGCGTTGCTGCTCTTTGCTCTAATGAAATACAAATGCCGGCCACCCGACCAGAGGCAGAGCCGGTAACCGGTGTGGCAGACATGGCCCCTTTTCGCGGTGCCTGAGTCATAGCAGCTGTGTTTGACACAGGTCTGCGGTGAGAGAGAATGGCTTAGCGCCGCCAGGTCTCTGCGGTGTACGTGCTCCGCCTGGCAATGGGAAGGAGGAGACAGTGGTGCGGACTGCACTGCAGCACACTGCAGCACTCTGGAACAAAGACTGGTTGGGAAAACATGGCTTGCATGGCTGCTGTGTGCTGTCCGCAGTTAGGAGATGGGGCTCTGGGACCAGTCTGTCTTATCAATATTTCCTCATTTAACTGTCAGACACTTTCCCAGGGGCTTTCCTATTAACAGGACATCTGAATTATTAATAAGGCACTAATAATGAATAATAGTGATTTGGCAAGGTGAGAAGAGACTGTGGCGTGCTCCCCTCTGCAGTGAGGTTAGAGGAGGGGATGCTAGCTGTACTCGTCCTTTCACTGGCTCTTGAGCAGCCAGGGTGGAATGCTGCTTTACAATCCTTTGGAGCTGGCCAGAAGGAGCAGAGCTCTTGTCTGCTGTCAAACCACGGCAGTTTAGGGAGAGTGGGATGTCTTAAGCCAGTGGAGCTGAGCTGTCACTCAGCAGTGGTCTGTAATACGGCCTTCAGTGCAGGACAGCAGAGATCTACATCTCTCCAAGACGGCTGAGCAAGAGCTGTGCCTTGCAGAGTGTGTTATACAGGTATTCCTACATCCTTCCAGGGAGGACGCTGCATGTAACCAGGTCACTCAGAGATTACTTTCTCTTTTAACACCTGATCAGGGCTTGTTGATTTTGATTGCACAGATTCCTTTTATTGTCAGTGAACTCTGTTCTGGGGCTGTCAGTGCTCTGCACCACCAAATTGTCACTGTGGATGCGTGAAACCAAACGGCATGAGGATTGTCTTTTCCCCACAGTTCATTATATAGGCTGTTATGCATGGTAGAAAGATTCATTAAATGTTCTCTATTTACAAAATTATCCTGCATGATGCTTTTCCCTTATGGATTACAAGATAGAAGGAGCCCTCTGTCTTTGCAGCCGCTAGAGCTGCACTGACTGGCCCTCAACACAAAAAGATTGCACGAGTTGATCTCTATAGCGTCAGGTTTAGCAGTGTCCAGTTAGCCTGTCCAAATCTCCCTGCTCCACTATTCAAGTGTTAGTAGCTGTATCATAGCACTAAGTTACAATGCTAGGGGGAGAAAATTAACCAGTACAGCCTTTAGACTTCTGCAGAGCCCAGAGGGCTCAGGAGTTGTACTGCTTTTCAGAATGATGTCACTAGATTATCAGTGCCCATACCCCGTGATTTCTGGTAGTTCTGTTTCTGGCACTTGGCTGAAGCTGTTTTCCAAGAAAGGGAGCCTGTCAGGGAAGGAGCAAATGCCTTTTAAAGGGCTCCTTTTTCTAAGCACAGAAGGAAGCAGAAGATTCTTTTTGCTGCAGATGCCATTATCGCCTGGTTTCAGGGGGCAATCCAAGCTCTGTTCAGGGGGGTTGACTGAAATGCTGTCTAAATGGTTATATTTGCTCCAGGTTTACTTGTGATTTCAAAGAAGTTGCATTAGCCCAGTCCTTTATTGTGTGGATGCAGCTAGGATCACAAGGAAAGGGATCTGTCTTCTGCCTGCATTTTTCATTTTTCTGTAAGGAAGTTCTCTGGAATTGCAGTGAAAGGGCTGCTGCAGGAACTTGAAGAGCTGGGATGCTGCAGGGCAAGTGTCCCTGTGCATTGCCAAGCAGAGCAGATCTCCTGTGACTCCCAGGATAGCTGTGGCTTCCTGCAGTAGGCTGCCAAAACCTGAGTTTTCTTTCCCTGGAAATATCCTTATTCTGGCTTTCTCCAATCTAGATAACCAGTTCAGGATGTCAATATTGGAGCGACTTGAGCAGATGGAGAGGAGAATGGCTGAAATGACAGGCTCCCAGCAGCACAAACAAGGAGTAGGAGGTGGGAGCAACGGGAACGGGAATGGAGGAACGCAGGTGCAGGTAGGAACTTTGCTGTGCCCAGACACAGAAGTTTTATGCTTTCTTACCAGAGTTTGGTTTTGGTGGGGTTGGAAAGGGTTATAGTATTTCATAAACAAATCTGGCTTGTGGGAATCTTTTAAGAGCAGTTGGCCTGCACTGGCGTTTGTCAGTGTCTCAGTACTTCTCGAAGGGGAGGGCTACCTGCTCAGGTCAGGTCACAGCTCCCCTCAGCGGTTCATCTGGGATGTGTGTGGTGTTTCAGTGCGTTTCTGGGACTGGGACGCTTGGCAGCTGCTTTGAGAGCCGCGTGGTGGTGGTGTGCGAGAAGATGATGAGTCGTGCTTGCTGGGCAAAGTCCAAACATTTGATCCATTCAAAGACTTTCCGAGGAATGACACTGCTTCACCTAGCCGCTGCCCAGGGCTATGCTACACTGATCCAGACCCTCATCAAATGGCGGTAAGACCTAGCCCATTGGACTTTGGGTGTCAATACAGGCATGGCAAAAGCACATGTAAGCTCTACTTAGTCCAGATTACAAACAGCCAAGGCCTTGAGCTTGCTTCTGTCCTCTGGTCTGTCCTTTGAGAGAGCAAGTCCAGTCACTGGCTGTTTCATGCTCTTAAAGTCTTTGGTGGGGACCTGTTTGTAGTAAATATGTGCGCCATGGGCGTATGTGTGGCCAGTTCTTTGTAGTGTGGTGCAATGGATAAAGCTGTGCATTTGGGCAATGATCCTCACATAGCTACAGAGCATCATTTGTTCTGTCATTTCCTTTGCAGCACCAAACATGCAGACAGTATCGATCTGGAGCTGGAAGTTGACCCTTTGAATGTGGATCATTTCTCCTGCACTCCTCTGGTAAGAAAAACTCCTCTGGACTGAAACTTCTGAGAGAGTCTTAGGGCCCTCTGGAGTTTTTCCTGTGTGTTGTTTCCCTGATGTGTTTCACACTGTGAAGAGCAGATGTTTTTTGTATGTCTTTGCTGTGTAAACGGAGAGACGTGGCACGATCAGTTCCCTGGCACTTTGCTGAGAGAGACCACACAAAATACCTTGCCATCGAGTAGCACAAGGAGAGGGGACAGACAGGTGGTTCTTTTTTGTGTTTTATCCAGAATCCAGTCTGCATTAAGTGCTGGGACTTCACATGCCTCCTTTCAAGTTATTCTCTTTGAGTAATTGGCTGTAGAGCTTGTAAAGTCGTTACGTCATCTTGGTCATTGGAATCATGAAATCATGGCTGGGAACTTAAATAAGCTAAAAGCCAAAGCAGATGGAACCTGAAGTGCTAGTTTACAACAACAGAGAGTGTTGATTTATTGTTCCCAAGCTTGGGTCCTGTCTGTATGTTTCTGATCTCACAGATTCCTTTGCGTATGAGGCTGTTCTGTCTCCACAGTGATGCTAGTGTCAAAAAAACCAAAAACCTGCAAAAAGCAACATTTATCACTAAATAAAAAACTGTCAAACTGTCAGCTTTCCTTGGCAGATGAAGGTTTCTCTGCCACAGGAGAGAATAGGATGCATAAGTTCCTCTGCAATGGCCTTTTGTTGAGATAAGACATTCATAAAAGCCAACTGCTGCGTTTCTAGCATGTTATTGTTTGGCTTATCAGAGTCTTTTTTCTGTGACTAGGGGCTAGACTCCACTGCATTAGAAAGAAAGGAAGGAGAAGGCAGGCTGTCCAATTTATCAATTGTTTTCTTTTTCAGATGTGGGCATGCGCCCTGGGCCACATGGATGCAGCTGTTGTCCTGTACAAGTGGGACCGCCGAGCCATCTCTATTCCTGACTCCCTTGGGAGACTGCCACTGGCCATTGCCCGGTCTCGGGGCCATGTGAAGTTGGCCGAGTGCTTGGAGCAGCTACAGCGAGATGAGCAAACTCAGCTTGGGCAAAGCCCCAGAGTTCAGTGCCCCTCGAGTACAGACTCCACCACAGAGAACTGGGTATCCCAGTGGCACAATGAGCTTATTGCCTCTCAGGAGCCTCAGAAGGGAGTCACTGTGATTTCCAGTACAAACACAGGTAAAACAGCTCTCAGGGGGTGTACTGCTTTGCTGACATTTGGTATGTGAAAACCTGAGGTCAAGGAGCATACCTGGGCAGCAGATGACACCTGTAGCCCTGCTGTCCATATGTAGTTCTTTACTTTGGGCTCTCTGTCATGTACTCCATGCATTTGCATGAGTATCAGGCAGAGAAGCGAATGCGTGCTTCAGGAAGGCATGGACCTTAAAAGTGATTGAGGTAATGTCTGTCCTGGGTATTCTTCCCTTTGCATGTACTGTTGGGTGTACAAGAGCATCACACAAACTTCTGCCTGCAGCTCTGCGGAGGAAGCTGTTGTAGGTCCTAGTGATTGTGGGTTGTGTGTTTCATTTTGACCATTGATCCATCTGTTTCCAGAGCTGAGACGACCAAGATCAGAACCTTCCAGTTACTACAGTAGTGAGACTCAGAAAGATTACCCTGCACCCAAAAAACATAAGCTGAGTCCTGAATATTTTCAAGCCCGGCAAGAGAAGCTGCTTTCCACTGCACTGAGCCTGGAACAGCCGAGCATCAGGAAGCAGAACTCCGGCTCCAAGCAATCCACCACTGAGACAATCAGCCCCAGTGAAGGGATAAGAGACTATGGCCGGGAAGTCTCCCAGCACATCCCAGAAGTTACTGGGTACCGGGGCTCTGGCAGCCAAGCAGGCATCAAATGGAACACAAAAGACATTTATATTGGTGTGTCTGCAGTGCAGGTGGCAGGGAGCCAGAAAGGAGCTGCAGTGGGGAAGGACACTGTCACCCATCGGCTACGCCAGCGAGAACAGATGAATGTGCTGATGATGGCTGACAGGGAGATGGTGGATGCAGAGCTCTTGTCCTACAGGGACAATGCAGGGGACGAGGACTGCTTACACCACATGGATGACTTGCAGGTAAACATACCCGCAGCACCACTATCAGCAGTCTCAGAGAACATGGTGGCTGCATAGAGGAGCCTAGCTGTGAGAAGCTTTTGTGGAGGCCTTTAGAAACCCTGAACTGCGCTTTGTGAAAGGAGGTGGTCACGCAGTCAGTGTATTCAGCCTGGATGCAAAGGCTAATGGCTAGCATTTAGGGTGTTCTGCGCTGGCATACTCATCAATGGTCGACAGAATGCACAAAATTGTTCACAGTTTTTCAAGGAAAAAGGAGAAATTGGAGCCTCCTGATCACCTCAGTAAATGAGACTAAGGTGGCCTCATAGTCCTTTGGGAACTGGGAAGCAGTGCTGCTAAGACGAGGTGGCCTGAGAGAGGCAGTGCTGTGGTTGTAGGCCAAGCCGCTGCATTTTAAAGGGTGAGGAGATAACAGTGGAGAAAGGGAGGTTACAGTGGATTTGAGGAAGGAGAAATAAAAACACAACAGAAGCGGGACGGACAGATGAGAAGTAGTCACTGGGGGAAAGATTGTGTGTTTGGTCTTTTGAGCAGGAATAATTATGGGAGCACAGGCTCCATGCACTGCCTTCTGCTAATGTAGCACAGATGACACAGATCTTTGCAAGACAAGAACTATTCTCTGGATTAAAATTTCCTGTGAATCTTGGAGGGTGGGGGGATGTGATTCATAAGGATTCCTGACAAAGCTGTGGTCCCAAGGGTTTTAACTCTATTGATGTGGCTTTTTTGTCCTGTCCTGCTTTACTGCACATCTTGATGAAAGAGTGGCAAGATTGCTTTTCCTTTGGAAAGCGGCGGCTGGCAGCAGCGTACAGCAAAGGTGTAGTGACATAAACCTTTCACCAGATCTCTTAGGCTACCTATACACTCAATGTAAAAGAGGTCTGGGGAAAATGAAACCCACAGTGCTTTGTCAGAAGAGACAGGAAAGCAAATGAGCTTTGTTCAGTGAATTTCTCCCCAGTGCTGGGGCAAACAGTACACTCCAGCTACAAGTTTGGGGAAAATGGGGCAGTCTGTTTAAAGCTGGGCTGTACCTTGCAAGCACAAGGCTCCTGCTACCAGGCAGCAAAAGTTTGCTTTCCTCTCCCCCTTCCCAGGTGAACATGATGACACTTGCAGAGCACATTATTGAAGCTACGCCTGACAGGATCAAGCGAGAGAATTTTGTGCCAATGGAGTCACCACTGGTGGAGAGAACGGACAGTGCTGCTATGAGCACCACAATGAGCTGGCTGGCCAGTTACCTTGCTGATGTCGATCATCTGCCAACTGCTGCACAAATAAGGTCAGTAAGAGCTGCTCTGGGGTTTGGAGTGGTCTGAAAGCTGGGCAGCATGCACTGTATTCTGTAGCCTGCAGACGCTATTTCTTAGTGGAACTCGGTGCTGCTGGTGTTCCAAGCCCAGTCACAGTCTTGCGGTCAAACAAATCATGGCCCACACAGCTACAGAATAATGGAAGAATAGGAGCGCGTGCAGCAAGAGGGGAAAATGGCCACGAGGTCTGACTTGTGACTTCTTTTTCAGTGCCAAGTCTGTGCAATGTGGTACAGGCAGGCTCGGGAATGTGGGATGTTGCTGGGAGGGAGCATGAGCTTCTGCCTTGAACTCAGGAAGTGTTGTAATCCTTATCTGTGATGTCAGACCAGATGCTTTGTGAGCCAATAATTCCTCTTGTGATTGGTGTTTCAGAAGTCTTTATAATGAACCCCTGACCCCTTCTTCGAACACCAGCCTGAGCCCTGCAGGGTCTCCAGTCAGTGAAATAGCTTTTGAAAAACCCAGCCTTCCCTCAGCAGCAGACTGGTCTGAATTTCTGAGTGCATCCACCAGCGAGAAGGTAGAAAATGAGTTTGCACAGTTAACTCTGTCTGATCATGAACAGAGAGAACTCTATGAAGCTGCCAAACTCGTCCAGACAGTGTTCAGGAAGTATAAGGTACGTGGCCAAAACATCCAGTGTCTTCCTTGTTGGGTGAGAGAGAGTATAATTAGTTACAAAACAAAATGTGGGTGTCGGGCACTCTGGGACAGAAATACAGTTTCTGTTGTAACCTTTGCAATGCTCCTAGCGTTTGCTGGTTGATGTTACTCAGCAACTGCCATTCTAGGGAAAGCGTGCCATGCCATAGCATGCCTTTTATGCCAAACAGCACCTCAAAGCACATCCTCAGAATAGACCCCAGAGGTTCTGAGTAGTTGCCTGCTTGGCATAAAGATCAATTTTAAGGATTCATCCCTTACGTGAATTGACTGTAGAGATACATCCAGGAAACACCTAGACCTGAATCAGACCAAGTAGCGCTGAAAGGAGAGATTTAGAAGTAGGTGCCCTGCAAGTTGCTGTGAACCACTTAACATAATTTGTCCTGGTTTTTGGTATTCTCTGACTACTAATTGTTTCTTTCTTCACATAGGGTCGTCCTCTACGGGAACAGCAAGAGGTGGCTGCTGCTGTTATTCAGCGTTGCTACCGAAAATACAAACAGGTAATCATGGAAGTGAAATTTTATTAAACACATGTAAATGCCATGAACACAGCCCCTTGTAATGGGAATTATCCCACCGTTCCTCTTGTATACTTTTCAGCATGTAAAATTGAAAAGGGAAGAAAATTCATGTCCTGAATTTTAATTTTGGAGGGAAACCTGGAAAAGATTTTGTTTGTGGTGATACCCGCATTTTTGTGATGAGACGGAGAGCAAGGATGTACTCCGTATTGGCCTAGTGCATGCTGTAGCCTGGTGAGACTGTTCTCTGACTAGTAGCTTGCCAAATTTCATTGTGAAATTGAAGTTGGTTTGTCTTTGATAAAGGCAAAGATGAAAAATAGGTTGTTTTATTTTGCGCTTACTAAACTTTTAAACTGTGGGAAGTCATGTGTTTTAGTTTGATGTGAGTTGTTCCAGGACTGAGACTGTTCTCCAGATTCAAGTTGGAGACATGCTTTGAGGCTGAGTTCTCAACCCCAGAAAAAGAAGATACTTTTTCATTCTCAGCTTTTGGTTGGGTTTTTTGTGGGGGCTGGAGCTCATATCCCTCTTTTCACTGTACCCTGCTAGACTCAAGCTTTGTGTGATGCTGGGCATTGTGTTATTTAAAACAAAAGGCAAGACGCCTATGCTGTCTTACAACATTCAAAAACATGTATTTGGGAAGCCTTCCTAGTGTTAGGTGACTGCATCATGATTCACGTTGAACCCATCATGTGGCTGTCATTCTGGAGTGATGCTTCCTGTAATACAGAGGCTTAATTCCTTTCAAAAACTGCTTGACAAGCCACTTTGTCTTGATTCCTGGAATTGCTTCTTTTTGAAAGAAGATAGTTTGGGTTTTTATTTTTTGCTTCTTTATTTGCAGAACTAACATTAACTGTGTATTTTTCTGTTTCTCCCTAAGCTTACTTGGATAGCCTTGAAGGTAATACAAACACTATTTTGAAAACACTTCCCTGTGGGTCACTAACTTTCACATTCAATGTAAACCAGGAGAACTTAGCATTTAGAGAAATGCTTTAATAGTTTCCACTAATAAATACCTGTGGTTGAAAAATCACAGACAAACTAGACCTTATGGGAGATGTAGGCTGCCATGCCACAGCATGTCAACGTATCCAGAACAAATGAAGTCTCCTGCTTCTGTAGGTGCTCATACAAACAGAGGTGGGCTGAGGCGCAAGGATGGTTTTGAACCCAGTTTCCAGAGGACAAGCTTTCCTTTGTTGCTGCTGATCAGTTGTCATTTGGCAATCTTTGCCTTGGCGTTCAGGGACCACAGGAGAATATTTATCCCACATGTGCAGCCAGTGTCCTCTGTATTCTACCTGCCTGCCAAAGCATTCCGAGTGTTCCTCTGTGAACTACCTGTGCCCTAAATTCCTAGGAATCATAGAACCACATATGTTGTGGCTCATGCTGGAGGTACAACTGTTGATACCAGCCTTACACTGCTTGCGACCAGTAATTCTCTACTGTAAAGATGTGCTGTGTAATGTCTTGTTCTCATCAGATACCAGAGTCAGCTGAGCTTCCCTCAGAGCTACCTGGGAGGCAGGGCATTCTCTTCCCAGGCAGAATGTGTCTTTGGAGTAGTTTTCCATCCACAGCTTCCTCCTGCAGCATGGTTTTGTATCAGAGTACTGTTCTGTCAGTGCAAGTGAGCTGAGCTCTTGGAGGTGGCTTGCCGTTTCACCGAGGTTAGGTGACTTCTCCGCTTATCCTTTTTTCAGCTGGAGGGAAAAAGAGCAGGAGAGGGAGCAGCTGATCAGCTAAGTGGGTCTTAAAGTTGTCAGCTAGTCTGTCCAATGATTGTTTTTTTCTCTTTCACAAGCTCTATTCCTCAAAAATGTTACTGTGTTGCTGGGATCAGAACAGGCTTAGGACTCGCACCACAGTGTCTTTGAACACTTCTGTTCAGGGGTTTGTAACTCAGCCACAGAAGTCCCATCTGGGCTAAAAATTTGAAGGAAAACCATGACCAGCCCATGAGTGGACTTATTTAAAACAGTTAATTTAAAATGACAATCTGATCCATTTAATTTAAAATGTTAAAAAGAAAATAAAAAGGTAAAACAAAATAACCCAGTGGAAATGAATAATGGCAAAATATAACTGCACCTAATGACTGCTTCAATTCCGAAAAGTGAAATTTGGTAAATGATGGTCTGTGATGGTATTGGAGGGGTTTTGCTTTGGGGAAGTGTTGAGGGGGTACTGTCTGCTTTTTGGATCCGCTGAGAAAAGTGAGGCAATTACCGTGTATAGAGCAGCAGCTGCTGTTTCTGTCTCTCATCTGTCTGATGAAGTGAGCAGAAGTCAGAGCTTATAAAATATTCAGGAACAAACACAAGTTTTGAAAGTGTTAAAACATTCAAAATAAGATCGGTAAACACTGAAAACCTCTGTTGTAATCTTAGTTCAGAGGCGTGACTGCAATTTCTATACATTATTCTCTATCTTAAAAGGACTTTTAACAACATGCATGAATGCATATGGTTTCTGTTAAGCAGCCATCTACTTGTGTGCTTAAAAAAGAAAAGGATGTAGAATAAAGATTTTCTTTTTGAGAGTTTGTGCCTGCTTTATTTGGAATCATGTGCTTAGAAATAATACAGTGCTAGAGGAGATTTTGGATGTGCGTCTGCTCATGCAAATTTGTGAGTTCAGGTGATGCTTGTTACAGACTTCTAACGAGGTTCAGTTTTGCCTGTAATTTAGCCTCAATATTAGACTTGCTCGATAAACTCTTGTGGGCTTTGGGTTTTGTTTGGGTTTGGTTTTCAAAGTTACAATTGTGTTATTCCATTTGAAATGCTTGGGTTTAAATGGGCATATGAGCAATCAAAACTTTTGCACTACTGTGCTATAGTATAAAAATAAGAAATAAGCTGTTTAAAAGTTAACTGTCCTAAGAAAGTGGAATATACTTGTGAACAGCAAAGTTGGTTCTTAAAAAAGTAATTTGTTTAAAAGATATTTTCAAATGAAGACACAAAAATGTGTATTTTGGTTTTAGTTAATTTGTTAGCATTTTGGAGTAGTCATTCACACTGCTTTATCCTTATAATCACTTAGTTGGGCATATTTTGCTGCTGTCTTTGTGAGTCTTTACAAACGGTGGCTGCACAAATATAGGCATCCTGTACTTGGTAAAGCGATATCTGTATGCAAGGGAAACAAGCTGTCCCTGAGTGTAGTTGATTGGTTTAGCTCTAATGCAGACTCACTGCAGTACAAATAGGAAGTAGTGTAAGCATGGCAGGATCAGCTCCAGCTGTTCCGAAGCTGTTCCTATGTCTAGTACAGCTGGATCTGGTCATTAGCAAGTGCATGTAGAGCCTCTGCTAGCTAGGTATTAATCCAAACCAGTCCTGTCAGCCTATACCAGGAGCAGCAAAACAGGTAGTTGCTTGATGCAGGCTAGGTCCTGCAGCTAATCTCGCAGTTGTTCAGGTTTGCTGTCACCCTTTTCTCACACGGTTCCCAATCAGTAAACAGATACTCATTTGCTTCTTGTCATGTTGTAGTGGCACAAGAGTCTTTCATTGTAGGAACCTATATCTTGCTGATTTTATTGGAATGCCTCAGCTTCTCTTTGTTTCTCTTGTAGTATGCACTTTATAAAAAGATGACGCAAGCTGCCATTCTTATTCAGAGCAAATTCCGAAGTTATTATGAGCAGAAAAAGTTCCAGCAGAGCCGACGAGCCGCGATGCTGATCCAGCAGTACTATCGCAGCTATAAAGAATGTGGCAAGAGGAGGCAGAACCGTCGGGCAGCCACCATTGTACAACAGAAACTCAGGTGAGCTGCTAGGATGCTGGGTGCTACAAGGATCTTTATGTTGGTTTTACACTCATCAGACAACGGCCAGTGGGAAAACAACAGTACTTCATAGGATAAATATTTTTGCATTTAGTATTATTCTCCCCAGTTTTGCCCAGACTTCAGTGTTGGGTTCTTTTATGTTTAGAAGCAGTCTGCTTACCAAGAAGCAGGATCAAGCTGCTCGCAAGATTATGCGGTTTTTACGACGCTGCCGCCACAGGTATGATGCTATCTTTTGGTACCTGCCCTTCCTTAGAGCAATGCAACAATGTTCAAGTGTGTCAGCAATTAGTACAATGTAAAGGATAATAAAATCAGCTCACTACCAATCTTTTAAACAAATAATTTGTTTCCAAGATAGACTGACAAAAATGACGTCTCTAGGATGTCTCACCTTAGAACAGTTGTTGAAAGAATCATGTTCAGCTCCTTTGCGGTTCTGGTAAAACAGCCCAGGTCATGTTGGACAGACACAGAATAAGTAAACCTTAAGAAAAGCAAGGCACATGACTTGAAAGCCAAGCTGGACTTGAGAAAGCCTGAAAAGAAGCTTACTGAATCACAGCAGCAGCCTGTAACCGCTGCACTAAGCGTTTGTGGTATGTGGGAATGTGCAAAATGTGACAACATCTGGAGCGCACTGGAAATGCCTTCAGTTTGGTCATAGGCTCATTTGGTAAACTTTTATCACATATGGGTTCTTTTTTCACGTGAATAGGTGGTGTGTGCCAATGGAGCAGCAAATGCATTAGTTCATGTCAGACACTCCACACATACCTCAGTAAACTGGGAGTACAGACACAGACATGAAGATGAATTGTCTCCTGCCCATGTGGGAACCCACACAGACTCGCCACAGTGCTCACGTGCAGCACTTAGCACTACCATACCAGTACTCCACTACACGCAGGGCATTTGGTTTGATACTTCAGTGAAAGGATCCCATATTTGATCGGGTTGCAAACTGGAACTTTGCCTAGACAAAAGTGAATTTGGATGTTTCTGACTCTGCTCCCTCCATTCTCACCACACATGCATTTCATCCACTCAGGAGCTGGTCAGACCTGATGAATTTTGAACCATGTCTAGTTCAGCCCAGTGATGTTTGAACAAGGAAACCTCTGAGAAGCAGAAGTGCATGGGATAAATTTTTTTTTTTAGAACAGACTCAGTCCTTTTGTGGTAGGATTTCAGAGCTATGCTTTGCAGGAGATCAGCATGGCTCATGTTGAGGAAGGACATCTTACCTGCAAGTTCAGTGTGAAGTAACATGTGTGGACAAGAAGGAGGGCTTTGTAGTTTCCAGGCCAATTACAAATGCACTTGACACAGCCACAGTTGTTCCTGAACCACAAGTAGCTTCTTGCTCTTAGCAGAGCATGTGGAAGAGACTAAAAGGTTTGGTTAGGCAGCATGTCCTGCTGAAGCAGGCAGAGGCTCAGAACTTTTGTATTCTCTCTGATCTGCTTGAGATCCAGGCAGTCCCTGGGGAAGCCACATGCCACTGTTTCCATTCATGGAGGCTCTGGAGTCAGCCTGCCAGAGGCTCTTACAGCTGATGCTCAAACACAAATCCAGGGAAAACTTCACAACTAACTGTATCCCTGTGTTTCCCATCACTGTCTAGGATGTGCTGTGCACTTCAAACATGCTCAGTTAAGTCTCCAGCTGTCAAGGACCCTAGACTCTTCAGGGGTTAAGTTGTCCATGATTCCAGCAGTTTTTCTTGCCTTCTGCTCATTGCCTTCCTCTTCCTCAAAGTCTCCCATTTTGTTTGTAGAGTGAGACTCACCCTGTTTGTCTTCATCACTGAAGCTTGCAGGCAAGACCCTTCCCTGTGGTTTCTCTCCTCTCTTCAGCAGCAGGGTCACTGCTGCGCACCTCTTGGAGATGGGTTGGGGTCCTGGGTATTTAGAGGTGGGAAACAAGCAGCAGCAGGGGTGCTGTTATCAGTAGGTTCCCTCTGGCCTGTGTCAGCCTGCGCAGTAATTCTGCAACAGTGCTGTCCTGTCTCTGTCCGTAGGTGCTTTGTTAGCAGTTGTGGTTACTTGGGAATTCATTCATGCTTCTTGGCAAGGATGCAGCAAAAGAAAAGTAACTTATTTCCATTGAAGATGTGAACTAACCACACCTTCACGGTCATGTACTTTCTCCAAGATGTCATAGGGGTTTAAAATTTGTGTCAATTATTAGTTACACTAACACAGTTATAACCAGGAGTGTTCTGGCATCGATAAATGCTAAAAATAAAAGCAAGACTTGCCAAAATGACAAACCAGCATTTAGAATCTGCTTTTTAAAAAGCGTAAATTTATCAACCTACTGGATTTACCGAACTGTTTAGAAATGTGACAAGTTGGGGCTGCTTTCCCCTTTTTCCTTTGGCTTGCCAAAAAAAAAAAGCCCTAGTAAGCAGTTGCAAAGAAATACACGCTTTGTGCCCTTTGCACTGAGGCTGCATCTGGGATCACATTGCAGGAGTATCTCATGGACCCTCAGGCTCGCCTGGCTGCTGGTACCATACAGAGATACCTGGTCCCGTGTGTGTTTGCGCTCAGTGAAGAACAACATGCAAATCGGGTTCTTGGGGCTCTGCAACCCACCTTTCTGAGCTGCCCTGTGTTTGGTGCCTGGACACTGGGGTACCAGGTGGAAGGTGAAGGAATTGCTTCCTTCTCATCTGCTCTTTTTCAGTCTTCCTAAATTTTCTTTTCTGTGTCTTAATAATTACTTCATTACTGCTTGACTTTTCTTGGTGACCTCTTTCTAAGGATAGAGTAGTAAACGTTAGGATATTAAGTTTAAAACCACCTCTATGTAAGCTTCTTTATTATATCCATTCAATCTACTGTCCATCCTGTGTAACACTCACACAGGATACAGCTGATGATGATGTGACTGGTACCTCGGCTAACAGCCCTGTACATTGTTTCAGGAGTTCTGCTGGTTGGAATCTCATCACAAATTCCTCTTCAAATGCTCAAAATTAACATGCTGCTGCTATAAAAAGGAAAGCCACAGGCTCTATAAAGAAATACTTCGGTCATCCAAGCTCCTGAGCATCTGGGGCAAGCTGTAACAACTAAGATCTAAGTTAGTTAATGCTCTGTAGTGTAAAAATGGCACTATGGAGCCACTTGCTAAACCACGGTGTTTTGTCAGTATAAGGGACAGAAATGACAGATATTTTTGGAAAATCTGAGGGAGTGAGAGAAAAGAGAGTGTGCACAGGAACATCCAAGAAACAGGGTCTTGTAGCAGTTTCTGTCAGCTGGTAGAGGTGGGGGAGGAGGCTGTAAAAGCCAGTTGCAGTCTGTCATAAGGTGAGAGAGCTAGGTGAAAAAGCAGTAAGTTCTTAAAGGTCAGAAATTCAATCTTAAAAAAAATGAAACTATTTAATCTAGATTTTTGTCCACAAGCAGATGCTGTTCCTGGGCCAGTCGGTGGCTCCTTTCCAGTGGCAACCGTCTGGCTGGTTGTGGTTTTCCCATTTTAAATTCATCAAAGTCTACTTTATGCCAATCATGAAAAACTTATCTTCTGGCATCAGGACAGTTTAAATGGTCTTCTTGTCCTGTTTTACATATTAGCTTTTTGGCAAGAAGTCACTGTAGCACAAGCATGGTTCCTACCAGCTTGAGGATCCAGGTGCATAGGCGTGGTGGTCTTGTGTTTTCTGATCTCCTGAACTTAACACTTGTTGCCTGATCAGACAGTATTCCATATATTCTGAGAGAGTTAATGAGCGAGCTTCTGCAGTTGGAGCTGTCTTGGCAATGGATGTGTAGATGTTGATGAAAATAAGAAATGTAAGTTTTGGTCAAACGTATTCTTGGAGAATATATTGGAGCTCTAGTCACTGAATGTTATAAGTATAATGGAGACAAAAGTGGGTCATTCATCAGCAGCAGTCATTCTGATGGTCAGACATGTATTGTTTCCTTTTGATTTTGAAAAGAAATCCGTATTTATCCATCTATTGTCATATTCTCAAAAATCTTTTGAAAAACATGCATCAGCCATAACACAGTATCAACATGACTTGTCACGGAAGTGTTGTCTGTTGAGAAGGAGAAACAGAAACTTCCTAACCTTTGGCCACCTAACTTTCCACCTGAAACCTGCCGTTACACCAGCTGTGGGTTGAGCTGTCTCCTGGCACGCTGTCTTGTGCGAGGCAGGATCGAAGGTTTCCATATTTAATGCTTTTGGAAAGACTTTTCCTCCTTAGTGATCCCAAAGTATGACACCTGTAGAGCTGCGGGGAAATCAAAGAGCTCTGTAGTGGGTTTTGGTTTGCTGAGCTGCATTCATACATGGTCCATACAGTCAGCCTTCACTGGGAAGGTGGCCTCCTATTTCCTATTCTTTCTATGATTCTTGGGAAGATTTTACTCTTTTGACAGGTATCTATGCGATTGCAAGGCTGTGATTATGATCTGCAGTGTTTGTTATGGAGCAGCATTTGGAATGAGATACAAAACAGATGGTTGCTGCCAGGAAAGGCAGGATATAGCTAGAAATACCACGGGGATGACAGTGTTGGGTTTATTTTACTTACTTATTACTTCCTTCCCTAAAACACCTAAACACAAGACTGCTCTTCACTGCTTAAAGAGGAGTGGTCCCATAGGCAGGAGTGGGAAGGGTTCTTTCTCTCCAGGCGAGCAGAAGTGTTCTCTCCTCCTCTCTGAAGTGAAGCTCTGGGTAAGGTACGGTTATTGCCATGTGTGTGCTAATAGCTCTTTGGTATTGTTTTGCAATCTGAAGCCCACTGGTGGACCATAGGCTGTACAAAAGGGTGAGTGTAGCTGCCTGCTAGCCAGGTCCTCTCTTCCATTTTAAATATTTTTGCTTTCTGCTTGCTTGCATGGGGCTGCAGCCGAGATATGCCAGTAAGTTTCACCTCCATTAATTATATGAAACAGAATCCTGTATAAACTAACCCTACTGCAATGACTAACACTGCTGCTTTTATAACAGGACAGAGCTCCGCAGTAGATGTTACCAGTGCATGAATGCGTGAAAAAGGACATGTATATTCATCATGGGCATGCTTAGGCGGCGTTGTCGGTGGGATATTTTTCAGTATCCAAAATGGCTGTTAAAAGATTTTGGAACTCGACGGTGTCTGCACTCACACACACTCAATGAATAACAATGCCCTTTGTCGTGGAACCACGACAGCATTCAGGCCAGATCGTAGGAAGGTGCAATACTGGTGCAGCCTACTCTAGATGAGTGTTTGTTTCTGCCTGAGCCAGAGGGAAGCAGAAGAGCTCTTCACACTACTCTTTACTCCATAAGGTAGTTAAGCACCAGTGCTTGTCTTCTAGAATTTGTTCTTCGGTAAGTTACACATCTAGTACCTTACTAGGGCCAACTTTTTGACACTTAGTTCTTTCAGCTGTCAGTCTTCGTAGTGGTATGGAAAACCAAAAAACTGAAATGAAGATACTGTAACAGTGTTATAGTAAGTGCCCAGTGAGTTTCTGTCAGCAGTTTCATTCTCAGCATGAAGAGAGTCCATTTACCTTTGTTCTCTGTCACCTTAGTGGCCTGGTTTGCTACCCAGTAGCAGGGTGGGTTGTACCAAAGCATTCCTATGGCAGGTCACGGTCTGTGCACAAGCAGGGAATGCTGTGGCTTTAAAGGCACATGCCAGAGTTGTCGGTAGGGCTACTCAATGCCATCTTATGATGGAAGGGTTGTAGGACAGCAAGGTTTTGTCAAAAACTGCAATTGGGAATAACACCATTTGCGTGCTTGTTACTGCTACCTTCAGCAAAGGAGAGGAGGCGGAAGGAAGGATGACCTGGACAGCTTCCAGGTAACATTCGGAAAAGAAAACCGAATTGTTGATTATGGAGTTTTACTGACTTTGAATTGCAAAGATGACTTTTATGAGTTAGGAGTGAGAGTCTGAATTGGACTTAAGCCTACTGGAGGCATCATTGTTTGTTTAACTACTGAGCCTAACAAAGAAGCAATAACTGATGACATTTCTTCCACACTTTTCGTGCTACCATTTTTTGTTGTATATCCTCAGTTTTTTTGCACGTAACAATTTGTCATCGTTACCAATGACAAATGAAGTAAGAATTGGATGAAATGGGGACAAAAACCCCACATGTGCCTTAACATGTAAGTGCTACTTTCGTGGATTTTGCCCGGATGAAGGAAATGTTACTCCTGACTGCAGAGACACCAGTGCTCTGAAGTTGTTCACCAGAAAACTGTAGCTCCAGGTCTTAGTTGTAAAGCACATCCATACATGCTAATGCAGGTTAATTCAGGAGCTGTGTAAAAATAGCTTGTATTACCATAGTGGTGGACTGAGTGACTTTTTTTTAACCAGTCTGATGGTTTGTAAATAACGGGCTGGTAGTTTTTGGTCTGCAGTTGGGTGCCTGGTTGCAGAAGCCTCTTGAATTAAAAACATAGTTTTTCTGAAAATTAAAGTTCACTGTAACTTTAAAAAAAAAAAAAGTCATTCTGATTAGAAAAATTGACCTTCCTCTGTTGTAAGGACATTGTCTACTTGTATAGGGAAGAAACATTAACAAGTTTAATCATCTTTAATCTTGGGGTCAGTTACCACATCCATGGGACAGTAATGAACACCACAGGCAAACGACATTTTCTTTGGCAGCCAGTGGAGCTGTACACTGCAGGGCAGAGTGGGCTAGCACAGCAGCTCACCACCCCTCCCTTGCAGGAAGCGTTCCAGCCTCCTTCCTCCTACCCCAAGCCTGGGCAAGCAGCCATGCCAGCACAGTTAGTGTTGCACCTTGCTCCTCGCTCTGTTCTGGGGTTGATGGGCTTGGGCTGCCCACAGAACGCTCCTCCTGCTCACTGCTCTCCACAGCCCTGGAAATAGCAGAGGCTGGAAGCTTGTGCTGTATTCTCTGCTAGCAGTGCTGTGGGGAACCTTTGCGTGCCAGGCAGGAGGGGATATATTTAAGACCTTTGTGTACAGGAAAAATAATATAAACTTAAAATGTGCACACCAAAGTGGGCTAGTTGGATTCAGAAGGGAGGAGAATGTGCAATGCATGACTTGGGTGTAGAGGAATAAAGCAGTTGTGCCGTTCTGTGCAAGACTAGTGTTCCTACTGAGAGAGCAGATACACACTGCAGCCCCAAGATAAGCTAAAACTGAGCTGTGCTGTGTGGTCAGTGCACTCCTGGAGGGGACTGTTAAGAGGACCAAGTGCAGGGCCCAGGTCCACAGTGAGTGCCCGGTGCTCTGGGCTCAAGCCAGGCTGGGGAAGCCGCCCCTGCGGACACACTTGATAGGGGCTTCATAGAGTTCTGCTCAAGGTGCAGCTCACAAGCTGGTCATCAGTAACAGAGGAGAAGCAATTGTTGCACTTGAAGGCTTTGTGTGTGTAACAGCGTATGAGAAACTGGCAGGAGGGAGATTCTGAAAGTTCAGCAGCATTTGCAGGTTTTGCCCTGGGTTACAAGTGGTGTCGGATGGATCTGGAAGTCAAGGAATTCTGTGCTTCTCTGGAGGAGGAAGCTATGGACTATCACAAAATATATCAGCTGCTCTTCTGCCAAATTAAGTCTGTTACAGCAAATGATTCTTTACTGTTTTGCATTCTGATAGCAACCTATGTGCGTACGCTGCTGGCGTGCATGCACATAAGAAGAGTATTTCTGGGCCTTCTGACGTGCATAAACTGCCATGCTCATATATGCTGAAGGAATGCATGCAAACATGTCTGTGCTATATGAATTTGATGTATTCTGTGCACTGACACTGTGCTTAACTAGTCTGTATGTGTAGTAAAGAGGGAGAGGTAGGAGGTTTTATCGATGAACTTACCTCTGACAAAACTTGGTGCCTTTGTGCAGTAGAAATTGTATCCAGTTTCTGTTGCCTTTAAGTAATAGGTTTCACCTCAGGGGAACCTCTCCAGTGGACGAAACTCAGCTAGTCTCAGAGCCTGCTACACAAATATCTCCCTCTTCATTGGTTAGACCATCTGCTGTAGCTTTCTGACAGAGAGCTTTGCTCAAAGTCCAGATGTGGGACACAAACAAAATTACACGGTGCTCAGACTGTGCCACACTACCATGCTTTCAGTGGGCAGGCGATCTGGAGCCGATCACCAGGATCAGGGCGTTTCACAGCATTAGGCTAGCTGATCACTTTCTGCCTATGGCAGAACTTCTGTTGTCTCTTGGGCAGAACAAGTGCACTTGTTACCTATGATGATGAGTAATAAAGAAAATATTCATTCATGGCATCTTCCATGTAAAATGGAATCCTCTTACCTCTACCCTGTTTCTTATGGTCCAATTGAATGCTGCTCTCCGGTTTGGGGAGTGTGCGTGTGACACCTGAAGTCAGTTCCTCTGGTAAGTACAACTTTATTTTCATACCTGAATAAACAACAACATCTATATTTTGTTGTTTTCTGCACACCCTTCCCTCTCTTGGCATTTCAGCAACAAAGCCTTTCCTAGGACTTCTTTTGTGTGTGTGTGTTTTAATATGCACTGTGCAGCAGACACTGCATTTACATACCTGGTTTCTTAACATCTCCTAGTAAGACTGAGAATGGGGGAAGATTTTAAGGGATTGGAAAGTCCCATTTGTTTGAAGCCAGGACCATGTGAGAAAATGTCATGCTGGGATACGCGTCACTGTACCTGCAACACAAGTCTTCGAAGTAATTTCTCTTTTCATTTACCTCTTGCAGGGGCTGAATGTGTTTGGAGCTCAAATGGGTGTGTTAAATCGCAGACCGTGTGCTCTGGGGTGTCATTCTTATTGGGCCTCTCTGTCTTTTTTGTTTTGCTGCCCAAATGAGATATCTGGAAAAAGGCAAGAGCTCCCTTTTCTTAACTGTCCCACAGGCCATTTCCGTTCTCAGAGCAAAAGGTAACTCAACAGGCAGCCGCCTCTGGCTGCTGCACCCTGTCCTTCACACTGATCTCCAGCATTCAGATTCATTAAGCATTCCCCTGGCTGAGCATTATGGAGAAAATCAGACGCAGAAGCTTTGTGTTACGCTTTACCCATGAAGCCATCGTTTGCTGTACCTTTTTCAAAGTAGGCCTTACTCATTTGCTGACGCACTCCCATTCGAGAGTGGGGAGGGCACATGGGGGAGAGGAGCTGCTGCTCGCTGCTGGGGCTGTTGCTTTCTACATTGCTTCAGCACATAATGATGCAACCTCCCGTACAGTGTCCAAGTAAGTAACACAGTTTGAAGGGCATAAGCTTTGTCTGGCTGGAGCAATCTGGGAACTGGGACATAGCGCCTAAGTGTCAGGGTTCAAAGCTCACGGTTGAAATCATCATCTTTTCCCTTCCTGCGCGTCAGCACCATGGCTGTGATTCAGACACCTTATCTGTGGTCGTCTTTATTGCACGTGCTTTTTCCGTCCATCTGCTCTTCAGCAGTTGCTGAGGGAATGACTTTGTACCTTAGAGGCACTTGCTGCCAAGAGATGTTATTTGAGGAGGTTTTTCATTGAAGGTTTCACTGGTGCAAAACCAACTTCATAGTCCTCACAGTTCTGTGCGTGGTTTCAGTAGCTGCTGCAGTGGGATGGTACTTGCACAGCCGGAGCCTGTTACCCTTCCCAGCTGCTCTGGCTTGCAGCCCCATGTCCCATAACTGCCCTCGCCTTCAGTCCCCGTGCAGCCAGAGACACTCTAGAAGTGATCCAAACCAGCACACCAATGCCTGTAGGCCCTGGAGAGGTTTGCGCCCCATCCATCAGCACATGTTCTGCTGGTGTTACTTGCTGTCTACACTCTCATTTTTTCTCTTACTAAAAAGTCTCACTGTAAGTCTACCAGACTGGATTGAAAGATCTTGTCTAGGAACATCCTTTCTGCTCCATCATTCTATAAATTCCAGTAGTGTTCTTTTTTTTTTAGATCAATTTATTAACACTTGTATCTGCAAATGCTGCATTTTGGCCCTCTACCCCTGCCTGAATTTAAGAGTGGAGAAATGCAAACAAAAGGTGCATGAAAGCAATGTGATTTTGTTCATTTAAAAGCTTACCTAGCAGCACTTACTCGGTGGTTTTCTATTTTCAAGGGTCCTAACTTGTCCAAAGTTTTTCCCTGGTCAAAGTGTATTTTTAACTGCATTTGAAAAGTTAGAGAGTTCATTTAGTACCAGCCCCACTTTATAGCATTGTAACGAAATTGAATCTAAGTACGACTGAATAAGATGCTTACTCAAAAAGAAAACAAGTGTTGAATCAGGACTGAAAGGACTTCTAAGACACAGGAAAGGCTGCAGTACAGACTATCCAATAAAAATTTAATTGGTTGAAAACAGTTTTAGGTTCTCTTGATAAAGCAATTCAGAGGCTTGATTAAGAACAGTTATTGTAAGTAAGAAGATAAGTGGATTACCTTGGTCTGGTCTGATGCGTATGCTGATTCTGGCACTTCATCTTTAGTCCTGGTTGGAGAAAGAAGCAGGGCATTCACAACAGAAGTTGTGTCCTTCCAAAGTGTCAGTCAGGCCATGGATTTGCTCTGTTATCGGCAGGAGTTAGAGGTACTTCAGATCCCACAGCTGGACAGAGCTGCCTCTAGCAGAGAGGGGAGAACTCCTCTGGCCTCTTGATGCTGGCTTTCTGAGCAAATAGGAGAGAATGTTAGCTGCAGACTGCAGGTCTTCATACCTACCGAGCAGCTTATTGTACAAATAAAGGACTTGTAGTACCTACCTACACTCCCATTTTTAATGTAACACAAACACAATTATGTATACTGAACACAGAGGTTAGTTTAATTTAAAAAAATGTAGTAGCTTAAATAGATTTGGATGGTCATTGTCTCGAAGCTTAAGTTTAGAAATGCTATGCTCTGCCGGTTTGTTTTAATCCATAGTACTAAGCAGCATCTTTCAGTTAAGTACCTGTGGCAAATTTCAAAACCTGTACTATTGCTGTAGGGAAATTCTATACTAAATTCTGTACTAGTATGTTCTTGTGTTTTTAGCAGTAATTACCATTGCACTTGCAACATTTTCATAAGCCTGAAAATATGTAAACAAATGTAAAGCACACTTGACCAAGGAAAGTGTTGCGTATTTCTGAATAGGGATCTGTACTAGTGCAAATGCTGAGTGCTGCAGTACTTAACTTCCATTGGCATGTGTGTTCCAGTTGAAACATTCCAAAAGGTCTGCACCAGTACAGATGTTGCATGCTCTAGGTTGAAGTTTGCAGCAAAGCATGTCTTGCATTCTTTCAGCAAAAGTGCTTTGTTAGTGTAGCCCTTGCATGTTGAAGTGCTAAACTAAGGTATAGCATGTCTCTGTGAAAGAGCCACCAGCTTATATAATGTGCATGTTCTCAGTAAGAGATTTGTAATAACAGGTTAATTTTACATTACAGTACCAAAGTGCAACAGAAAGCACTTGGAAGTTGCACTGCAAATCATGCATTAATAAATGATATCTTGAACTTAGTTAATCTAAGGCTTAAAAATTGCCTGATGCACAGGGGCAAACCATATTGTTCTAGCACAGCAGTGCTCTTGGCTCACCTTCCACTTCTAAGCAGTGCAGTAATAGAAATATTAGTAAAAATTTTAAGGGAGAGGCTGATAATTTGTTGCAAGAAAGGAGAGAAAACTAAATACACTGAAGCAGTTTGTAATTTGTGAGTGTTTCAGTACCAGTCCTCCTGTGTTTCCTGTAATAAGATGATTTGGACCTACCCAGCAGGCAGCACGGCCATGCACCATCCCTGCTAGGGCCCCCAGGGGCTGGTGGTGCTGAAGTCCCCGCTCCTCTGATGGCAGCAGGATCTTCTAGACGGCACTCATGTAAAGTTAGAATTTTCCCATAAGAAGTTACTCTGTAAAGCTGTAGCAGGCATTCAGGCTTGGCTCAGCACAGCACTGTCCAAGTAGGGATTTCAAACCGGTGTGCTATTTGCTGCCTTGCTCCTTCTTCACCCTGGGGTTCAGAGGGATTCTTGGCATTGGGGAGAGCTGTATTGTGGTATCCCTCTGCTGGACTTGGATTTCAGAGGACCGCTGTGGGCCCTTTGATATAGGTCTTCAGGCTCTGAAAACAACACGTGCATTTGGGCTAGCAGAACCCTCCGTCTCTCCATACGTGAGATTCTGAAGCAGTTTGGTGGGAGTTAGGTAGTTAGCTAAGGCCTGATCTGCATATTGGTTTGTGTGATTTAGTCATTAACTCGTTTCCCCTGGTTTCACAAATAGAGGATGCCTTTGGGTGCTAGAGCTTTGAGTCAGGTAAAACAAGGAGGTAAAAGCAGCCAGCTCACTTTTGACTGTGATTCCAAGTACTTGTACATGCAGAAAAATGAATAAATAAAAGAGCGAAATGGAGGTGTATTTATAGAGGTCAGTTTATAGCCTGCATCGTATCCTTATGTTGGCAGGCTGGCACAGGAGCCAAAGAGGACATGTGAGTGGGAGTGTTCGTACAGAAATTACAAACTGGCATTACTGCCACTCAGCACTCACAAGATCTTCCACTGTTGACTCAGACTTTGTTAAATTCGTTCACTCTTAGTTGGATTCTGCTACACAGGCTTGCTACTCTGACACAGTGCTTTGTACCTTACCTGTATTATTTGACCTCTCAAGTTCTTGCTGCATCAGTTGAGCACGTACGTACTTTGATAAATCTCCTCAGTTTAGGCTGTGTCCCATTTAGGGGTCCCCCCTTGCAGTAGTGGAGGAGAGGCACACAGAGGTAGGTGGCAAAGGGATCACTCTGCAGAGAGGAGCTCTCTGCAAAAAGAGGCAGCCAGGATACCCCACACTCACGCAGGCCCCTGCCTTCAGGTTTAGGGGCAGTGCAAGGAGTCCCCAGGGATTGATTTTGGTTCCTTTGCAGGGAGCTTTCACTCACGTGCAGCCAGTTTGTCAGCCTGAGCAGAGGATTGCTGCTACTCCAGCACCAATGCAGAACTCTGCTTTACTTGGTGGAATTGAAGTGGTTCCCTTCTCTTCATCCTTTTAATTTAATGTTTAATTATTTCAGCTTTCAGTGATGATTTAGTTCTTAATGCTGACAAGTGCTAGAGAAGGTAATGTACTGCATGCATTTCAAAGAGTTGAGAACTGAAGCATCAGGCCACTTCTAAGGAGGGTGACTCTCCCACGTTGTGGGTTCATCTCCCTTGGCATGTGTCCTCCACTTCTGACTGGGGAAAATGAATGTACTACCAGCAACGTGCTGGAAAGCGTAGCCGCTAGCAGCTGGAGAAAGTGTGAAGTAAATGATCTTTCCTCACAACCATACTGGTTCTTCTACTCATATATAAACACTTTCTTATGTAAGTTCCTGTATCATCATCAGGCTTCCCTTCCCAGCCTGACTGATGTTCCCTGCTGTGCTGGGCATGACATCAAATTGTCCCCTCTTCAGCAATGGATGGAGAAAAGAGGTCAACGGGGGAAAAGATCCTCTGTCTTAACAGCTGGGTAGCAGGCAGCTGCACAGTCAGTTAAGAGCAGTCCAGAATGCCCTCATGCAATTAAACAGGCCGGTACCAGGACAAAGCCTGGCAGTAGTTACAAAGAGTAGGAAAATACTGTAGCTGGAAATAAGTATATATCTCCAAATGTGTTTTGTCCCCGATTTCTAGAAGCCCTTCCTGCGCTTCCAACTGTTTATGGTGTCTGGAACGCATTACCCTCCTGCTGTTTCTCTGAGAGCTGGCTCTTTTGCACGGGAGGTTAGAGTGAGGAATCAGTTTGATTTTTTTGTCTCTTAAGACCATTGCGATTGAAGTGTTATAGAGCTCCTCTTTGTTTTTTCAGAGTGAAAGAATTGAAAAAGGCCAAGGAACTTGAAGATACGCAGCAGCATCCCGTAGCAATGTGACATTGCTTTTCAGACTGTTTTCATTTTCTGTTTTTAGCAGAGACATGCAACAACAACAACAAAAATACCCACTGCAGATCTGGAAATGCCAGCTGCAGGATTTTAACAGTAATGTTTTGGTCATTGCATTTGCACTTTCATGGACAACTTTTAATTTGTTCAGCAAGACATCTTGGAACTCAATCTTCTGTTGGATCATGGGGAAAACAAAAACACCAGGAGGAAATTGTGAGTTGCTTCATTCTCCGAGAAGGAAGAAGCGATTAATTATCCTTTTCATATAGGGCTGTATTAAACAACATGTGGAACTGTACAAATATTATACCAAAAATATTGCTAAGAAAAGGTGGGAATGCACAAGCAACACAAGAACGCTGTTCCGGCCCCTGTCGGTCATCTCCAAGGAACTGAAGTTGAAGAAAGTCTCAGTGGAGGGGCTTATATCAGTCCATCCGTATTGGGTCCATGCATCCTCATTTCCTTCGCACTTCTGTCCTTTGTCTTTATTTAAATCTCTACAGCACACTTAATGCAATTTTTTAAATCTGCAGGTTTTTAATACATCCCGTGGGAACTTATGAAGGGGTTGGTGTTCGAGGTAAACGGGTAATGCATGAGGGACGGAGAGAGCAGCTTGAGCCAGTTTTAAAATGTTTTTTTTGATGTTTTTACTAGAACCTGCAAACATATCAATCGTCATGTCTTTTCTCTCATATTCAGCACTTTATTTTCTAGCCTTACTTTCATGTACTATTATTTTAATTAAGTTCTTAAAATAATATGTAAAACATGTAGCTTTTTACCTTAAGTCCGTGTCAAACCTCTTGTCGTTTTGCAGAGTCACATACATATGTTGCCTGGACGTTTTATACCACCTAAAGATCAGAGTGGTGCTGCATTCTGGCCAGTAAATTTCTTATTTTGGCTACTTCATCAAAATCTGGGCAGTTTCTGTATATATAGAAGGTAGAAATGGAAAATGAGAAAAAATATTTGAAAGGGAATATATTGATTAATTACTAAATATTTTATTCACAAAGGGTCAATAACTTGGCAAGATAAAATTATTATTTGTATAGTTTTGTCTGAATGAACGAGAAGAGTGTGGATGTATTGTTTGTACATATTGTATATAATAAAACAAAGAGATATGTGCATGAACTCAAGAAAAAGAAATGAACAAAGCAAAGCATTAGTGGCTATGATCTGTAAAATGAAACAAAAACTTTATTTCACTATAAGAAACTTTATTTTAAATGTTCTTTAGAAGAACATTTTTGCTAAAGCATGACTAAATGGCAAAAACGAGCTACTGTATTTAGACTTAGGAAAAAAAGGCAGAGCAACATTACTTTAAAAAAAAAAAGTAAAAAAAGGATATGTTTACATTTGATTTTGGCTACCAGGAGTTTGGTTTGGTTGGATTTAATTTATTTATTCCTTCTTTGTTTTTTTTCTCCCCCCCCCCGTCTTTTTCTTTTACTTTTTTTTGCCAATGGTGCCAAGTAATGTGAATGCTGATATCGCTTAAGAAAATTAAGTTACTTTTGCAAAGCAGATAATCATAAGAATACAAAACCGTATCTAGCTTAACACCATACACTCACTCCAATAAAGAACACTTAGAATGAACATAAAATTAAAAAAAAAAAAAAAGAAATAGTATGAAAGTAGAAAATATGTTTCACATTTTCATATCTCCTGCTGGAAGTCAGAAAATGTAATAAAAATTGCACAAAAAATTAAAAAAAAAATCAAGTAAAACTTAAAAAAAGATGCAAACTGATCCTGTAGGGGTGTCATGGTATATTGCTATTTCCACATAGTGAGGAGCCAAAGAAATTAGATTTTTTGTAAATTGAGCTACTAATTTAAAACTGTCGCAAAGTCTCAGCAGTGGAACCCAGTTCTGATCTCTGTTGCACAGGAATGTAGGGGAGATGCTCCTGATCCCGTGTTGCTGCTGTGGGTCTGTGCGTGTGTCTGAGATCACGAACAGTTCCTGGGCGGTGGGTTTGCTTGTGGCAGTTTAAAATTTCTGAATGGACTGGTGTCAATTTGAGATTGTTAATTTTGGAGTAGTTGTTCTTGCTTGATCCCGGCCACCAACTGCAATGTTTAAATGCAAGGCTTGTTGTGAAGCCTAAAAATATTTACACATGAGAAGCTTTTAAACTGGTATCTTTAAAAGAAGAGTAAAAACGACGATTGTGGCAAAAAAAAACTGGGGTCAGTGCTCTTGGTGCCTTTTCTATAATTGTACCTGTTTTTAATTACTTCTTTTCACTGCCAGCATTGAATTACAGTAGATGTGCTATAGCTCATTATTGGAATTCTCTTGTACATTTCTGAACTGCTGCTTTATGACCTTGATTCAATTTAAAAATAGGAAAAAAAAAAAGAAAAACGAATGGCCTGGCCCTCACATGGTGCCTGTGGGCAGCCTCATGGCCTCAATTTGCTGTATGGAATTAGGATCTTAACCAAACACAAAAACGGAACAGGAGATGGCAGAGAATCTCCCTTGGAATGAATTGGAAATGCTCTGTATTAATACTGGATGAACTCTGACACTTTGAAACTGAAACGTTGCTCCCATTAACCAATACGTGACTATATAGTATTGATCTTTTCCTGACAAGAGTAGTGACCTCAGTGAAATGTTTTAACTCCCTGCCTTTACAGAAAATGATTCAGTAATATACAGAGCTATTTCAAATTACTCTTCCAGATCCATGGGCCTGGTGGTGTGTCTGCTCACCTCAATCCTGCTTCAGCCGGACGCTGAGGCGTGTCCTTGCTGCCGAGCACGTGGGCAGCTCCGCACACAGCAGAGCTGCCCACGTGCTGAAGGCCAAGTACTGCTCGAGTGCTTTGTTGTGTCGGGCCGTGACCCTCATGTCCCTGGGGAGTTGGAAGGGCTCCCCTGCAGGGAAGTGATTCTGCTCACCCATTTCTTGGTTGTGGAACTTACGTTTTCACGGAAGATAAGTAAGTGCAGCTTTCCGGGAAAATACTAATTCCCAAGAGCCAGGAGGCAGATCTTCTGTCTTCTGATGATGGAATTGCTCCTTTGTGAAACACATTCGACAGCAGTAATACTGTGTGAAAGAAATACAGAATATAACATGAACCCCCTCTGGTTGCACGCTTATGGCAGTTCCACACGATAGCTGGTGCCCAATGGGGGGTCCCCAAGACTTGCATGTAAAACTAGTATAGATGTCTTCTCTTTTGTAAGTTTTATTTTTGTAACCGTGCATGTAAAGCATCACTGAATCAATGGATCTGTTGAAGAACTCAGCTGCTGGAACCATGCAAAATGTTTTGAATTGCCCTTAAAATATGGAAAATGTTTTCTGAATGCTTTATATTCTTTCTGCTGTAAATTAAAAACAAAGAAAATTTCCCCATACAAAGTGTGTGCCTTCTTTTAAACACATCTCTTCCATCCTAGTTTAAAGGTTCTTTAGTCAGTTAGTATCCATAACAAAAAAAAAAAAATTCCATCTAGTCTGTCACCTGCTTGTAAGTAGCATCTGGTTTCTTAAGGGTTAGAGTGAGCAGACCACAGCCTGCCCGCCAGTGGGTGCAAAGCCCTTGGGCTGCACTGGGATTCACCGATAGCAGCACAGTCCCTGAATCTGCAGCCCTTTTTGCTGCCCTGTTCCAGTGTGTAATCTTCAACAAAGTGCAAAGCCATGCATTCAAGAGGAGCTCTGTATCTCTCGGGCAGAAAACTTCTCTGAGTCTCCTGCTGATGAGTGCCGCTGCCCAGAGGGGCCCTGCAGCTCGCCAGCACTGCCAGCCCGCTCCTGCTCCAGGTCAGAGGCCAGTGGCTACAACTACGCAAAAGTGTTAAAAATCCATTTGTCCTTAAAGCCTGGTTTGGGGGAGGTTGGTGCTCCAGGCGCTGTGCTGCAGTCTTTCAAATTTGGGAACAGTCTGAAGTTACGGAACATGACATAGCTACGTTTTTGTAAATGTTTCACCAGCCCTCAGATGGCCCCAGTTCTGATGCTGCTTTCCAACATGAATTAAAGCAGTTCTGTATCAGCATAGAGATGGTACATCTGTACTCACCAATGGACAATCACTTCTTCTAAGATCAAATCACTGTCAGGTCCTTTCTGTGTGTCAGGGCAGGGTGTCTGGGTGTTTGAGAGAAATAAGGCACGGTAGCAGAACGCTAAATCGTGCAGAAAGCAGAGGCAAATCGTTCAAGAGGCCTGCTGACACAGAAACGCAGGAGGTCGCACTTAATAACACCAATAATTCAGACTTAATAGGTAATTACTGCACCAAACAGACAGGCAAGTTACATGAACGCAGTAATGCAAATTTTGTACCTGACTACAAGGCTGCCTAACAGAGAAGAAGAGCTTTAATAAATTCATCGTCTGGCCTGTGAAAGGTTACATTGGTATTGCTGCAAGTTCTTCCAAAACCCGGGACCACAGCAGGAGAATTCGTTACCAAACTTTCTTTCTGGGCTACAGAGGAACAGGTGTAGTTATGTTTCTCTTTAATAAATCATCCTTTATTTCCCCGATTTGCTCACAGACGTTTCCCTGATTTTCCAGTCAATGTGCGTGTTAATTCGCGTGGGCGGAGCCTGCCCTGAGCGAACACCAAGCGGCCGCACGGCTCCTCCCCAGCCGCACCGGCGGCGAATCGGAAAGAAAACGTGAGAAAAATGCCAGGTAGAGATAAAGGCGTGTCGATAAGTGAAAGGGAAACGCTAAAACAAGCAACACATCGGACAATCCCTGCCTCCCACCCCCCGCTCTTGGAGGAGGAGGACGAGGAGGTGACGGACACCCCACCCCTACCCGCCTTCCCGCCCCTCTGGGGGCGCGGCTCCCCGAGGCCCCGCCCCCGCGCCGCGCCCTGTGGGCGGGGTTCGCTCTGCAGCCCCCGCGAGCTCTGCCCCGCCCGCCTATAGGCGCGGCTGCTGCACCCCCAGTTTCGCCCCGCGTGGCTTCCGGCCGCCTGGTCCCTCCGCCTCCTTCCCGCCCGCCGCCCGCGCGCAGTTTCTGTGGGAGCCGCCCGGGCGCTCCGACCCCCGGCACGATGTGAGCGCGGGGCCGGGCCGGGAGGGGCCGGGCCGGGAGGGGCGGAGGGGCGAGAGCGCGAGCGCGGCTGAGGGCCCCGCACCGGCCGGGCTGCAGTGCCGCTGTGCCCGGTGCTGTGCTCGGCTTCCCCTGGCCTCCCGTCAGCGGCTCCGGGACAGAGGCGGAGTCGCGAGGAGCGGAGTTAGAATGAGCGCCGAGTTGCTGTTTGTACCTTCTCGTAAACTGCTGTGCGTTAAAGCTCGGTATTTGTGTTCAACCTGGAAACCGAGAGTATCCCTGAGCCCGAACTCTTGGACGCGTGAGCCCCTGCTGCCTTCTAGCACATCAAACGGCTTGTTGGCAAGATGCTGGGACCCTGCGTGACCTTCGCCTATTGTCAGCTTTAAACACTGCTTTTCCAGTAGGAAACCGCCCGTATTTATTCAAAGGATACAAGTTTCCTGTTTTTAGCCGTGTCGGAGAACTTGTGTACTTTAAGTGTATACATTTAAAACCAGAATTGTAATGTATCATCAAAAGCTAATCAGAATAATGATGATTTCTTTTTTTACTGCAGGTCAGCCAGTGTCCCTGGAACCTCAAATGTGGGTGCCGGCAGCAATCGCCGTCTTCAGCAG
Organism: Clamator glandarius; assembly: GCA_033459285.1. Classification (NCBI taxonomy): domain Eukaryota; kingdom Metazoa; phylum Chordata; class Aves; order Cuculiformes; family Cuculidae; genus Clamator; species Clamator glandarius. The sequence goes on along the minus strand of JAUNZM010000452.1, from coordinate 166,426 downwards.
ACTCAACACCAAGTAGATGAGGTAAAAGTCTAGTCCGGTAGCACTGTAATCGTTTTCCTTACGGAAACCACTGTAACCAGATTGGGTATTTTGGCCAAAGCAATTTCGCCTTCGTTATGTGAAGGAGACTATTCAGTTTGCTTTATTCTACTTGTGTCATCTTAACTCTTGTAAAGGATGAAAAAATAATATCCCTTTAGCTGGAGTGTTAGGAGGGAGAGGGAGAAGTTACCTATGTCCAGGGATTCACTGCAAACTCAGTGTTTGAGGATTTGGCACAAGCAAAGATAAAAACCTTTGTTTATACAGAGGAAGAGCTTCTGTCGCATCAGTAGGCCACAATGAAGGCCGACTGCCAAGCATAACATGTCCAGGTTTCTGGGGAGTCCAAAAGCCAGGCTAGCCACCAACAGATTTTGAGGTGTGGTTGACTAGTGTGTTTATATGTCTCAAGTCTCTGAAGTGAGTCAGGAATCACTTCCCAGGTTTAAGGGAATATCAGTGCTACTGGCACTTTAATGCAGGTATTAGGGCCTTACAGCTGCAGGTGAATTTCACACTTTTCTTTAAGCTTATGACTGGATAAACTAAAAGGCAACAACCTTTTATGGAGAAGAGAACGTTAAGACTATACTGTGTTTCTCTGTGTTGCCTGCCATTAAATTCCACGGTGGGGTGGTACAACTGATAACTTACTGTAAGCGTTGAACTGACTTAGGTTGTTGATATCATGAGAGTGAATGTGGACAAGGTATTGGAGCGAGATCAGAAGCTGTCAGAGTTGGATGACCGTGCTGATGCGCTGCAAGCAGGAGCTTCCCAGTTTGAGACCAGTGCGGCCAAGCTGAAAAGGAAGTACTGGTGGAAGAACTGCAAGGTAACAATGGCTTTTATACTTCTGCTGTGCAATATTGCAGTTAACGCTATTACAGTCAGCATCTCAAAAGGCAGAAGAAAAAGTGAATTTAGCCAACGCTATTTAAGTCATAGCATCTATTTTTAGAACATGGCATTGTGGTTGGGTAAAGTAACCAAAAGATGCAATAACGTCTTTGGTAGTAAAGTAACCAGAAGCTGTAGTACAATCTTTGTCTAAGATGGTATTGGCCAGAGGGAAACACCTCAGTCATCTGAGGGGGAAGAAAAAGGCCAAAGGCATGAGTTGAGTTAATATGCAGAGAGGAAAGCAGAAGGAGCTTTCTTACTCAGACTCCTGCACTTGTAGCTGTTGGCAAAGGCTGATCCTCTTTGGTGAGCAACAAAGTGCAAGACATGGTATAGAGTAGGAGAAGAGATGATGCTTAGTAGCTCTTTACTCTTGCTTGTATAGTCACCTGAGGCAGGCTTTGCACGGAGGCACTGTGGAGAAGAACCCGCTGGTCTGCTTCACCTGTGTGCACAGCCTGCTGTCTCCGAGCAGTAACTGTGAATCAGGCTTGCTTGCTGAAGTTTTACATGCCATGTTAGGTCTAGTACATGGTGCAAAAGGTCCTTGCAGGGGCTGCTTTCCTGTAGTGCAAGGGCCCGTTAACTCTACTGCACAGTTTGTATTAAGTGTTGCATGGCTTTTTTCCACAGATGTGGGCAATATTGATAGCTGTTGTTGTCGTTATCATAATCATCATTATTGGTAAGTCTCAATGAGTGGGGATTTCTCATAGATCTGAAACAGATAGTGTTAATTCACCGAGCGGTGGTGCATTTTAAATAAAGTCAGGATATGCAAATGAAAACACTAACTGGAAGTAGCAGTGACTGCTTTAGCAGCCATTGCTTGCAGTGAGTGGTTATCCTGGAATCTCAAACACTGGTGCAGAGTGAAACTGGTGAAAGTGGAATTAGCAAGGACTTAGAAACCAGGAACACCCTTGGGTTTTTGCTGCTGCATGCATGACAGAATACCATCTGCGTCCCTTGCCTGAGAACTGTTCTGTCATCTGCCCCATCTGCTTGCTAGGCAAATGGTTTTCAGTGTGGCAGCTGCAGGGCAGGTGTGGTGGGTGGGGTCAGCTTTTCTCTGGGTAGAGACTTTGCTGCTGGGTGAAAGGACTTTTGCATTGGGTTGGGATAGGGAGCACGCAATTGGGTCTTTGGTTTGAATTATCAGCCCCCAGGCATTTCACAGGTGGGTAGGGCTCGGAGTTGCGCTGTCTTAAGGTGACAAATGGTGCAGCGACCAGTGGCAACAGGTCCTGGGTGGGAAACAACTGGGATGGAAGCATGGAAGAGCTCTTCTGTCCCTCTTTATCTCCGAGACCTTACGTTCTTGGAGCGCGGGGCTGTGGGAGACTGCTCTTTGCCCAACGTTTTTCCTCTTTTCGCAGTCTGGGCGGTGTCTTCATGAGTTGCAGGAAGACTCCGATCGACCAAAGTGCCTTTCTACTTCACCTGCTGCCTTTCCAGCCCGTTTACTGCTGCTTGAAGCAAACCTCCCGATTACCGAAACGTTAACTAACGTTTCCTGTCGCCTTAAGACGCTCCCGTCATAAAACACTAACGAGCACAGCCCCCCCCCCCCCCCCCGAGTGGGCGGGGCCGCACGTGGCGGCGGGGCCGGCGCGCGCACGGGGCCCGCGTGCCGCGGCGCGTGAGGGGCGGAGCGGGGCCGCCCCCGCGCGCGCCGGCGCCTCCAATAAAAACGTGTGGAACCGCGCGCGCGCCCCCCGCCTCTCTCTCTCTGTGTGTGTCTGTGTGTGTGCGCGTGTGTCTGTGTGTGTGTGTGTGTGTGTGTGTGTGTGTGTGTGTGTGTGTGTGTGTGTGTGCGTGCGCGTGTGTGTGTGTGTGTGTGTGTGTGTGTGTGTGTGTGTGTGTCTGTGTGCGTGTGTGCGTGCGCGGGCGGGCGGGCGGGGCGCGGCGCACGTGGCCGCGGCGCGGGGCAGCGCGTGCGGGGCCCTTACGTAACGGCGGGGCGGGGGCCGGTGCCGCAGGGCCTCCCGCCCGCCGCGGGGGGTGGTGAGGGGCGGGGTGGGGGGTGTCGGGGGCGCGCGAGGCGGCGGCTCCGGAGACGAGGGCTCCGCGCGCCCATGCGGAGCGGCCATGGAGGCGGCCGGGCGCCGCAGCCCGGAGCCGCCGGCGGGCGGCCGCGGCCGAAACCAACTTCTCAGGTAACTCCGGCGGCGCCCCCGCCGCTCGCGTGGGCCGGGAGCTGCGGCCGGGGCGGCCCTGGTGCTTCGCTTGCCCCCGCTCGCCTCTTTCTTCCCCCACGCCCCGCACCTCGGCTCTGTGGGTGCGCGAGCTACAGCGAATCGCTTCCCGGTAGGAGAGCAAAAATTGCCCCAACGGCGCTTTTTCCTGGAAGTTCAGCGGTTCGACGAGGTGAACGTTTATTTTACTTAGTTAAAAAAATATATATTTAAAAAAAAAAAATAAAAAGGCAGCTCAAGCGCTGTGATTTGTGCAACGCGGGACCGTCACGTGAAGTTAACGTGCAGCCCCTGAACTTCTTCGGGGTGCGGATGCTGCGAGGGCGTTGCTAATAAAAATGCTAAATGGACGAAATGTTTAAAACAAGTGTCCATCTCACGTGTAAGGTCACAATGGGTCTGCGCTCCGAGGGCGTTGGCTGCTGCTTCTTGAGCCACTGAAGTAAGCCGGGCTACAAAAAGGGAGATTCTTCTTCTTTATAACCTTGGAGCTGCTGAGGCCTCTGGCTCTGTCAGAAGTTTTAATGAAGACTCTGATTCACGTGAGGAATGAAATCTTCAAATCGGGTCTATTTTGAGGACCTCACGTTTCCCTGAAGTGCTTATAATCAAATGGAAACTATAAGTCTAGAGAGACTTAGGCATGTAAAGAGTCAGCATGTATTCATGATTTTAGTACCAGAGACTGAGAAAATCTAGAGTAAACATCAGCTTATTTTTAGTTGCCAGCTGTCTTAACAAGTAGATTGGTTATGATGTGACACTGCCGTCCGTGATGTCTTAAAGTTGGAAAGGAGAAAGGTAGGAGAAAAGATTGGGTAGCAAAGAAAAGGGAACAGGGAATAGTGAACAAGCATTAGGACATTTCTAGGTATGATGTGATTCTGCAGCCAAGACAATAAGTGTTAATTTAGGGAGTAATTTTAATTAGTTGGTAGAAAAGAAGCTCCTATACTAGAAGTGTCCAGTAAAGTGTAGTTTCTGTTTTACAGCGAGCAGCTGAATTGTAGTCAGTCTCACAGAGATCTGATGATGATGATCCAGGAAATGAAAAAGTGTTTGCCTGAAGAGAAAAGAAGTTCCAGCAAGCCCAGTACCATCAGTGCTCTCAACTACGCCTTGCAGTGCGTCCAGCAGGTCCAGGGTAGGTGTGTCAAAAATATGGAAGCATAGAAGCTATGTAGCAGCTTGGTTTGAATGGACACTAAAACACATCAAAGTATTCCTGCTGTCCTACAAACAATTGGCTTTTCGAAACACAGGGGGTTGTTTTGGTGGTTTTTTTTTTAAACAATCATGTTTTATTTTCTATTGAAATGTCTATATATTGCTCCCCCTTTCTTCAGAATCCTGTAGTTAATAGGTGCCTACTAATAACTTCCTGTGTATATTGGAAAAAGAGCATTCCCATCCCACATTGAAAAATTATTGGACAGTCAGTGTTTCCAACAGATCTAAGTAGCTAAAATTGTTCTTTTGCCATCACGTTTTGTCCTTTCTGTTTTCTCATGCTTGTTTTCTGTAACATAAATAGGTCACTCCAATAGCATAATCAGTATTCCTTTTTCCTTTGTCACTACGCAGACCTTCCTCATCTCACTTCGGACTTCACCATAAAGATGACAAAAGTGCAAGGGCTGTAAGAAATACTTTCAAAATAGTTTCCCTACTGACTTTCTTGTGTTTGTTTTGCTTTTCCTATTTTCTCTTTTCATTTAGCAAACAATGACTTTTTCCAGGCTCTGAATGACCGAAGAGGTTTTCAGACAGATGTGATGACATACAGCATAGAAGAGCTGGTGGCAGTTGCATCAGAACACACTCCAAAAAACACTGTAAGAAATTTGAGCGCACTCAAGGAGTTAATCATTTTGGACTAACTTCTCTATTTAGTCTCCTTGCATCATTTTGTGGAATTGGAATGTGTAAAATTGAAAAGCCTTGAAGTTTTAGCCAGACAGGGCTTTGTATTTTTAAGGGTAAATCAAGACTACTTATCTGTGCTGACTCAGGGTACCCAACAGCAGAAAGTGAAGAAACACCTATTTTATTTTTTTTTCTCCTTCCTATAAGCAACAAATATGTCTTTGAGAATCTCATTTGAGACTTCATTTATGACACAGTGATCTCTTGAGACAGTCTTAGCAGAATGTTTTCAGTGCTGATCAAGTCCATAATTGTAAGGGGCTTTGGTTTCGTTTCTGTAATACTGGATTTAATTTTTTCCCCCCATATTTGTAGTGTGTGTCACACTTCCTGGCTCTGCTTCAAAGAAAAGGGTGGTTTTTTAGATTCAGTGCTGTTAGATACAGTATCAGCAACATTGCAAATGCTTCCTGCTGGAAAAGTTCTCAAAATGTTTTTGTGTGTGGAATTGTGATGAATGCTCCGAAATTCGTGGAGGAGCATGTGGAGTGATAACCAGTCATTCTGGACAGTGGCAAGCATCACCATAACCTATTCAGTTTTGATACGACAGTCTTATCAATGTTTGTAGATGATGAGTAAGCTACTCTAGCATTGGACGTTGTAGTAGCTCACACACGCAGTTTCAGTTGGATACTAACTTGGGAAGATATTTTTCAACGTCTGTCTTAGGTTGTGGTGTGTGGTGGTTTGGGGTTGGTTTTGTTTTGGGTTTGGTTCTTTTTGTCCTTACAGTATTGCTACCTTGTTTTGGGGGTGGATTGCCTTTAATGATTTTTGTTTTCCAGGACACGTTTGTGGCTGTATTTTCCTTGCTTTCTGGACACATAGTGCATATTTCTGAGCAGGCAGCATCCATTCTAAACTGCAAGAAGAAAGTGTTGGACTCCTCCCGGTTTGTAGAGCTGCTTGTCCCTCAGGATGTGAGTGTGTTCTACACACACACTGATCAGTCCCACCTGCCACTTTGGAACAGCGAGAGTCAAACAGGTGGGGCTTGGCAATGCTCTTAAGTGCTTCATGTGTCTTTGTCTTTGCAGAATGACAATAAAATGCTTGTTCATTTTAAATATGCTAGCAATATACATAGGCAACATCTGTTCTCTTTCCACTTTAAAAACTTGTGTACCTACGCAGCAGGTCCTTGCTAGTCTCCTAGAGGCTTAACTCTTACTTGGGTTAAGTCAAAGTCATATACTTCATTGCTTTGTGTGCCACCTTAGTCATTCGAAATACTGCTGCTTTTAATAAGAAACCAAAAGTCTAATTGTGAGTTTAAAGTTGTTTAATCTACATCTTAGGGTTGCGTGGGTGCTTTGTCTTTATGATCTGCTTACATCCTGCTGTGATCATAGCTGACTGAACCGAAGTTTTAAGCTGCCTTGCTGTTTAGTGCTGGATGTGCCTAAAAGAGTCCTGTGTTAGTTGTGAGCAGTTCACACGTAACTTGCATGCTAAGGCCATGTCTTTTGCCCACCTACCTGTGAGGCCGTTCTGGCACCAGAGCTGGCAAGTCCAAAGTCCTTGCTGTCAAAGGATGAGACATCTGAGGCTGCTAACGTGCCAGGGATTCCACAACTTGGAAGCCAGGCCTGTGCCCACCCATCAGAGCAGTGGCACCCCCTCAGAGTAGTTATTATTTACTAGCGATGAACTGCTGCTGAATTTTCCTCTCCTCATAACTTTTGGCTATATATAGCTTTTGGTACATGTCTCATGAAGCCAGGAACTTTTGCTCTTCCTTTCCATAGTGATGCACTGGGGAAAAGTTCTTTATATCATGTGTGTTTCTTCTGAATTTAGTTTCAGGTCAGCCATTTCTCCAAGAGTGAGGGGGCTGGAGAAGAGATAACATTTTAGGTGGCAGCAGACTGTTGAACAGCTAATTCAGTGGCTTCATAAAGAGCAGATTGTGAGATTTCTGTCTTGCTCAGAAAGTCTAGAGAAGGCAGAGTTTAAAATAGTTCTGATAAGTTTGATCTTTTGGAGGATATTAACTGATACTTTCAATGTGTGTTCTTCCTATTAGCATCTCTGTATGAATATGCCCAGGTGAAATCCTTTTTCTGCAGGATCAGGCAAGTACTTTGTTTTAGTTTTATGTTCATGAAGGCTGGAAAAAAGGTACAGTACTGGGCAGTACTGTGATTACAGCCAATCAGTGTAAGTTCATGGAACTCCATTACAAAACTGGCTTTTTGTGTTTTAATATTGGTATCCAGCAGGATGTTTTGAACATTTTTCCCGTAGAGATGCTGAAACCTGTGTGGAATAAATATAGCAGGACAGATACCAATTTTAAGCCAGGGAACTGTTTGTAGTGTGCATCAACATTTTGCCATAATTTTTCTTCAGGCGTTTGTACAACATCTCTCCTTGTGTTATATAACAGATTTTTCTGATTATGTAGGCTTCATGAGTGGAAACGTGTTTTCACAAGCACACACTAAGATTAGGTATGAAAATGTGCATCTTTGGGTTAAACTTCTGTATCCAGTTTTCATTTGTATCTTTTTCCCCAAAGGCAGAGCTGTCAGTCGTTTTTATGACACTAACCTCTGTCTAGAAACCTTTTACAGAACTAAGTGTGGATTAAGACAGTAACTTTTAGTGTAAGCGATAGTGTCCAAAAATTTATTTTGATTCTTTTTGTCAGAGCTGGGTAAGATACTGCAGTTCAATAGGTGGAAAAGCGCTTGCAATAGGAGTGGGCTATTGCTGATGCAGTTGTTACAAAGCTCTGGTTAAGATCTCATCTAGAATGCTGTGTGCTGCTACTGCTCGCATGTTCTAGGAAGACAAGTCCTCACAGGAGGAGGACAGTCACAGAGCAAATAACTGTTTGTGAACTGAGGCTGGAGACTCCTACATAGGTCAGTGAAACAAAGCTTGAGAGACAGGTTTGATTTTTTTTTAATCCTAAAAATGGTACAGAGTAAACAATAAACAGAAAAAGAACTGTTGAACTTGAAGGAGAGCACAGGGCCAAATGAGTGGTTTGGGTGAATATGAGTGAAAATTAGGTGGTGGTATTTAACTGTTAAAGTAATGATATTTCTAGAACAGACTCTAAATGCAAGGGCTGTAGGCAAAACACCTACTTGTTTTTAAGGGGACTGAGGTCAGTGTTGCTGAATGTGTTTGCCTTGGATCGTAATGGAGTGTGCGTAGGACTTGAGGAGATTCTGATTATCTGGGTCTGTGTGCTCAGCATATCTCTGTGCAGGGCTCTCAGCCCTGACATTAAGTGTCAGAGTCTTGATACCAGTATGCTAAACCCTTTTACTTTTCCTCAGGGGTGGTAAAGATCAAGAACAAGAAACACGTTGCTACCCCTTCCGAATCACCCCATACTTGGTCCGTGTGTGTACTTCTGTCCACCTGGATGCTGAATCCTGCTGCTTAGCTTTGGCTGAGAAAATTCACTCTGGATATGAAGGCAAGTCAGGAGACTCTAATGAAACAAACTGAGCCAATAGAAAAATGCAGTATATGAAAATCTACTTCCTTTCCCAGCCTGCACTCAGGCGGTCTCACTCATGTAACTTCCAGTTTGTGTCTGTGTGCATGCATGCAAATCGAGAGCGTCTGTGCCTTCTTTGCAAGGCCCTATTTTTATTTTTGAGAGAATTCTGCAGCATGTAAGTATTTTTAATGTTTCTATCAGTTATTGGTCAGAAAGCAGTTAAAAATGAAAAAGTTCAGGAGCCGATAACTCTGTATCGTGAGCAGAAATGACAGGTTTTCTAAGTGCATATTTTGTTACAGTAAATATTTTTTTTTCTACTAGCTCCTCGAATTCCTATGGATAAAAGAATCTTCACCACCACTCACACCCCTGGATGTGTTTTTCTTGAGATAGATGACAGGTGAGATAAGAATTTTAAGACCTGTGAGGTGAGTATGGTCAGGTAGCAAAAAATCCTTCTGAGATGCAGCTGGAGACCTGTATAGAGTTGTTTAACAGTTGGCATTAGTTAATTAAATAAAGTAGTTTTGTGTTGACCTGCACAGACATAATCTACTTTGTTGCTTAAAATGCGAGTTAAACGGAACTGCAGTCAGTTTTCATTATCCAGTGCAACTGGGCACCTGTGGTAAACCCAGAAAATGCAAAGCTCTGGGGATCACATTGTGGAGATACAGCTCTGCTGATGTGAGTCAAATGTATTTGGGCAGTCTAAATCTGTCTCTGGCAGACCCACAGGAGTGTTTTTACAACACAGTTTGCAGTGTCCATGTCAGATTTCCTACTGATACTTTGCCTGTGGCCTGTTTCTTCAAGATCCCTTTTTCCTGTTCCCTTTTCGTATAGACAACCACAAAACTGCCTGCAAACATGAAAATCCGTCAGATCTCCAGGCGTAGAAATGTTTGTCATTAGTATTTGTGTGTCTGCATTGGGCTGGAGGATTATTAGATGGGCTGGGCTGCGCTGAAAAATGTTGTGTAGCCTTAGTTCATGCCATTGTAGACTATGCACGGGGACCTCACTGACAAGCAAAGGGTTAAGTATCTAAGTACTCAAAACCATATTATAATCAGTGACAATGTGTTTGGGTTTCAGAGCAGTGCCTTTGTTGGGTTACTTACCTCAGGATTTAATTGGAACATCCATACTGATGTATTTGCACCCAGAAGATCGTCCTTTGATGATTGCAATTCACCGGAAAAGTAAGTATAGTTGCTTTAAGAGGAGTTTCTGTGGGTTTTAACACTCTTTTATTATCATATTGCTTGACATGTGACTGATCTACAGTCTAGACAAAAACAGTTGAATTGATAAACCAACCAGTGAAAGATAAAAGCAAATTCAAACCCGGAGTTTTAAAGGACTCAGGTAATTAAGTGTTCGCTCTTGCACTACTGTGTCATAATGCAAACTAAACCTTCTTTCTTGATTGTTTTTTTTCCAGTCCTGAAATTTGCTGGCCAACCCCCTTTTGAACATTTACCTATTAGATTTTGTACTCAAAATGGGGATTATGTCATACTGGATACCAGCTGGTCCAGTTTTGTGAATCCTTGGAGCAGGAAAGTAGTGTTCATCATTGGCCGACACAAAGTCCGGACGTAAGTCAATAGTGGAATTCATCTGTAAAGGCGCTTTTCTTTGAATGCTCTGCAAAACAGAACTGTCTTAGTACTTAACTAGAGATGCAACATTGCTCCTGCTGTATGTGACAATTACCTAGCGTCTGTCTTGCAGCTCATTCTATTCAGAACAGCATTAGTCTTGTGTATTAAGTATGAAAGTCAGTAAATTACTTCAAAAGAAAAGGCAAAGCCAAGGGGTTTTTTTTAAGGATTTTTGCACATTGATGATATCCAAATCCTGTGACAATGGACATGTCTAATCAAAATATCGGTTTTAGACAAGCTGAGTAAAACTTAAAAAGCAACGTGAAAGGTAGATCGCCTCAACAAATAATGAGTTGACATTCATTCCTGATTGGCTCATAAAAAACCCATTATTTGACAGATGTGTAGGCAAAAATCACTTTCTGGCTTGTTTCCTTCTAGAACATAGACTTGATACAGAATCTAAGTATTTACCACGGTAAGCTCTTTTAATAATACAGTTAGTATTGAGTGTGCAAGTTAATTTTTCTCATGTTTCTCATGAGTTTCCAAGAGATTCGGAAATATGACTGCTGCCTTCTTACCTGGTTTCTTTCCTAGGAAGTGGCTTTTCCGGACAGCATTCAGACTTTTCCAAGTGATCTTTTATTTAAGATTTTATGGGGTGTGAATTTGTCTCCTGAGCGGAGGAGGCAGTGCAGGAGTAGATGCTTGTCATTGTCAACCCTAGCTCATGGCACTGTGCTGGTGTGGTGACTTCCCTGGGGCTTCATGTGAAGCACTGTTCTCATAGCACTGCCCTGCTACCCCAGCAGAGCTGCTGGTGCAACAGATGACATCACTGTGTGTTAATTCAGCAAAGCAGTCAAATTAAAATAATGATTCTTAAAAGAAAAAAAAAAGAAAATCTGTTCTACCTCTGTTTGTAGCTACCTTTTTTTCAACAAATTAAAATTAATAGTGATATTTTGCTCACTCTCTCCAGAAGCCCTCTGAATGAAGATGTCTTTGCTGCAAGAAGTAAAGAAATGAGCAGTGTTGAGAAAGAGATAAGAGAATTGCAGGGACAGATTTACAAGCTACTTCTGCAGGTAAAGTAGATGAAAGAATTTCAAAATGCTGCCTGACCTTCTCAATGAGAGGGTAAAGAAATAGGTCTGTTTAGCAGACTACTTCGGGGTGGTCTTTTACAGGATCTAAAAGCAAAGTTCTACGTGGAGACAGGCTTGTGGCATCATGAAAATATGGCTCTGGGTAGCCCACCTGATTAGGAAAAAAAAATATTTTGTGTGTCATATTTGTCAGGTCCTTATGTTGAAAGATAAATCTACATCCCAAAACAGCTCTAAGCATGGTAGGGAATTTTCCCAAGGAAATGGTAGAGCCCAGGACAATAGTGGCTTTTGACTTTACTTTGTTTGCTTGAAGTTCTGTGTGGGTTAGTATGTTATTCCCATCCTTTGTACCCTAGGAGGATGATATGTTTTAAATCACTATTTTTTCCCCTCATACAGCCAGTTCACAGCAGTGTTTCCAGTGGTTATGGAAGCCTTGGAAGCAATGGCTCTTATGAGCATTATATCAGCATAGCATCTTCAAGTGACTCCAATGGGAATTGTGCAGAGGAAATACAAGAACCAGTAAGTCCTTAAATGTGTTGCTGCCTGCAGAGTAGTAAAAATACGATTTTAAAAATGAAAATTTTAACTATGTACTACTTATCATGAATATTGCTGAAGTGGGAAGATACAGCTGCGTTCAAGCTAAATGTACTTAAATCAGTCAGTTGTAGAATGCTGGCTTTTGATTTCTGTTCTTCATTTTGCTGACTGAAATGAACAGATAGCTACTACAGTAGTTCTCCAAATTGAAGACTTGCTTAAGATCAGCCTCCTCAAGGAGCTGATAGAGAAGAAAGTGGAAGAACCATGCAACCAGAAAGAGGATTGATGTATGTGAAGGGCTTTCTGTTCGCTTGCATTTTCTGTTTTGTTTTAAGAAGGGCACTAGAGGTAGTGTAGACTGCTGTAGAAGAGAGTGGAAACAGTGCTGTCATAAAACAAGCATTGCAATTGCCCAATTTCCTTGTGAGGCTCCTGGGTAAATTGTCGGCTTGTTCCCACACTCAAGGCTGGCATCAGTATGTATCAGAAACATGTAAGTGCTCATGCTCTTCAGATTTTTATTTAAATTAATTAAATTAACCGTGACAATTAGATTCTTAAATTTACAAACACCAACAGAGACCAGGCTTAGGCTGACCAGCTATGCCCTTTCAGTTGGGGGAATACAAAATCCCTAGCCCCATCCTAATGGTCTCCTGTGGCCTCTTTTTACTTTTTTTTATTCTGACTTCGCATTTTTGTGTATCTAAAGATGACATTGCAACAAGTTTGTGCAGATGTCAATCGAATAAAGAATCTGGGACAGCAGCTGTATATTGCGTCGAGGAGCAAGTCACAGAATGGAAATGAACAGGCTCTGCGCTCAGAAATGCTAGGAGGTGAGTTAATGTCATTATAATCCTTAACTTAACATGAACTCTTGTAGATCTATAGCAATGAGTTTGGCTAGCTGGTGTTATGCTGAAAAACTTAGAGTAGTATTTAAGCACGGCTTAAATGTTAGAAGTATTTTGTTTGCTTTTTTTAAAAAATGAAATTAAAAACAACCAACCAATAAACATCTCCGCAGATGCTGTGACTTTTTAACTGCTCCTTGGGATATGGAGGAACATGTCTGTCTCTTTCTAAGTTAATAGAATTTTACTTTTTTAATTGTAACATTTTCTAGTGAAAATGCAGAAAGTTCCCTTGGTTGCTTTATGTAGACTCTCAGAAACAATTCACTGGTTGGAAAACATTGCCCTGTGTCCCACTGAAGTAGTGGTTTAGTTATTGTGTGCTTAATATTATGCTAATGCACATTATTTGCTGTTAATATCTAGCACAAATATACGGAGAAAACTTGATGCTTTTTAGATATCATAGGAATCTATTAAAACATTTTGCACTGCGATAGTCTGTACAAAAGTTACCATGAACCTCCTAGTCTTAATGATAAGAAGGCTGCACTGTGAACGTTAATGCTGCTCTGACCAGTGTAGTGTCAAAAGCTGCAAATTACTGCTGAATAGCAGATTGGGTTCTGTGAGGTAAAACCAAGAGTAATATTAATTACAGCTTTGTTTACAACATATAGATGGTAGGTTTTTTCTATCGTGTTTTCATTGTGTTTACTCATTTTTCTGAGTGTGTGTTTAAGCTGTTGTGTGGGTTTTTTTCTTGTAAGGCATTCTTTCCCCTTCTAGCTCCCGTGTCTTGAAACGTGAATTGAGATGAAAATGCAGAGTAACTGAGTAATGAGGCCTGTGCCATCATAAGCCATATGTCCCTGTATAATATATATGTACCCCAGTGTATATATGTGGATTTCTTGGTGGGACTAGTGTTAAAATGACTTTTAGAGGAGTCTCTGAGGATTTGTTCTTTTCTAGGGAAGAGGCATAATGCTTCCTGTTTTCTTCAGACACTGAGAAGTGGTAGTACAGAAGAACCAGGAAACGCATTTTATGATGATTCAAAGAAGACTCCACGTGTTCCTTCGTATCAGCAGATCAATTGCGTTGATAATATCATTAGGTAATAAACTATGAAGCTATTTTAGTGATTACAAGTTTAAGATTGACCGATGGAAGGTAATAAGTTATGGGATGACTTTGGGATTGTTTGTACCTCCCCGGGTAGTTCATCCCAACAGTCAATCTGAATTACTCAGTAGTGAAAAATTTAGGGTCTAAGATTCTGTTTGCGACTGTTGATGTTGATCTACTGACAGGTTCACCCCTGGTGCAGCAGGAGTTTAAGAGAATTTCATAATATGCTAGTGTCTTCTCAATATATGCTTTGAGAACATCTGTATAAAACTGAAAGTTGCTATAATTTATAAAATGTTTCTAACCCAGTGGATAACATAATCTTTTTTTTATCTTTTTTTTTTTTTTTTTTAAAGAGTAACTGATAGATTTTATTGAACTTAGTTCTTGGAAAGCAGATATGTGTCCAGAGCTTCCTGCGGTGAATTTAAAATACTAGTTAACAATTCTTGGATCTCCAGTTTGGATTGTTCAAATGTATGTCTCTCCAAATGGAGAGAAAACACAAAGTAGAGAGAGCTTCCTGTGATATTCTTTTATTTCAGGTATCTAGAGAGCTGCAGTATTCCAGCATTGAAAAGGAAATGTAAATCTTCTGCAAATATGTCATCGTCATCTTCAGAAGAGGTCCAGCAAAGTCAGCAGGAGGGTGAGGCATTGGAAGGTAGCGCACGGTGTATGGACAATCATGACAGAGCTGCAACAACTTATTTATTTCTCATGTCCCGCTGTTGTACATTCCAAGATTTATGTCCACTTCTTAAATTTTTGTCACACTAACAGCACAAATATTTTGGTTATTTGGTAAATATTTGCTTACCTTGTCTAGATCTCATGATTAAGAATCGGGTACAATATTGAGTCTTTGAATGTAGAATGGATCAAAAAAGTACTAGTATTTGTTGTTTCTAAATGAACCTGCTGTTGCTTACTGATTTTGTGCCATGTTTAGGATGTGCTGATATTGCACTGGCATATGAACTTTATGTTAGACTGTCTTATTTAGTGGTCTGCATAGTTACTGGTTGTTTCTGAGCCAGTAAAACTGATGAATTGGGAGCATAGTTCTTGGAGTGAAATTCCATGTAGAAACTTTGTCATTCACCAATAGATACTGCTATGCTTTCAGCAGTTAATTCCCAAACTCCAATATCTGCTGATCGGGAAGAGAGACTGAAAGACCAGATAAACACAGGCATGGAGCGTGCTCCTCTAGCAGACCTGACTCTGTCCAACAAAGCTCCAAGTGTGGTATCTGTCACCAGCCAGTGCAGTTACAGCAGCACTATAGTGCATGTCCCACACCCGGAATCAGGTAACGTTCACACTTGCAAAACACTGAATTGACTCCCTGATTTTTAAGATTGCATAATGTGCCCAAACTGAAGTGCATGGTGAGACAGTTTTGTCCATTTGAGATACGTTCTCATGAATATGAACTCTGGCGTATAATTGAAGTACTTTTAGGGACACTGTAAAGAAAACTTGAACCTGCAAGTTTTTATGGTGTTTCAATAAGATGTAGTTTTAACTGATTGCACTATTTCCTTTTCCCTCAAACACAAGTATATACTTTTTGCCATTGAAGACTGAAATAAAAATGACTAATGGGCCAATGTTACTTCATTTTAGTGCAGAAGGAAGTGTAAAAATGAGTATTTAACTGCTTTTGTACTAAGAAAGCATGAAAAAATAAGTGCCTTTGTAACGTCAAAGTGAATTTGAAGTTTCCACACCATGAAAAGTAATTTGCGCAGTTGATGTTAGTGTAACTATATTTGAGTGTAAAGGGTGTTTTCTTCCCCTGCCTCTGCAGCCTGTATCTGCTCGGTAGCTCAGACAAGACTGTGTTCTGTGTAACCATCTGGGTGTTGTGGGAGTTGGCACCAGAATGCCAGACCAAAGAGTGATTTATTTTCTTCCCTCTTCAAAGAAGTGACTACAATGGAGGATACTACTGTTGGAAGTGAACAAATTGAGCTGCCTCCTGTGAATGCTCAGAGTCTCACTATGGTGCCTGAGGATTTAAAGCCAGTTGGGCTAACAAAAGAGACGTTGTCAGCCCACACTCAAAAGGAGGAGCAGAACTACGTTGACAAGTTCCACCAAAGGATCTTGCTCTCTCCTTTTAGGACTTACCTTCAACAGGGGAGCAGAAGTAACAACAGACAGTCCTGTGGTCAAGGTAGGCAGCAGTTCTGAGAAACAAAGACAGTTCAGTCTGGATTGCAATACAGTCTGGTTCTCCTTTGCATGACTTAGTGAGTGTCTTACTATGGCTGCAAACAGAATACTTCCTTTGAACTGCCAAAGTTTGACAACAGCATTGCCCACACAGGAGGTCTTCTCCATCTTTAATTGTTGCTATCTTGGACCTTTCAACAAAGCAGATAATTGTAGTAATTAAACTTGCAAATCCCAAGAAGTTTACTGCCTTCCCTTCAGGGGAAACGTAAAAGACCTAATCGGAATAAGCCAAAATGATCAATAAGAAAATTGATGGCATGAAGGAAAATATTGTACATGTGTCAGCAAATCCATCACTGTAGCAAATGGAAGAATTGTTCAGAGGAAGGTCAGCTCTCTGAATAAGCCACACTCAATTATCTGGATGTTTTTCTCTTTTTTTTTTTTTTTTTTAACCTTAGGTTTGTCATTTCAGTGAATGTGTCTATTTTCTTCCTCCTCAGGAGATTCCCCTCCAAAGCAGATGAGCCCAGCTAGCTGTAAAAAAGGCAGACGTGGAAAATTCAAGCGCCAGAAACCTCAGAGACAATCCTCAGATAGCCACTCTTTTAGTAAAAATAGAAGTAGTCTTCCATGTGAGAAGAGAACAACTCAGAAACAGTCATCCTCTCCCTCAAAAGTGTCCTGTCTAAGCTCCTCCAGTATGAATGCCCTCCCTCCTGTAGGATTTCCAGATTCTTCAGATCCACTCTCTAGTTTTCCAGCCTCTCCTGTAGGAGAGGAGCTTACCCTTCACTCATTAAAACCTGAGTCCATGTTGTCATCAAAACTATGCTGTGAAGCCCAGTCACACCCAGCACTTTATCCCCCTAACATGAGCACACTTATGGCTGTATTTTTTCAGAGTTTCCCTGTGTATGCTCAGATGCCTCAATGCGTCTTTCTTCCTAGCCCTCAGTATGTTTATCCCCCCTCTTCATATCCATGTACTACACTACCTCCAGCCCCACTTCCTTTTGCTCCATCACCAATAGCAGTGCAGTCTGTGGATCAGCCCTTTCCAGTCTCTTCTGCAACATCCATGGAGGACCAGCAAGAGGGCCAGCCTGACCGGGCCCCACTGCTAAGTAGCTCACGGAGCAGCTCCCCTCTTCAGCTGAATTTGCTTCAAGAAGAGCTGCCAAGACCTATGGAGCTTTCCATTAGTACTGATGTTAAAGCATGTACAGAATCTAAATGTGTAAGTAACACAGATTTTTAATGTAGAGGAGAAACTGATTTTCCTAAGTGTTTGGTCACCAAACCCAGTGGTGATGATCTGTGTTTCGAGGTCACCAGATTGTTAGCTGCTTTTTCCAGTAGCTGTGCTGTGTAGACTGCAGGGCACAAATAGCTTTCTCCACCTCCAGCGCTGTTTATACCTGCCCCCGTGGGAACTTGTAACAGTACAGCATTGGCACTTAGCAAACAACAGAAGTGTGAGATCTGGTGTAGGCTGCCACAAGCTGCTTTGGCTCAGCATTTTGGCAGCAGCCTTTTCAATTAAATTGTCAGCTGGAATTTTGGGTTTGGGGCTTTTATGCATGTGGAACTTGGTTAGTGCTGCACAATTCGCATCCTTTTCCACCGAGTCCCACAGTCTCTGTGGAGAACAAAAACAAAGGGAAGATACACTTCTAATTACTCCCTCTGTCTCCCAGGGATGCAGCTAATGAACGAAGAACAGGGATCCGTGTGGGTCGGTTTCCATACATGGGCATAGAAAAAGCCTCTCCAACTTCCGCGGTAATCTCAGAGGCAGGAATCTGAGCTCTGCAGATGAGGAAAAAAATGTTGGCTCCTGAATCCAGGTTGGGCTGGAAAGGCTGGATCAGCTGAAACTGCAGGGTAGGGTCCTGAAAGGGGAGTTGGTATACCTGTAGCTGCTGAAGCGATGAGCTTCATGTAGTGAATCAGGGGAAGGCACTCCTGTTTTCGCTGTAGTGCACCATTGCTCAATGTGCATGGCTGCTTCATACTGTCTGACAGGACAGGAGAGGAATTGACTCCTCTTATCAGCAGAAAATACTAGCTTTGTGCCACAGTATAGTATCTTGACCCAGTGGGGAAGGATCTACAGCAGAAGCCAGTGAACTAGAGTCCAGATGCTTGTTGATTTTTCACTCATGAAGATTGTTATCCTGACTTGTAGACAGACATTCATTTTCAGAGCTAGAAACTCCAAACCTATTGAACTGATATGAGAACTTAAGTCAACGTGTGACAAATAAAATAAATGCATGAACTTCTTTTTTTCAAATCTAGATGTAACTTCCATGGATGTGTGTTTTGATTTTTGTTTCCAGGACAATGATCCAGAAGATAGTGGTAACAGTTCTAGCCATTATGTTTCTTGTGAACTTATTGACCGCTCGCTGTATGAGGACTCCCAGTCGGGTGTGGGTTCAGCAGCATCAGGCAGTGGATCAGCTTTATCTGGCTCTTTAGGCTCTGGCTCCAACGAAACTTCTGGTTGTGGCACAGGTAGGGAAATCTCAGATTTGAGTGTTGTTTTGGTGCTAAATGGCTTGCTAACGTGTTTGTAGTTCATAACAAGATACTTTAATAGGAAATCCCAGTAAGAAAATCTGTAGTCTTTACCTTTCATCAGCTTTCAATGTTAAAAGCCAAATTTGTTTCAGTCACTGTAGCTGGAAATGGGAACATAAGATGGTGTTGCTTTGTGACCTATAAGCCACTCTTGCATTTTGCTCATCAGCACTTTTCTCTGCATTAGATACTGGCTTACATCTTAAATTTTAAACATAAATGTAAATCTGCATAGAGCAGGACCTCTTGAAACAGAAGCAGAGAAGCTGGGCAATTAAGTTTGAGAAGAGTAAGTAGAGCTTTGGAGATCTTGATTAACTTAATAGAACGCTCTTTATCTTTGGATTCTCAGTGGGTAGTAATCACTTGCTAGAGCAGTCATGTGGGAGTACCTGTGCTCGTGTTGCAGAGCTAGCTCGCAAGAATACACAGTTGTCCTTTTACTGCTTGTGCTGAATTACTAGAATCTAGTAGGTATCTGCATTTTTTTTTTTTTGTGGTAATTCTCAGCAGGTAGTGGGAAAAGCAGCAAGTACTTTGCCAGTAATGATTCTTCTGAAGCTTCCAAAAAAGAGAAGAAACAGGAGGCCGAAGTGAAAGGGACGGCTAATAAATCCAAACATGAGTCAGCCTGGGTGATGATGGATCGCACACCTGAGCAAGTTCTAATGACTTACCAAATGCCAAACAGGTTGGAAAACATCAACTATTTCTGACATGTAGTTTGGAATTGTGCATAGAACTGTAGAATTAAAAATGAGACCATGGAAACAGTGCACATATCAATGACACTCCAAGAAGGTGTATCGATCTACTGTTTGTGCATTTTAAGCCCTCTTTGTTTCTTTTTTCCTATTTTTTTCGTAATTTCCCCCACCAGTTAAAAAAAAATAAAACAGAGTATAGTTACTGTTCAATGGCTGATACTATCTGCACTTCAGCTGTGGGTATTGATGAAGAGACTCTCCCAGTAGGATTAAAATCAGTGCCTGCCTTGCTTCATTTAGTACAGCTGTGTTCACAGGTGTCTGTTACCTGCAGAATTAAAGAGGAGGTTTTAAAGGAGGATCTGGAGAAGCTGGCAGTCATGCGCAAGCAGCAGCCTTGGTTCACGGATGGGCAAAAGAAGGAGCTTGCAGAAGTGCATACGTGGATCCGGACCCAGACTGTCCCCCTGCAAGTTAGCACCCAAGTAAGGAACAATTGTGAAAGCAGTCAGCAGCTTATTCATGCTTTGGCTAACCAGAGGCAATGCCATTTCTATACCAATACAATCTTACAGTGATTGGGTCATTGATAATTATTACTTGTAAATATAAGAAAGAAGTGAGCTTGAGTACACTAGCCGCATGGGAAATGCCAAAATACAGGTCTTTCTATTGTATCTCTTTTTGAAGATATTTAAATTCTGTGTAGAAACTACCTGTAGCAAGGTTCCTTCAGTCACACTGATGTAATGGGAACAGTGTCATGGTCTCATGTAAAATTCCAGATCTAGTGATGTTTCTCCTGTAGTATTGGGTCTTTTGCTTGCTTCATTATGAAGTTGACTGTTGCTTTGATTGAATAGCATGTAATACTGGGATGTTGGTGAAGATAGGAGCAAGTGTGTTCAGTGAGCTGAAAAATGCTTGCAATCACAGAGAAGATTAAGGCATAGAGAGAAACACAAAAAATGCAGGTGGTTTCATGCTTTAAGAATTTTTGTATCTTATGCCTGAATGTTTTATCTGGTGTGACTCTTGGGCATTCTGATAAACTGCTTCTGATTTATGTGTTAAAGAATGTCCTAGTCAGTTTAAAGTGCTCCTAGATGTTATGGAGAAGAAATGAGCAAGGTGAAACTAGTCACAGAAAGATCTAGGGCTCCAGTGATGAGTTGCAGAGAAAACTTTAAAATTGCGGTCCAAATCCTTAACAAACAGTTTGCTGAGGAAGTCGCATACATTTTTAACCCTGAGATGAGACATCATCTAACAAAAAAAATTAATTTGTGACAAGATAACTTGGAGGTACAAGTACCTGTTTCAGAAAATAACTGGAGAATCTCTGCTTTTTAGAGATTAGAGCTCATTGGTGAGGGTTTCAATAATTTGCAACATATCGTGCGATCAGGATTTAATTATTTGAAATGTATTTATTAAAAAAAGAGAATTGAAATTATCGTGTTCTTGTTCCTTTTTAAAGGGCTGTGTTACATGTGACATCAGGGAAGTGAATTGTGAGGCTGCAGTGGCTCATGACAATATGGAAAGCAAGGGAACATCATCTTCACTCCTGCAACGCTGAAGGCATCAGCACTTGTGTCAGTAAAGCTGCTTGGTGTAATTCCCATTCTCTTTTCCTGTGGCTTTGCTACATACTAGTGGTGAATCTGTCTGGCTATCTCTTCCCAACACAAGCAGTTACACGTGTGAAACTAAATCCTTTTCACTACCCTGCTGCTCCTGGCATGATTTTGAAGACAGTCTTTCACTGGGAGGCTGTTTCCCTTCTTGATCTCACAGGCTTGCTGCATAATGGGATATGGTTGTAACTTTTGATTGCTCAAATGATAAACAGGATACAAAGGTTTTTTTCTGTTTGGGGTTTGGTTGGTTGGTTTGAACTTGGCAAGCAGAGGTCTTAAAAAGACACAGTGGTAGAGAACTAAGTGATTGACGTAGCAGATCAGCATGTTTACTCTCCGAGTAAGCTAGGTGTGTTGAAACCAGGGTACAACACAGTGCTCTTTGGTTTTGTTTGTTTGATATTTAAAGGTCTAAACTGAAGATGACGGTGCTCTGAGGATATAAAATCTCTGTGGGTGATTTGAAAGTCCAGTAGGCCTTTTAATGAGCAGCTGAACACTGGCCAAGTTATTCTGCATCAAAATGCCTTTCACCAGCTTGTGCCCATCAAAAAAAACAAACTGAAGAGAAGCAAAGCAATTCCTGATGTTTCTCATTTTGAGTGTTTTGTTTTTAAAGTTGTTTTCTCAAGGGAGGTGTTTAAAAGTAATTGAAGGTAACTTTTCAAATCTGCTAGAGATTAAATTATAAATAGCAATCAAAAAAATAGAAGTAACAATTCAGAAGTTAATTTCTTATGCAGGATCGGCTCTTTAATAAAAACCTCTGTCAAGGCCCTATAGTCTAGTTATGAATTCAAGTAACTACATGCAGTCTTTTATCCTATGTCGCTAGCACTCCGGAAGGCAGATTTGTATCTTTATTTTTGTTATTGTGTCAGAGTAGTTACATGAGCTGAATCCAGACACAGTGAGTAGGAAATTTGAAGCTATTTCCATGTTTTGCTTCTATTCTGATGCCAAAAATGAAAAGGATAAAAAGAGATTGAGCTTTATTTCTTTTGCTTTCTTGAAAAGTCACAAGTTGTGGAGCCAAACTTGAACATCAAACTGTATATTTATTATTTCTTACCACTGTTGACTTCTTGGACAAGTTTCAACCTCTTTCTTTTTATGGAATCTCTGCTGAAGTCGTCCATGGATCAAAAATGAGTTTGTGCAGGGTGTGAGTTTGTTGTTCAGAAAGTGGCAATCATTTTCAATAAGTGAAAAGCCTTGTTCTCATGTTAATACTTACAGCTTTTAAAGCTGAATGTCTCAAAGTGCTCTTCAGAAAAGATGTTCTTCACTAAAACCTAGCAGATTGTCTGATTTCCCCTTTGTTTTTCAAAAGCTATATGTAATCAGATTTCCCTTCTGATGTTGTGAATCGCCTTAGACCTCTCAAAAGAGGGTTTTAGAATGTAACGTGTTATTCACCCTTTTGTTCTGTGTAATTTTTCCTTTTCTGCTATGTGAAGGATTTTCACTTTTTCAGTTTGATTTACTAGTAAGCCTCAAATTGTTGAGTAAGTTAAAAATACTGTGATCTGCAGATCGTTGAAGCAAAATACATTTATCCAAGATTTTTGTTACTTTTTGAAATCAATTCAGTGACAATTTTTGCCGTTGAAACAAAAAGGAAAAGTTATTTTTACAGAACTTTAAGTTTTCAAGGCCAGTTTGACTCAGGCAGTTCTGTTTTGTTTTCGTTTTTACAGTAAGCTTGCTTGGCATGTTTATACCTATTGCTTTCTATTTATTCTTAAGCTGCATTTCTGTGTTTGTCTTTCAGTATTTTCAGCTCGAACTTGTGTTTTCTTGTATTGTAAAACAGCAGAGGTTCACACATCCTCCATACTTTTTGTGTTCTGACTCTAGAGAATTCTTAAAATAAGTGATTTAAGTAGGTATTTACATATAACAAATTATATACTCTAAATGGAAAATGTGGACGATAATCTTACTCCTCTCTTAGTCTTTTTCCAGCACTTTCCAAACATGTTATTCTGCATTATATCCACACTACATAAAACATTTGCTCTAAAATGCATAAGGAGGTGCTTTGTGTATAGATATTTCTCTTAATTGGGAAGCTTCTTAACTAACTTAATTGTCAAATTAGACTCATGCACTAGAATCCATTCTAGTTTGTTGTGCTTAAAACGACTGCTTTAATGTATTCTGAGTCTTGGTGAAACAGATGAATTTGAATGCTTCAGAGAAGGACGGCTGCCTCCTTCAAAATAGTTTAAAAGTGTAAGCCAGGAGAGAAGTCTAGATAATCAACTCTTTTGCTGTGCATTATTTCCGCTCTTCATTTCCTAAGCATGAAAATGAGATGGTTTGTGGTATCTTAGCAGGCATACACGCCGTCCACTTTATGAAACAGTGGGACTTAGTTTAGGAGAATGGTAATGCATACCTAACACTTGAATAATGCTTTTCATCCATAGGTCTGGAAGCATGTCAAAAAGATGACTATTCCAGTTATATAAAAAGAGGCAGAGACACAAAGGACTTGCACAGATGCGTACCCCCAGTTCATACCAAATCCAAGAGTATAATTTGGGGAGCTTCACTCACAGTATTCTGTGCTGTCTTTGCTACAAGCGGTCAAGATTCTGACCTGAATGTAGAAACTTGATGGTATTAAATATTTCTTGTTTGGAGATGTTAACCCTTCTTATACCACATACTGCTATGAATTTGTGCCTCGTAGTGTCATATAGCATCAGAAATTCTAGGTGGTTTGTGTAGTGCTGTGAATGTTGTAGCCTCTGACCAATAATGAAGGTGCACGTGCTTAGGAGTTTGAATTTGAAGCTTGTAATCCTGGATAAATCTTAGGTGCAAGATGACTTGTCTGGGACAATCCTAATCTTGGGTTACAGAAAAAAATATCATAGGGGAGAACAATGTAAGAGGAATGAAGAGATCAATCAGTGCCCTATGTGACAATGAAACTAAACTATTTGCCCAAAAATGCAAACGTGCTTGGCTGCAAAACCAGGTTTAGGAAAGAACAGTTTCCCAAGCTACTCTTTACCGTGCTAGAACCACATCATCTTGCAATCAAATGCCTTATCAAACCTTTTGGGAAGGACCTTGGTTTCCATAAGTTTTCAGGAACTGCTAGTTTTTACTTCTGCTTACGTTAATCTGTCAGTCTTTGTGGTTTGCTGGAATAGTTGAAGTGAGTGAGATCCAGTTTTGATCTGAAAGACCAGTGGAGTAAATATTGCAGACAGATTTTCCTATGCTGTTTTGTTTATGTGACTTTGTTTTACCTAGCATAACAATCTTGCAGACAGCTTAGAGCTGCTTGGAAGGTCACTTTTTTGGTGATCAAAGGGAAAACATGCAAGTATAGTAACGATGCATATACTGCCCCCTGTGGGGGTGTCAGCAGTTTGGAAACTCTTGAATTTTGCTGGTAATTTTACTTGTTGGATTCATAAATATAGAATTACATTTTTAAAAGATGAGTTGATGGTCAGTTATTTTCATGGCACTGCTATGAACAGGAGGGACCCTAGCGTATTTTTACAGTGTGGGTTAAATAGTCACTGAATGAGTAATGTATTGGTAAGTTTATCTTCCAGCTGAATCAAGTTTTAAATTGCAGTTGAATGAATTTTTACATCAGTTAATAGGAATATTTTATTGAAATGCTATTCAGCTGTGGTTGAATTTACAGTTGTGATTTTAACTGTACACTTTTAAAAAGCTTCTGTTTTTATAAATAAAACTGAAAAATATGCTTCAAAGAACTTTCAAGTGTGTGTTTACTTTTGTTATTAATTTCAAGAAAATAGACTTTAAAGAAAATATTTGTGACATTTTTCTGATTATCCATAGGTGCTGAGGTTGTGGGCATGGTGAAAACGGTAGTGTAGTGGCTGTTCATCCTGTTTGGGGGGGGATTTGGTTTTTTTTTTTTTTAGTCTTGCTCTACCTTGCCCACTTTCAGCTGTGTCCTTTCCTTTCTAAGTGCATCCCATAAAGAAGGACAAGTACCTTTTAAATGCCAAGGATTATATTTGGAAGTATAAACTGTTGGGATTTGCGCAGGGTTTAGAGCTTCTGTCTGAGCAGATTTTGTTAGGAAAGGTAAATAACAAGCACCCTGGCCTCCACCATGCTAAATTTGTGTTCTAGAGGAATTGCAAAGAATAATTCACAGGTTTCATTCACAGCATATCACACAGAGCACTGCTCACAGCATAATTGCAAAACATCAAGAGTTTATTAATTCCCAAGTAGCACAGAGTCTAAAGGTAGTACCTGTCTTCATTCTCATTTTAAATCAAGCAAATCTATATACATGTTTTCAGACATCTGTATAAATTATGCAACCAAAGTCAGGGAGACATTTTTCTGGTGTTTACACACAATATTTCCAGAAGCACTCAGAAAGATTCCCACGTTTCTTGTACAGTTTTCTGTCCTTGGTCAAGAAGCGGCCCAGCAAAGCAATTCGAGGATGGTTTCCATAGAAAGTCTGAAGTCAAACAGCATTAGACAAGTTAGTAATGGATGGTAAATGTTCCCCGTGGGGAAGTCCACTCTAGCTGACCACCCGGCCCTGTGTTCTGAGTAGGGGAAGGAGAGGCGGCTGCCCAGTATGCCCTCTATTTTAGATGGTGCACTAAAACTAGTCTTCTGCCTTTCCATTTAATTCAGCCGACAAGTGAACAGGAATGATGTTTTCAATATATCTAATGGTTCATAACAAATCTGACAATCCTGTGCAGCCTGTGTTGCAGTGGAGAAAAAATATTACGTACATCTAATACTGGTTCATGTACTGGGTTGTCCTAGTGAAGCTGGAAATTTGCCTTTCTTTAGAAAGCTGTTCTTCTGGGCGAAAAACAAAAAAAGGGGAAGAGGTTTAGAATTAAATGCTATGGATTACTCACTTCTCCCCCCTTCTTTTTCTCCCCTGCTTATCTAACTGCTAAGTGATTCCAACTTCTAGAACACTGGCGTACTTTAGTTTATAGCGTTTATGAAATCTGCTGATCTTCAATGCTGTCTCAGTAACCATTCAGTGTATTTTAAAGTGTGGAGTCTTTAGTTTTCTTGTTTAAGTGTTTAATTTACCTACCTCTTTGATATTTTCCCTTGGGTGGTAGCTGCTGGGGCTAAGACCTGAGAAGGGAGACATAATGAAACGTTTTACCATTCAAAAATCATGAACCTGCACAAGCAGTTTTGTGTCCCATAATGCTATATAGCCAGCAGAAGTCTTGGACTGGAATGTTCAAAGGATCAGATAGAAAACCCTTTTGCTGCAGCATAGCCAGTTCTTGTGGCACACGGTTCCAGCAGGATCCGGGACTCTGGAGATGTAAAAGCTTACTGTCCTCCTCAGCAGCCAACTGCTATGTCTGTTCCCCTCCAAACCATCTATTGTTTTCTATTCTGTGTTTTCTGTAAGTATTGATGTTTAAGAGACTATGGTTTTGTTTCGTCTGCTAGCTCCTTCCAAGCCAATCTTTGCCTTGCCCAGGTTTTACTAAACTGTTTTGGAAGCTTTTCCTATCTAGAGCTTCAAGCATGGCTGCCAGCCGGCGTCCCCAGTACCACTTTTCTGTGGCCTACATGCAATGCTGAATTTCAGCAAATACCCAGGAGCTGGGACACCGTATCTATGGAAGGTGGACATGCAAAGCAGTGACAGGCTCCTATAAGCTGTGGTAAACTCCCACCTGCTTTGTTTTCCTCAGTCAGGGTGCCCAAGAGCTCTGGCAGGAACTGAAGCAGGGAAGCTCTTCCTTGGCTGCCCAGCTGCTCCAGATTTAATCTTGAATCTTCATCAGCTGCAAATAGAACAGGTAAGTGTTTTACTTTGAATCTGTGTTTTAATCTGTCTGGATCTATCTAATCTATCATTAAATCAACAATCAGTCATCTGTTTACATTTAATAAATATAACGGGATAGTTGTGGTTTTTACATTTGTGGTTTTTTTTTTTTGCTTTGAGAAAAGAAACCTTCCTTATGTTGATCTCGAGAGTCTCACTTCTCTGGCAGATCTTCCTTTAAGAAAGTTTTTTGACCAACAGCAGCCCCTCCCATTGCTTGGGCAACTCACAACCTAATTTTTCTGATAGTCAGCTGTAGACAACCGAGACTTGTATATAATTGTGGTTTTTAGTTCATTTCTTTATCGACTAGTTCCTGCGTTATAGTTTTTCTATGAATGAACACAAAACTTCCTGTTTGAGGTCCATTAGTCTGCTCAGTTTCCCAGTTATTAAATACAATAGGGGAAAGACAGGAATAAATGTAGGAGTTTGGCAGCTATGTTTCTCAGTGCATTTCATTTAATGTGAGTATCAGTACAGATAATATTACTTTTTCTGAAAGGACAGATTGCTGATACCTGATGAAATGAATGAATTGTTATGTGCATAGGGCAAGTTGCCAGAAGGAACCCTTAGCAGTGTTATACTTGAGGTAAATAAGGCTTTTGTAATCTAAGCAGTAAGTTTAATCTTTGCTAATATATAACAGACATTTAAAATCGTGGGCAACAAGAGGGTGCTGTTATGAAACTCTGTGTGGATGAATATAATTTTGTAGTTGCCCTGTTAGGCGATACTAGAGTTTTAGTTGCTCTTAGCGACAGGGATGAGTGAGATTGTAGAGCCTCTCAATATTGAAAATCATAGAATAACCAGGTTGGAAGAGACCCACCGGATCATCGAGTCCAACCATTCCTATCAAACACTAACCCATGTCACTTAGCACCTCATCCACCTGGGCCTTAAACACCTCCAGGGAAGGTGAATCAACCACTTCCCTGGGCAGCCTGTACCAGTGCCAAATGACCCTTTCTGTGAAAAATTTTTTCCTAATGTCCAGCCTAAACCCTGGCATAGTTTGAGGCCATTCCCTCTTGTCCTGTCTCCTGTCTCTTGGGAGAAGAAGCCAGCTGCCTCCTCTCTACAACCTCCTTTCAGGTAGTTATAGCGAGCAATGAGGTCTCCTCTCAGCCTCCTCTTCTCCAGGCTAAACAACCCCAGCTCTCTCAGCCGCTCCTCATAAAGCCTCTAAGAAAATACACTGCTGAAAATAATCCCCCAGCATTTCAGAAACTTGGACCTAGATCAAGAACTCAGAGTGTGGAAATTCATGCAGTCAGTTTGTTCACTGTGAAAAAGGACAATTGCACAGGACAGTGGAGATTTCTGTCTAAGATACTGAATGAGAATATTGTAACTTTCCTGTGCTACCTGGAGACAATTGATCCCTCTAGCCCTGTGTTATTTTTTAATTCAGAGCAGTGTTAGCAAGTAAATTTGCCTTGAGATTTAAAAAAAAAAAACAACCCAAAACAAAACTCTTTAATACAGACCTCTACTTCTATATTTCCTAGCCCAGAGACTCTTTGTATTAGCAGAGAAGATTTAATAAGCCTAATGGATGTCCTCAAACAAATGCAGTAATTGTTAGAGTGCTCTTTTTCACCCTATGATGTGATAGATGTTATCAATGGTGAGTCACAGTTGCCTGTAAATGCAAGTTATAGAGTGGAAGGCTTGAAAAGATACTGGCATAGTGAATCAAAGATTGTCAAAGCAAGGTAGGGGCTACCAACACCTATAAACCAGCACAACAGCTGTTGCACCTGCAAAGCAGGTAAGAGCAGCCACATTTAATAGTCAACTTCTTGCAATAACTTCAGGTTTGATTTGCCTCCTCTTTCAGAAACTCCTCCAACACAGGTGAGGTCTGGTGACACTAGCATTCCAGACCTTTTGTGCATTTTTACTGAGCTGTTTCACTCTTGACGTATACTATAATTTCAAACTTTGAGGACAGCAGTTTCAAACAAATATTTATTCTTTCACTGGACTGAATGGAATCTGCATTAGTGCTGGTTTTGTAGCATAAGACAGACTTGCCTGTTCTTGATCTAAGTAGGACTGCATTAATGTTTGCAGTAGGTTGTCCCCTTTTATAAATACAACTCAGTTAAACGTACCTCATTTTAAAGCATTGCAAGAGGAGAGACTGTACAGCCAAGCTTCTTTAATTACCCAGTGCCTACTAGTGCTGTTTCAGAGGCAGACACTGCGTATGCTGGCTCGCATTGAGTGCTAGAAGGCTCAGACACCTTGTTCTCCTCGATCTCAAAACAGCAGGAAGAAACATACAGGGCAACAAATCTTCCCATTTTACAAGACTAGCACCCACTGATGATGTCACTTGCACTCCTGGTGTTCTGAAGACATTCCCGCTTTTTCCACAGCCGAGTGGCACAGATAACAGCCCCTTGGAAAGCATACCTGCTTCTT
Source organism: Clamator glandarius (assembly GCA_033459285.1). Lineage (NCBI taxonomy): Eukaryota > Metazoa > Chordata > Aves > Cuculiformes > Cuculidae > Clamator > Clamator glandarius. The sequence goes on along the minus strand of JAUNZM010000452.1, from coordinate 137,207 downwards.
TTCTGGTATTACTGCTCCCACCCCTGCTTTGTGACCATTAAAATCAAAAGACTCTTACCTGAGAGTTGATAAGACATCTCACTGGCATTGATGATGGGGACTGAAGAGAGAGGACAAGAGAAGCTGATAATAATGAGACAGCAGAATACCAGCTTATGCATCATTGCTGTATTGAATATATTTAGTCTTTGTCCACCCCTGTAACTCAGAAGTCCTGTCTGACTGCTGCCTCTGCTCCTAGTTTCCCCCATTATATAGCCGTTCATGATCTCATAAATATCATCATGTTCTCTCCCCCCTTCAGAAAAAAAATCCGATTAATTTATTGCCCATTGATTCCAAATGGAAACCACTTTGCATTGATGTAATTTTTCAAGGTAACAGTTCATAGACAATAAATTTACTGTCTTATAGCTTGGTGTACAAAATGGATATTATATCAAACCAAGCACAGTAAAGTTTATAAATCTGGCATTAAAAAAAAAAAAAGTAACTTCCAGTTATAAATCATGAGTTAGCAAAAGGGTCAGACGTTGGTTGAAATGACCAGGGCAATAAGACAGATGATTTATGAGCCTTAGCAGGCCTGACGCAAAGCATCTGATATGAAACGCACTTTTTTTTTTCCTTTTTGTGAGATGGATGGATGTGTTGTGCTGTATTTGGGGTTCTTGTGCCAGAAAAAAAGTAAAAGAGAAAGGGCGTTAAAATATAGAGTTAAGTTAAGAAGAGAGGGTTAGGGAAGTTGAATTACTTTTTTTTTTTCCCTTGTAGCATTTCACCTGTATTTATTTGAGAAGACCTCATCCAGTGTTGCCCTAGAGAACTATCTTGGCAGAGAAAGTACAGCTTCCGTCTGGAGACTTGCTTGGTACATGTAAACTACTTTAATATTAAACACAGGTCCCTCACTAGACTGGGAGACCCTTTTCCATCTCACTAATCTTCTCTTTTCCTCTGTTGGAACTAACAACTTCATTCTGTGTGTGCTTGCTAATTTTTTCACCTGTTCACCTTTTGCTTTTTTTTTAATGCTTATAGAGTAGTTACCGTATATAATCTCATAACTTTAGTCTTTTTTTTTCTCTCCATCTAGCGTATCTTGCCTTTATTTAGAATTTCATTTTTCATATCAGAGGGCAAGGACTGACTGAACGGATCCCTCATCCTATTCTCATCATATCCAACTGTACAGAGCCTTGAAGTTAAAAAAAAGTGTATGACAATTTTCTTTCCATTAGGTGATGAGAAACTAATGCCTGTTCAGCTTTGTAATAACTTGAGGTTTGGTAATTTTCTTTCCTGCCTCAATAATCAAATGTTTGTGCTTTCAAATGCTCTTCAAAATACTTCGAAATCCAATGAATGTTACTGAAGTTCTTTGCCTATGCTGAATTGTATGATAGCTCTAAGTTATAAAAGGAGTGAACTCATCTACTTCTTTTTTTCTTTGTTAACATTTCCTGCTGAAGATTAATTTTTATATTATGAATTGTGTTTCCTAGGACTAAATTCAAATTAGTTACATCAGTTGTATGGGACGTCTGTATGTCCACATCAGGTTGATTTAACTCAAAGAGAGCATACCCCACATATACATGGTTAACAGGTTGTCCAGAAAAGCTGCAGACTCTGTGAATCACAGAATGGTTGGGGTTGGAAGGCATCTCAGGATATAATCTAGTGTGAGGCCCCCCCAATCAAAGCAGGGTTAGACAGAGCAGTTTGTCCTGGAGTGTGTCCAGTCAGATTTGAATAGCCTCAAGGATGGAGTAGGACAGAGTTTCAAAACAAAGCTTGGCAAGCCCTGAGCGTCCCCATGTAAGTTCAAATAGTCTGCTTTGAGTGCAGATGTGGGAGTGGGATTGATGAGAGAGGACCTTTAGAGGTTCCTCCAACCTAAGCTTTTCTATCATCCTCTGTGTACAGAGAGGTCTAGTATTGACTTACAGAACACATGCTGCACGTGCCTGAACTACAAAACTGTTTTTGCTGGACTTCACTGAAGTGAGTGGATATGACAAAATAATTTCTCTTTCAGAATTAATCTAATACATTTTATATGCCTCATCCCTGTGCTTCCCTATGAGAGAAATAAGTAGCTAGAGAGGAATTCTCTCTCCTCATCTGAGTCATGCCACTTTTCATTCCAAAGCCGCGGACAGTAATTAGGTCTGATCTGATACATGATCTCACCGTTGGTGCTGGATGCTCTGTACAAATGCTTCTCCTTCAGTGAACTATCAATGACAATGGTATTATCAATATTCGCTGAGCACCCTCCAAAGAAAGTTAATGAAGCACTCTTCACAAGCAACTTATGCCCTTTGCCTTCTCTCAAGGAAGACAGCCTCTTAGAGCCATCATGAAGTGCGTCATGTGGAATTTGGGCAACCTGCCTGCAGCTTATTGCCTTTGCTCAGATTTGAAGTTGTCACTTAGACACACTTTTCTCTATCAAAAAGTCAAAGGCATTTTCCTCAGAGGTCAGTGCATACGTCATCATGCGAAGCAAAGAAATAGCATATCCTAAACAAAGGTATAAAACCCTGAATACGTGAGTGAGGGGAGCAAGTGTGAATTGCACTTTGAAAACTTGGAAATGGAATGACAGAATCACAGAACAAACAGGTTGGAAGAGACCCACCGGATCATTGAGTCCAGCCATTCCTATCAAACACTAAACCATGCCCCTTAGCACCTCATCCATCCGTACCTTAAACACCTCCAGGGAAGGTGACTCAACCACTTCCCTGGGTAGCCTATTCCAGTGCCCAATGACCCTTTCTGTGAAAAATTTTTTCCTAATGTCCAGCCTAAATCTCCCCTGGCGTAGCTTGAGGCCATTCCCTCTTGTCCTGTCTCCTGTCACTTGGGAGAAGAGGCCAGCTGCCTCCTCTCCTCTCAGGTAGTTGGAGAGAGCAATGAGGTCTCCTCTCAGCCTCCTCTTCTCCAGGCTAAGCACCCCCAGCTCTCTTAGCTGCTCCTCATAAGGCCTGTTCTCCAGGCCCTTCATCATCTTTGTTGCTCTTCTCTGGACTCGCTCCAGAGCCTCAACATCCTTCTTGTGGTGAGGGGCCCAGAGCTGAACACAGGATTCGAGGTGCGGTCTCACCAGTGCCGAGTACAGAGGGAGAATAACCTCCCTGGACCTGCTGGTCACGCCATTTGGGATACAAGCCAAGATGCCATTGGCCTTCTTGGCCACCTGGGCCACTGCTGGCTCATGTTCAGTCGGCTGTCAACCAGCATCCCCAGGTCCTTCTCCTCCAGGCAGCTTTCTAGACAGATTTCTAGTCTGGAGCTGCACAGGGTTGTTGTGCCCCAGGTGCAGGACCCGGCATTTGGCCTCGTTAAACCTCAAGCCATTGGTCTCAGCCCAGCAGTCCAGCCTGTTCAGATCCCTTTGCAGAGCCTCCTGACCTTCCGGAAAATCGACACTTCCACCCAGCTTAGTGTCATCCACAAACTGACTAAGGGTGCACTCGATGCCTTCATCCAGGTCATTGATAAAGACATTGAACAGGGCTGGACCCAGCACTGAGCCCTGGGGAACCCCACTTGTCACTGGCCTCCAGCTGGATTTAACGACATTAAGCACCACTCTCTGGGCCCGGCCATCCAACCAGTTTTCCACCCAGGAGAGTGTGAGCCTGTCCAGGCCAGAGGTGACAGTTTCCGTAGCAGAATGCTGTGAGAAACTGTGTCAAAGGCTTTACTGAGGTCCAGCAAGACCACATCCACAGCCTTTCCCTCGTCCAGCAGCCAAGTCACTTTGTCATAGAAGGCGATCAGGTTAGTTTGGCAAGACCTGCCTTTTGTGAACCTGTGTTGACTGGGCCTGATCACCCAGTTCTCCTGCATGTGCTTCGTGATCTCACTCAAGATCACCTGTTCTATGACTTTCCCTGGCACTGAGGTCAGACTGACGGGCCTGTAGTCCCCTGGATCCTCCCTGCGACCCTTCTTGTAGATGGGCACAACATCCCCCAGCCTCCAGTCCAGTGGAACTGCCCCAGTCTTCCAGGACTGTTGGAAGATAATGGAAAGGGGTTTGGCCAGCACATCCGCCAGCTCCTTCAATACCCTCAGGTGAATCCCATCCGGCCCCATAGACTTGTAGATGTCTAGTCAGGCTAGCAGGGCTCTGACCACCTCCTCTTGGACCATGGGTGCCTCATGTTGCTCCTCTAGCTCCTGGGTTTGTACAGAAAGGGAAAAACTTTCTTTACAATTAAAGACCGAGGCAAAGAAGGCATTAAGTACCTCAGCCTTTGCAAGAAACTGTTTTAATTTTTATCGAAACTACTATAACGACACTATACTACTACTTGTCACCAAGTTGGGTGGGAGTGTTGATATGCTTGAGGGCAGGACTCTACAGGGGCATCTGGATATGCTGGGCCAAGGCCAGATGTATGAGGTTCTACAAGGCTCAGTGTCAAGTCCTGCACTTGGGCCACAACCCCATGCAACGCTACAGGCTTGGGGAAGAGTTTCAGGAAAGCTGCCTGGCAGGGAAGGACCTCATGTTTTTTGGTTGACAGCAGCAGAACGTGATCCAGCAGTGTGAGCAGGTGGCCAAGAAAGCCAACAGCATCCTGGCTTGGATCAGCTGTGGTGTGGCCAGCAGGACTGGGGGAGGATAAAAGGTAAAAACTAATCATAAATTGAGTACTTACTGTTAACTTCCTTTTTCGAAGATGCTGCTTCTGCCCACTGTGTACAAATTGTAATGTAGCTCATGTGGTGTATGTTCTGTATAACCAAACAGCACTGCATTATTTCTGTCTTCTGAATTTCTCTCAAAGTTAGGAAACATCTCTGAGAGGTTTTGACCTAGGTTTTCTTGTTCTGTGGTGGGCTGAAGGTGCACAGGTGAGTGTGTGTGCTTAACTGAATATCTACCTCTGCAGATGAAGAGGGCAGGTCTGAAGGATTTTCTGAAGATACTTAATTTTGCTACAGAATTGGCAAGTGGTCTAAAATTTCTCTGGTATGGGATCACAGCTGCCAAAACACTGCTCCTTTGTATTACAGTTTCCACCTCGGGGGTGGGTGGGGAACCCTCTTGATTTCTGGCCCTTCTGGGCTGGCATGCTGTAGTCTGGGTATATTGTCCAAGTGAAGCTTAACAAACTGGTCCTTAAGACCCCTGTCCTCGCCGTGCTACAGAATTAGCAAACTGAAGCTTCATGCTATTTGACATGAAGGAGACTAAGCCTGGCGTGACTGGAGCTTGGAAATATAGTACATCAATATTGTATGGGAATCGGATTCTGGGTAATGCAGCCACAAACAGAGGAACAGAGACCAGGTCTTGAAATAAGGTTTCTTCCACAACAAAATGTAATGGAACTGAGTATGCAGTTACAGTTTATTTTTAGAAGTAGAACTATGAGAGTGGACAATGTAAGGAAAGAGGAAAATACTGCTTCAGCAAGAATGGGACTTTAACTTTCTCTTTCTCTCCCGACGTATCCCAAATTATCCATACAACCCTAACAAGAAATTACGATCTGGACAAAAGGAGAATAAAAACTTGATATTGTTTTTCGGGTCAACACACTGTGCTGAAAAGCACAGACTGTTGGTCAGTGACTGTCCATGCTTACTTTCTCATTTAATCAGTCTCAGCTATAGACCTGGCGAATTGGACTCATTTTCTTTGGAGGTGCATGTCTGCTTCTACAATACAGCTGCGCTTGCAAACAGTAACATTTTCCAATTTAGCCATCTCTGTTGCAGAGAAGCCTGTTGCGAGACGTTTTCAAGGCAAAGTGCTCGATTTTTAGGGACCCTGCAATAACCTAAAGCAGTTCAAATCGGCTCTGATCTTAGATACCCTGCACCAATCCTTTCCTTCCTGGTTGTGGGGCGTGTGAAGGGAGGGAACTGTTCAGAAAGAACTGGAATAGGTGAATTCGGGTTTTTTGTTTAGTTTCTTGAATAGGGCTAAATTAACTTTTGGGCGGGTGCATTTTTTAACAGTTAGCCAATGTGCCTCGATCAGTAACAGGTATCTCGTTTTTCCAGGCTACGTTTCAAAGACAGGAAACCTCGGCTCATGCTGGCTTTGTTCCTCGGAGGATTGAAGGGAGATGCCGATGGAGTTACTGCCCGCAGGTGGCGCTGAGAAACTTGCTGAAGAAGGCGCAGGCAGTGCTGTACAGGCTTGAGCCCTGGAAAGGGAATTAAATTGGGAGCAGGTAACCGCCTGGTGTTAGCTTTGGGTTTTTTTCATTTTTCTTCTTCTGAAAAAGGTTTTATTTCTCATACATTCTTCCACGTGTATATTTTTCTCAGCTAAAGAATTCTGTTAACTTTATTTTTTGAAGAATGATTAATTAAGGTAAAGTAACTTTTACTCCAGAGCAACTATCCATATGATGTATTCCTTAGGTATTATTTTTTTCTTAGGTAGCTTCGCTGACAGGAGTCACTATCACTGCTGTTATTGGAACTGCATCAGAAGCTTGGTCTAATAAAGAGCACCATGTCAATGATATGCGGCAAAGTAAAGCAGATAATCAGGTCAGGACAGGGGTGGGCAGGCCAGGCCGTTGTCTTGCACTTTTTCTGGCTCAAGGTGAGATGCAGAAATACTGGGGCAGCAAACTGCAAGAGTTGGATGAGGCATGAGAGTTGTCTTCCAGATTTCCCTGCTTAGAGACTAATTCGTATGCTATTAATTGCATGGTGCTCTGCCTCATTAGTTTCTTGTTACAATCTATTTTATTGGAAACTTGTTAAGATTTTGCTGTCTTTGAAGATGGTGCCTTGCTTCATTATTTAAAAGAGCAAGAGGACAAGGGCTTGCATCTACAGTGGGGATGGAACAAAGTCAATTTTTTAAGAGGTGTCCTTATGCTCTTCTTTATTTTTCTGTGCAAATTTTCACATCTGGTATGCGTGTGTTCTTCCTATTTTTACTACAGAGGCTTAGCATCAGTTATCATCCTAATATCCACAACTGATATTAGAGAACAAATTCCAGGTAGTTCTGTAGAAATTCTCTGTGTGGGGGCAGCAGACACTGACTAATTAGAGAGGTATCTTAATGATCATTGGCATTTAACTATCCCACTTAGGGTAGGCAGTAAATGAATGGCTCACAAAAGCAGACTTTAATTTTTTACTTTGCTTTCCAAGTGCATAATCCCTTTAATCCTTCACTACTTAGAGGTTTTTTTGTTAATTAAATGGAATCTCTGCAGGCTTGGTGATTCACGTTTTGGGACAAAGACATGTACTTAACGGGGGAAAGTTGGCATAGGTCGCACTGGGCAACCTGAAATTTAAAGCTGTTCTTTCAAGGTTATTTTGTAAATGAATGCATGTTTCTTGGCAGTCAGCCACGTCAGATCTTTTCTTCACATTTTTAGAGACATATTCCAGTTTATCAAATATTCCCACTAAAAGCGTTAACTGATTTTTCTCTATGGTTACTGACTGACTTTCTGACTGGTCTTGACTACAGTGGAAAGCTGTTTCACATACTTGTTCACTGTATTTTTCTTTCTAGTTTAAGAAAATGATATTATGCTTTAGACACATCAGTAAATTTTGCCTTCGTCTTGTATGTATGTTTTCTTTAGAATTGTGTTCTACGCTTCCAAAGTTGCTCTAAAATTTGTAGAAAGGTGCACTGAGTAACAGTAGTACAATACCTTTTTTCTTTCGTGTTTGTATTTTTTTTATTTGCCTGCTTACAGGCTATTATAGCATTCTCCTTCAAGTTAAATGGTTTACGTTGTTCTAAATGGGAAGTATCCAAGTACTAATTCTGTGAACATTAGGAGTTTTTTTCAAAAATTCTACACGTTTCTCAAGTCTGTAGTGTTGTAGCTAAAGGCAAATTATGCCTTTCATCTCCCCATCCAACTTTGTGCTAAACTTGATGAAATGTGTGTACAGGAGAAAACTGAGCTCACTGAACTGAAGATTTTCAAAGCCAGGTTGGATGGGGCCTTGGGCAGCCTGATTTGGTGGGAGGTGTCCCTACCTGTGGCAGAGGGGGTTGAACTGGATGGTCTTTAAGGTCTCTTCCAATCCAGACTATTCTATGATTCAGCCTAAAACTTAAGTGGGTAACTTGGACACTTTATCTCAGTTTTGAAACGCCTTCAGGTACAGCTAAGGAAAATAAAGGGTTTGCACTGTCTTCAGAGCATCTCAAAATATATGCAGAATACACTGAGAAAATGCCAAATTCAAACCGGTATCTCTTTTTTCAAGAAGACACAAAATGTTTTAGGATTTTTACAGGATGTGTGCATTAATTCTCATACCTCATGCATCGATTAGAAACTACGCACATGCAAAAATATTTTATCCTGTTCTAAGATATTGTTACTGAAGAAAAGTTTGCTCTTTGATTTATAAATAAATTGGTGGCTGTTCATGTTTTTTAAGATTGTGGATATGATGTAATAGTTATTTAGTTCTCATGGCTGAAGGTACTAATAGAAAGGAAACTTGGGCTAGTGATACAAAGATTTATTTAAGTATACTTAATTTCACAGTTCAGGATTTGGTATGATGTTTATACTGATTTCTATTACTGATACTCAAGTTTATCAAAATGCAAAAATCATCTGCTATCATAATCTCCTTTCTGATGAAAAGAGAGAAGGGTTGTCATTCTTCAAACATGGAACAGCATCTTTCAAGGTCAAATGGCATTGCCATTGAGGGGTTTTGTTCTATTTTTTTAATAAGTTACTGAAAAAAATTTGGTTTTGTAAAATGTTAAAAACGATGTTTCAAATACCATCATTCAAACATACGTTTTCTTTTTTCTCTTTAAGACCAAAGTAACAGGAATTGATCAGAGACACAGATAGCGTGTGGTGTTAAAATCTTTCCAACCTCAGAGTTACAAAAATAGCATCAGAAATGTATCACATCTGCAATGTGCATAGTATGTTTACATCATCTAAAAGATCAAAGTTGAATGATATAGGGCTGAAGGTGGTGCGGTCCAGGAGCACACTAACTTATATTTCTAAGATCAAGTTGACCACAGCTTCTCTGTTTCCACTGCCACTCTCAAGCCAATCCATGTAACACAACAGCAGATGCAAGCTGTTACAAAAATGCTTTGCAGCTCTAGATTTTTAAAGCCTCCTCTCCCCTACATCCAAGGAGTGCAGTGGTCAGGCCAGGGAGTTATTGCTAAGGCTAATGGGATCTGAAATTAGGTCTGTCTATATGTGCAAATGAACCCTAAGACCACTGGGTTTGAGCCAAACTTGAGAATGAGCTGCAGCTCGTGGCTGAGAGGATGGGTGGTAATGGTAGCAGAGACCATGAGTGTCACAGGTGGCTCTACCAGGTACTGGAGGTATCCTTTTCAGCATCAGCTGCTTTCAGATTGCATGTGAATTTTGTCTCAGGCACTATTTGCAGGAGGGACTAGAAAGCCATTCTGCCCTTCTGTTAGTGCTTTTATGTGCAGCACTTTTTTGTATATGTAAATCAAGTACTGCTCCTTAGAAATTTGATTCCTACTCCTTGAGGAAGAAAGTCAGACAACTACATGTTTTAGTTTTTTTATTTTTAAGAAATTGAAAAGATGCACTTTTTTCTCAGCAGCTGGGCTGCTTAGTGCTCTGAAATTCACAAATTCCCATGCCTTCTCCATTTATGTAAACAGGTTTTACTATGTGCTCCAATCAAATGCAAATGTGGATGACTTGGACAGTCCATTTCCTAGTTCACCAAGAGATCTCTGAATTCAGTGGATTTGCCACAGTCCTGATATTCACCTTGTTCTTCCTCAGGGAAGTGGCAGCTGCAGGCATCATCTTCCTGAACTGATTGTTCAGGTATGGTATGCACTAAAGAAAAAGATAAGACTTTTCACTTACTGTTGTATTTTATCACCCATCTTGTTTCACCCTTCCTCAGTCACAAGTGCAGGAAGTTTTCCACATGATTCGGTAATCTGAAATAATTCCTCTACTGCATGTATACCTGATAAAATAAGGCCAAAACATGAAGCTATCCGGTACTATTGAAAGATAATAGAACACCTGGATACCTGATTTCTGCCTAGTTTCAAAAACAGAAAATGAATTGAAGAGTGCATCTATCTTACTTTTCTTGAAGACCGCATGTAGCTTCTTTTTCTGCCAGATACTGAAGCATATGCATGAAGGTAGCAGAACCACTATGGACAACAATGCAGCTACAGTCAGAGAAAGTGTCATCATATCCGCCTGGAGGTCCTTCCCTAGGGAGCAAACAACATTCCCTCAGAAGTGCTATCGAACAAAATTATACTGCCCTTGAATTAGCTAACAACTTTTGTCTCCAACTCTGCTTTTGGGTAACTCCACAATATTTTAAATGCATGGAAGAAAGGACTCTTGCTTTAAAGGGTAAGCGAAGGAGCTACAGTATGTTTCAAAGCAGGTCCTAATTCTGTACCTCTATAAGCAACATTTTACAATGACTCACTTGACACTGTGATAGAAAATGGAATTGTCGGAGACATAGTAGGTAGACCATGGTAGTCAGCAGTAATTTCACTAACTAAATTAAGATTATCTGAAGCCTGTTTGCAAATGACATCTTTTGATGGGGTTCCAGGCTCCAGGACCTGGTTTCCAGCGCACCTGAAAGACAATTAAAGCAAAAGGGGTAAGAAAGGAAAAAAAAAAGGGGGGGGGGGGGGGCGGCGCAGGGAGGGAAATCTAGTCAAGCATAATAGCTGTAACATTTATTTTTACACTACTTACTTTGTCCAGTTTTTACAGAAGCCATTGGGCTGATCATTGTAAGTTCCATACCGGCAGGGTTGGCAACCTTTAACAGACGAGGACAGATCAATTCTAACAAGATGACCGTTTAAAACACGGCCCAGCGCAGCTCGCGGCTGCAGAGCCCTTCCCCGGCGCTGCGGAGCCCTTCCCCGGCGCTGCGGAGCCCTTCCCCGGCGCTGCGGAGCCCTTCCCCGGCGCTGCGGAGCCCTTCCCCGGCGCTGCGGAGCCCTTCCCCGGCGCTGCGGAGCCCTTCCCCGGCGCTGCGGAGCCCTTCCCCCGGCGCTGCGGAGCCCTTCCCCCGGCGCTGCGGAGCCCTTCCCCGGCGCTGCGGAGCCCTTCCCCGGCGCTGCGGAGCCCTTCCCCGGCGCTGCGGAGCCCTTCCCCGGCGCTGCGGAGCCCTTCACCGGCTCCGGGCGGCCTTACCGCGGCGGGCGCGCTCCTGGCCCGCGGGGCAGCCCCGCTCGCAGCGGGAGCAGCCGGCGCCGCCGCAGCGATACCCGGCCCGGCACATGCACTCCGCGTCGCCGTCCGGGGAGCATTCCTTCAAATACCGGAGGATTCCTACGGGGAGGGAAGGCGGCTGAGGCGCGGGGCGGCTGGCGCTCTCCGCTCGGGATGGCGGGCCGGCCCGTACCTTCGCACCTCCTGCAGAGCGAGCAGCTCCTGCGCCCCGCCGCGCTGAAGGTACCGTCTGGGCAGCGCCGGCAGCCCGCGCCCTCCGCGAACGACCCTGCGGGCGAGACACAGCGTGGCTGCCGCGGGGCGGGGCCGCACAGGCCCGACCCGGCCCGGCCCGGCCCGGCCCCGCCGCTCACCCGCCGGGCAGACGGGCGGCGCGGCGGCCACAGGTTGCGGGGCGATCGCCAGCGCCAGCAGCGCCGCGGGCAGCAGCGCGGGGGCCATTCCGGAGGGGGGAGAGAGCCGTACGCCACCGGCCCTTAGGGGGGAGCCCGGCCCCGCCCCGCCGCCCCCGCGCTTCCCGGCGCACCCCGCGCGGCCTCCCTGCTCGCGACGGGCGGCAGGCGAGTGCGGGCCGGGGGCGGCGGGCTCGGCCGGGCCCGAGGGGGGGCCGGGGGCGGCGGGCTCGGCCGGGCCCGAGGGGGGGCCGGGGGCGGCGGGCTCGGCCGGGCCCGGGGTGGGGCCGGGGGCGGCGGGCTCGGCCGGGCCCGAGGGGGGGCCGGGGGCGGCGGGCTCGGCCGGGCCCGGGGTGGGGCCGGGGGGGGGCGGGCTCGGCCGGGCCCGAGGTGGGGCCGGGGGGCGGCGGGCTCGGCCGGGCCCGGGGTGGGGCCGGGGGGCGGCGGGCTCGGCCGGGCCCGGGGTGGGGCCGGGGGGGGGCGGGCTCGGCCGGGCCCGAGGTGGGGCCGGGGGGCGGCGGGCTCGGCCGGGCCCGAGGGGGGGCCGGGGGGCGGCGGGCTCGGCCGGGCCCGAGGGGGGGGCCGGGGGGCGGCGGGCTCGGCCGGGCCCGAGGGGGGGCCGGGGGGCGGCGGGCTCGGCCGGGCCCGAGGGGGGGCCGGGGGCGGCGGGCTCGGCCGGGCCCGAGGGGGGGCTGAGGGGGGCGGCCGCGGCCGCGCTTTGTCGGTTTTGTGGAGAGGGGAAATCCTCGAGGAGGCCGCTTCGGTGGGAGCTGGCAAGAGAGCGGGGCGAAACGTGAATTGGCCTTTGTGTACGATAGAAGCGAATTCGGTATTTCTGCCGGGCGATCTGGCGCTAGTTAGTGAAATTAGTACAAAAATTCATTTTGTATAATGGACGCGTATCTTCAGGATGAACTGTTAAGCTCTGGTTGTCCTGAAGTTCTGCTGATACCTGCAATAAGGGGAGACCTTTTTGCTCTCTGCAACTACCTGAAAGGATGTTGGGGAGAGGAGGGAGCTGGCCTCTTCTCCCAAGTGACAGGGGACGGGACAAGAGGGAATGGCCTCAGTCTTCACGAGGGGAAGTTCAGGCTTGACATCAGGAAAAAAAATTTCACGGAAAGAGTCATTGGGCACTGAAACAGGCTGCCCAGGGAAGTGTTTAAAAGACGAGCGGATGAGGTGCTGACAGGCAGGGTTTAGCGGTTGGTAGGAATGGTTGGACTCAATGATCCAGTGGGTCTTTTCCAACCTACTGATTCTGTGTGATTCTGACCTGGGCGCACTTGTTTGATCGGCTCCGTGTCTGATAGCGCGTAAAAAGCTCTCCTGAAAGCAGGACTCACTACACCGAGTCTACCTGATAGAAATGGTTGGACTCAATGATCCTGCGGGTATTTTCCAACCTAGTGATAATGTGATCTGTTCATGTGGGTTCTGCATCCTGCAGGACATTCTGCTGTTTCTCAATGCATTCTAGAAATAACATCTAAATGAGACTAATGTTAGGGAGCGAACCTGAAAATAGATGAAGTTGAAGCAAGGTGAGTAAATGGTTTTCTTTTATATAGGCAACTATACGTGAATCTCATGAAGAGCTCCCAGGTGCTACACACATTTCTGAGTGGAAGGTCCCTATACAGGAAAATCCTGCCTTGTAGAGTGAATGACCTGTGAAATGCCTTCTCATAGCACAGATGTTTTCACGGACTTCTGCTCAAACCGCTATGACTTATTGTGCTTCTTATACAATGTAGTTAAATTTACCTTAACTTAACCTTTAAATGGAAACTTGGCCATTCACCTCAACTTGAATTTCAGAGCTGAAAAAAAATATCTTCAGTCTAGTTTGTTCCATTTGCTGAGTTATGTGGTCTACTCCCCCATCACACATGTGCGCACACGTTTCTCCCCCACAAATCGTGAGATGCTCAGGAAAATCTATTGCTCAGGTTTTGCAGAAGTACTGGTCGAGTCACTACATAAATTATGGGAAGCGCTTCATGAAATGTGCTGTGTGGAAACTAAATATCAGACTTTAGGTCAAAGCTCTTGTGAGCCTAGTTACAAATGATGACCTGGGTGGGAGTCAGTAATCTGGGTATGAGTGAGGGTGTGCAAATTGAAAACAGCTCTGCCACCCACTTTGAACCCCTCTTTCTGGCACACTCGAGTCACACAGACTCTTGGTTAGCCCAAGCTGCTTCATGTTCCGGTGCTGTGGCTTCTGTTGCACAGATGTCTTAATCTCTTAATGTCATAATGCATTCTCTGTAAAAAGCCCTTTAGTTAAATGCGATTGCTATGAATATTAATTAAAGCTAGTGAATCATTTTGAGGCAGCTTGAGTGAAAAGTAATGCAAAAATGCATATTATTGTTACAGGGGAAGATTGTACTAGGAGATTTGCCTTCTAACCCCATTGTCTTTTTCTGCCCCTCAGCCTCTCCCTTCATAATCATCTCACTGAAAGGCAACCCCTCAAGATATGGCGTCGAAAAGAGCACTGGTGATTCTAGCAAAAGGGGCAGAGGAAATGGAAACTGTAATCCCCACAGATGTTATGAGGAGAGCTGGAGTGAGTATGCAGACAATGAAAAATCTTTTGTGAATGCTTGGTTACGGGGACAACCTTTGCTTCACATTGAGGTCCGTTGCTAGGAGTTCAAGATAGTCTGTTACATGAGGTGAAAGTTTACCTGTGCCTTCTTGCTGATTAGCAAGTACTTGTGCCATGCCCCAGATAAGCATGTGTGACAGCTGACATCTGTGCAAAAGATGAACTTCTAAAAGATGAGACTAATGTGGACTAGAGCAGGTGTTTCAAGTAAAGCTTACCCTGTTGGAAAACAGGCTATAAGGGATTCCTTATGCTCTTTGTTACTTTTGTAGCTGTAGTGGTACACACTGTTATCATCTGATTATATGTGAAAATAAGCTTTTAAATACACTGGCTTCACACGTGTAGCAATGACTGAAATAAAAATTAACTTCTCTTACAACTTTTGTCATTCCATTAATGTACTCCCATTTTGGCTGCCATGAGAAGTACAAGCTTGTCCACTTATTTAATGAATGTGAGCTGTGCCATGTGCACCTGTGATGTTATCTAAAAGTTGAGAGAGAAACTTGAAGACACCAGAAGTGTAGAATGGCTTTAGACTGCAGAGAGACTTAAGTTCATTATCTGATCTACTCAGTCTGGCTCTCCTGGGTTGTATTGTTTTGTTTAAAACCTGTGGGATCAGATACTCTCTAAATGCCCTGTTTCAAAATTTGAACTGTGAGAGGTCTTTGTTAATCCCTAGGTGAATATTGCTGTTTACCTTGTGTGTTTGGGCTTAATCATTGTTTGGGGAAGCTTAAGTGTTGCCCTGTTCTTGACAACTTTCAGTAGTGCTTCGCTTATTCTGTGTACTACTGAAGAACTACTGTATAAGGGAAATGCCCTACATTCCTAAATTGTAACAATGCATGTATTCTTCTGTTAGATCAAAGTGACCGTTGCAGGCCTGGCAGGTAAAGAACCAGTGCAGTGCAGTCGAGATGTCTTCATTTGTCCTGATGCCAGTCTCGAAGATGCCAGAAAAGAGGTTGGTCATCACCCTGATCTGATACAAGGGCCGACATAGCCTCTCTCACAATTTCAGAAGTGGTTTTGGAAAGCTTATGCATTACCTTTAGAAATCTGTTGCATGTTATGTTTGTTCTATGCAGCTGTGAATCACAGACATGCATAATTCCACCATGCTCCTCTTGAGTCTTGTCCTGCTTTATAGCGTGCTAGTGCCATACAGGTTTCTTGATTATGGTCAGGTGTTTGTTTTTGCTAAGCACCAGAGCGCCTTGTTTTGCATGTTAGTTGGCTTAACAGAATACCATGATTTGGAACAACTGAAAAGTTCCACTGGGAAGCTAGACAATGTTATATTCGGACCTGTACAGTAAGACTGGAGCAAAACCACTTGTCTGTACAGCGCAGGAGCTACTGTTTGCTTGCTGAAGTTCTTAAGTGCACTAGGCTTAAAAGTTGGTTCCTGTAACACACTTTACTGATAATAGGCTCTTCCTGGAATAGAAAAACAGTATTTTGTCCCATAACTGGAACTGTTTCTCTGATGAGAAAGTGTTGGTCAGTGGAAGGAAAGGTAGATGGCTTTGCTTCTCAGCTCAGCTGTAGCAGCCTTAAAACACTGTCATGTATGCATCAGCCTTGGTTCAACAGAACAATTCTATCTTTTGTTCATTTAGGGGCCTTATGATGTTGTGGTCCTGCCTGGTGGCAACCTTGGAGCTCAAAACTTGTCAGAGGTAAAGTTGTGGTGTCTTAAAGACTCATGGACATCCTCATGAGCAGTGGGTGGTCATTTGCTAAGTAGTCCAGCAAGTTCAATTCAGCATACCAAAATTCTGAATGAATCTATAAACTAGTTGTTAATTGTCTTAAAGCCTTCTTGTGAATATATTGTAACCGGGTAAATTCGTGGACTTGAGTTAAGCAGCATGAAAATGGAAGGGTACTCTGTATTGTGGGAAAATCTCTGTTCATCATCATATGAAGATGAGACAGTTGCAAATGAAGGTTTAATTCCATGAAATATAGAACAGGCCGGACCCACAGGGCTGTGTTCCTATGCTCAAGAATTCTGTCTGTGGTGCAAAATTATTGTAGTAGTGGTATAAATACCTTGTGGAAGGCAGGCAAACAAGTTGATCTGACAGATAGGATTTAGATGGTATCAAATAGTTTGTAAGCCCTGGAATACGAGACAAATACCTCTTAAATCTTCATAAGAGCAATAGAGACTGTCTGGAGGTATCTTATGAATACTCTTTCCTATTTGTCATGTGAAGTTTTCAAGCAACAACTTTCTGTGTCTATGGATTAACCAGCTTCTATGTGGGCCATATAATTCCTTGCAGTTCCTTCTGATTTCCTTACTCTTTCATTGTGGGGCAAGTATTTATTAGTTTCCGTTTTTCTCCTTAGTGTTTTCGTTACCCTCTGTCCTGAGGCAAGCTGGAGAGCTGTCAGCTTGTTTTCTTTGTACAACTTGTTTGTCACTTCGCATTGGAAAATACTTTAGCCGTGCTTCAGATAATCAACCCCAAACAATGACTTTTGATATTGTTTCTTCACACAGTCTCCTGTTGTGAAAGACATTTTGAAGGACCAGGAAGGCAGAAAAGGCTTGATTGCTGCTATTTGTGCAGGTGGGTTAACAAGGCATCTTGTTTTGTAAAGCATTTGGATATTTTGAAGGGGCATGCAGACAGTTTCCTGTCCTGGAAATCTGTATTCCTGTAGTATGGTAGCAGGGATTTGGACTGTATGTGCACCCACTGGCATTTGAGTATTTTGTAAATTTAATAGTAGAGGAATCTCTAAAATACTGTGAACGCTTATCCTATAAGTTCTGTATGGTACCCAGTTCTTTCCAATCAGCTGTATTACTGTCTTTCAAACAAAAAGTGAAAGGTAATGTGCTAGGATTTTTTAGATGATGTTTGCTTGTTCTGGTGAGCTTTCTGTGAGGACACAGTGCTGGCAGAACATCATTGCTATAAATTTATCTCACATCTCCTCTCCTGCCCTTTAGCTTCAGAAGGAAGGCTGTAAATATAGAGTTACAGGCTCACCCTTCCTCATCTGAGAGGTAGCAAAAGATGGAATTACTCTGTGGAGAGGGTTGTTTGCTTGCATATTCTGCACAGCTAGGTGTCTGGTTCATTCCTTTGCAAGATTTGCATACCATAAAGCAAGCTGAACGATTGCCAGTGCTCCCAGCTGAAGTGAGAGGCTCGCTTAGGTACCTGTAGCTGAGAAAGAGAGCAGCAGCAGTGTGTGTGGAAGGCAGTCTGACAGTGTGTGTTTTGGAGTGTTTTCACTGTTGTTTTCTGTTATGTGGCTGGGGTTTTTTTGCTTTCATTTTTCAGTTAGGTGATACACATACAGAGTTGTGAGTGTTCTTGAACTTAGCAGTGGTCTTCTACTTCTCTCTCTGTATCTTGCAGAACAATTGCAAATTCACACTTGCCCAACAAAGGCCTTTGTAATTAGGAGAGTTCATTTATTTAGATATAATACTGCCTAGAGCTGATTCCAGAGGAGCACAAAGAAGGTTATTTCCTGGACTATATGTGATATGAATCAAGTATACAGAAATGAAACTCACATTAGGCAAATCCTGCCTTCAGGGCTTTTTTGGAATTCCCATAAGGATTTTCTGTGAAATGACCCAAGTCTTCTTGACACAAACTCCTTCCTCAATTTAGGCCATGGAGGAAGTATGAAAAATAAAAAGAAAGACTGTTAAAACAAAAAAACTTAGCAGTTATCCCATGATCTGTCCAAAATGCTGCTTGGCACACAACTTAACATGTAAAGCCTTGCTCAAATTAAGTTTTATTTGTTAAGTCTCTGAATTCAAGGCTTAACAAGGTTGTAAAGTAATTGTACCTAGTTAACATTCAGATTGAAATGCAGACTTATGTTAGTCTCAAGCAGTTTTAAATAAAATGCATTATCTGGAAGCAAAATGACCATTGCTCTTGTCTCCTTCAAAGGCAGCAATCTTTGGTAGGAGAGCTGCATGAACTGGGTGTTCCGTAAACCTTCTCTTTTCTTCATCTGTTTCTCTGCATAGGGAGTTTTGTGTAATTGAATGGCAGAGATTATACAGCTCTGGGCTTTTTTGAGGCTTTTTGCCTGAAAGATAGGGCAAAGTCCACAGTGGGCTTTGGCCCCTTGAGAGCCTGGTTCCTGAACTCTGTTCTTAAAAGTGTTTGTGGCAGGAAAAGAGTTTGTCACTGGTGCAATTTTGTGTCTTTACAGGTCCTACTGCCCTTCTGGCACATGGGATAGGGTTTGGAAGCAAAGTCACAACCCATCCTTTGGCCAAGGATAAAATGATGAATGGAGGTATGTAATGACTTTTATAAGTTTCTCTAAACTCTTCTCAGATTTTTTATTTTTAGCTGAACCCCTGACTTAAAGAAAGGAAAATAGGTTTTGTATCTTACTTTGTATCTCTGGATTTTTTTAATGCTTTTCTGAACATAATCAAAATTCAGCTGAATATACTAGGGTGGTATTTCTAAGTAAGTTTAACTTCAAACTTGAAAATGCAGGGCTGCATTAACATTCTCATTCTTGGGGAAAATACGTTGCTGTTACCATGGTAGGAGCACTTTTTCCCCTATCTTCTTGAGGCTGAGCAGTCTCTTGTCCTTGTAGTTCTTTGCCTCAGTGGTCCCAGCAGCAAACCCCAGCAGCACCTTTCTGCTCTTCCGTGAGCGGTGCTTTGGCACTGTGAGCAGCTGATGGGTCTACCCTTTCTCATACCTGAAGGAAGTGGTGGTGGAAGTGCTGTTAAGAAGTCATTCTGTGAACATGAGCAAGCCTGCAGGTGAGCAGGAGATGGCAGGGTTCCTCCAGTTTCTTCTGCATGCATTTGAAAGAAAAAGTTGTGAACAGCAGTCTGACTTCCAAAAGTAACCTCATGGGAACTGACAGGTGCAACGAGTGCTTCTTGAAGAGTTTGTCAAATCAGAGGTGCATTCCTATACCATGTGGATAAGCTGCCGTAGCTCCCTGTGGGCCCTTTTCCTCCGTGAGGCCTGCAGGCAGTGATGAGCTGCTAGGTTCCAGAGAGGCAGGGGTACAGAACCCAAGGCAGGCTGAGCCCACACAAGTGGCTGAGGTGCCTTCTGTGGAGCATGGAGCTGCTGCTCCTCCACTGGTGTAGCCCGCAGGGAGTGGACGAAGTGCCCTGTGGTGGGCAGGTCTGTGCTCTGCAGCAGCTGTGGACACTGCACTGGAAACTAACCCTCTTTCTGTTGTGTGTCCCCGCAAGCACACTACTCCTACTCCGAGAGCCGCGTGGAGAAAGATGGGAATATCCTCACCAGCCGTGGTCCTGGTACAAGCTTTGAATTTGGGCTGGCCATTGTTGAAACGCTGCTGGGGAAGGAAGTGGCTGAACAGGTGAAGGCACCTCTGATACTGAAAGAGTGAAATTCTGGCGTGGGATGTGGAGTGAAACAATTTCAGATGGGGTTCTTGTCCTTTGTAGAATAACTGCATGATACATTGTTCTAAATACGATTTGTGTGTAGGTGAAATTAGCAGTTGTACTTACCTAAACTGTGCTACCTTAACCAACCAATGGTCTCTATTTCTGGAAAAAGATCCTGTTAGCAAAACAACTTCATCACTACAAAGCAACCAGCACCTAATAATCGTAGTTAACTCTTGGGTGGCATTTAAAAATCACATGGGAAAATGTTTGCTGAGTAAATAAATGAAGCAACCCTGGTTGCGTGTTGTTTCTTTCTGTGTTTTCTCCCAGCCCAGACCTATGGCTAGCAATGTACTGCTCAGCACAACTTCTGTCTAGAATCTCACACAGTTCTTCTGAAGCATGAGCTCAAATGAGAAGGTGGTCAAGCACCCGAACAACTTGCCTAGCAAAGTGGTCATGGTCCCAAGCTCATTGGTGTTCAAGAAGTGTTTGGACAGTGCTCTTAGATATGTGGTTTGACTTTTAGGTTGCCCTATGCGGAGCCAGGAGTTGGACTTGATGATCCTTGTGGGTCTCTTCCGGCTCAGGATATTCTCTAATTCTGTGAAAAATATTATTAAGTAGTAACGTCAGATTTGTTAAAACAATATTTAGTTTCCTGTATACAAATAAGGCCAGTTACCAGTATTAATTCTAAGACAACATGGAACTAATTTAAAAGTGGGAATATTCTTACCCTGTCAAGCATCTTGAAGTTCCTGTAGCTAGCAAGTTGTTGATGATACTGTTGGAATTTGTCTTCTACATTAAACTATTGCAAATTCAATTAGCTATTTAGGCAGCTAATAATCAGCATAAAGCAGGAAGTTTGGACTTAGCTTACCACCGGTAGCAGTGCTTGTTTCTGCTTACTATAAATCAGAACTTGCTACAAGCCTGTCTTAAGCGAGCATATGTCAGTTTAGAGTAGCTGCTGGACAGGTCTATGGAGGAAGAGGTGGAGCTGTATCCCAATCGGAATTAAGATTTGGGGATCAATTTTTGTATTTGCTACGTTTCTTTTACCAAATAACTCTACTGTTATGTGGCTTTGTGAGCAGTCTCGCTCACAAGATGGCATCTCACTGGACTCTGAAGTTACCACAGCACCTGGAGACCTGATTCTGCATACATCTGAAGTGTGCAGTCTAAACTGTAGAATATGACTGTATAAGTGCCCTTATGATTGCTTATTTTAATGAGAAACAAGCTCATTCTCAATTACTGCAGTTTGCTAATGAAATACATAGGTACTTTTGCAAATTTACAATTAAGAAATGTCTCTACATTGTTAGTATCTACTGGAAGAACTGCTTTAGCTGTGTGCTCTGCCTCTAATTTGTTTAGAAAATCTTTTATATGTTTCTCTAGCTTTGAAATATGTACAGGATATGCAAAAAGTTATAATCTAGGTAAGATTGGGCATGTTTGTTCATTAAATCTGCACGTCTAACTGGTATTGCCATGCAAATGCAAACCAAATGATGGAAAGATGCTTTGTCCTAGAATCTGGAATAATAACTTGGTTTGTAAATGAGCATGATTCAGAATACAGGAGAAGCTGTGCATTCCTGGGTCATAGTACTAGTTTATAGCATTAGAAGGAAAATATATCCATGCTTGCATTGTATTTAGGCTTCCAGAACTCTTCTAATATATGGCACTAGTGAAGCAGCCAGAAATTGGATTATACATTTTTATTTTTCATTCTAAGGCTGAGAGAGTTCAGTTTACAGAAATGAGGTTTTCAATGTATACATTTGGACTTTCCTATTCCTATGAAAAGAGTAACAGGAAAAGCAGTCAGTAAAATGAGCTTAGAGCCCATTAATGTGTCTGGTTCACTTGCAGATTCTTCCACTGTGTTCAGCAAGAAAGGACTTGGTTAATGAAGTGTGGTTTATGAAGGAAACCTTCATAAAGCTGACCCTGTTCTCAACCTTGTACACAGCAGATGTCCTGCAAACCTGAACTCTGTTTCTGCCAAGGTGTCATTAACCTAGCCATTAAGTTATGGGAGGTATATGAACTAAGATTGGGCTAATTTTCCTCTTAGGGCAAGTGTTAAGAAGGAATTTGTTGATGTGATTTAAAAAAAAAATGCCTTCCAATTGTGAAATGCTTTTTTCTTCTCTCCTTATCCACTTCATACAGTGGTTCCCTAGCTGTTACGTATCTCTTTTTCTAAAATCCCCTTTATCTGCTACCAAAAGGTGAGATGAGGCGCTCTTCTGCTGTTTCATATGCTCTAGAAACTTTGTGCCCTTTTATTATTGGCAAGCCTTAGATTAGAGCATGTGGTAATTGGATATTTACTGCCGCAGAACTTGACTTTAATTGGAGAGTGCATCTACTCTTCTCTATCTAGCATTTACCCTTTTGTTCTGACAGTTGGAGGATTTGAGGGATTGTTTGTTTCTTTTTCTGTGGACAAGTAGTCAGCATCTGCTGGGTGCCTCCTGTCCTCTCTTAAGAACAGCATGAGGGTGTTTCTTTTCATTCTGATTGTTGTGTAAGCTTTAATGCATAATTGGGAGTGAGCTTTTTGTATTGAATTGAGGAGTACGGTATAACGTAGGAAAAACCATGTACACAAGATGGCACAGATGCTAGTGCCAGCAGTGAATACTTGCAATGCTGAAAAGTATTTTCCTTCAGAATGAAGAAGCTTGTAAGCGAAGCAGCTCTGAGCCAGAACAAAGACCACGTGGAGAGTGAGCAGTCTGGTTTTGCTGCAGTTCTTTGGCAAGTTTCTCTCCAAATCAGGAAAGCAAAGTACACAGCACTGTAGTGTAAGCAGGTAAAAATCCTAATCCAGGAATATGCCCCTCCAAGCAATGTGGAAAGGATACTCTTATAGACAAGCAAAGCCATTACTTTTAAAATAGGTGGAGACAAACACAACCATAACGGATGCAAAACAGTCTGCACACAAGTACTTAGAGCTGTGCAGGTACACAAGGAGATGTGCTTCATCCAGTAGTTATGAGCTTTGGACAGCATGCTAGCCATTTTGAATATCCAAACTACAAGGTGTGAAACGAATGGCTATGTAATGAAATTATTTTGTTTGTTCTTTCAATGAAAAGATGCATTGTGATGCAGGCAATAAGCGGTGATCCCACAATGACAAAAGGCAGCTGTCTTCCAGCAGCCTGGATGACAGAGGGCTTGGTTGGAAGGATAAGCATGTAACAGAGAGGTAGGAAGGTGCAAACTACAGAAGTCATCACAAGCACTGTGTCCGTACCATCATTCTTGTTCACCTACTATACCTCCAGAATAAAGGATGCATTGCTTTTACAGGGAGACTGCATTTGGTAGGATGTGGGATCACAATGGTTGAAGAACAAGCAAGAAAACACTGAGTGAATGAATAAATCATCACCCAAAATTTTAAATAACAGTTTAACGTGTTTAGTATGTGGTGTTATGTATGGTGTATCTGTGTGAAATGCGGTATGGAAAGAAAGCAGAATACATGAAATGAGAGCTGAGCAGGCCGCAGCAGAGACGTGCCTGTGCCTGCCTGCTGCCCTCATCCGTCAGCCAGATGGCTTAGTCTGCTAGTATTTCCTGGCTCTTGGCATTCACGGAAATCCTGCAGTTCTTGCAGCATCGTCACAGGGCAGGAAGCTAAAACGTTTCTAGGAAGAAGAGCAAAAAGGGCCAGGCTGCCCCTGCTGGAACAACTGCTCTGGCCTTAAGCCCCATCCCCACCAGCTTACCCTGACAACAGCCCCAAGCCACAGCCAGAGCTGGCCTGCATTTCAGGTACATAGTTCAGTAACAGCTCTAAAGACTGCTGCCATCGTCTCCTCATTGATGGTTATGGTAGAATTCTGCTTAGGATTCTCCAGATTTTCAGTTTTGTGGAGCTGCTGTTCTGTGTCAAAGGAATCCCCTGAGTGTAAATGGGTGTTTCTGCAGATGCTTCTCCAATCAAAATCGTGTCTGCTGTGTACTGAACAGAGGATTTCTTCCTCTTAACTATGTAGTTTGACTTCAACTATAGCCCCGGATCTGTAGAGATCTTTATTTTTTAGCAGAGTATAATGTGTAATTTTGTGACTTAATCCTTCCAGTCTAGTAATGATTGAGTTTTCCTTCATTCTGCATTCTCATTTGTTGTTCAAGAATCGGTGACAAGAGAAGTAACACTGTTCTAAAGCATCGTTGAAGTTGCCTGCTGACAGCTGCCCGGTTCTGCGCAGGAACGCCCAAAGCTCCTTCAGACATCTTGGGAACAGTTTTCGGGGGCTGAGCAGCAGCTGTGGGTGCCAAGAGCCCCTCATGGCCCTGAGTGGCCTCAGTATCAGGGGTGCTCAGGTGCAGCTGCAGCCTTGGCAGAGCCTGGGGGCTGCGGGCCTGCCTGTTGCTGTGGAGTCACCACAGGTACAAGGGGAGAGGGGGTTCGGTTTGCTCCCGGGTTCAGTTCTTGTGGGCTCGGCTTCTCCGGGGGTGGGGGGAGTCCTGTGGCTGTAGCGCTCTCCACTGGGTGGCCATGGTCCCACAGGCCCCATGGCCACACGGCCTTGGAGCTCCCTGGGGTGCACCTTTCCCCGCCCCGGCCTAGGCCACTCTCCATCTCTGGTATGAGAATTAATTCATAAGTTCTGCTGCAGCTAGGTTGTATGTTTAATTATCTTGTTGTATAAATCTGTTGTGTATCAAGAGATAATATCCAGACAAGCTGTAGATGTGATGCTTAGTTGTCTGACAAGATGTAGCTTTGTTAGGTCAAGAGATAAGCTGAAGGAAGTCTCCGGGCATGGTTGAATACTCCAAAAAAAAAAAAAAAAAAAGTGTTCTTTAAGGATTTATATGGTTCTTTGTCTAAAACTAGTATATATACCTGCTGCTTTTTTAAGATGGCATAACTTTTTTAGAGGGGCATCCAGTTCAGCACTGAATTCTAAAATAAGAATATTATTGCCTTTGCTTCAAAGACTTTGTCCTTTTCCATATTTTACCAGTGAATGAGTGTTTCTCACACAGGGGCTTCTGTGTCTGCTCCTGCCCGTTGGGTTTTTTTCAGCATAGCGAGAAGGTGCTCTGTGAGAAGTCAGCCCTTCTCCAGGAAAAACAGCTCAGGCTGTTGTAATCCTGTATCGGGAGGTGCTGGGGTGTGCGCCAAGGCTCCGCACAGCTGTGCAGGAGGGCTGTAGGCGCTGCGTCACAAGAGCATAATCGTGAGTCAAGTTGCCTAAGCTCTAAGTGCAGGGGCGTGCAACTAGGATGCAGGAAAAATTCTCTTTAATAACTTGTCAGTGTGATAGATGACAAAGTCGCGCAGTGCAACTTAATACGGTTGGAGGCTCAGGTTTCCTCTGGACCTTGATTCACAGCCGGTGAATAACAATGTGGGGATTGCAAGGCAGTGAGTAACCTCGCAGATGCCCACTTGCTGTTTGCTTATGTCTCCCTTACTCCTTGCCACACAGTAGTTGAACTCAATGTGGCATGAGCCAATGTTGTCTTTGGTGTTAACGTCCCTGCAGCTGATAAGTTCCCTGAGAACTTTGTGCCTAAAGTCTGCTGAGGATATAGGGCTGGTTGAGTGTTCCAGTTGCCTTCCAGAAGGATACTTGGTGGTGCTTACCCTGCTCTTGAAGTTGTGAATGTAATAAGCACATTAACAGAGGTAAAATAAATATTTTAGGTAACAGGTATGTGGCTCTTCTTAACTTGGGTAGGTGGTGGGCAGGAAATCTTTCTTCTAGGTCAGGCCTGATGATCCTATGCTTGGTCCAGTCACTGCGTGGAGAGAGTCTCTTATTATTTGATCACAATGGCTCCGTGTGCAGTGTTGAGCATCCTCGAGCGCGTTCATGGTGCTGACGTTGGGGTAATCTGGCATGGGTTTTATCTGGTGTTTCATGGCAGTGTATTTGCACTTTTCCTTTGTGGCTTTCACATGCTAACTATTTGTGGGTGACAGTTTTAATCTTCAGCAAGAAGCTGCAGGTTTTAAACACAGAAGCATCTCTTCCTCTGAATCACTTTGTAAGGAAATGAATAGCAGTAAGGGTTCCCATGTTTCAGTGGCGTGCTGCTTAAAATTTGGAATACCTAACACCTTTTCCAAAATTAACCACAACTGGGATCAAGGTGCACACCAATATATAAATAATATAGCAACAGTCTATGAGCAATTCCGGGTGTGGTTTCTATATGTGATTCAGAAAAAATAATGAGATGTGTGGATGAAAATAGGCATTTGGGCGGGGATTATGCAAGGCGTGAATTACGCTGCAGGATGGGTGGAGGTCACACCTCTTTCAGCTTACTAATGCTAATCACAAACTCAGCAGCCAGAAATCTCTGCAATTCTGTCTAACAAATATTAATAAGTATAAACGTTGTGTGGTAGATTTCCTGTGCCAAGAGGCTATGAGAAACAGAAAAGTTGCTTTATGTTTTCAGTTCTATATTAATATACCTTCTTTGGAAAGCAAGGTATCAAGGAAAGAGAAGACTGGGCTACTTAAAAAAATATATTCAGTCTAGGAACACTCGACACACAAAATCAGTGGGTTGCGTAACTGCAGAGACCCTGCAAACAGATAAAATTATGCATCGTGTTACTTCCAGCTCAAATGTCCTTCTTGACAGCAATCTAGTGAGTTTGTATTGAACATACAGCTTGTAATACTATTAAAAGTGTTTATAAGAGCCACAGTCTGTAATCACGAGTAGGATTCCACCATGACGGATAGAGTCATCATCTTCACCCTGAATTCCAGAGAGAACAGTTTCAATGCCATCAGCAACTGCTCCATGCTATAATAACTGCTGTGCAAAATTGGTGTCTTTGTCCTAGACTGGATGGATGCTTTCCCTTCTACTGTACCTAGACTGTTCAAAAACAAAACCTGGCCTGCAGTAGGAGGAAACGCTGTCTCAGTGAGAGCTCTTCTGCAGTTTCTGTACAGTGACAATTGTTGCTATTGCTGTCTGGGAGTGAATGGAAAACCAATAGTGACAGCAACAACAACAATCACTAATTTTAAATGACAGCGGAATTTAATTACATTGTCAATCAGCATGCTTCCAAATTGGATTTATTTTCTGTTATGAGTTATCTTTTACAATGGAAGAGAAATTGATGGTTGAGAGGTTTTTAAATGACTTCCTATTACAGCTATGTGTTAGTTCCTGAATTTTTTTAAGAACCAGTTAGCATGGAGAAGTTAAGCTAATAGGTTTTTCAAGTTACTGGGTACTAATACAGCCTCTCCTTTAATGAAAAGGTATCTTGAGGCAAACTCACCAAGTGGGAGGTGTTTCATTGACATCAGAGCAGCCAGGCAGCACTGACCCTTACACAGGGCAGGTATGACAGATGCTTCTTGCTGCCACTGGTTACTTACAGTGTGCTTTTACATATATTATTAACAGTTTTGAGCCTGGGGGAAAGGTCACACACCCCCCCCTCCTGTTCTCACCGACTTTGCTGCCAATCTCATCTCACAGAGGTCTGCTCAATGGATTCTCTGTAGGGCTGGTCTGGATCCAGTCTTCTGTATGTTGCAGTACAACTCCTGTTGTCCTAGGACCCATGGACCCTCACTAACATGGCTGGGTGTACACAACAGTGCTGCTGAGGCAGGGCAGAGACTGCTGGGGGGTGTGCAGCATGTGTACCCCCTTCTTGAACCAGGAGGCTGTGGGAAGCATTGCCTCCCCTTAGATACGCATCTTTCCTGCTTTAACACAAATTCCTTGACTCTTAAAGACTTCAGTGTATGAAGTCATAAGTGGTTTGAAGTGTGATTATTCCCATCAAATCTATGGGGCAAGGGGTGTCCTCCTCAGAGGCAAGCTGTCAGCCTTGCCCAGGAGAGCCCAAACTCTAAATATTCAAATGTGGCTGTTGTAAAACTGTGTTGTGTCCTGACAAGTCTTACGTGTCAGGAGATGGGGAGAAAAGTATCTTCTGGCCAGCACTTGCAAAGCTTCCCCAAAGCTCTACAACCTTATTGAGTTACTTGGAAAACAGAACACAATTTTTGGATCATGTGAACTTTGTCCCTCAAAGCATGGGAATCTAGCGTCTAAGAATACATGTGCAGTGTTTCCACTTGCCTTTGTCAGTGACCCCCACTGGCACCCAGAGAGAACACTGGACTGTGGACCAAGTCCTTAGTGAAACCTTATTCCTTTGGAATTTTGAAGGGAAAAATGGCCAAGTTACTTAAATACTGTAAAATCTGCCTATAGATGACTTTCCTCAAACTAAAGAAGCATGCAAGCTCTGTAACCTGCTTGAATGCCTTGCTCATAAAGTCACTACTTTCAATTCAGGGTCAATCTGGTTTACTTCAGTTACAGCTACACTGAATGAGACCTAAAGCTGTACCGTTATTCAGCTGACACATTGTAAGAAAGCTAGCATTACAGCACAGTAATTTTCAGTACTCGGGACTGAGTAGACAATACCAAAACTTTCACAAAAGGACTATGCAATTCTCAGTTATTTTTTTTCTTTTCTAGAAGCAAAACTGGATGTCAGGTTAAAAGCCTTAAAACTTTTTTGGAATTTAAGATTATGTGCAACCATTCAAGCCCACAGGTTTTATAAGGTTTTTAAGCTTTTCTGCATTATAAATACAAAAATAGTTTGTACTCAGGAGTAGATCTTATTCTGAGGGAGTAAAAAATGTTTTGATGCCACATAAGCAGAAAAGGTTTTTAGCCCACTGACTAGAGAATGTCCACTGCTAACCGAAATGAAAATAAATGCTGTGAGCATTCTTCTTTTTCCCATCCAAGAGTGGCTGTGCTAGTAAGTTCAGAGTAAATGCTATTGAGGGCAGAACAGAGACTTCAGGGCTTTGGGAATTCAAGTGCTTTCAGGAAAAGTGCAGTCACTTCAAGTACAGGAACGCAGGCTAAAAAGAAGGGTTCCATGTATCCAGAATGGAGTGGAACCCAGAAGCAAAAGCCAGGAGAGGCCTATGGGGCAGTTGCTTGATTTTAGACTGGGTTCTACTGGAATGACAACTAGTGAGTCTGGGCTGAGCCTTGCCATTGACACGGAATGAGCTGCAGCTTAGCGGTGTTGATCTGTTTGCTGCAGGAGTGATCCTGTAACTAAGAAGGAATTTTATTTGGGGGTTAAAGCCATTCAGATTTAAGAAGGTTGCAAGTACCCATTTGACTTTTTCCACCTTCAAAAAATCTTGGGGGTGGAAGGGAAGCAGAGCTGTCTGTAGGATGAATATTACAGTCAGTAGCCTTACACAGGATTAGATAACTTGTTTATGTTTTGGCAGCCAATCTGCGTAGGTTCTTAGCAGTGTTATGGCACAGCAGGTTTTTACACACTTACATAAAGGAAGCTTAGCAATCTCCCCAGCTAGAAGAGCCAATTAATTAGGCATTACTGTAAAACTACATGTGATGTTTTTCCATCAAGTAATAATTCCAAGGATGGTAACTTGCTTTATTCTAAAATAAGCTTATTTACAGAAAATACAAAGATCTTGGGGTGCAAGTCAAGGCAAGAACTTATCTGTATACGCAGCTCAAAGTTGCGTGATGCTTCAGATTTTCAGTAACCTTATCCATGTGTCACATACTGCAGTTAAACATACTTGCTTTGTGATGAATGTTTGCAATTCCTTTCTCTTCTTGAAGACAAAACCAAACCAAACCAACTATCCTATGCTTAAGGTTTTTTCATCCTCAGAATCGGAGTAGCTCCTTTTCAGTGACCCTTAATGTTCAACTTAGTTCTATTTTTTTTAACAGGTGATAAATTGAAGATGGGGACACTACTGCCCTCTTTTCTGTACGATGGCACCTAACTTACTGCAGGTGACACTAGAAATAACAGTTATTAACAATGATTGGCTGAATAACAGCCTTACAGGATGTTTTATTGCTAGCACAAAAACTGTAGATACCATGCTACCAGGTAGTAATGAAGGATTAAAATTAACAGTGTGCAGAGCTATTGAACACTTCTGTAGCAATCTATAATTTTAATTAAATGCAAGCTCAATTCAGCATTTGTTGCACGTGTAACATTATTCACTTTGAACTTGCCAGCAAATAGAGAACTCAAATGAACAAGTGCATACACTACTCAATAAAGCAAAAGCCAAAATATATCATAAATATTTTATAACTTTATTAAACTCAAGACATGACAATATTCAAAATACAAAGTGAATTATTTTTTTATTCAATACTGTACACAATGCAGAAATATCAGTGCATTTCTATAGCATGTATTTCACCTTCATTTAGTTTGTACTAAAACAAATAAAAAGTAAGCTTTAAAATAGCTCAAACATCTTAATTCAGCAGTTTAAACTGTAAACAGCTTGTTTATTTCTGTTAGGAGGAACACAGCTTCTGTACCTCCACTACTGAGCACCCTTTCTCTTGTGCTTATCTGTGAGAGGATAAATGTAATCAAAATGAGCATGAGAAACTGCTAGTACACAAATGTGGCACCTCAGTGAACTTTGGTGAATCACTGAGGCAGAACGAGGAGAAATCAAACAGCAAGAAGCAGCATCTGAAGCAGTGAGAGATGGGACTGACACTGTTCATATATGGAATAATGTTTCTTCTCATACACTCCTCCTCTAAAATACTGAATAGAAACCGAAGCACAAGACCAGCTTGTGCTGTGTTTCTGTATTTAATACAGTCAGAACTTCAGACTCTAGGTAAGCACGTAGTTGTCACTGACTTCTTAATAGCAACCATATAGCTGCTTGTATCCTCTGCTGCTTCTGGGATGCTTTCATACATTCCTAGGATCCAGCAGGAAATGAGCAGCTTAGCAATAGCTAGTCCAAGTCTCACCTAGGGAAAACTACAAAACTGAGCCAAGTATGTCTAGGAACTGAAAGAATCCACAAAACCTAACTCATTTTAGATGTCTATTAGCGTCCAATTAAGTTGTAAAATAGATTCATCTTTCAAAACGCACTTCCAATTTGCTTGCCAAGTCTTGAAGTGGATATCAGATCTTGCAGTTACCTTCTTACTAGGTTGGCACATCCTAGCCAAAGATCCTGGAGTCTGTTCTCAGCAGAGCTACTGCGTGAAAGAAATTTTGGAAAAGCCTGATACAAAACTCATTAACGCATTATCTGCTCTGTCAGCTTTACAAGTGACTCATAGGCAAAGCTAGATAATATTTTTTTGTTGTTGCTTTTTCGATAACATGACTACCAAAAATGTTCTTCTAGGTAGCATGTAACTGGCCAACTGTGACTACCATCCCTCCATGTGCTTCTATGGAACCTTTGCAGGTTTTTAAGCTATATATACTAAGACCAAAAAACAGTCTTAAGAAACACATCAGAGATATGCAGCATAAGAGGACTTTACCATTCACCTTCCAGTTAGTGGAGGACAAACTGGTCCTACTTCATTATCTGAGAACCTTAAGAACTTTGTAACATGATAAAGTTCAGCTCTATTCTGAACAACTGAGCTGAGACTTCTCCCAGAGACTATGGGGAAACCACATAAGACAAGTGTTTTCGTTTCAGATGACCAACTATGTCCATTCTAGATTTTGAGTCTAGTTTTGTTGGAGTGGAAGCAGCTGAGCAGTCATGAGACCAGGACTGAACTTCTGTTTTAGAGCTACTTTCTTCTGCTTCTCTGAAGAATTTCTCATACTTGTCCAAATATGGAGGCCTTTCAGGCAGCAGATAGTAGTGTGTTGAACTGGCCTTCTTGCCGTTTTCAATAATCGGAAGAATGCAAGGGACCCTATTGGAAGATCCTTCACTGTTCTGTCTTTGTAGAGCTTTGCTGCTGACATACTTAGGATCAGGTGCAAAACTCTGTGTGGGGGGCATAACCCCATTGAGGTATGATGGCAGACTTTTGGGACTTGGCGTACGAGAATTGCTACGTGACAAAGGTTCTCTTGGGGGCACTTTTGGAGGCCTGTCTTCATCACTGTATGCACTTGAAGCAACTTCTGCTGACCACCTTCTGTAATCTGGTTTGAGAGCCCTTGGAGGTATGGGAACTCTTGGTGGAATCTCTGGTTTATCTTCATCAGAATTTGGAGAAGACCTGTTTAAGTGTCCAGATAGTCTTACTACTGGTTTATTAAGAGATCCAGCTGGCCCAGAATGGGACCTTCGCAAACGTCGATGCAGCTGCTGTGGAGGAGGATAAATACTGGATATGTATCCGTTTAGACTTTGTGTAGGGTTGGCATCTTCTGGTTTTGGTCCTGTCGGAGTATCAAAGTATGCATAGTTAATTTGTCCACAGCCCCTAAAACTCCTCCGGCTTGGAGCATTGGATTTAAAAGGAGGAAGTTCATAATCTTCTAACAAAAAGTCAGTATCTGAGCTAGTCAGGAATTCCACCTCTTTGTCAACCTCATCTGAAGTAAGGTCTTCAGAAATTGGCAGAGGAGGTAGTGGCCTGGAGCTACGGTCACTGGAAGATGCAGGCAGAAATTGAACTGGCCCGTTTTTTACTGACATGTGAGATGTTTCTTCAGAAACACAGCCCGTGGTTAATGACAGTTTACTAAAGCCAGGAATGAGATGGTCTTCGTATCTTGAAATCAGCTGTTCATTTTTGGGACTCAGAGGATGTGGACTGGATTTCTGAGATGGGACTTGGATGCAACTGTCAGCAAAGCTGTGGTCATTCATGGAAGCATGGTTGGAAGAGTGCCCTAAAAAGGTGAGAAAGTCTTAGAAACACTTATATAAGTAACACTCTAGCGCATGACTTTGCCACTGCATGTTCCTAACTATTTCATTCCTTCTAATGCAGCAATAAATAATGTCTGCTTAATAACTCCAGTAGCAAAACAAAGCTATTAATATATCTTTTCTGGTTGAGAATTTACAAGTTTAATTAAGAGAAGTGATTACCTTATTGTTTTAGGCCAGTGCTCCAGTTAAATGAGGTAGTTCATGAAAACCCAAGCACAAGCAACAGAACTGAGCAACTGTTACAAAGATCCCAGCAGAGGACTACAACAGAACAAGTGCTATTTCACTAAACAGCTTTTCTGTGAGAAGCATCATGGCAACTCAAAGGCTTCTAAGTACAAGGAAAAGGTTGGTTCATTTGGGGTTTTTTTTAACTTGATTGCATTATTTGTAATGTTTTTTTAAAGTGCGACTTAAGTAGTGTTTCCTGGACATGTTAGTAGTCGTCACCAGAGGGCAGCCTACCCTCCGGAATGAGAAAGCATTCCATTCTCAGTGAAGACTTAAGGATTTTTTTTTTTTTTTCCCAAGACAAATCCATTACACTACCTAAATACTTCTGTAGTCTTTATACTTACCAATGGATGGTAAATGTTGCTCTGTTGATGGATTCAAATTACATGCCACTGCTATAGGGTCCACATTAAAGAAAGTACTAAAAAAGAAAAAAGACCCTTTCTGTAAATAAACTGTAGGTTGGTACTGGTACCAGTATTCTTAATGCTCATCTCATATATTTGAAGATGAAATACATCAAATTTTAGCCTCACTCACTTTTCAAATCCATTGTGGCTACCCCAGCAGGTTTTCAGACTCCCCATGCCTTGACTAGTGTGAAGAAATCCATTTTTTAATGAGACTCTCATCTCCTGAGCAGCAACTCCTGCAGTTGACATTGTGCACACCTCTCTGGTGATGTCTCACAACCCTAGAAATTCACAGTTCTTAACAGGTTTCCCGCAGTTTTCATTCCCTTCAAAGAGAGGACATAAATATCAGAAATGCAAACTGGATGAATTAATCTCTCATCTGAAATTTCAAGGAACTAAATCACTCTGTAAAAAGCCTGTCCTAATACTTGCCAATAAGAAAGCTTTACCAAACTTGTTATTTTGTGTTTGACTGCAAAATTAAAGTATAAGGCAGGCAAATGCTCTTACAGAATTAAACTCTATACAAGAAAGAAAAATATGTTCAGCAGGTATGTGGCAACTGTGCAGAACAGCTTCAATTCTTGCACATAAACTGGCAGTTATTCAGGCAAAATAAGTTTTTGAGAATAATCTCTCTAACTTTCTAGTAGTCATCTATCTTTAGTTGTGTCTTCTTGCAAATGACTTCATGGTTTCTAATGTAGCCACATGTAAAAGCCAACTCTGGTTTTAAGTATTACCTTCAATAGCCTAGCAAATGGTCTTTGCTCAAATAAATAAATTACTGACTACTTAAATCAGAATTCCAAAACTCCTTTTACATAAAGCAGTTGCTACTATTAACAAACTTAACCATTAAGATACTTTAAGCCAGCCTCAAGTCTTGCAGCTATTTCAAACAAATTGGAAATCTGGTGATTTGAAATAGTCTCAGCTTAAACTGTCCTGCTGGTTCTGGATTTATTTTGAATGTGTGAACAATGCTTTACCTGGCCCATTTACATCAGAAAAAAATGTGTTGGCAATTGCTTTATATTGAATAAGTAATTACAGTCCAAGGAACAAGGTGACTCACAGGGCTTTGGTTAGGAATTTCAGAATGGATT
Source organism: Clamator glandarius (assembly GCA_033459285.1). Classification (NCBI taxonomy): domain Eukaryota; kingdom Metazoa; phylum Chordata; class Aves; order Cuculiformes; family Cuculidae; genus Clamator; species Clamator glandarius. The sequence goes on along the minus strand of JAUNZM010000452.1, from coordinate 103,043 downwards.
ATCGTGGGGGAAGAGGGTTGGATAGTATAAAAGCAGTCAATATTCTAAAGGCAGGAGAAACTAACTCCAAGACCATAAGCAAAGATGTTTTCTGGGTCTGTGCTCTATCTACACAAATATCCTGAATTCAGCAAGTACAGCATGGCTTTACATGTCTGTTAAAAAACCAAACAAAATTAAACCAACCCACTCAAAGCAGTTTAATTTGTGTATCTCTTGATAATCAAGAATATGACCAGTTTCTTAACACAAACTTCCCTCCTTCTCCCACTACCCTGGAAAGAACAAAATCCACCTAAAGACAAGTCAACCAACAACTGAGGGCTAGCTACATCATAGCTTGACACGCGGTCTACATGTCAAGAAAACCCCTTCACAGTGTGGTACTGCAAGAAAATGGGGTAGAGAAACAAGTAATAGCTTATGCTTATGGTAAATCTATTTAAAAATGGACATTCTATGTAGATGTGTGCAGTTTTCCTTTTCATCTAAAAAGAAAGATCCATTATACGTATTTGACACATGAGAGATGGGCAGAGTCCTAACCAGGACTGTAAACCAGGTGCCCCAGGACTAATTTGCAATCCTACACCACTATTTGCCCTTTTTAAACAACTGTTTGAGAAAGAACAACTCTGCTGTGCTTTTCCAAATTTGAGTTTGATCATCCAAGCAAATACTATACACAAAATAGCTTCTGACTGGGCGTGCATTTATGATGTGCATGACCTGATTGTGTTCTCTTTAAGAATGTGATTGTTTTCTTGATCATGATTACCAATGATCACCCTTATGACAACAGAGGTGGGATATTTTATTCACTACTAGATACCCAGTGCATTTTAGCCATGCACTTCAGAACCCCTCTAAACGGGATATCATTAGCTTTAACAGACGTGAACAAGGGCCAAGCCAGTGTTCAGTTTGGTCCCGTACAGCACTGGAATCAGTCTTTGTCCCTCCTGATTTTAGTAAAGACTATGATTCTCCTTTTCAGACAATCTCCTTATAAGCTAGTTTAACCCTGGAAATTTTTGCATTACACAGTCAAGCTGGACCCTTCTCAGTAATGGGAATGGCAGATTTCCATAGTTAAATATAAATATACAGCCACAGGAAGCAATAAAGTGTTAGCAAGCGGGTTCAAAATCTCTAGAAGTCCTGTAACAACAGTTCTTCCTTCCAGTTCTGTAAGCGCAAATGGAACCATTGTCTATGGGGAGCAGAAGAGTGGAGAAATCAATTTGTTGAAAAGACTGAGGCAGTGCAGTATAACTATAGCACCAATTCTAAAGTTACTTCATCATATTAACACAAATTTGCAAATAAAACATCCATCACATCTGCTCGTGCTGTACCAAGCCGTGATTTTTGATACCTCCTATCCTATTGGCAATGAATCTGCAAAAGGAAGGAAGGAGAATGTATTAGTGAACTAAAGGCTAGTGCCTACAAAGGAGCCTGCGCTTCTATTTCAGTGTTTCTTGAAGTCAAATGCAAGTCATAAGTTGAAGAATCACTGATACAGAACACTGATTAGTTAGCAAACTATAGTACTCCACCTCAGCATGCATACGAGATCCAACAAGACCATGAGCGAGACATTGATTATGATATAAAAAAAAAGATGGGGGGTGGGAGGTGGCATCGTTGTAGTTTGAGCGCACATGTAACTTGCTTGCTATGATAACATAGAGCCCTTGCAGGGCTTGTTAAGAAGCCCAGCCTCCATCAGGTCCCATGCCAAAACCGCTGTCAGTAATTACTATGTCAGCCTTCTGAATGCTGTCTAAATCTCAGTGCTCAAGACTGATGGTTGCTCAATTGCCTCTCTGAAATCCCTCTGGAATGCTAAGCTCAACTTCTGAAACATATTTAAATATTTACATACTCTAGGAAAAGGTGATTTTCAACTCTTTTATTTTTTAAAAATAAAACACAGACAAGTTTTGCAGCGGTAAAACTTGCTTGCTTCTGACAGTAACCTCTTTGTGAATTCACAGAAGGTGAGTTGCCTTGGCATTTCCGTGGGGAGTTGTGAATGGACGGTTATGAAACAGTCCTCCATGCCTTAAGTGAGAAGCATCAAGGGAGGTGAGGTGTGCTCTTTCACCAAGTCACCCAGTTACTTTTTCAGTGGTGTCTAGAGAGTTGGTGTTTATATTTTAAAACATGCATAAGCTTGTTTGAAGAAACAATATCTTAAGAGGGAGCCATGAGGATGTGTAATTGAGGAGTACAAACTCTGTATTTTATACAGTGTGTTCTTACTACAGCTGAACAGTGCATATTTGATGAGGCTACTGTTTCTTAGTAACTGGATTTAAAATAAAATTTACAAAAGTCAGTCATGAAGATATAAACACTGCTTCCACTGTAACCATTAACACAATCCTGCCTCCTCAAAGACTTAAGGATCTAAACTTAATCATAAGTAAAATCAAACTCTATTTGCTAACGAAAGTGGACACTATGCAGTAATGAAGCATTCTGGATCTCACACTTGTTTCTGGTCACTTTGCTTGTCTGGTCCTCGCTACATGTAGATTATGCCACTTGAATCAAAGCATTTTGAGCTCTTTTGAAGATGTTCTGGTTTCAGTGTTATCCAAAAACTGAGTTAGTTCATGCTAAAACTATGACTAGTAATTCATACAGGTCAGACAAACCAAGGTGATGCAAAGGTCTGTGGGTGCATTAGGAAGCTGTCAACACTGTCCACCATAAGGTAAGGTAACTGCAAAGGAGACACTTTTTATCATTCATGCCTGCTCACATTAACAAATATTAATTATTCTAAATATCAGAGATGAGATTGATCTCTTTATTTTTTTTTCTTACAAGGCCAAATGTATGTTGAGACTTGAACTGATGATGAATAACAGGATGGTAAGATGAAAATGGTCAGACGTATCCATGAACAGCAGGCTATCTAGATATCAAGGAATGTATATGGGAAAATGTGAGACAAAGCTGAGTTACATAAAATATCCCAAATACACAGTTTTCATAGTATGCATGGCACCACTTGTGCCATAGCAACAGTAATCCTCTACTTGGAAACTAAGAAGCATTTGCATTTATTTTACTTTAATGTTTATCAGTGATCACAGAATCTTGTCACTCTGTTCCTTACTCGCCCAGCCCCAGTGCAACCAAGTACTTGAGGCAAGTCAGGTTCATAACAAAGAAAGCTTTTCTGGTATGTGCAGTAGACCAAAGCATGCTCTAGAATGTTTCACTTAATGAGTAGGGAGTACAGCAATTTGCTCTACACATTTGTGAGCGGCCAGACTTTGGACATATATCATACAGGCAACACTGTTGACAAGCAGCTTATATACTGCTTGTGAGAAATGGGGAGTGGGGGAAAGGAAGAAATGCACCCCCAACCTCTATTTACCGCTTTTGGGAGTGGAAGAAATGTGGCTACCTTAAATCCACAACCTATTTTTGCTCACCTTGCCACTACATATCTTTAACAAATCTCAGAAGCAATTCACAGGAGGAGGGGCACATTTTTGCCCTACAAGTCATCTGCTCCAGCTTGCTGTTCCTTATTTGACAACGTGATGTAATTTCCTTTTTTTACCTCTGACTTTCTATTTAACATAAGTACCTGTATTCCAGATTTCTAATGGGGCTTGAAGAAGGTTAGTTTATATCTATTCATTTAATAAAGAATTAGATCTTATTTGGTATCTAACCCAATCAGTCAGATACAGGCCTCAGGAGATTATTTTTTTTCCATTCATATATTCTTTACAGTTACATAAATGAGGCATGTTCTTAACTTGAGAGATTTTTCTATGCATTGTCCTAACCATAAATGGACTACTCTATAGCAGAAAAATTAAGACTATCACCACTTAGTGAATACAACTAAAAATGCTGCTCAAACCATAAGAGGTTGCAAATAAAATTAGTTCTACAGGTATACCCCAGATGAGGATGGGTGTAAATTTAAAAGGACACGTTAACAAAACAGCAGACAACAGTGTATTTAGGTTATAATAGTGAGCTATTTGGGAATATAATCCAAGAGCTGCAGTTCGTCAAGGAGTTTAAGTTCAGTTAAAATGTGGGCTACCATTTCACGGTCCTACACAGCAACTGGGTGGAACCTGTAAATTGCCAGTAGAAAACTATTAATTAAATAGCAAGACAATTGCTTTGCCTCTGCTTGCCAGATTTCAGATGCATGCTTAGTATGGTACTTCACCCTCCTGAAAATTTCAATGTGAATATAGCCAACTTACAGTCAGGAAGTAGAAATTCCTTTATAGCTGACTCAGAGTCATAACCATAGCGTTGGACACGCGAGAAGTTTTAATTCTGTTTTCCACTACAGAGCAGTGGAACTGTTTTCCTCTGAAAGAGTTCCTGTATTGCAGAGGATCGCAAAAGGCTCCACCGCAAACGTCCATCCCTCAAAGGACAGGAGTTTACGTAAACATTAAGAAATGTCCCATATAGGGAAACTGCGAAGGAAAGAAAAACAGCTTTGCGCGTGAAGTGACCAGCTTGTAAAATGCACTTCCCAGCGCGCCGGTGACGCAGAGCATCGCTCGCCGGTCGTTCCGGCCGGGCTCGCGGGGCCCCAGGCTGACCAGAGAGACCTTGCCCACCTGGTTCATCCATGCAGAACCGCGCACTGTTGTCTTTAGAGCAAGCGTAACGGGTGAGCGAGGCCCTCGCTCCGCGCCCAGCGCCTCCAGCTCTGAACACCGAGGGCAGGCGCGTACCGGGGGCATTAAGGCACGAAAAGACTCTTGTTCCAAGCGGCGCCTCCCTAAACCGGGGTGCGAGGCGCAGCGCCGACCCGCGGTGCAGGCTTCGCTCTAGGCGGCGGCGGCTCCGGGCTCCGCGCCCCTCTTCCCCCCCACCCCCGGCACAGCGGGGCGAACCGCGCTCCCGCCGGCCCCGCAAGTCCGGTACGGGAGGGCGCCCCGCCGCCATGGCAACGAGCGGCGCGGGGCCGTCACTCACCGCCAGCGCGTCGCGCCGCTCCGCGTGTCCCCGCGCGGCCGCCGCACGCATGCGCCGAGGCGGCCCCGGCACTGTCACGCTGCGCGCGCGCCGCCAGCCTTATCCCGGGGGGCGGTGCCCCGCCGGGCCCCGCCCCCGAGCCCCGGGCCCCGCCCCCGAGCCCCGCGCCCCGCCCCCGAGCCCCGCGCCGGCCCGGGGCGGGGTGCAGCCAGCTCTGTGGCGGGGACGCTGCTGTCAGTGTCCGTTTCCCTCAGCTTTGTGTCGAAATAAATCTGTGTGCGGCGATCTGTGCAGCGTCTCGAGTCCTTAGCCGTACGAGGCCGATGGCGGACCCGGTTGTGCGTTCCCCGCGAGGGCCGGAGCAGGGGGCTCCGGGAGCCGGGCTGAGCCCCCGAGCCCGTTTGTCGCGGCACAAGCCCCGTGAGCCCGGTTGTCGATCGTTTCGCTGTGCGGTGCGCTCAGGTCTTTGTTGGACAATTAACGTCACTCCCCGGCTCCCAGCACCAGGGGCTGCCGACAGAAGGATTGACAAACTGCTGTGCGCTTCAGGCGGGACTAGTCACAACGTTGCCAAGAAGGAAGAACTCTAGGGTTTTGCTGCATGATGTGGTGCCTCTCTGCACTCCTGCTTTCTCTTGGGGGGCTTCTTTCGGTCAAACCCCTCCATTTGCTCTCGCTCTTGGGGGCAGTAAGCGCTCCCACTGCGCTCCAGTATCACAAGAACTGCTACTCTGCAAGTGAAGTTTATGTGAGAGGAAGGGAAGAATTATAATCCAGCAGAGATTTGGGGTGTTGCGGGTTTTTTTTTTTTTTCCCTCATATGGGAAAAATGACAGAGTTCTTCTAAAGCTGGCCTGACAAATTATGCAGATGAGAGAGTAAAAACAAAGTAGGGGGGAGGGAGGGACAGGGTGAAAGCCACCAAAGGAAAGGGGCTGGGCAGACAAGGGAGGTTTTGTGATTTTGATGAATTAGGGCACACTGTGTTAACGGTCAGGCCGCGTGATCGTGTCTTCTAGAGACACGCTTAGAGGGGGTAGCAACTAGTGATGGGGGCTTGTGCTGAACTGTACATGCTCAAAGACTTCTTCTGAATGCTTTGCTGTGCTGCTGTGGCTCTGGTCTTCAAGACTGCAGCTGATTGTTTCTGAGGATGTATTGCATATGCAACATGAGCTACATTAAGTTTTTTAACTGTCCTGGGGGCATATATGTGTTGAGGAGAAAGTAATCTTTTGGGTTTTTTTTAGGTTCTTGTATGCTGATGTACTTCCTCGCTGGTGGTGCAAATGGCCCTCCAAGTTGTTATGAATGGATGCAGAGGACAAACTTTTATTAAAAAAATAGGTTTCAGAGTATTGACGTGACTTAGGCAGGACAAACTCCTGCAGTGCCTCCATGATGGAACATGAGGAATAACAGGTGGTTGACTTTTTAACTTGTTTGTGCCTGAGAATCTTTGGTCCAGGAAAAGACCATTCCGGCTTTTCACGTAAATGTTACCCTATGGCTTATGTACCTCTATCAGCAAGCCTGGTTAGGGTAATGTAGGAGTTTATGTGCATGTGATGGCATTGGATTTTTGTCTCTTGCTGTTAAATGACTATACCCATAGCCTCTGTCCACTTAAAACCCCGCTACATTAAATTCCTGATTGCTCTACTGAAAAAAAATGTTAAGTAATGGTAGCATTTGTAATAGTTTCTGTGCTGATTTGTGCACAGGAGAATTAGAATTCTGTACTGATAGTTACATTCTCGTTTCTCTTCTTAGCAATATGAAGTTATTTGAGGACTCTTAGAACACCTCAGTTCTGTAGGCATGTGTAAACTACTCCTTGCAATTTCCTAATTGCCCTGAAGACTAACTCCTAAGTAATCTTGGACATCCTGCTTGGTTAATACTAGTTAATAACCAGTGCGCTAAGAAAAGAGCTTGGGTAGTATTATAAGACACTTTAAACCTATTTGCACCCTGTCTTGGAGATGGATAGTAGACTTGTCTGTATTTAATAAATGAAATGTCTTCATTATGTGAAAAAAGGGACTTTAATTTGTGATATTCCCTTTCATCCAAGGATTCCCTTTGCAGTGGGAACCCCTGTGATACTGGATGTCTTTTGATCGCAGTTGTTCTATTTCTAGCTTTCTTTGTACCATATGCCTTTTCAATGATCTCAGTTCCCTAGATATTGCCTGTTTTCAACACTTAAAAAAATTCAGTCACTTTTTCTGTTTATTTTTAGAGGAGAAAGGCATAAATCTAAGCAGTAGCTGGAGGATTGAAAGGGAAAATTTCTTTGCGAAGCTAGAAAATTATGAAAGTGACATTTCATACTGAAGGCTTAGCATGGGAAGTAACAGATAGATTTTTTTAATGTAGAATGTCAGATACAGCTTTTGCACAGTTATTTTGTAGATTGCCATGATTTCTTTGGTGAGCCAACTTCTATAAACAATAACTTTGTTTTACAGTTGCTGCTGCTGTTTTATTGCTTCATCCCACTTATTCGTGGCAGCTGCTTTTGAGCAGGAAGCTTGTGATGTTTTTCCGTGTTTTCTGGTAAGCGTGCCTCTGGTCTGGTTAATTCAAAAGGAACGAGTAACTTAAACATTTTACTTTTTTTTTTCCCTCGTTAATGAATAGTAAAGGTTATGGCAATAAGTCGCCAGAGAGGAGAAGCTTGTCTGAAGATGAGTAAACGCAGTGCAAATTGGATGCTGTGGTGCTGGTTTTTGCACAACTAGTTATGTGGATGGCAGTGGTGTCGATACAGCTCTACAAGGCCCCCAGAGGTGCTTTGGTAGAGCTGAGGCCATCTGGCACTTTAGTTGTTTCACATTTAGTCTTTACAAACCCTTTAGTAAGGGATTGCTTGGGAAATGCAAACCTAGCAAAAAGCTGTGTGGAAAAGTGGTCATGAAAAGTCCTGAATTCTGTAATTATTTTGCGGACTCAAATTCTTTACCTCAAGTAGAATCAAGATGTGCACAGTAGCAGTTACACTGTGTGCTATCCTTACATAGTTTAATTTCATAGATCTTACTCAGATCCTTCTGTTCTGTTTTGTGGTAGACAGAGCGGATCTGCATATGAATATTGAGGTTACCGAATCTGCGTGGTACTCTTACTGTGGCAATACATGCGTTATGGTGATGCAAACAAAGTACATGGATAATATAATTCTTAGTTAGCTGAATTTTGAACATCTGTCACCCTGAAGTGAGGGAAATCAACTTGGGCATCTGCTAATTTGAGGGAAGAAAACAATACGTATGGGACATATTGCAGTTGCTGTAGTCTCACTGAACTGATACAAAGTCTGACTGGTGCAGCGGTGGTATATTTATGTGTTGGTACATGAGTGGAGAAATCATATTGCCCAAATTACAGGGAATTAAACTTTATACTTCTTCTGTTCTTTCTGTGTGGGGGATGATATTTGGTGTACTGTGGAATCAAGATCTGTAAGTGTGCTGGGAAGGGGCAGAGACAATGAGTTTGAGTGTAAGGCTATCTGTATATTAGCAATGCAGACTCTCACACTGCAAGAGTAACAATACATTACTGTGCAGACCTGATGCTGAAATTCAGCCTTGCACAGGGGCCATTACTGAGGCTTTGTGTGAATTCACCGTGTACAAGACTTTAAAGCAATTAGATAGCTTTAAAATGCTTAAGTCGTCTATGTCTGTAGAAACTGACGCAGATAGCAAATCTTTTGTGCTTCAGGCATGTGGAAGTGGTTTGTAATGCAAACGTGCTATCTAAAGTGGAAGTTCAGTATGGCTCTTGTGTGCTCTCATCTGTGTACCTCGATTACATCTCTCTCTGAATGCTGCAAATACCAGAAGTTTTACATGGCTTCAAAAACTAGGCACAGAGAGCCTAATGAAAGGAAAATCCATTAAGGCTGCAGAGAAAGTGCCTTGTATCAAACTGCTGGGAACTGGGAGAGGATGTTTCCCACTGCCCTAAGCATCTCTTGTTTCCTTTTTTTCCCCATGCTAGGGCAATATTGGGTTAGGTGGACCTTAGATTTGAAGCAGTATGGCTGCTGTTAGGATACACCTGTATTTTACTCTCCGTTTCATACTTCAATCAGAATCTTCCATCGCTTTCTACTTACATAACTGGGTACACAATGATTTAATTCTACTTACAAGATTCAACTCAGGTCCTTGTCTCTGCAGATGTGTCCTGAATCCTTTTGAGAAAGGACTGCACTATTCTTTGAGTTTGGAGACAGCAAAGAAGAGAACAGTTTAGGAGAGCATTACAAATTTTTTGTCAGTGTAAGGATTCATTGTTGCTGCGAACGAGGAACATGTACTGACTTCACTGGTCAGATTTGTATGAATGCAGTTACACCAGGCAGGTATAGGGCAGAATGAGTGTGTTGCATTTCCAGTTTCACCAGAAGACCCACAGAAGGGAGGAAACTCATGGGTCAGTAAAGGAGGGCTAAATTAGAGGTTAGCATATTCAAGTGTCTAGACAGCACATACAGACATACTGCAAAAGTCAGTCTGTCAGGGAGTGGAGAGTCTAGATTAAAAAGCCATTTCAAAGGCACGTTGCCTGGATGGGGTAATCATGTGCTCAGACTTTTTCAGTACATAAGCATAAGCTGAGTGAGGGAAGAGATCAAAAAAGGACACAAAGATTGACACAGATTCTGTAGCAGCTTAGACTGGAATGGAACTTGGCAAATTAAAAATAGCTAGTTGTTCACACTTGTGTTTCTCAGAAATGGCCACAGCCACATCTGTTTTTAACCAACCATTCTGTAATACCTGAATGCCTTGCAGAAATGCTACATCCATGCTGCTGTAGGGACATTGTTACTCTGTCCTCCCAGGCTGAGTTCGTTCTTGCTCTCAGGCATGTAAACTGGTCATCAGGAAGGCAAGGACTAGTCTGGTGAAATATCCAGATCTCACTTAATTCCTGTTAGGTTGGATGCTTTTAGGGCAGTGTTGAGAGATGTTGCACTGTAGGATGCTGATCTGTTGCGTCCAATCTCTTTCCTTACAGAGCCAGAAGGCTTGCTGTCAGCTGACTGGCTCAGCTGTGGTTTTAGGCCCTTTAGACACAGCATGTAGTGTTATGCGTAATGACAGTTTGGAGGAAGTTCCTGGAATCTACCCACATGCAGTGTTAGGGTCTGCAATGCTGCTGAAGTTCCTTGTCATCCTTCCCAAGAACAAGTCGTGGTCTGCTGTCTATTGCACTATTTGTTCTTCAGTGTGCTTTTTCTGCCGTGGCCATCTCACTACACAGATGTAGCAAAGCTACACTACACTTGATCTTAGCCAAAAGGCTGAGAAGCGATGGTAAATGGAGTTAAATCCAGCTGGAGGCCAGTGACAAGTGGGGTTCCCCAGGGCTCAGTCCTGGGTCCAGTCCTGTTTAATGGTTTTATCAACGACCTGGATGAAGACATTGAGTCCTCCCTTAGCAAGTTTGCAGATGACACCAAGCTGGGTGGAAGTGTGGATCTGCTGGAGGGTCGGGAGGCTCTGCAAAGGGACCTGAACAGGCTGGACTGCTGGGCTGAGACCAACGGCATGAGGTTTAACGAGGCCAAATGCCGGGTCCTGCACCTGGGGCACAACAACCCTAAGCAGAGGTACAAACTAGGAGAAACCTGGCTGGAAAGCTGCCAGGAGGAGAAGGACCTGGGGGTGCTGGTTGACAACCGACTGAACATGAGCCAGCAGTGGCCCAGGTGGCCTAAAAGGCCAATGGCATCTTGGCTTGTATCAGGAACGGCGTGACCAGCAGGTCCAGGGAGGTTATTCTCCCCCTGTACTCGGCACTGGGGAGACTGCACCTTGAGTACTGTGTTCAGTTCTGGGCCCCTCACCACAAGAAGGATGTTGTGGCTCTAGAGCGAGTCCAGAGAAGAGCAACAAAGCTGGTGAAGGGGCTGGAGAACAAGTCTTATGAGGAGCGGCTGAGAGAGCTGGGGTTGTTCAGCCTGGAGAAGAGGAGGCTGAGGGGAGACCTTATTACTCTCTCCAACTACCTGAAGGGAGGTTGTGGAGAGGAGGGAGCTGGCCTCTTCTCCCAAGTGACAGGGGGCAGGACGAGAGGGAATGGCCTCAAGCTCCACCAGGGGAGATTTAGGCTTGAGATTAGGAAAAAGTTCTTCACAGAGAGCATGGTTAGGCATTGGAATGGTCAGCCAAGGGAGGTGGTTGAGTCACCGTCCCTGGTCCCTGGAGGTGTTTAAGGTTAGGGTAGACGAGGTGCTTGGGAGCATCATTTAGGGATTGGTGGGAATGGTTGGACTCGACGATCCGGTGGGTCTCTTCCAACCTGGTTATTCTGTGATTCTGTGAAAGCTGAATGGTCTAGAATGACAGAATGCATTCACACAATATTTCACAGGTAGAGGTGTTTGCAGTGGCTGTTCTTCAGAACACCTAGAAGCTGTATGAGTGGTGGCATAGAGCTTAGCTTGAGTTGTTATACACTACCTTATATGTTGGCTTTGATAAACAGCCAGAGTGAGCTTGTGTCTGAAAACTGCAAAGCACAGTGTGTATAGTGTTTCTTATCCCTGCCAGGGCAGGATTTCTGTTGCTTTGCTCCAAGAGGTCTTAACTGGTTTGCCCACTGCAAGGAGCTGAACTGGTCCTTGCACAAGGTGACATTTATTAATTACTCTTCAAAGACATGATGTTAAGAGACATAGATCAGGTAGGCTGTCTGAGAAAGGAGCCAGTACCAGGTGATCTGATGCACTGCAGCACATGCTACATCCATTGAGCTGATCTCCATGTACACCATGTTGCATTGCCTAACATGAGACGTGTGAACTGTTGTGTCCAGACCCTTGTTTGTCAGGACCGAATATGAACTTTTGGAAGAAAAATCTGAACACTTGAAAATTGTTAGCACCTATAGCTGTTTGATATTTTGTGTTCACAAGCCTAGAAGTCATCAGTCTTTTACAGTCATATTTGGGCAGTAGGCTTCATTGAGATTGGAAAGAAGGTAGCGGTTAGCTCTTTTTCTTTATTCCTTTTCTTGTGGCTGGTTCTATCCTTTTTACCTATTAAAGGCTATGCCATAGTCTGTTCTTCTGATAAATATGTTTATACAATATCATCAATAGGCATTGTTTGTGACCTCTACAAAATAGACAATAATTAAAACTAACAGCCAAGCTTGCCATTAAAAACATAACCCAGGGAAGCCTGAGATGCCTTATGTATCAGGTGGGTGTTTGAGAGACCTCTGAAAGCAGGATAAATCACAGATGTTACAGGATCTGAAAGTGGAATAGTTTATGGCTTCCGCAAGCCCAGTAGATAAGAGCAGATTGAGCAGGAAGGACAGTGGTGGTAGATCTCTGCCAGTTCTCTTTCTGAACCAGTAATTTCAGTTGAAAAGCTGTGTATATATAGAAGTGGCATCTGGAAACAATTCTAAGTGTATCATTGTAGACATTAATAGTTCAGTAACTTGACTCCCAAATGGAATAAAGTTAATTTTGTTTCTGTTTGCGATTCTGCCTATATAGGGCCTGTGTAAGAAGACAAAACAGTCTTCTGAGCATTTGTATTTTGAGATATGTGTGCTTGTATTTACACTACTGATTCCTTGCTACAGACATCCCCAACAAAGTGAGACCGTGCTGCTGAACTTACTGCTGTGTTCATGTCATGTCAAAATCTGACATGTATTTTTAATGTCTATTTATGAATGACATCTTTAAATCCAGAGCCTAACGCTTACCTATCTGAGTACCTACTAATAAAAAAACAGTTTTCTGAGCTGCTGAGCACTACAGGACCTAATGATTTTGCTTAAAAAGAGATTAATCAACATATCTGAATTTCAGCTTTTACCCTCTGTCTATGCATGCATTTAGATAGGTGACATTTGAAATACTTATTTAGAAGCATTTTTAAATGCTGATGTCTCCAGCCTGTTGTCTTTAGCTAACATTGTATGTCTGTGCTCTAAATTACCTTTGTGAGGTTTAGAGAAAAAGATAAGGTTGCGCCTTTAAGATCAGGTTGTCTCAAAATATTTCTAATTGGGCATCTTAAAAATTGAGGCATGAGAATAGCTTTTCACTCTTAAACACATATACCATATGAATGCGTACGTGTATGCACACATATGTGTATTACAGGACTTAACTGCGCTTGTGCATAGCAGTAAAGGCTGCAAGCAGGTAAGAAGAAGGGGGAAAAGCTACTGTGATTGCAGTAATTCTCAACCAACTTTTTGTACAATCTTTCATAATATTTTTTATCTCCCAACTTTCTCCTTTTTTTCCCCTCAGTGTTTGATTTACTGACTTTATTCACCAGCCTGAGGTATTTGGGTAGACAATGAGATTCCTCTTGCACTTACACCCAACACCCACACAGCTCTTGTTTCAAGGCGCTGAAAAATATTGCAGATTGAGCTCCTGTGCTTGGTGTGTGCTTCTGAATCTTGTGACAGTTGTGGGAATTTCCAGCTGTTGCTAGTACAAGCTGGTGGGAAAAGCAAAGCTGGGGATGTATTAAGGGGCAGTTAGAAATCCTGACAGACAGACATCTTTGCACATAATTGCATTAAAATAAGCTACTTGATCACTTACATTCTTATAAGAGCATTTCTACATGATGTGCACTTGATATTTTATGTGTTCTGGCTCAAATGTGAGATCTCAAGGAGAAAAAGACGGATTTCAAGGTGAACCAGAATTTATTAATTCTGTAGGAATAATAACATGCTCTTAAGAGTGAGAAATATGACCTTTTGAGGGTCTTGGTATGATGTTCAGTATCTTCACACCGCACATAAACATGGGCAGAATTATAAAAATACAAATGAAGGGGATAACCAGATTCTGAATGCTTCCCCACTCCTCTCTCTCCCCAAGAAAGAAAACCATACACTACTTTGTCCTTCTGTAATGTACGACATTGATAAAGTATTAGACATATTTCAAACTCTGAATTTAATTCCCTTCTGTGGTCAAATTTAAGAAATTTACAAGCGATAACCAATGTATGTAATTTCTTGGTTTAAGTACATTGCAGAAAAATAATTGAAAACATTTCACACACAGTTTGGGGAGTGTGAATCTGAATGATGGTGGAGTGTTTTTGAACAACTCAGTGGCTTCAGATTTTACCACATCTTTGATTTTTACTGTTTAAACTGTACAGTGTTCTGTCATAAGCTTTACCTTCTAACTGTTAGTTAAAACGGTGTGAGTACCGTAGTCAAATATATAGCCTTGAGTCAGTTTGGAGGCATGAGTTTTACATTTTTAGTGTAGAGTTTTGGTAACGAGATGAAGCTGTTGAAAGTAGATGTGCAGAGTAAAACATGATCGAGCTGAATTTGCTGTTAAGTTTAAAATATAGGGAGAGAAAAAGTATTCCTGTTGGGTGGCTGGGAGCTGGTCTGCAGGGAGAGCAGCAGGACAGGTCTGAGTAGTACAGCTGCACCCGCATGGCCTGCAGCACTGCCAAAACAAAGCATCCACCAGTCCAGAAGTTGCTGTCATCTTCAGACCGCACTTGCTTCCTTCCTCTCCAGGGTCAGTGCAGATTTGGGAGCTAGCATTTCTTTTGAGAACTGTGTACCTTGCTTTGCTGACTTTATTCCACAATAAAAGACTGTCAGAATTTTAGTTTCAAGAGTGTGTTTTAACAGAACCATCTTCTCCTCCTCCTGGGATCTGCTGGTGTCTTTACATGACTGGGGCAGAGCAGCCAGTCCCCAATGAGTCCATGCAGCCCACCACAGCTTGCATGAGCCTAGTGCCTGGCCTGCAGCCTGTGCAGACTTTGCTGGGCAGGGGCTGAGTGGTGGTGGCAGCTGTAGAGGTGGCCTTGGCATGGAAGCTCCTCTTTCACCTTGGCATGGAAGCTCCTCTTTCACCTTGGCATGGAAGCTCCTCTTTCATCCTGTTCCTGGATCACTACGTGTTTTGTTCTCCTTCCATCACCTCCTTTTCCTTTCCTACATGTGTGCGTGAACACAGGAGAATAATTTTCTTTGTAATTTAGCAACTGGGTATCTGATCACAGATAAACTTTAACATTTCCAGGAAGTCATAGGTACTTCTCTTTAAAGTATAATGAGTTTGTCTTTGTTTTCTCCTTCTCTAATTGGCACTTTCCATTCTAATAAAACAACACCCACAAACTATGCAGCCACATGATCCTTTCAGTTAATACAAATCGTCATTTCCAGTCCAATAGACTCAGTTAATTGTGCAAACCTGCAACACACCCATAAAGTGGCTATCTAGTTTGTTATGCAACGATGAATCATGAAGGAAATGTGGAGTGTAATTAAATACAGTGATGCGAAGATAGTAGTATGAAGCCAAAATCAAAGTATAGATGATAATCATCTGTATTAAATGTTTTTTTTCTGCATGTTGTTTTCAGAAATTACTTAAACGATAAGTTACTTGGCTGTTGCACACGTCTGGCGTATGCTTTGACAAGTTAAAAAATGACCTGCAAACCTGTAAATAAGCTGCACCAAGTCTGCTATCAAAATAGTCTTTTGAGGAAGGAAAAGTATGTGGCTCAATCTCAACCATGTTTGGCATGCACGTGCTTTCTAATTCTGGTATGATCTCAGGAGTTTTGTGATCTTGCTGGAAGCAGTAGTTTCAAAGTAAAGCCTTCGTAAAGTTTGTGAGATAACTTCTAGTAATACGGTGTTTGTCTCCAGGTTACTTTAGTATGCCCTCACTCTAGTAGGGAAAGATATTGCCTACATATCAATGGAGAACTTTGGGCTTATGCAGAGGACAGGTTTTCTAGTGATAGGTTAATGATTTCTCTTAAACTCTCTTTCTATGACTTTGAAAATAAGCTTTACATGCAGAAATGCACACATGGGGGGGTTGCTGCACAGTACTCTGCAAATACATTTTTTTGCCCTTTCCAAAGCTGCTCGCTCTGTATGAGAACATTTGTCTGCTTGTTTGCTTGCCTTCGACACACAACTAACAGTGGTGATAAACATTAAGTATTGTTTTCCTTGTCTATCAGATGGTATGTATTACAGTTCAGCAGCATTGACTCCTGAAGTCAGCTGGCTGCCTCCAAAAAGAAAGCCTGTATTTCATTGGAAAAGAAAGATAATCTAGAAGGATGTGTAGTGAAAGTTACATCTGTTTGGGATCTTGTGTGTGTGCACAAATATTGAGCCAGTGCACAAAGTGGAGGTCTGAATCTGAATCTTCTGTTTTGCTGGGGATCCAACTAATGCAGAGATTTGTGCAGGGGAATAAAATTAATATAAGAAATGCTCTAACAGGTCAAACCAAGTGTCCATCTAGGCCAGTAGTCACACTCCTGTGGTATCAATTGGAAAGGCTGCTTTGGGGATAGCGTGCAAGCCTAGATGGTTTTGTGGTTCAGTCCTCCCGCACTGCCCCAGAAGCCACAGGTGGTGTAGCTGGGTTACATGCCTGCCTGGTCTTCTGTTTTCTGATTACAGAGTTGGTTAGGAGTTATTGTCGAAAACCACATCGTATTAGGAATGGGTGGCTTAAAAAGCAGACCTTGTGCCAGTAGTCACAAGCAAAGGTGCCCCTTCAGGTCAATGTGAGCTCGTGGTGGCTCTGAAGGTCTGGTCCAGCATGCCCCATGTCTCTAGGAAGGAGGAAGGAGGGCCTGGAGCAGGCAGCCAACCATTGGCCTGTTATCTGTCATTAGAGCTGACTGCTGAATTCCTAACAGATGGTGGGCAGAAGGTGAAGGTTCCTGTGCCCCATTTCTAATGTGTTTTACTTCTCTGCTTGCTAGTGGGCTCTGTTGGAGGTAGTACACAGGGAGGGGTCAAGTAAGGTGTTATGTATTACGTAAAATGTGTCATGTTTGGTGTAAAACAAAATTTACAGTAGAGCATTAGAGCATATTGCCAAGTGGGGGTAAACTGGTTCTTGAACAGACAACCTTACTCTAGGGCACTCAAGGGGAAGGATGTTGGCAAATGCCACAGGGATAGTGCCTTAGTGCCTTCCCTACCTGTTTGCTTGCTGGGGGAATTGCTGTGTGATACCTGACTTATTTCCTAGAGTCCTTCAATACATGCTTTGAAATTGCCATAACTAGGATAAATTAGACTCAGCCTTGATTAGAAAGTATTTTGAGCTCTCCTTTTTCCTCTTCAAGGTCGCATGAAGAGCCAGAATCCCCATTTGTACCTGTGAGGCTGATCAGTTAGTAATTCACTTCAGCGCCAGGCAGCTGAGCCAGACGAGGCAGCATGGCTTTGTATCTCATCTCAAAGTTCCAGGATGCCTGATATTCTCCAGGGCATTTTTACTATATGTCATTTTCAGAAGCTGCTTTCCTTCTTTAAAAAATGGAGATGCCTAAGGATATTCTCTGCCATAAAAGTTATGTTAAGTGCATTTAATCACTTGAATATACAGTTCCTGGGAAATTATTTAGACTGTACCATTGCTCTCCATACTTCAGAGAAGCTGGAGCATCTTGCTCATATGTCAAGTTCTGGTAGCTGATGTTTATTTTGTAAAGATATCCACAATGCTGTTCAGCAAGCAAGTGAACAGGAAGAAATGTCATGAGAGAGTCATTATTTCTTGGTGTCAAAGTGAAAGGGTTGGCTTGAAAATTTATCCTGATAGCTGAGTAACCCTGAAGTAATACTTGACTGCTCAAGTTAGATTTAAGGTAGCCGGGATATCCCAGTCTGTAATTTTTGTTGTTGTAAAGTCGAAATCCTTTTCCCTTTGGGTGGGGAAGCAGTCTGACAGCATTTTCTATACATTACTATGAATTCACTTGGAATTCTTTCGAGGGTGGCTTGCACAACTGGGCTACATCTCTCATCTGTTCCAAGGTCTGTAGAAGTTAGCACATGCCACAGGAGTTGATATTGCTGCCTCACAGTAGTTCTGTCTTCATCTGCACAACTCTGTCCAGCAGTCTCCAGGGCAAGAGCTGAAGACAAGGTAGTTTATGTTCACCGTGCCGTAGTTTATGTTCACCGTGCCTGCTTGTGAGAAGTTTTTTTGTGACACCCAGAGGAATGCTGCAGAAGAGAGGAAGGAGAGACGCCAGTGCTGCTTGTGGATGAAGTTACCTGCAGAGTGGTAAAGCCCTGGGCATCCTTCATCTTTCACCAAGGAATTCAAGCAGAAAAGGTGACGTGGGCTCTTTCTTTGCAGGTACCTGCAGGTATGCTTAGAGCTGAGAAGATTTGAAGAATAAACGGAGAGAATGAGAGCAAGAAAACCCAGTAGGGTTTATAAGCAAAAAGCAGCAAGCTGGTTTTAAGTGTAGAGGATAGTGTGGTGAAGGTGAGAAGTCAAGGGCAAGGAAGAAGAATGAGGAGGCAAGCAGGAGTCAAATGAGAGCAGAGATTCGAGACACTGAGTTATGCCACTATGAAAGTTAGGAAACTAACAAAGGAAAGTGTCAGAAGAAAAATTTCTGTGACTGAAAAGACCGTTTTGTCTTCTGCAGCTGGGTGTAAGGGAAACTTCCTCATGGTGAAGCTGTCCAGCATCGGAACAGGTTGCTCAGAGGGGTTGTGCAGCCTTTGTTCCTGGAGGGCTTCAAAACCAGACTGAATCAGGCCCTAAGCAACCTGGTCAGACCTAATGGGTCGTGGTCGTGCTTGGAGAAATAGGTTGGGCTAGACACTTCCTGAGGTCTCTCCCACCCTGTATTGTCATACAATCCAATTTGTGCTAAGCACAGGGAACCAGAAAGCTTTAGGAGTGCCTTTGTCCAGCTTGCTTCAATTTTATTTTTCCAGATGCCCCTGCCCAGAATATATATGTATTGTTTGCTTTCACAGTACTTTAAACTAACACAGTGTTTAACTTGTGAAAAGTTCCCTTCTAAAAATGTTAGACTGAGGAATTATATGTGTTAGTGTAAGTTGTTTTGGTATTTATATGGTGAGTAAGGCCCTCTTATAATTTCAGGAGAAGTTGTCTTCCCCAAAAAGGAGGACAGAAACTCCTGAGCAGCTGAAGGAGGACTTCCCCAAAAAGGAGGACTGAAACTCATGAACTCTTCAAACACTTGTTTGAAGACGTAGTTTAATTTTTTTTTTATTTTATTTTTAGTCAGCTAGCTGTGGCATGGCTAGAGAAATGTTTATAAACATCTCAAGTTACTATGAAATTGCAGAATTCTCTGTCTGAAAGTAATTTTGTGCAAAGAACTTGTATTCTGTGTGTGTGTAAGCCTACAGATCTTATTTGAACTGAACAGTAAGAGAGACACAGACATTGCTGGCTTGGCTGTTCCTTGAGGTTGAGTCGGGAGGGGTTGAACAGAGCAAGCAGTTGGCCAAAGGTGAGGGTGCTGCTGAGGCCCTTCCCGAATGGGCTGAAAGCACTTGGTGCAGCAGCCCCAGGCCCTGGGGACACTGGGGAGACTGACTACCCAGCGTTCAACTTAGATTTCGGAAGCAACTGTACTGATTCCAGTTTCTGCAGAGTGGTGCATTGGACATACTCAATTGGAAAGAAATGTAAAGCTGCGTATGAAATTGTCTTTGTTGCTAAGATGTCAACATACCTGAAATGCATTCTGGCAATGTGGGAGGGAAAAGGTTAAACAAAGGTACTGCATGTAGTGTCACAGTTACAGCCTCACCTGGGCCTCTGGCCAACAAAGCCAGTATTTCAGGTTGGATAGGATTCAGAAGAGGCTAGGCCTCCTCTTAAGTGTGTTAGATCTGGCTGCTGCCTCTGAGGAAACTAAACTGGAAAACAGAAACGAGAGAAAAGCTGAGCCCGAGTATCACCTTTGGTGCTGCTTTTCTGTGGAAACAGGGAAAATGCAGTTGTGCTTCATCTGTGTATAACTGCATGAGAAAGATCACGCTACAGGCATTCTTCAGGGTTGCTGCAGACTTGGCTTAGATGAGGCCCAGGGCACTGCCAGCCTTCTGAGAACCCTCACTGGCTTCTGGGAGCTGCCAATTGTATCCAAGGTGACAGTCCACAAGTACTTTGTATTAGTAGTAACGCTGAGCAGTCTACCCATACTCCTTCCCGAAGGATGCCTCCAGCCCCAGAAAGTCTACCTGTGAGTAGCAGTTCTTTCATTTGCCCAGGCTGTTGTCTAGTCTAATACTGTGTATTTAAAGCACTGTTATAACTAGTCAGCAGAGTTCCTAAGAGAAATTCCCTTCAGAACAGGTAAGCCCTTATGGACAGGAGGGCAGCCGGCTGTGCCATATTCAACCCCACCTGTATGTTACCTGCATTTGAGAGAAACGCTGTTATGTGAAACTCATATTAGAGAATTTCTTAAATACATTCTCATCTGTGAATGATCCTGTCTCACCAGTGGTCCCCTCTCGTGGTCACCTGCTGATCGTCCTTGCTGAAGGATTACTTTTCCCCAGCTGTAAAACTATTAGCTCATAGATTTGCCAAGGTTGTGAAGTGGGAGCTGTAAGAGGCTCTGCCACAAGTGCGTTGTGATTTCTCCATGTCAGAGAGAGGCTTTGGAGCCAGGAGGATCACTAGAATGCAGTGGGTCTTGTTGGTCATTCTGACTGACTGTGACGGGGCATTGCACAAAGGAAACTCAATAACCAGGTTCACTCTTTCTCTGTGAAGAAAGTTCTTATCTTAAGGGCTTTTTTTATACATTCCTGCTTTGAGGAAGTTGGTAATGGCAACTCCCTTGAGCAGGAACTTAGAATTAGATGGATGCTTTTTTTTTCGGTCCAGAATATCTACTACTTTTTTGCTACCAGCAACGGAGAGACTGCCTTTCTGCTGCTTATGCAATATCTGCCATTATTTGTCGTTGTGCTGTTAGGAAGTTAGAGCAGTTATTTGCACTGGAATCAGTACACAACCTCTGTAGTTGTCACAACAGGCAGCTGAAGTTTGCTTTGCAGCTTCCCCCTGCTGTGACGAAAGTGTTAACTTCAGCAATGTTGTCCTCGCCTCGTGGCCTCTTTTGTAGTTAGTTTTACATAGAACCAGTAAAGCTATTTCCATTGCTCCAGACTCTGCTTGCCTAACCCAGATGTTTCTTAAGCAATACCAAAATATGTGCAGTGCTTGCCATGTGTAAACTTGTGTGTGTGTGTATGTGTTAATCAGAGGAAAAGGAAAAAACCCTTTGTGGCTGATTCCACTGCTTGGAATGCTGAGAGGGAAAGCTGGAATGCTTACTGAGCCACCAGTGGTTCTTGGGACAAATCGCTTCTGCTTTATACTGAGCAAAGAGATGAAGGGAATGGAGAAGTTCTGTAAGGAATAGTCAGTTTGAAGTTAGTGTGATCTGTTTTGTTGAAAGTTGGCAAGGTATACTTTTAATCTCTCCCTCTTCCAACCCTTTCTAAAATGCACTCGTACCCTTCACAGACCAGCAAAGGTCTTGAACTAGCAAAGGAGGAATGGACTCAAACTCTGCCATGGGAGGTTCAGGCTGGGCATCAGAAAACAATTTTCACAGAAAGGGTCATTGGGCACTTGAACAGGCTGCCCAGGGAGGTTGTCGAGTCACCATCCCTGGAGGTATTTAAAAGATGGGTGGATGAGGTGCTCAGGGGCATAGTTTAGTGGTGGATGGGAACAGCTGGACTCAATCCTGGAGGTCTTTTCCAACCTTGTGATTCTGTGAGTTGATTTTCATGAGGCTGCAACACTGTCTAGCTAACAATCTGCATCCTTAAGTATAAGAAAAGGAAAGTTCACAAAGCTTCTGGTGAGGAAGAGAAACAGATTTACACAAATACAAAGTGAAAATTGGAGATGATCAGTCTCCAGTGATGGTGAGGCTAGAGTTCTCAAAGGCTCCTGTCTCTGAGGAGGGAGGTCATGCATATAGCCCAATGTGTACTGATCGAAGGGCATTAATTACTCAGCCGTTTGCCCTTCTCCTTTGTTAGTTTGCTCTCATAGCCTTGTTGCAAACACTGGGTATGACTGCTGTGCAGAAGCAGCAGCCTCACTTCTGTGGCTTAGAGGATACTGGGAACCACTTATGGATCAGCCAGATGCCACTGTCTGTGTACAAAGGGAACATGCACTTAGTGAGGGTATTTTACTCAGCAGTGTAAGAAACTGCTTGCTTGGGGGGTCCAAGATTTTTACCCATTATTATTTGTTCTTCTATCATTAAAGCTGAGCTAGCCAGCTTGCAATTTTGAGTTGAATTTTTAGTAATTAGGAGTTAAAATCTCTTCCTGTTTTGTATGGAGAAGAAAAGTGCAGCATTCTTGGGACCAGAGACATCTCTTCTGTTTTTGTCAGACTAACCATGACCTGGAGCAGCAAAAGGATGATTCTCCATTTCAAAGCGCAAGGGGTTTTGAAGCAGTGGTAGAAGCAGCTTCAGCTTCTACTTTGACAGTAAAGCTTTCATAAATATCAGTTAGGAAATGACATTCCAGTTCCTTACTAGACTCCTGCATGGAGTAATGCATTTCCAATTTCCGCTTTCATTGTACTTGGGATCTTAGGTGAGTGATTACAAAGCAACATATATGAATACAATTATTGTAAGTAAAGTATGATTAGTATTGTTGGTGTATGTTTGTGCAAGAGAACAGCTATAGTTCCCAGACACAGAGAAGGACATTCCTTCTGTGGTGGGTCCAGGTGCATTACAGTATCACTAAGTATGATGGGAAATTCTTAAGGAATGCCAGGAGCTACCATGGATTTTGGAGGAAACAAGGGAGTTAATTTTGCAAAGAATCAGCTGTTTGAATTGCAGATCACATTGACAAGGTTTCTTCATATTCTTCTCTGTTCTGCTTTTTTTGTGAGAGCTTCTTGGATAGGGTTAACTTGCATAAACTTCCTTGCTGGGAGTGTTGTGGGATCATTGCAGCTTCACTCTAGTGATCCACATAGAGAAACACAGCATCAGAAAACCAGGAGAGATGGTAGGACAAACCTTTGCTTTTGTGTTTTGTGTAGAGAGAAATTTTATTGAATTATTTTTCATTTTAATAGCTATAAATTCTTATGCGTGCCCATAGAGATCTGTTGTATTTAGTGACTGAGGCAAATACTAGCTTGAAGAGTGCTGCAGTGGCAGGAAGTAAACATCTATTCTAGCTGGCATTCTTTGTCTGTTTTGGCAATGTTAACTCTCTCATGCTCAACTCCTGAACTGGTTCTGATTTTATTAAAAAAAACCCTAACCCAAAGCCCAAACCAAACAGACCGACTCACTCTTTTCATACCTTACCAGTGGCACATTCATCTACATGTTGACTGAATTCATTTTAGTCTGCAACTAAATACAACAGGTGAACCTATCTTATGTTTCTTAAAGCTATTAATATTGCGTAACTGTAGCTTACATTCTGCATTTCTAGAGGCCCCGCCTTCCTGGACACTGGCAGATAACCCCAGACTGTGTTTATTGCTTGTTTTATGTAAACTGGAAGCTTTCAAAAGATCCAGTTGGCAATCCTGCACGGGAAGACCTGTAGGAGACAATTTGGTGGATGTGTGGCCTTGACAAATACCCAAATATTTAATCCGCAGTGCTTACTGCTTGAATAAGAAGTTTCCAGAAACATCTCCCAGTGCAGTAGGTTTTCAAGTCTGCTTTTTGATAGAAGGACTGATAAAGCTGGTGAAGGCTGCAGAACTGGAAAAGTGCCGTTTATAATTTGGTAGATTTAATGCGGGATTGGAAATTAATTCTGTTCTTCCAAAACACCTATATGAAGCATAAGACTAGACTGCTTAACTTAGACACTCGAATTGTCTTCAGATGAAGGTCAGCTGGATAAAGATCCAATGCAGAAATGTGTCTGTTTTAATGGATAGATGGATTGGGGCATATTTGGATAAGTCATTGATGGGATGTGGTAGGGGTGTAGCGATAGCATAACACATCTGCTCATACTATGTGCCCAGTTTGGGAAACATTGGCTTGTAGTGGAAGAACTTGAGGAGGAGGGTTACACAAAACTGTAGGAGCTGCCAAGTCTCTTTTGTTCATGACTCACCAACATAGTGACAGCTTGTACTTGCTGCTCCCTGACTAATGCAGGGGATGTTCCTGAGTGTTCAAAGAATATTGAAGGTTACTAGTTCAGAATTTTTATGCATTACATCATTTTCTTGCAATGACTGACTCATTGGGTCAGTTTATTTAGCAAGTAAGCAGTGGTAAGGGAGGGAACTGTAACAGAGTATACCTGCATTGGCTCAGCTGAAGTTACCGTTTGCTCCCTATTCTAATTATTTCTTGATAAGATTTATCTTATCTTCTCTCCGGGAGGCAGAGATAGTACAGCAGTACCTGCAGACAACCTATGAGTCTTAAATAGAAAACCAGTTGGTGGGAGGTGTTTGTGATTTTGGGAAAAGGCCAACCTGGAAGTATCAGTCTCTAGGTGTAACAAACACCCTCTGACGCATATTGTTCCTAAATATCTCTGGTTTTCTGAGTGCAAATTAGGAATGGCATCACCCAACAAAGACAAACAGTTAATGGCAGTTCTAATGTTTTGTTTTTCCCGTAGCTACTTAAGTCTTTCATGAGCCTGTCAGTCACTAGCATCGGGAACAGAATGTTGCCTGCAATAGTAAGGAACACTTGTATCATTAGGAAAACAATTACCTCGATATATGTTTGGTAAGAGACAGGATTCTTGTATGGGAGGGCATGTGTGAGAAAGTAAGAGGATGATACTATGTTGTATTCCTTCCACTCTTTTAACTTATATAGAATCATAGAATCACCAGGTTGGAAGAGACCCACTAGAACATCGAGTCCAGCCATTCCTATCAAACACTAAACCATGCCCCTTAGCACCTCATCCACCTGTACCTTAAACACCTCCAGGGAAGGTGAATCAACCACTTCCCTGGGTAGCCTATTCCAGTGCCCAATGACCCTTTCTGTGAAAAATATTTTCCTAATGTCCAGTTTAAATCTCCCCTGGCGTAGCTTGAGGCCATTCCCTCTCATCCTGTCCCCTGTCACCTGGGAGAAGAGACCATTACCCTCCTCTCTACCACCCCTGTTCAGCTAGTTATAGAGAGCAATGAGGTCTCCTCTCAGCCTCCTCTTCTCCAGGCTAAACACCCCCAGCTCTCTCAGCCGCTCCTCATAAGGCCTGTTCTCCAGCCACTTCACCAGCTTTGTTGCTCTTCTCTGGACTCGCTCCAGAGCCTCAACATCCTTCTTGTGGTGAGGGGCCCAGAGCTGAACACAGGACTCGAGGTGCAGTCTCACCAGTGCCGAGTACAGAGGGAGAATAACCTCCCTGGACCTGCTGGTCACGCCATTTGGGATACAAGCCAAGATGCCATTGGCCTTCTTGGCCACCTGGGCCACTGCTGGCTCATGTTCAGTCGGCTGTCAACCAGCATCCCCAGGTCCTTCTCCTCCAGGCAGCTTTCTAGACAGATTTCTCCTAGTCTGTAGCACTGGGTTGTTGTGCCCCAAGTGCAGGACCCGGCATTTGGCCTCGTTAAACCTCAAGCCATTGGTCTCAGCCCAGCAGTCCAGCCTGTTCAGATCCCTTTGCAGAGCCTCCCGACCCTTCAGCAGATCGACACTTCCACCCAGCTTAGTGTCATCCACAAACTGGCTAAGGGTGCACTCGATGCCTTCATCCAGGTCATTGATAAAGACATTGGACAGGGCTGGACCCAGCACTGAGCTCTGGGGAACCCCACTTGTCACTGGCCTCCAGCTGGATTTAACGACATTAAGTACCACTCTCTGGGCCCGGCCATCCAACCAGTTTTCCACCCAGGAGAGTGTGAGCCTGTCCAGGCCAGAGGCTGACAGTTTCCGTAGCAGAATGCTGTGAGAAACTGTGTCAAAGGCTTTACTGAGGTCCAGCAAGACCACATCCACAGCCTTTCCCTCGTCCAGCAGCTGAGTCACTTTGTCATAGAAGGCGATCAGGTTAGTTTGGCAAGACCTGCCTTTTGTGAACCCGTGTTGACTGGGCCTGATCACCCAGTTCTCCTGCATGTGCTTCGTGATCGCACTCAAGATCACCTGTTCTATGACTTTCCCTGGCACTGAGGTCAGACTGACAGGCCTGTAGTCCCCTGGATCCTCCCTGCGACCCTTCTTGTAGATGGGCACAACATCCCCCAGCCTCCAGTCCAGTGGAACTGCCCCAGTCTTTCAGGACTGTTGGAAGATGATGGAAAGTTGGAAGATGATGGAATATGAATATTCCCTTTCCTGTATATTCTAGTTAGCTACCATACCAGTTCCCAGTATGATGAAACTGAATGTTTACAGATTTTTCAGTAAGATACTGAAAGAAATAGTATATAATGCAGAGTGCTTTTTGTTACCTTGGGCAGAACTCTATGTAGAACGTAGGCCCCAAGTTGTGTGAGTTTGTCCTGCAGCCCAACATAGGTGACACCAGATTCTAGACATGGTTAAAACCTTGTTAAATGGATTTTTAAAAAAAAAATTATTTATTAATTTTAAAGTTTGCCCATGATGTTACTAGCCATGATGATACTTCATTTGGGTTTGATGCAAGATGACAGGTCTCAAAGGGTTCAGGACTCAGGACAGATAGGTGTCTTCCATACGCCATAACATGTATAATCCTAAGGAATGCTCCCTATTCCAAAGCAAAAAGAAACTACCTTACTTTTAGTTTTGCCAAAACATAACTGATTTTGATTGCAGCACATAAAAATATCCCAAGTAGAAAATTTTTTTACTACATTCTTACATAAATTACTTTGTGTTTTTCTCTAGGTTACAATGAGGATGTCATCTGTCAGAGGAAGCAACTGTAGTTTGGAACCTTCCCTAACAGTGGAACACAATGTAACATCATCTACTATAACATTTTTTTCTAAAAGTTTATGCTAATCAGCTGGAATATATTCAGTTGGTGTGGGTGGTCTGTTCAGTCAACAGTGGTATTTGCAAAAACTACTGAAGTTACTTTGATTTTCACATGCAGCAGATGTTTGTTATGAACCTATGTTCACGACTTGCCCGTACAACTGTGCTGCCATCTTTGTGATGATACTGTCCCCTGCCTCTGCGCAGTAACTGCACTCCGTTTTGCAGAGCTGCACTAATTTCTGTATTAGTGGCACACAGCTATGGAAATGTGACTTTTGGTGTTGTCTTGTCGGGAGGCTGTGGATGCTCTTGGCTTCTTGCAGCAGACAATTGCAATCTGGAAGGATTTGGTACTGTGGATCCATCACTATGAAGGATAATGCCAGTGGAGTTAGGCCTGTGTGAAAAGAGATGGAAGATTGACAATGTGGGATATGTCTATGCATTGTCTGTACTGCTGAGAAATCAGGCAAGAGAAACTTCCTTCAGAAGGAATGTTGTGTTAGAAGGGATTAGAGGAACTGATATGGTTTGAATTGATGCTGCCAAGATGCCATTAAAGAGCTGAAAGACCACGGGCATTTTAGAGGGCTTATCTCCCCTTCTTGCCCCAGAGCCCATCACACCTTTTGTTGTGCGTACATTACATGAGGAAGTCAAATTCACCTAACTACTGCAAATGCAGTCTATCCTCTTAGAAGGTGATTTTGAAAGCGACCTTCCCCTGCCTGGTTTTAGTTCTTGTCAGGCACTTGATCTTTCTCCTGATGCGAAGAGAATTGCTGTTACAACCAGAGCCCGAGGCACTGCTGATTCATGCACGTTATCTGTCTCTCCCACAAGTGAGATTCTCCGGCTGCAGTCTGCCCCACCCTATCGAGGCCTTCTAGAAAATATTCTCTTATAAAAAAAGTGGAGTCAATACTTATTGGTGAAGGATTTCAACATAGATAGTGTTTCCTTATACTACAGGAAAGCTCTCCAGTAGCAAGACTTGTAGCAAAATGACTAGCATTTTTTGAGGAAGGAGTATTGAAGAAATGAAAGGTTTTTGTGAAAGTTTTGTATCTATTCTTGCTTTTATCACCTAGATGCCTGAGCAGGAAGAAAGAATTCAGTGTTACCTGTTATTATGATTAGCGGTATTGTGCAGTGAAAATCGGGGAACAATTCGTGGCCTTTTCAATAGTTTGTACTGTTTATGTTTAACATGGGAAAGCTTGAATCTTCTGCTTTCTCCTCTAAGGGACCATTGAGGTTTTCCTTCCGTCAGCTAAGTGATTACAAGGCTAACAGAGAGGAGAATAGATAACTTCTTTTCAGCAAAGGGTGGCTTAGATCAAGTGACTATTAAGCACCCACTCTGCCTGAAGACTGGGAGTTAAAATTAAGAGCTTGGCTTTGGTTTGGTTCATCATATGAGTTGACCCCCAAACTTGGTTTATCAGCGACATCCACCTGGCAGCTCTGAGTCTAGTCAGACACAGTGATGCAGAGGTCGCCATTGATGCTTCCAAGCTGCAATTTTTGATGAAAAAGTATTTCTTGCCTAAAAGGAAGAGAAAGCATAACCTCAGCTTAAAGTGTTTCCTTAGCAATTTTGCATTATGTTTTGCAGGAAGTGCCTGAGGGGTAACAAGACTCCTCCTGGACTTTCCTGTTTGTGCTTCCTGTGATCAACTTTAAATGCAGTGCTGTTTAGAAAGTTTTTAAAGTGGCAAAGTTAGCAAGAAATGACCTTGAACTTCACATAGATAGTTGAGAAACAGCCTCTACACTTCCATGTTATTGCTACCTCAGTGAAACCCCTGGCTTCTTTATGGGGATGGTGGATTTCATTGTAAGGAGTGAACTGGTAACCATTAATAGTGGGTGGAGCCTAAAATCTTTAATCTAAGGCTGTAGCTATTTACCCAGAAGGTGTATTCCACAAGCTAAACTTAACAGCCAGTGCTTTCTGCGCCTTCTGCTATTGTTCTGCAGCACGGCTGTGAACTGGTGGCTTGGAGAGCTGGCTGAGGTGTTAGACCTGTGCACACAGAAGAAAAGCAATCCAGCTCAAGCTGTTCTGTGATTCTACGGTTTAGTGGCAGATAGGTATGGTTGAACTCGATGATCTCAGAGGTCATTTCCAACCCGGTGATTCTATGATTATTTATGGTAGGATTTGGGTTGTCGTGTGCCACTTGTATATCTTTGCAGTGCTTTCCTTTGAATTTCTGCAGATGGTCTGAAGCCGTTTATCCCAATTCTGCACGGGTGCAGAGTGTGTGTGACGGGCAGTGCAGAGTGAAGCAGCATATACTTTCCTCAAGTAAAGGTTAGGGCAGCGTGGGTGAATAGGCTCTGTTCTAGTCTTAAGTGCAAGTGCTGCAGAGTCATTTGGGAGCGAAGGTCAAGTCAGGCTTGGTCTCTAGCACCGCACAGTGGTGTGTAGGACTCAGAATGCTGGAACTACCTAAGAGTGCTCTTTCCAGCTCAGTCATTTTGAGCCTAAAGCTTTGGACGATTGGTTGTTGCAAACCATAAATGCTATGAGAGCTTTACTAGAATCTGTTTCATATCCGAGGAGCTAATTGACAAGATGGTTGGTATTTTCTATGTTACAATTTGTATTTGCATTGCTTGTTTTCAGTCTAGTTTGCCTTCAGCTGCAAACGTGCCGATGAGAGTATGAAGTTACATTTCAAAGGCATTACTAATCTCATATATAGCTGTAACAGTAGCAGCTGCTTTTTAAAACAGGCATTCTCTGGCAGTTTGCATCAAAAAGTGTAAGCAGACTTGGCTAACTTGTATTATTAAACACCGGATTTTAGCAAGAGAGTCATAGTTTACTGCCATCATGCTGTGATTTAGACTAAAGATGACTAAAGCATGCTGTGTGTGTATTAGTGTTGTAGTATGAACCGAGGTCCCACAAACATCAGAATTTGGAGAACTACCGTCTTCCTCTGTGGTTCAAAAGCATCTTTTTACAATCTGAAAAATTCAATCATGAGTAGTTGTACTCTGATTTAATTGCATCAGGGGCCAATGGTCCCTTGGTGGTTTCTGACAGATGGATAAAGCTTCCCCTTCCTGCCAATAAGAAATAGTCCCTACATAAAAACTACTAGAGAGTCTGTTTTATAGGTGTGTCCCTGCCTCTTCTGGGAATGCATGAATAATGAAATGAAATTCTCAGCACACACATAGCCATTACCGAGGAATAGACTTTTCTTTCCAGATTCCATCTACCTACCATGATGAACCACTTACTGTAAAGAACAGGCCTTAAGACTGAGCAGGAGGAAAGCTCCAGGAAAGATCAAGTTTACTTTTAGCTTGCTTGTAGTGTGCATTGCAGAAAATGACTGTAGCATATGTCTATGAATTATATACCATTTGGATGTTGTTCAATGCACAGCTGTATTTAGCAGAAGTTTAACACTGATATGCCTTTATTAATACTCAGCTAAGTTCCTGAGGGGGGGAAAAAAAGACAAACACAAGCAAGCTCAGAAGGTGCCTAGAAGGCCTTTAAAGATAAAGGTGGTGTGTAAAAAATATTTTGACATCTTCATTCTTAGGTGTTACAAAATGGTAGAAAATGTTAATCTTTGTAATCAATAATTTTGCGCACTTATGCTTATCAGTACAATGGAGGTGGGGGTATTTTACTGTCATAACATCAGCAAACTTACTTGCCATTCAATTGCATGGTAATAGTCTGTTGGAAGTCTGTTCATAATGTACGTGTGAAAGCAAATACGGCCAGTGAAATAGCATGTGTTTTTCCTCAGTGCCCTGAGCCTCACCTCTCTCCTTACAGTGTCTCTTTCACCAGCTCACAACAGAGCTTGTGTCACAGAGCCATCAGCCTCAGAGATACTTCTGGTCTAGTAGGAATCTTGCTGAAAGACTACGGTCCATGTAGATGGTCAGGAATACGAGTCACTTCCTAGCTCTCTGACTCACTCCCATAGATGAACAATTTTATGACTTTTACATAATTGCTTATGAATCATCCGGAGGGCTGTAAAGGAAGATGTATGGCACTTGTTTTCGTGCCAACTCTTTTCTAACTGTGATACGATATTAGTGAATCATAATTGAGGGAGAAGAGCATTTGCATGAACATCTGCAGGAGCACTGGGACCTCACAGAGAGTAGAAGTAACACAAAACATGAAATTGCTTTGCTTTCTTTTTCTTAGAATTTTTTTGGCCTTATGTTACCTTTTCATGTCAGTATTTCTTCTCTTGAGTTGTCCTGTTTTTGTGTATTGGTGATTACACTTCCATGTCCATGATTTTACATTTTCTTATCTGGCATATCTTTAACCTTGTACACTTCCTCACACCTTAACAGCAGTCTTGCAGCACAACAAAGCCACAGTTACACACCTATGATATATTAAATTAAACTTTGGATCACCACCTGAAGTGCTATGCTGAGTGCTACATAAGGCTAGAAGTGGTGTCTCCACTGCGCTCTTCTTTTTTAATGGGGTCTGCACTGTGGGATGAGCTCAAGATCTCTGTGCTCCTCAGAGGTGGAGTTTTTTCAGGCTTTTCAAAAAATATTTTTTATGTTAGTTTTGTGTTCCTGCTGCTGATGCATGCTCTCAAATTTCCTTCCCTTCAAAAGCTGAGGGGCAACGTCCTAATGGAGCACAGTTAATTTCTGTCGCTGAAGCTCTTCTTGCTGACTTTTGCCTCCTTGTTTGCATGAGATCAGGAATCATTACTGTTTACTTGGTGTCATCAAGCTGGAATGATTCAGCTCTGAAAAGCTGTCTTTACAGTCATTCAAATGAAACACACAAGTACGCATAAGTATCTAAAGCAGAGGGCTTGTTCTGGCTTTTAGAATAAAATATGGTGGTATCTTCTAAAAAACACTGTGGAGATGTTCCTATTTAAATTCTGTTAGCCAAGAGATTGAGATACATGTCGTTCTTCAGTAATGTGGCAGATGTCCAATGTTCCAAGAAATCTTGCCGATGATTTTTTTACCGTGTCATGGTCTTTTTCAGAGTCATTTTGAAGAAAAATGTAATATCTTTCGTGTTGTTCGTCATCTTAGATGACACTGTGAGCAAAATGTAAGTTCTAAATCCACTTGCATTACTTCTGTGACAGGAGGTCAGTACTTTTTTACATCGTATGAAATTACAAATGCAGTACCATAATAGGCCTTTTGCATCTCAGTTTCCCATTTTGTAAAATGGAGTGATTCAGTGGAATGAGAATGGAATACAGTAATACAGTTAAGTTACTCTGTATTGTATTGCCCATTTGCCCATTGCCATCGGTGGTGGTGTTTCAGTCTCCACACATAGCTTAAAATGCTATTTGAATAGGACAGCATGGGATACAAGATAGTTTGTATAGGGAAATGTTTTCTTTGCTTGTGTAATAGTATTGACTTGGGAATGAAAATCCTTCTGACTTCTCAAAGTGTAGCCACAGTCGCATGGGAACCTGAAGATTATTCAAAGACTTTTCATCATTTTGAATTGGAGAGCCTGGTCTGGTTGATCAGATCTGATCTATAAACACTTGAGCTTTGCCTCATAACTAAGAGGAGTCAGGAATTTACTGGCATAGGTTGCTGTGAATGGCAAAACTGATATTCAGTGATGAGGAGAGTATTTGTGGCTGGCCCAGGAATGTTCCTGTCAGCTTTGTGAGGAATATTTTTGAGCTATGTCCAGGGATTTTCAGTGTGTCACTGAGTTTTGTGGATGGCTGTTTATAGACTGGACTGTCCTCAAGAAATCTATGTTTTTCCAGTCAGATGTGTAATCCTGCTGCTGCCTAAGGTCAATGGTAGATTTTTCAGCCTCTTTAATGAGATTGGGAGTTAGATACATAGTTACGGTAACTGTCTGGAGACTCAGACTGTCAGAAACTATGTGGTTTCATCAGAGCAGGACTCATTCATGCTGGGACTAAATAGTCCACATTTTCTTCATGAGCTCAGAGCATGTTTGCGAATAGCTGAATATTATTTCATGTTTATTTGACTCATGCATATTCCTCTTGAAAATAAGAGTTAAGCACAGGTTAAGAAAGCTTTTGGCTACCTGACAGATTAGAAGGTCAAGTGGCTCTCCATGTGAGTTCATACTTTATTGGCTGACAGCAAAACAGCAGATTGGCCATGCATAACAAGCCAAGAATAGCAGTCCTATTCCTACTAAAGATTTTTTTTTCTTATTTTACCTTCTTGCCGGCAAATACAATTTCTGAAGGACTCAGAAGTGGAGTAGGGTCTTCATCATGTCAAGTGGAGAGAAGTCTTGTGTCTCAGGAAGCTCTGCGCTCTTATGGTTCTCTCTCACTAAGGGTCGTCTCAAGAGATTAATCTTTCTCCCTTAACCTGTCTTGGTGAACAAGTCCTGGCAATATTCCCTATTTGGGATCTTGATAGAATACTCTCGAATTTCTAATGTTTCATCTAGGATATGAAACCAGACTGGAAGAATTGCTGGAGTGTTAATTTACTACCTGGTGTCTATCTTGAGGAAGAGGAAAAAAACTGGAAAGCCCTAGACTCCCACTAGAATCTTGGCTTGAAGTGAATAGATGAATGACAGGATCTCTCTTCTGCAGTGGGGCCTCTCTGACCTTTTGCTTCCTGTTAAGTTGTGAAACAACAAAGTAAACATTTAACTGAATGTGGCAGCCTAAGACAATTGGCCCTGTTGTAGAAAGAATGCTAGTTCCTTCTTTCTCTGCATAAATTCCCTTTGCTGGCAATGCTAATAGAGCTGCGGTGGAAGAAAGCCAGGCTTTTCATTGGGTAAGACCCCAGTTTAAGCAGAAGTACGAGTAATGTGTGTCTTGGTCCCTGGAAGAATCCTGGATGCAGCAGGGCTGCTGAAAGTTGCCCACAGTCAGAGCACTTTCAGAATTGTTTTGTTTGTAGCATCGGAAATCGATTTGTGATACTAGAGTCTTCAAAGCTTTGCCATGGGGTTGGGGGAGCAGCTGGGTTTGGCATAACTGTTTTGGTTTTTTACTGAGGTAGAGTGGAATTGCTAACATGTGTTCCTTGTCAAAGTGGAGACATTCTTCAAACTTCTTCCTTGATCTCATAGCACTGCCATGACTCTGCATACTTATCTGAGGTATGCTTCTCAGTATGAATAAAACCAAGAGTTCTAAAATGCTACAAATTTACCTGAACTTTATATTCATCCAGTTCAGATGTCTATTTCCTTGTTCTAGGCTCACCAGTTTATACTAGGTTGAACTACGCTTTGTGATGAACTGTCATATTGGAGCCTGCATAACCTCCTGCTGAAGAAGACTTGACTAATACTGATGTGTATTTCCAGATGTAGTCCATGAGAACGTTTTGTCCTGCCTTTACAATGCTGTCTACTGTACATGTAAATAACCATTACCGGTAGAAAGAGACAGTCTGGAAATACATTTATTTTAATGGTAATTCTGCCCATCTGGTAAATCTGCCGCCCCACTTTATTTATTGTGGGCCTTTTTATTTTTAGAGCAGATTGGTAAGTAAATTGCCTTTAAACAGATTACATCAGTAAGGACATTTAATGGATATTTAATGCACTTAAATTTAAAGGAGTTTTACTTTCTTCTCTTGACTGTGCTAGAATGTAGATGCCAGTCTCTTCTGACTTTCTGTAATTAATTTGATAGTCATACTGAATCAAATCTGCAGTTGGAATACTGTTGCTTTCAAAGAGTATTAGTCTTGTTCAAGAATATTAGTCTTTGTATCCATCCTTTGGCCCCAGAGAGCCTTTTCCCCTCTACAGCACCTGTATATTCTCAGTCTATTCAGCCAGAATTGTCTTGTGGAATATTTTAGTTTGCTTTTATTATTGTTTTCATATCAAGTGGAAAAAATATGTTAGAAGTGGTGTTCGTGTAGGTGAGGGGCACTTCAGTATTATCTGCATGTTTTTACTTGCTTTAGTTATTGATTCATTTTGTGCAAATATCTAATCAGTATACTGGTAGTATCCCTCCAGATGTTTTTGCCATTGTATCTTTGCAATAACATTTCTTAGTGAAATGGGACTGTGCAGACAGTCCTTATCTTGAAAAGTTAAGGGAGTTAGGGACAGGTGGTGTCTGCATATCATGCCATCTCTCCTCTTGAGCTCTAGCTACAGACAACCCTCACTTTGAGTGATCCTCGAAACTTATTACTTGTCATGTATTCAGAAATAGAATATTTGAGGGAAAATGTCAAAAAATCAAAATAGATGGTGTGTAAACAGCTAACCACTGAGCCCTGCCATTTTGTGACTGGGAAAGTCGTAGGTTTTTTGGCCTCCCTTCCTGGATCCACTTTGTTTTTCTCAGAGACTGTTCCCTAGCTGGTTTTCACAAGCACATATTTCCCAAGCTGTTTTCTAGGGGAACTTCTAAATGTCACGTACTTTGATCTGCCAAGTCCCTCCCCCGCCAAGGCAGGCTTTGCACTTCTTTGTGAGAAAAATTAAGGGCTTTAACACTGACACTTCCCCAGCTTTTCAAGCATATTGCTGCCCTGTTTATTCTTCCAGTACCACCTAATGTAAATGAGTTCCCATTAGTCAAACAAGATTTTTTTTATAACCCAGTATGCAATGATGTATTCTTAGTCCAATGTTCATTAAATTGTTGTGCCTTCATTTTCATAACATCGTTGTACATTAGTACTTTGTCAGATGGGCAACCATAAGCTGCCTAGGAGATGTTTTGCAGATCTCTTGAAATTCTCAGGACTTAGACCTGCCAGAGTTCTCCTGTCTTCTGTTTTGTGAGGTTCCATTCAAATAAGGATGAACTGCAACAGTCTTTAATTTCAATGACAGTTTAGTAATTTATTTTCCTCAAGGTTTTTTGCTTTCTCACATTTGTCACCATGATCACTGCTGTGCTGAGCACTCCTAATTTTTTATTATTGCCTGCTAGTGAATCTTTTAGATGGATTTGTTGGATTGTAATTCGATGGGATTTGATTGGGATATTAAAAGTGAACTGTGCAAAAATTTTATAGTGCATACAAATCATAATACCTCTTACTTCTGCTTTGTGGCTTAAAATGGACCACTGTGTTGTTTAAAGAAGAGTCTAAAAAAAAGTTAAGTATTTGAGCTGTCCAACTCCTAGTAGTAGCAAATGTTACAGCCTAAGGCTGGCTTTGCTGGAAGCCCAAACAGGACAAAGCCACTCCTGTGTGTTTTTCTTTGTAGTAAGCTGATTAATGAAGTAGAATTTTGATCAGGGCTGGGCATGGAAATTCTACCTCGCCTTAGTTTGTGTGGATGAAGGATTATGGGGTGAAATTGGTATTGCCAAAGAATGCCAGGTGCTGATTGATGTGCTTCTTCCCTTCTAGCCACTTAAAACTGTTTTAAGTTTATGCAAATGAGCTGCTGTGCCCTCTTGGTTTTACCACACTTGAAAGAATGGTGAAGCTGTCTGCCAGAAGCTTTGAAACCAGCCAGAACAGTATCTTGCTCTTATATGTATTGTCACGTGACAAATTTAACTATGCGTATTGGCCTCACTTTCTGCCTCTACTTTATTTTGTCACTACAGTTGCACTGCTTTTTTTTCTAGAGCTTTCCAAGGCTTGTTTCTAATACTACACCTTACAGGCTTCCTTGTCTGTATTGTTCTGTTTTGGGGTAACTACCTCTAAACAGAAAATGTTTTCCACAGTCAAAAAAAAAAAAGGAAGAAGAAAGAAATAGGGTGAATTGACTTTAGGGGATAGACTGTAATAGAGAAGTCATCTCGCATGCAGGTGCTGGAAAAATTTTGTCCTTTTATGCCTTTGGGAAAGTAGGCATTTTGCTCATGCTAGGTATTACCTGAACGCTGTGCGGAATCGCCCATCTGTGTGGCCCTTTGGTGTTTGTGCAGCACTGCAAGTCACCTTCAGTGTTCTTGCTCGCATGTTCTTTCCCTAATTTTTCCAGGGGCATGCTTGTTTTACTTTAGAATTTCGTCTCCAAAAGGTTGTTTTATCTTCTCAAAATCTAATGGAAGACTGTGCAGATGGATGGCTTAAAAACTACTGTTCGGCACCTACACTCTGGGGAAGGTTTATTTGCGTCCCTTTAGCAAGCAAAACACAGCTCTCTTCCAGAAGCAAAATTTACGATTCTTCCTGCCTGTTTAAATTTACTCAGTCCTTCTGGAGTTCATCCAGCCCTAAGCTGTAAGACTTGAAACAAAGCGCTGACATTGGTTTGTTTAGACTTATCTCAAGTAGCAGAGTTTTAAAGCTGGTATTTTTAAAAAATACTTTCCTGCTTCTCTAAGTAAAGAGCTTGGTGGGCCTGCCTCCAGGTATTTTTTTGATGCCCTATAGCATTACTGCTGAACTTCTGGGTTGTCTCCAGCCTTTCCAAGAAAACTGCGTGTAAACTGTTAGGATTGTGCATCTCTCTCTCTCTCACTCTGCCTATGTATATATATGAGAAAACAAAAACTCGCCAACCAAAATACTCCACAAGTCTTTCCTTGAATGAAAGTATCTCATTTGTTCTACATACTTATTAGAGGCACGGTATTTGAAAAATGAATATGATTTGTCACTAGTGCTTCTTACTGTGAGATGATTTCTGTTATTTGAAATTTATGAACACTGTCTGGGCTTCTTCCTGAGCATTTCAGCCAGCTCACACTTTGTCTTCAGAAATGACCGTGTAAAAATTGAGGTCTCTGTGGTGTCAGGTCTCAGTAGAGTATCACATTGATCTTCTCCAGGTTTAAATTCTAAGAATTTTCTTTTTTAATATCAACCACTTGGACAAGTTTTTTTTTCCTTATAGAAGTAAGCCCTTGTAGAAGTTTGAAGCTTGTGCTGCTGTTAAAGTCAAGCGGCAGAAACCTTTTGGAATCTGAAAACGTTAAGTCAGGACAAGAGACAGACCAAGTCTGTGCTGTGCAAGAAACTTCTGGAAGTACGGAGCTGCTGGAGAGAGATGGCAGGTATTGTGACAAAGGAGGGGGTTTGGGCAGCACAGCTGTGGAGAGCACCTCTGCTCTTGGAGAGGACAGAAAGCATGTACAGGTCTAGTGGGTTTTCAGCCTATGGATTGTAATGCTTATTTTTACACCTACCTTTCCCTCAGTCTTCAGGAACTCAGTCATATATATATCTATCCTGCTTCTCACCAGGACCTGCTGCTCCGTGCTGCTCTGCTTTGTGTAGAAGTGTTAACAAAGCCATTTCCTTGTCCTGTCTCCTGGGGTTCAAAAGAATTAAAATTTAAACATGCTACGGGAAGTTTTGTGCAAGCCTAAAATATGCCTTATGGACAAGAGTGTTGTGCTGTTATTTCTTCAGATGGCTTTACTGTCATGACATTTTTACAGCAGCTGCAGGCATATAAGTGTAGAATGGATGGTATCTATCAGGCTGTAAAAAAGTCAAAGCTGAGCTGCAGACTACCAGATTCCCAACTGTAACTTGGGCTTTAAGGGAAATGCTGAGTGTTAGAAACTCAACTGTTAGAAATGCAAAATATTGGGATATATGAAATACCCATGTTATTTCCGTACTAGGTAACACAAATGTCTTCACGAGCCCTGGACTGCAATCAGCAGATCCCTTTGCATGGCTCAAGTATTCAAGCACCAATGTTCTTGCTGGTTATACTGAGTGCGCTAATTAGCATTAGCTTTTTTAAGTATGTATAGGAAATATTGTCCATGACGAGAAAAACAGAATTTGCTGCACAGAAAATGACTAATCAAGCATCTAATTATTTTTGTGAAGGATAAATATTTTTTTTATTAGGATTATGTGCTCATGCTTCCACGAAAGTGCAGATTTAATCTGTTTTTCTTGGTTGAAGATTAGAACCACAATTCCCATTTAATAGTGGATCTCCAGCAATAAGTAACTTTGTCATTTTATGGCTAACATCCAACATGAGCATAAATAGTAAGGATACTTTGTACTGGTTCCACAGTGAAGACTAGCCTGAGGATTGCTTGTAAGACAAGAGTCAAAATGCTCGCTTATATATGGGGAACAGGGCTGAACATTCCAAATGATGGTGCTCAGTCTTGGAATTGATACATCATTTTGCAGTAATTTTGCTAATTATTAATTTATCTGCTTAGTTTTAGAATAGGTCTCTTCAGAATAATTAAAATGTCCCTGAGAAATATTTTGTTGTAAATTCCTGATGGTCAGTTCTGGTTCCTTTATGCTACAGTGTTTCTTTGTTACAAAGAATATATGCATTTGGTTAAAAATTACATTTGTCCAATACAGTTATTTACTGGCTCTTATTACAAAATATAACTCCACATTAGTACAGCTTTTGAATTATGCAGTTTTTTCTTAATTTGGGGATCTGGAAATCTTGAGGGCTTTTTGCTGCTGTGTTTTTTTCTCTTTGTTTAGTGGGGTCCTCCCCCCAGTATACTGACACAGTTTCAATAATTTATGTTGGGTATTACGCAAACGGAGTAGAGGAAATGGCATTGAGGCACTCTGAACTTTGAGCAGGTGGATAAAAACTTGTTATCTGACTTGTGAAAGCATGAATCAGCTAGATGGGACTTGAAAGCGGATTTGCTGCTGTTGGAGCATTATTCCCTTCTCCAGTGGCATTGTGCTGTATACTTCCTTGGTTATGCACTTTTTGGGAGGCAGCAGTGGTAGAACCCAGAATTTTTGTGGAAGTTATCCGTGAATCTGTGGTGTTAGCAGTTTAGTGAGAAGTGACTTGTAATATGTACTGCTCATCATGGTATCCGTGATCTGGAGCTGTATTTTGTGGCTTCCTTATACTTGGAAGCAGAAACACAATATAGGTTTTTGAGATTAGCTTAATGTGCCACAAACCCCCAAATTTTCTGCACCAAACCAGAAAAACCCAGCACTTTAGTATGAAACATTAATGCTGTGAAGTTAATGTGAAAATATAGGAAAATGAGCAGTTACCACACTTGATGATGTACAAGATACGTATCAGTAGCAACAGATTAATAGTGTCTTATGACCAGTCAGTCTGAACAAATTTATTGGTGTGTTAGGCTTTCCCTTTCATTTTTTTTCCCCATCTTTGGAGAGACAAAGGGTTTCCTCTTGGAGGGGGCACAGGGTTATCTGTTTGTATGTCTTGTAAGCAGATTCCTTTTTGTTCTTCAGGAAAATACAGTAATGCAAACTCTACCAATTGGTTTTAAATTGACATAGGCTTTCCAGACCAAGACAAAAATACACGTGTAGTCTGGATTCAGTCCAAAGCATCTTTACCTACAGACTGGTTTAGGCCAGAGAGACAGGATGTTCCACAGGGCAAAACCCCATGTGATTAAAAAGCATGAGCAAACACAACGTATATTATTAACAAAACACCAGACTACATCTCATGTTGGGTTTTCTGGCTTGTGACCCATGACGTTGACTCAAAAAGTTAACAGAAAGACAAAGGTTTGGTCTGTTATTTAATAATCACAAAAGACTCCTCAAAGTCTTCTTCCTGTACAAGAATCTTAAAAAGCTGTACACACTGGTCCTGACAGTGGTACAAATACACCACAATGAGACTCTGTGCTCAGGACGGCGTGCTGAGAGAATGTGACGCCATCTTCTGTGGAGGGGTTTTACTGTGATTCACTATTCTGTACGTGTCTAGCAGTTAGACTCTGTTATCTTCAGGCTCCTCATGCTGTCAACAGTTTCTTTCATTTCTTCTCTGCATTCTGACTCACAGGTCTGTCAGTGCCGTTCTGCCTGTCCTACATTGTGGCGCCTTCCACTTTCAGGATGTGGCTAATACCTCCACATCCTGATCAGCAACTGTCTAGGTTGTGATCTGTATGGGCAGACTATGAGTCACTCTGCTTTGTGGCAAGGATGCATGTAGCAGAGGCAAGAGGTGAAAGGTACATACTGTTTGGACACTTGTGGAGCACTTGACTAGCAGCTGACAAGAAATTCTGGTCATTAGCAGGTAGATAGGATTGAGTAGTCTTAGCTAGTCATGTGCAAGGGAGAGAATGAAAAAACAGAACCTTTTTAGCAGTTGTTGATAGCATTGGGAGATGATTCTCCTGGGAATTTGCATGTCTTTGACCTCAGAAAGCCTGAAGAGATTTGCCATGTAAAGTTTCTTCAGGAAATTCAGTCTAAGAGTGTTGGAAGTGCTGTGTCACATCCTGTCCATGTGCATCCCTTTTCCTGTGAGGCTGTGCTTCTGCTCCTAGCTGTTAGCAGAGGACTGAGGTGCCAGTGAGCCTGTGGATGTGTGTGAATCCTGGTGGTGTTTCACAAAAACTGCTTTCTGCTCTCTGGGCACTGTGTATGGATCTTGAGAAGGGGAGCATCAGGCTTATTTATTTATATTTTCCCAGAAGGTTATTTTATTACAAATGGATATATGTATTCTGGGTTTTCCCTTACAGGGCTCCAATACAACTCCAATGGAGTTCCCATTTGTATGTAACATTTTTAGCCAAACAGAGCACTCTTGGTGTAGTTTAATTCCTCTTCAGTGTTGCCAGCTCATCATACTTAATATGCATTTTACCTAGGAGGAATAGGAGTGTTTGGTATTTTGGAACCAGTTGGTGTCAATTCCTGACTGGCAATGCACTGTTGAATATGACAATTTTTCCTGTACTGCTCACGGCATACCCAGGAACATGTCTCCTCCCCGAGAGTGGTGCCAGCTGCCTTCCCTCCCCATCCCTGCCATTAGTCAGCAGATGCACTCCACTCCGCTGGATCCAAAGTAAAAGACATTTTCGCCAAGGCTTCTTCCCTCTTTGTTAAGTAAAATCTTCTTTGTTATTGCTGAAACAGAGATTTCCCGAGGCAGTATGGGCATGGGGTTGCTTTGAGTGCCAGGATTGGTACTGTGGAGCAGCATGTATGGTAGTTCCATGGGGAGCCTCAGGGTGCCTGCCTGGAGCAGCGGGTGCGAGCATGAATCACAAGCTGCAGAACCAGGAGGGCAGGGGCGTCAGCACCCTTCGTACTTGAGTCACAATTAGCCAGCAGCAGATCAGCTGGTGGATGGCCGCAGCCTGAAGTGAAAGCTTATAACTTGCCAGCCAGAACTCAGTTCCAAAAGGGAATATCTGCATTTCATCAGTGTCTTGTATGGTCTGTCTTAGAAATGGTGTTCAGTTGCAAGTAATTGGTAGTGCTTCAGTTTCCTATGGCTTTCCACCTACTCATTTATGTTGAGTCAGCTCAGCTGCTTTATAAACATGGAAATGTCCTTGAAATCTGATGAGTTTGCAAAATTAAAGAAAACCTAAAGTGCTATTAGATCTCAAACGCCAGAACTGTGGGGCTTTCTACCGAGCTCCAGTTTAGGTTGGCAAGTAATGATGAAATTACGTGAACTTAGCATTTCTCTCAGGTTTAGAGAAATTGTTCCTAGATACTGTAAACAATCAAAAGACCAATTATTCTTAAGTGCTTGAGTTCTTCAAAAAAAAGACAACTATGTGAGACAACTATGTGAGAATCCTGTAGCAGGCAACAGGAAACTGTGGTACCAGTGAAGTCAGCTGGCTAAAAATTGTTCCATTTGTCCTTGGTATGAAAGTACACTGAAGTTTCAAAACAAAATAGCAAACATAAAGTACAATGACCTGTTTTCTAACCCTGAGACAAGATTAAATTTGAACTGATGACAGGTATCAGAATATTTGCCTAAGCAAACGTGGTAAAAGTTGTGTTAAGCCTTTTGGTATGTTCAGACACCCACTTCTGTGTGATTTGCATGATAAAATCTCAAAGAATGGAATACAAACACTTTTTCATATGTAAAGTAACAATCATTGAGATCTTCCAGAATGTTCTATCATTGTACTGCAAGTTTCTCTGTAAGTTAGGTGGAGTAAAAAGCCAAATTTACCACCTTAAATGCCATTTTCTGATTAAATACGTTAAGGTACAATCGTGTTTCCTTAATACAAACGTTTTGAAATTAAAATTGCTTTTACTGGTGTGGAGCTCTTAATCCTGGATTGTCTTGTTTATATTATACCTCTAGAGATTAGCTTTCCTTCTGACCTATGCAGCTTACTTATTTGTTAATGGCTTCAAGAAACTCAGTATCAGCAATCAGATGTTCAGGCACCTCGTAGAGCTCTGGAGTGCTGATTCACTAACATCTTTAACCTTCGCTAACATTTAAATAATACCAAAGGTATAACTATAAGAAGTATCTACTTTTTATGTGTTAGTGTGGACAGATTTTGCACTGAGAATGTAGGAATGGACAATCTGATTATTACAGATATTTTTATAGATTTTTGTATTTGTGCTAATGTATTTAAACAATTCTGATTGTTGTTGTCTGCCGGAAGGTGGTTGGTTTTGTTCTGTGTTGGTTTTGTTCTGTGTTGCTCTTGACTCCCCCTTACTTCCATTACCTGTTTTCCAAGGTTGTCAATACCACATTTGGGAAAAGTGTTTTCTAATTACATTCACCTGTTTTGAACTGCCCTCATGTATAGGATCTGACCAAGAAAACACATATTTTAAATATAATTTCTGATTGCTAGAGATGCACCTTTTCCTGCCACAAGTATAGTTGGCAGCCCAAGGTTTGACTACAAACCTACATTGCTTCTCGATTTTCAGGTCAAAGTAACATCCAGTCAGGCTGTGCATGGCATGAGGCAGAAACAGGATTGTCTAGCACGGTTAGTACTTCCAGAATCAACAGGTTGGTGATTTCTAATGACCAAGAATTCGGGAGACACTGCATCCTAAATAAAAGCAAAAGGTGGTCAGTAATCATGGAGTAAATTCTGTTTAGCCTCTACCTGTTTTATAGGTGGCTTCAGGAAGGAATTTAGGAAAGGCGCATGACTTGAAATTGCAGAATGACTTAATGTGAGCTCTTATGATGATTACAAGGAGCACTGCCAGGGGTAAGTTCACAAATGGAGTTTTGAAGGAGCTATTTGGAAGGGTAATAAGGGTGAGGGACTTAAAAGATGGTGTTCATGAGAACACCATAAGCAGGGATCATG
Source organism: Clamator glandarius (assembly GCA_033459285.1). Classification (NCBI taxonomy): domain Eukaryota; kingdom Metazoa; phylum Chordata; class Aves; order Cuculiformes; family Cuculidae; genus Clamator; species Clamator glandarius. The sequence goes on along the minus strand of JAUNZM010000452.1, from coordinate 59,260 downwards.
TAGCAGAGGATGTTTTTCCTTTTTGCACTCATTGTTTTTTACTTCAATTTTAAACTCTCTTCTGTTTCGTCACTTTGCTGCCATAACTGAACACAGACCAGAAGTGTCTCTTGTACCAGTTTTCACTTTTCTGCTTTTCCAGCCCATTTTCATTGAAAGGTAAAGCTACAAAAGACCTTGCAAGGTCAGAGTTCCTCTTTTTCATCTCCTTGTCCCAAGGCAGGATTGAATAACCCTGACCTGCTCTCAAGCATCCTGGCACCTTTAAAGTCTCCAGTGATAGAGAATCTCCTGTCTCCCTAAATGCTTTCTTTCAATAGAAATTTTTGCCCCCGTCTAACTTATAAGTAGTAAGTAAAACAACATGATTTCATTAACTGTATAGGAGCACTCACATTTTGACATGGGCAGGAAAAGGAGAGGGCTGTGAATTTGACTGCTGTAGCTTCTTACTGGGTTCTGGTGCAATTCACCAGATGAAAGAGGACACAATTGAGGTATGTGTGACGTGCTGAAATAACGATCCCCCTGCTCACCTCTTGGCTCCTTGATGTTCTTTAAGGTCCTGTACCGTGAAGAATTCTCATTTATTTTGATGTGGTTTCCTGGTCTTTGCTCTTGCTGGTTTCATGAATGGAAATTTATTTCCTGTCTCCAGTGAGAATTGTTAGTAAAAGTGGCGTTACCGAAATACAGATGGGAGTGGGACAGGAAAGGGACTAAGTCATACCCAGACACAGTAGGGTTGTATGTCGCCGCAGGGCACGCAGTACTGATTTACCTCAGAAGGCACAATACCTTAAAAAACACATGGAGAAAGTGTATTTACTAATATTGCTTGAAATTAGGCCCGAAAGGCAGCACAGTGAATGCCAATTATTTTCTTCAAACTCTGAGTATCTATCAATTTGGTACATTTGCTCGCAGCACAGCCTGGGATGGATGTGATCCAGAAATTGGAGACTGGGAAAGCCAGTATCTGGAAAATGCTTTTAAGTCACTTTCAGGCTGTGAGGGAAAGAGAGCAATTGCCACTACCTATTTAGAGGAAGGGATGAGCGAATCAGGTTTTCTGATCATGGATAGGGACAATGGTGGTGTATTTATCAGTGGGCAGAAGCAGGTACTCAGTGTGGAGTGCTGGGCTAGAATTGTCTAAAATGGAATTGTGCGTCAAATGCATTTATTCAGAGCCAGGCCCTTCCTACACTGTAGGCAATCTATTACAAATACAGATTTCTCTGGTAACCGTGTGTTCTTTGATTTCTTTGAATGCCATGACGCAATTAGTTTCTTGTGATCTAGGTGCCTGCAGTACACCGAGGGGCTGGTTATGCTGCAATAGTAATTACTTTCTCGTTAAGCCTAAAAAAATAGCTACAAAGTCCATCAAGTTGTACCAACTTAAAGGCCATGTTTACTGCAGCTGAAACTCCCAGTACTATAGTCTGTTGATGCACAAGAGTCACCTCAACAGGGCCCAGAGTCAGCTTTAAGTGCCACTTTAATGGCATCTTTTCCACTTGCCTCTTGGCTACAGGAAAGCAATGTTATAATGTTCAGTGACGCAGTAGATATTTCAAAGTCCTCATCAACAAGTTTTTTTACCTAAACTAGGCATAGTTTGGAATTTCAGAAATGCAAAAAGAAATGTCTGAGCTAGATTTGAATTGCCTGAAAAGGCTTTGGGGCTCCAATGATACTGGCTGTTGATCAGAGTTTTATGGTCTTTTATTTGTCTGGTGCCTGTTCTGTCCCTAAAGCGCTTCTGCAAGGAGCAGATCAGGAGAGAAAATACAATTGGATCATGTACTTGATTTGCCGTAGAGGAATCATTTGCCTCTGCATTGCTTACTTGACTCCAGTCTTCTGCTTTACCGTGACCTGCAAGGGAACATTCTACAGCCAAAGCATTCAGGCAAAGCTAATAGAGCCATTAAAATCATCAGGTGATGGAGGTGATAATTTCATCCACACAGTGGATGGATTTAGCAATCTGACTTCTTTTAGTATGTGAGTGGCTATTATGTAATGTGTGCATTGCTACATAGGTGCACGCTTCGCGAAAAAAAAGAGGTAAGCAGCTGTTCTGACATACACTTCAGCTGACATGAGGTTCATGACTTCTATCGACTGCACATGGAATCATAGAATTATAGAATAACCAGGTTGGAAGAGACCCACCAGATCATCGAGTCCAACCATTCCTATCAAACACCAAACCATGCTCCTTAGCACCTCGTCCACCCGTGCCTTAAACACCTCCACGGAAGGTGAATCAACCACCTCCCTGGGCAGCCTGTTCCAGTGCCCAACAACCCTTTCTGTGAAAATTTTTTTCCTGATGTCCAGCCTAAACCTCCCCTGGCGGAGCTTGAGGCCATTTCCTCTTGTCCTGTCCCCTGTCGCTTGGGAGAAGAGGCCAGCACCCTCCTCTCTACAACCTCCTTTCAAAAGAAAGTGACAGCTGGGGTTTCTGAGGATAAACTGTGAATGTGGACAACCCACTTAATAGAACTTCCCTTCCCGACTCCTCTTTCTTGGAAGTCTTCTGCAAGGAGTTTATAGCTGTGGCTGAGCTAACAAACACATGAAAAAAACCTTTCTTTCCAGTCTGGGTGCACTTTATCTCTAAGCATTCACAAAGAAGTGCACAAAGCTAGACGGTGTCCAAGTGCTGGTAAGTTTATACAGAACTGTGAAGGGAAACAAATAGTAGGTGATGATCTGGGTGAAGATCTGTTTGATGTGACAAATAGAGTCAATCTAGGATGCGTGTGTTTTCTGAGAACATCACTGGTGTGTGACATTTGTCTATGCCGGCTGTCCAACTCATCAGTTCTGGGAATTATATACGTAATAAAAACATGCCAGATTTCTACTATAGGTCCCTCTTCCTGCACGACTGGTAATGGTAAAAACCACACTTATCCACAGCAACTCTGCTGTTATTAAGTAGGTAGAGGGCAGGGCATTAGAAACGCTGTTGTGACAGAAGACACCGGGAAACCTGAAACCCTAGAACGAAGCACATGAAAGGATGCAACATGCTCACCGGAACAAACTTTTGCAGTGAGTTTAGACCAGGGTGTAATGAAGAAACTGCTGCTGCTGGATAGATCTACTTTGCTCCCACAGCAGTTGTCTTTGTTGGTCTTATCACATAATCTCAGACCGTGTTAGAATAGAGGACAGAGTGTCTTTTGGTGTGGTAGAAAGGTTTGATTTTAAATTAAAGGGGACAGTGCAAAAGGTCATGAACTTTGACTCTTCAAGATAAAATAGACTGTTTCCTTCCAAAAGGATCTACATATTTCTGCCCTATTGAAAATCTCAGGAGGAAGGTAATTCTGAGGGCATGTCCAGACTCAGCACGGTCCAGTATACCTCAATGCTGAGGGAGAGACTAGCCCTGATCGTCTCTTCTTTTGGGGAGAATGTATAGTATGTGTAACTTTTCCGGGACTAATATAATAAGACTATGTGCTTCTGTATCTGAGCTGGGTATTCATGCTTTATTGTTACTGTCATGCATGGTAAGTAAAGGGCACAGCATTTCTGAGGTTTATCGACAAGATTTGGTGGCAACAGTTCTCCCTAGGCAAGTGGGTGGCTTGAGAAGCTGTGCAAAGGTAGGTGACAAAATAATCTGCGGGAAGGCACTTGTGTCAAACCTGTTTTTCTCCTATGCAACATACCCAGAAACAAAAGATAGTGGGAAAAGTCTACTTTATGTTGTATAAATCTCAAATATTCATTTTCATTTCTGTCCTTTATGGCTGTTCAGATGCGAACTCTGATCTGTGTATCACATGTTGAAGACATTTATTTGATACTTGAAATGTAAATGTCCACTTTGTTTTTGATCAGAGTTCTTCAATTTTATTATTTCCATGTAGCCTCATTACATAAGCAAGTTTCCTTATGCACCTGGATTTTTAATTTAAAACAATAAAGGAGGGCAGGAGGAGATTGGAAGCATTTGTCGCTTAGGAACAGTAAGGTTGTCCAGCATCTTGGCCAATGTGAGATGGAGAGCCAGGAGAATATGGTCTGTTTGAATAAATTGGATGGAGGTCATCATGTTTTTCCCTCTGATCATAAGAACTGATGAGATTTTTTTTTTTTTCACTTTGCAAGAGATGATAAATTTGCTTAGTGTGGAGTGAATATGATCTAGTCTGTTGCTGCTGGCTTTGAGAAAGACTGTTTAGATAGGAGCAAAACTCTCTTCCTTACCACTGCAAAGGACCATTAGTCTCATGGACTGAGCTCTCATACAGCAAAATTGCCTTCCAACCATGTTCTGTCTTCTAACCATGTTCTGTCTTCCTCCAGTGATCTCTGTTTCACCAATGTGTGTAACTCCAAAGCAGTATACATGTCCACTGCTTATTGCAACAGTTTATCTCTTATAACTCTGAAAAATGTGAATTTTACTTGTAATTTGAATTTGTTTAATTTTCAGGCCTTGGTTGGACCAGCAGCTTTAGAAGCCCTTGCTTCACATCTTACATAGAGAATTCTTCATTTAAGTTATTGCAAAATCTTATTCAGCTCCTAAATGATTTCTGCCATTTTTCACCCCGAGTTTTTCAGTGCTAACTCTCAGTTGTGGACCCCAGAGCTAAACTCAGGCTTCAATGTCATTTTCACCTGTACCAGGCCTAGAAGGGAAAACAATCCCTGCTGGATGAGGTGATCAGACCCCTTCCCAGGGAATGCCTCTGAGTGGCTCAGCCTCAGAAGAGAGGAACCAGTTACTCTAAGCTTTCACATAGAATCAAACCCATGGATTCTCAGCGAGCTCTGCTAGTCCTGCACCCAAAATGTTGATAATATTACTGAGTAACTGTATACGTGCAGAAATCATTTATTCCTCGTTGTGTATGGAGAGGGAGAGGTGTGTGTGTAGAAGTAGACAAGTCAGAGTAAGAGCAAGCCTGTTTTTATTCTACCAGGGAGGAGATTAATTAGATTACTTTGAGGCCTGACCTCCAATTTTGTATGCAAAGGTCATTGATTTTATTGGAGAGATCAGTTAATATATCAGTGTATCAGGCTCAACACCAAAACACCAACCAAACAGAACCTTTGCATACTCTGTATTTGTGCTAGCAGATAGTTAATCTGGGTTACTCTTTGCAACCTGTTCCATTTATGTTGCTCAACAGAGTTAGCAAATGTTTATTTGTCAGAATGTTCTGTTCCTTGCCTCTCCTTTTTTTTTTATTTTTTTTTTCCCTGTATCCTAAGAAAATGCAGGCAAACCCCAGAGCTACTCTAGGCTGTGCAAACATCACGTTGCATGCTGGTCTACTGTCAGAGGAGTTTCTTTACTGCTGATGAAGGAGAAGAGAAAATGTCTTGAGAATGATCTGCCAAACAGGGTACGGGCCTTTAACCAACGGATAAGAATTTAGGAGAAAAGCGATACAGCACTTTGACTTACTTGAAGACACTCAACAAATTGAATACCAAGAGGAATACTCTGTTTAGGGGCCCTGAAAGAGACTGCCAAGCTCCAAGAGTGGCATAGGGGTACCCTTTTTCTGTTACTTCATCTCCGCCCTTTTCTCTGCCTCAGCGGACAGAAGAGGCAAGGAAGGCTATCCAAGTGGCCATCCAGGAATACTAAAATACTTGTCTGTATCTTTTTACTCCAAGTGACTGTACTGCACATCAACATCTGTCTGTTACCATAAGATAACTGATGACTGAGATGGCACATAGACATCCCCTATAGTTTCCAGAAAGGGGACGACAGCCCCTGCCTCTCCTGTCTTGACAGGCACTCTGTATGAATGGAAGAGGCTAAACTAAACCCAACAGAAGTAGACTTTCTAGTTTTTCTTGATAGCCGGTATAAAGGAGAGAAGGGAGCAGTCTGTGCACCACAAGTCACATTGAGTGCTATTGCAACTCATTCTGTAATGCGATACAGATACAATCTCAGCAGAAAATTGGACACGGTGCTGAGTCAGAAACATAGAGCAATGCTGGGTTTTGAAGAAAGTAGTTAGCCTCAGGACCCAGTGGTTTCTCATTTCCCCTACTGTAAACACAAGGAAGTGAGGCAGTGCTTCCCATACGCTTCCAAAGTCAATTTAATCAAGGAATAGAGCCAATTTATAAACCAAAGGTTTATGAATGCTCAGCAAGAGGCAAGCATAGGTCTTCCTGCAGAGCCTAACATGTACCACTCGGTTCCAGCTCCAAGAACTCTGTCTCTGTCTGGGTGCTTCTGAGTCAGTCCAAGCCCCTGTCAGTACAGCACAGCTTTGGTACCCTTTGCTATCTCTCCCACCAAGGGCAATGCTGCGCGATGGACCTGTCGGAGTAATCATTCACCATGCCTGCCTGCAGCGAGTGCTATGGCCTGCCCTCTGCACGGCACCTCAACTGACCACCTCTTCCTTTCAGCCCCTGGTACAGCAGTGGCCTGGCCCTTCCATGGGCTGCCCCACACTTGGCCTTCACAAAAGCAGTGATTTGACATTTTCCAGAACTCTCTGATCACATGAGTTATGCTTTTCTTCTCCAACAGAATATCAGAAGTATACTGGATCACTAAAATAAGACACTTGGTAGCCAAGAAAACTTTGATCTTACTAATAACAGGACCTACTGGCTGGAAGCTGCTTCTCATATTAATTGTGAGCTGCAAAGAATTGAGCTGTTCAGATAACGTAGCAGGCATGACATAGCAGGTATGAGTTCAGCTCTAAAACATACGTAGCCTGTGCCTATCTGGGTGACCGCAAGTTCCTGCATGCAGGATTTTCTCTCCTGCTTTCCTCACATACTGCTTGTTGTTTTTCTGTCATTTGTCACATCCAGAAAACAATCTGCATGGTCTTTGGGGCATAATTATATCCTTGTCTCTTTTGAAATGCGTAGTCCACTTGAGGCACCACAGTGAAATGAAATACTGTACTTCGGTGAGTTTGCTACATTGCTTTGTGTGTTCCTGCATCTCTTCCCCTGAAGCTGTATCCAACAGCGACACCTGGCACCAATATCTTGTGCGGTAAGTATCTCACAGGCCTGCCGTTACGCTTTTGTTCAGTGTTTGTCCAGAAGAGCACAGTCAATGTGGCCTAGCACACGCTGCCTCAGAGGAGAGTTTTTCCCTCAGCCTTCTTTCATTCAGTTGCTGGTAAACCAGAATATGATAAAGATTATCTGAAATGTAACTATATTCCCTGGTTCTGTATCTTAAAGTGCTGGTCACGAGAGCTGCTTAGAAAGTTAATGCAGAACTCGTTTGGACTCTTTAAACTGTTTGTACAACTGTGGCCGCCTGACACCTCGAGAGTTCTCAGTCTTCTGGATTCTGTAACTGCCCTCTAGTGACCAATTCTCTGAACTGTACTGGGTTTTCATTGCCAGAGAGAGACCAGCGGTGTGCGAACTGGCATAAATAAGACTTCTTTATGTTCTTATGTTGTATTAGCCTCCCACCAACTTCCTTATGTCCACTCAAGTGACATGTAAGGGATGCTAGGGTCGTGTAATTTACGTGGTAAGCTCCTCTTACTATATAAACATTAAGAATGTATAATTGAAATGCAACTCACATTGTTCGAGCTTGCATTTTTTCTGTCTTACTCTGTATTTGCGCTGTGCTGGATTCCATAGGCCAAGGACCGCTATCCAGTATGCAACAGCATCACTGACTTGGAAATTGTGCAAACTGACTTGATACGTGCTTGGCAATTATTCTTCTGTTGCCTGTGCCACTCGGGATTTTCTACATCTGCTGCTCTGCCACTCCACCTCTTTTGTTGTGGAGCTCAGGAGGGGACTAATTGAACTCTGCTCCAAACTAAGCAGCTTTTTCTTCCTTTAAATGAAGTGAATTCTGCTATATTAGAACAGATTAAAAGAACACAGTGCTTAATTTGAAAGTCTTCCCCCCTCCTAGTGTCTTCAGAAGGCAATACAGTTTGTGAGGTTTTCTTACAATATTGGCAAAGCAACCTTTCTGTGTCACAGGCAACTGAGCTGTACCACTATTGCAAGCCTGTATGGTTTGTTCTGAGGAGCTGTCTGTGGTCATGTCTGTAGAATACCACAGAAACACAGCAGTGCGGAATGTGCACATTCACAGCCCTTCTGAAGCAAGTGGGGTCATGTGTGATATCTATCAGCACAGTTTTACACTGACTTCTCTATATGCATAAGAACAGACTGATAACTGTTCTTTAGGAAGCGGAGGATTGCCTGCAGAGGGCATGTGCAGGACCCCACAAAGACATAAAAAATTGGTAACTTATCAGGCCTCTCCCCCTTTGGGTCACTGAGCGTAGATTAATCTTTGCTCCAGGACTCACGTGGCTTTTGGTTGTTCTGAAGCAGCAGCCCTCGAGCACAGAACAACTTTCACAGCATGTCTGTTTGGTACAGACTTTGTATCTCCCCCTGGAAGAATCAAGTCACGCTTGGAAAAGGAGCTGCCAGTTCCAGGTGGATCATTGATTAACATCACAGAGCTACTGAACTTAAGTGGAAGATGTTTTAAAAGTAATTTTGAGACAAAAAAAAGGAAAAGGAACCCTCAATATCACACAATGAGAACCCTGTTCTTTGAGAGAGAGAATAACACACTCTCTGTTGGTGGCTTGCACAGAATTTCTCTTGACTGGAGCTAATGTTTACCTCGGAAAAAAGGATTATGAGGACAGTAAGAGAGGTTGCCAAGAAATGGAGGAATGGTCCTGATCTGAGTGAGGCAAATAATAAGGTCTGCTGGCAAATGAAACAGTGAACCTAACATGAAGCTGTAAACGAACAGAGAGATGAATACACTGTCAGAAGCTGCTTCGTGAAAAGACTTAATAAAAGAGTTTAATGAATGCAAAACATCTTGCAATGAGAAGGTAGTAAAGAACAGTGTAGATTCATAACAGTAGGTATTCATCACCAAAACATGCTCCTTTGAATGCTGTTGGGTTAAATTACTACGTAGTAAAAGAGTAGCTTTACATTTCAACAACAATTTATGTGTAAGCTTACAGAGGAGGAGATCTGTGGTTTCTGTTTTGTCTAAACCCCAAAGGATGCTGATGGATGAATGCACAGCAGGAACTGCTCTCATTCTCTCTATTGTTGTTACCCTGGGAAGGAAGAGTGCCTTGTCCCACTGTCCCAAGTGGACAAAACATGCTAAATGGTGTAAGAGTTAATCCTTGTAAGTTCTGAGCAGGAAAATTTGTTTCATTGAACACAATAAACAAGAGTTTAAATGTCTTAAATACGTTCACAGAGGATGGTCACAACTGCCTGCCTGCACTGGTAATATAACCCATTCTCTAAGCTCAGGTGGAACAGAAAGTTGTGCTGAGTGACAAGGAACGGAACTCTGGCACTGGTAATATAACCCATTCTCTAAGCTCAGGTGGAACAGAAAGTTGTGCTGAGTGACAAGGAACGGGACTCTTAAAGGCACTATTCGTCTGCTTGGTGTTTGCAGAGCTCCCTAGCACATGAAAGGTGAGTGGGACTGAGGCTGGCGGGAGCATAGGCTGTTGCGCTGCACTTTCAAGTTTTGGTCACTGAAGAGATGTCTGACTCTGGGGCTTGAGCAAAAAAAGCAGCAAATAATAGCGAGTGGTCTGACAGCCATAGTCTTGCAGCCCATTTAGCTATCCCTGAGCACTGGAAGCTGGGTGAGCAATAGCTGGTGCTGCTAACAACTACTGCTGAGGGTAATGGCTCCTTCCAGCAACAGCTGTCCCTTGCTCCACATGTCTGAACCAGTTGAACCCAGTCCTGCGTTCATTTAGGGCAGTACAAACCTGTTCCCCTATGAACAGGTCTTTTATGCTGCTGTGGGATTACATAACCACTGACGAATGATACTTGACCAATATAACGGCCAAACTGACATTAAAAATGGAGCAACACAGGTCAGGTGACATAGAATTCATGGCAATAACCATGTTCAGGAATCTCTTGCTCCTGCCCTTATGTGCTGCAAGATTACTCTGATTTCTGATAATTGTTGCCAGGCTTCATATGCACTAGCTGAACCCACCTGTGCCAACCAATTCACTTGGGCGTCTTTGTCAGATTTTGTGGTCACACTGCCTACCGCTTCAGTGAGGGCTTGTTTTCTATGGACAAATGGCATAATACCTTTGATTTCGACTGTAACTACTGATTTCTGTGCAGGGAAGCCACCCTTCTACTCCAATAACTTGCACAAGAGCTGAATAGTAATATAGAGGAAGGATTCATGCGGCGTTACAGTAACTTCTGGAGATAAACTTAAGTGTCCTTAACGTACCGCATTTGAGGCTTCTTGAAAATACACGGAGGAGACCGCAGTGTATCACGACACCTTTGTTTGCAAACCAGGAGGCGACTGCGAACGTAAGAGTACAAAATGTAGCATTATCGAACGAAATCGCCGAGTCACTTTACGCGAGGAAGACCTGACGGTAACCAAGGGGCCCCCCAGCTTCCGCCTCGGGGCGGAAGGGGCGGGGCGGAAGGGGCGGGGCGGAAGGGGCGGGGCGGAAGGGGCAGGGCGGAAGCGTCCGCGCGGGGCGGGGCCGTGTCCCCGCGCGGCGCAGTGCGGGGCTGCTGCAGGGTGAGGGAGGCGGCGGGCTCTGTTGCGGAGGTCGCCGCTTCACTGCCGCGTGGTTTTTTTTTTATCTCTGCGCTGAAGCAGAGGCTTACTGCTTCGGAGCTGTTGCGATCGCTGTGTAGATTTCGCCTGGGGCTCGATTCCTGTTAAGACGCTCTCCGGTGGGTGGTACCCGAGCGGGGGAGAACGGGCCGTGGGGAAAGCAGGCTCAGCTCGTAGCTTGACGCCGACTTTGTGCCGGGCCGGGGACGCGCTGGCAGTAATAGCCCTTCGTGCCGAGATTCCTTCCTTCTGTCTCTAAAATGTTGTCTCTCACAACTCGTGATAAAATCTATTTGCGATGTGCTGTACGGAGCAGGAAGATGGAGGGCCTAATATGAGATGGAACTACTAGATGAGTAGGACATCGACACCTTGGCTGCAAATGGGAAGGTCTGTGGGTGGCAAAGGGAAGTTCTAGCACAGCTGTGTTGTCATGTCTCTAGAGCATCCAATTATGTTTACATTGTGGGGTTCTTTTTTTCCTACTGTCTCCTAATTTTTAACAAATTCTCATCATGAGGAAATTACTTTGGTCTGAAGACCGATAAATGTATTCCAGCAAAGTAAGTGCCCTCGTGAAAGACACGGGTCATAAGTTTTCGGTAATTTGTGAAAATAGCATCAAGGGGAATGGCATTGCAGGCATCTATCTTCACAAAGTCTTCATACGCTTCTTACTCTGTTGGTGTGTCTAGGGGACTTGGTGTCTAATGAGCTTTCCCAACAAAGCGTGGCTTGCTGTTCGTGCCTTGTGAATCATAGAATCATAGAATAACCAGGTTGAAAGAGACCCACCGGATCATCGAGTCCAACCATTCCTATCAAACACTAAACCATGTCCCTCAGCACCTTGTCCACCCGTGCCTTAAACACCTCCACGGAAGGTGAATCAACCACCTCCCTGAGCAGCCTTGTTCCAGTGCCCAATGACCCTTTCTGTGAAAATTTTTTTCCTGATGTCCAGCTTAAACCTCCCCTGGCGGAGCTTGAGGCCATTTCCTCTTGACAATAATGAGGATTGTCAGGATGTGTAGTTAGAGTTATGAATTGCTTGTTCTTCTCTCTTACGTGATATTCGTCTTGGTCTGAAGAGGCACAGTCTTGAGGAAGCCTGCGGTGCAAAGTTAGCAATACTTCAGTAGATGTCTTGTGTCTCCCACCCTTCCTCCACCCCTCAGGCCCCAAATACTGTCAAATTACTCCAGCTGCAGTCTTCTGAGGTGCTTGGCATACAGTTTTGCATTGTGTACTGCTTCTCTTTAGACATGTGCATTGAGGTGAGGATCATTCTGTGTAGGTCATCATCCCATCATGCTTAAGAACTGTTGTATCAGCGTGGTGGCAAACAAGGGTTTATGGAGTTCTACTTCTTTTAGTAGTTGGGGATATGTAGCAAAGAAGGGCTACAGGAAGAATAAGACTGGTGCGTGGAGCGTGCTGGAGGAAATAGCAGAAAATGGGAGGTTTGTGTGAGTTCCGTATATCCATGGTAGCAGAACAGCCATGAGACTTTTTCGGGGGGGAATATAAGCAAAAATTAAGAGTATTTTTTTGCTTACAGATGTACAGCTGTGAGGATTTTCCTGAAGAGGTGTGGGGTGATGTGGAGTCGTCCTTGTGCAGCAGCAGTCTTTGTTCGGTGGGCCAGAAAGCATAAAGAAGAGGTCAGACTTCGTTTATGAGCTGTTTCCATTTCTGGCAACAAGAGGCAAGAAATCACATGTGCTTCATTAAATTAGCAGATCAGTCAGCGTCTGTCCTGAGATTCTATGTTGGAATCTATTTGGCTGTTTTACCCCCCACAGTAATGCATAATTTAGCTACAGGAGTGATGCTGCTGAGACTCGAGGAGGCTGTTCAGCACCTGAATGCCATTAACCTCTGAGAGAGGAGTGGCAGTGCTGAGAGTGGCTTTGTGGGGTATGTATCTTGTTAGGAATTAGTTTGAAACTTCAGTTTTGCACTGAAAAACTGATATCAGCTTCTGAAACCGAGCTGACCTCATCCAAGTGTTCAGCTTGTGTAGGCTGAACTTAAAAAACCACGTTCTTTGGGTGCTCCCAAAGTAAAGTCTTATGGAAATGGAACCAGCAAGAAGCAGAGGATCAGACTGTGTCCTTGCAACAGTGTCTTTATGCTGAATTCAGGAATGTAAATAGGAAGAAACCAAAACACAATCATTGTGAAAAAAGGGTTTGAGTTAAGCTTTGGCTTCGGCACAGACAACAGGAATGGTAGAATAAGTACTGAAAGATGATTTCACATTGCAGCAGGAGTCTGGATCTGCAGCCAAGCCACAGCTTTGCTCTGTTGTGGGCCCAGACTGAGGTTGTGGTTCATCTTAATTTAGCTTGAGTGAGTTGCCTGTTGTGGGAACTCCTGGTACATGTGACGTGTCCGACTGCTAATTGTTTTAAATATTTCTGTCTTAATCCTCAGTGATAGCAGACAATGTTCAGGTAACAGAGGTAGGATCTCTGGTGTCTCCATGTGCACAGAAAGAGGAGACATGCCCATAAAATGTGTATGCCTTGTGTCAAGAAATGGCGAGAAAAGATTGTACATTAATATGAATGCTGTAATCGGTATGTGCAACGTTGAGAAATGGCTTGAACTTCAGTAAATGAAATTAAGCAAAGTTTTTCTTAATCAACCACTTTATTCTGAACTATTTTTCTTCCAGACACCTCCCCGTGATGATTCCACCATCTGCAACAACCCCTGTCGGTGATGTTGCGCTCTTGTCCAGCATGGCTTCTCAGGAAATCTGGAGGTCACAAGTTACAGGCTACTCTGGAACGGTCACACGGCACATAAGTCATCGGGCCAACAACTTCAAGAGGCATCCAAAAAGGAGAAAATATATCCGCCCTTCACCACCACCACCGCCAAATACTCCGTGTCCTATCGATTTGATTGACTTTGGGGATCTCCAGCCTCAGAGGTCTTTCCTTGAACTTCTGTTTAATGGGTGCATTCTCTTTGGGCTTGAGTTCAGCTATGCCATGGAAACAGCCTATGTTACCCCTGTGCTGCTTCAGATGGGGCTTCCAGACCAGCTATATGGAATGGTGTGGTTCATCAGCCCTATATTAGGTAACTTTCCTTTATGCCATTTCTTCTCTCTTGTGTCTTTCCCCTATGCAGGGGTTATATGTTTTTGTTTTCTCTACCTCAGCTGTTCATGAATATATTCTGCGTGCTTTCGAGATTAAGAAGAAGCACTAGCCATAATTTTATATAACCAAATGGAGAATAATTCTTGCTGTGTCTTGGCTGGAATAGGCCTAGTGTGGTCAAAAGGTCTGTCCTTTTATGGCTTCTCAACTTCTTAACATATTGTGTGAGGATAAGCTTTGGTTGCTCCGTTCCTGTATTTAAAAACTAGCAAAAGAGGATCAGTGTATCCGTGTATGTCCCTATGAAAAATAGCATATGGAGGCAGTTCCCAAGGTTGTGTGAAAAAAGCAGAATGGGCTGCTGTCTTCCAAGCTAATTGTACTCCAGCTAACGTGGAGTAGATTAAATAGCTTGTAAGGAACTGAGCCCTTCAGAACATGAAACTATTGAACTCTTCATCTGATGTCCAGCTCTGCTGTATTAATGATGGAGCGTGAACTGCCATGACAGTAAGCAGTGGCACACCTGGTTATTCAGTTCCTGACCTGGGAAACACCAGGAAGTACACTCTGCGTGCACCTAGGTGACTGGTACCAGCTGGGAGTATCACCGTGCCATGGTGTCTTGCCTTTAACTGCCTTTTGAGCTACCAATTTTAACAACTCCCGTGTGAAACACGCTTGCTGAAAAATTCTACTTCTTGGTGATTCCTTTTTTCTAGGGTTCTTGCTACAGCCTTTGCTCGGGGCCTGGAGTGACAGATGTACATCAAGATTCGGGAGGAGAAGACCTTTCATTCTGGTCTTAGCAGTAGGTATGTGTTTTAGAAACAATGGGCTGTAGTATTTGTAAGGTAGAAATATTGTGCATTTCCCTTCAGTGACATCTCCTGTGGCACTAAACTGAACAACATGCCTCTGATAACGATGGGTATTGTAGGTCTAAAGAAGGTGGCAAGTGGCACCAAGGTGATGCTTGACAGCTGGAGATCCACACATAAAAGCTTTCCTTATCAGAGTCTGGAGAGATGTTTTTCAGCATCAAGAATGTTTTTCTTTGGCTAGAAACAACTCCAGCCATTTTTAAGCCTGAGCAGTGGGAATGGATTATGTGTATCCTATAAGCCACACTTATTCCCCAGACCGTGATGATCTGAACAAGAGCAATAGTGCTTGTCATAAGACTCTGCAGTTAGTACAATTCTCTTAGAGCATGGAGCGAGGCAGGGTGTTTTGCTTACGAGCAGTCAGTTGATTGATTTTTGATTTGGTTTTATTCCCAGGAGCATTGCTTGGGCTCTCACTTATGCTGAATGGCAAAGATATAGGGAGTGCCTTGTCTGACACTGCGAATAACCACAAGTTGGGGATCATTCTTACAGTCTGTGGTGTTGTCCTCATGGACTTCAGTGCAGATTCAGCAGACAATCCCAGTCATGCCTACATGATGGATGTGTGCGGCCCAGTGGATCAAGACAGGGGCCTCAACATCCACGCTTTGTTAGCAGGTATGTATTCTTGGTGCTCCTTGGGTGACATGAACCCTTAGTAAACATCCCTGCTGTGAGAAAGCAGAGTGAAATCACTGGTCTTTTCCTCTATAAGCATGATAACTGAATACCTGGAGAGGTAGCACTACTTAACTTTGAAAACAAACCTCTCCTTACTGCAAAAGGCTTTTGTAACTATGAAAAGTCAAATGAGATGAAGTCCTGAGGTGTTCTTCTGAAGGTCCCTTGTGTTGTTTATAACACCTACGGAAACAGAATTATCCTTTAAGGGAGGAGATTCAGCTTCCTGCAGGTGTGGAAAATGCCTTTTTTAGTCACTCTGTCGGAGGGAAAAGTGCCTAGTGGGCACTGTCATCTTCAGTTGCTATACTTAGTCCAGTTTTCCTCTCCATCAGGAGACCATTTCATACTCTTGAATGTGTTTGTAAGAAGGAAGGAGTTGTATCATAAGGCATTCATTGTGTGAGTGAAGTCAGAGTATCAGAATTTTCCTGTTCATAGGTAGTAATGCAGTGGGAGTTCTATACGCTGTCAACACGTTGCTGAGTAATGAGCTTACTGCACTTCTGAGATAATTCAGTCTGTCTTGGACACAGTTAGATCTGCGTTCCTCTAACTGAGTGAGGAAAATGGATTTTCACTTACTTTCAGGGAAACAGTCTTAGGTGATTGATTGCAGAGCCTTGCCACGAGGCTAGAGGACACTTCTGTTTTACGGACTGAAATAGCTGAAGGTAAAGTGGTTTGTTCTTGGCAAAGAATGAACTACCTTTTTTTAATTATTTGTATTATTACTTTTACAGCACTGACCTTCTCCCTCTTTCTGTACCATGTTTGTACATCCAGATAGTCCTTATCGTGTGGATAACTGTGTTTATTACTGTGTTTGAATTGAAAAGGAGTTGAGTAGTAAAACACAAGTAATACATCGGATTCTACCCACGAATCATCGGACAAACAGTGCTGTGCCTGACTTCCAGGATTGGCTACGGAAGATAATCTCGGCTCTGTTTTTCCACCAGGTCTTGGAGGTGGCTTTGGTTATGTTGTTGGAGGAATACACTGGGATAAAACCAGTTTTGGAAAAGCTGTGGGAGGGCAACTTCGTGTCATCTATATCTTCACCTCAGTTATACTGACTATCGCTACTATGCTGACTCTGATTAGCATTCCAGAAAGACCCTTAAGGTCCTTTAGCAGGAAGAAAAAGGTGATGAAGAGTCCAAGTCTTCCTCTTCCTCCTTCTCCACCTCTCCTTTTTGAGGAGGGTGTAAATGAAAACTTTGCTTGTCATAACTCGGCTCACTTATATGCAAGTTTTACGAGTCCTGTTTCCCCACTCAGCCCACTCACGCCCAAATATGGCAGTTTTGTCAGCAGAGACAATTCCTTGACGGGAATTAATGAGTTTGCATCATCATTTGGGACTTCAAATATTGACAGTGTGCTTATAGACTGTTTTACAGGTGGGCACAATAGTTACTTAACGCTTCCAGCTAGCTTGCCCAGGCAGTCTGTCAGCGTCAGCTTTCCTCGTGTGCCTGATGGCTGTTACCAAGTTGAAAATGGAGTTCTGGAGCAAGGGGAGAGCAGCGTAGCGCCAGGGCCTGATGGCGAGGTGCTAAGGGTGGGCTCACTGGATGCGATAAAGCCACGGTCATCGGGCATCCTGAAAAGACCTCAGACCCTGGCCATTCCAGATATTGTAACAGGACACTGTCCAGAAAATAGAAGAAGAAATGTAACCTTCAGCCAACAGGTAAGGGCAGAAGATCAATGGTATGAGCCTTCCTTTAATCTCCTCATTTCGTTTCAAATGTGGGATGCACAAATTCATCATTAAAGACTGCTTGTGACCGTTTGCTCATAAAAGTCGTTATGGTAATGGCATACCTGCTATGACTTGATCGGTAAAATAGCGGGTAGGGTGTGAATTATGACTGATAGTCTGTCAGCTGCCTTTGTTAAGACATGAAGAGGACTATTACAAGCATACTGAAAGCTGCAGGGCAGTGCTGCCATTTAACGCTTGTTCCAAGGCTGAATTTACGGCTTTGCTAAATATAGTTTTCTTAATCTCCGAATCAGCATATCGTAGCAGTAGAGTTTTAAGTTTCAGACGATCAGATAGGTGTGTAATATTGCATAGATTTGCTCAAAAGATGTTTGTTTCTTCTCTTACTGTGTTTGTTGACCTGGGAGTTCTTATGGTGCAGGTTGCTAATATCTTGCTGAATGGTATCAAGTATGAGAGTGAGCTGGATGGATCAGGCGAGACCTCAGAGCAACCGCTCTCCATGAAACTTCTTTGTTCGACCATCTGCCATATGCCCAAGGCTCTTCGTAACCTCTGCATCAACCACTTCCTCGGTATTCAGAGAGTGCCATCTTGCTTTCACTGTGAAGTAGCCTACCTTAGATGAATGTTTTCAAATATTTTATCTATTGCTGCAATGGCTGTTAACTAGAGAGGACATTATTAGTTCCGTGTGTACTCACTGATAAGGAACTCTCTGGTATGTAGTTTCTTAGAACACTGAGAAAGGAGGGGGAAAAAAAAAAATCCAACAAAAAAGTAAAACTTACTTGAGCCTAAATTAGCATATGTGTTAAATGGAATATTTACATTGGGATGAAAAATGTGGCCAAGCAGAAAGACAAGATTAATTGTTGTTTCCTGCTTACACCCAAGATGGGTGATCACTTTCCTCCCTTTTACAGCCTGTGTATAGAGGTCCCAGAACAGGCCACAAAGAGGTGCGGAATGTGGCACTGCTGGAGTGCCCCATAATCGGTGCACTGTCACCTTTACTCTTACCAGTGACTGATGGTCAGGAAGGGCTTGTAAGTAGTCCAGTTTACACAAAATTGGACAGCAGGTAACAGGTAACATTAGCTGTGAACAGAATTAAGAGAGAAATATTATTGTCTGAAATAATACATTGCCTGATTTTAATTAATTATAAGTAACTCATAAGTTACTTCTGGCTTCTTTCAGGATGGCTTTCATTTGAGGGGATGTTACTTTTCTATACCGACTTTGTGGGAGAAGTAGTGTTTCAAGGGAATCCGAAAGCACCTCACAACTCAGATGAGTATCAGAAGTACAACGCTGGGGTCACCATGGGCTGCTGGGGAATGTGCATCTATGCATTCAGTGCTGCTTTCTATTCAGGTACTTCATACAGCCATCTTAGCCACTGCCATGAGAAAGGTGCGCCCACCTCTTAAGCAGCATTTCTACAACAAGTAGTCCAGCGTTTATGTTGCATGTAGCCTGCCACATGGCATGAGTTGCAGCAGAACAGTCTTCTTTTTTGCCACATTATCTCTGCTAGTTAGCTTGGCCTGCTCTGATAGCAAATGAAGTCAGCAGTCCAGTGAAAACACGTCTCTATTGGTATATAGTTCTTTCACAAGTAGCATTTTCCATGTGTATGAAATCCAGAAATAAATACAGCCATCACAGGCACAGTTCTGGTGCAGTAGCACTCAATGGCCATGTGCCGCTGGCAGAGTGCCCGGTGTCAAGTGCCGCCTCAGCACCTTGTCATGTGTCTGCTCCCTGCACGTGCCACAGTTCCCATTTACTGCTCAGGGACAGGGGCATTGCCAAGCTTCAGCTCTGCTTTGCCCTCCACATAGGTAGGGCAGCAAGGCTGTATCGTGGCAGTGGGTTTGAAAGCCATCTGTGGCACTCATGTGCCAACCACTGGTTACTCAAAGGTGTAACGGTCGCTGTTGAGATATTGCTGTGTAGCAGCTCAGCTGCAGGGCCCGTAGGTGCAACCCTCAGGTCCACTGACTTGCTAGCAGCAGGGAGGGCCACAGTTCACCCCAAATGCTGTGTCATTGTCTTGCAGCTGCACTGGAGAAGCTGGAGGAGCGGTTCAGCACACGGACCCTGTACTTTGTGGCATATTTGGCCTTTGGGCTGGGCACGGGGCTGGCCACGCTCTCTAGAAACATCTATGTGGTGCTGTCACTGTGTGCTACCTACGGCATCCTCTTTGCCACGCTTTGTACGCTGCCCTACTCCCTGCTCTGCGACTACTACCAGAGCCATGAGGTGAGCCCCAGTATGGGGAGGGGAAAGAGGTATTCACAGCACCTCCTTACTCTATGTTCTCCACAGTTTGTAGGCTCACAGGCAGAGGGCACGCGGCGTGGGATGGGTGTTGACATTTCCCTGTTGAGCTGTCAGTACTTCCTGGCACAGATACTTGTGGCCCTGGCCATGGGGCCACTGACGGCGGCTGTGGGCAGTGCCAGTGGTGCCATGTACTTCGCCAGCCTGGTGTCCTTCCTGGGTTGTCTCTTCTCCTCTCTCTGTGTTACCTACGAGTCACCACCCACCGAGGAGCTGCCACCCACTGAAGAGCAGCGCCCACTCTTGTCCCGTTTGCGGAACGAATAAATTGGAAAAGCCAGCACAGCCTCCGCTGCTTCATTGTGTCATCCTCAGCCTCCCCATTGCAGCATGGTGGGCTCCTGCACCCCTGGGATGGCAGCAGTGGACATGGCAAATGGTGAGAACCTCTGCGCTGGCTTTGCTGATCTTTCCTCGACTGCAGGAGGGCGAGGAGCAAGTTGGCAGTGCATAGCACAGCTCATCCTTCGCTGAGGTCGCAAAGGGCTGCTTGTGCCCTTGAGGCCGCAGCAAAAAGTAGGAGTGGTGTCAGCATGGGGCCATTCCCTCCAGCTGCCACACGGTGCCATCATTCCCAGGGGAACTAGCAGTTTTGTCTGGCCTGAGGCAGGGGACTTAGACTTTTCGTGCCTGGGCAGGGCTACCGTGATCTCTCAGGCAGCAGTGAGCTGCACAGGTGTATGCGTCACTGTGAGCACGGCCACTGTGGAAGTGCTGGGGGCCATGGTGCTCCATCAGCTTTGTAGGTGGAAAGTGCCATCTCACTACCAGGCAGAGCAGCCTGGTCCTCAGTCGCCAAGAGCAGCAGTGACTCCCACAAGGACTGGCGAGTCCAGTCTCCAAGTCCTGATGTTGCCCATGGTAAGCCTGACTCCATAGGGTGCTTTTAAAAACTTTGGAAAGGCTGAGTGACTGGTCTTGCTCAGGTGGTGTAAGTATTCTGTCACATGGCTGGGCTCCTGGGTGTGCCCAGAACACTCACTAGCACAACTGCTCCAAGAAGCCACTGTGGGGTGAAACCACAGCAGCCTGGCTCTCAAACCTGCTCTGTAGGTTCTGGTTGTGGTCCATGGTGATGGTTGCCAATTTGTGCATATTTCTTTCCACAGCAGACTTTTAACTAAGCCTATAAGGGCTTGTGATGACTTAGCAGGAGGATGGGCAGTTGTCTGTAACAGCTTTGGGGCAAAAGGTCTGTTTGTATCAGCTTCCCTTGGGTAGAAGTCTGCTCTCAAAGTTAAACAGAGAATGTAAGAAAAATCATTTGTGTGAAAGCCTGGAGCACATAATCCTTGTTCTTTGTACAGTCGCACCTTGTGACATTTTAAAATCTGCATGGGGACCAGAGATTAAGTGCTTGTGAACTAGAGCTGCATTTTCCCTGTCTCATTGAAAGTAGTGTAAAGGGGCTTTTGGTTTAATTACCCATGAGAATTCCTAACCTGATTTTGGAGGGCGGTATATGTTTGAGATCTCATATAAGTTCCAGTTAGGCCCAGGAGTCTTTTAAGTCTTCAGAGCAAGGATGGAAATGGAAATAAAACTGTTTCTAGGATTCCTGTCAGCTTGCCTCCGTGCTTGGGTAGGCAGCCAAGGTTACCAAGGCTGATGGGCATTTTTGGTGTTCATCTGTGCTGTGCACGACTCTCTGGAGAGTTTATGTTTGCTCACCTGTTCTCTTAAGTTCAGAAGAAGGGTTTTCTGTGGAGGATCACTCCTTTTAAATGAGTTGTACTTGACTGTTCACCTGAGTTTATTTTGATGCTTGATCTGTGACGTGAGGATGAAGCAACTTGTGTAATCCTTAGCTGTTGTCGCTTACCATACTCCAGTGCTGAAAGCATAATGCACAACTTGTAAGAACCTCTTGTTTTTATCATCCATTCCCTACTATTACTTTTTTTTTAAATTTGAGAACTAAGTTTCATGCTACTTAACTTAATAGAGGAATGCTACTGAAGTAAGGAAGCCAAGCACTAAGAGGTAAAGGACTGGTGGATTGGTGGGCCTATTAATAATTTTTCTTTATTTGGGCTTATGTAGTGTCATATCAGCAGGAATATCTGTGACATGACATTTCTCTGGATACAGGACAGCTGTCTCCAAGATCATTCACAGTGAAGGTGGGTCAAAATGGCACGAGAAATCATCTCTCTGGTATTTCTGACAATTCTGAATTAAAACTTGACTTCGGAGAACTTTTCATTTCTTGTTGGTCTGCTGTGTTACCCCGCTTTCTCTTCCTATCTTAAGGAACTTGTAAACTCAAAAAATTCTTTTTTTGATCCCACTAGCTAATGCAGTACTAGGTCTTATTATGTTTTATCTTGAGCTTTGTATGCATCATTATTGCACTAAATGGATCATAAGCAATTTCCTTTTTTAGGTAGCTGAAGTTGCAGATCAGTTAATTGCTAGTGAGGATCTTCAAAAGAGTCACTGAATTGATGCAATCAATGCATTTGACAGTAATGTTTGTCTCTGCTTCCATCTGTAAATAAAATTACAGAATACATTTATATAGTTGTACAAGTATTGCTGGGCCCATATGCATTGCCTAATACAACATATATTACATTTTCTGGTTTACGTGGTATGTATCTTATTTTGCATATGCATGTATGTAGGGTTGCCATACATAGTATTTTTAAGTCAACATGTGCCGATTTTGGGCTTTGAGCAATACTGGTGGTCTCTCGAAAAAAACCCAGCCTGCCACCATCACACAGAGTTGGAAACTGCACCAAATCAACAGAAAGAACATCAAAAAGAGGCATTGCTTCCTTTGTTGTACATTTTATTTTACGGAAGCTAGTATAGATGGTCACTTGAACTGTGAGCTGCAAAATGTTTATCTTTTAGAATCCAAACGCTTTAAATTCTGTCTAAATCTGTGAGCTGCTGCTTAAAAGTAAGATGCCCGAGTTCGGGCAGGAGAGTGATTTTATGCTGCGCTGTAGTTCGAAGTTCTTCAGCAGTGCCGAAAGGTTAATTTTGAGTAAGATCTTATCATTAAAGGCTGTTCAATGGCAATTATTTGTGGATGTTCATAAATGTATTTGTAACAGAACTACAGAAGTAGGGGAAAAGGGGAGAGGGAGGGAAAAAGCACCTCATCAGTTGTCTCATGTTTGTAATTACGCTACCTGTAACCATTTCTGGGTATCTGCAATTCACTTGACCTCTGCTTGCATCTCTCAAAAAAGACAACCTAATGATTTTGGAATTTCTTCTGTATCTCGGAACAAAGAAAATTAAGTCTTTTCAAGAATCACATAAAATAGAACTGCATGACTGTATCTGTGAAAAAAGAAAAGCTATATTGCAAACTATTTTAAAAGAGTTGTCTAGGCAACTCATCTTGTATGCTATAAGCGACGCACCTTATTTTATTAAGAGAATAATTTGTCTTTCAGTAAAAGGTGGCTTTCTCAATGTATGTTCTTCCTCCCTCAGACTGGACGACAACCCTAGCAAGAGACTTTTAGATACCACTACCCTAAGACCATCCATGGATTCCATTACTTACAATAACTACCCTGACAATTTTATGACTACTGGAGTGGAAATGCCAAGATCTCCAGCATCCGTTTATCAATATTGGTTTTCTGTACCTCTGCTTGTAAAGACATGATGACTCATGGAAGAAGGGGTAGGTGTTAGAAAAACAATACCACCCTTCACCGCCTCATCCATTCAAAGAGTGGGTTTTTAATCATCTAATCTTTCATTCAGAAAGCAGAAAAACACCCCACCCATTCTCAGTATTGTAATTTTGTGAAAAGTGAGCAGGCCCCTTAGAGTGTTTTGTTTATTCTTCCTCTGTCAGAGTAGTTACGCTTACAAGCCTTATGGGAATGCAAAAGCAAAAGCTTGTCTGTGCCTGACCTTTGCAGAGGAAACCCCCCGAAAGCAAGCGGTGTATCTAAGGTAGGAAAGATACTTCAGTGGGTTTCTTGCTTCTCAGGATAGCGTCAAATATGAGATGCAGTAGTAAGAATCGTACCTCACTTCCTGCAAAGCCTTCCACTCAAGGCTGAAACCTTTCCCTCCTGTGTGTAAATGAACAAATAGGCCCAGAACCTCTCTTATGTTCTCTTAAGAAACTAAACGGGGACACAGCTGCAGTCCTGTGCATTTGTCTGGACCATGGGGCTAGCCTGTTGCAGTATATCACAGCCAGGAGTCAAAATACTTGACAAGGGCAGCAGGCAAATGGAAGCTAGGAGTAAGAGATGCCATTGCTGCAGAAGGCGAGATGCTAGGGCTATCAGCGTGACTGTAGGAAAAGCTGTATGTGTCACCTGGAGTGGTTCCCTAGCTGCACTATAACAGGACCTTCACTTTCATATTTGCCTCACCAAATCTGGCAGCAAGAGTAAACTTTTCAAAGGGGAGTCTGGAGAGGGCAGCACACACACAAACGCAGAGAGTGCAGACAACTTTTAATGTGGCCGGACGCACTGCCAGACGAGAGCTTCTGTCAGGGTGCAGGGGCCTGCTGTGCTCGCCGCCGCAGCCTCTCGGCGCCGGTAACCGTCATGGGGTGGAGCGGCAGGAACCCGGCCAGACCTGTAGGGAGAGGCGGTGAGCCAGGCCGAGCCGCCCCGGCCTCTCCCCCCGCCCACCCCGGGCCTACCCAGCAGCTTCTCGGCGGGCCGGGAGATCTGCGCACCGCAGCCCAGCCAGTAGCGCAGTCGCTCGAGGTTGAGACCTGCCACCCTCTCGCCGTGGGCGTTGGGCAGCGGGTCCAGGCAGCCGAGCTGCTCCAGGTACTTCCCGTCGCGGGCGCGCCTGCTGTGCGCCGCCACGATGCGGAAGAAGGGTCGGTTGGTGCAGCCTCCGAGGGCGAAGCGGATCACGACGTGCCCGCCGCGGTAGCCCTTCAGGAGGCGGCTGCCTGCGAAGAGAGCGTCCGGGTGGTCAGGGGCCGGGCTGGGCCGCGCCGGGCGGGCCACGGCTGCGACCACTCACCGAGCTGCACCATGGCGGCTGCCGAAGCTTCTCGCGGCGCGCACCGTGTGACGCAAGGGGGCGTCCGGGCCTTTTTCGCGGCGCGGAGCGATGACGTTGTAGGGGCGGGGCCTCCTCGGGGCGCGGCGAGATTCTCAGGTTTGATTGTCACAAGAGTTTCACCTTGGAAAGTGTTAGCTGCGCTAGAACGTGTCCTCCGGAGCTCTGAGGCCTGTCCTACGCTGTGCCTTTGACTCAGCGCATTCCTCGACTGACTTTTTTAAACATATCCTGTCTCTGTCCGGCGGAGACCTTGCTGCCTAAAGCTGTGGACTTAGTGCTTGTCTCCCTGCTTACCTTTGCAGTTCCTAGGGACGATGATGGATGTTATTTAGGCTTGTAACAGCTTGTAACAACACTTTGGAGCCCAAACCCTGCGTGGGCAGGGCAGTTCCAGCCTGTATCTGTTGTTGTCTAGTTTGTGCAGTCCCCATGCCGAGTCTGAAATGTTCTGCGGGTCTTGATGTCCTCTCTTTGTGCTCAGGGCATGCCGGACGCGCCTTGGGCACCATGTCTAGGGTGCCGAATGCTCGTACTGATGAAGGCAGTGTCGATGGGGTGCAGCTTTTCTTTCTTAGCTTTTTAAAGTGTGGATGTCTCTTGTGTTTTGGAAGCATCCAGTCAGTCATCTTTTGATGCGGCCTTGCAGCCTGCCTCGCCGTCCAGGATAGCCATCTTCCGTTTTCTTGGCTCCCTGTTCTGGGACTTGTTCCGCGCATCCTCCGCATCTTTACGCCTTTACAAGGGGCTTCTTGCCCCTTCATCTTGCCCGTTGAGTCCACGTATCTTGGGAACCAGGCACGGTTCTTTGCTTTTCCAGGGCTGCCGTAGGTTCTCCCTCGGAGCCCTGTCCGTTGCCTTGCCCATTGGCATGCGTGATCCAGGAGTCCTCCTGGTTGACCGCCAATTTTCTGTTGTCCCCGGTTCCCGATGTGGGTCTTGTGTGTTGGTGTTGTGCGTGTATTTGTGTCTGGTTGGAGCTGCTCTGCCCGCTGCGTAGAGGAGGTGATGAGAGTCAGCAGAGGTCCAGTGGCCCGATTGTGCGCTTGATGTTTTGACGTGACTAGATGTTGCCGTCTAGGTGCGTGCATTACTTTGCAGAAGTAGCAGCCCTAGGAGTGGTGGGTGCGGAGGGTAGTTTCTGCTAGTCCCTGTAGCCACGGTGGGGGACGACCAAAACTGCGTGGCAGAGCCAGTGGGAGAGGTAGCGAAGGAGTTGGAATGGCAAGGGAGGAGCAGTACTTAACGTTCAGGTTTGGTTGCGGAGTAGCTTTGCCTGGCTGTAATACGCAGTGGAGGTGGTCTCGGTGAAAGTAGGCCAGAGGCTTGGAATTCTCGGGTCGTTGCCGAGCGCCAGGGTGACTACTTTGCTGTTGTGTTTTTCAGATGTAGAGGACTGAACTGCGCGCCGAGGGGCACGGATGGAGCTGCATGCAGGTAGAGTGCCCTGGTGAGGTGGGTCCGCTGTGGTGCAGGCGGGAAGGGGGGACCCGTGGCTCTACGACTAGGTAATGGGTTTTGTTTTGCTTTGAAGGCACGGGGCAATGGGCAAAGCGGTAGAGTGTCAGAGGAGCTGGCTTGGGTGAGGAGAGAACGCCGGTGGTGAGTTGTGTGAAGCAACGCTTGTCGTGCACGTGTCTTCAAGTCAGCGAAGGTACGGCCGTCCTTTACTGCTTGTGGTTTCCAGGTGGAGTGCATCCTCAACGCGGCGGCCCAAGGTGATGGAGGAGGTTATGTGGCCAAGCGGTCAAGGTAAGGAAGCGGGAGATGGGATTCGCTGGGAGCTGCCCGTGTATTTGAATTGTGTCTAAGCACATCTCTTCTTGCAGGTTCGGCATGCGGACTCCGAGAGGCCAAGCTTCTTGTCAAGAAACGCTGTGAGAAGGTGAGGTGACTTAGCTGAGTGTTTTTTGTTTTGGCAGGTGCTGTTCAACAGACCCACCTGGTCATCAAGTCCAAGCATTCCCACTAATCCCTAAATCATGCCCCTAAGTACCTCATCCACCCTCACCTTAAACACCTCCAGGGACAGTGACTCAACCACCTCCCTGGGCAGATCGTTCCAATGCCTAACCATGCTCTCCGTGAAGAACTTTTTCCTAAATCTCCCTTGCCGGAGCTCGAGGCCATTCCCTCTTGTCCTTCCCCCTGTCACTTGGCAGAAGTGGCCAGCAACCTGCTCTCCACGACCTCCTCTCAGGGAGTTGGAAAGAGCAATGAGGTCTCCCCTCAGCCTCCTCTTCTGCAGGGTAAACAACCCCAGCTCTCTCAGCTGGTCCTCTTCTTCTCCAGCCCCTTTACTAGCTTCGTTGCTCTTCTCTGGACTCGCTCCAGAGCCTCAACATCCTTCTTGTGGTGAGGGGCCCAGAACTGAACACAGTACTCGAGGTGCTGTCTCCCCAGTGCTGAGTACGGAGGGAGAAGAACCTCCCTGGACCTGCTGGTCACGCCGTTCCTGATACAGGCCCAGATGCCATTGGCCTTTTTGGCCACCTGGGCACACTGCTGGCTCATGTTCAGTCGGCTGTTAACCAAAACCCCCAGGTCCTTCTCCTCCTGGCAGCTTTCCAGCCAGGTTTTTCCTAGTTTGTACCTCTGCTTAGGGTTGTTGTGCCCCAAGTGCAGGACCCGGCATTTGGCCTCGTTAAACCTCCTGCCATTGGTCTCAGCCCAGCAGTCCAGCCTGTTCAGGTCCCTCTGCAGAGCCTCCCTACTCTCCAGCAGATCGACACTTCCTCCCAGCTTGGTGTCATCTGCAAACTTCCTAAGGGAGCACTCGATGCCTTCGTCCAGGTGATTGATAAAGTCATTAAACAGGACTAGACCCAGGACTGAACCCTGGGGAACCCCACTTGTCACTGGCCTCCAGCTGGATTTAACTCCGTTTACCACCACCCTCTGGGCCCGGTCATTCAACCAGTTTTTCACCCAGGAGAGCATGCGCCCGTCCAGGCCAGAGGTGGACAGTTTCCGAAGCAGAATGCTATGAGAAACTGTATCAAAGGCTTTTCTCAAATCCAGGAAGACCACATCCACAGCCTTTTCTTTGTCCAAGAGTCTAGTCTCACTCGGTCATAGAAGGTGATCAGATTACTCTGGCAAGACCTGCCTTTCATGAACCTGTGTTGACTGGGCCTGATCCCCCGCTTCTATTGCAAGTGCTTCATGATCGCACTCAAGATCATCCGCTCCATGACTTTCCCCGGTACCGAGGTCAGAGTGACAGGCCTGTAGTTCCCCGGATCCTCCCTGCGCCCCTTCTTATAGATGCGCACGACATCAGCCTCCAGTCCAGCGGAACCTCCCCAGTCATCCAGGACTGTTGGAAGATGATGGAAAGGGGTTCAGCCAGCACACCTGCCAGTTCCCTCAAAGCTGTTGGGTGGAAGTTTTGAGGGTACCGGCGGATGTGCTGGCCCAACCCCTTTCCATCATCTTCCAACAGTGCTACCGCTGCCCGGGTGCCCTGCATGCATGGCAGAGCGAGAGAGCCAAGCTCTCTGCTGTCACCAGGTAACTTAAATAAAATGCGTTGGCAGTTTAATGAGAGTTTTTAAATAAGTAGCATAGCGAAGCTTGATTTAAATTACATAAGTTAATTGCATCTACAATAATAATACACTAATGATCTGTCTGATACGGTAGCAAAATCACAGAGACTAGATAATTTCTCAGCAGCTAACAAAACTGCAAACTCTAAATGGCATTTTCAACTCTGTCATCGATCCTCCACTGGCCTTTCTCATACCAGCCTTACCATCGCATACAGCCGCATCTTTTGCGTAGTCATCAGGCTAAAACTTCCAGGCTGAGAAAAACAATAAAGCTGTCACAGAACAGCTAACCATAATAACGGACTTTAGACATATGAGAAAAGGCTGTGAAATTTCTACATGTACATCCAAGACAGAGACAGCCTGTGCTTTTATCAAAAGTCGTGGCCTTTCCTCTCGCAGAACTAAATCAATATATCACTGTCTCAACATCGTCAGTCAGGCTGCAGTCACAGGGGCCGGAGAATCCCAGGCACGTACCAAAAGCGAGTCCGTTAGGGTCTCGTGCCTCTAAGTTACAGGGGGCGGGGAAGAGGGAAGAAAATACCCTGAAGTTCTGCCACTTCGGTCATCCTCAAGATATCCACACACGAATATTTTCAGCAGCGCTTGTCTGAGCAGAAGCTAAGAGGAACATTTCAGCTAGGGCTCTTATAAAGCCACACGCGTACATAAAGAAGAGCCCATTCATTTGAGAGGAACTAGAGTCCTACAGACAGATAGAGGATTGTAGAAAAGGGCAGGGACTAGCACAAAAATTCAGAAACAGCAAGAGGAGCAGTAAAGGGGAGTATCACAATACCAAGCGAACAGAGAAGCTGGAACAGCAACGGTGAGCAATACAAAAAAAATAGAAAAAGAAAGAGAGGCGCAGGAAAAAGAGACAGGAAGGCAAGGCACTCGCAGGTGTAGCGAAAGAACAAGCAAACTCCAGGGACAGAGCAGAAACATCGTGAGGAAAAAGAAAAAAATGCCGATTGGGACAAAGATAGACAAGAAAAAAAAGAACTACAGACACCAGACAGATACTAAAGACCGGAAGGAAAAAATGACAGAGAAAACAGCACAGAAAGAAAAAGAGTAGGGATAAGGGGATGCCAAGGAACAAAAATTGTATTGCAGCATGATAAATGAAAGGAACCCAAACATCCAGCTCTAACAAGTTTGCTACCTGGTCCTGTGACCGTCACAACAAGCAGCGTCGCAGCGAAAGCACACATACCTTTATTTCTTGTAAGGATCCTTTCAGGCAGAGTAACAGCATCGCTCTCTCTGAAAATCTAAGGTAGAGTCAATAAAACACAGCTGTTCTGCAGACCCTATTTATACCTTTGAGGGAGGTCACCACACATCAGTCACAGGTGATGTGTGTGAAGGCCCAGGGGGTATATAAGCCCCCGGCCTCGCCTCGGGAAATCATTCAGCCTCTGGTTTTCCTTGAGATCAGAGGTTAGCTGCTGTTTTGACTCAGCGCAGCTCTTGATGAGGGTCTGCTAGATGAGTAAGCTTTTTTTTTTTTGCAGCACATATGACTATGACTGCATTTGTTTGTTGGTTTTTTTTTTTTTTTGTTTGTATGTAGATGTGCGTTTGGTTTTGGGTCAGTACTTTTCAGTCAGGTGTTTGAGGGGGCAAGATGTTTTAGAGGGTGCTTGGTTTGTTTTTTTTTTATTTTTTTTTTTTTTTTGGTTGGTCAGTTGTTTTTTTTTTCCTGGGTACTTTGTTTTTATCTAGGATTTCCAGTTACCCAGCAACTTGTTGCTGTTCCTCATTCTGTGGGGGATAACGCACTTATCCTTGAGTCTCTATAGTTTATAGCAGGCACCTCACGGGGGATAATAATTTAGAATCCAGTACTTTAGCCTAGGGGAGTAAGTCGATTCTGTGGGCTGATATAAGAGAGAAGGGACCGGGGGAACCTTGAGAAAAGCTCCGGAGCACAGCTCCCAAGGAACATCAACGCATAAAGATCAAGGAGCTAAAATACAGCACGGGTTCTGTTAGGAAAATGCAGGGTTCTTTCTTTGACTTTTCAGGGGTGGAAAAGGGCTTTAATGATTTGGAACCAGGGAAAGGGAGATGGGTTCGTTAATGTTTCTCGGGTCAGTTGGGGCATCCGATGCGAGCGCTATTCAGGTTTCTGTCATTCTAGCCTCTCTTCAGCCGATGGGAGGCAGCGATGAGGTCGAGACACGGGGCGTGGATCATCTGGACCTTCGTGCAGCGATTGTCTGGTTCACATATCAGAGGAATTTGCTCTTCAGATGTCTTAGTTGCCCTAAAAAATGCGATCTCTAGGACTCTGAGATCTCTGCTCCCTCGTACCTTCTACTTATTGTGTTCCTCGACTGACTTCTTTGCCTCTTTCCTGTCTCCTTCCTTCTAAATGTCAGAGAGCTTGCTACTTAAAGGTACAGACTCGCTGCCTATCTGCAGCACAGGATTTTGTCCCTGTCTTCTCTGGCCTTTCTCAGGTAAGAGGATGGTTCTTGTTTTGGTTTGTAACTGTTTGCAGCTGAGCAACTCTTCTTCATCTGGTCTGTGGGCGCACAAGCTTCCCTTATTTAGCGGAGTTTTGGATTTTTCCTGAACTTACCGGTGAGATTCGCTCTATTATCGCTCGCAGCAGTTGCTGCCTTGTCCCTGTTATCCATCGTGGTTTTTTCCTGTCTGTTGAGTTTCCAATTTAGGTCTTAGAGCAGTTAAATCCCACCGTTGTGAGTTTTTAATTGGCTGAGTGCCTCCATAATTCCAGTCTCCATTGCTGTGCTGTGAGCGTCCTGTGTTCTTAGGTGTTCCGTGTTTATTCTTTTTGAAAACTAGTGAAGGTTATAATTTTTCAAGTTCTCATCATTCCCTCCTGCGACTAAAGTCTGGTAAGTTCCTAGAATTTGGATCTCCATGGCTCATCTTTCTTTTGTTCTGGGTATCGATGCTGTTATGTCCCTACAATGGGAGCGGCGGAGAGGAAAGATAACCAGACGGCACGGGGTTTTGTGGCGCCGGTGAGGTAGTCTGGCTTCTTCTCACTATTGTGGCTTTGACAGTGAGGACGAAATTAAGTACGTCTCAAAGAGTCAAGTAGTATTTGGCATCTCAGTTATGTATTTAAAGTTGGTTTGGCAGGTACTCTGTGGACTACGGTGGCAACGGGAAGAGCACTTTAGATGAGCCGGATGGTAGGGAGAAGGAGAGGGGGACGGACCGAAGCACCCCGGGTGATGACCGCAGTGTCCAACGTTTGAATCAGCACCGAACGGGTGAGCGGAACGCCTCGGCGGTTTTGCAGCGGGTTTAGTACAAGATGTCGGCAGCTCGTGGCGCAATGCTGACTTGGCACTGTGTTTTCTGTCTGGATTTTTTGGCAGATTATAGTCCAGGACAATGTGACAGTGTGGGATTTTTCCAGTTAGTCGATGCAGTTTGAGTTTTTCTGCCAAGGACAGCTTCAGGCCCGTAGTCCTCAGGAAGTTAAGGGGGCTGATATTTTGGCCGTGAAGAGGTCAGAATGTTGAGAACGGCAGGTTTAGCATAGGGTAGACGGTTGTGCGGGAAGAGTACGCCTCATTGCAGGTTTGGAGAGGGCTTTAATTTTCAGCCCTGAGCTAGCGTGTGCCAGGCAGGGCAGTTCCAGCCCATATCTGTCTCGTTCTTTAGAGTAGGTAGACTCTGCCGCATCTTAAATCTTCTGCAGGTCTCGATGTCATCTTTGCGTGTTAGCCACATGTCATCTCTAGACTCTCGGATGTCTGTTCTTAGTAAGGTGCCGATTGGGCGCCGCTCTTCTCGCATCACAATCTTAAAGCGTAGATAGGTCTTGCCTTTTGGCAGTTTGCAGTCAGTTGCCTATCGCATAGGCATCACGGGACACGTTGGCATCCTAAGCCTCTATTGTTCCATTTTCTTAAATCCCTGTTGTGGGACTTCTTCCACATGTGTTCTGTTTTGAGGTCTTTAAGCAGGGCTCAGCCTCGCATCCTTCTAGTTGTGGCTACGTCTCCTTAAGGGGCCCGGTCTTCCATTTTGCAAGGGCCAACATAATCTTTCTTGCAACTCCCTACATCATATTGGTCAACTCCAGCTCTCTGTAGAAACTCATTCTTACTGAGTTTCCTTTTTATTTCCCATCATCGGTTTTGTGCGCAGAGTTGGTCTGCGCACGTTTGTATGTGGCTGGAGCTGCTCTGCCTGAGCTAAAGAAATGGTAGTCAGCAGAAGGATAGCAGTGAAATTCTATGTTTAGATATTCCTGTATGGATTTTGAAGGGCAAGGCGATACGATGCATTATAGAGCAAGTAGCCATAGATATATGGGGCGAAGAGAATCATTTTTGGTCGGTTATGTGGCCACAGAGGGAACGACCAAAGCCATCTCGGATATGCCGCTGGAGCGTCAGTAGAGCAGTTTAAATTCTCAGGGCAATAAATCTGGTGCGTGCGGTTGTTAAGATTTGATATTAACTTTTTTTCTTTTTCTGCCTGGCTATTGCCTGAAGAAGAGTCGATATTCCTGAATCGAAACGGCATGTGGAATTGTTTAGTTATTGTCGAATTTGGGGGTAAGTTATCGAATGTTGAGTTTTACAGGTGCAGAGGCATCGGGTCTGGCAGCGAGGGGCAGCAATTGGATCAGGGGTAGATTCCCATAGCCAAGGGGGTCGGCTGCTGAGTCAGCAGTTAACTACAACTTGTACCTACACAGCTAGTAATTGTGTTTTGGGTGTTTTTTTCTCTTTTGAGATACAGAGCAATGACCAAAATGGAATACCGGTACGGGAGCCATGTCGGCAAAGGACAGCAATGGTGAGTTACATGAATAAGCAGTTATAGCTCACATGTCTCAGTTCACGGAGTCACAAGTGTTCCTTGCTGTTGGTGTGTTACAGGTGGCACGTAAGCCTCAAAGCACAAGGAGAAGATGGCAGTGCCCAAGGTGGGCAGCAGTTGAGGTAAAGGAGCGGGACCAGGGGAATAAAGACTGTGGGCCATCTTAGTTTTAGGGTAGTATCTGAGCATGTGTGTTTTTGCTTTCTCTTCTGCAGGAGCCACACGCAGCCTAGAGGGGTGAAGCTTTGTGTAGACAAATGGTCTGAGAGGTGAGGAGGTTGTTGTCTATACAGATGTCTAAGAGGCAAGTTTTACAGAGCAACTCAGCTGAGCGTTTCTCTTTTGTTTTGTAGGTGCCACATGGGCTGCTTTTGGACTGGGAAGAGTGTTTGAGGTCAGTTGGGTAGCAGGGAGGTGGATTGCGGGCCTGTGGATTTGCCACAGGCGGGGCCCTGTGTAGCGTGGAGCTGACTGTTGATACTGTATTTTTTGTTCTGTTTTCTTGCAGATGTAGAGGAACCCGGTGACCGCAGGACCGTCCTCAACAGTGGATGCGATTTGGGCCGCTTCTTCGAGGCGTGGATTCCGGCTCTTGGACCTCTGAAAGTTAAGTTGAGGGATCGGGGCTGATGTTACGTTGGGAAGAAGGGAGGTGTTTTGTCATAGCAGGGAGGGGTTGTATTGCAGTGTTGTATTGCACTGTTTGACTTGGCGTTTGAGTTTGTTGTATAGCACTGTCTTTGACTTTGCCTTTGAGTTTGCTGTGGTGTCCTGTGCTTGGCTTTGTACTGTTGTGTTGTGCCCTGGCTTTGCTGCAATGCCCTGTGCTTGACTTGGCTTTGCTGCAATGCCCTGTGCTTGACTTGGCTTTGCTGCAATGCCCTGTGTTGCGCCCTGTCTCTTTGTAGTGTTGTGCCCTGGCTTTGCTGCAATGCACTGTGCCTGACTTGGCTTTGTAGTGTTGCGCCCTAACCTTGCTGCAATGCACTGTGCTTGACTTGCCTTTGCTGCAATGCACTGCGTTGCGCCCTAACTTTGTAGCGTTGCGCCCTAACTTTGTAGCGTTGCGCCCTAACTTTGTAGCGTTGCGCCCTAACTTTGTAGCGTTGCGCCTTTCTGCGGGACCCACACGCAGCCTAGAGGGGTGAAGATTTGTGTAGACAAATGGTCTGAGAGGTGAGGAGGTTGTTGTCTATACAGATGTCTAAGAGGCAAGTTTTACAGAGCAACTCAGCCGAGCGTTTCTCTTTTGTTTTGTAGGTGCCACATGGGCTACTTTTGGACTGGGAAGAGTGTTTGAGGTCAGTCGGGTAGCAGGGAGGTGGATTGCGGGCCTGTGGATTTGCCACAGGCGGGGCCCTGTGTAGCGTGGAGCTGACTGTTGATACTGTATTTTTTGTTCTGTTTTCTTGCAGATGTAGAGGAACCTGGTGACCGCAGGACCATCCTTGACAGTGGATGCGATTTGGGCTGCTTCTGCGAGGCGTGGCTTCTGGCTCTCGGACCTCTGAAAGTTAAGTTGAGGGATCGGGGCTGATGTTATGTTGGGAAGAAGGGAGGTGTTTTGTCATAGCAGGGAGGGGTTGTAGCAGTAGTGTAGAAAGAGTACTGTGCTGGGACAGGTTAAGGCAAAAGGGCCTACTTCTTAGGCCAAAGATAGCATGTCCTGGACAGTGTGGTTCCAGCCTGTCTGTTGTTGTGTTGTTGATGTAGTATGTGTACTGTGCTTTGGGTGTTCTGCAGGTCTTGATGTTCTCTATGCTTATGCCATGCTTGGCCTTCATTTCTAGGGTCTCTCTTTGTGTCCCTCCCCCTCCCCCCCTTCTGGGACTTGTTTGTGTTCCTTTCCCCCGCCCCCTATTGGGACTTGTTTGTGTCCCTACCCCCCCCTCTTCTGGGACTTTTTTGCGTTCCTCCCCCCCCTTTCTGGGACTTTTTGCGTCCCCCTTTCTGGGACTTTTTGCGTCCCCCTTTCTGGGACTTTTTGCGTCCCCCTTTCTGGGACTTTTTGCGTCCCCCTTTCTGGGACTTTTTGCGTCCCCCTTTCTGGGACTTTTTGCGTCCCCCTTTCTGGGACTTTTTGCGTCCCCCTTCTGGGACTTTTTGCGTCCCCCTTCTGGGACTTTTTGCGTCCCCCTTCTGGGACTTTTTGCGTCCCCCTTCTGGGACTTTTTGCGTCCCCCTTCTGGGACTTTTTGCGTCCCCCTTCTGGGACTTCTTTTATCTGTTCCCTACATTTAAAGTATTTAGGCACAGATTCTTGTATGTCCATCTTTCACTTGTGGCCACATGCCTTTGTAAGGGTCACTTTTCCAGAACTGTCATTGAGTTGTTCTTGCAGTCCTTAGGTCTTCCTGCCCATGGCATCTCTGGTCTGGGTGTCATCCTCCTTAGTTTTCTTTTTCTATCTGGATTGCTGTTGGTCCATCATGTGTGGTGCTGCTCTATGTGTTTGTCTGGCTGGAACTGCTCTGCCCAGGGCAATGAAGTTAGAGACATTAACAGAAGCGCAGCAGAAATATTGTGTGGGTAATATGCTGATATGCAGAGTACTTGCCTAGGGTCATATACTACACTGCTGAACAAGTACCCATAGGCCAGGCAAGTGAGGAGAGTAGAATCCTCCCGGCTACGCAGCCGCAGGAGCGACGATCAAGGCTCTGGGGCCTGAGCTATTGAAGCAGGACCTAAGTACCTCAAAACCAAATATGTTCATTACAGCCTGTGCGGTACTTATGATTACATATGTGGGACTTAGAATTTGATGTGTCTGACTGTGTCTAGGGTTGAGGGTTTGGATGCACGGAGGTGTGTTTGTGGAGGTGTATTAGCATCTGGGTGTGTGGAGGTGGGTGTCATTTATTATTGTCTCCATAGAATTTGTGTGTGGAATGGAGTGTTTTCCTTTGGAGGCAGTCAGGACCCAACATTGAAAATAGAATAAAGAAAGCCCTGCTGGAGTTTGTTTTCCCCCGGCTGGGTTTTTTTTCCTCTGGTCTCGGGCAGTTTGCAAAGTGTGGTCAATCACCAAGTTTTGGATGCAGTCTGAGCCGGGGCCAGCTTTCTTTGAGGCAGGGCTCAATTTGGAGGTGACTCAGAATGCTGTTCCTGGGGAGCTGTGAGGTGCAGGGCACTGGCCTGTTGTGGCCGGCAGGAGGTTGAATGCTTGGGTGGAGAATGAGGAGGGTTTTGGGTTTTCTGGGTGAGGGTTTGTGTATGCGGTTTGGGGGTGGCAGGGTTGCTTTTAGAGGTTGTGTGTGTGTGATATTTTGCTTTGAAGGTACTTAGCTTTTTAAAAAATGATAATAGAATAAAAAAAACCCAGCTGGGGGATTTTTTTTTTTGTCCCCCAGCTGGGTTTTTTTTCCCCGGTCCCGGCCAGTCTGCGAGGCGATGTTCATCGCCAAGGTTTGGGTGCAGACTGACCTGGGACCGGGTTTTCTTGAGGCAGGATTAACTTTAGGGGCCCCTGGGAATGCCGTTCCTGGGGAGCCAAGGGTCCTAGGAGGGATGGCCTGTTGTGGCCGGCAGGAGGTTGAATGCTTGGGTGGAGAATGAGGAGGGTTTTGGGTTTTCTGGGTGAGGGTTTGTGTATGTGGTTCGGGGGTGGTGGGGTTGCTTTTTGAGGTTGTATGTGTAATTTTTTGCTTTGCAGCCAGTTAGTTTAAAGCTAAAACTAAGAAGAGTTTGGGATGGCCAGAGGAGGGTTTTGGGTTTTCTGGGTGAGGGTTTGTGTATGCGGTTTGGGGGTGGTGGGGTTTCTTTTTGAGGTTCTGTGTGTAATTTTTTGCTTTGCAGCCAGTTAGTTTAAAGCTAAAACTAAGAAGAGTTTGGGACGGCCAGAGGAGTCGCTGCAGAGCTGCGCCTCGGGACGGCCAGAGGAGTCTCTAAAAGAATATAGTGGTCATTGTGTCTGAATGTGTAGTGTTATGCCATATGTACCTCTGTAGTCTTTCATTGTGTTTAACTCTGTAGTGTTGGGTTGTCTTTAACTCTGTTTTCTGTTGTGGTATGTTTAACTCAGTGCTGTGGTGTTGCATTGTGCCTTAACTCTGTACTCTGATGTTGTGCTCCTGACTTTGTTGTCTTGCAGTGTGTTTAACTGTGTACTGTTGTGTTATGCTGTAAAAGTGTAGTATTGCTCTGTTTCAGTTTCTACCACTGTCTTGCATTACATCTGAGTTTGTACTGCCGTGTTGTTCCCTAGCTCTGTACTCATGGGCCGTGCCTGAACTTTGTAGTATTGCATAGTCCTTGAATTTCTATGTTGCATGGTGTTTGACTTTGGTGTTGCCTGTGCTGTATTGCACTGTGTTAGACTTTGTTGTAGTGCCGTGTGTTTGCCTTTGCTGTATTGCAAGGTTTGACCTTGCTGTTGACTGTGTTGTAATACACTATTTGTGTTCTAATGCCATGCTTTTGACCTTGTGCTATTGTGTTGTGCCCTGATTTGCTGTAATGCACTGTGCTTGACTGTGTTCTAGTGCACTGTGTTTGATCTTGTACCATTGTGTTGTGCCCTGACTTTGTAATGCACTGTGTTTGACTTTGTTGTATTGTGCCCTAACTTTGTGTATTGCCCTGTGTTTGACTGTGCTGAATTGTGCCCTAACTTTGCGTATACTGCTGTGTTTGACTTTGCTGTAATGC
Source organism: Clamator glandarius (assembly GCA_033459285.1). Classification (NCBI taxonomy): domain Eukaryota; kingdom Metazoa; phylum Chordata; class Aves; order Cuculiformes; family Cuculidae; genus Clamator; species Clamator glandarius. The sequence continues at coordinate 21,800 of JAUNZM010000452.1, read as the reverse complement.
ACTGTTTGAATTTGTATTGTTCCCTAACATTGTTGTAATGCTCTGTGTTTGACTTTGATGTATTGTGCCCCAAGTTAGTATATTGCCCTGTGTTTGACTTTGTATTGTGCCCTAACATTGTATGTTGTCCTGTGTTTGACCTTGCTGTAATGCTCTGTTTGACTTAGTATTGTGCCCTAACATTGTATATTGTCTTGTGTTTGACTTTGCTGTATTGTGCCCCAACTTTGTATATTGCTGTGTTTGACTTTGCTGTAATGCTCTGTTTGACTTTGTTGTATTGTGCCCCAAGTTTGTATGTTGTCTTGTGTTTGACTTTGTATTGTGCCCCAACTTTGTATATTGCTATGTTTGACTTTGCTGTAATGCTCTGTGTTTGACTTTGTTGTATTGTATCCCCACTTTGTATATTGCTAATTAATTATGCAAATTAGGTAAAAAATTTTTTTTTCTCCACCACACCATGCAAAAAAATCCCAACATCACAACCACCGCCCACCACATAACCCCTACACAACACCCCCAAACACCCACTCCACCCCCTGACCCAACCCCAGCCCCAAACACGCACTCCACCCCCTCACGCAACCCCCCCCCCCCCAGACACCAACCCCACCTGCAGGCACGCACGCTGCCCACAGACACGTGCCTGCTCACCCGACCCCGCCCCCTCACCCGACCCCGCCCCCAGACGCCCGCTCCGCCCCCTCACCCGACCCCGCCCCCAGACGCCCGCCCCGCCCCCTCACCCGACCCGGCCCCCGGACGCCCGCTCCACCCCCTAACCCGACCCCGCCTCCGGACACGCTCTCTCCGCCCCCTCATCGAGACCCCGCCCCCTCGCTGAGACCCCGCCCCGAGACGCCGACCCCCTGCACAGAGCCCCGGCCCGAGACACCACTCCCCGTCACGGAGCCCCGCCCCGACACTCCACCCCCTGTCACCACACCCCACCCCAAAACACCACCCCCTTATACCACCCTCCATCACTGCACTCCACCCTGAGACACCACCCCCCAACACCACACTCCACCACAAGACAGCACCCCACATCACGACACTCCGCCCCAAAACACCACCCCCGATCAAGTCACCCAGCCCCGAGACACCGCGCCCCATCACATTGCCCTGCCCCCTGAATCACATCTCACAGTACTTAACTAATTCTACAATAAATTAACCACGAAAACATAGAAACACTCTGGTTTGTTTTTTCCACCCAACCCCAACCAATACTGCACTAAAAAAAGGTGCAGCTACGCAACAACCACCCCCCCGACGACCACACCCACAGACTCAGCCACGCCCCCTTACGTGACTCGGCGCCTTACGTGACCACGCCCACAAACGCAATCACGCCCCTTACGACACCCCGTCCATTACGTGACCACGCCCCTTACGTGAGCACGCCCACAGACGCAGCCACGCCCCCTCACGTGACACCACCCCCTGTCACCGAACCCCGCCCCGAGACACCCCCCCCCCCCCCCGTCACCGAGCCCCACCCCGACACTCCACCCCCTGTCACCACACCCAGGTCCCCTCTAAAACCCCCAGACCCTTCCAGAACCATCCAGGACCCTTCTAAAAGCCCCCAAGCCTTTCTAGAAAAGCCCAGGACCCTTCTAAACGCCCCCAGAGCCTTCTAGAACTGGGGGCTTTTAGAAGGGTCCTGGGGGCCCTAGAAGAGTCTGGAGGCTTTTAGAAAGGTCCTGAGGGGCTCTAGAAGGGTCTGGGGGCTTTTAGAAGGGTCTTGGGTAGCTCTAGAAGGGTCTGGGGGCTTTTAGAAGGATCTTGGGTGGCTCTAGAAGTGTCTCGGGGCTTTTAAAAGGGTCCTGTGGGCCTCTAAAAACGTCTGGTGGCTGTCAGAACGGTCCTGGGGGCTTCTAGAAAGGTCTGGGGGCGTGTAGAAGGGTCGTGGGGGGCTCTAGAATGGTCTGTGGGCTTTTAGAAGGGTCCTGGGGGGCTCTAGAAAGGTCTGGGGGATTTTAGAAGGCTCTTGGGGGGCTCTAGAAGGGTCTGGGGGCTTTTAGAAGGGTCCTGTGGGCCTCTAGAAGGGTCTGGGGGCTTTTAGAAGGGTCCTGGGGGCTCTAGAAGGGTCTGGGGGCTTATAGAAGGGTCCCGAGGGCATCTAGAAGCATCTGGGAGTTTTCAGAACGGTCCTGTGGGCCTCTAAAAGGGTCTGTGGGCTATTAGAAGGGTCCTGGTGGGCTCTAGAAGGGTCTAGGGGTTTGTAGAAGGGTCCAGGGGGACTCTAGAAGGGTCCTGGGGCCTTAAGACGGGACCTGGGTGACTCTAGAAGGGTCTGGGGGCTTTTAGAAGGGTCCTGGGGGCTCTAGAAGGGTCTGGGGGCTTTTAGAAGGGTCCTGGCGGGCCCTAGACGGGTCTGGGGACTTTCAGAAGTGTCCTGGGGAGGTCTGTAAGGGTCTGGGGGCTTTTAGAAGGGTCCTGGTAGGCTCTAGAAGGGTTTTGTGGCTTTTAGAAGGGTCCTGGGGGGCTCTAGAAGTGTCTGGGGGCTTTTAGAAGGGTCCTGGGGGTCTCTAGAAGGGTCTGGGGGCTTTTAGAAGGCTCCTGTGGGGCTCTAGAAGAGTTTTGTGGCTTTTAGAAGGGTTCTGGGGGGCTCTAGAAGGGTCTGGGGGCAGTTAGAAGGGCCCTGGGCTTCTCTAGAAGGGTCTGGGGGCTTTTAGAAGGGTCCTGGGGGCTCTAGAATGGTCTGGGTGCTTTTAGAAAGGACCTGGGGGCTTCTAGAAGCGTCTGGGGGCATTTAGAAGGGTCCTGGCGGGCTCTAGAAGGGTCTGGGGGCTTTTAGAAGGGTCCTGGGGGACTCTAGAAGGGTCTGAAGGCTTTTAGAAGGGTCCTGGGGGCTCTAGAAGTGTCTGGGGTCTTTTAGAAGGGTTCTGGGGGGCTCTAGAAGGGTCAGGGGGCTGTTAGAAGGGTCCTGGGGGGCTCTAGAAGTGTCTGGGGGCTTTGAGAAGGGTCCTGGGGGGCTCTAGAACGGTCTGGGTGCTTTAAGAAGGGTCCTGGGGGGCTCTAGAAGGGCCTGGGGGCTTTTAGAGGGGTCTTGGGGGCCTCTAGAAGGGTCTGGGAGCTTTTAGAATGGTCCTAGGGGGCTCTAGAAGGGTCAGGGGGCTTTTAGAAGGGTCCTGGGGGGCTCTAGAAGTGTCTGGGGTCTTTTAGAAGGGTCCTTGGGGGCTCTTGAAGGGTGAGAGGGCTGTTAGAAGTGTCCTGGGTTGCTCTAGAAGTGTCTGGGGACTATTAGAAGGGTCCTGGGGGTCTCTAGAAGGGTCTGCGGGCTTTTAGAAGGGTCCTGGGTGCCTCTACAAGAGTCGGGGGACTTTTAGAAGGATCCGCGGAGGGTCTAGAAGGGTCTGGGGGCTTTTACATGGGTCCTGGTGGGCTCTACACGGGTCTGTGGGCTTTTGGAATGGACCTGGGAGGCTCCAGAATGGTCTGGGGGCATTTAGAAGGGTCCTGGGGGGCTCTAGAAGGGTCTGGGGTCTTTTAGAAGGGTCCTGGGGGGCTCTAGAATGGTCTGGGTGCTTCTAGAAGGGTCCTGGGGGCTTCTAGAAACGTCTGGGGGCTTTTAGAAGGGTCCTGGGAGGCTCTAGAAGGGTCTGGGGGCTTTTAGAAGGGTCCTGGGAGGCTCTAGAAGGGTCTGGGGGCTTTTAGAAGGGTCCTGGGAGGCTCTAGAAGGGTCAGGGTGCTTTTAGAAGGGTCCTGGGGGCCTCTAGAAGGGTCTGGGGGCTTTTAGAAGGGTCCTGGGAGGCTCTAGAAGGGTCAGGGAGCTTTTAGAAGGGTCCTTGGGGGCTCTAGAAGGGTGTGGGGGCTTTTAGAAGGGTCGTGGGGGCCTCTAGAAGGGTCTGAAGGCTTTTAGAAGGGTCCTGGGAGGCTCTAGAAGGGTCTGGGGGCTTTTAGAAGGGTCCTGGGAGGCTCTAGAAGGGTCAGGGTGCTTTGAAAAGGGTCCTGGGGGGCTCTAGAATCGTCTGGGGGCTTTTAGAAGGGTCCTGGGGGGCTCTAGAAGGGCTTGGGGGCTTTTAGAGGGGTCTTGGGGGCCTCTAGAAGGGTCTGGGAGCTTTTAGAAGGGTCCTAGGGGGCTCTAGAAGGGTCAGGGGGCTTTTAAAAGGGTCCTGGGAGGCTCTAGAATTGTCTGGGGTCTTTTAGAAGGGTCCTTGGGGGCTCTAGAAGGGTCAGGGGGCTGTTAGAAGTGTCCTGGGGGGCTCTAGAAGTGTCTGGGGACTATTAGAAGGGTCCTGGGGGTCTCTAGAAGTGTCTGCGGGCTTTTAGAAGGGTCCTGGGGGGCTCTAGAAGGGTTTTGTGGCTTTTAGAAGGGTCCTGGGGGGCTTTAGAATGGTCTGGGGGCAGTTAGAAGGGTCCTGGTGGGCTCTAGAAGGGTCTGGGGGCTTTTAGAAGGGTCCTGGGATTCTCTAGAAGGGTCTGGGGGCTTTTAGAAGGGTCCTGGTGGGCTCTAGAAGGGTTTTGTGGCTTTTAGAAGGGTCCTGGGGGCCTCTACAAGAGTCGGGGGGCTTTTAGAAGGGTCCTGGGGGCTCTAGAAGGGTCTGGGCGCTTTTAGAAGGGTCCTGGGGGCCTCTAGAAGGGTCTGGGGGCTTTTAGAAGGGTCCTGGGAGGATCTAGAAGGGTCTGGGGTCATTAAGAGGGGCCCTGGGTGCCTCTAGAAGGGTCTGGGGGCTTTTAGAAGGGTCCTGAGGGGCTCTAGAAGGGTCTGGTTGCTTTTAGAAGGGTCCTGGGAGGCTCTAGAAGGGTCTAGGGGCTTTTAGAAGGGTCCTGGGAGGCTCTAGAAGGGTCTGGGTGCTTTTAGGAGAGCCTTGGGTGGCTCTAGAAGTGTCTGGGGTCTTTTAGAAGGGTCCTGGGGTACTCTAGAAACGTCTGGTGGCTATCAGAACGGTCCTGGGGGCTTCTAGAAAGGTCTGGGGGCGTGTGGAAGGGTCGTGGAGGGGTCTAGAAAGGTCTGGGGGATTTTAGAAGGCTCCTGGGGGGCTCTAGAAGGGTCTGGGGGCTTTTAGAAGGGTCCTGTGGGCCTCTAGAAGGGTCTGGTTGCTTTTAGAAGGGTCCTGGGTGCTCTAGAAGGGTCTGGGGGCTTTTAGAAGGGTCCTGGGGGCTCCAGAAGGGTCTGGGGTCTTATAGAAGGGTCCTGGGGGAATCTAGAAGCGTCTGGGAGTATTCAGAACGGTCCTGTGGGCCTCTAAAAGGGTCTGTGGGCTATTAGAATGGTCCTGGTGGGCTCTAGAAGGGTCTAGGGGTTTGTAGAAGGGTCCAGGGGGGCTCTAGAAGGGTCTGGGAGCTTTTAGAAGGGTCCTGGGGCCTTAAGATGGGACCTGGGTGACTCTAGAAGGGTCTGGGGGCTTTTAAAAGGGTCCTGGGGAGCTATAGAAGTGTCTGGGGGCTTTTAGAAGGGTCCTGGGAACCTCTAGAAGGGTCTGGGGGCTTATAGAAGGGTCCTGGGGGATCTAGAAGGGTTTTGTGGCTTTTAGAAGGGTCCTGGGGGGCTCTAGAAGTGTCTGGGGGCTTTTAGAAGGGTCCTGGGGGTCTCTAGAAGGGTCTGGGGGCTTTTAGAAGGGTCCTGGGTGGCTCTAGAATGGTCTGGGTGCTTTTAGAAGGGTCCTGGGGAGGTCTATAAGGGTCTGGGGGCTTTTAGAAGGGTCCTGGTAGGCTCTAGAAGGGTTTTGTGGCTTTTAGAAGGGTCCTGGGGGGCCCTAGAAGTGTCTGGGGGCTTTTAGAAGGGTCCTGGGGGGCTCTAGAAGGGTCTGGGGGATTTTAGAAGGGTCCTGGGTGGCTCTAGAATGGTCTGGTTGCTTTTAGAAGGGTCCTGGGGGTTTCTAGAAGGGTCTGGGGGCTTTTAGAAGGGTCCTGGGAGGCTCTAGAAGGGTCAGGGTGCTTTTAGAAGGGTCCTTGGGCGCTCTAGAAGGTTGTGGGGGCTTTTAGAAGGGTCGTGGGGGCCTCTAGAAGGGTCTGAAGGCTTTTAGAAGGGTCCTGGGGGACTCTAGAAGGGTCACGGGGTTTTAGAAGGGTCCTGGGGGCTCTAGAAGTGTCTGGGGGCTATTGGAAGGGTTCTGGGGGGCTCTAGAAGGGTCAGGGGGCTGTTAGAAGGGTCCTGGGAGGCTCTAGAAGTGCCTGGGGGCTATTGGAATGGTCCTGGGGGGTCTGGAAGGGTCTGGGGGCTTTTAGAAGGGTCCTGGGGGGCTCTAGAAGTGTCTGGGGTCTTTTAGAAGGGTCCTTGGGGGCTCTAGAAGGGTCAGGGGGCAATTAGAAGTGTTCTGGGGGGCTCTAGAAGTGTCTGGGGACTATTAGAAGGGTCCTGGGGTTCTCTAGAAGTGTCTGCGGGCTTTTAGAAGGGTCCTGGGGGGCTCTAGAAGGGTTTTGTGGCTTTTAGAAGGGTCCTGGGGGGCTTTAGAATGGTCTGGGGGCAGTTAGAAGGGTCCTGGGAGGTTCTGGAAGGGTCTGGGGGCTTTTAGATGGGCCCTGGGATTCTCTAGAAGGGTCTGGGGGCTTTTAGAAGGGTCCTGGTGGGCTCTAGAAGGGTTTTGTGGCTTTTAGAAGGGTCCTGGGGGCCTCTACAAGAGTCGGGGGGCTTTTAGAAGGGTCCTGGGGGCTCTAGAAGGGTCTGGGCGCTTTTAGAAGGGTCCTGGGGGCCTCTAGAAGGGTCTGGGGGCTTTTAGAAGGGTCCTGGGAGGCTCTAGAAGGGTCTGGGGTCATTAAGAGGGGCCCTGGGTGCCTCTAGAAGGGTCTGGGGGCTTTTAGAAGGGTCCTGGGGGCCTCTAGAAGGGTCTGGTTGCTTTTAGAAGGGTCCTGGGGGCTCTAGAAGGGTCTGGGGGCTTTTAGAAGGGTCCTGGGGGCCTCTAGAAGGGTCTGGGTGCTTTTAGAAGGGTCCTGGGGGGCTCCAGAAGGGTCTGGGGGCTTATAGAAGGGTCCTGGGGGAATCTAGAAGCGTCTGGGAGTATTCAGAACGGTCCTGTGGGCCTCTAAAAGGGTCTGTGGGCTATTAGAATGGTCCTGGTGGGCTCTAGAAGGGTGTAGGGGTTTGTAGAAGGGTCCAGGGGGGCTCTAGAAGGGTCTGGGCGCTTTTAGAAGGGTCCTGGGGCCTTAAGATGGGACCTGGGTGACTCTAGAAGGGTCTGGGGGCTTTTAAAAGGGTCCTGGGGAGCTATAGAAATGTCTGGGGGCTTTTAGAATGGTCTTTGGAACCTCTAGAAGGGTCTGGGGGCTTATAGAAGGGTCCTGGGGGATCTAGAAGGGTTTTGTGGCTTTTAGAAGGGTCCTGGGGGGCTCTAGAAGTGTCTGGGGGCTTTTAAAAGGGTCCTGGGAACCTCTAGAAGGGTCTGGGGGGTTATAGAAGGGTCCTGGGGGATCTAGAAGGGTTTTGTGGCTGTTAGAAGGGTCCTGGGAGGCTCTAGAAGTGCCTGGGGGCTATTGGAAGGGTTCTGGGGGGCTCTAGAAGGGTCAGGGGGCTGTTAGAAGGGTCCTGGGAGGGTCTAGAAGTGCCTGGGGGCTATTGGAATGGTCCTGGTGGGCTCTAGACGGGTCTGTGGGCTTTTAGAATGGACCTGGGAGGCTCTAGAATGGTCTGGGGACTTTTAGAAGGGTCGTGGGGGGCTCTAGAAGGGTCTGGGGGCCTTAAGAATGGCCCTGGGTGCCTATAGAAGGGTCTGGGGGCTTTTAGAAGGGTCTTGGCGGTCTCTAGAAGGGACTGCAGGCTTTTAGAAGGCTCCTGTGGGGCTCTAGAAGGGTTTTGTGGCTTTTAGAAGGGTCCTGGGGGGCTCTAGAAGGGTCTGGGGGCAGTTAGAAGGGCCCTGGGCTTCTCTAGAAGGGTCTGGGGGCTTTTAGAAGGGTCCTGGTGGGCTCTAGAAGGGTCTGGGGGCTTTTAGAAGGGTCCTGGGTGCCTCTACAAGAGTCGGGGGGCTTTTAGAAGGATCCGCGGAGGGTCTAGAAGGGTCTGGGGGCTTTTAGATGGGTCCTGGTGGGCTCTAGACGGGTCTGTGGGCTTTTAGAAGGGTCCTGGGGGGCTCTAGAAGGGTCTGGGGGCTTTTAGAAGGGTCCTGGGGGGCTCTAGAATGGTCTGGGTACTTTTAGAAGGGTCCTGGGGGCTTCTAGAAGCGTCTGGGAGCTTATAGAAGGGTCCTGGAGGAATCTAGAAGGGTCTGGGGGCTTTTAGAAGGGTCCAGGGAGGCTCTAGAAGGGTCTGGGGGCTTTTAGAAGGGTCCTGGGAGGCTCAAGAAGGGTCAGGGTGCTTTTAGAAGGGTCCTGGGGGCCTCTAGAAGGGTCTGGGGGCTTTTAGAAGGGTCGTGTGGGGCTCTAGAATGGTCTGGGTGCTTTTAGAATGGTCCTGGGTGTTTTTAGAAGCGTCTGGGGGCTTTTAGAAGGGTCCTGGGGGTCTCTAGAAGGGTCTGGGGGCTTTTAGAACGGTCCTGGGAGGCTCTAGAAGGGTCAGGGGGCTGTTAGAAGGGTCCTGGGGGGCTCTAGAAGTGTCTGGGGGCTATTGGAATTGTCCTGGGGGGCTCTAGAAGGGTCTGGGGGTTTTTAGAAGGGTCCTGGGGGGGCTCTAGAAAAGTCTGGAGATTTTAGATGGGTCCTGGGGGGCTCTAGAAGGGTCTGGGGGCTTTTAGAAGTGTCCTGGGGGGCTCTAGAAGTGTCTGGGGACTTTTAGAAGGGACCTGGGGGGCTCCAGAAGGGTCTGGGGGCCTTAAGAGGGGCCCTGGGTGCCTCTGGAAGGGTCTGGGGGCTTTTAGAAGGGTCTTGGGGGTCTCTAGAAGGGTCTGGGGGCTTTTAAAGAGTTCCTGGGAGTCTCTAGATAGGTCTGGGGTCTTTTAGAAGGGTCCTGGGGGGCTCTAGAAGGGTCTGGGGGCTTTTAGAAGGGTCCTGGGGAGCTCTAGAAGGGTCTGGGGGCTGTTAGAACTGTCCTGGGGGGCTCTAGAAGGGTCTGGGTGGTTTTAGAAGGCTCCTGGGTGCCTCTAGAAGGGTCTGGTGCTTTTAGAAGGATCCTGAGGGGCTCTAGAAGGGTTTGGGGGCTTTTAGAATGGACCTGGGGGGCTCTGGAAGGTTCTGGGGGCTTTTAGAAGCGTCCTGTGTGGCTCTAGAAGGGTCTGTGGGCTTTTAGAAACGTCCTGGGTGTCTCTAGAAGGGTCTGGGGGCTTTTAGAAGGGTCCTGGGGGGCTCTAGAAGGGTCTGGAGGTATTTAGAAGTGTCCTGGGAGGCTCTAGAAGTGTCTGGGAGCTTCTAGAATGGTCCTGGGGGCTCTAGAATAGTCTGGGGACTATTTGAAGGGTCCTGGGGGGCTCTAGAAGGGTCTGGGTGCTTTTAGAATTGTCCTGGGGGGCTCTAGAAGGGTCTGAGGGCTTTTAGAAGTGTCCTGGAGGGCTCTAAAAGGGTCTGGGGGCTTTTAGAAGGGACCTGGGGGGCTCTAGAAGGGTCTGGGTACTTTTAGGAAGATCTTTGGGGGCTCTAGAATGGTCTGGTGGCTTTTAGAAGGATCCAGGGGGGCTCTAGAAGGGTCTGGGTGCTGTTAGAAGGGTCCTGGGGGAGTCTAGAAGGGTCTGGGGTCTTTTAGAAGGGTCCTGGGAGGCTCTAGAAGGGTCTGGGGGCTTTTAGAATGGTTCTAGGGGGCTCTAGAAGGGTCAGGGGGCTTTTAGAAGGGTCCTGGGGGGGTCTAGAAGTGTCTGGGGTCTTTTAGAAGGGTCCTTGGGGGCTCTAGAAGGGTGAGGTGGCTGTTAGAATTGTCCTGGGGGGCTCTAGAATTGTCTGGGGACTATTAGAAGGGTCCTGGGGGTCTCTAGAAGGGTCTGCGGGCTTTTAGAAGGGTCCTGGGTGCCTCTACAATAGTCGGGGGACTTTTAGAAATATCCGCGGAGGGTCTAGAAGGGTCTGGGGGCTTTTAGATGGGTCCTGGTGGGCTCTAGACGGGTCTGTGGGCTTTTAGAATGGACCTGGGAGGCTCTAGAATGGTCTGGGGACTTTTAGAAGGGTCGTGGGGGGCTCTAGAAGGGTCTGGGGGCCTTAAGAATGGCCCTGGGTGCCTATAGAAGGGTCTGGGTGCTTTTAGAAGGGTCTTGGCGGTCTCTAGAAGGGACTGCAGGCTTTTAGAAGGTTCCTGTGGGGCTCTAGAAGGGTTTTGTGGCTTTTAGAAGGGTCCTGGGGGGCTCTAGAAGGGTCTGGGGGCAGTTAGAAGGGCCCTGGGCTTCTCTAGAAGGGTCTGGGGGCTTTTAGAAGGGTCCTGGGTGCCTCTACAAGAGTCGGGGGGCTTTTAGAAGGATCTGCAGAGGGTCTAGAAGGGTCTGGGGGCTTTTAGATGGGTCCTGGTGGGCTCTAGACGGGTCTGTGGGCTTTTAGAAGGGTCCTGGGGGGCTCTAGAAGGGTCTGGGGGATTTTAGAAGGGTCCTGGGGGCCTCTAGAAGGGTCTGGGGGCTTTTAGAAGGGTCCTGAGGGGCTCTAGAATGGTCTGGGTGCTTTTAGAAGGGTCCTGGGGGCTTCTAGAAGCGTCTGGGGTCTTTTAGAAGGGTCCTGGCGGGCTCTAGAAGGGTCTGGGGGCTTATAGAAGGGTCCTGGGAGAATCTAGAAGGGTCTAGGGGCTTTTAGAAGGGTCCAGGGAGGCTCTAGAAGGGTCTGGGGGCTTTTAGAAGGGTCCTGGGAGGCTCTAGAAGGGTCAGGGTGCTTTTAGAAGGGTCCTGGGGGTCTCTAGAAGGGTCTGGGGGCTTTTAGAAGGGTCGTGTGGGGCTCTAGAATGGTCTGGGTGCTTTTAGAATGGTCCTGGGTGTTTTTAGAAGCGTCTGGGGGCTTTTAGAAGGGTCCTGGGGGTCTCTAGAAGGGTCTGGGGGCTTTTAGAACGGTCCTGGGAGGCTCTAGAAGGGTCAGGGGGCTGTTAGAAGGGTCCAGGGGGGCTCTAGAAGTGTCTGGGGGCTATTGGAATTGTCCTGGGGGGCTCTAGAAGGGTCTGGGGGCTTTTAGAAGGGTCCTGGGGGGCTCTAGAAGGGTCTGGGGGCTTTTAGAGGGGTCCTGGGGGCCTCTAGAATTGTCTGGGAGCTTTTAGAAGGGTCCTAGGGGGCTCTACAATGGTCAGGGTGCTTTTAGAAGGGTCCTGGGGGGCTCTAGAAGTGTCTGGGGTCTTTTAGAAGTGTCCTGGCTGGCTCTAGAAGTGTCTGGGGACTTTTAGAAGGGTCCTGGGGGGCTCTAGAAGGGTCTGGGGGCCTTAAGAGGGGCCCTGGGTGCCTCTGGAAGGGTCTGGGGGCTTTTAGAAGGGTCTTGGGGGTCTCTAGAAGGGTCTGCAGGCTTTTAGAAGGCTCCTGTGGGGCTCTAGAAGGGTTTTGTGGCTTTTAGAAGGGTCCTGGGGGGCTCAAGAAGGGTCTCGTTGCAATTAGAAGGGCCCTGGGCTTCTCTAGAAGCGTCTGGTGGCTTTTAGAAGGGTTCTGGTGGGCTCTAGACGGGTCTGTGGGCTTTTAGAATGGACCTGAGAGGCTCTAGAATGGTCTGGGGTCTTTTATAAGGGTCCTGGGGACTCTAGAAGGGTCTGGAGGCTTTTAGAAGGGTCCTGGGGGGCTCTAGAATAGTCTGGGTGCTTCTAGAAGGGTCCTGGGGGCTTCTAGAAGCGTCTGGGGGCTTTCAGAATGGTCCTTTCGGGCTCTAGAAGGGTCTGGGGGCTTTTAGAAGGGTCCTGGGAGGCTCTAGACGGGTCAGGGTGGTTTTAGAAGGGTCCTGGGGGGCTCTAGAAGGGTCTGGAGATTTTAGAAGGGTCCTGGGAGGCTCTAGAAGGGTTTGGGGGCTTTGAGAACGGTCCTGGGGGGCTCTAGAATGGTCTAGGGGCTTTTAGAAGGGTCCTGGGGGTCTCTAGAAGGGTCTGGGTTTTTTTAGAGGGATCCTATGGGCCTCTAGAAGGGTCTGGGTGATTTTAGAAGGGTCCTGGGGGCCTCTAGAAGGGTCTGGGGGCTTTTAAAGAGTTCCTGGGGGTCTCTAGAAGGGTCTGGGGTCTTTTAGAAGGGTCCTGGGGGGGCTCTAGAAGTGTCTGGGGGCTTTTAGAAGGGTCCTGGGGAGCTCTAGAAGGGTCTGGGGGCTGTTAGAACTGTCCTGGGGGGCTCTAGAAGGGTCTGGGTGGTTTTAGAAGGGTCCTGGGGGCCTCTAGAAGGGTCTGGTGCTTTTAGAAGGATCCTGAGGGGCTCTAGAAGGGTTTGGGGGCTTTCAGAATGGACCTGGGGGGCTCTAGAAGGGTCTGGGGGCTTTTAGAAGGGTCCTGGGGGGCTCTAGAAGTGTCTGGGAGCTTCTAGAATGGTCCTGGGGGCTCTAGAATAGTCTGGGGACTATTTGAAGGGTCCTGGGGGGCTCTAGAAGGGTCTGGGTGCTTTTAGAATTGTCCTGGGGGGCTCTAGAAGGGTCTGAGGGCTTTTAGAAGTGTCCTGGAGGGCTCTAAAAGGGTCTGGGGGCTTTTAGAAGGGACCTGGGGGGCTCTAGAAGGGTCTGGGTACTTTTAGGAAGATCTTTGGGGGCTCTAGAAGGGTCTGGTGGCTTTTAGAAGGATCCAGGGGGGCTCTAGAAGGGTCTGGGTGCTGTTAGAAGGGTCCTGGGGGAGTCTAGAAGGGTCTGGGGTCTTTTAGAATGATCCAGGGGTGCTCTAGAAGGGTCTGGGTGCCTTTAGAAGGGCCCTGGTTTGCTCTAGAAGGGTCTGGGGGCTTTTAGAAGGGTCCTGGGTGCCTCTAGAAAGGTATGGGGGCTTTCAGAAGGGTCCTGGGGGGCTCTAGAAGGGTCTGGGGACTATTTGAAGGGTCCTGGGGGGCTCTAGAAGGGTCTGGGTGCTTTTAGAATTGTCCTGGGGGCCTCTAGAAGTGTCTGGGGTTATTTAGAAGTGTCCTGGGGTGCTCTAGAAGTGTCTGGGGACTTTTAGAAGCGTCCTGGGGGGCTCTAGAAGGGTCTGGGGGCCTTAAGAGGGGCCCTGGGTGCCTCTGGAAGGGTCTGGGGGCTTTTAGAAGGGTCTTGGGGGTCTCTAGAAGGGTCTGCAGGCTTTTAGAAGGCTCCTGTGGGGCTCTAGAAGGGTTTTGTGGCTTTTAGAAGGGTCCTGGGGGGCTCAAGAAGGGTCTCGGGGCAATTAGAAGGGCCCTGGGCTTCTCTAGAAGGGTCTGGGGGCTTTTAGAAGGGTTCTGGTGGGCTCTAGACGGGTCTGTGGGCTTTTAGAATGGACCTGAGAGGCTCTAGAATGGTCTGGGGTCTTTTATAAGGGTCCTGGGGACTCTAGAAGGGTCTGGAGGCTTTTAGAAGGGTCCTGGGGGGCTCTAGAATAGTCTGGGTGCTTCTAGAAGGGTCCTGGGGGCTTCTAGAAGCGTCTGGGGGCTTTCAGAATGGTCCTTTCGGGCTCTAGAAGGGTCTGGGGGCTTTTAGAAGGGTCCTGGGAGGCTCTAGACGGGTCAGGGTGGTTTTAGAAGGGTCCTGGGGGGCTCTAGAAGGGTCTGGAGATTTTAGAAGGGTCCTGGGAGGCTCTAGAAGGGTCTGGGGGCTTTGAGAACGGTCGTGGGGGGCTCTAGAATGGTCTAGGGGCTTTTAGAAGGGTCCTGGGGGGCTCTAGAAGGGTCTGGGTTTTTTTAGAGGGATCGTATGGGCCTCTAGAAGGGTCTGGGTGATTTTAGAAGGGTCCTGGGGGCCTCTAGAAGGGTCTGGGGGCTTTTAAAGAGTTCCTGGGGGTCTCTAGAAGGGTCTGGGGTCTTTTAGAAGGGTCCTGTGGGGCTCTAGAATGGTCTGGGGGCTTTTCGAAGGGTCCTGGGGAGCTCTAGAAGGGTCTGGGGGCTGTTAGAACTGTCCTGGGGGGCTCTAGAAGGGTCTGGGTGGTTTTAGAAGGGTCCTGGGGGCCTCTAGAAGGGTCTGGTGCTTTTAGAAGGATCCTGAGGGGCTCTAGAAGGGTTTGGGGGCTTTTAGAATGGACCTGGGTGGCTCTAGAAGGGTCTGTGGGCTTTTAGAAACGTCCTGGGAGGCTCTAGAAGGGTCTGGGGGCTTTCAGAATGGTCCTTTCGGGCTCTAGAAGGGTCTGGGTGCTTTTAGAAGTGTCCTGGGAGGCTCTAAAAGGGTCTGGGGGCTTTTAGAAGGGACCTGGGGGGCTCTAGAAGGGTCTGGGTACTTTTAGGAAGATCTTTGGGGGCTCTAGAAGGGTCTGGTGGCTTTTAGAAGGATCCAGGGGGGCTCTAGAAGGGTCTGGGTGCTGTTAGAAGGGTCCTGGGGGAGTCTAGAAGGGTCTGGGGTCTTTTAGAATGATCCAGGGGTGCTCTAGAAGGGTCTGGGTGCTTTTAGAAGGGCCCTGGGTTGCTCTAGAAGGGTCTGGGGGCTTTTAGAAGGGTCCTGGTGGGCTCTAGAAAGGTATGGGGGCTTTTAGAAGGGTCCTGGGGGGCTCTAGAAGGGTCTGGGAGCTTTCAGAAGGGTCCTAGGGGGATCTAGAAGGGTCAGATTGCTTTTAGAAGGGTCCTGAGTATCCGCTAGGAGGGTCTGGGGTCTTTTAAAAGGCTTCTGGAGGGCTCTAGAAGGGTCTGGAGGCTTTTTGAAGGGTCCTGGGTGGCTCTAGAAGGGTCTGGGGGCTTTTAGAAGGGCCCTGGTGTGTTCTAGAATGGTATGGGGGCTTTTAGAAAGGTCCTGGGGGCCTCTAGAATGGTCTGGGTGCTTTTAGAAAGATCCTGCGTGGCTCTAGAAGGGTCGGGGGCTTTTAGAAGGGTCCTGGTGGGCTCTAGAAGGGTTTGGTGTCTTTTTGAAGGGTCCTGGGGGCCTCTAGAAGGCTCTGGGGGCTTTTAGAAGGGTCCTGGGGGGTTTTAGAATGGTCTGAGGGCTTTTAGAAGGACCCTGGGAAAATCTAGAAGGGTCTGGGGGCTTTTAGAAGGGTCCTGGGGCGCTCTAGAAGGGTCTGGGGTATTTTAGAAGGGTCCTGGGGGGCTCTAGAATTGTCTGGGTGCTTTTAGAAGGGTCCTGGGGGGCTCTAGAAGGGTCTGCGTGCTTTCAGAAGGGTCCTGGGGGTCTCTAGAAGGGTCTGGGTGCTTTTAGAAGGGTCCTGGGGGCCTCTAGAAGGGTCTGGGGGCTTTTAGAAAGGTCCTGGGGGGCTGTAGTTGGGTCTGGGTTCTTTTGGAAGGGTCCTGGGTTGCTCTATAAGGGTCTGGGGGCCTTAAGTGGGGACCTGGTGGGCTCTAGAATGGTCTGGGGGCTTTTAGAAAGGACCTGGGGGCATCTAGAAGGTTCTGGGGGCTTTTGGAAGGGTTCTGGGGGACTGTAGAAGGGTCTGGGGGCCTTATGAGGGGCCCTGGGGGCCTCTAGAATGGTCTGGGGGCTTTTAGAAGGGTCCTGGGTGTCTCTAGAGGTGTCTGGGTGCTTTGAGAAGGGTCCTGGGGGCCTCTTGAAGGGTCTGGGAGCTTTTAGACGTGTCCTGGAGGGCTCTATAAGTGTCTGGGGGTTTTAGAAGGGTCCTGGTAGGCTCTAGAAGGGTTTTGTGGCTTTTAGAAGGGTCCTCGGGGCCTCTAGAAGGGTCTGGGAGCTATTCGAAGGGTCCTGGGGAGCTCTATAAGCGTCTGCGTGCTCTTAGAAGGGTCCTGGTAGGCTCTAGAAGGGTTTTGTGGCTTTTAGAAGGGTCCTGGGGGGCTCTAGAAGGGTCTGGGGTCTTTTAGAAAGGTCCTGGTGGGCTCTAGAATGGTCTGGGAGCTTTTAGAAGGGTCCTGAGGGCTTCTAGAAGCGTCTGGGTGCTTCTAGAAGGGTCCTGGGGGGCTCTAGAAGGGTCAGGGGGCTTTTAGAAGGGTCCTGGGGGGCTCTAGGATTGTCTGGCGGCCTTTAGAAGGGTCCTGGGGGGCTCTAGAAGGCTCTGGGGTCTTTTAGAGGGGTCCTGGGGGCCTCTAGAATAGTCTGGGGGCTTTTAGAAGGGTCCTGGGGGGCTCTAGAAGGGTCTGGGGGCTTTTAGAAGGGTCCTCGTTGGCTCTAGAAGGGTCTGGGGGCTTTTAGAAGGGTCCTGGTGGGCTCTAGAAGGGTTTGGGGTCTTTTAGAAGGGTCCTGGGGGCCTCTAGAAGGCTGTGGGGGCTTTTAGAATGGTCCTGGGGGGTTTTAGAAGGGTCTGAGGGCTTTTAGAATACCCTGGGAAAATCTAGAAGGGTCTGGGGCTTTTAGAAGGGTCCTGGGGCGCTCTAGAAGGGTCTGGGGTATTTTAGAAGGGTCCTGGGGGGCTCTAGAATTGTCTGGGTGCTTTCAGAAGGGTCCTGGGTGCCTCTAGAAGGGTCTGGGTGCTTTTAGACAGGTCCTGGGGGCCTCTAGAAGGGTCTGCGGGCTTTTAGAAGGGTCCTGGGGGGCTGTAGTTGTGTCTGGGTTCTTTTGGAAGGGTCCTGGGTTGCTCTATAAGGGTCTGGGGGCCTTAAGTGGGGTCCTGGGGTGCTCTAGAATGGTCTGGGTGCTTTTAGAAGGGTCCTGGGGGCTTCTAGAAGCGTCTGGGGGCTTTTAGAAGGGTCCTGGCGGGCTCTAGAAGGGTCTGGGGGCTTTTAGAAGGGTCCTGGGAGGCTCTAGAAGGGTCAGGGTGCTTTTAGAAGGGTCCTGGGGGGCTGTAGAAGGGTCTGGGGGCTTTTAGAATGGTTCTAGGGGGCTCTAGAAGGGTCTCGGGGCTTTTAGAAGGGTCCTGGGGGCCTCTAGAAGGGTCTGGGGCCTTTTAGAAGGGTCCTGGAGAGCTCTAGAAGGGTCTGGGGGCTTGTAGAAGGGTCCTGGGGGCCGCTAGAAGGGTCTGGGTGCTTTTAGAAGGGTCCTGGGGGACTCTAGAATGGTCTGGGGGCTTGTAGAAGGGTCCTGGGGTGCTCTTGAAGGGTCTGGGGTCTTTTAGAAGGGTCCTTGGGGGCTATAGAAGGGTCTGGGGGCTTTTAGAAGGGTCCTGGGCGTCTCTAGAAGGGTCTGGGGGCATTTAGAAGGCTCCTGGGAGGCTCTAGAAGGGTCTGGGGGCTTTTAGAAGGGTCCTGGGGTTCTCTAGAAGGGTCTGGGGGCTTTAGAATGGTCCTGGGAGGCTCTAGAAGGGTCTGGGGGCTTTTAGAATTATCCGGGGAGGGTCTAGAAGGGTCTGGGGGCTTTTAGAAGGGTCCTGGTGGGCTCTAGAAGGGTCAGGGGGCTTTTAGAAGGGTCCTGGGGGGCTCTAGAATGGTCTGGGTGCTTTTAGAATGATCCAGGGACGGTCTAGAAGGGTCTGGGTGCTTTTTGAAGGATCCTAGGTGGCTCTAGAAGGGTCTGGGGGCTTTTAGAAGGCTCCTGGGAGGCTCTAGAAGGGTCTGGGGGATTTTAGAAGGGTCCTGGGATGCTCTAGAAGGGTCTGGGGGCTTTTAGAATGGTCCTGGGAGGATCTAGAAGGGTCTGGGTGCTTTTAGAAAGGTTCTGGGGGGCTCTAGAAGGGTCTAGAGGCTTTTAGACGCGTCCTGGGAGCTTCTAGAAGGTTATGGGGGCTTTTAGAAGAGTCCTGGGTGGCTCTAGAAGGGTCTGGGGGCTTGTAGAAGGGTCCTGGGGGGCTCTAGAAGGGTCTCGGGGCTTTTAGAAGGGTCCTGGAGAGCTCTAGAAGGGTCTGGGGGCTTGTAGAAGGGTCCTGGGGGCCGCTAGAAGGGTCTGGGTGCTTTTAGAAGGGTCCTGGGGGGCTCTAGAATGGTCTGGGGACTTGTAGAACGGTCCTGGGGGGCTCTAGAAGGGTCTGGGGGCTTTTAGAAGGGTCCTGGGGGGCTCTAGAACGGTCTGGGGGCTTGTAGAAAGGTCCTGGGCGTCTCTAGAAGGGTCTGAGAGCTTTTAGAAGGGTCCTGGGGTGCTCTAGAGGGGTCTTGGGCCTTTTAGAAGGGTCCTGGGAGGATCTAGAAGGGTCTGGGGGCTTTAGAATGGTCCTGGGAGGCTCTAGAAGGGTCTGGGGTCTTTTAGAAGGATCCGGGGAAGGTCTAGAAGGGTCTGGGGGCTTTTAGAATGGTCCTGGGGGCCTCTAGAAGGGTCTGGGGGCTTATAGATGGGTCCTAGGGGGCTCTAGAAGGGTCAGTGGTCTTTTAGAAGGGTCCTGGGGGGCTCTAGAAGGGTCTGGGGGCTTTTAGAATGATCCGGGGACGGTCTAGAAGGGTCTGGGTGCTTTTTGAAGGATCCTAGGGGGCTCTAGAAGGGTCTGGGGGCTTTTAGAAGGGTCCTGGGGGTCTCTAGAAGGGTCTGGTTGCTTTTAGAAGGGTCCTGGGAGGCTCTAGAAGGGTCTGGGTGCTTTTATAAGGGTCCGGGGAGCCTCTAGAAGGGTCTGGGTGCATTTAGAAAGGTCCTGGGGTGCTCTAGAAGGGTCTAGAGTCTTTTAGACGAGTCCTGGGGGCCTCTAGAAGGGTATGGGGGCTTTTAGAAGGGTCCTGGGTGGATCTAGAAGGGTCTGCGGTCTTGTAGAAGGGTCCTGGGGGGCTCCAGAAGTTTCTGGGGGCTTTTAGAAGGGTCTGGGGGCCTCTAGAAGGGTCTGGGGGCTTTTAGAAGGGTCCTGGGGGGCCCTAGAAGGGTCTGGGGGCTTATATAAGG
Organism: Clamator glandarius; assembly: GCA_033459285.1. NCBI lineage: Eukaryota > Metazoa > Chordata > Aves > Cuculiformes > Cuculidae > Clamator > Clamator glandarius. Next base: position 3,311 of record JAUNZM010000452.1, on the reverse strand, counting down.
GTCCTGGGGGCCGCTAGAAGTGTCTGGGGGCTTTTAGAAGGGTCCTGGGTGGCTCTAGAAGGGTCTGGGGGCTTGTAGAAGGGTCCTGGGGGGCTCTAGAAGGGTCTGGGGGCTTTTAGAAGGGTCCTGGGTGCCTCTAGAAGGGTCTGGGGCTTTTAGAAGGGTCCTTGGGGGCTCTAGAAGGGTCTGGGGACTTGTAGAAAGGTACTGGTGGGCTCTAGAAGGGTCAGGGGGCTTTTAGAAGGGTCCTGGGGGGCTCTAGAATGGTCTGGGGGCTTTTAGAAGAGTCCTGAGAGGCTCTAGAAGGGTCTGGGGGCTTTTAGAAGGGTCCTGGGTGGTTCTAGAAGGGTCTGGGGGCTTTTAGAAGGGTCCTGGGTGTCTCTAGAAGAGTCTGGGGGCTTTTAGAAGGGTCCTGGGAGGCTCTAGAAGGGTCTGGGGGCTTTTAGAAGGGTCCTGGGATGCTCTAGAAGGGTCTGGGGGCTTTTAGAATGGTCCTGGGGGGATCTAGAAGGTTCTGGGTGCTTTCAGAAAGGTCCAGGGGGCATCTAGAAGGGTCTGGAGGCTTTTAGAATGGTCCTGGGCGGCTCTAGAAGGGTCTGGGGGCTTTTAGAAGGGTCCTGGGGTGCTCTAGAAGGGTCTGGGGACTTTTAGAAGGGTCCTGGGGGGCTCTAGAAGGGACGGGGTGCCTTAAGAGGGGGCCTGGGGGGCTCTAGAAGGGTCTGGGGACTTTTAGAATGGTCCTGGGGGGATCTAGAAGGTTCTGGGTGCTTTCAGAAAGGTCCAGGGGGCATCTAGAAGGGTCTGGAGGCTTTTAGAATGGTCCTGGGCGGCTCTAGAAGGGTCTGGGGGCTTTTAGAAGGGTCCTGGGGGGCTCTAGAAGGGTCTGGGTGCTTTTAGAAGGGTCCTGGTGAGCTCTAGAAGGGACGGGGTGCCTTAAGAGGGGGCCTGGGGGGCTCTAGAAGGGTCTGGGGGATTTTAGAAGGGTCCTGGGGTGCTCTTGAAGGGTCTGGGGTCTTTTAGAATGCCCCTGGGAGTCTCTAGAAATGTCTGGGGTCTTTTAGAAAGTTCCGGGGAGTGTCTAGAAGTGTCTGCGGCCTTTCAGAAGGGTCCTGGGGGGCTCTAGAAGGGTCTGGGGGCTTTTAGAAGGGTCCTGGGGGTCTCTTGAAGAGTCTGGGGGCTTTTAGAAGGGTCCTGGGGGGGTCTAGAAGGGTCTGGGGGCTTTTAGAATGGTCCTGGGAGGCTCTTGAAGGGTCTGGGTGCTTTTAGAAGGGTCCTGGGGGCCTCTAGAAGGGTCTGAGTGCTTTTAGAAGGGTCCTGGGGGGCTCTAGAAGGGCCTGGGGGCTTTTAGAATGATCCGGGGAGGATCTAGAAGGTTCTGGGGGCTTTTAGAAGGGTCCTGGGGGGCTCTAGAAGTGTCTGGGGGCTTTTAGAAGGGTCCCGGTGTTCTCTAGAAGGGTCTGGGGGCATTTAGAAGTATCCTGGGGGCCTCTAGAAGGGTCTGGGATCTATTAGAGTGGTCCGGGGGGGTTCTAGAAGGGTCTGGGTGCTTTTAGAAGGCTCCTTGGAGGCTCTAGAAGGGTCTGGGCGCTTTTAGAAGGGACCTGGGGTTCTCTAGAAGGGTCTGGGGGCTTTAGAATGGTCCTGGGAGGCTCTAGAAGGGTCTGGGGTCTTTTAGAAGGATCCGGGGATGGTCTGGAAGGGTCTGGGGGCTTTTAGAAGGGTCCTAGGGGGCTCTAGAAGGGTCTGGGTGCTTTTAGATGGGTCCTAGGGGGCTCTAGAAGGGTCAGGGGGCTTTTAGAAGGGTCCTGGGGGGCTCTAGAATGGTCTGGGGGCTTTTAGAATGATCCAGGGACGCTCTAGAAGGGTCTGGGTGCTTTTTGAAGGATCCTAGGGGGCTCTAGAAGGGTCTGGGGGCTTTTAGAAGGATCCGGGGAGGGTCTAGAAGGGTCTGGGGGATTTTAGAAGGGTCCTGGGGGTCTCTTGAAGGGTCTGGTGGCTTTTAGTAGGGTCCTGGGGGGGTCTAGAAGGGTCTGGGGGCTTTTAGAATGGTCCTGGGAGGCTCTTGAAGGGTCTGGGTGCTTTTAGAAGGGTCCTGGGGGCCTCTAGAAGGGTCTGAGTGCTTTTAGAAGGGTCCTGGGTGGCTCTAGAAGGGTCTGGGGGCTTTTAGAATGATCCGGGGAGGATCTAGAAGGTTCTGGGGGCTTTTAGAAGGGTCCTGGGTGGCTCTAGAAGGGTCTGGGGTCTTTTAGAAGGGTCCCGGGGTCCTCTAGAAAGGTCTGGGGGCATTTAGAAGTATCCTGGGGGCCTCTAGAAGGGTCTGGGATCTATTAGAGTGGTCCGGGGGGGTTCTAGAAGGGTTGGGTGCTTTTAGAAGGCTCCTGGGAGGCTCTAGAAGGGTCTGGGGGCTTTTAGAAGGGTCTGGGATTCTCTAGAAGGGTCTGGGGGCTTTAGAATGGTCCTGGGAGGCTCTAGAAGGGTCTGGGGTCTTTTACAAGGATCCGGGGATGGTCTGGAAGGGTCTGGGGGCTTTTAGAAGGGTCCTAGGGGTCTCTAGAAGGGTCAGGGGGCTTTTAGAAGGGTCCTGGGGGGCTCTAGAAGGGTCAGGGGGCTTTTAGAAGGGTCCTGGGGGGCTCTAGAATGGTCTGGGGGCTTTTAGAATGATCCAGGGACGGTCTAGAAGGGTCTGGGTGCTTTTTGAAGGATCCTAGCGAGCTCTAGAAGGGTCTGGGGGCTTTTAGAAGGATCCGGGGAGGGTCTAGAAGGGTCTGGGGGAATTTAGAAGGGTCCTGGGGGTCTCTTGAAGGGTCTGGGGGCTTTTAGAAGGGTTCTGGGGGGGTCTAGAAGGGTCTGGGGGCTTTTAGAAGGGTCCTGGGGGGGTCTAGAAGGGTCTGGGGGCTTTTAGAATGGTCCTGGGAGGCTCTTGAACGGTCTGGGTGCTTTTAGAAGGGTCCTGGGGGCCTGTAGAAGGGTCTGAGTGCTTTTAGAAGGGTCCTGGGTGGCTCTAGAAGGGTCTGGGGGCTTTTAGAATGATCCGGGGAGGATCTAGAAGGTTCTGGGGGCTTTTAGAAGGGTCCTGGGGGGCTCTAGAAGTGTCTGGGGGCTTTTAGAAGGGTCCCGGGGTTCTCTAGAAGGGTCTGGGGGCATTTAGAAGTATCCTGGGGGCCTCTAGAAGGGTCTGGGATCTATTAGAGTGGTCCGGGGGGGTTCTAGAAGGGTCTGGGTGCTTTTAGAAGGCTCCTTGGAGGCTCTAGAAGGGTCTGGGGGCTTTTAGAAGGGACCTGGGGTTCTCTAGAAGGGTCTGGGGGCTTTAG